>OY829915.1:233732786-235023429 GCA_963691935.1 Nephrotoma guestfalica | reverse complement strand
TTATTGAATGTGTAAAGTAAATGGATTGTTACCTACACCAACTGGACGACCTACAATATAAGATTTTATAATTTTATGTTATGATGAACCTTTTAATGATGATAGTTTGTACCTCAGGAAAGCTCTAACATGAGAAAACAAATTATATAGTGAAGCCCATTGAAAACTTTCCATCCGAAATATCTTTATTTGAGCTCAATCGACGGATCTCGGCCGAATTATCCGACTGATCGACACAGTTGATTTGCCATTTGTCGCAGGCACTTGTAAACGCCTTCTTAACTTGAAAACCGTTATTTTCAGCTAGCCTTAAGCGCGACTCTTCGATCGTTTCTCATTCTGCTGCCTCATTCGGTAATCCAAGCAACTCAAGGTTGAGTGTTATGTCTATCGATCTAAGAATGATTCGATGTTTCACTTGTCCGAAGCCAAGCTGATGTAGTTTAATAGTGTTTTGGAATGCTCGTTGACCGCAAAATGGCCATCCTACCACATCTGTCGTCTGTTGAAATACTTACCACGAGGTTTCTGAACTATGATTGTACAAAGAGATGTCTGCTCTAATTTTATGCACAGTCTGGTCAAGTGGATTTAGTGCCTCTTAAGATTTAGTTCTTTAACTCATTCTGGTATTTCGAATATTTAAACCATCCTTAACATGGATGATTTTCTTATCGTCATCTTCCGCACGACAAATTATTCGTCTTGACTCTTTTTGCATTGCGAGGCCATCTATCCATCACCGCCTCAATTGTAACAGTAAAAACTCTGTTACTCTGTACTGAATGCAAGTATTCAAAGCACCTAATAGTAATTATCTTATCTCGCATAGAACAGGATAGCCAGCCAATCATAATTTTGCCTTCGCCGAAGTAACCAAAAATACTTGGATACCATGGTGCTCGATTGTCATTTTCTTGACCTTGCTCATATTCTTCGAGTTCTTGAATTTTCTGTTTAAGCACTTCTTACACCAATTATAGTCCCAAGGTTGGCTTGATATTCTAGGGTCATTCTTTGGATGTCAGTATTTTTAGGTCTAAAAAGAGATCCCCTTTGACGTTTTACGAATGTATTTTAACATTTATTTAACACAAGTATTTTGTGTAACAATCTTAGTATTTCTATTCTTCCTTTTCCTACTTTCATCACTCTTAGGTGATGTGGGGCACTTTCTTTTGCTGAATTCTCAGAGCTGGATTTGCTTAGTTTAGTTTTGTTCGGTTTCTGTTTGTTGCTCAGAATTTGTAAATAAACTAAATTTTCCTTAATTTCATTGTTAATCGATGAAATTTGGAACTGTTTTTCCGATCCTTATATTTTACTAATAACCAATCATAGAATGTGTGAGTCGTCGCGCCATTCTTCGGAGATCTCTAAGCCATGCCATTTTTTTGAACGAGTTGTGCATTTTTTCTCAACTACGCAGACATTTACCAATCGCGAGAGTCCCTTATCAATCAAAATCCTGCAATTCTGCACCAGAAGACGATTGTCGAATGATTACCATGCTCTCTTTACATATCTGCTGTGGATCGTCTTTAAACTTGGCCACGCTAAGCCTATGACTAATGCCTAGTCCGGAATCTGTATTTTGAAAATAGTCTTCGTTGCTATATTTGGCATATGATATGATCTGGGCCCAGCGCCTTATTATTTCCAACTTTCCTACAGGACTTCTTTAACTCTCTCATTCTATATTTGGTGAGAATGTTTCGAATTACTGGTCCATTCATTTTCAATACGAAGTCCATTTCTGTGGGAACGACGACGATATAATCCTTGGGATTATAATAGGACACGTTGGAGACAACACCCTTGAAATTTTAAATTTAGATTTTAACATCCTGTTCCGCTTACCCCATGGACCGTGGTCTACCAACTTCATTGGCACCTTTTCCTCTTAATAGATACCTTTAGTACAAATCTCCAGTATGGTGTTAGCGCTGAAATGAGGCAGCGCGCTGCGTTACTCTTCTCTCTCGATAGCATTTCTCACGTTACTTCTATATTTCCTCGTTCCGCCAGTTGTTTGACAAATGGCAGTTATCTAATACTATTTTAGACTTTACAGAGCTACAGACTCTAGTTATACAGTTCGTGAGATGGGTTGCTTTGAAACCTCACACGCCGTGAAAACGTCATCATCAAAGTTATAGTTTTGAGCTTTGAGTTACGTCAATAAATTATCTCATTTCACATTCTGAAGAAATGTAAGGGAATTTCCGTTGTTACATAAAATTCGAGAAAGCCTCGAGAATTGTCGGCTCTAGTAAACCCAGCTTCATGGCTTATTGGATTCTCTATGAAGACTCGTTTGCTACATGGCTATATCGCACCGTTGCTGTTTCATTCTGCAACCCAAATATTTTGTATAGCAGAGTTTAGTACGCTCGATGTTGCCCGCATCGAACATCGTTTGCATCACTACTTTCGAGAAGTGGACTACTACAGTCCGGGTTTCTCCATATGTTCTCCTGCAATGTCTTTATTATACTCCAAGAACCCTACCGTCATCCAATTGGGCTATCACTGATTGATGAACTTTTTTGTCATTCAGTGGTGGCCACATCTTGGTTCCTAATCAGTATGCGGATTCCACCCGCTTCCCTGAGAGTTTTTACCTGGACCTCCGTCCCCAGAATTTATTCCAAAAAACTGATAATTCAGGTGTATTTCTCGTTGCCATTTTTTGCAGCTCATAGCTTGTTCCACGTTGCTGCCATGACTCTTCAGGTTATGGTAGCTTCCATATTTTTGAAAATTTTCGCATATGTTACGTTTCTTGTTTTCGTGATTCTAGAGCATTTGCTTCCGATTCCAAATTCATTCTAAGTATCTTCTAAGCATTCAGTTTGAACTTTGGTGGACTATTTATACAAAAAAGAGGGTCCGTAGTAAGTTATATGATTTCTAATGGGTCCGACAGGGTGTTCCATTAAATCTAAAACTGTCATTTTTTAATGGGGTAGTCCAAAGTCGTTTTAAGTATTTTCTTAGCATTACCATGAATTTTACCATATTGGTCTACTGCTTGGAGTTAAAGGAGTATCCCTAGTAAGTTATGTGATTTTCTATGATGAATGGAACACTCTGTCAGACTGCAATTAAAATGTCATTTAACTTACTGGGAATACTCTACTCTCACTCTCTTTACATCAATTTTAAGATAAATCCCCAGAAATCAGAAATTAAAAGTCTTAGTTTAAGTAGATTAGATATAAGATTAAGATTAAGCCTACGAGTTGAGTTTACATTGAGTTTACACTTTGCGAAAATTTGCTCTTGAATTAGTTTTCTTGCTAAATTTGGCAACTAAATTAACAGTGAAATACTACTTACAGGATATAAATCTGTTCCAATTAATTTTAAATGTACACTGTAATGCTTGCATACCGATCAATATGTGACGTCATAAATCAATTGTTATGCCATACATTATAATCTTTTGAACTTGTGTGTAGGAATTATAATATATTTGCGAATTTGTAAGGTTGCTTTACGATTTATTGAATTTGCCTTGTTCTATTTATGCCAATCGGTATTTTGATTTAATCGTGGAAACTAAATCGAAGAAACAAAAATTATGTAAACATTCTTACGAAAGGTAATTAAAATTTTTTTGGGTCAAATAGTTAGCAGACAATTTCTTTTCCGTTTCCTTCCAAGAAGCAAAAAGCCACCCAAGCAAGCAGCCTTAAGGCTGGCTCAACTAATCCTCATTTTCTGCTGTCTACTTGCCTCTACTCGAATCCACAAAGCCCAATGGTTTTTCTTGACCAATGACACCCACTCAAAGATCTGCTTCCCTCCGTTAGGTGTAGGCTCGACCTTCAACTTCGTATCGAATCGTCGTTAACGTTTGTCAAATATTATGTCTTCTTCTCGCTATTTCGTTAACTGTTTGGGTTTCTTTAATTTTTTGTTTCACTTCTCGCGTCAGGTTGTCAACAATTTGTTGATTTTGTTGTGTCAATAATTACACCATATCAAAAGCTCCGCAGTTCACCAGGGAACTGTGTCTATCACTACATCTTTAACATCTAGTTTTTCCTCTATTACTACCTCGCACTCATAATTATTCGGGTCTAATCCTTGTTCTCCGTAGCCTCACATAGTCGCAATATGTAAATATGTTGGTAAATGACGCTGCTTCAATTGGAATTTTAATTACGCAACCGTCAAATCTTTTACACCCATCTTCTGATATTCACAATCATCGCTGTCACCAATTGTTTCGTCCTGTCAAATCCGGTTCATATCACCGGATTGTGAATATAGTTATAAATTTGGCGGTTACAACAACAATTCCTGTAATTTACGCCGCTTGCGGAATCCTAAGTGCTCTTATGTTGGCCGCAAGTCCTAGGACTTCTCGAATCGCTGTTTAAAATTGTGTTGAATGGAAGTCACCCTTTGTCTTAAGTTTTAGAAAGAGCGTTCCATTTCTACCTTTAAAGATGGTTCGTTTTTGATACATATTTTCAACATATCTGCAAATATTAACCTTTCTGCTGACCAATGCATCTGCTTATGTTTTACTCAAGCAGAACTCTTGTTCGTGTCTGTCTTGCTGCAAGAACAAATTGGTTTTGACTTTCCTCATTTCACTTTTGTCAGCCGAACGAGCCTTTCTTTTTTTATCTAGTAGCCATGTAGATGTTCGCAGGAGTTTACAACACCACCATTATCGTTGAGAGTAGTTGGCTCGGATTTTGTTGAAATTTGCTCCGTTTGGGGTATGATCTCACTGGTGCTTGCAGCTGTAGCCACTTCTAAAGTATACAGGGACTTCTTTATCTCATGATACACATTGTTTCTGCCTTTAAGGATATTTAGCAGCTCAATGATGTTTCTCAGTAGTCATCACTAACGACTGTCCAACTCTGTTTGTTGCGAGCTGCTAGTTTACGGTTTTTCTTAAGTGCATCTATTAATAGGCATGAAACAGGCTTCTTCCCAGGTGCTGTTTCTTTACTTTTACTGCTATAGTACAGTCGTTGGATTTCAACGGCTGTTGTTAAAATTCACAATTTATGATTAACAAAACTGTTTTTGCGAAAATTCACCTCCAATGAGGTTAACATTCAATGCAAGGCTTTGTGATAAACTATGTTTTTGATGGCACAAAGATGATGGCTTCCCGATACGCGAACATGCGATATACAGATGTCCACGCGCGATACACGGAAACTCTAAGTTGATCTCGCAAACCACAACGACTGGCCTTGTGATTTGTTGATGATCATTGCGAATGCCACACGAACGGGGGTTAAAGCCGTTTGAACTCGAATAGCATGTCCGTTTTGATTATCGGGATGTGCGGATTCAAATCATCCTCTTATTTGTACTTTCCCTTGATAATCGTCGCCTCGATGATGTTGCTCATAAGGTTTTTCACAGCCAGTCTCGTTCCGTTGCTCAATTGAGGCTGATTGATGTGACGCAACATCATGATGACTGAGCCTACTTTCAATTGCAAATCGTGAGGTGATAATCCGGGTAATTCCAGCGAATTCAAGAATTCTGTGGGGTAGTTGACTACTTCATCCTGGTTCATAACTATCCTGGTTCATAAATAACTGTCCCGGAATGAAATTTTGAATGGTCGCGTTGACATCATCGACATCTTAGTTTGTCGGCGCCAATATGGCTCGTTTGCTCAGCCAATTATAGTTTCTTAAGTTTTGCACGATGTTCGGAAAAGCACGTGGAATGAGCTCTGCCTTCGATTGTAATGAATCCGGTCGAGATGGCAACTGCGATTTTCCCATTACTAATGTCCAACAATTGCGTTGGAAAACACTTCGCATGCTAGTCGCCAATCGGAGGGTCTTCACATGTCGCTACAAATTTGATGATTTCATATACGCACGTTTAGTTTGTCAGCTGCAGTTGAACGTGGAATAACAGGAAGAGTCTGACGAAAACCACCGGATAACAGGATCATGATTCCACATAAAATGTTTTAACTGCCACGAAGATCTTTCAACGTTCTGTCCAGCACCTCCAGTGGCTTTTTGTGGGCCATCATGCATTCGTTTCAATAAACGATCAATTTATATCTCTGTAGAATCTTTGCCATTGCGCTGTTTTTAGCGATGTTGTAAGTTGGTGTCTCGTTAATTTGCATGTTCAGAGGCAACTTCATTGTAGAATGTGCAGTTCGTCCGCCTTCTAACAAAGTCGTTGCTATTCTAGTTGAAGCCAATGCCAGGGCAGTTTCTTGCTGTGATCGAATCGACGCTAAAAGCAATGAAATTAAGAACGTTTTTCCAGTCCTTCCGGGAGTATCCAGGAAGTAAATGCCACCAGTTTTATAGTTCACAGTTTCCATCAAAGAGTCGTATGCAATCTTTTGCTATTGATTCAATTGTGGAACATTTGTACGAACTGCTTCGGCTAAAGCATCAGTGTCGTATTGTTGTTCTCTTCGTAATTCGTGGTTGAAAGCATCGTTCATTGAACGATTAGGTGATATCGTGCCCAAATACGATAACACTTTACTCGCCATCAATAAATACATGTCTTCTATCATAATCAAAGCCTCATTGTGCATTTCAGCTGTCATTTGCAATATCGGATTTGAAGTTTGGCGACGCACACGATGCAAAACATCCTCAGACATGTCGTTCTTATATTTCACCCACAAACCGTTCGCATGCGAAGGGGAACATGTGGATATGATAATCGCAAACAATGTACGGATTTGATGTGGTGATGAAAATATGACGGAATCTTTGAGCGTATTGCCCCTCGATACGCCTATCGATAAGTTGCACACAGATGTCCATTAACGGTTCTCAGTTGTTGACACGACGTCGGACTACGAACATTACCAACAACAATCGAAGATAGTAGCATTCGTCGTTACTTGAATGCATAGTCTAAATGCGACCCAGAGCATCTGAAGCAAATACATTTGGATGTCCTTCAGCTCGTGTGCTTTGTTTCCAACGCTGAAAAGATATCGATTTCGATGATGCGTTCCATATGTAGTAGCGTGATATTTCAGCATACAGCAAAGTGGGAAATCGATTAAATTAAATTAAATTAAAATAAACTCGTTCCCGTTTTCCAGCTGCACTGCCAAATGTACAACTGTTGGGTGTTGCAAAGTAAAAGACGTGCCAAATCACTCCGTTGTTGCTCACACAACGACCCATCAGGTACTGAGATACTTCGTCGTTTGCCTCTGTCATTCCAAAATCACCCATATCGCCGCCTTTATTCACTTATTTCTGAATATACTTGATCGACGTGACGGAGTTACTGTATTCCACATTGATGTGAACCTCAAAAGCCTTGGACAATGTCGGCGAATATGGCACAACCCAAGGATCGTCCACATAAAGAACTTGCCCTTTGACCTTAACAACTATAGATCGCCCATTGGCCGCAACTGATCGCCTACGATACAATGGGTATCCGTCATTGGCTGTGATAGGTCGGCAATCAGGCCTCTTGGGTATCGCTTGGAACAGTTGTCATCGATAATACAGGGTGAGTCGTTCCTGAAAACTGTGCAAGGTCCACGCATCATATATTCTTAGTCACCACTGCATGAGATTTCGGATCTACAGCTTCATCCAGGATTTCGCCTGAGATGATAGAATCGATTTTGCCCGATCTGATTGTTTGAACGAACCAAACCAAAATGTGTGTATGAGGCAGACCACGTTTTTACCATTCAACGGAGTACATCCAATGATGAAATCTATCATATGATTTTAATTTTTGTCATGATATCGATCCATTGGGGGTCACAGTGAATGTTATGGATAGGTCTGGGTGGCCATATTTTCTTACATACGACATCGCATCTTGCAAGTTCTTGTTCATGTGGCGAGGGCTTCCGATGTAAGTGGCCGGTAAAATTGTCATTCTTAATTAAGATCAATAGATATTGAATAGCGCATCGTAAGCCCGGTGCGTTTCGGACACGCGTTTCAAATATTTGTTCCGACAATGAAGCACGATATCTCTAGATTGCACATTTTTTCCGATAATAACAACAGCCAGTTCGTCGATTGTCGGCGATTTGAATCTTCTTTTGTGCTCACTCGCCTGAGTCTTATCAGTCCTGATGGCGATGTTATCACTGTTGGATGGCATCCGATTCAACGCAATTGTGAACGATTTGATCAAATGATGAAGAAACGTTTGCAATTCTCCGACAATGGCTCACTTTGTTGTCGGTTGAACTTTAGCATCCGAAATGCGCATGTAATAAATTTGTATGAATTGATGGTCCGTATCAGGTGGTGGCAACAGCGCCCCTACTAAATGTTATTTTTGCATGATTTCAATGTTTTTTCTGATGCAGCGGTGAATGATGGGAAAGAAAATTGTGTTGTAATTACCTTGAAATTGGGCATGAAATTGCCCGTAAATTATGCGTTGCGCCAAACGAAGTTATTTGGAAAAAACTGTTGTAATTTTGGATGCTGGTAAGGAAATGTGTAGAATCACTTCCTGTTTCAGAAACCATGAGCGTAGTGGCTCTGTTGGCGGAACCAATTGTGGCAATTTCACTTTCCCCCTCGCACAACACAATCCAGGAATTTCGCCGCCGAATTTCAACGCCTTACGATGTAGGCAAACAACTGACAGTTCTCTAATCGTTACTGGTCTGTCCGCACTGTAATCGATTTCCGAATCGTAATGGAAAGCCGCTTGTTCCAAGTTTGTTCATTGTGTTGTGCGCGCTGGCATTGTGCTTGATGTGCAGGAACTTGTTGCATTCTGAACCTATTCTCTTGTCGTTCATCTTCAGTCGCTCTCGTACGTAACTGGGACTTGCCAATACGATTATTTTCATTATCCGTGCGCGGTGTTCATCAGTGCGGTTCGCACGTGAAGTAACGGACACTGTAAAACGACACGGAATTGTTTTCTCAATCACTTGTACACGAACGAAATCTGTCGAAATTTTATTAGATTTCACAAATGCTCGCTAAAATATTTGAGCACAATCGCACGGTATGAATATTGAAATCAGAAATATGTAATGCACGGTGCAGCTGTCAAACAATAGGCTCGCCACTAACGCCATCTATTGAAAATAACTCGATGCGACTATATAAATGAGTGCTCGTTGTCGAAATACAATGCTCGTTGGTGGTGTTAAGTGCATTTCCATACAAAAGCCAAATTTCGATTTTCCGATTGTTCCTCTGAGCGGGCAAAACAAAAAAATGATCATCCAAATTGGTCGAGCCGATCTCGAGTTTTTGTGAGATTAACGCACGGCAATTGATTTTTATTCCGCAAGTTAAATTTTTACGTCTGATACTTAAGTTGTTTTTTGATTTATGGGAGAAGCTGTTTAGTATGCGGTTTTAGAAAAATCGGTCAATCCGCGTGGACTGCGGGGAGGATACGGACCGACAGACATAGGCGATAGGTTTTCATACTTGGACGAATAACGATGGACAAATATAGGCACTCGAACCTTAAGTAGGGGCAGCACGACACAATCCCACTCTTCCCAGAAACACAGTAATACGATTTAATAATTTGCATTCAGCTTGTAAATAATTTAGCCAAAACTATTGAATACGAAACAAATTTGATCTCGTACGATATTTAAAATTTTAACGGTCGGCTTGCGTTGCAAATCCAAAGCAATTACGATCAATTTACTAATCGTACATTACAATTCAAATAAACAATTCAACAATATATGACTACAGTAAATTAGCATTTTAGACTCTCTAAATCTAAATCTAAGATGCTAAAACCTAAACAGAAATACATAAAAAACCGTTTTATTTCAATTTTATACAATTTTAAGAGATAAAAATTATTATTTTCCGTTTCTCGACTAAATCAACTATGGAAGAACAAAAAAATATAAATTAAGAATCATGCCGCGCATCACCGCAAGTCCACGCCAATTTTTATTATTTGTATTTATTGTTTATATTTCTTGTAAATTGTGTATATAAGAAATTAACTATTAGCATGCGATCTTACGATATTATATTGAAGTTGATCAATGATCATATATACGCGTATATGTATACGTTGTTTATGATGTATGTACGGGAGATGATTATCAGATTTTTTTTTAAATTTTGTTTTTCCAAAACCACCTTACATGATCTCTCCGTCACATGTTATGCATTTTATATAAATGTGATCGCTGCGATTGCCACATAATTGCTGTGATCGTATGTACCTCCTATAATTTCTTTTATCCGCAAGATTGATATCCAATTTCAATCTTAGCGACGTTTGCGTGTCCAAATGTAATCTTAGCATTTACAAAAAAATATTTGTACTAATCACGATTACATAATAAAAGGACAAGATAATAAACCTGCCACATACAATAACACAATCCAATCATCATCTTTTGAATCCAATTAAAATCTGTCTTGGACTAATAATCGCGGAAGTAGCCTATAAAACATAATTCTTAACCACGACTTACATAATCGCAAATAGACCACGGAAGCGCGGAAAAAAAATTATTTCAAGGTGATAAAATAATTTTTTAATTTGATTGGCTTAGCACAAAAATCTAATAGAGAATTGAATCTAATAGTTCTATTTGGGTTGAGTATGTATCAGTGCTGTTTAAGGGGGATTCCGCGAGCAAAATCCGGAAATAACGTTATAATACAAAAATTCTTATTGTACTTTCTCAAGTTCCGCAGCTTAGCGGTTGCCCGGCGCTCGCCCCTGTGTAATATTTGCATTATGCGCGCAAATTTGAAGAATATCTTCTTATAGTTGGCAATTAACTTGATGAACAAAATCTAAATTACGGTTTATACACAGAACTAATAACTAGTTTTTTCATTATTGTGTATTCTTACATTGCAAAATTAGAGGTGAATGGTTTTTTTTGTGAATTGAGATGTTTGAGTTAATGAGTTGGGAATTTTAATGCAATTTGTATTTTTTATCACCTCAGGTTTTGAGTCAGGTATTGATGTATTAAACAGCTGTGGGTTAGGTCACTTAGGGTCAATACACCAGTAACATTATAATTGTGTCTGCACTCTGCAAGATTAATCTCGTAAAACACGATTAGCAGCATCTTACGTCAGTATCACCCTTGAACCTGTACCAGAAAATTGTGTATTGACATGAAATATGATAATAATTGCGGTAGTGTGTCTATATTTCAAGTATCTCTGATAAAAATCTGTAGATACCCCGTTACCAAAAATTATAGATCCTCTGAAACCTATTGGGTCCTAATAGATCTCATTTAATATCGATAGGACCTGATTTCCACTATACACCTACATGAATAAATGACAAGACCAACCGTATAGTAGGATTAGCGCTATAGAACCATATTTGTAAAAGGCCAAATCATTTTTGTGAAAATAACTCGATTTTAAATAGATGGTTCCGAGGAATCTAAGATGTCGTTACCGATCTCTATGATTTCGGTACAAGGTGATATTCGCTATATATGAGTAAAATCTCAGGCCCAACTGTATGTTGAGATTGGCGCAATAGGCTCATATGTGCATGGCCCATTCAGTTTATGTATGACTTGTTGATTTAAATTAACGGTTCTTGGGCCACTTAGTTACAAAACGTAGTCCTCATGACTGTCCGTAAGATGAAATTAACGCTACATGTTCTTTGGCTGGCTCCTATTTAAACATACCATAGAGCAGGAATGCAATAGGAATGATACAATTTAAAATGGTTATAATGGCAACACTGCGTATTATTTTTTGACATTTCTTATGTCATTTGTGTTCAGTAGATTATGATATTAGAAAATGTTAAATTGTTTTATCAAAATCAGTGCTCATTTGTGAATACCGAGAGAAATTTAAGAAGAATTCATGGACGATATTAGTCAGTTAATCGACTCACTATTCGTTGTATTATAGACAAATTTGAAAGTGAATTTTCTTTACACGATACAAGAGTTCCAGTACGACAAAGAAATGTCGTACTCACATAAGAGAATATTGATTTGGTAGCAGCAAGTGTAAGAGAAAATTCAAGTTTATCGGTTCCACGTCGTTCTCAACAATTAAATCTTTCTCAAACAACAACATGGAGAATTTTAAGAAGGTTTACATCCTAACAAAATTCAACTGGTTCACGAACTGAAGCCATTTGATCACCTTAAACGTCGTTTATTTTCTGATCTTGCTCTTGAACAACTTGGAAATGATGAACAGTTTTATCGACAAATTTTATTCAGTGATGAAGCTCATTTTTGGTTAAATGGTTATGTAAACAAACTGTTAGGACCCCTTTACATCCAGATAAAGTCACTTTGTGGTGTGAAATTCATGCTGATGGAGTGATTGGTCCATATTTATTTGAAGAAAATGGTCGAAGAATAACCGTCAATGGAGTCCTGCTGTTGTTGAAAATTATCTGGAAGATATGTGGTTTGAACAAGACGGTGCCAACTGCCACTCAGCCACCTTATTTATTGAAAACAAAACTTGGTGATGAAATTATCTCAAAAGTCCAGTTAATTATCCTCCCAGGTCGTGTGATTTAACACCTTGTGATTTCTTTCGTTGGGGATGGATATGTCAAGTCGCAAGTTTATGCTGATAATCCAACAACAATTGAGCAATTAAAAATCAACATTGAACGTGCTATTGATGAAATACAACCAAATTTATGTGAAAAGTGATGATAAATTGGGCTGACAGAATGCAGTACGTACGGAGAAGTAGTGGTGGTCATTTGAATGATGTTTTTTTCCATACATAATGGCATATGTAACCTTTCAAATTAAAAAAAAAAAATTGGTTTCACTGAATAATTTGTGTGTTTTTTCCTAAACCCTTCATTTTTGGTTATGGGCACTATCGGTCCCATCACTCGATTTAAATAAATAACTCGTACCTAACCTGAAAGGAACATACTCAGATGAGTCTATTACGCCAATACAATGTCAGCGGGAACCATATCAGGTTAACCGAAACCATGGCCGCTGAAACAAAACTAATTATGGCAGAAGTAGCACTGTTCATCATTGTGTACTATCTGATTTTTAAGCCTGGACCTTTATTTGCCAGTCGAAAGTGTATAAAGCCAGCCGGCGCCTTTTGAAGCTTGTGCAATGAGCACGATATATACCTTAGATGGTTGTGCAATATAAAGGGTGTGCCGCAACTAACTGACACACACGGTGCCATTGGATTCTTCGATGAATCCTAAGATGACGCTACTTGTACCTCTTCGCACGTGGATGCCCCCAATAAAAAGTGTTTTAAAAAAGCCTTCCATCGACGAACCCTGTGTTGGGATTTTATAATAAAATATTCCTTTGAAGGCTTATAAAATTACCCTCGAAAGTGTATCCAACAAATAAAGTATTTGGAATTATTTTGATCTGAAACCTAGTACTTCAATAGTATGAGTGCGTGATGCCTTTGTAACTAATCTGCTGCCGTTACGTAGTTTGGGCTGATCTAAATATTATGGAAGCTTAATAGGGATTCATTATCTAAGCTTTTGTTGATGAGGAGGCGATCCTGGAACTTTCAATGAATTTAAAAACTCTAAAATTGATAAGATGATAGTTGGTACTTATCACTCTTAGAGTGGTTTCATTAGTAAATAAATCTTTTTCGTGATAGTTTATCGCGCCGTTTTAGTCAAGAGAGGGCAGTAAAAACATTACTTCTAGATCGGTTATGTCATTGAATAATGGGCATAAGGGCCCTGAATTTAACACGGCTTCTATTTGGTTTAGAACTGTTACTAGTTCTTCGAAGGTGAGTTCCTAAGATCTTCTTCAGATGGGTTTTACCTGGTTTCACGCCAGCTAATCATAATTCACTAAAACGGGATGATGCTGGTGGTTGAAAATATCATGTTATCCGGTCCAAATCTAACTGCTCCGACCCAATTACCTTAAATAACCTTTATTAATTTTGTATCCTCTATCATTGTTCGTTTTTATTTGTAGAGGACCAGCATAGTCAACGCCAGTATGAGTGAACGGCCTTGGCGGCGCACTCTTGGAAATGGTATATTTCCCATGACCTGGTTATACCCTTGATTAGCTCTACATTTGTGACAAATGGCACATTTTGAAACAACCATATTTTTCTTACATATAGGAATGAAAGCGTAAGTCGGATTCATCCATGGGCCGTTTCTGAATTTGCGTAGTTGATTATTATTTTTATGGGTCGATGGCCGCCTACTCACAGTATTGCGCGTTGATTTAATTGTCATGCTTTTGTCTACTCACGTATTCTTCCGTAATCGCGTTATATCTTCTTTGAAACAACTGCGTTGAGTAAGAATCTTCTTCGGTAGCGATTGTTGAATTCACATGTTTCAGTTCTGCTGCTGCCTGTTCCTCAGATTCTTTGTATTTCGCTGTCGAATGATAATTTTTGTTGTCTTTCAACCATTGTTTCATGAGTTCCTTTATTGTTAATACCTGACTCGTAGGGGTTGTGCCATTGATGCGTTTCAGCCATTCGTTGGATTTTTAACGCTCTATTGGCAACGTAAAATTTAAATTTTTGAGGGTGCCGTTTAACTCTAAGCGTGGTATTGTTACTTGGTGATATTGTTACATATAGATACAAGTGGTATATGCCTAGTCCGATGCGTCACTAAATTCATGAATTTCAACGAGTGTGAAACCTATCCATCATGGGATTTTCAAATCATTAAGCAAAATAAGTTTTTCTATGTAGATTCTGTTTTGGAGTGCTAAGTCATCGTTTTTTATGAGTTGTTTTTGCAGTTTCGGGAATCATGCCATTGTCATCTTTTGTAAGTCATCTTGTTGGGTATCAATGCTGTTAAATGGCATGAACAGCTGTTCAGACCTTTCTTCTTCAGTGGGGTGCTTTAGGGGAACTATATCTTCGATTTCCCAAAGTTTTTTGAGTTTTTTTTTTCAATTTCCTCTAGAGCAAAAGCTCGGTGATAATCGCAGTTGTTCATGTCAATTGTTTTATGGCTCGCTTATTTTAATGGTTTTTTCTAGAATTATCCATCCCACCCCGAAGCGATAAGCAATTACATAGTTGTTGATTACCTTGCACCATAATATCAGGTAGTATGATATTATACGGAAATTCTGCTCCTGTAAGTAAATCTATCGGTACTGGTGTATTAGGATTAGCATGGTAAGTTGTTTAGACTGCCCCACTTTAACACATCAAAAGAGAAGTCAAAATTTCGTTCGTGATGGGTTGATTAAATCTAATACCGGAAATAAAGTAAATATTGCCCCAACCAAGATGGAGGAACAGGCAACATGGGCAAATTAAAGCTCATGTCGAGGACAAAACAAATCTAAAAAGCTATTTTTACATTTTATTTTTATTTAATATTGAAACGTGTTTCTTTTGTTACATGAACCAATTTTATTACCATCAAAGTATATTTCATAGTAAAAAAGTACTAACATTTTATAGTTAAAATTAATCTTCTACGAGAAATATCCTTTGTTACAAAATATTATACGCGTAAATCGGGTTAGTTTTAAAATTTTCTTTTGTTTCTCGTAATGTCATATTCAAATATAGTTCATAGTGGTACGGTTCGGCGTGGACGCATTTTGTGATTATTCTGTGTAAATAAGCAAATAAATGGAAAATTAATTGAAACTCTTAATCATTAGCCATTTAGTTAAAGTTAAATAAAATATTTGGGATTAGAGCTAATAAAATAATTGTTGGTGAATATTTCTCAGGTGAAATATTAGTTCAAGTTGATATACCGGGTGTTTCTTTCAAACTGAGACGATCAAATATCTCGAAAAATAGCCACTCTACGGAAAAAATGTCCATAATCAAAATTTAATCATACCGCGGGGGAAATACATTAGTGCAAAAAAATAGTCCCCCACTCCCCGCTTTGTAGGTGGGGCGGGAGTAACTTTTAAACTAAGATAGGAAGCCATATTTTTTATTGCAGATACGAAGTTTACAACTAAAAGTACTTATGATTTGAATGAAATATTTTGTTCGGTTCATGATAGATGGCGTTGTAATCGACGAAATTCAATTTTTTCGATTTCTCCTTCTTAGAACACACGCATTCGATTCTGTAATGCGTTTGAAATAAGAAACATCACGTTTCCATTGGAAATATTCGAAATTCGTCATCAAAACAATTTATTAATGTAAATGGCAGGTGAATAAAATAATTTTAGCTTAAAATAAGTGTTCAAAATGATGGCCTGCGACTTCAATGCACTTATTAATACGCATTTCAAATTATTGTACACAACTGAGAAGTGTGTTTGGTTGAATTTCAGCACACGCATTTCTGATTCGCTCAATCATGTTCTCACGTGTTGTTGGTTCTTGTTTGTAAACTTTGTCTTTGAGATAGCCCCACAAAAAGAAATCTGGCGAAGTAAGATCTGGTGATCTGGCAGGCCAATTTACCGGACCAGCTCTACCAATCCAGCGACCACTGAAATCACGATCAAGTATTTCACGTGCAACCACCGAATAGTGTGCAGGACAATCATCATGTTGAAACCACATGTTCCGTCTCACTTCTAAGCTCAAATTTTCAAGTAATATTGGCAGTTCATTTTCCAAAATGTTTCGGTACATTGGACCATTCAAGTTGCCTTCAATAATTTGGGGGCCTATGAGTTTGTTGCCAATTATTCCACACCACACGTCGACAGTCCAAGGACGCTGATGTTCAACTTGACGAACAAAATATTTCATTCAAATCATACGTACTTTTAGTCGTAAAATCCGTATCTGCAATAAAAAATATGGCTTCCTATCTTAGTTTAAAAGTTACCCCCGCCCCACCTAAAAAGCGGGGGTGGGGGACTATTTTTTTTGCACTAATGTATTTCCCCCGCGTTATGATTAAATTTTGATTATGGACATTTTTTCCGTAGAGTGGCTATTTTTCGAGATATTTGATCGTCTCAGTTTAAAAGAAACACCCGGTATATTCTTATTAGATTTGTGTCTTCAGTTTATAAATATGTCAATCTGTGGTTAACTTTTTGTTTATAGGCATAATTTTATTTTGACTAAAAATGCCATCGAGAATTGAAGAAGACTAATTGAAGAAGATGAAATGCCTGAACAACATGACATACATCTTAAAAACGTTCGAAGCAGAACTTCTTCTTCAAGAGCAGCTGAAGCACAATACCAGCGTGGCACACAACTTCAAAACTATTGCTTACCATATTTTGAAAGTGAATCACTTGCCGTAGAAGAACAAAGGACAGTTACCCAAGAATTAGCAGAAAGTGCGGTCAGTAATGACGGAGCAGTTCTTGAAATTTAGATCAATGAACAATGTTTTTCGATTGCAGAAGAAAAAACTGGAGATACTACTGATGAGTTTATTCGATGTTGCCAGAAAGGCCAAGTTAAGTTATCTTTATTTGATGATCATCCCAGGTATTTAAAAATCTTTTGAACAATGCTATGCCAGAAATCTTTACAATTTATGGAATGTATACGCCCGAACTAGAGCTGACATTAAGCCACCTCCAAGAAACGGTCCATATTGCTTTCGTGTATGCGGACAAATATAATATTTTGCTTAGCAGTGATCATTTCTGAGATTATGAGAAATTCGAAAGCAACTAAAACTTTTATTATTCCCATATAATCATGTGGCATATCATTTCAAAGGTCTTGGAAAAACAATTTTGAATTCAGCGCTTTAGTTCACTAATCCACCGTTTTGAAGCTGGTAGCGAATTACTCAATTATCGTATAGTAGCTATCTCATATCATTGAAAAGGTTTTGAAGAATGTCACGAAAAAAGTTGAAGAACACTAATATTCAAAACTACTGTTGTGGCGCTGGAGGCAGTTACTATTAGCACATTCCACCAGCAGGTTAGTTTACAAACTTATCGCTTTGGCGCTGTTGACAAATTAATCCTTTGGTGTAGAATATATAATAAATCAATACAGAATTTCGTTTTATTTCGTTACCAATTTTCTTTCTGAAAATTTTCAATATTCCCAGTTTTGTCAATTTCCAGACCGAAGTTCTGATTACCTTGTGAGGTTTCAGCTCCTAGCATTTACATTTTTGGGTCAGGGAGCTCCAAAATGTAGAGGAAGTGGTTTTGAACCAGCGTAATCTTCATCAATTTATCAGGATTTCAATAACTTGATCTTCCAGAGTCAAATTAACAGCATATCGATGCATATCGTTTCTTAGACATGAGTTACGCACTGATTCAATTCTAAAAATAACTGTATTAAACTGATTTTTACAAAAATATTTTGTTATCTTTTTTATTTCCAGGTACGTTAACAACAGTTGACACCAAATAAAACTAATCCATTGGAATTGCTACTAAACTGTGTACGCTTAAATGGACTAACAAGGTAATAGTGACGAACGCGCGGCTTGAGTGCTCCACCAGCCCCAATACAAGGTATGCAAAACAAAAAAGTTTTTTGGCCCCAAATCATTTCACGATGAACTCTAGTATTTGGTTAAGCATGTTTTTTTATTACAAAAATCGTTGTTTTGTCAATGATAATATTGATAAGGAGACAAAAAATTATTTTAAAGTGTGTTACAGTTACAACACGATACACATTCCGAATAAACATACTCGCGAATTACAAACGATATATCGTAGCAGCTGAATAAATTTTGACTATTAAGATCCGAGTTCAATACGTCTACAGCATGTACAGCAGATGTAATTGCATGGTGTACTTCCGGTGCATAACATATGTCCATCTAAAATGTCTAACTTGGCTTTTTGGGTTAGGTTGTCGTGTTATATAAAAAAAAAATTGTTTGATTATTGGCGATACGAATCACTAATTACTAACCGACCGACGCTTGTACGTTATCAGAAAATAAACAGAATGAAACATTTTGTGTTATTATTTAGATAAGTTCTAATTATATAAGATTGATAAGAGGTGCACACCAGTGTATATATGCGTTTTGTCAACATAAAAAAATCAATAAGCGGGGTTCTTATAAGTTTAGTGATTCAAATACTTTATGTACGATATAGTGTGAAATTGTGAGCTCACTTTTTATTAATTTTATTAATTTAATTTACCCTTTTTTATTCAATCTACAAGCTAATTAAATACCTCTTGAAAAATGTTAGCCTCACTATTACCAAAAGAACAAATATTTAAATACCCCCAATTTGCGGAGACCCCTTATTATTCGAAATGTACTGATTTCGCTCATTGTTAATAGAACATAAGGTTGCCGTATAGAGTAAGTTATAGAAGAACTCAATCCTAAACTCTGGTTCAAAACCACTTTTAATCATGCTAACGTGTTTTTGACACAACTAACCTACAATTTCAATAATAATAAATAATAATTCGAGTAAACACATGTGTTTTACTGAACTATGGCGAACAACAACAAAAAGTTAACAATTTTGAACAAATAAAGATAAAAGACAAAATGTAAAATTTGCCCTACAAACAAACCCAGTATTAATTCATTATATCCTCGCCCTGTAATTTATTTTGGTTTATTGAATTACTTTTGCCGAAAATCAAATTTACGAATTGCGTCACTGACCTCTTCAATGCAGCTTTTACTTTCTTTTACGTAGCAAAATAAAGTATAGTATATTATCGTGAAAAATGTTGACCTCGAAATTTTTGCAGTATTACCGTTTAAATCGAACCGCAAAAAGTGACAGATTCCAAGGAGCAGTTTCGTTGTCTGCAAATATTTTACAAAGTAATCATTTTTGTGACAAACTACTATGATCTAAAATATTTTAAGAAATTATGATTTTTAAACTGTTAAAGTTAGCCGAAAGGTAATGCAGATAGTGTCTTCGCTATCCCAGCCGAAAGATGAGATGCAGATATTGTTTTTGCTATCCAAGCAGTGC
Source organism: Nephrotoma guestfalica (assembly GCA_963691935.1). Classification (NCBI taxonomy): domain Eukaryota; kingdom Metazoa; phylum Arthropoda; class Insecta; order Diptera; family Tipulidae; genus Nephrotoma; species Nephrotoma guestfalica. Next base: position 235,003,616 of record OY829915.1, on the reverse strand, counting down.
ATTCATTGCTATCCAATTTGCATCCAATTAGGATCCAGTTTGTTGAGATTCTGAAGGGGTTGCAGGGGTGTAATTTACCACAATTTCTCTAATTCATCGCCAATTCAATATATCAAAAATATATTGAATGACCTGTCGTTCAAGATTAACGTGATTTGTCATTGATGGCACTAAATTCTGATGGGGATGCAGGGGTATAATTTTGCAAAAATTCGCTAATTCAATAAATCTAAAATGCATTGAATGGCCTGTCGTTTAAGATTAACGTGCTTTGTTATTGATGCCACTATGGTTATTTGATAGACCATAATGTTGGTCATTCGTCCCTGTACGTCCGTCCCTATACGGATTGATTGATCGAGATGAAACTTTATCTTAAGCATTTTCCATAAATTGAGGGATGTGATTTCCCCGGGATCACATCTTCACCACCGGTTTTTTGCAACTACATATTTTGAAAATTATGTGGCATTTACGAAAAAACGATTAAAAATATAAAGGTTTTAAATTAAATTTCAAAATTAGTTCAGATCATAATTTAAATTTTACCGGAAATGGCGAGTTATGATAAAAAAAACTTATTTCACAAAAATTCGTCATTTCTACACACCAGGCATATTGAGTATTCGGAATAAAACTTCAAACTAAAGTTTTTTCCATAAATGGGGAGATCCATGCGAAATGTGGTGGACAATCGTGAACGAATTCGAAAAATTTTTGTACGTTCATGAATGAATTTTTGTTCGATGCATATTTAGTTAATGACTCGTACGTACTACAGTAAATGGCCGAATGAAGAACGGGGTCCTGAGCACTGTTAATATCCTAAGGGATTCAAAAATGTGATTGAAAGACTTAAAAACACACAATAAATTTAAATTGAAATTTTAGAGGTTGGAGTTGCAAACGACGACCATGTGCCATTATCACTGCACAAATAAGTGAGGGGTTAATCAGAGATCTCGAATACACCCCACTTGTACTTCTGGTAAAACTGTTCTTGTTTAATTAAAAATCGTTATTTCCGCTTAAACTTCAGAAACCAAGAAGCTCAACACCTTGTTGAAAGTTTAATATTTAAAATTTGTTTGAATTTCTTAATTCTTTATCGTTATTCTGTAAAAACTAAACTTCTCAACATCATTACAAAAATTGAAAAAGCTCCGCTGTCTCTTCCGGTACACATATTTCCTCCAAACTTCGCAAATAAACATTGGAAGAAGTTTACGTAAGAAGTTTCATTCCGAATAGTCAATCCGTCAAATCATGTGATAAATACCGAATTTTGATGAAATTAAGTATTTTTATATCCAAACTCGACAATTGGCGGCTGTAAAGAACCAACAACATTTAATCTGCACGACACCACACACGCACAGTCACACAAAGTCAAAAATTTTCATGATTACTGTACTTCGTAGCTCGTCGGATATGTTCGAGAAAATGTCAAATGTTATTCTGCGTAATCGCACACCTGACATTCTGTGCGAACTTCGTCGTTCATACCCTAGGAGCAATTTTCAAAACACCAACCTGACAATGCATAAAAAAATTTTACGTGCAACTAACTGCTGGTGGAATAAAGAAATTCGTTGTGGCGGAAGTGCAATCGAAGTAGATTATATTCCAAAAGTGGAAGGAGTAGTAACTCTTCTTTCATGATATAATACAACAAGCATACAGGGGACACGTGGTGCCTTGCAAGCGATGATGTTCGAAGTTCCTGTGTGATTAGGTCGAGGACGACCTTTGGAGTAAGCCATACTGTTGTACCACCAACATGTTCTATCCTCATGGGTAATGTATTCATCTACTTTATTTCTCCGTTGACGAATAGTCATCGGTCAACGGAGAAACAAAGTAGATGAATACATTACCCATGTGGATAGAACATGTTGGTGGTACAACAGTATGGCTTACTCCAAAGGTCGTGTGTCCAAAGCTTGGTGCGTAAACCAAGCTTCAGGGCCGGACCGGATATCACCTTCTCAAGGTTTTTTAGAGGTGTAGAACTCTTGTCTAAGAGAACGTACATTTCTAGATATTTGGAGATGCTGAGGCCTATATCTCATGGGAAAACACAATCAGCTTGATTTTACTGTTGGGTCGTGCAGAAAATTTCTCAAAAAGCTACTTTGCGACCAGACCGTATAACAGAGAACGAACAAGAGGTCTCGCACATCGCCAATATTGTTTTCTGTAGGCGCGCTCAAGGCTTGATGCTCGGGTCGTTACCAGGCTGGCTGAAAACGCAATATTGCATATTTTGCGTATTTTGCAGTACTCTAAAAAAAGGGCGCACGGAATAAATATTTACTTGTGGGGTCTTTCCTGACTCGATACTCAGTCAAACTCTTTGAAATATTATATCCGACGATGTTCACATACTCCAAGTTCTCGAGGAGGTTGGCCTTGCTAATGATATTCCAATTATCACAGATTCTAAGTGCAACAACGAGTAAGAGAACATTTTCAAAGATTCTGTGGATATAATTCAATAATGGGTTCAATTTCTAAAATGAGGTACAAACCGATGCCAAAACTAGTAATGCTCTCTCTCGAATAATGCCGAAGTGGTGTAAAGTGAAAATAGTGTTGGTAAAATAAGAGTGAGAAAATAAATGTCGAAATATTTCGCGGATATTCCAATAGTGGTGCAAATATTTCGAAATTTGGAAATTATTCAGAAATTATTTCCGGTATTTCCGCGAAAATTCCGGAAATGTGTAAATTACGAAAATTGGTGTTGTAATCACCAAATTTTATAACGTTATTCAAAATCCAGTGACATGAACCGGATTTGGCAGGGCAAATTCGTAACAATATCTTAAAAGTGTTCCGTAAATTGATAAATTGATTGACCTCCGAAGTAGAGAAACACGGTATATGAAATTTCTAAATTTTACAATGTTCAATATTTCGTCGCCATTTTTTAACGATTTATGATGAAATTTGGTTATTTCGTTCGGTTCTCGTTCCTGACCAAGCTATAGGTTGTTTCATTTAAAGCTAGCTGAACCGAAATTATAAATCGGACCAAAATTGAAATTAGGGCCTGTTTAGCCAAGCTTTAAGTGATTTAAATTAAAGCTAGCAGAACCAAGGTCATATTGAACCTACAATTATTTGTATGGCAGTAAGGTTAGTTTTACGTTCTAATTTCGATTATGGTCCGATGAAACTTCGGTTTGTAAGACCAAGTTATTGAACTTCTGAAAAAATCGTGGAAAAAGTCTCTGATTGCTGATTCTAAAAATTAAGAAAGAAAAAAATTGTCCGTCCGCCTGGTTATCTGGATGGATCGATTGATGGATCTGCACCGATAATTTTTTTGTCAGTAATTTATTTCACAATTTAAGCGTATTGGCGCTAGTGGCAAATTATTCCTTTGGTATACCATATATACGCATCTCATATCATTGAAAAGGTCTTGGATAATGTCACAAAATAAGTTGAAGCTCGCTAGTACTCAAAACAGCCGTTGTGGCGCTGGAAGCATTTACATTTAGCTCATTTCAATAAAATCATGTTCCAATAAATCATTCATGGTTTTTTTACTGAAAATTTTCAATGTCTGGGATTTCCAAACCGAAGTTTTGATTACCTCGTAAGGGTTCAGCCTAACCACTTTTGATTTGGGTTCTGCGTTCTGCTAGCTTTAAATGAAATAACCTAAAGTTTGGCCCAAAACGAGTGGAGTCCAAAATTTAATTAGCCATAATGGGCCTTTAATTATTTGTGTTTCAATAGATCTGGGATTCGTTCTATTTTTGGCTTTGTTCCGATTTTTGGTTTGGGTTCTGCTAGAGAAAAACCGAATGCTTTATCTAAATCGAGCGAACCAAAAAATTTTTATTGAAGCAATTTTAAGCCACACATTGCTAAATATATGTCAAAGTTGGAGCCTTTCAATCTTGGGACGTTCTTCAAGATCTACATGTTAATCCTGAATAAAAAGTTCAGCATGTGAATGCGTCTATCGACTGGAGCATCTTATAGAATGTACAAGAGCTCACGGAATTGTGTCCTGCATTTTGATGAGTCTGGTATTTAAATATTGCAAGACCATCTCTGCAAGATATGAGGATTACTTGATGTTGAACAAACGAAAAATAAAAATTAACCAAGGTTAAGAATAATTTCAAGATCACGGCCAGAAATGTTCCAGAAGTTGTACGATTAGCATTCTTCAAGGTTGCATCAGATCCTTAATCCTACTACTATATGGTCTTCTCCTTCAGTACTTAGTAGAAACACCATACATGATGGAATATTTGACATCCATGGGATACAAACTTCGCAATCGTAATGAATGCATTTAAAAATGATCGCTATACAAATGTCAAATAGTAGTCAAATAGTTCGGCATCATTCCTCTGACAACAAAATGATCCATAACGAATTTTATGCAAAGTACAGTTATGAAATAATTTAAAGAAGAGTGGGCCTCAAATATATTTGACGACAAGGATACGTACACTAAGCGAATGACTATGACAGACGTTATACGAATATGCAAGACTCTATGTGTTTAGTCTTGGATGTTCAAAACTAAAAACATAAACTTGAAAATTTTTAAAACGATTTAAAAAATTCCTGTCGCTGATTAGGTTAAATTATTTATCGCAAATTAGGTTAAACAAATGGAGTAGGCGTTAGTCTAAACACGAAATGGTGAATATGACTGCACATAATGTTCACCAAAAATTGATTAGATAAAAGATCACGTAATGATTGGTTTGACGATCAGTGTTAAATATTGAGTGTTGACTTAGTTTCTTGGATTTTCTAAGAGATGGCGTAACTTTAGTACTAAACATTCTTTTACAATGACATCTACGGCGTTTTAAAGTGTTGATATTCCACATTAAAATTTGTCATTACTAGTGGAAGCATAAACATATTTTTGACATATCGAACATGTCGAATTTCGTACCAACAAAACAGCATTTGCGGAAAGCATTAATTTTTTGCTTTAATCAAAAGAAAAAAGCTGCGACAATTTTCGTTTGCTTCAAGAAACTTATGGTGAATATGCACCAACTCAACAGACTTCCAAAACCTAGGTTAAACGATTCAAAAGTGGTGGTTTTGATGTCAGTGACAAAGAACGTTCTGGTCAACCAAAAAAAAATTCGAAGATGAAGAATTGGAAGCATTATTGAAAGAAAACTCAGCTCAAACAGAAAAAAAAAATTGCAGAACAATTAAATGTCCGTCAAGCAGCCATAGCAAACGTTTATATGCCATGAAAATGATTCAAAAAGAAGGAAAATGGATAAACTGACATTGAACATCGTTTAATGGTTTGCAATTCTTTGTTTACAAGACACCGAAGATGGCATTTTTTGTATCAAATTGAGACTGGCGATGAAAAATGGATTTACTACAATAACTCTAAATGCAAAAAACCATGGGTTCATCCAGGCGAACCATCCACATCAACAGCAAAACGAAACATTCATGGAAGTAAGGTTATGTTGTGCATTTGGTGGGATCAGAAAAGAGTGTTGTACAAAGAGCTGCTAAAACCGAACGAAACTATTACTGTGGCACTATTTTTGGTAATTCCTCGAGAAAAGGGAACTGGGGAAAGAATTTATATCTAATTTCTGTTCAAATAATAGATAGGGGAAAAGTTCGTTGCCTTTTTCCCGGTAGATGGCTTTACATTCATATATCTCAGTAACCAATCATCCTATCGGGCAATTCTTATGTGTGTTTGAAAGGTAAATTTTAACTTGTACTTTGACAAACAAAACATTAAAATCGGCGAAGTGAATAAAAAGTTACAACATTTTACAGGCTTGTGAAAAAATTTGTGCTGTTTATGGAGATGGTGCTTTATCAAAATCAGCAGCAAAGAAATGGTTCGAACCCTTTCGTTCTGGAAATATGGACGTCAAATATGCACCTCGCTCTGGTCGACTAACCACTGGAAAAATTGATGAAATCATGCAGAAAATTGAAGAAGACCGGCATATAAGCAGCCATGCAATTGGTAAAGAACTAAATATTGATCACAAAACAGTTTTAAACCATTTGAAAATGACTTGACGTTTGGGTACCACATGAATTAATAGTTAAAAATTTAATGGGCCTGATTTCTATCTGCGAAACGCTGCTGAAACGGAACGAAATCGAGCCATTTTTAAAGCGAATGATTACTGGTGGTGAAAAGTGGATAAGATACGACAACGTTGTACGAAAAATATCATGGACGAAACGAGGTGATGCTTCCCAAACTGTATCAAATCCAGGATTGACGTCAAGAATGGCCACCGGGCCAAACGATTGATTCTAATCTTTACTGTCGCTGTTTAACGCGTTTAAGGCAAGCAATTCAGAATTGATCAGCAGAAAAGACGTTGTGTTCCATCATGATAACGCTAGACCACACACATCATTGATGACCCGGCAGAAACTGAGAGAGCTTGGCTGGGAAGTTTTGATGCACCCACCATATAGTCCTGACCTTGCACCATCGGACTACCATTTGTTCCGGTCCCTGAAGAACCATCTTAATGGTTTTAAATTAAATTCAAAAGTGGCCTGCGAAAATGAGTTGTCTCGATTTTTCGCCTCTAAACTACAGAAGTTCTGCAGTGGTGGGATCATGGTTCTACCAGAAAAATGGCAAAAGGTCATCGATCAAAATGGCACATATTTGGTTTAATGAAGTTCATTTGAAATAAGAAAATTCTTTGTTTCAATGTCACCCAAAAAAAAACGCCACGAACTTTTTCCCTAACCCTGTATTATTTTTCCGGCCTGCTGAGGAGAAAAGTTTGATGTAAATATTTAAAATGGGGAATAATTTTTCCATATCTAAATTGGCAGAACAAATTATTCCACATTTAATTTTGTTTTCAAAAAAATTAACACTAACTTTTTACCCCAGCAAGCCAGAAACAAAATGTTTAAATAAAAGTTACATATGAAATCGTTCCCCAGTGGCACTATTACCGGGGAACTACCATAATAATGCCACTGGTGAACGTTACCAACAACAATTGATAGATTTGAACCATGAATTGAACGGAAACCGTCCGCTTCCAGCCAACAAACAGCGTAAAGTGATTTTGCTGCACGACAATTATCGACCACATGTCGCAAAATAAGTAAAAAAATACACTGGAAGTACTTAAATGGGAAATTCTACCGCATGCTCCCTATTCACGAGATTGTGCCCCATCAGATCACTATTTATTCCGATCAATGCAAAACGATCTTCAAGACCAGCACTTCAGAAACCACGAAGAAATCAAAAAATGGGTCGACAAATGGATCGTACCAAAAGACAAACTATTTTTTTCGATGAAATCCATGAATTGCCAGAAAGATGGTCGAAAGTCATAGTAACGATGGGAAATATTTTGACCAAAATAAAATTTACCATATTTCTAATAAAATAAACGTATTTTTTCTGCAAAATAAATACAAAAAAATAAGTTATACCCCCAATAAACGAAAATTGAGTGAAAAGTGGTTGGCTCGTAACATTAGGAGCTCCCAGTCGGAATATATCTGCGCCAGTTACCGCGCCAGAAACTGAAAACGTCAGTTTCCAAGCGGAAAGTAGAAACTCGAGAGACTCTTTTGCCAACGCCAGAAATCGTACTAAACACTTTCATCCAAGATGCACAGCATACTTTCAAAATCTGCTAAATTGAATTGAAGAAGTGACTCCTATTCGAGCTGTTGCTCCACGCGAGAAGTTATTTTACCTTTGTCCCACAGTGGAAGGGTAGCTTAAAATTAAACTAATTTCTCAATGCTTCTAAATCACTTTGTGATGTGGATTCTGCTAACTTTTCCTAAAGCTGTTCATGTTCTGCTGGATGTGTTCTGCAAGCTTTAGGGACCCCATTAATTTATTGTCTAAAAAAGTTGCTTTTGGTAAAAAGTTCAATTAAATACTTAGACCCAGACACCCCGAGCTGTTTGTGTTCGATGAATTTATTCATGAAATCGTGTATGATAACAGCGTAGAATAATATTCTTATCAGAATAAATAAACGATTTTTATTTTATTTATACGAGAACTTAAAAAAATGAAGAGTTCGCGATCGTATGTGTAATATATAAGCACAAATATGTAGAATACGTACTCGTATGTACAAAATAAATAATATTTTTATCAATTTTTTTTTAGAATATTGTATTACAATTACTTGTGTGCGCCTAATAAGTGTACCTCTAGTACTAAGTCATATATATTTAGAAAGGTGTGGTGGACTTGATTAGAGCAAAATTTGTGAAATCATTCATTTATGCCAATTTTCGGTGTAAATCGTGTGTGTGCGGTAGTGAAAAATTGAATTAAGATCGATTGCATTTTTTTAAAAAATATTTGCTTAAAGTTTAATTTGCATAAAATATTGGTTTTGTAAATTAATATTCCGTTTAACAACGCGGTGGAAAGTTTTTCTTGTTTTAAGTGAAAAAAAAAAATTATTTTTTGTACCAGTTATGTAATATACAATGTGCTGTTAAAATTGTAAAAAAGAATAAAATGATAATTTTACAAAAAATGTTTAAATATTTATCAAGTGCGATGAAAAATAATTATTAATTAAAAATTACATATAAAAACGAGTACATCGAAAAAGGATATATAAAATACACGCCGAATATAATTAATCATCTTATCTTTAACTTTATACAAAAAAAAAATTGTTCTGTCACATAACACACAATTTGGAAACAGATACGTTGAAATTTATAATCAAGGTTAGTGTAGTACAAATATACGAATTACAAATCATTCGTTTAAGATTATATTATGTCATCGTTGGCTTACTGTGAACTTCTACACTTAATTCTCGAAAAATTTCGAACAATTCGCCCGAAAACATTACCACGCCCCAAATTAGGTGAATCAATAAAATTAATTTGAATAGTTCCGATAGCGATTTTAGAAATTCGGCCAAAATCTAGTTTACGCATGCTTCTCACGAAAACATCGCCTCATATACAAAATATTGTGTATGAGTAAAAAGGCTAATTAACTTCATTAAGCGTAATTAGGTTTAGTGTTGACAAAATTAAAATTGTATTTTGTTGGTAAAATAAAAATTATGTGCTTAATTAGTCGGCGCCGTTCACATAAAAATGTATTTGTACAGCATATTTTGAGTTTGTTAAATTGCCGGCTCGTGGATTACGTTTAACAAAATTTTTAATTGGAGAATTAATTTGATTACACTTTGAGTACTTCGCATCGTACGAAGATCGTTCTTCAGAAAAAATGAACCCTGTCACTATTTCTTCAATGTTCTGAACAGGGATAGCCTTTTACTACGGAAGAGCTGCTTATTTATCCATCCGACTCGAGTTACTCGAGTTAATACACCACTCTTGATTACCAAAGTGAAAAATTAAACTTACCGTAATTTTGGTAAAACTGTCTTGTATAATCAAAATTCGTCTGCTTTAATTTCAAAAAACCAACCCATGTTTATAGTTTAATCTCTAAATTTATTTGAATCGTTTGTTGTTTTTTCTTAAATGCTAAACTTTCAACGTCATTGCAAAAATTGAAAAGTTCCCATGGAAGCTGCTACTTTCAGTACTCAGATTTCCACCAAATTTCACAATGATCTCCCAACAACTAGAAAAAATTTAAGTACGAGGTTTCATTAATAACCAATCCGTCTGGTCTTAAGCAAATTTTGAAGAAATAAATTTTTTTTCCTGAACTTCTCATTTCCGGTAAAATTTTAAAAATGATCTGAACTAACTATTATTGTTTTTGTTTTTAACCGTTTTTTCGTAAACTCTTCGTAAAACCTTTCGTAAACTTTTCGTAAAACTAATTAAAATTTTAAAATATTTGCAAACACGGGAAGACTACTATGGAAGCTGACACATCCCGAGACGTATGTGAAGTTATTCCCGGATTTTATCCCCGAAATTAAAAAAATATAATCAGGCAACACTAACATAATTATATCCCTCTAAGACTTGTGTGAAGTTATATCTCACATTTAGGAAAACACTAACAATTCGAACCGTTGCAACCTAGCGACATTAGGCTCAGAGCAAAATATTTCCATGTAATACATTTTTGACCAACATAACATTTTAATTTGACATGTAAAACGTATCAATTTGTCGGATGAGAGCTATATATTTTTAAGATGGCCAGACCCATACGTCACTTTTCGCAAAATATGAACAAAACCGTATCGTTGCAACCTAATGTATGGTCAAAAATGTATTACATGGAAATATTATGCTCTGAGCCTCATGTCGCTAGGTTGCAACGGTACGATTATTTAGTGTTTTCCCAAATGTGAGATATGTGTTTTCCGTTTTATAACATTATAAGTTTATAATGGTGTTGCATGATTATTTTTTTTTAATTTCGGGGATAAAATCCGCGGATAACTTCACATACGTCATCCCGAGGACTAATTTTGGCCAGATATTACTAAGATTTCAAATTTTATCGAAAAAGCTTAGGTATGCAGTTTCATTCCGATCAATCATTCCGGGCTGTACAGGGCCCAATTTTTGTTGAAAGACAGTTTTCTGTCAATAATCATTTCCGCTTAAATTTTGCAAAATTGATCTGGGCCGATAAAAAGACGAGAAAGCATTTATGGCAGCTGTCACTTCCAGTGGACATATTTCGGTCAAAATTCACTGGGATCTCGAAATTTATGAGAAAAGCTTAAGTATGAAGTTTCATCCCGATATTCAATTCGTCTGGGCTGTAGTGGACCAACAAAGATTTAGTATTCAAGGAAAACCACTTGAAAACCACCCTTTGTTTTAACTTCGGCGGTATAGCGAATGGTAAATCTGCAAAAATATCGAGGTCGAAAATTTTCATGATTTTCATGATAAAATCAATAACAGTCAGCCGTAATTTCGGACAAAATTCCTAGTGGAATATCCCGGTCGATACCCGGTCGTTTATATGCTGCATACACTGGTGGTTCAGACCCACCCCCTTTCACAAAATTGAAATAACTTTCTCGCGTTCCTCGAAGAGCCAAAACAGAGAAGTTACTTCCAATAAATTTCGAACAAACGCCATTCTCTTTAACTAAGAACCAATTTTTCTAAAGAATGCCAATCTGCAAACGAACAGTGAATTTTGAATATCGGACGAATACTTATATTTATCTAAGAGCCTCCGGAATAGCAATTACGTCTCATTCGTTCGCAAATTTAGCGACATAGGTAGTCTGCTGCCTCAATAAGTAAAAATTTCATAACAGAATCGAGAATCCATATAATCAAATCGGGGATTCGCCTGCTAATTTCAAACAGGAGAGTTACAATAAACCATGCATTCTGAATATTATCGCACTAATGTGTTCTCCATAAAAATTATGCTGGGAGTTTTTCTGCAAAACATATACAACTGTTTACCGGAAGTAGCAGCTTCAGTGAGACCCTTTTCAGTTTTTGCTATGGTATTGAAAAATTTAGCATTTACAAAAAATGGTAAAGAATTAAAAGATTAAATTTTGAACCAACTTGGCCTTGTTGATTTTCGAAAATTTTGCAAGAGAAAATGTTTTCGATTCTAGAAGAGTGTTGCCAGAAGTCCGGTTAATTTAATTTTTCTCTTTAGGATTCAAGTGTGTCGAATTTGAATTAAAGTTAAAACGGTGTCAGGTATCAAGATAACTTTCTCTTCATTTTAGACATTGGCGCAAGACATTTTTAATTAAAAATGATTTCATTTTAATGACTGCCTGTGGATTTTTTAGAAATTCGATTCTGAAACACCAATTTTTGGCCTCTTTTTCACTTAAATTTGCACTTATTTGAGTGTTTGTGGTTTATTGGAATAAACCAATGATTTAACATAACCCCGAAGAAAAAAGTCAAATTGAGTTATATCGTATGATATTGGTGACCGGGTCACGTCGGAATTATTGGAGATTATACGGTCATTAAACTTTTGTTTATTGGTTGCAAAACCACATGTCGCTCAAGTTGAATTCATGTAATTTATGCCACAAGAAATTGGTAATCATGTGTCTGTAGCATTCTCCATTGACGGTAACTACACTGCCATTTTCATTTTCTAAAAAATATGGTCCAATTACACCTCCAGACCATAAAGCACACCAAAGTATTAATTTTGTGGATATTAAATCACAATTGTCAAATGCGAAAATTGTGCTTATATACGAAGTTATTTAACCAGAAAAGAGCTTCAGTGCTGAAAATGATTTTTCCATGAAATAATGGATCTGTTTCAAGTTGCTCTAAAGCCCGATCTACAACATTTTTAATGCAATTGCATTTGAAATGCAAATCTTTATGAAGAATTCATGTGCTGCCATAAGAAAATCCAAGTGCTTTAGAACGACGTCTGATTGATTGTTTTCGATTTTCATCCACGCAGCAGCAGTGCGTTTATGTTGGGATGGGTTCTTAAGATCACAAACACTACCATTTATTTCCATTTTTTTAATTAAATTGTGAATAGTTAGCTCTGTAGGTCGATTATGTTGACCACAATCGACCCGAAATTTTCCGTAATGTGCAAAACGTAGCCCGAATAGATTCACTATTTTTATTATCCAAGTTTAAGGCCTAGTAACAACATATTAAAAGAAAATTTTGAGAATTGGAAAAAAATAAGCACGAGTTTTCCATAACAGCTATTGAATATCAAAAGCTCTAGAAGAAAATGTTTCCATAGCTTATCAAACCTGTACAACTTACACTTACTTTAGTAAGAGACACTCTTAAGCTTTTTCCATAAATTGGGAAATGCTAGCGATTTTTGGCCGAAATTGGTCCAACGAAAGATGCAGCTTTCATACGAGCTTTTTCGGTTTTTGCAAATACTTCGAAAATTATGTCATTGAAAGAGATTCCAAAATTATTTGCTACAATATCGTTCCAGATCAGTTTTCCAATTTAAGCGGAAATGACGATTTTGAACAAAAAAAGAAAAACTCTCTCTACAGCCCAGTCGGATTGATTAATCGGAATAAAACTTCATATTAAGGCTTTTTTCGTAAATTTGGAGATCCCACTGATTTTTGGCCGAAATTGGCTACCGAAGGTCACTGCTTTCATAGGAGCTTTTTCGGTTTTTTTTAAACACATATTTTGAAAAGTATGCAGCATTTACGAAAACGGATTAAAACAAAAAAAATGTGGATTAAGTTAAGAAAAATATCTGATGAAATTTTGTTGGAAATTTCTTCAAATTTTACCGGAAATGAATTTTGATGAAATAAACTTATTGATCAAAACTCGTTTTTGATCAATAAGTTTATTTCATCAAAATTCGGCAACTCTACAGTCCAGGCGGATTGCCTATTCGGAATGAAAATTTCAAGAAATCCATGTTAAATGTGGTGGACATCTGTTACCGGAAGTGGCAGCTTCCGAAGGAGCTTTTTAATTTTTGCAGTGAAGATTAAATTTTTTAACAACGATTAGCTTTGTTTGTTTTCTGAAACTTAAGTTTCTACTTAAGTGCTTTTGATTATACGACATACCTCAACTTAACTGTCGGGGTTTGGCCACAATAACTTCTTTATTTTTACTTTATTTTAGTAAAATAAAGTATGGTATTCATGAAAAATGTTGACCTCAAGATTTTTGCAGATTTACCATTCGCTACATCGCCGAAGCCAAAAAAGTTCTTTTTAAAAAGAACTGTGTGTGTTCGTGTCTGTTTGAGTACTTACTAGATGTCTGTGTCCTCTCACCAGCCCAGACGGTTTGATTTATCACGATAAAACTTCATACATAAGCGTTTATGGTAGATCTCAGTGGCTTTTGGCCGAAATCGGTCTACCGGAAGAGACAGCTTTCATAAGAGCTTTTCCGCCTTTTGCCAAATATTTTAAAAGCTACCTACAAAAATTCGGCCCCTATACATTCCAGACGGATTAATTCATCGGAATAAAACTTCATACTTAAGCTTTTTTCATAAATTCCAAAATCGATCTACCGGTAGTGGCACTTTTTATAGGAGCATTTCGTTTTAGAAATATTTCGAAAAATATCTCAATTATAGGAAAATCGATTATGCAGTAAAAGATTCTAAATTAAAGTTGCAAAAATATCGGTTCAGTTCAAATTTCCAAAATTTAAGCGGAAAAGTCGATTTTTGACAAAAAATTGTTTTTTTGTAATAATCATAAAAATTATTGACCTCAAGTTTTTTGAATAAATGTTTGTTTCCTCTCTCCAGCTCAGATAAATTGACTGATCGGAGTAAAACGTAATACTTCAGCTTTTACCAGAAATTGGGAAATCCCAGTGATGCTTGGTCGAAATCGGTCCACCGACAGTGACAGGTTGCATAGCAGCGTTTTAAAAATATTCGACATCTCTTCAACCCAGCCGGATTGATTAATCGGGCTGGAACTTCATATTGAAGCTTTTTTCATAAATTTGGAAATTCATTCCTCCTCCTCCTCCTCCTATTGCAATTGCTTAAGTGCACACTTACGTTTACATACTCGTATTTCATCACGATGAATGAAAATGAGATTGTCACTAGTGGAATATATCTCGGGTATTCGCTTCACAGAATCTTATGTTATTCCCATGGTATGTAAATAATGTTTTCAGGATTGTCTTAATTTTTTTTACAGCATATTTTATTTGTGCATTACATTTTAATTTCGGACTGACTTCACCTACTTCAGCATCTAAGGGAGATTTTTCAATTTTTGCAATAATGTTCGAAAGTTTAGCATTTACAAAAAACGACAACGGTTAACGTTGTTGGCTATCTTAAATTTAAGCAGGAATCCGACAGATTTGAAGTTTGCCCTAACTTGTCCTAAAACGAACAACAATGTTTATAATTAAATTTGACAGTGTATTTTGTATACCTTAAAATTGTATTAAGAGTGTGTTGTCCAAAGATATTTAAAAGATGTCACTACGGCTCAAATGAGTGTTGTCACTTTACATTAGACCCAATTCAATTAAAAAATATAAATTTTCCGAAAAATCTAGGGGAACACTGGGTGTAACAATCAAAATTTGAATAGCTCAAAATCGCATTAAAAGTTTTTGACGTAACATATTTCAAAGAGGTTACTACGACAGGAATGGGCGTTTCACTTTGTACCAGACCCAATCCAAATGGAAAACATGAATTTTCCGGAATATCTAGGGGAACACTGGGTGTCATATTCAAAAGTTATTTACCTCAAAATCGCATTAAAATTGCTTTATCCTAAGGTATGTCTACAATGTTACTACAGCTAGAGTGGTTGTCTGGGGAACACTGGGTGTATTATTCAAATGTTGTCTAGCTCACAATCGCATTAAAAGTGCCTTGTCATAAGATAATTCTAAGGGGTTACTACGGCTGGAATGGGTGTTTTCATTTGTTGACAGGATATTTTACATGTAAAGAACGTTATTTACATTTTTATGTAAATAACGTAAATTACATAACAATTTGTGTAATTTACATAAAATATGTAAAAAACGTGACAACTCTGAAAAGTAACTGAAAATATTGTATAAATGTAACAAATGTTTGTTTACGCATCATAAATATCAATCAAACAGTTCATTTAAACGTTCAATCATAATTATTTTAGTCATTTAGTTATCCACAATCACAAAAAGAAATTCATTTATGTATCTACAGTGCCATCTGTTTTAGTCTTAAACAAGCTCTAAAAACGATTATTGACATGTTTAGGTTTAGTTTAGCTACATATGAGAAATATAATCATTTTTATAGTGTAATACCTGCCATCTATTATCAAATTGTAGCATTTTACACGGTTTCTTCGTAAATGTCAACATATCAGGATTGACACTTATGAAAGTTGTAAAGGGTGCATTGATAAGTTCAGAGGACTTTACAGAATGTCTTAATTGCATTTAGAACGGGAGTTATGATGATTTCTGCAACAACGCAAGAAAGCTTACAACCTCAAATTTTTGACATAGTAATATTTTTTTGTTTTATTTTCAAAGCCACACAGACAATTTTTATAATAATTAAATAGTTATTAAATTATATAATAGATAGCGCGCTTGTCATGAAAAAGTCATTATTTACTTGACATAATGTAAAAAATAACTTATGTAATTTACATGTAAATTACATCGTGTATTTTACACGCCCAACTGTGCTTGTTGACCCAATTTAATTAAAAAACATGAATTTTCCGGAAAATAATATTCAAAAGTTTTATAGCTCAAAAGCGCATTAAAAAAGCTTTGTCCCAAGATATTTGTAAGATTTTACTACGGTTGGGATGGGTGTTTTCACTTTGAAATAGACCCAATCCAAATTAAAAACATGAAAACACTCATTCCAGCCGTAGTGATCTCTGAGAGATATTTCATAACAAAGCACTTTTAATGCGATACTGGGGTATACAAAATACACTGTTAAATTTAATTATAAACATTTTTGTTGGTTTTTGGGACAAGTTAGAAAAAACTTCAAAAACCTTCCATCTGTATTATTAATTTTTTTGCTTAACCAGTGGAATTAGAGAACAATTTTAAAATTAACAAGCGGCAAAATATGTATTAGTTTAAAAATAAAATAAAATTATAAAAAGGTACAACTACACTGCTCGTCAAAAATTATGGCAACTACATTTTTTCAGTGGATATTTGTGTTTACGGTAACTACGAGTATTCGCATTATTCGAGTTATGGTTGTACGAAATAATTACCGTGTTTCACGATACTCATTGATCCGGCTCAGTTCTAATTTTACATGGAAAACCTGATCCAAATTGAATTCTGATTGAAATCTAGCAAGCGCCGTTGCGTTGTTCTATGAAACATGAACTGAATCTGATCAGATCAAGCATCAAGAAATATAGCTACTATAATATGAGTCAAAAGGCATTACCTCCACGGGCTCTGATCACATGTAGCATTCTTTTTGGCATACTGTGCATCGGGTTTGCTATGTACACCTGAAGTATCATTTCCCATTCTTCCTGCAAAGCTGATTGAAGATGATTTCAGGTTTCTGGAAAGTCTTCTCTTTGCTTTAAACGACACCCTAGCATATCCCAAATGTGTTCAATGAGATTAAAGCCATGGTTCCGAGCGAGCCAAACAATTCGATCAATTCCCAACTCATCCAAATAATTATTGACAAAGTGGGTCTGGCGTTGTCATGCATTCATAATTCAAGTGTCCAGATTTTCTTCGGCGAGCAGTGTAGATGGATAGCTAAGCAAAACGATACCCATCACGGACGCAAGGAAAACAGAAGTTGAGCCTGCTTAATACAAACAGATTTAAATAAATTAAAATAAATGAATCATCATAAAAGGCAACCACACCTGACTGGCATACTGGAACATGGAACGAAAGTTAAATAAAGAGCCTTCGTAACATAGGAATCATCGAATTCTTTCGACCAACACTTGATGAAACCGAGTGCAGGGTTTGCTTGATTGATAATACGGTCGATGTGATGTTTGAAATTTAATTCGCTGTCACAAATGACACAAACATCACAGGGACTGCGCACGTTTATGAGAGTAGGTGATTGTTTGGCATTTGTCCACATTCAACTTAAGGCTGATCCGATGATAGATATCGATGACGTGTTAATCAAAAATTATCTAAATTGGCTCCAAATGGCTGCCTAGAGACACTTCAAATGTTGCTGAGAAATGAACTAATACTGACGACCTGAACAGCACATGATATACAGCGCTAAGCTTAAACTAAATAACTTCATGAGATATCCTGTCAAACGCGTTACTAAAATCGGTGTAAATAACGTCAACCTCATTCCTTGTCCCCATGGTATTCAATGTTTGTCAGAAAACAACGGGTTACAATAAAAATACAGTGAATCATACACGATACTTTCAAACAGCTTAGGAAAACAAGACCGAACGGTTGAACGGAATTATTCATAATTCTGATCCGGTTCAAAATTGCTGCTAGTAAAAGTCACACTGAAAAAATTAACTAAATGATTTGTTGTGACTTTAAGATCATTGAAAGAATGATCTTTCTACTTCAGAGTGGAAGTGTTGCAAAACCGTTTGCACCACAAAGCCGTCATCTTTAGGATCCATCAGGTTAAAGGCGAAATCAACAGCATTAGTAAAAATCTGTTAGCTCATAATCTGACAGAGAATTCATTATTTCTGTTACTTTTATTTTGACACATATTAGTTCAATATTATCAGTGTTGGGAATGGTGGAAATTTGACTGCCAAAGTTGATGTGCACTGCAATAAGAACCACTATGTATACATTCGTGGTAAAAGAAAGCCAGGTGTAGGCAACAACCATTTTGGTCCCTCCATTTTGTTATTTGTATTTGAGTGCCCTGGCCAGCCTGAGCAGATTTTCAATGGTTGAGTTATTTATGTATTCCAAACGAACAGATGAAACAATATAATTTTATTAATAATTAATTCATTAATAAATTTCTGTATTTCAATTAAAAAAATAATTTTCATTAGCAAAGTGAAGAAATAACATAATGAAAATTTTATCATATCTTGAAATGATTCATGTCGTATTATTACACAGAGAGGTGGCGTGACGGGTAATAAAATTCCAGGCCAACACTTTAGTTGCATGAAAAGCGATAAATTAACTTCCAGCATACCAATGCGACACTAAATAATTTTCACTTCTTCATATACATATACATATGTATATACACAACAACAACACGAAATTTTCTCACGATTACATCAAAACATATCAACTTTCCGTTAAAGGGTTTGTCATCGCTGCACAAACATAGTACGAGTATAACGTCTAACTTGTGAATGAAAGTCAATCAAAATGTTAATCATCTTTATGTAGTATCGCGATACCTGACATTTAATTGATTTGTTGATCAATGTTAACCATTTCTGTATTATACTCGTACGTACATATCATACATAACATAGAGATCGTTTTGCGACATCGCGACAACGCGTTTATTTATAGGGTGAAAGTGTAGATTCGAGTTGTTGGTTGCGTATGCGTTTAGCAGCGATATGGCAAAAAAAAATGTTCGTCTCGACGACTAAAAAGCCAAATTTTTTTTTTGTAAATAATAATTATGCTAACATAAGACAAATATATACAAGTCTTATCGTTCTATAAATAAAGGTGTGAGATAAGATACGGGCAATTTTTTCGTCGTTCGCGATTGGGTTAATTGCAATTTAAATATTTCTTCGAAATGTCTATGTTTGTATAAATGTATCTTTGTATGAAATTCTAGACCTGTTCATAAGCAAAAAGTACTGTGGTACGCGAATTTTACATGTAAACAACTTATTGCAGAATCGTTGTACTGAAATTGTTTTATATGCTCGAAAGGAAATATTAGTTCCGATTACAAACAATGTGCTTGCATGATAAGTTTTTATTTTACTATGTGCTGTGTCACGTGACACGTGCACATATTATCGAATATTATATGCAATTATGGAACGAGTGCTTTACATAAATTCGTTATTTATTGGTCTAAGTCTTTTGACTTTTCGGCATTAAGGTGGATGCAAATTAATCAAAAATATCTATCTACTCGTACTTGCTGAACATCAATTCCGTTCCCATGCTAATTTTATAGTTGAAAACAATTATAGAATTTCAGCCCATATAGTGTATAATTCCGGAGGATAGCGCGATAAAAGTATTGAGAAGGTCAAAGTTTAAAGTTTAAAATTCACTACGATGAAGTAAACGTGAATCAATATTTTAATCGCGTATTTAGTGAAAGTGTGGAAGAACCAAATAAATCGTTATGCATAATGCTCTTATCGCATCAAAAATCCACACATAATATTAATTTGAACATCTGTACAGAAATTCTACATAATAGTCTTTGAAAATTACTCACTTTTTCTATTTATTTCATCATGTCTGGATGTAATCATAATTAATTGCATTGTTATTGTAGTAACATAATATAGAAATTAATCATCTAACACATATTCATTTATAAATGAAAATTAAATTAAATAATACTACAAGCAAATCAAATACCTGATTGTTAAAGTTCGGTGAAATATGCGAACTCTTCAAAATCTATTACAACAGCTAGAAGTTAATATTTGTACAGGTATCACTCGTATAACGTTGTTTTTAATTAATTACATGCAGTGTTGTGTCACATTATCTACACCGCTTAGTTAATTAATATTCTACTCGTGTAGACAATGTATGTACACAATTAACATCATGGTGTCATCAATGTAGAAAATGTAAACAACATGTAAACAATGACGGTAATGATTGTTGGGGTGTACTACGAAATCCCGGTGTTCTTTTCTTTTAGTTCGAAAGTCTCGGACTAATAATATTTTAACATAAAAATAAGATATCGTGGCCAAAAATTTACTAGAAAAGACCAAGGCTGCGAAGTCAGAGGCGGGAGTCGGTTTCGTGGAGTCGGTGCTATTTTATCGGAGTCGGAGTCGGAAACTCCCATTTTTTGTCAAATTACAACAACAATGTTTTATATTGACACTCGCTCTAGAATTAGTCGAGTTCCTAGGTTTTAATTGTTTTCGAAAATTGAAATTGCAATTCCAATTTCTTGAAAAATAAAAAACGACCATAACAAAACTTAAACAGTAAAACCCGTACACAGTAAAAAAGTAAAGGATCGGGAAATATAAGTAGGGTCACGTATTAAATTACTTACCTTACTACTACGAAATGAATAAATGAAAATTAAAATTAATAACAAGACCAAGGACGTGTTACTTGAGTTGACAGAGACAAAATTAGACGTTTTCGATAAATATTAAAACTTCTGTAAAAATTAGATAAATCGATCCTATTCGGTTCTGTTAAATTTTTCTATCTTTGGTCTTTTCTAATAAAGGACAGCGGATAAGGGATCAAGTTGTCTAATTTAAAAAAAATACCATAGACCTAATTTAACTGTGTTAGGAATTTTGATATTTTAATTTACGGGAAATATCAAGTTCATTCCCGGGAGACCGGATTCTCGAAAAAATTCTAGATGTACCAATGTACCAATTTATTATACACACAAATTAGCGCAAACTTCAGTATCATATTTGCCGCCATCTTAAATAAGTAAGCAAAATCGTGCGGAATCGAGGTTGCATATTTATTTTGACAGCAACATGGAAACACTGATCGTTTGCAATCTCAAATTTTATATCGCATAATTTTTTCGTTATTTTAGTTAATTTAATTAACTTATTAATACTTTAAAAATATATATTTTTTGCTAATTAAAATTCCAAGCGGTAATTCAAAAATATAAAATCTTAATAAATATTTAATTAGAATTTTAGGTGAACTTCGGTTATGTAATGTGATTTTTGCATGCACGCAGTTATTTAGTTTGGTTGCTGTATCTCTTTCTGTTACCAGTTTACATATTTTCAGTGTGGGTTTAATCCACAAATATCCATTTGCTTTCAAGAAATACTAACGAAAGTCTAAAACAACAAAATATTGACAATTATTAAGAAAAATTGACAACCAATTTAGATTTGTCTGCATAAAAGAGGCGGAAAATAAGTTTCCTCGATAGCTTACTAAAGGATGAAACACACCAAGCAGCAGCAGCGAGCAGCAAATTTAATATTAGCTTATTCGCTTACGTAATGATACAAAATCATAATTTAAGTATAAATATAGGCATTTCAAATAAAATCAAATATTTTTCTAATTTTAATAGAAAAATTTTAATTTGAAGAAATTATATTGAATGAAGTTGCATCTGTCGCAGCATCAATAGGTTCCACATCCAGCAGTATCAATTTACTGCTCTTTGCTGCTACTCATAACCTCGATAAAATTGACAAAATTCTATTTTCTAACTAAAACAAAACAATCTGATCTGCTGCTTGGTGTGCACGCCCATGTGCAGCCGTTAGTGTGGATGCGCTGCTCTTGGTGTGCTTCATCCTTTATTTGAATAAGTTAGGTTCCACACATAAGTATTCGTTTCAGAAAGTGCCTTAAATTCGAATCGGTTTACATGTATGCGGATTAGAATCCACTCGAATTTGTTCGAATAATTATTATTAGTCCTAGAACATTATGAATAGTAATGCCAAACAAGAACGACGTCCACCAATTGATCATTTTTGATATGTTCAATAAAAATACACATTGTAAAAGTTTATATTCAGCTATTTTGTTGTATTGTTTTATTGAAACAAATTTGGAACAACTTGAATTCGTACAAGTTGTATATACAGCAATGTGGCATATTAAATGCGCCTGAATGTTTACTTTCCCAATGCAATTTCAATTGGATCAGAGTAAAGTCATTTTGAAAGCTTTAAAGGAAATGCCTATTCTAACGAATATCAGAAATTTAGCCATTAAAATAAACACTGACATAATCACTATAAATAACTTGCTGTCATTAGACTTGACATATCACCTCAATCTTTTCAACGAGTAATCTAATCTTAAACCAAACACTTTGTAATGTATTATGCAGGAAAATGAAGTATGTACATCCAGAACTACCGGTTTATAAACCTTTGTACGCTTTATAATTATCTGGCATAATGCACATTTGACTTAATATGTAGGTCTGTGTGCTAAATATCATTTGCGATCTTATTTATAAAAAATTTACCTTTGCACTTACAAATCGTTATCGGACCGACCAGACAGTGCATCAGATTTTTATTCGCCTAATATCTAACGATATAAGACACTTAATAGATGTTTGTCGATTTTTAAGTACGTATTTGACAGGTGACGATTTTCGCTGAGTATTCCTTACTAAAATACTTATATTATTTAACACTAATCATAATTTTGCACTTTCTTTCTATTTTTAGGTAAAGTACGAACGAGTGTGATTCACAATTTGATTTAAATGCTTATATCGTATAAAAGTGTGTAAGTAACTTTACAAATTATTTGTGCTTAACACCTTTGAGATTAACCTCATATATAAAATACAGAAGAGGTTCTGGTCTACTATATAAAATACTTGTTCATGTTCTTCGAATAGATAAACGCCGCCACTTATTACAAATTACAAGGAAATTATGTTTACTTTAATAGTGACGTAAATTCCATTTATAATGGCACTCGTAATAAATTTACAACTAAACGATATTTATTTCGCTTGGAAGAATCCGCTTATCTTAGCCAAACACTTACTTAGGTAAGATCAAAGGTAACATTTAAAATTAATTTCGTTGACGAATCTTTGTGTACATGAAAACTTTGTTGAGCTTATAAATTAGCACGGTATACGAGTATGTATTATACTGGTTTCTTAATTAAGAAACGAGACGTCTTCACATTGCTGAGAACGTACATAATGACGTATACCGTTAAGTCACTGGTTTTTTTATGCACGTATGCAGAATATCTTTTTTGATATATTTTCAATTTAATCACCTCAATCAGCAACAATCTTACTATAACAACATTAATGTACGGTCGTATATCATCTTAACTATATGGAGATATATGTTGCAATCGCTATGTACCATGAATTTATATTTAATGTGAAAAATGACATTTTGGCATGCTCGTTGATGGGTAATAAATGTGTATGCTAATCAATGCAACATGTAGAAAAGCATCACAATCGGTTCTTGCGGTAGTCCGGATCCTGTTTTTAGATGTTTACGTAATCGAGATATGGTGTATATATAGTCATGGAAACAATTCATTGGCACCATTTTTATATTTGAAAGTGACGATTTCTATGCTGACTTAAAAAAAGGTCTAATTAGCATGTAATCCCGAAAAATTATAGTTGGAAAAACATAAAGAATAGCGATTACCCTTAATCAGGTGAAAACTACCTGATTCTCTATTTAAAATCGAGGATTAGCAACTTAGTCGAGTAATTCGGGGATTTTGCTTTTTTCTAATTTATTTATTTATTAAAAAGAAACCAGACTAACTTTTGTTAGCCAAAATCTCCAGACAATAAATGTCGAACAAATCAACAGAAAATGACAGCCGATAAATATCGGTAAGACACGTACACCGATCAAATAAAAATATTATTCAAATATTATTAAAAATTTGGGGAAGTCGAATACATCTTTGGAAAACCGTCAGGTCAATTTTCATGTGCAGAATTCGGGAAAATTCGTTTAAATGTATCGCGCATACGAAATTTTAAAAGTTCGAATTCGGTTAAACTGAATTTTCCCAGGCTCCCACAAGGAAATTGAGCTGAAGTTTTTTTTATCCCTGATAGTCATTGATAAGGAACTCCATATAAACTACTTTCCAAACATGCCACTATAGATGCATTCCACATCTTACCTCTGGTTCCAGGATCTTACCTCCTCGTTGATAACTCAGCCAAAAATAATATTAGAAGAATTGAAATTTACTATTTTTTGCTTTTTAATTATAAGAGGTTGGCCATTTGAGGGGTTGGGTATTTTATTTTGAAGGTTTGTCGATGCCATTTATGTATGAGAAATGGTTCACTCAAATGTTCACCATACGCCCGGATTTACAAACGTCGATCCGATGGTCAAATTTGTTGATAACATTTTCCAATAGGGCCGTTTTGGACCGCCCTGGCTAGACTATTAACGTACACTTTGCTTTTCAAAAATCCGAAAAGTAATCTAATGGCGTTAAATCGCATGATCTTGCTAGCAAATTCACTTTTCCGCGACGCAAAATTAAAGGATTTTCGAAAACGTTTGTAATTCGTCGATATTCTCACACGTAGTATGGCAAGTTGCACTGTCTTGTGGAAAATAATCATCAACCACCACAGAACCCGTAGCCTCGAATTTACGCACCAACCGACCGAAGAATTGGATTTTTGTAGTGCTCTTGAATAACTTTAACACGGCCCTCACATCGGGAAAGCAAACATGGCGCCTTTCCAAAATTGTTTTTGATTTTCCTGCGTCTCATTTGGACAACCCTTTACAATAGTCCTCCGTTCAAGCTTTTGTCAATTGGTTGTCAATTTCACTACGAATATTCGTTGAAGAATGAACTTACGCCAAATTTCATGGTACAGCTTGAGGTGATCTGAGGAGTTTAACGAGTAAAATTTCAAAAGTTCTTGTTTTATAAAAATAAAATCGTCTGTCGATCAAGACATGGGGCGAGTTCCGCCATTTCTTACCCGATTTTGATGGGAATGGCTACATTGGATTGAAATAGGATTATAAAATGAATTTTTGGAAGAAGTTATCGACTATGGCTAACTGGGATAGAACTCGGTCATTTCTTAACCAATTATGATGGGATTCAGTATGTTGGTTGGAAATTGGATTGTAAAATGATTTTTGACGTAGTTCTGTAATATGGCCACTTGAGACTGACTGAAATAAACCATTTATTAACCGACTATAACCGGGATTGGGTATGTTGGAGCAAAATGGGATTCTAAAATTATTTTTGGTAGAAGTTCTCGGCCATTTCTTAACAGATTATGGTGGGATTGGGTATACCCAATCCCGTATACGTCGGAGCCCTATCCAACATATACGTTGGATGGAAATATTTTCAAAATTCTTATTTTTAAAATTTATTTCAAGGTTTTTAAAACCAGGATTACTTTAACTACACAATTATTATTTTGAAAATCAAAATTTTTAAAATTTCAATTTTGTGAAGTACTTTTCTGGACAAGAAAGTAGTACGATGGAGTAATACTCTTAAGTTACACGCGCCAAAATTGATAGTTTTAATTTTAATGCTAGGTTCAGGGCTAGATAACCAGGTATGCAACTAGGGGACGCAAGACACGGTGACCGACTATGCACTGATTCTTCTCTATGACGTCCACCCATCGAGTAAATGGTCTTCCACAAAGTCCCACTTTCATTGGTGTCGATTCCGGGACCTGCTTAGTTGTCCGGTTTTATGATCGAAGAACATAAGACATGACCATCTCAATCTAAAATAATCTTAACATAAAAATCATTTCAGATCTCGTGATTCTTCCGCAATATATAAATCTTTCCTTTTTTATTGAACGGAGCATCATTGGAATCTATTTGCGTCCAGTGAGACTATGACTGGTCGTATCTGCGCCTTATAAATTTCCAATTTAATTTTAAACGATATTTGGCGAGACTCAAGCGGCTCCGCAAATGATTTATTGGTAGCATCTCTTGTGCTAATTGATTTTTATACGAGAATAAATCCAAGTCGTTATGCAAAATATTGGTTAGTGTTGATCTTCGAAGCCCTATTTTTTGCACACGATTTGATGTCGTTGGATTATCTTGTGCATTTTCACGTACAGCAGCACTATTTATTGGTGTTGCACACACTTTGAGTTATTTGCCACAGTCTCTCTTTCTTCAAATTCTTATTCAACTCTATATTCAACACAAGTATTCAACAATAATAATGTTGGTTTTAAGATCTTTGAGTGTATGTGAATTATGGGACCAAACCAATGATTTAACATAACACCAAAGAAAAATGTCCAATGGAGTTATGTCGCGTGATCTTGGTAGCCAGTTCACAATGGAATTTTTGGAGATTACACGGTCATTAAACTTTTCGGTTTTCCTGATATTCGTTACATTGATGTGGATCAAATATTGGGCACAAGCGTGCAAAATGGAGGAAACTGTTCCTGGCCAATGTAGAAAATTATATTAAACGTTTTATACTACGCTACTGCATTTATGTTGATTTTAATTCAAAACCTTTTCACCAACAGAATGGTGATTAGACAAATTTGAACCTATACATTAAAAAATCAGTATCATTGCGATACAATTGAATGAATCAATCCTTTTTTTGATCTGGGATCAAAAATTTGTTTGAAAAGAATTCAGCATAATAGTACACAAAATACAGCTCAGCATAATAGTACACCGTCCATTTAGTTAAATGGCGTAGAACTCACTATAAACCACTCTACAAAACTGGGAGACGAAGAACTTTTGAATAAAAATATCTCTAAACTAGTAGCAACCCACATCTGAATTATTTTCATATTAAAAGTCAATGTCCAATCTTCCTGTGTAACTGTTGCAGGTATAATCCAATGTCACAGTTAGGACATTTTATTTAGTTTTCTGATGTGAAAATTCCCTCAAAAACTATCAAGAAGCATCAGTTTGCTAGTGGTTATACTTGAATATCCAAAAGCTTCTAGCGGTCTCAATTCGAGTCAGTATCCCAGTTAAATTAAAATCGTAATACCATATCAAAACTTGACGGTCAGACCGTTGAACCTAACCCGATTAAACTTATTGAGAGTCTATATCACATCAGTTTTGATCGATAGGAAGGCCAGCTTTTTGTTATATTTTCAGATTCAGAGTTAAGTGTAACCTTCTTCATCTCTTCCGAGGTTTTGGACTGTATCATCAACTGGCCTTCGTAACCAAACAATTTGCTAAAGTTTTCCATTTTGCTTAGTTTTACGTGTTCTACTATAACGGCTTGTGGCTGATCATGATATACAGGGTAAGTTTTTTAATAAATGCCAGTCCTTTATCTTGAAAACGGTGCAAGATAAGAAAAAATTACATATAATGAAAACTCGACACTGGACGTCGATGGGGACGTTTAGTGATGATCCTGAATGACCTAGAAACTCATTAGTTTGGAAGATATTGGCGAAACTATTTCTTTTAAAATTAGAACCTTTACTACTGACTGTCCCTTGTGGTTAAGCTACGAAACAATTGTCTCTAACTTCTGCCACTGTTTCGTTGTAACGAGAAATAAAAATAAAAATCAATTCTGCTTTGACTTCTCTTCGAGCAAATTTTACGAATCGATTTTATTTATTTTAATTTCCCGTTACAAGGAAATAGTGTTAGATGAAACAAAATCGTAAATTGGATTTTGTATCATTGTACTCTTTCAGGACAAATTAGGACCAACGTTATGGAAATTTCGATCTCTGTGAAATTTTAAAATCAAATTACCGTTGATTTCACTAGACAACAGCTGCGACCTGAAAACACCCATTATTTCACAACAAACTACAAATAACAAATCATAAAGATTCAAATTCGTTAGACAATTTTCACACATCAAGAAACATAGACCTCTATCCCCTTAGTCGTATCACTTCCAGTGCTGCCTTAGTTTCAAAACTTCTGATTATTTGTCGCATCAAAATTTCAAGTGATAGAAATTGTCATTTGACGTGATAGCAGTCGCTGGGAAATATTTCTAAAGCAGCATACTAAAATTTTAAAACCAGCCACAACCAGTTTTGTAAACAATTTTTCTGTGTTTCATTTTCATAATCTAATAATCAAGAAGACGCGTAGTCACATCGCATGCAGGGTTGCGACCAAGGGAATAGGGGTGTTACAATTTTCGTGTAGAACAGAAATTCTACTCAATGGCAATAGTATAAAACCGTTAAAATATGTTGAGCCTACCCCTGGCTGAAAGCTCTTTATTGTTAATATGGTTGTGTTGCCTTGTAGAGAGATCCACGGGTCAAACTAAAATACAAATTTTGCATGAGATGTACGCAGTGTTGTGCGTCTACGCGTATTTCCAAATTGTGTACTACATACTTGTTGGTGTCGAAAATAGCGTAGAAAATTCATTTGTGAGTAAACAATGTCAAGAATTGGTAGAATATGTAGACAATGTAGAGTATTACATTTTTGTGTTTTTTTAATTTTTTTCTTTGCGAAGTCGTCATTTTCTAGTTTTGCGTTTAAATTGGGTTTTACCTATATTTTGGCAGTTAAAATTCTGCTTTTATTAAACAAATAGGTGAAATTGAAAATCTTGGTCAATCTGAAGACATCGCTAGTGATTGTTTGTTGTGTTTCGATGTTTCGTGCAGATAATGTGGTTTCCAGACAAAAATTGTCTGATAGCTGGGATGATGATCTTGTCCTGAACAAAAATACAGGTGGGTTTTTTTTTATGTAAGCGATATCCATTTTACTCAGGTTAGCTGAGGATTACATTTGTCCCAGAGATTCGTCAATTTATTATCAATCGACGTTTGCGTCGATTGATAATAAATTGACGAATCTCTGGGACCTGGACATTTTTCACTTGAGGTATCTTTCTTGAAATTGAAACACAACAACAACTTCATCACCAACGTCAAGCAACCATTGCTTGGATTATTACAAGATGGTAGAATGCTTAAGATCATCATAGAAAAAAATGAATAATAAATGGAATGAACGCCCGTCCTCCCCCTGGCACATATACCTTACCTAGAAGCCCTAGAAGCTGACTAGGATTTAATGGACTCATCATTCAAATAAATGCAATTCATTGAAACATCAATCTCTGGACTCGTTGAATAAGGCACCAAAAGACGTAGATGAAACAACCAAGGATGAGTTCTATGAACAAGCCACAATAGCAAGGACACACAAGAAAATGATCCAAATAATAAAAGAAGAAGGATAAAATCTCTCCTCCTTGTGCATGCAGAAATTTCAACATAAAAATCGATCTGATAAACCGTCATATGGGTGGTAAACAATCAATATAGACTCTGTGCGAAATAATAGAGAAGACTCATCGACTACTGCATCACAAACTATAGATAATTCATAGAAGACAGTAAATTTCCAAACAGAAATATACACGTATGATGATCAACAATAAATGTCTCCAGTCATTACAAGATATCAGGGCAACGAGTGGTGTAGATATTTCCAGTGACCGCACCTACTGGTAAAATATCATAATTCAAAATTAAACCTGTCGCTGTAAAACGCAACAAGACAAATCGGAAAAAACTAAACACCGATAGATTAAAAGATGTTGGGCACAAGAAACACATTCTGCGAAACCAATGAAGAAGCAGCCATCAGTGTAGACCAACAGTGGAAACAAATGTAAGAAATCTATATCGAAGCAGCTATCAACAAACTCAAAAGCAATCTAATGAATGGATTTCACCACTGCAGCTACTCAAATCTAGCAAAAGAAGTTGGCCTCAAAATAAATATCAGGAAAGCCAGGCGATGAGGCGAAACACACCGAGGAAATCGTATACGTTGGTTGTAATTTAACGAAAACGGGTGGCACAGATGAAGTTATAAAGAAAAAAAATCAACAAAGCCAGAACAACATTGAACATGTTACACAAAATCTGGAACACATCTGTCTGCCTCAGTAACTGGCCAGCATAATAAATATTGAGCTCCTTGAGATGGATTGCCCATATTGATGAAGTCGCAGAATTAAATCACAAGCAGGTCTCTGAAATGGAACGCACAAGAGAGAAGGAAAGTCGGACGACCAGCTCAACATGGAAACGAACGATGCTAGCAAAAATGAAACAACTCGGAAAGTAGTGGGTCGAAATTAAAGCAATACAACCCAACAGAGTTTGATGGTCCAGCCCAGTAGACTCCCTGTGCTCATAAATTGGAGATAATGGGAAAAAATGTTGCTTAAAATATCAAGTGAGACTTCGATCATATTTTGGCATTTATTAGAATTATGAACTCGAGGAAGTTATACTCGTATGGTCATTATTTGCCTCAATTTTTTTTATACTTTACCATTTTATTGCGTGCTAACGATGTTGGACATTGTAAAGGATGCTGCCAAGTTGTTAGATATTGTCTCAAATCTGTTGTGAATTGTTCAGTAGTGTATGGCAAATTACCATGAAAGGTTATAGTGTCTAGTCAACAGGAATTGTATTCTTTATCGGAACACATAACATCCACGACCATGCGGCAAGTTCCAGCATCTCCCTTCCATCGTTTAATCCTCCAAACATAGGCCCTATTTACAACCGAATTTTTATTGTATAAACGATTTATTTTAACTTTGCTAGCGTACAAAGAGACAATAGAATTTTGATAAATGTTAACAGAAATAATAATTGTTGACATTGTCTACATTATCTACATTGTCGACGCCATTTTTTAAATTATCTACATAAATTGTCTACACGTGTAAAATATTAATTATCTACGTAATGTAGACATTACGGCACAACACTGGATGTACGTAGCAACCCTCAGTATTGATAGTTTTCGATTTGCACCCACCCTGGTTCATAGCATCGATATTTTCAGCAGTACGTTTACGTTTTAATGTGGTTAGATTCGTAACATCACAAACACTACCATTTATCTTCAATTTTTAAATTAAATTATGAATAGTAGGTCGGTAAGTCGATAATGTTGACCATAAATTTCACGTAATGCGCCAAACTTAGCCCGAATAGATTCATTATTTGTCCACGGTGATTTGCCAACCAACACTGAACATAAATGTTAATTTTGAAAGAAATCTGAAAAAAAAAACTGGCCGCTATAATGTTTATAAAGGAGCAACTAAAAATAATTTTAGCTCATTCGTTCACTATTAGAAAACATAACCACCACTCTTTGGTAGCATGTCTAAAAACTTTCACACGTTCTCATTGTGCCAATTTTTAATTGTTATACTTTTGGTCATGAGGACACTAAGCAAATTAAACCAAAAAAAGTTAATTACACTTTTTACAATGTATACACTTTCTTTTTGTTGCCAAACTTGTTGTAAAGTTTCACTTTACGCTTTCTGTGGATTTATGTGCCTACATTTAGGCTAAAAATGTCGATCCAACTGTGGCACGCTGCATGGGGTGTTTATGAAGTAAATCATAAAGATCACTTGAATTATATATAATTATTTCCAAGACTGTATGCAAATTGAAAACTAAATTATCGTAATTCAAGAGGAGGGGCAAAAATCATGTGCAATCAAGGTATAGACGAGTTAAGATTAAGAAATACCGGACTACAAAAAATTAATGTTAATGCTCTTAATACGAATAAAACTGTTCTAGCCGCTTAACCTAATTGCTGTTTATTGCATTCAGTTTGCTACGCAAAAAAATCCAAATTTAATAACTTTATGTTCTCATACCCAGTTGGAATAGACGTTACATGAATTCAGCAGCTTATATAGAATTGACCTTTGCCGCGCATAATAAATTTTTTTTTGTAATTTTGGTCAAAATATTTTACCTCTCAATCCGACGATGTTGATGATTTGCACAAAGTGTTTGCGTAATTGTGTCTAATGTAGATTGTTGCATACCATTCAATGTGTTTGAACTTTAAGATGCCCAAAATAAAAATAAATTTTTTTTTGCAACCGTCAAAACAATTTAATTCGATGTTATTGTTGCGAAAAAAATTTTTTTATTCCTACATGAAAAATGTTGGCGTGAATTAAAAATTTTTTGTTTCGTATGCAATTTTATTGGCACATTTTAGTGACCTGACGCAATGCTTTAATTGTCGTAATGTGTGCGATATATTTTTTATGGTTCGCGGGCGATAAATATATACACCGAAGTGTAGTGGGTGAATATTTCGAATAATTTTTTGAAATTTCTATTTCGTTTGTTCATTGCATATCGATTTCGTATAAGCTGATGAAATTCTATAGTCATAATGAAAAATGTGTTCTTATCTGATTCCGGCAATTAAACTAGAAATTTGCGTCATATTTTATATGAATTAATTTTTACCGGTTAAAAAAGTACGATTTGTGTCTTTAAAGTATATTTTGTGTTGATTAATTAGGAGCCGTACAGGCGAATTATTAACAGGTTCCCTGCCGGTTTACCACCAATATGCCATGTTGAACAATTTTATAAGCAACCAGCGCTCACCGTTATACCACGCAGAAAAATACAGATACCGGCCAGTAGGCCAGCAGTATACGACGCAGAATAATCACCGAGTGGCTAGTGCACTACCGGTATATCACACAGAATAATACAGTCATCGGTCAGTGTACCACCGCAATAATGCCCATGTCACACGCAATAATTCACTGAGTGGCCAATAATCACCTAATCAAATTAGTCCAGCGATCAGTGTACCTCCGGTAGCCATTTACCAATACCACTTTTGTTTCGGTATTCCATAATACTTTTTACGTAAAAAAACTTGGAGTATGAATTTTTCAAATCCATTTTGTGTGTGGTACATTGGCCTCTGGATAGAAACAGAAAAGAAAATGGTTTTGTCCTTTTGTGATTGCCGGTTCGGTTTTTTTACAAATTTTATTTTGACTAGTAGTTTCATTAGTACCACAGAATAGACAGAAATGTCATAACGCTATTTTTGTATGGAAAAATATCGACTCATTTTTTTGACCTTGCTGAGTGAAAAGGTTGGAAAAATTGTTTGCAAAGTACCCAATCGAAGGAAAAATTCTTACTTTTGAGTTTTCTTCTTTTGAAATACGGTAGAAAAATGGTCGATAGGTAATTTTTTCTTGGTCTACTCAATGGCGCTCCGGGATAACATTCTATTCTGTGTTATTACCTATAATATGATTTCTTATATAATGGGAATTCCCCAAATAACATTGTGCATCAGAATTTTTTTTTTTTAATTTTTGCCATGGCTTACCGGTGGCACACCGGCCGTTGAAAAGAATATTTATCGTGGCTACTGATGTTACATTGGCTACAGAGTTTGGCAGTAATTTGCATGGTGGCATATCGATGTTACACTGGCCGCTGGACTAATTTTGATGCGTGGCACACTGAAAGGTGTATCCGCTGGGGATTATAATAAGCGTTGAATACCGGTGGTCATTAGCCACTCGGAGAATTATTGTGTGTGGCATGCCGGTGGTCTACTGGCTGATGACTGTATTATTCTGTGTAGTATACCGATGGTACACTGGTCGTTAGTAGTATTATAAGGAGTGGTATATCGTTGACCACTGGCCCCTAGGAGATAAGTATTCATTGTTGTATGGTGTATGGTACTTATATTAGTTGCAAAAATTTTAATAAAGAGTTTAACGATGACGAAAAACCGATATAATTAAATATAGTGAATTACACGTACATTAGGTGTAAACTAATAAAAGACAAATACTTGTAGCTAAAAGTGGACTGATAAAAAGAAATTCAATTTGTAATAAAAATAGTTTATACTGCGACTGAAGCGATACACCTCAGCGAGGTCTAGGAGAGGCAACGAAGCCTAAGCCACACCGCATCGGTGAAATAGAACTCCTGGGTTACAGCAGTTACAGTACTCCTGGGCCAAGTTACAGCGAACGAACGTACTAACAAGGGACAAGGACAAGGATTCCTGGTAATCCAAACAAAAAAATGACTTCAGACGGGTCTAAAACTGCAAAACGCCAACAAACTGATAATGAGACAGAAACAAATGAGTTAACCGATTTACCTGTAGAAAATGAAAATGTGGAGATCTTTCACAGAACAATTAAGGTTCCCGAGGACAAAATCAGTCGTTTGGGTTTGACCGACCTGTTCGCTTGTA
This sequence comes from Nephrotoma guestfalica, assembly GCA_963691935.1. Classification (NCBI taxonomy): domain Eukaryota; kingdom Metazoa; phylum Arthropoda; class Insecta; order Diptera; family Tipulidae; genus Nephrotoma; species Nephrotoma guestfalica. Next base: position 234,969,477 of record OY829915.1, on the reverse strand, counting down.
AGTCAAAACTAAATGAAACAGAGACAAAAACCTTGCTGAAAATGACGAGCGCAGTTAGAAAATGCGCAGATGTAATTATTTTGGATACAATGGAAATTAAACATAAATATAACGAAAGAGATTTCATTTATAACGACATTCACACGATTCCCTAGACGGTCCCTAGAATCACTAGGGAAACACTAATCGCGTGATAAGCAAGTAAAACTAGCAACGCCGTCGTTGGCAGACGTAGTCCGAAACACACTCAAAAGAATTGTTAAGACTCCGTCCAAACAGTCGGAAAATCAAAAAATGCAATACATCATTGTTAAACCAAAGGACGCTTCCAAATTTGGAGGTAGCATTGAAGTGAAGGAAAAATTAAAAGAAATAATTAAGCCGGCTGAGCTGAAAATAAAAATTAAGAAGATAATTGAGATTAAGGAAAATGGCATAATAATCGAAGTTACAAAAGACTCAAATTTAAATGCATTAACTAGCAACGCTGAAATTAAAAACGCTACGCTAGAAACAAGTATCCCAGCTAAAAGATCACCTAGAATGATCATATATGATGTCGGCAGAGAACTGAAGCAAGAAGAGGTTCTAGCGCTTATAGTTAAACAAAATGTGCCTGGAGTTGATCCGAATGGCGTGAAAGCATGTTTCAGAACTGATCCTAGAGACCATGACACGGGACTCTGACACATAGGCAAGCACTGGAAGTTAGAGACTGTAGTTTGTGGCCATTGTTCCTAGGTGGGAAATAGATACAATGAGGTCCCGAAGAAAAAAAAATTCCCATGTGCATCAATTGCATTAAAACTAAAAAACCACACTCGCACAGTGTGGGGGGGGGGGAAACGGTCGACTCGCATAAAATTGATGTGGTATGTATGCAAGAACTGTACTCGGCAAATGTGGATCACAAATCTGCAATTAGTATCCACAATAACAATATTACGGCCATGAAGCTGACCCAATTCGATGATGCACATTGTGTTTGTGTAGAATTGAGAACTTTAGCAGGTATACTTTTTACATTGTGAGTATCTACTTTCAGGCTAGTGACGAAGCGAAATCATATAGGTATGCAAAGATTAGAGGTTATACTTAATGCACTATAAGGAAGGCAAATAATGATATGTAGTTATTTTAACGCCAGGTCAGCTCCTTGGTATGACACCACAACTAATGATCGTGGTCTTGAAGTTGAAGATTTTATATCTTGCCATAGACTGCCCTTGCTAAATAAGGAAGGATAAGTCAGTACCTCTGCCACAATGGAGTCATATATTGATCTCATCTTCGAGACTAGTGGGCTGTTGAACAAAATTAAAAATTGGAGTGTCAAAACATGTTGGACATCCAGTGATCACCGAGCGATCTTCATAAAGCTATCTGGAAAAGTGTTGAATTATAGTAACAAAGCGACAAATAAAAGGTTTATTCTGAATAGAGCAAATTGGATCCTTCTGAACGACTATCTTCGAGCGACAGCATAATCAAAAAACAAGTCCCATGGTGTACTCCTAGCCTTAACAGAAAACGAAAAGAAATCGGAAAGAATTCCAAAACACTAGACAAACAGAATTAAGAGAAATTAAGAAACTGATGTACAGGCAACTAAGAAATTCGTATTTTAATGAGATTGCACGGGAAAAACAAAACGCTTTGAAAAATTTGTCTAAATACCAGGCGGGTAAAATTAAATATCAGGAGTCATTAAGCTCAATTCTATCTCATGGAACAACAACACGGCAAGAAACAAACCAACTGCTACTAAACTCTCTGCTACCTGACGCAGATCCTGCAAATGATTCAGAAGAGCAAATGAATATAAGAATATTGATGCAGCAGGCACGTACAACTGGAGGCAATCCGCCTTTCAGTGAAGAGGAAGTTAAATTAGCACTGATGAGTACGAAAATTGCAAGGCACCTGGACCTGACTTTATCGACACAGGAATGCTGAAGCCTGTATGGCTTATCATTGGGAGAAAAGTAACACATCTTTTCAATAAGTGTTTAGAGCGGGTGTGTTTCTGCAAATCTGGAAAACAGGTAAAAGTGTTATGATCAGAAAAGGGGGAGATAGAAATGAAGCTGACCCTAAAGCGTATAGACCATTAGTCCGGGTTCCGCAAAAATAACTCAACGGAAGATGCTATCCTAACGCTAATGAACAAATTTAAAGCCTCAAATGTGAAGTACGTGTTAAGACTAGTCCTGGATATTGCAGGTGCCTTCGATAATATCTGGGAGCCTTGAATCATGGATCACCCGAAAACCATTGGCACTTTTAAAAATAATACTAGAATATTTAAAAGACTGAATAGCGATAATTGAGGACTGCCATGGGAAAATTCTGAAAACGTTAACAAAAGGATACCCACAAGGATCAATCATAGGCCCCAATATTTGGAATATTGTTTTGAACGATCGTTTCTGCAGCGAGGAAGACGAAATTGTCTATGCTGACGATAAGGGTGTAATCATATATATGCACTCCAGACAAGATCTTGAAAATAAGACGCAGTTGGCACTAAATCGTACGAGAGGATGGTGCATGAAAAATAAACTAGATCCCGGAAAAACAGAAATCATGTTACTTAAAGGTAAATTGGACAATTAAAGACCGCCTATTGTAAAATTAGATAATGTGAGAATAAAACTGGCCAAAACTGATATCTAGGAGTTAGTATTGAAAAGCGTCTTGGAATTACAAATCACGTTAAAACTATCGCTGAAAAGACCATAAAAGACTTGCATACCATTGCAAGAATCTCGTAAGAGGATTGGGGACTTAATAATCGTATGCTGCTTACCTTATATGTATAAGGGGTTAATTGAGCCCGTACTAACATACGCGTGTGCAAGGTGCGTGGACAAGTTATGCCTTATTGAAAATAACAGATTGATATAGGACTACCCCCAAGCTTGCAGTAAATATTATTGCATTTGTTATGCCGATAGATATCAAACTAAAACAGAGTGCAATTATCAGCAATATTAAGAAGGGACGCCCGACTATGACAGGGAACGTCATCATTGAAACTGACGAGACGATAGATATGAATTCACATATCCGAAGAACAAAAGAAGAATGCAGCAACTTGTGGCAGCCAAGATGGGATATCTCCACTAAAGGAAGATACACGTATGAATTCTTTCCAAATGTTAGAGTGAGGCTTAACACGAGAATTTCACTAAATAACTGCTTATCGCAATTCATTACTGAACACGGTAACTTCAACGACTACCTAGTTAGATGTAGAATTTGAATGTGTACTATATCAAAATGAAAGACGAAGGCTTCATTCTAGCCTAACTAATGCAAATATTACATGGTCGGCTGATAAAACCACATTTGTGAGCAATAATGCGATTGCGTCACGGACTTTTGTGTACGTGTCATGCAAGCAAAAAATATGATAGTAGACTAGACGCGTCCAGCGAGGGCTAGGGATGGAACAACGACCACTAATTTTATAAATAACTGTTTACATTTTCCAATATCTAAACTGATTATTTCCCAGAACCAGATAAGGTATTTATATTCTAAACTCAATTCTATCTAATAATCCGATGTTTGAAGAAATCGTTTAGTTTCATGCAAATTGGCAATTTTCCAAAACCCACACTTTGGACGATTCGAAGTGGCCATTTTCGGCATAAGATACAATACAAGTTGTTTTCAACATACAAACTAAGTTCCATTCCAATTTGTTGTGAAAATGTTTAATTCCAAAGAGAACGTCATGCAGAACTCAATTTAATAAATTATTTTTCCCCATACAAATTCGGTGGCGTCTTACTATGCTAAGAAATGGTTTCATTCTAGGCAGACATTTTTTTAAACCACAGTAAACATTTGTAAATCGGCCCCAATTTCCGTCACGCAACTCGAGTTTTATCCGCATCGGTTTAGAAATTTTTAAGTTCCGTTCAAATAGGGAATTTTCTTGAACCAAAATCGAAAGTCGTTAAAATTCTACAATTGCATTATAAAAAAAATGTTTATCCCAATCAAAGTTTCATTAAAATTTCGTAAAATTTGGCTTATTAATCTACACGGTAAACCGAATCTATCTAATGTTGTTCATTCCTGGAAGTGTCCTTAGAATTATATTTCTATCGTGCATTTGCTAACACCTGGATGGTGGTGTTTCTTATTGAAATTCTTATTGAAAGTCAATTTTAACCATTCTTTTCGGTAAACCGTAACAACTAATGTCAGTTCAGTGGGTGTGAACCAGTATGTGCATCTGCCAGTCTTCGACAACGGTGATCATTTTGTGTAGAAGCGAAAGTGGTGTAGCCATCTTTCACCCAAATAAGAGTACTTCCAATTAGAAATTGGAATTAGTTGGTTTATGTAACCTACGACAACTACAAGAACCGTCCACTGGTGTATGCCAATTTTCAGACCGTAATATAAATTCAATTAGAAAAGTGCTAAAGGCTGAAACCTCACAAACTTAAAAAATCTACAAGAAAATGGGAAACATAGCAAATTTCCAATAAGAAAATAGGTCGCAAAATGACGATCGGAATTTGGTAAGAAATATATTTATATGAAGAACAACTTTTCTAAGAATATACCATTGCACCAACACGGAAAATTCCCATAAATGATAATTGAATAATTAACTACCAGCACCAAACGGTGGATTCTTGAACTAAAATGCTGATTACAAAATTGTGGGTTTTTCCAAGACCTTTGAAATGATATGCTGATCAAGTAATATGGGAATAATAAAAGTTATAAACTGCTTCCAGCACCACAACTGTAGTTTTGAGTACTAATTGGTTCAGATAGATTTATGGCATTTTTCATAATCCTTAAACGATATACGACAAGTATATAATATTTATTAATCGAAATACTAGATACCAGCGCCAAAACGGTGGGTTTTGAACTAAAGTTGTACCGAAATTGTTCTCTGATTCAAAACCTTTCAAACGGTATGCTAGACGAGGATATGGCAAAAATGTAAAGCAATATCGTGGGTTTGGGTGGATTGTTTTGGTGATTTCCTATGCCAGGTATCCGACCTCCTTAAGGTAGAGCTCTCAAGAGCTTTTCAATTTTTGAATTATAAATTTAAAAAAAAGATTGGCGATAAACAATTCGAACCGCATAAGGCATTCTTGAGATATCATCGCTAGAGACATTCATACGGAAGGACAAACTTTTAACTTCGGTCTGATGAAAAATTACTCTATAGCCCAAAATCGTTTTTCTTGACGTTTTGAAAGTTCCTGATCCCAAAAGTGCAAATAAAGTTCGTTCGTTCGTCTGGATGTCTAGATCATCCAAACCCACGATAAGGCTTTACATTTATGTATATCGTTTGAAAGGTCTTGGATAAGTTCAATACAACTTTAGTTCACAAATCCACCGTTTTGACGATGGTAGCTAATTTTTCTCTTGTCGTTGAAAAGGTCTTGAAAAATACCGTTAATTTTTCTAACAGCTTAGTACTCAAAACTACCGTTGTGGCGCTGGAAACAGTTACAACTTTTATTATTCCCATATCATCATGTGGCTTATCTGTGCAAAGGTCTTGTAAAAAGCAACTACTTTGTAATCAGCGTTTTAGTTCACAAATACACCGTTTGGCGCTGGTAGCTAATTATTCAATTATCATATAATATATACGAGTCGTATATCTTTGGAAAAATCTTAAAGAATTCCATAAATTTTTCTGAAGCACCATAGTTCACAAAACTACCGTTGTAGCGCTGAAATCAGTTACAGTTCTTCTTATTCCCATATAATCATGTAACATATCATTTGAAAGGCCTTGGGAAAAGCAACAATTTTATTATTAGCTCTTTAGTTATCCACCATCTTGGCGCTGGTAGCTAATTATTGATATATTATAGAATACACTCGTATATATGTGGCATGCCAACAAAAAGATTTTGAATATTATCACAAATAATTAGCCGAAGCCTATTAATACTCCAAATTACCATTGTGGCGTTGATTACAGATACATTTTTTCTCGTTCTCGTCCTCACTGTACTCGTATATATCACGAGAAACTTTCAAAACTGGTTTAATTTTCAAAAACAATGATGATCGTGTATTAAGTGCGTGTTTCCCTGAGCTATTTTGCGACCTATTTTCTTACCAAAAATTTGAGATGTTTCCCAATTTCCAGTGAATTTTTCGGGTTTGTCAATTTCCAGACCGAAGTTCTGACTACCTCGTGCGGTTTTTGCGTCGAGAAAAGTGGTTTTGGATTAGGTTTAGGTGTTCATCATTTGTCTCAAGATTTCAATAACTGGTCTTACAGACCGAAGTTAAAATACTTATTATTATTTAAGAATAAGGATGTTCTTTAATAATATGAGAGCCATCTGTGATATTTTTCCATGAAATTGGATTTTCAGTGAACTTTCGCTTTTGATTATTTATTTTCCGGTTAATTGAAATTTCCTGTTTTTTGGCGAATATTCGTTTAATTGCTTTCCAATTGTCATGAATCCGACTAACGAACAACATAATTAGCAATGCAGTAATCCTCTAAATAACATTAAATGACATAACATCAACACTTGATAGTTGAAATAATTTGTGCACAACTCAACAAACGAATAAAAAAAAATCAAAGATCGTATGACCAAATTAAGTCATATACCAAGTCATTGACTCATACGCGCATTTCATAATGAAAAATGCAACAAAAACCAAATCGTCAATAACCATTACCAAAATTATATAAAACTAAACCTAACCTACACCAAACTTGTAGGTGTACACACCAGGTTATACCGCACCATTCATCCGATCATATGTCTTTTAAATTGTAACAAATCATAGATCTAAAAATAAATATTTTCTAAATTGTAAAAATTTTGTCGAAAGACATAACCTTCAAAAAGCAGCACGCACGTGACCCCGAATCGAGTAAACAGTATTTTAACATTTTCAATCTCACTATTTTCAAATTTAACTCGAATAATGTGTGCCGAGCCGGTCGGAGTGTTCAAGTTCATATGATGTGAAAAATGTAGGCTAACCGCGCTCTAACCATTTATCTCACTCTCGTTATATATCTGTTTGTTTAAACAAATATAAAATAAAAATGTCACACAAACATCTCGGTGCGCGACAGCCAAAAAAATTGTAAATAAAAATTATTACTATTTTTAATTTAGTCTAGAGGCCGTACAATTACTTGACTATTTGTGAACGTGCACCGTATCGTGCATTCACTCGATGCGCGTACACAAAAAAGTAAAAGTAGTTTTGTGACAATCTATTTTACTTGTGGCCAGCCAGCATGCATGCATTTCCACCCACAACTGAATAAATTTATATAAAATTGTATCGCAACAGTAATCTCATATCGCACACATTTCATTGTGATCGGTACACAACACTTCCTACACTTTTTTTTTTGTATCAGAAATAAAAAAAAATCGCAAAAGAAATTAACACACGCAAAAGTGATATAAGTGGTTGAGGACGATGATGATATATTTTTGAAATGCATCAAATCGGTGTGTGAAGGTTACGATAACGTCGAGCTGAAATTGGATGTGGACGATGCGATAATTTAAAATCAATTAGCTGGGCGTTAATTTAGTTTTACATACATACTTATTCTGGTGAGATGTACATCAGCGACTTCAGATTTATATCGTATCTGTAACATTATACTGGTTGATGTGTTAATTATTCATGAATATATAATTTGGCGTAGTACTGTTTTGACGGATTATTAAATTATCAGCGGTTTTATTTTAGGTCATAAACGTTTGCCCTACTAGTTTAAAGTGCAGTTAAAACTGCTTATTGAAGCGTTGGTAGGAGTCCACCCTACTTTTGCTACCGAGATTCCGATTTATGTGAAACTAGAATACTGGCTTCGATTTATGGAAAAACGCTGAAGAAATTTCCTTTCCATAGACTGAATGGTGCCATGTACTACTCTGATTTCGAGAGCAACTTCGTGTGAACTTTCTTTTACAATAATTAAATAATGCGAAAAGACTAGGAACTAACATCAAATCTTACGGAGTTGTGGAATTTTATAAATAGTAAAAAAAAGTTGCTAAATTTCCGACATACCCTAGCAAAACTCCGTCGATATGTAGTTCGCGCAGCTACTATAGGAATTTAGTGATAAGAAGGCTGGTTACAACAATTACTCTTCTGTTCTTACTGAGCATTGTGCTAAGAGTATGTTTCGTCCGATTTAATAATTTCATGGGACCAACCAATCTTTAAAGGCGAGTATGCCACCACTGCCTTCTTGGCAAACTCAATCAGTTTAGACCAGGGTAAGAACGTCAATTGATTTACAATAATTGAGTTGGAATTAAAAACGTGGAAATTAATCCTGTTATAATGACAGCTACATACCTAATGAATGTTATCATCGTTGGATTCAGTCAGAATCGAAACGAGAATTTGTAGATTATCCTTTTCCAAGGAATATGCGTATTACACTAAAAGAAAATTCGGCTCAATAATAAATTATTTCACTCTACGAGAGCTGGTTGTGTTCAAACATTGCTGCCTTAACAGAGGTAGGAAGAAATGTTTGATTACGAGCGGACTAGCATTAAGCACCGCCGAACATTTCAGCTATAAAACGATGTTGATTTTTTAAACTTCAGAGTTCTAAAATATACCCAGACTCTCTGTCTCCTTAAAGCCACGCTTTGGACAGTAGACATCGAAGCCTTCACAAAGGTTATGGCGCGAACCGTCAGAGTAGAAAATTAGTGATTTGAACTGTTCATCCTTCAATTCTTGAGACATCTATAAAGCTCTCGAGGGATAGGGTTTCTTTGGTACTGAGTGGAGTATTCGAAAAAGCACCAGAAATAGGTCTACACTTTACTAACGGGCTATGTATACCAGTCGCTTTGAAGTTTTTGAACATAAAAATGATTTTGATAGTTTAGGATCCAAAATGACAACCAGATGCTTAACTAAATCTGATTTGCTGGGAAAGTGGAACTAATAAGGTCATTCTGATTTCTGCGTTTGGTGAACACCACCAGAACAGTTTTAGATGGATTTATATGAAGATTCTTATTGGCACACCAGGACTGCATAGTGATTTATTGCATTAGGTTAGATAAGACATTCAGGTGCTTCTCTGAGATAGTTATAATTAGGTCGTCATAACCCGCGCGCAAGACCCGAGCTGATGAAGTTAGGCTAAAATATCAAAGATAACCAAGAGCCACAGTGGTAGTGAAAATACACTAGCACCCATCAAAGTCAACCACGGTGCAATGGTATTTGATAATGGTGTTGTCGATTATAAATCTAATTCACGAATTTGTAATTGTAGCAAAAGTTTGTTTTCAAATACTTCCGCAATATCCAGAATATCCAGGAAGGTGAGAATTTTTTTGTTATTCAGGGATCTTTCATTCCTAGCGGAGCAATAGATCAGAACTGGTCCCTAGTAAATCGATTCTCACGATTTCAAAAAGTTCGAGGACAGATTTATTGGGCGAAAAGTCTTAGAATCGGTGTAATCCAACCTGCCCGTTTTGGGTATAAAATCGTCTCGACTTCTTCTCCACAAACTTGGAAAAAAAGTAGTACATGGTCTTTAATTATAGGATAACCAAACTATAATTCAGCAGGGAAAACCCCATCAGGACCACCCGCTTTAAACAGAAAAGAGAACAAACTCCAATACAGAACGTCGTACGTAATTATCCTTTGTAAAATAGACCAATCATCCGTAGGAGCAAAAGTGCTAACTAGTACAGTGGCAACAGGACGTCTGGGATATTTACAATCACTAATCTTGTTTTTCATGGGGGAATATTTTTCAAAATTAATGTCTAAATGTTTTACACAAATTTAGAAATTGAAATTTGAAATGTCAATTCATAACTAGAGCGCTATTGCGATCTTAACTCTCTGCTCGTTGGCACGATCCTTGATTATTCCTCACCATAATTTCGAGTGTTCACGTTTCCTCTATGATGTACCAAACGAAGAAAGGGTACGATTTTAATTATTTTCTACGATTTCAATAAGGGTCTCTCTAGAGACTTAATTCGTCCCTATAGAGTCTCTATGTAGAAACAAAAAAAACACGAAATATGAACTGCTGAGCTTAAAATTCGAGTCAAAGTATGATTTTCGTTTGCATATCAGCACATTATTTATCATAAACCTGTTTTTGACTTAAAGAATCTGTTTATCTTACCTGTATTGTTAAATATTATTAAGGTAGTACAGAGTATGGAGAGGAGAAATTCATTTCTCCTCCTCTCCTTCTCTCTCTCTCTCTCTTTCTCTCTCTCTCTCTCTGTCTCTCTGTCTATATAGAACTCTCTCTATCTCTATCTCTCTCAATCTCACTAGCTTTAACATCCCATGCAGGGAATCCATCGCTCTCATCCATCCTGTTATGTGTAGTTTCATTCTTCCGCGTGGTGTTATCTAAATAACCTCTACACAAATTAGTTTAACAAATTGGTGTACTGTGAACAACATCACCTTGTACACACTCGTTTCTTCTGGCATCAATCATGAACATGAAACATCCATGACATATGATCCACAACACCACCACCATCTCCTCTCTCGTCTTCTTGTGGTGCAATGAGCACCACAACCATGCCAATGCCGTTTTCCTCTTGGATGGACATGTGGATAAACACCCACCTCCACAGTGACCCTCCATATCAAAAGCCATACTGAGGTTCCATTTTCAGGATTACCTTGTTCTATTCCTCCCCGGCATGCCAGTGTACTTCATCCAGTTGCAATGGATCAAATCATTGTTTAATAAATAAAGCGGCCGAGTTCCTCAATTGGATGTAGCGCGAGCAAAATAAAATCTAATATTCTAATGTAATTTGCGCTACCATTCAAGTGCCCCTCTATGCTGGGCGTTACTGTTGTGAAGAGCTTTTGTTGCTTCATATTCATTACTGCATTAGCTAGTTAGAATTGCTTATCAGCACTGTTGGGCTTTCACAATGTAAAAGGCGGATTTTTACATTTGCTTGTAGATAACGTAATTTACATAAAAATTTGTGTAATTTACAAAAAACGTCAAACAGCTCATTTAAACGGTCAATCATAATTATTTTTAACTTTTAGTTATCTACGGTCAGTAGAAAAAATTCATTTATGCGTCCAAAATGCCATCTATTTTTGTTTTGAACAAGCTCTAAATAAACGTTTACTCACATCTAGCTACATTTGAGCGAAATACTTGCGTGCCATCTATTATCAAACCTGTAGCATTTTACGCGGTTTTTTCGTCACTGTCAAACAATCTAGTAAATGCCATTTACTTTAAAAGAGCAAATATCCTTGATAACTCGAAAAATGCAGGAAGCATTTCGAAAAATGCAGCAAGCCATCCTAACGAGGATAAACCCAATGCAGTCCTCAAAGAGCGAGATATTAGTATATACTGGGGCACTTTCACCACGGGGAAGCCACACATAATAACATAACATTTTGTGCCGATGAGCAAAGTTGCCGATTTTCTGAAAGTACGGTTTGAGGGTAGGTCAGATAATTAACGATTGCATATGAAATATACTTTCATTATATTTTTTCTTGCGGACTTACTTGCTCTTTGTGTCAAATACTATGAGGCTATGATTAAAGCAGTTTTGCCTTTGGGTAATCTCAAATTCGTTAGCGGGACCGAGTATGAACTCTAAACAATTTATAATGGATGTATACTAACTCCCATTATTGACGACCGATGTCAAGAAGATTGGCACTAAAATTCAAATCGTGTTTCACTTTTCCTTCCAAGGTTTCATTTCATGAATTCCATGATAATCGACTTAAAAGGCGCGAAAACGCCTTCAACTGAAGGAGATCCCAAAATCGATTTCCATTATATCTCCAAACAGCGATGAGGGATTTGAGGTGACACGACAAGTGGTGTTTACTGGTTATGTTACATATCTTAAATACGCAGATTTAGAATCAAATCTTTAGCTTCCGCCAAAGAAGAACTACACTACCAAAGAGAAATAAAATATCCAAAGTAATTTTGAAAAAAATCTGTTAATTAATTTCTTTATTCCATTCCGCGTCAGTCATTTGTTTTTTTATATCTTCCGCGGTTATTTAACTTATAGGTAGGTCAGTTCCGCCGAAACTTATAATAGTTGCCTGAATACTGCAAGTAAAAAATGCAAATCCAATTGGGGACTTCAATCCTGGGACACTTTCGATAGCCACCGCCTCACCGTGCTTATGTTTCAAACGAATTTCTGCTAGACTGTCATAATTTAAAATTGTCGACCCCAAATATGAGCGTAATATCTCAAGAATAGATCCTCAATGCACTCCACAAAATATTTATTCTTTAATAAATTACTTCCACCATCGATCAAAATGATTGAGTATCTGGGGTGGAGCATTTAAAAATGAAAGATGAATGAATTTTTTAGGAATTTAAAATTTGTAGTTTCCCAATCACGGCCGACTTTAGGCTATTTCATGCCATGACGTTTAGACTCTTCACTTCATCACACAAATGGCATGGGCAAAGCAACTTGTTCCAAATTACAAACATGACTTTAAACAAATTGTTTCATAATGATTGGCGCGATATAGTAGTATTAGTTGTACACCAATCTCCCTTAAATTAATCCAAACATATCGATAATCCACCAGTTCTGCATTTCTATAATAAGAGAAATATTGGGCATACAAATAAGTTTCCGCCTTCCAACAAAAGATGGTGCCACCAGTAAGCTATGGCTAAAATTGCCCGATGTAAAACTTCATATCCTAATAGTTGGACATCTGTCAACAACATAACCTTAAAATATTAGCGATTTTGTACCAGCATCATATTTTTTTTTCTTGTGAAAATACCGAGTTTTGAGCCGAATAAGCGTCATTTGCTGGACTGTTTAATTTACTTCTTAAATTTGAAGTTTGAGTGGTTTCAAAAGTTTCAAAATGGTGAATTTGATGTCGAAGACAAACAACGGTGTACGAAGGTGTACGAAGGCACAGAATTGGAAGCATTACTGGATGAATATTTGTGACAAATGCAAAAAGAACTAGCACTTACATTAGGAGTGATTCAACAAGCAATTTCACTTCGTTAAAAATTATTGGAAATAATTCCTAAGGTAAGGAAATTGAATTCCATATAAACTGAAGCCTAGAGATGTTGAACGCCCATTTTTTTCATGTAAACGAAAGGGTATTTTGCATGGCATAGTCACTGGTGATGAAAAATGGATTCACTACGATAACACGATACACGTGTCGTGTATTATGAGTTGCTAAATCCGAACGAGCACTCAAGGAAAAACGCGTCCACTAAAACTCCAGACATGACAAAATTTTTCTCCTGCATGATAATGTTCGTCCATATGTTGGGGCACCGGTCAAAACCTACTTGGAAACACTCATTTGGGAAGTTTTACACCATCCACCGTATTCAACAGACATTGCCTATCTGATTACCACTTGTTTCGATCGGCGACGCATGGCTTATCTGAGCAGCAATTCCCGTCATATGAAGATGAAGCGTTCTTTCGACGTGGTATTTGCATGATGCCTGAAAGATGGGAAAACTTAGTGGCTAGCGATGGAATAAGAGATGACCTATCGTTCTTTCACAATAAATGCCCAATTTTTGATAAAAACGGCGGAGACTTATTTGTATCCTCAACACATTATAAGTAAATAGAAAATAATTGTAGAAATAACCTCAACTGATGGTTTTGACGTCGAAGAACACAACAAAATTTTAAAGTTAAACCTTCAATACAAAATCACTTATCACTATAAACAACTATTATAATAGACATCATCGGGGGATGACCTCCACTAGCAATCGTTCATCTAACCTCAAATTTGTCATAATCAGTTTTATTTTTTTATTTTGAACTGTCACACAGTCAATTTTAATAATAAAAGAAATGGCGCGCGTGCCATGAAAAAGTAATTTTTTATTCATTTTTTACTTGTAGAAAACCGTGTAATTTATGCGCCCACAGTGCTTATCAGCCATGGCGTGTTCCACAATTTATTCCTCGAGTTCCGCCTGTACGAAATCCTGATTCCTTGCTGATCTAACGCTCGGATGGTCCCCATGTAGGAAAGCCTCTTTACCGGTGTTCTATTCCTCTTTGAACTTGCTTTCCTTCGCACAGGGTTGTTACAGAAAGAGGAGACTGTAGTATTAATTTTCCAGATCCTTTGGCGTAGTAAAGTATGATGGTGTGATATATTTTCTCCTATAGTGTAATAGTAAATTCGGAAAAGGCAAAAATGATCTGACCTGCAATGTAAATGGCGATAACAATTTTTAAAAGTTCGCAATTTAAAAAAACACGCAAATAATTTAATTTTATTTATATATAAAGTTAAACTTGACATAATTATATGATACACATATAGACCACGAACCAACAACAACACTGTAAAAAAAAATAAGGAAGACAAAAAATTAAGAAAGTATAAAATTTTCTTTCACTTTATATATAACTTTTTGCTTCTTAATTTGATTTACAACATGATGCTGCAAGCCAAAACTATACACAGTCGATTTGAAACTATGTATGATCATTGAATCGACCGAAAACACGTTCCTATAATATTTAAAAAAAAAATAAATTGTAACACAAAAAATGGTGCAAAAGTCTGCATAAGAAAATTATCTGTTTTGATCATTAGATATTTTGTATGTGCGCATTGTTGCAATATTATTTATACGAGTATATAAGATCGAAGATCAAGTTCATCTAGAGAAACTCTTGTTAGAACTAAATTATAATTATAAACGGTAATTTTAATTACACGTACAACAAGTAATTGAAAGGATGTAATTATAGCAGCTAATTGCTCCCCGTAATTTATGTACATGACAATGCGCGATCGTATACAGGGATATAACCTATATATCGATTATGGCTTGGGGCGATCACAGCATCATGACCACTACCAATGTAACAAATTTTTTGTTTTTTTGTTATCTAAAAATAAAAGGTACCAAGTGAAAGAAAACAATTTCTTGAATTAAAAATGTTCGCGGCTGGCACACTGTCAAAATGATCGTACGATTATTTAATTTCATATTCATTTTTAATTTTGGCTATAGATTTTACGTTGTGATTTAAAACTATTTTTGTGCAATTTATTTTAAAATCTAATTAATTTTTGTTTCTATTTGATTACAGTCCGCCGAATAAGTTGATATCAATCAACATACAAGATCTTAACACTACATAAATAGGTGAGTTAATTACTGGTTTTCAATGTGGTGGTGTGTCGTATTTATTTTGTAATTGAAAAAGATCGCATTTTTTGTTTTTTTTGGTGATCATCCAATTCGACTTCGGATTGTAGATCATCTAACACTGATCTATATATTGTATTTATTGATTGATATGTCCCGCCGGGAGATTATATGTAGATCGCCAAAAATAGTGGCGCTAAAATATGCACCCTAACATCGGAATGATCATCATATCGTTAAATGATTACAATGACGTATTTTTATTTGTACACAGATCTCAACGATCTTTGCACACGTTGCACGTGTGTATACCTTTAGATTTATATGATCGTGATCTTTGAATTATCTCATATATTCATTTGTATATGATCTTGAACTGGTTATAACAATTGGTTGTGATTTTAATGTGCATTACATTAAAATTAAAGATCATGTGATTCATGTTAGTTTTGTGGGGCCGAAAGCTTAATCATGGGTACGGACTATATAAAATCACATTAAACCCACCGTTTTAATGATATGCCCATGACATAATTTCTATTTTGTCACACATAATGTTGTGTACACTAACCACGGCATGTCATTAAGTTGACCATTCACTTGTCGATCGATGTGTGAGTCGATCGAGTCAAAGCCTTGAGCAAAACCTCGAAAAGCAAAACAAATTAAACATTCCGTTTACGATGAAATTGCTCGATCATATCTTATTACGCCCATTAAGTAAAAACTAAATATTTTCGGGAACTAATCAGACATACATAACGGTGAACGCAATTTATCGATCGCTAATCAGTGACGTGTAATTACTATCGCGTATAGATAACGTATTTATTGATTTATGGCATTAACATATTTTTTCAATGCCGTTCGCGATAGTTTTAACGTGCTTTCGGCGTGGTCGTCGCATTCCGCATTCGAGCGCACAAAATCAATCGCCCTGCGTTCTGTTATATAATTTAATTTTGATTCATTTCAATTTAATTTTCTGTCTCAATTGAAAATTGAAATAACATTGAGTATGCAAATTTGTTTACATTTAGACAAAATGTGTGTCGCTGCTTACTTTCGTTTTATTATCGTATATTGTGATTATAAGGCGAATTGTAAAGCGACATAAGTTAACTGAACGTGCACACACGCATTTAATTTATATATAGAACAATCAACACGGTTTTTTATGAGCGATGAGTCAAGTCAATAGTGTATGATGTTTACTTAAGTGTACTTAAGATGATAAGGGGGCGTTTGTTATCGTAAACTTCAAATCAATATTTTATTTTCGATTTGATCGTAACGTGCGGCATTATTTGTTAACTGGACAGTTTGCGATAAGTTGAATTTTCTTCAAGAGTTAAGATTTTATTTGATCTATATGACGGTATCTGACGGGAAGCATCTAATAATGAACTGGTTAATAAAATCGCAACATTTTATATTATCCCATATTTATATCCCAGAGCCCTAGTTAAATACTTTGACAAAGTTGGTAAAAAATATTACACATACCAGGTAAAAAATCAAAAAGGGCTGACTGTTGTGCTAAAGGAAATTAAAAGCTGCGTAGATGTTAGCGACATACAAGCTACACTTGCTACGGAAGGTTTACATGCCAAATCTAGTGGTAATATAGTAAACCGTGAGAAAGTACCCTAACCAATGTTCCGTTTGGAACTAGAGCCAGAGTTCACAAGATTTACAACCTAAAATATTTGCTACACCGTAAACTAGTAATTGAAGAACCTAAGAAGAGGTCTGGACCAGTTCAATGCATAAAGTGCCAAGAATACGAACACACAAAATCATACTGCACCTTAAATGAAGTTTGTGTTATTTGTGGTGAACTTCACAACTCCAAACAGTGTAACAAATCTCGCAATGACTCATCTGTGAAACGTTGTAGTAACTGCGGTGAATATTATACTGCAAAATACAGGGGATACGGAGTATATCTGGACTTAAATCGAAAAATAAACTCTAAATGGAAAGCTGAGCAACGAATGCTCAATACGCAATTTAATCAGCGGGCCATGTTACCAAAAGATAGGCACCAAACCAACGAGTGCAAACGCCACACAAAATGATAACTTGAAGACGTTTGCCAGCAATGTTGCACAGCCCGGTGTTCCTTATGCAAATATCCTAAAACGTAAGAAACCGAAACCCAAAGTTCATTTTAATGAAGAGGACCTAAACATCCATACCACGGTAAATAAATTAAGCGAGACCATCCAAAGTTTCATGATGAGGTTAACGTTGCCCAAGAGCAAGCACAATAAAATTCCTGATTTAATAGATTTCTGTGTAATTGCCCGCACCAATGCGCAAGTCGATGAAACTAACGAAATGGGTTCTCTGTATAAACATAATAGATGTAAATTGTCATCTGGATGTCCCACTTCGCACACCAGAAGACATTGATACCGCGATAGAAAACTTAAGACAAATAATGGAACTGGCAGCAAAAAAAGCTACCCCGGAAAACGAAAATTCAGAAAAAAGTCATAAACTTTCAAGTAACATTCAAAAGTTATTGACAAAGAAGCGGGCCATTCGGTGGCTATGGCAGCTTCACCAATCTCCTCTGCATAAATGAAAATTCAATAGCGCTATTAAAGCTCTGAGAGAAGCAATACAAGAACAGAATATATAGGAATACAGAATTACCTAAATGAGCTCACAGCAACAGAAAAAAACAGATTACTCAGTGTGCAAGGTAGGGAGGCCAGACGTACCCCTTTCTAGGGTAGTGTACCCTTTTTATCATAACCAATTTGCAAAATACCTTAATTCAAAAACATTTCGTACATTTAAATTTACAAAGCATTTAAAAATGTTCAATCAGTTCTCTTGGCCAAAGAATACGCCTGGCCTCTGCGTAAATCCCATAGAATACAAAACACTAGCAAAAAAACTAGAAAATTTCAACGCAAACGTATCACAACAAAAACCGGCACAACCGCCCAACCAGCAGAAACTCTTCCTCTAAGTCAAACAGAAACCATTCCTCTTCCAAATTCAAACCAGAAGATTCCCACATCTGCCTGTTGCAAATTTTGCTTCTCTCAAAGCATACACAAACAAGAACAAGCTCCCACAAAAAACGGTTTCTATCATTTACAACTCCAACCCAGAATCGATCCATTCCTAACTGACTCCTTCGCAAAAACGAAAAAGATCCAAAGGAAGTTCCCACCTCCCCCAGCCTAACAAAAACCTCCAAGTATGAAGTTCTATCCTGAGCAGTCAACTCACCTCGGACGCAGACTGGCTATTACACATCCAATCCAAATTCCGTTCGTTCTCAAATGATTCCATTGCAGATGCTACCTTCCAAAATAATTGAAAAAACTTCAAACGAGGAAGCGCAAGCCAAGATAAAATAAGACAAGATAAACTGCCACATCTGACGGCCCGACCTCCGCCAAAACTCTACTTGGACCTCGACACATGAAAATGCCCAAGTATGAATCTTCATTAAAATAAGTCAACCCACTTTCCACTTGGGCTGCAGAGAGGACACAGACCGACACATAGACAGACACCACATCGAAAACCGCGAGCTCACACTTCCTATAAAAGAAATAACTTCTTATTAAAAATCATACAGAAGGCATAAATACTTAGATGTGTACGGGATGAACAGCCGCTCGGAACTCGCGAACTGTGGAGGGCGAGATATTTTACGCTACATAAGAAGCTCTGGATGGTGTTAACGGGGGTAAAGGGAAATGGGATCCTGTGGTATCACAATGGGCCGCTATTGGCCTAAGTGTGCGGAAGCAGGCACTCTAACCTAACCTAACCTAACTTATTAAAACTAATCCAACAATTATTATCCATTTTTAACCAATTCTTTGGATTAATTTTGAAAATAAAACCTTAATTTAGGAATTTTGATCTGGTCACTCTAGTGGAAGGCAACAAAAAATTTAAAAAGGCCAGAGCTATCGAACCCACCGATAAGGAAACCAGATGGTCACTGAGCCAGAAGTGACTTAGAAAAGGCTATCGCTTTCTCTAACCATCTACAAAAAGTGTTCACCTCAAATGAACAAAAAAATGACTGCATACGACCACCGTTTAAGAGGAACGAGTCGAAACCAAATCCAGTAAAACTTAAATCAAAATGGGTCAAAACGGTTATCAAAAACAGTATAAATCCTCAGGAAACGTTAGGCCATGATCTAATAACTGTAAACATGATCAAAGATAGATGCATAAAATATATAACACATATCTTTAAGCCGATTATCAGATGTGGATACTTTTCCCAAAATTGGAAAATATCTCAAATTATCATGATTTCCTAAGCCAGATAAAGACGAAACCCAAGTCTCGTCATACAGGCCAATAAGTCTACTTCCGATAATTTCAAAGCTTTTTAAAAAGATGCTGCTACAATCCCCCCCGGCCTCAATACACTTGTGCCAACGTTTTTTCCAATCCTCGAACCAGTTGTTAAAGTCAATTTCCGGAATAGCCTCCAATGCGCATAGCGATTCACGTTTAATGTCTTCAATATACTCAACACGGTTTCCCTGGAGCGGTCGTTTGAGTTTGCTGAACAGCCAGAAGTCGCACGGAGCTAAATCAGGCGAATATTAATAATAATATTGCCCCTGTGGGCAAAAAGTAGTAAGACCTTTTAATTTATATTTCCCGCTGAAAACCATTCGTCGAAATATTTTTTTTTCTATGTTGGTATGACTGTCAGTGACATCTGTGCCAAATAATCATTAGTGGCCGATTACTTTGGGGGGGGGAGGACGAAATAGATTTGGAGAAATAAATAAAGAATTTTAAAATTATGAACAAAGTCTTACTATATTTTGCCCACAGTATTAAGTTGCCAATTCTATGCCGAAGTTTCTACATTTTCTTTGTTTCAGAATTTTGGTACACCTGGTGTGCCTTTTGCGCGTCGCCCGGTAGGCGAAGCATTTAGTCCAGAGTTTGTGGTACCAACCGTAAAAAACGGTGGAGGCAGCATAATGGTCTGGGGCTGCATGACTAATTCTGGAGTTGGTGAAATGTTCGTAGATGAGGGCCACATGAACTCTTCAATCGCTCTAGAATCTTAATACTTTTTGGTGATTCAAACATGGATGGCGTTAAATTTCAGCAGGCATGTCATAAATCTGCCCGCACAATGACATGGTTTCGAGAAAATGACATTGAGATACTGGAGTGCCCCGGACCTGAACCCCATAGAACATTTATGGAGCGCCATACGTCTTGCAGAATGTAAGCTCTCTACCCAAAAGAATTTCTGCCGTAATTAAGGCAAAGGGTGGACCCACAAATTATTAATTTTATATAAATAAATTATATAAAATTATTTATTTCAAATTGATACTCCCCAAAAAATTGTATAGATATCATTGGTGCTCAATACTTTTGGCCAAGGCTGTATTTTTGTAAAATACACGAATTTTTCTTGTAATTTGCGTTAAAAACGTTTTTTACATGTAAAATGCCCAATTGTGCTATGTTGTGACCAATTAGACATAGAACCAACCAGAAGATAGTTGACGAGTATGCCCGCCACAACAACAATGACAATTTTGGCAATGTGGGTTGTCATCGATCTGAACGAAGGGCTAATTTACACACATCGTTTTTGAAGTGCCCTCGCAAGCATTCCAAGAAATCAAACCAATTATTCATTTTCTACACAATCAAAAATTTAACAAATGGCGCTAAGATTTATTGATTACCCGCGGATAATGGCCCCCCCACCTCGTTGACGTGCACCAACAAGTTTTTCTTTAAATTATATTAACCGAATTGTGTGCGCATTATTTTAACAACTTAATCATGAAATTCTGCTGGCTCACCAAACATTGTTTAAAGTTTTAAAAGTTTAAACCATCGACGCGTGAGTTACGTCATTTTGCAATTCTCGTGCGGTATTCAATGAATTTTATTGTTGTTTGCGTAAAAAGAACTCGAAACATGATATGAACCTCGCAATATAAACTTTTAAATCTTAAAGCATCTTATAATGTCTCAAACATTTATTATTTTTATTCACAACCTAAGTTAATAAATTGACACAAATATTTCTTATTTTTAATTTAAATTTATTATCGTAAGTACTTTGCCATGTGTATATACGTGAAAATGAACAACGATATAACAGTCAATTGTAACGTATGTACGTATATAAGGGAATGACGATAAATGCGCAATTTCTTCATCCCCTTTATGGCATACATAAGAACCTCCGAGCGCTTAATTGGATGGCAATAAATCTAGCTCTTCAAATTTATTATTGGTTTTGGTGTTAATCGCCATAAATACAGGCCATAAATCTTTATACACATAATCCAAGTAACGCTTAATACTATGCAAATTATACATTTCCTATATACTCATTTAAGCGTTATATTATGACGTGACCTTGTCTTAGATCTAAGTTGTTTTGCAATTTTCTCGCTCGACGAGGAAAATTAATTAAGTGCACAAAATTAATTACACAAATGCAACAAAGTCGCAGATTTTTTTTGTAGTTTTTAAATTTCCTATTAAACTAAAATGAGTACGCGTATGAGACGTTGGAAGTACAGTAATCTACTAAATTACTTAAGTAGCACGTTTTTTGCTGACAACATTAAAAATTATTTCTCACACTGAAATTGAAATGGGTTTCTTATCAAATTGCTGCAAGAGATAAGCGTGCGTTTAGTTAGTATTTTGGTCGGTTTGTAATTCATTTTATATGTAACCGAGATTTTAATGTTCTTTTCATTACATATAAAACTATTGATAACGTCTTTTGTAAGAGGAACAAAGAATCTTTACTTATTTGTACCAAAAATATACTTACATTGTTTCTATAATTTTGAAGTGGAAGTGAAGTGGATGTTGCAATGCGATATCACAAAATGTGATTAATGTAATATAATGCGACATATCCAAAATTAAAACCCCCTTAACATAATAAGGGTTTCCTAAACTCGCTGCTTTTAACAATTCATTTGTCTAAAATGTGTTTTTTTATATTTACAGGTACGTTGGGAGACTTAAACCTAATGGTGCTGAGCAATTAATTTTAGATTTAGATGATTTAGTACCTCGCTACTAAGAGGTCCGAATTATCTGCTTCACTGCTACAAACTATAGCAATGATCCTTGTACAATATTTTGAAGTCCACTTAGACTCACGGTTGGGCACCGAAAGTTGACTATTGTATACAGTAAACAATATACGCCTTTCTCATGGGAAGATGAAACACGTTCGAAACACATAAATAGTTAGGGCGGATTTCACCAGCTGATAACCACCTCCTTGTTGTCGCCAATCAGTTGTTTCGTAACCGTCGTTAGGTTTTACTTCGATAGGTAAATTTTAAGGTGTCGCCAGTTATTATTTCCTTATTCAACTCTCCTTTGCTTACACCATTATTGATTTCTCGGTTTGCGGTAGAGACATCGTTACTTCGCCAAAAACTAAATCTCTGTTTCGCATGTTCGGATTACAGCTCGACCAAATGCTGTTTAAAATAGCGGAAATTTGACAGCGGAATATAAGAGATTACGTTACTCGCCGCAAGTGGCAGCACTATCACAATAGAGAAATTGTTTTATTATATAATTACCAGCGGAAATTTTTTATTCATTTTGCATCTCTTTTTCACTAAATAAAACATCCCAGCAGAATAAAATATTAAAATTGATACTTAAAATGACAATTTGATTGATCTCCGAAGAAAAGGAACTCGGTAAATGAAACCGTTTAATAATATATGGCCGACGATGTTGAAAACGGCCGGGCCGGTTTAATTAATGTGGCCGACGATGTTGGAACGGGCCGGTTTAATGAATGAGGCCGGCGATGCTGAAAGCGGCCGGCTAAACTATATGTGGCCGGCGATGCTGAAAGCGGCCGGTTTAATTAATGTGGCCGACGATGTTGGAAATGGCCGGTTTAATTAATGTAGCCGACGATGTTGGAAGCGTTATATTTCCCAATTCGTTCTTTCTCGGAGTCACCAGTTTTTGGTATATAAAATACCAAATTATTTGTTTGTGTGTTGATATTTATTTTATTTATTATTCCTTTAAATATATAATTTTTATTGCAAGACTAATTTTGTTATTTTCGATAGCTTATATGATTAAATATTTATTGTACAAAGAGTTGGTTTATACCCAACTAACCATCCAGGCAGGTGCTAGCCAATTTTAGTTAATTTTAATGATGAATTTATGATACAAGGTGTGAAAACTCCACCAGTTCGTAACCAAACTGTCAAGATGTTGGTAATCTCACCGCGACGTGAAGACAAAAATGCCAAATGGTCAGTCTCTGGGTTTAAAAACAAACAATAACTACTTAATCTTTAATTTTTGTGTGAGATTAGACTAAATTGGCTGTAGACGTCGGGTGGTTCTTTATGGGTCTTGTAGAGGGCAGGTCAACCTTATTCTGGTGTCAGTAGTAAATTATTTTTGTGCCAGATTTAATGAAATTTGCCCATCCCTTATTTGCTGTGTCGACAGTCCACTTTTATGGAGTTTTACTACTACACAAATATCTGTGTTTACTCAGATAAAAAAAAGCACTAAGCTGAGTGCAAGATATCACTATATAGCATTTTATCACTTGTTGGTGGTGGTTGACGACTCGTGTTTGAAGGGATAAAACCCCCCATTTTATCGGGGTCTATTTTATCGCATTCGCATATAAAATGTAAACATTTACTTATTTATGTAGACAACATACATTTCGCCAGATGGTAAAAAAATAATTACCGGCATAGCAAAAGGAAATGGACTCATATCGCAAGTGCAGTGTCCGTATCCAGACCAACAATGTTTATTGCAACTTTTTATCGTTTCTTGAAGAGTGCGCGCACATTTTTTTTTTTTGTAATTGTTGCACGGATATAATAATGGATATTATCTAAATTTATTTTAAAGCTTAGATAAAATACTTTTATTTGTACTAATCCGATATACAAACAGGGCAATTAGGTTATGAATTAAATTTATCGTAAATTGATAAATCGGATAATTTTGTTTTAATGCGCAACATTGTTGTTGGGATAAACGTTTTTGAAAATTTTATTATTACAACAAATAGATAAAAATCACAAGTTAAATATTTTATCGCTTTATTTATTGTTCAAATAATTATGTAATAGTTAAAATTCCAGTTTTTGCCTTTTTCGTAAGAAAGCGGAATATTAGGGTATTGGAGTATATCAGGTGAAGTACTACAATAAGCTAAACTAAGTTTGCTTAGTAAAAGGTGCGTAATGTGTTTATCGCTTACTTTGACTTTTTGTTACTTTGTCTATTAACCATCAGAGGACCGATGAAATCTAGTGAGAAGTTATTTTTTGTTTAGTGATTTACACCTTAAAAGAATTAAGAGAATTAAATTGGGACAAATACATATAAAGTTGAAATCTTTTTAATTTTACATCACATTTGGGCAACCAAAACCTAATGCAACATAAATAGCAATCAAAGTGTATATAGTTTGATACCATAGGCCAGGACGATGCACTATACTCGCATTTAATATTTTCTGAAACTACGTTCGCTTGCAGTATATGATACCCACAAGACAATATCGTAGCTGTTTGCTGTTTAGTTAAAGTCCTTGGAGCACCAAGCATCGCTCGGCAAAGTTAGTTGGATTGGAAATTTTTTGTGCCATTATACTTGGTCTATGGCCTTGTTCTGTTCAATTTAAAGCACCCGCGGTTTTGTTTCAATCAAATTGGATATTTTCATAGTCCCAAACGAAAGGTCTTCGTTTCATCCAATTTACTCATTTTCCAAAGTGACATCAGTATGTTGTCCCAATCGGTTAAAAATTGCTTAGGTTAATATAGATTGACAATTTTTCACAGACATGCCCAAAATTTATATTAGATTCCCATTTTCATCATATAATCTAAGTTTCATCACCTTCGGTTGAGAAATGACTTATTACTATTGTGGAATAAGACGCAATATGACGGCTAAAAATACAGTCTCACTGCAATACATTCCTGGTACTTGAAACTCCATTTTCAGCAATATCTATCAAATTTTTTTAAACGGGAAGAGAGAAAAATTTAAAGACCGAATTTTTCAGAAATTGGGACACATTTCAATCGATTTTTGGTGCCCTTTTAGCAAATTTCATCAACGTTGATTGAGCTGAGGAAAAAATTATTGGAATTAATCTGAACCCCATCGAAGGATCCTCTAAACGAATTTTTTTGAAGTTCGTACCCGTTGATTCGCATTTGAAATCCCATCTTTACCTATTTTTTCAAAATCGTGTGAGCCGAAAACAAAAATAAAAAATAAAAACAGGGACCCGGGCCTCAATGGGCGACTTTCTGAACCGATTTACCCGAAATCAGGACAAATCGCAGTTGATTCCCCATTTCGCGACATGATGCAACATAACGCAAAACTCTTTGCAGTCGTTTCCTTGCAATCGAAATCCAAAACTCGTCAAATTTTATCAAAATCGTCTAAGCCCATGAGATTGGTAAAATAGGGTCCAAAGCCTTACTCCCATGATTACTCCCATGAATAAGGACCCTATCGGAATCGATTCCTAGTATTCGAAGATCACCCCTCGCCAATTTTTAGCATAATAGTTCGAGTGAAATTTTTAAAAGAAATTGGACCCTGGTCCCACCGAAGGACATTCTACTTCACAAAATTATGACTCATCGTAATCCATTGATGGCATTAAAAAAAATTATCACAGCAATTTTTATCATAATTGTTTGAGCCAAACAAAATTTAAAAAAGGGACCCAACCAGAGCTGGATGACTCACTAGGCGTATTTTTCGGAAGTTAGCACCCTTCGAAATCAATGCTCAAATAGAAAACGTCGCGAACGGTCTTCTAACATTCCTTCAAGTAATAATTTTTGCATTGAAATTTCCGCAGACTTGCAATATTTTTGGATTGTCCGGCGGTAAGTTTACCTCATATTGGAGAATTTTTTCTGTTTATCAATTTTCCTGCTTCCACCATAATTGATAAACCTCAAAGTCAACTAACACTGGAGAATTCCTTGATCGGTTGAACTCCTGATTAACTAGAGCATCATAAAGGCCTTGGGTCAAATAAGTACCTTCTATAATACAAAAATATGGTTAGGAATTATATCCAAAATAGATTTCTAAAAGTATTATGGGCTGAAACCTCACTAGGTAATCAAAATTTCCGTTAGACCCCCTAACTCCGAAAACCCATGTGAAATGTGAAAAAAGTGGGAATTTTCATTTGATTCTCCGCAAATTTGATATTAATCGTGTGTGATTTTCCGCATTTTCATGACATTTTTCAGAGATAGTGTAAATGTTTGTAATGAAAATTTTAGAAAAACTGGACTAGACTCTTAATTTGTTGTTGTCATCGCGTAGTCTTTAGACAATTGGTTTTTGGAATTAAAGCCAATATAAACTTGTTAAACGATATTCCAACATGACTAGATATTGGAATTACAAAAATGTATCTGCCTCCAGCGCCATGCTGGTTGTTTTGAATACTAAAGTGCTTTAGGCAAATTTGTGCCTTTCTTCAACATCTTTTCAATGATATGCGCACGTAAGTTTTTATTACATACGAAAATTTTGCCACCAGTGCCAAAACGGTAGATTTGTAAATCGAAGTGCTAATATCAAAATTGCCACTTGATTATATCGGAATAAAAAAAGTATCTGCCTCCAGGCACAATACGGTAATGTGTGAGCGAGTTCTAAAAAATGTTGATTTTCGTTGCACGTGCATTTCACTCCCTTCAATTTTCCCGGACTCCCAACATGAACCTTGACTTGGAAAAGTTTCCAGTGATAACCATCGACAAACCGATTCAAATAAGTCTTTTTTCAGACATAACACTTTAAACGTTAAGTTTTTATAAATTTTTGAAGTCTGACGATATAAACGGGTTTTCAATTTGGGCGGGTCGATGTTGAAATGGCATAAAACAAGCTGTGTGTGAGGTATTAACAAAATTCTTTTTTATTTGAAAGGCCCAGTTATGCCATTATTTATGGAATATGACATCATTCAAATGCTCACCGCGGCTTCTCACGGTGGCACGGATCCGAGAGGATGGCCTCACCGGTCATTTTCAAAAAAAAATACGGACCAATGACGCCGCCGGCTCAAAATCCGCACCAAACAGTAACTTTTTGTGGATGCATTGCCACCTGATGAACCCCCGTGTGGGTTGACGTCATCCCACATACAGCAATCTTGCTTGTTAACATAGCCATTCATCCAAAAATGCGCCTCGTCGCTATGAGGCCTCTTCCACACGCTCCGAAGCCCAGTCACCGAATAAACGGCGTTGTCTATGGTCATTAACTTTAAGCTCCTGGGTCAGTTGGGTGTAGGCTCATCTTATACGGGTGTAGGTCCAAGTCCAGATGCAAAATTCGCCAAATTGGAGTCTGTGAAAGGCCGAGTTCTTGTGCACGGCGAGAAATTAACTGCCTCGGGTTCTCGTGTACACTTTCATGGACCGCGACAATGTTCTCATTCGATCTGGCGTACCTTTGACGTACGACGAGTGTTGACTGGTTGTTTGTCGAACCGGTTTTCTCGAGTTTGGCCACCAAACGTTGGTGATCGGCTTTGATGGACAACCGCGTCTACCGTAAAATAAATGCAACACCCGCAACGCAACTAATGAACTCACATTTTGATAATAAAGTTTTATCAAAAATCAACGAAGTGTTAAAATAACAACAGAGAAAAGTCGTTTAAAATTTTTGGATGAGTTCGGAATTTGTTTTTAGATTTTTGGCGTTCATTCACGTGTAAAATTATACCATTCAGAGCAAAAATCGTTTCTAGAAAATTTTATTTTAATCAAAATATTTTCCATCGTTATCTATGACTTTCGACCACCTTTCGACATGCGATCCATTCGTCGAGCCATTTTTTGATTTCTTCGTGGTTTCTGAAGTGCTGGTCTTTAAGATCGCTTTGCATTGATCAGAACAAAATCTGATGGGGCACAATCTGGTGAATAGGGAGCATGCGGTACAATTTCCCATTTAAGTACTTCCAGCGTATGTTTTACTTGTTTTGCGACATGTGGTCGAGCATTGTCGTGCAGCAAAATCACTTTACGCTGTTTGTTGGCTGGAATCGGGCGGTTTTCGTGCAATGCATAGTTCAATTCTATCAATTGTTGTTGGTAACGTTCACCAGTAATAGTTTCGTTCGGGTTTAGCAGCTCATAGTACACCACTCCTTTCTGATCCCACCAAATGCACAACATAACCTTACTTCCATGAATGTTTCGTTTTGCTGTTGATGTGGACGGTTCGCCTGGATGAACCTATAATTTTTTGCGTTTAGGGTTATTATAGTAAATCCATTTTTCATCGCCAGTCACAATTTGAGACAAAACATTCCATCTTCGGTGTCTTGTAAGCAAAGAATTGCAAACCATTAAACGATTTTCAATGTTGGCTTCAGTCAGTTCTTGTGCTACCCATTTTCCTTCTTTTTGAAACATTTTCATGGCATATAAACATTTGCTATGGCTGCTTGAGTGACATTTAATTGTTCTGCAAGTTCTTTTTCTGTTTGAGCTGAGTTTTCCAATTCTTCATCTTCGAATTGTTTTGGTTGACCAGAAAGTTATTTGTCACTGACATCAAAATCACCACTTTTGAATCGTTTAAACCAGTTTTCGCAAGTCTGTTGAGTCGGTGCTTGTTCACCATAAGTTTATTGACGGGATTAAAAAATATGTTGTTTACGCTTTCACGAATAATGACAAACTAAATTTTAATGTGGAATGTCAACACTTTAAAACGCCGTACGTGTTATTGTAAAATAATGTTTAGTACTAAAGTTACGCCATCTCTTAGAAAATCCAAAAAACTAAGTTATACACCCAATATCTCATTAATTTAAGTCAAAAATATGCTGTAAATAATTCATAAATGCCAAATCTGTTTTCAGAAGTCGTCCGTAGATATGTGTATGAGGTGGCGTCGCTTTAATACATAATTTTTTTAACTTTAGGCTGAAGTATTCGAGACACTATCTGCATTATCATTTTTTTCATTTTCGACTAACTATTACAGTGTCTCTTGTTTCCAGCCGAAAGATGGTAATGTAGATAGTGCCTTTGCTATCCCGGCCAGAAAAATATTTTATAGCCGAAAGATATATTACTCCATATACGAGTACCTAATTGTACTATCACGTCCAAATAATCAGAATACAGCAAAAATCTGTCAAGAACTATATAATTTTAATAAAATGTACTGTAACTTTTGATTTATTTAAGCCTCGACAGATGTTTGCTGTATTCTGATTATTTGGACGTGATAGTACAATTAGATATTCGTATATGGAGTAATATATCTTTCGGTTGTAAAATAGTTTTTTGGCTGGTATAGCAAAGACACTATCTGCATTATCATTTTTCAGCTGGAAACTTTCGGATAAAGTTATTAGTATTAAAAATATATGTGTTCTCTGTATTTAATTTTTTGTATCAAGTCAACTTTTGTACAGTGTAATTCGGGATTGTCGACATGCTGGTGTAGTAAATAGCGTAGACAATTCATTTGGCGTAGAAAATGTCGACAATGCGTAGTACTCTGCGTAGTAGAATATTGTAGACAATAATCTACTTTTTACTTTTTTGTTGTTTTAACATCGGTCTGTCAAGGTCAATCTATTTAATCCTGATAAAAATGTTAAAAAATTATCCTGATCCAAAACCAATTTTCTCGAGGTTCGAAGATTCCTGATCAAAAAATTCCAAAAACGTATATTCTTTGTCTGGATGGATGGATGAACGGATGTCTGTACCGATGATATCTGAAGAACGGCTTAGACGATTCGGATTTTTTTCGCCAATCTTCTTTTATTTTTAATTCGATGCATTGAAAAGTTGTCGAATCTCTACCTCAAAGGTGTCGGTACCTGCCGTAGGAAATCATCCAATACCACGACATTGCTTTACATTTTTCCTATATACTCGTGTAGTATATCATCTAAAAAAAATTTGGATCAGACAACAACATTCTTAGTTCATAAATACACCGTTTTGGCGCTGCGAGCGAATAATTGATTTATTATTGAAAGTGTGACATATCAATGACCGTGTTTAGATTTTGGACGAAGGCAAATTTTTTTTCAACAATTAATTTCTCAAATTCAGCGCTGGTAGCAAATTGTTTCTTTGGTTACGCATACATATATACGTATCTGATATCATTGAAAGATTTTGAAGAATATTCCAAAATAAATTGAAGCCTCGCTTTTACCAAAAACTACCGTTGTGGCGTTGGAAACAGTTACATTTAGTTCATTCCAATAAAATCATGTGACGCATAAAACAATCATGGTTGAAAGGTTTTGGAAAAGTAACAAATTTGTTACTGGCACTTTGGTTTACAAATCCACCGCTTTAGCGCTGGTGACAAGTTAATACTTTGGTATAGAATAATATACAACATGAAAAATTATTACAAAACCAATGAAGAAACAGGAAATTTTTCTAGAGTCATTTTGTGAAGAATTTTTTAGTGGAAATTTTCGTTTTTCTTTTTTTTGTGCACCAATACTTTGTTGTATTAATATATATAAGTTCTCGCGTATTTGGTCCAGAAATTGTTTCTCGTTTATCACTCGGTAAACGGCGTAGAATCAGTAGCTCGCGTGATTTGCATATCGGCAAATAAGCATTCACCGGTAGTTTGCGTAATTTTAATCTCGCAAGTGTTTAATCCCTGGTTTAATGTACCATAGATACAACACAGTTGTCGATGTAATCCACTTCAAATAGTTTCCAGAAATTCATCCAGAAATTATAAAATGCAATTCTAGTCGGCATTGAGTTCATCAAGATATATTTTAACGTGACCAAATAAAATGTGGTTACGTATCAGCTCTATCGATAATCATAACGTCGTATGAGGCTAAATCTGAAAGCAATTCTCTATTCAAAGTCTATGTGCACATCTTTAAAAATGCCACTGTGTCAGCCTTCATTACCCAAGTTTAACATCTATTTACACACATATGGTGGCCACACTAATTGGTCATGTGTACAATCAAATATTTGTTTACGTTGGATTTACAAGTTTCATAAAAATTTTGGGGTATTTGAGTACGTCATTGCCATACATAAAAACTTGAGTTGAAATTTTTCAAATGTGAGTTAGAAATGAAGCTCCATGAAGCCGAAATGGTTAAATTAAAAATAAATCATAGAACTCTGCTGATTTCTAATAGAAACAATCATTTTTGACATTGTCTACATTTTCTACATTGTCGACGTCATTTGTTTTAATTATCTACATAAATTCTCTACACATGTAGTCTACGCGGTGTAGACAATACAGCACAACACTACTTGTGTAGACTTTTTTATAATTTTACATTGATTCCAATTTCCAATCAGTATTGGAGGAATGTTTGATCCAGTAACACTTAGTAGTGCATACCTTAACCACTGGACCGCCGAGTGTTAGATTTATGTAAAGTAGAATTCGTAACGCAAGCCCGAAATTCCTAACTACATTTTGGAAATGACAGTTTGCTAAAACCATAGTTCACTATAACACACTCTAACAATTTTTAGCGCGTTACTTTTATTCTACCGGGGTAAGCTTGGTATTATTTTTGATTGAAATTCGATCTATTCACTTCATTTCCGCCCTGAACTGAACAATGTGACAATATTCCCGTTTTTTCATACATTTGGTTAGACCTTAAAACTTCGGTATAAATTAAAGTGTAGATATCAACTACGGCTTACTTTACTTAATCTGACTAACTCTCACGAAATGCGCTGTATTGGCGTGTGAAAGCCGTACAATAAATCTGATTCGAACTAACAAACAAAATTTTAAAAATATCCACCCCTCGTCTTTCAGGTACAGATCACCCCAATCCAACCTCTGAGGATTTTATGATCTCGTTATTTATTATTCTTGCGTGGCATGACGACAAATCAGGCAAATCAATTAATTTAGTCATGAACAAGATCAGTAATTTCCATGAATCATCTAATCTCAATGATACACCTATAAACAAACATATCAATTTGTTCAATAATAAAGTTTAAGAAACTTTACAATTGATCAACAACTACGTATTCTTTTACTTTGCTAAGATTTCCAGTGAGTAATAAAGCCTTGTACTCGCACTACATGAGGAACTGAAATATTTGAAGGACGTATAAAAGTAAAATTACTGTATGCAAATACTCAGTACATTGACAACCATACACTATGCACACAATTCTGATGAAAATTGGAAAATCCCCAAAATAAGTTCACAAATATAGAAACGCAACACTGTCTAAAGTGAGGCTAAAGATTAGTTAGCTTTTAGTATTCAACCGACTCGGTTCAAAATATTTATTGTACATATCTGTGATATATTGTGTCTAGTGTTAAGATAATATTTAAATAGCGAATAATTTATTTAAGGTATGCGATATACCGATAAAACAATAACATCTTAACCTTCACGTTCCGGGCGCTTAGGCACCGTATCATCATTTTGATTTAAAAACAAATTTTCAAAAATTTTCAAATATATCAATATGAATCGAATGCCAGAATAAATTGTGCTTCACTGTCTATAAATAAGTTTTATGTAATTTTATGTTTGATTTTATAATTCAGTGTCACAGTGGGTAATTTGCATCAATTTATTTAAGAAAATGATTAATGATTATAAGAAGTGAATCGTATAATACGGGGTGATTTTATTCTTCTTATCAGTTGATATGTATATGTGATGTATAACACAAGTTTAAGTTACAGACAAATTAATAAAAGTAACGTTTGCTTATCAGTGATGACGAGTAACGTAAGTAAGTGATATATAGTTTTCGGAATTTAGTGTCGTTTGAAATTTAAAAAACATTAATTTTAATTTTTTTTAAAATAATAATGTTGGTGACCGGAAGTAAATAATTTCATGGTCAATGTGTTAAACTTGAAAATACAAAGAAAGTGTTTAACATGTGGGTGTTTGGTTTACGGGCATTTGCATATACGCATTGGTGTTTTTGAGTCATTTTATACCAGTTATACAGTATGAGTATAAGCCAATATTTAATTCTGCGATTTTTTATTGTATTTTTTGGGTAATGTTTGGGCATCTTTTCTCGTGACCGAACTTAGGTCTCCACAATCCGAAAACACTAATATTTTTATGTCCGTCTTCTTGTGGCGTTTCCTAAAGATCATAAACACAATTATGCTACTGAAGTTAGCCGAAAATTTCAGACGGAAAAACCTGCATTATCGACATATAGTGAAATAAATCACTGTAATGCTACATAAAATATGGCCTGATTTGACCCCTAACACGACAAATTATAAATATGGGATCCAACTATTTACGAATTGGTCCAACTTCACCCAGGTCAAATTACAACTAAACATGCGTCCAGCTTTTAATTTATTTCACTGTGATGCTTCATTGTTATTGCCATTCATTGACCCCCAACATGACAAAGTATAAATATGGGATCCAACTATTTACGAATTGGTCCAACTTCACCCAGTACACATTGCCACTAAACATGCGTCCAGCTTCTAATTTATTTCACTGTGATGCTACATAAAATATGGCCTAATTTATGGAACAGGTGTTCACTGTTAGTGTCGCAACTCAAATTCATTGGCCCCTTACACGACAAATTATAAATATGGGATTCAGCTATTTACCGATTGGTCTAACTTCATCCAGTTTATATGACCTTTAAACATTCGAATTATGTCATACAGATTTTTCAAAAAAATTTCGGCGAAAGTTTACTGCTAACTTCAATTACATGTAATTTTCGGCTAATACCAACTATCGAATTTTGTACTACCACTTAATACAAAATATTCGATAATACAGTTTTTTCCGTCTGAAATTTTCAAAGTTAGCCGAAACCCCCTGCATTATCGACATATTTTGTATCAGGTGGTAGTTCAACATTTTGTTGATATTAGCCGAAAATTACATGTTACTGAAGTTAACAGTAAATTTTCGCCAAACAAATTTGAAAAATCAGTATCACATAATTCGAATGTTTAAAGGTCATATGAACTGGGTGAAGTTAGACAGACTCGTAATTAGCTGGATCCCATATTTATAATTTGTCGTGTTAGAGGCCGATGAAGTTGAGTTGTGGCACTATCAGCTACATAAAATATGGCCTGATTTTTGGCACAGGTGTTCACTGTTAGTGCAACAACTCAAATTCATTGGCCCCTAACACGCAAAATTTTAATTATTGGATCCAGTTATTTACGAATTGGTCTAACTTCACCCAGTACAAATTACCACTAAACATGCGTCCAGCTTTTAATTTATTTCACTGTGATGCTACATAAAATATGGCCTAATTTTTGGAACAGGTGTTCATTGTTATTGCCATTCATTGGCCCTAACACGACAAATTAGAAATATGGGATCCAGCTAATTAAGAGCCTGTCTAACTTCACCCAGTTCATATGACCTTTAAACATTCGAATTATGTGATACTGATTTTTCAAATTGTTTTTCGGCGAAAGTTTACTGCTAACTGCAATAACATGTAATTTTCAGCTAACATCAACAGAATTTTGTACTACCACTTGATACAAAATGTGTCGATAATGCAGTTTTTACATCTGAAATTTTCGGCTAACTTCAGTAGCATAAAACAATTTTCTAAGTTTCATTTCGTTCAAATTTTAACTTTCCAAAATTTTAATAAATCTGAATACAATTAGAGAAGAGTCACTTACTCGCTGGAAATTAGTAGGACGAAAACTATTTTGAAAAATAAAAATTGTAAAAAACTGGTGGTTTTAAAAAATATTAAAAAGAGTTAAGATATTATACAGGGTGTCCCAGAATTTCTAACAAAAGCAGCCAAGTAACTTTTTTTCGAATCGTTGATGGTGCAAAAACTTATTCCACTTTTAGTATGGTTTAGTGAAATCGGATGCTCACCCACCAAAAAATTCTTTTGTTTAATTTTCTATTTTAATACGATCTAGAAGAGTGTGCCGTTCCAATAAAATCATTTTTAGAATTTTCATTATCTTCTGTCAAATAAAAACAATGGTTGGCAAAGTCTTTTTGTTTCTCAAACATTTATGTTGATGTTTATGTGACGCCAGCGGGAAAACAATGTACTACACAAAGTTAACCCGCTATCAGAAAATATGTGACACTAATACAAATTTTAAAATGGTACAAACCGGGCTATTCACAACAGAATGTTTTTTATCAATTTTTTAGTAATTAAGCAACAAAATGATGAACACTATGGTAAACTAAAGTAAACCAATTTTTTAAGTAAATCTAGTAACCCGAATTAAACAAAATTTGTGGCCATTTTAAAATCTGCATTAGAATCGCATAATTTTCTGATAGTGGGCCAACTTTCTGTAGTAAATTGTTTTCCCGCTGGTGTCCCTTAAACATCAACAAAAAAATTTGAGAAACAGA
Source organism: Nephrotoma guestfalica (assembly GCA_963691935.1). NCBI lineage: Eukaryota > Metazoa > Arthropoda > Insecta > Diptera > Tipulidae > Nephrotoma > Nephrotoma guestfalica. The sequence goes on along the minus strand of OY829915.1, from coordinate 234,933,808 downwards.
AAGGCTTTACAAAACAATTGTTTTTATTTGCCAGAAGAACTCTTGGTTTTTTGTTTGCAACCAAAAAAAGAAAACAGTTTGACAGCTGACAGTTTAGGGTTTACTAAAACATGCAGCGCTGCACGAAAGAACATTGTTGAACAATATTTCAAAAATAATGAAAGTTGGAATGCTGATTTTTCGAGCAGAATCAATGAAGCTCATTTTCATCTTGATGGCTTCGTTAATCATCAGAATTATGCATCCACAACGTGTCCACTATTTAGTGCGGATTTTGCGCTGGACCATACTTTTTTGAAAATGACGCTGATCAAGCAATTACTGTTACTGGTGCTCGATATCGCGATATGATAACCGAGTTTTTTCTGTCTAAATTGGATGATATTGATGTTGACAACAAGTGGTTTCAACAAGACGATGCGACATACCATACAACTCGTGAAACAATTCAATTACTACATGAGACATTTCCTGGTCGTGCACTCTCTCGTTTCGGTGAACAAAATTGTCCCCTAGAACATGTGATTTAACACTATTGCATTTCTTTCTATGGGGTTATTTGAAGTCAAAGGTATATGTCCCCACTTCCACTTCAAATCTTGCTCATATTGTAGGACACCCTTTACAAACCATTTGTTATCCAGTGGTTTCGATTGAGCGATTTATGAAAACGGCCATGATTAACCCTGTGTATCTCTGTTCACAGCGGTTTGCATATATAAGGTGTCTCAACAAGAGCGCCGGATTTAAATTTGCCGCCATTTTGTTAATACGAGTTATACGGTGATTTTTTTTGACAGTTGTCACGTACAGACCACTCGATTTAACAATATGCAAAATTATTCAAACCAACTACGTTTAATTATTGTAAAAACACATTACAAGAATGGTGAAAGTTTGCGAACCGTTGAATGGGGAGGATACGTATCAAAATTTAAAATTTTGTTATTTTTGTCCTTCAATGGAACCGTTGGAACCGATTTCATGTTAGAAACATTATCCGTAAAGCGCGGCTTTAGTCGATAGTGAGGAACTTATCATTCCATTTAACAACTCTAAACGGACCGGTATAAGAAGAAAATTATTATTTTTTGTTTAGAGATTAGTGTACCTACCGCTGGTCGGAGCTAGTCGATTAATTCACAACAAATGATTTAATGAAATCAGAAGCGATGACCTACTTGTATTTTAGCTTCTGCATATCCACCTTTATAGCAGCTGAATTAGTAACATATTCCCTGGGGCCTAGTTGTGGCTCACCAGAGAATTAGTTACGGTCGTTTAAGTCGATGGTCCTCAGGTCATAATGTAGTTGAAGATCTTAGATTTCGTTTGTGATCTCGATCTGAGTTGAGTTGCAATCTTTGATTTGGCCGAATGGCAGGCTAAATACCCTGTCAGCGTGACGGATCATCTTTCAACACACAGTTTGGATCTAGTGTTAGGTTTCCCTCTACTTCGATGTAAATTGCAGTTGTTGTTTTGATTACAAAGACCCATGTGTTGCTTCGGCGTAGTGGAATTTCTAATGAGGTGATGTCTATTTTGTAAATTTCACAACTAGTTGACACGTTACTATTCTGTTGGAAAAGTTACACCTCACAGCTGATTTTATTTGAGTGATACGTATTTAGTGGCTGATAAATTTGGCAAATGTTCTACATGCCGCATAAATTGATATGTTCTCCAAAATTTGAGCTGAATCAATATGACCAAGCAAAACGTTACCAGTAAAAGCCTCGCCCAAGAGAAGTCATGCATATTTTGTAACCCGTTCATCTTGTTGGAAGAGGTAACCGAGCCACATTTCCGGGGAATAATAAATTTTAGTAATAATCCTAGTCACTTGCCTAGTCATTTGCCTTCGCAATACAATTTTCACGATGCCTAAGCTGGCGTTTTCTATGTCTTCTTGAAATTTCTCACCAGGCGTCTCATTTCCCATTATTACAAATTGTCGTTGGTTTCTTAGTTATGACTATGCTACCCCGTGTGTGCTCATCAACTTGAAAGTGTTTTTCTATTTCGTTAATTATTTTACTGGTGAATCCAAACCAGATTAGTCGTTGTGGATCGGCTAGGCATGAAACCATACTGGTTTACTAATATATGACGTGCTTTTGTGGATTCAAAGAATTTGGTATTCCTGTGTAGCATGTAATGTCAGCTCGTTTAACCGATTTAAAAATTGTAGTAATTTTTGAAAATTTTCTAGTTTTCGGGACACACGCAGGAGTGATAGAATATCCTAAATAGGACAACCGTCTCCAAACCCCTTTAAAACCGATAAAAATTTATCCTCAAAGATAACTGGAGGAGTTTTTGATACGTTGACGCTGGGTTGTTTGTACAGTCTACTGCTTGTTCTTTAGACAGATTGAAATAACGGCGCGAACATGTCAGCTATATCTTTGGAAATAAATTTCAAATTCGTTAATTTGTTATAGGAACGTAGTTTTCTCGGCTTTTTAACATTTTGGCATACGCTTTCGACTTTCGATTTTTTAAGTTAACTAGCCATCAAACCACCAAGGGTGAGCACTTTGTGATTTACAACACATAGGTACACAAAGTTCGAAGCCCTACAGCCTAATGTCATTAAATTTGTCGACATTTTCGTTTACAGAGTTATTTCCCAGTTAATTGATTCTAGGTAACTTTGCAAGCCCCACACAGTTTGTTTTATTGAAGTTGTATATTTGATTGGTTGCCGGTGTTCCGAACTCGCCATTAAATTAGTTAAGCCAAATACATGTGACAAAATGTGACACTGATTCACAAATAAAGAATCCATATCAAAATAGTCATAATTCCAGATTATATTTTCAAGATTATATTCGGCAAGCAGAAGAACTAAACATTCCAGCGTTTACAATGTATTGTATCAGCACTTCACCTTCCGATTTCTTTGAGCCAGCTTCGAGAGAACGACCACATCTGTAAATAACGTAATCATAGCCAAAAAAATTCACTACTCCTTAGGCCGGGTTATTTCTCATAATTCACTTTTTTCTTTGATTTTTTGGTTTGTAAGTATTTGAGCAGTGGGGTAGGTTCGAGCCACTGGCGAGAAATATCTAAATGATTGTGTGTGTCTTGATATTGCAATTATGGCGTGCGGTACACTATCGAACAGGTTAAGTGGTTGAGAGTTGATTCTTATACAGGTCACATTTGGTTAAGTTAATCCTTGAGCTCCAAGAATCGTCGTGACATTACTGGTTTCTCGTACTTTGAGCTGACAGTTTAATTGTGTATCTGCTTTGGTTAAAATTAGGTATAACGCGTTATCTACCCAGAAGATATATTTTACTATCCAGCATACACCATCTTGTACTCATCAATAAAAACTTTAATTTGACGTTCTTAAAATCAAAGTTTTCGTCCTCGCAACGCGCTGCTACCTATAAATTATTATCAGCAAGCAATTTCCCCTTGGATGTTCACAAGCGATGATTCAGATTTGTACTAACCCAAGCAATGGTTCCTTAAGGCTGGTGATGAAGTTGTCGTCGTCTTATATATGTCTGCCAATTACGTTTTATATTAAGTACACAATCACCGTCACTGCTCTAATTACAATTAATTGGTACCGTATTGAAAATGATATTTGCTCAATCTCGTTTCGAATGATGTAAAATATTGAAAACGTTTTAGAGAAATTAGCAAATTATAAATTTTTAATTAGATCATAAGTAAAATATCACATTTCTACCACAAAATTATTTGCTCATAATTTACTTTACATAACAGGTTAATACTTTAGCACTTTACTGTAGCATAACTTTTTAGCGTCACAAGTGTTAAAAAACAATTTAATGAAAATCAAATCCACATGGGGTTAAAATTAGCATTAAACATAATTATCATAATTACTTGTATGTAAATATATGTTTCGTTACCATATGATTAAGTCCGAGTCGCACTGTGATAACAGCATGTATAGGCAACTCGTTTTTGCATACTCGTATTTTTTATAATAACTATTTATAGCCAACATGCTAATTATCACTTTACTTAATTTCCACTCTCGTAACATAATATCTATGCAAAAAAAATTCCAAAGTTTTCACTTTCATTATTTGATAAAAACAACAAAACCATGTTGTGTGCAAAACTACGTGAAGTAGTGCGCGCATAACCATATCTTCCATAAAACCCTATAATGGGTGGTCAGGTGGAGCGAAAATTTTGCGAGATACCAAAAATTGTTTTAAGCAACTTGCGCATTTCTACATTTTTTTAGTGCGCTGTTTACACAAAACACAAACTAGATTAATAGAATAAGATTTGTGTCTTCCGGTTTGATTTGTATCTATTTTATGACATAACAAAAGTACTAGAGTCGTATAGACATTCGAGTATAATAGCAAATCAGGACAATAGCACATTATAAAGCCACCTCCACAAAATGTCTTAGACTTAAGTTTTCTATAAATCTTCAATTGTTTCTATAATTGAATTTGTATACGTTTTGATCTATCTTTACGATTGTATACCACGTTACGATTTGAATAGAATACGAATTTGATCTTTGTTATTGTTGTTGTTTTGATTAGTGCTATTTATTTATATGTATCGAGGAAGTACATGTTCCTGTCATCTCTGGTAATCAGCAGGTAACCTAATAATACCTCCATAATAATTTCTTTATCTGTAAAGATTAAGCCTCGTATTCACAATTACCTGAAATTCGGTTAAATTGTGATCGATATCGGCAGTTTTTCTTTCCCTTTTTCTTTCCTGAGTCGCACGTAGTAGATGCATTTCATCGGAGTCGGAGTTCAAGCCGGATTATTTAATCAGATTTAACAGCATCAATGACTATAGTGAAGTTTCCGACAAACTAAAAATGACCAAAAACTTTACAACAGCCCACAAAGTCTACACTTTGAAAAAAAAACTTGCTTTGTAAAAGGAAATAAACTGCTAATAAAAATAAGTTCACAATCGTAAGCTAATTCAGCCATAACAGTGAGCTATATCCTTTCAATAAATTTTCTAGAAACCAACATATTTATGGGGTGGGCAGTTCTAGAGTAAAAAGTGTAGTGGCGGTCAATGACAAGGCATCGCAGAGATGTCTACGTTATCATGGTTATTAGAACAATATTTGGCTATCACCCAGAATATGCGTTAAATACATTTGCTTAGCGTCTTCCAACGTGCTGGTAACCGCACCTCGACATATTTAGAGCAGTTTGACGTCAACTGAGTTTTTGAAATTGTTGTCAATGTGTAATTCTTAGGCGATCTTTTGGCGAGGGTTAGATACTGATTGTTTGATATATTCAAAAATTTCTGAGTAATAACATTATTATTGTGATTCAATGAAATCAATGTTAGTCAATAGATTATTGATGTTTTCAAGGGAGGATGATATTGATGATCTATGGTGGATAAGACTAATTTAGCTTCTATAACGACAATGTTAACAGCGTTCGAGGAAAATACATAATCAAGCTGCCTTTCATGCTGTATAAGACAGCGGAAATTTCTCAGCGGAAAATAAGAGATTTCGCTACTCGCCGCAAGTGGCAGCACAATCACAAAAGAGAATTTATTTTGTTATATAATTACCAGCGGAAATTTTTTATTCATTTTGTATTTCTTTTTCAATAAATAAAACATCCCAGCGGAATAAAATATTAAAAGTGATCCTTAAAATGACAAATTGATTGATCTCCGAAGTATAAAGGAACTCGGTAAATGAAATCTTGAAATTTAACAATATTCCGTCTTTCCGCCATTCTAAAAGAATGACGATGAAATTTGGATAAAAGTATTGATCAGAGGCCCAAAACTTAGGACAAAATTCTAGGATCTGTTCATGCTGGACTTTTAAACTAGGCCATTTCATAACCAATACTTTTGAAAATTTAAATTTTTTTATTAGTTTATTTTCAGTTTTTGACCAATTTCTCAAAAACTTCCACTAGTAAAATAAACCACACGAAGAAATTCAGAAATCTCACTTTATTTAGTACACCAATCTTCTTATAATCGCCTAAATGTCCAAGGTGTTTTAGCTTCAAATCCGTTTTAACCAAAAGCTGTTGTCGAATATCTTCAGCATGTAAATTTTTAAGTGCTTGTTTAGCTCGTTCTCTTTTTTCACCTTATAGCAACCTATACGTAATTTCTTCTGTGTGGTTCATTTTACTAGCGGAAGTTTTTGAGATATCGGCAAAAACTGGAAATTACTTATTTGGTCGCAGAAAATCAAAATATTATATTGAAAATTCTAATCCATCAATTTTCCCCAAATTTTTCTTGAAGTCTCAGTATGACCTAAGCTATTAGAAAAACAACCGAAAGTATTGGTTACTAGTGGAAGTTTTTGAGATATTGGCCAAAAACTGAAAATAAACTAACAAAATATTTAAATTTTCAAAAGATTGGTTATGAAATGGCCTAGTTTAAAAGTCCATCATGAACAGATCCTAGAATTCTGTCCTAAGTTTTGGGCCTCTGATCAATACTTTTATCCAAATTTCATCGTCATTCTTTTTGAATGGCGGAAAGACGGAATATTGTTAAATTTCAAGATTTCATTTACCGAGTTCCTTTATACTTCGGAGATCAATCAATATGTAATTTTAAGGATCACTTTTAATATTTTATTCCGCTGGGATGTTTTATTTAGTGAAAAAAGAGATACAAAATGAACAAAAAATTTCCGATGGTAATTATATAACAAAACAAATTCTCTTTTGTGATTGTACTGCCACTTGCGGCGAGTAGCGAAATCTCTTATTTTCCGCTGAGAAATTTCCGCTATCTTATACAGCATCTGCCTTTCTTAGTTATTTTGAATATAGCTGATCTAATATTACAGACACATCACTAGTTTCGTAATCATAATTTCGGGATCATGACTTGACACACTACAATTTCTTTTGTTTTCTCGTTTGGTTTTAAATAATAATGGAGTAGGCATTGAAAAAAATGTCAAGATTGACATTTAATTGACTTTTAAATTGTCAGAACTGACTTTTATATTGACATAACAGAAAAAAATTTGTTCCGCCAACTAATTACCTCAATGACAAACAGAAAACTCAAAGGAAACTAGATTTTTACGTTAAACTATTAGTGTCCGGAACCTCCATTTTTGATGTATTCGGCGTTGGGAGCACCAAAATGTCTCGAAATGAGAAAAAATATCTCATTCCAAAACTATGTGTACACAATGTGTGGTTAATACTACAGACACATTACTAGTTTCGTAACCATAATTTGGGGATTATGATTTCCTAAATGAGAACGAAAGACACACTACAAATACTTTTGTCTTCTCATTTGGTTTTAAATAGTAGAGTAGGCGTTGACAGAAATGTTAAAATTGGAATTTAATTGACTTTTAAATTGTCAGAAATTACTTTTATATTGACAGAATAGAAAAAAAATTTGTTCCCGCCAACAATGAAAAACAGAAAACTCAAAGGTAACTAGATGGTTTTGGGAAACTACTAGTATTCGGAATCTCCATGTTTGATGTATTCGGCGTTGTGAGCACAAAAATGCCTCGGGATGAGACAAAATATCTCATTCCGAAACTATGAATAAACCTAGGTGTAAATCATGGTTAGGCATGACACATTACAACGAAATCATGGTTAACTCGAAACTATAGATATGAAACCAGTAGTCTGTCTATAGCATTACAATCCGTGACTTAAGTTTTCTTTACAGTGTGTGCGTTCGTCGTATGTAATGGGTGGTCCGAATGCGACCACATAAGAGAAGGCAAATTCAGGGCGACAAAAAGGCGATCTTTCCGCGATCATACGACAAAATGGTCATCCTATCAATAATGCTAGCACAAATAAATCAAAAGTCCCCATGATAAGCTGATAGGTGCCAACTGGACTAGTGGGGCAAATGTAGGGCCAGAGAATAAGAACATTTCTCCTGTTAGTGTTAATACTCACACAAGGCACCTTAGTGTTATCGGTGTTGGAAATAGGAGTTCAACTGTCAAATTCCATATGATCAATCAGAACTCCTGTTCCAGTTAAGCCTGCAAAGTGAGTAAATTATTATTTGTGATGAAAGCATTGCACTGTATAGGTATTTTTGTTAATTATGGGCGGAATTATATGTGGTGAGGATGTTGTTTTTTTATTTGGTTTGCTGGGAACTGTTTCGAGTAAAAGTTGATAGTTACTGATAGTTAATAAATAATCGCTATTTTCAGTTATTTAGGCCGTAGGGGTTAGTAAAAATCAAGGGATTGTTTTGAAATGTTTGCGTTGACAGTTTTACTAATTTGCCAACATAAAAATAGAATGAGACCGATAGTAATTTTTCTGAATTACTGTTCTTTTAACAAAACTAAATTTGTTAATAAATAATTTGAATACAAATAATTCTTAATTCTAATTTTAAAATTTTAAAAATGAAAAAAATCTATGACTGCCCGCCGCATAAATATTTCTGGCTCTAGAAAACATTAAGAATTGTCTAATTAACATGATTTTAGCTACCGTTAAGCGTAGACATCTCTACGATGCCTTGTTATTAACTATTGATCCTTACTACAAATGAATAGTGTAGGTAAAATTTAATCAGGATATTTGTGTATATACACTTTTAAGCTTTTTTAAGGTTTTTGTCAATTTGTCGGAAACTTTACGCTACCCATCAATGAAGGTTGAGCAATTCGCAGATATTTTAATGTTAATGTTTTAATGTCTTTTTAGCTTTGAATTTATAAATAATAATAATTGACGTCGAACTATTATTTTACAGCCTATGAAGAATCATGATTGCTCACCTAATCAATTCATAATAAGAACATTTCAAATCGTAATCAAATCATTTAAAATCTCAATCAGCTCGTCCCAAAACATATCAAATCGTTTCCAATCGTAATCAAATCGTCATAAATCGAAATCAAACCGTCTGAAATTGGAATCAAATCATTCTAAATTGCTTTAAAACGTTCCAAATTGCATAAATCACAACCAAATCCTAATCACCTCGTCTTAAATCGCAATCAAATCGTTGCGAATTGTCCCAAATCATAATCCCAAATCGCCTCAAATCGTAAAGAAATCGTTCCAAACTATCTCAAATCGTTAATCATCGTAATTAAGTCATTCCGAACTGACTCAAATCGTATCAATTGGTAATCAAATCGGGTCAAATTATCTGAAATCATATCAAGTCGTTTTTAATCGTAATCACTAATTGAGGTACCGAATTTAACCAGACTCATATCGATTTTGAGTTAAAGCTCTCATCGAAATGAGTTTCAAAAACAGGAACACCCCAATAATTTTTTGGCTGAAATCGGTCCACCGGAAGTGACAGCATCCATAGGAACTTTTCGTTTTTTGCAAATGTTTTAAAAAGTATATCACTTACAAGAAAAACGTCTTAATCGTTTGAATTAAAATTCTAAATTAATTTTGCACAAGATCGGGCCAGACCAGGTTTTTAAAAATTAAGCGGAAATGACGATTTCTGAGAAAAAAAAATATTTGTTTTTAACAAAAATTCGACTTCTCTACAGCCTAATACTTATACTTTTACAGTGCACCGGAAACGTCTGCTTCCATAAAAGTTTTACCGTTTTTTGCATTCGCGGAAAAACGAGCAAAAAATTAAAAGATTTCAAAGTTAATTTCAAACAAAATTATTCAATTCATTTTTTAAACGTGACCGGAAATGACCGGAGTTTTAATAAAAAAAAATGTTTCCTCAAAATTCGGCATCTCCACAGACCAGTCGGATTGGCTAGTCGGAATAAAACTTCATACTTAACCTTTCCCCATTAATTGGGAGAATCTTGCGAAATTTAGTGGAAATCTGCGACCGGAAGTGGCTTATTCAATTTTTGCAATGATGTTGTTAGCAGGAAGAATTAATTATTTGTCGTCTCTTGTAAATTCAAATAAATTTAACGACTAAATTTTCAACAAGAGTTTACCTTATTGATTTTCTGTAATTGAAGCAGGAACCATGTCTGATTGAAATTACGAACAAGAATGTTTAATTTTCACTAAGATAATCCATTTGAATCAATTTACAAGCACGACACGCGAATGATGTTTTGAGATGGAACGTAATAGAATGAATGCTGACCAAGTGACCAGAGAGATTGCAAATTTGAGTTAACAGCCCTAAGATTTCTTTCCAAGTTTTACACGGTTTTGATATAAATATATATGAGGGCATATCGAAGCAGGAAAATTATGCCAATCATACCATACGGCTGGCACTGAGGAGCATTCATCCTATTACGTATAATTTTAAAACGTTAATCGCAATTCCAAACGCAGGAAGGTCTGGAAGGAAGTTATAAACGATTTTCATATAAATTTATATGGAGCCATATCGAACCTTGGAGATTGTGCCAATCCTAACATATGGCTGGTACTGAAAAGCTCACCATAATTTTTTGTCCTTTTCATTACAAACACAAAACAAAAGGAGCTATTTGTGGCCTAAGAAGCAGTGTTGTGCCCTATTGTCTATACCGCGTAGATAATTAATATTCACTACACATATAGACAATGTATGAAGAAAATTAAAAAAATGGTGTCGACAATGTGAAGAATGTAGACATTGTCGAAAATTATTATTTCTGTTAGCAATAAACCATTTCGAGATGGAGTTCAATCTTTATTCACATTGAAAAATTTGACAAAATGCTTTTATAGGGTAATGAAGCACATTTATGTTTATGTTACCGTTAAAGTGTGAAATCGTTAAATGTGCAAAGTTAAAATTTTATTAAATCGTTTACACGATAAAAAATCGGTTGTAATTAGGGCCTATGTTAGAAGGACTAAATGGTGGAAGGAAGGTGCAGGAACTTGCCGCTCGGGATAGTTATGTCGGCCGATCAGGAATACAATTCCTGTTAACTAGATAACGCTATAACCTTCCATGGTAACTTGCCATACACTACTGAACAATTCACAACAGATCTGATAGCAACATGGCTGCTATAACGTAACAAATTTCGAGCGTTCCTATTACAAGGGGTATCATTACCACGCTATAAAATGGTAAAGCATAAAAAAAATTTAGAGGCAAATAATGACCCTACGAATACAAATTCAATAGTTTTCCCTTTATTTCCAATTTAGGAACACAGGGAGACTACTGGGCTGGACCATCACGCTCTGTGGGGTTCTATTACTTTAATTTCCACCCACGACTTTCCGAGTTGTTTCGTTTCTGCTAGCATCATTCGTTTCCTAGTGGGTTCCATTTTAGAGACCTGCTTGTCATTTAATTCTGCGACTTCCTTAATGTGGATAAGCCATCTCGAGGAGCTCAATATTTGTTATTTTGTTGGACCAGAAGAAGCGCCTCAGTATTCTCTTAAAGCCTTTATTAACAAACACCTGTAGAGTAACGCTGATTCCACATACGAATCAAACATTCTTAGTTTGGTATTTGCGGAATAGGACAGAAGTCTTCCAGGCTTTGTGTAACATGTTCAATATTGTTCTGGCTTTGTTGATTTGGTTCTTTATATCTTCATCTGTTCCATTGTTTTCGCTAAAGTACAACCAAAGTATATACGATTTCATTGGTGTGTTTTGCCTCATCGTCTGGTTTTCCTGATATTTATTTTGCGGCCAACTTCTTTTGCTAGATCTGAATAGGTGCAGTGGTGAATTCCATTCATTAGACTGCTGGTACCCGACCCGAGTGTGTTGGTAGCTGTATCGATATAGGTTTCTTAGATTTGTTTCCACTATTGCTACACTGATGGCTGCTTCTTGTGTGCCCGGTTGTTTTGATGCGTTTACAGCGGCCGGTTTAATTTTGAATTGTGATATTTTACCAGTTGGTGGTCACTGTAAATGTCTGCACTATACTTGTTGCTCTGACATCTTGTAATGACTTCAGAAATTGCTTGTTGGTCATTACGTAATCTATCTTCGTGATCTACTTGGTTCCTTATTCCACACTTCAGTTAGGTACTATCAAATGAGAAAATTTTTGTGTACAAATTTACTGCCTTCTATGAATTATCTGATTTGTAACGCAGTAGTCGATGAGCCGTTCTCAAATATTATTACGCACAGAGTCTATTACTTGTTTACCAAGTATCAGCTATTTGGATACTTTAATTATTGGTTCATTGAATCCTAACCAGGTATACTGGCCGGGGGAGGGAGGTTCCATTCCACTTCATTATTCACTTTTTCTATAATGTTCCCAAGCGGTCACCCAACCTTGTAAAATAATCATAGCATTGGTTGCTTGACGTTGGTGAAGTAGTTGTTGTTGATTTATCTATATAACTGCCATTCGCCCCCAATTTGAAGAAAGACAACTTCAGTGAAAAAGGTCCAGGAAATACAAACGTTGATTGGTAATCGATTGGTGAATCTCTGGGACAAATGTAATCCTGTGCTAACCTCACCAAACTGGATATCGTTACATTAAAAAAACACCTGGCAACCATAGCCGAATTTAGCCTCGTAAATCGCTCATGATTGTATCAATGAAGACATCGATTGACCTAGATTTGCAATCTTACCTATTTGTTTAATAAAAACTGAATTTTAACTGCCAAACTAAAGGTAAAACCTAATTTAAACTGGAAAACTAAACGATGACGACTTCGTACAGAAAAACAAAAAGTAATAATCTACATTGTCTACCGTTTCTCGATATTGTCTACTCAAAAATCAATTGTCTACGCCATTTTCGACATCAACATGTAAACAATTCGAAAATACGCGGAGACTCACAACACTGCTAAGAAATTCTCAAAAGATAGAAATTTTTATTTAACTTCACCTGAGATTTTGGAAGTTGGCCATTTACTCAAATTTTAATATACGGCTGATGCTGGCTACTTGGACAATATTGGCTCTAAAAAGTACCATTTCAAAACATCACACTCTATTTCCGGCCCAGGAAGGTCTTGGAAGTTAAAGACGATTTTCATATGAATGAGCCATATTGGAGCTATATTGAAGCTGGAAGATTGTGCCAATCCTAATCTACGGCTATCATTGAGGAGCTCTCTATTCACATTACACCATTTCAATATATTTTACAGCTTCACATGCTTCTTGTTAGAAGTTCCCCACATAACATTTTATTTAAAATTATTTTCAGAGTAGCCCTCACTAAAATTTTTGTTTAGAGAAACTGTCGGCTGATATGGTCGAGACACGTCGTAATCGACTTTTAGTTTACTCATGAAAACTAAAGGGTTTTCCAATAATAGGTTTCATTTTGATATTTTAAAAAACAAGTATTTTATAAAAGAAATCAATGAAATGGCTTCAAAGAAAAAAGTCTAAAGGTGTTAAATCACATGAATTGTGATCACCTCTTCGAGAAATAACACGGTCAGGAAACTTTTCTTGCAAAATTGCGATTGTTTTGTTGCTTGAGTGGCACGTAGCACCGTCTCTGAAAATAAACGTCATCAACATCAATATCTTCCAATTCCGGCCATAAAAAATCATTAATCATAGCTCGGTAGCGCAATGCATTCACCGTAACAGTTGCATCAGCCTCATTTTTGAATAAGTAAGGACCAATTACACCGCCAGCGCCAAAACCGCACCAAACACTGACACGTTGAGGATGGAGAGGCTTTTCAACAATCATTCTTGAATTTTATGAGCCCCAAATGCGACAATTCTGCTTATTAACGTATCCTCCGAGGTGAAAATGGGCCTCTTCACTGAAGATGAGTTTTCGATTAAAACCCGGATGGTTTTGATGCATTTGAGAGGACCCAATCAGCGAAGATACGACATTTATGGTGATCGACCGGCTAGATTTCTTGTGTTAACTGAACTTTAAAAGCCTTCAGACCTAAGTCTTTATGCAGAATACGGTGTAATGTCGTTTGTGGAATGTCTAATTCCAAAGATCGACCAGGAATCGACAATCCTGGGTTTTCGTCATCACTACGGGCTACAGCAGCAATATTCTCAGTTGTTCTTGAGCGACGCACGCGGTTTCGATTCTTCACATCACTAACTTGTCCCAACAGCTCAAATTTTTCCACCAGTTTCACTTTTGCCGACTGAGAAGGTGCATCACGACGACCCAAAAGTGCTTTAGTATTGCGAACTGTGACTGCAAAATTTTTACCACTTTTGTTGTGAATTTTAACAATTGTAATGCGTTGTTCAAGCGTGTATCATACCAGTTTTAGTAATGGCGCTTTACTTGTCAAATGTCAAAAGATGACAGCTTCAAAATTGAGAGCTGCCCAAATAGCAGGCTATTCAAAATAAAACCTCTTATTGGAAAACCTTTTATATTGTATCGGGTAACTCGCAGGCTGCATATTTATGCACTCAAACTCGAAATGAGAGATGACTATCGAGCAGTCTGAAATACTGGTTTTTCGATTTATGGAGAAGCAATATTACGACATAATACTTTTGCTGGTTTTAAAGTACTTTATATTTAGTCAGTTGCCTCGAAATCAACTATATGTGTAATCTTTGGAATCCCGAACTCAAAAGACGATAAAGTGTCTTATTTACTATTCCGATCATCCGAACGTCTGACTAAGCATATTTTTCAAAAATGAATTTATTTAATTAAACCGCGTTAAACGTGGTCCACCTATTTTGAATCCGATTTTAGTCTAATTTCGATTTTTTTTGTTTCTATTTTCAGGTAACTATCATTTTGGACATTTCCACAGCGCCATAAACTTTAGTTCGGCAACCACATTTTTGATATGCTTAGCAAATCTGTTAAATGTTAAACATTCATCAAAATAACTTGATTAGATTGTGACACGCCTTATACGAGTATACATCGAAATGCGGTAACCAACGCACACGTCATACCAGATACCTTTTGAGACTCGTTAAGCTATCACAAATTACATAAACAAAAATGTGTTTGATTATAAGGTAACGTCAAATTTATGACATTGAAATTGCTGTTTACGATTAGGTGATAAAAAATTGTGTAAAAAATGATTAAAATGTTTTGGCTTCGACACGGCACGATTATTTTATATACGGAAGATACCAAATCTAAATAATTATCACATTTGTTAAAACAATTTCTAAGATTTTTATCTAAGTTGTTCTATATTTAAAGTATACGTAATGACAGAATTTGGGACAAGAGATAAGCTGACGAACAATGCATTTCGTTATACAAAACTACATAGCGTAGTATATCACATCACACTACATAAATATGATGACACTTGCACTTACTACAAAAAACGTATACATGCGCGTATACAACATGAGTTTATAAAATCGTGCGATAATTAAAGTCAACCCGTAGAAGGGCGTTCACCCCGTATAGTACACGCTACTGAATCATATGCGCTAATTAAAAATGTATTTATTTAAATTTTAGGTTATTTTGTAAGTGCAAACTGAAATTTAGTTTATTGACCACCGCCAGAATATATAAATTTTCAATTTATATCAAAAAGATTTTCGCTTGGAATTGCAAATTTTTTTTTTTTTGACGTTTAACGGACATACAAATTTTCAAGAGTATTTTTCGATGACAAATTATCATAAATGAAGTTTGTATAATTATCTCGTCTTGTCATTGAACTCGAAATACATGTATGAATCATGCATGTACTCGTAGTAACTGGGAAAACTGGTGAAAGTATATACACATTTACGAAAGATCATCTAAGTATAAAGTAGCGTCAAAAGGGCAATTTTTTACTGGAACATAATATTTACATTAAACATTCTTATCACTCGCGTTATCATTCATTCGCTACGTACATAAATAGTTTATAATTCTTAATTTAATTGTATATCAGTAAATCTATCTGCCAAACTAAATTATAGGTATGTTTAGTTATAAATCATTTGTGTCAGTTTTAATCACATCGTAACTTTATCACATCGTGCGGTTACGCAATAAATCTATTACAATTTATATTGAGCCTGGTTCGCACGCAAGGTCTCCAAATATATTAAAATTTGTTTCTATATTAGGCTGTTTGATGTAAAAATATATTTAATAGTGAATAATTTGTCACCAGCGCCAAAACAATGAATTTGTGAACTAAAGGGCTAGTAATTAAATTATTACTTTCCAAGATCCTTCAATCACGAATGATTTAAAATGAGGATGATTTGGAATGAGAAAAATGTAGTTGCCTTCAGCGCCACAACGCTAATTCTGAGTACTAACATGTTTCAACTTATTTTTTGACATTCTTCAAGAACTTTCAGTAATATCGAGAAACGTATATATTCTAAACTAAAGAAAACATTTGCCACCAGCGCCAAAACGCTGAATTTGCGAAACAATTTGCCGTTAAAAAATCTTCCTTCAGAATGAGTAAAAAATATATTTGGAATCAACGCCACAATGGTAATTTGAAGTACTAATATGCTTCAGCCAAATATGTGACATTCTTCAATACCTACTAATTGACATATCACACACATACAATTCTACAATAAATCAATAACTAGCTACCATCGCTAAAACGGTAGATTTATCAACTAAAACTTTAATAACAAAATTGTTGCTGTTCTCCAATGCCTTTAAGTTATATGCTACATGATTATATGGGAATGAGCAAAATTGTAACTGCTTTCAGCGCTATAACGGTAGTTTTGAATACTATAATCGAATAATTAGCGCCAAAACGGTGAGTTTGTGAACTAAAGCGCAGTTTACAAAATTGAACCATTATTTCACCAACATTTAAGCAACAATTCCTCTTGTGCATAGGGATAGTATTATTGTCATGCTCACACTAATATTGAAATCTTGGTTATGTTGTTTCATTTCGTCATGGGCCAATTATAACGCTCGCGTGCAAATTTTAAGCGGTTCTTTACTTATCGCTGCGATAGAGGTTGTCAAGGACTAATGTTGAAGTTAATGTTGTAACTTCTAGATTTAATTCCTTATTTATGGCAGTTGAAGACTGCTTGACTCTATTTTCTGTATTCTATATTCTCTATTCGGCAATATTTCAGGGCGTTTGTAACTATATTTTGAGAGCAGTTCATGACATCAGCAACGCCTAAGTATGTTCTTCCTTTTCATCGAAGTCGGACAATGATTCGTCGTTCCTCCCGTTTAAAATGTTGCCCACGGTTCATTTTGGATGAAACATTTTTTAATTTTTAACATTTTATCTTTTACAACAACAATTAATTTTATTTAATTAATTACGACGTCAAATTAAGAACAATACCAAAAATTTTGATTTAAGAAAAGAACCTTGAATCACCTATTTTATTTTACAATAATAACAGGAAAAATTATTAATACGTTACACATTTAAACAGGTGTGTTACTACTTTAAATGCGTGCTGAATTTGAGAAATAATTTGCAGATAAAAAGATTTTCCTTCGTCCAAAATCTTAAAAACGATATGCCTCATGATCATTTTAGTACTAATATGCTTAATAAATATCAACCAGCGCCAAAACGGTGGATTTGTGAACTAAAGCGGTGATTACAAAATTGTTGCATTTTCTTAGACCTTTGAAATGGTTCCACATGATTAAACCGGAATAATAAAAGTCTAACTGCTTTCAGCGCACACATGAACACATTTGAAAAATTGGCGGCATTCTTCAAGACCTTTTCAACGATATACGACAAGCATCTATAATAAACGAAAAATTAACTACCAGCGCCAAAACGGTGCATTTATGAACTAAAATTATTTTTTGATCCAAAAAGATAAGTTTTTACCTGATGCTCCCGTAAGGCTTTATGGTTACGGCATCCGCCCTCGTGGGTTGCAACGTCCTTAAACTGCCGTAAATTACATTGCGAATTGCCTAGAATTGCCTAGTTAATGACGATGGACATCATTTATCGCTGCTCCGATTGAGAAAATTTAGACTGGCCACGTTTTGGTCACCTGAATGGTTTGCGGCATTCTAGACTAGTCGTTTACAAAATAAAATAAGCTGACCACGTGTACACTGCCTGTAATAGAGCCATCCTCGGCTAAAATACAAATTGTATGCCTTGTTAGGCAACAGGATGTGCTATGGCGCCTTTCCGACGATGTAAAATATTTAACTGTATAAGCGCAACGTTTTCCCACCGATATTTCAACAATTGCGTTTTAGGCAACCGAAATTTAATTTAGTTTCTGCATTCAACTTGACGTTCAATTTAGCTCAGGCCCGGTTATGCCGACAACCTGGGTAGAATCTACAACTCGCCAATTAACTTCACCACACACCACTTAACAATTCAAATCGGCGAAAATAACAACCACCGTAATGGGTCCATATCTTGTTCAAATTATAACTTGCATTTTGTAAATAAAATACGGTAGTGTAAGTCATCCTTCATTTTCTTTATAAAAACTAGGAATTAATTTTTTTTTAATCCATGCCATCTTTTCACGGTTCATTTTCCCGTCTTGCTTTACGCAATTATAGCTCCATGCCACCCTATAGCACTGGACATAGAAGAGGGGTCGGCCCATGAGTTTTGCACGGCGATAGAGGGTCGTAGTCGTGTTCCTTTTAATCACAGATCGTAATCTGAAAATTTCCTTTTGCATCCTGCCCCTATCGGTATTCGAACCCGGTACCTCCCGAACCAAACGCCACTTAACCACTGTGTCATTTGAAGAAACTAGTGGTTGTTATTGTCTGTTAAGACTACTACAGGTCATTTTATTGGTTAAATATATTCTGGAATTAAACTTTTATGTTGTAATAAGAGTGGACTGCATTATAAAATATCAAATTCCACGCATAAATAATGCGGGCAATTATTTCAAAAGGTGTTTCAGGGCGGAAATGATATTGCAGTGTGAAGGTGCTTGGGTGGAAATCACAAAAAATTGGAACGAACGATAAGGCGCAATCAACGATTTCGTTGTTCGTAGAAAATGATCAAATTACATTCATCATATCCGAAACACGAACAATGCAAAGGTAGCATGGATAGGGCTAAAAGAATTTTAGTTTCATAAGTGCATTTCACCAGACCCCAAAGTGTAAATTTTTCGTGAAATAATGAGGACACCAACCACATGTACAAATTGGGAGATTAATCACGAGCCATTGATAAAGAGCCTTGACTGTGTCCGAAATCTGAGTAAATGTTTTCTTGTCGTAATTATTGACGTTTGCTTGAAAAATATTTCCCTACACAATATTTTTACAATTTTGCTGCCCGAATGTCATCGAAATCTTTCCTTGTATTTCCTCGCCAAAGAAGTATTTTAGTTACCGACCAAACCGACCCCTGTCGGAGTGCAAAACACATGGGCTGATCCATCTTCCATGCCAGTATAGGCTGGCATGGAGCTATGCAATGTGCTGAGGGTAAGAAAATCGGACTTATGACCGTACGTCCCAATTTGGCAGGCAATCACTAGATCTGTGTGTTCCACCCCACTAATTACCACGGAGTACACAGGGCACAAAAATATTTTTGAATATATCAGTTCTATAATACTGGAAATTTTGATTGTTAACGACAGGCTTCAGTCTGAACAACACTCAATTATTCTCGGTAAAATGCCGCTCAAGAGAGACATGGCTATTGCACGATTTTCTTGAACAAAATCTGGAAATTTGAGTGCATATTTCACTATTTTACAATATGATTGAAGCTTTGAGTTTCGTAACTAATCACAAAACTTAACGCACCTGCAGAAAATAATGGATCACTTAACCTGGTTTGAAAACCTGCCACAAACTGCAAAAGCATCTTTCAGTTTCCATGTATTAATGTCTTATGGCACTTCCTCATCACGTGTAGTGATGCGACCACGAAGTGGCATTGCAGGAAATGTGATGACTGGCACTCTGGTTAAAACGGACTGACAGCTAAAATTACTTGAACCAGCTAGTTTCATCTTAGGCTAGGTTAGGTTAGGTTAGGGTGGTTGTCCTAATATACTGGCTTAGACACAACCAAGTCCGTATTCGTATCACATTGTGTCTCTCATATTCTACTCATCGAGCCATATTAAGCTCTCAACGAAGCCTTGACGTTCATTTTACTCAGGTCCGTCAAACTATTTAGGAAGGGAGCTACCAGGAATTTCAGTCTGCTACACTGGGAGAGGTGCAAAGCAAATGGAGGTAATGATAATCATCTGAGGAGACTTCCATTCTGCTCCCATTCTTCCATTCTGCTCGCATAGTTTTGGCCAGATCTGCCTAGTTATTACGCACGAGGTACTATTAGATCATCTGTCGTTCGTTATTCCTCTAGCTTCCGCTTGAAGCAGTAATTTGCAAATAGCGAGCGGTATGTCAACATCCGCACCTGTCGAGCAGGTTCATCCGCTTTTTCATTCCCCGTAATATTGAAAGACCCTAGCACCCACCTCATGTCGAACAGATTTGATGTCTCGTTAAGAGATGAGAGGCAATTCTAGGCTACTATCAAAAATACAAATATCCATTGCAGATATTACATTGTGCTTCAGCCATGCAACGGCTTCCTTTATCGCGATTAGTTTAGCTTGAAAAACGCTGCAGTAGTTCGAGAGACAAAAACAGAGATTTATATTTAATTCGTCACAGAAAACCCCACCACAATCTTCCCTCGGGTGGGAATATTAGTCCTAAACCTCTGATCCGAAGATGGTGACGGGATAGTAAAGTCGGTAGAATTTAATGTGCCTCGTTCTTAGAAGAGATGAGTGTCCTGTATTGTTACAGTTTCACATGTAGCTGGAGTTGACCCTGTTAGCTGAGCTCACTGTCATTTGCTTTCCTCGAATATCTAGAGATATGAGATGAAAGAGTATCTCTAGCGCTTTAGTGGATGTGCTTCTAATACACAAGGCAGCTGTTTGTTGCACTTTCACCAAGGATGTTAGGTTGGTTAGAATATTTAAAGCTGGTCACCAAACAGTAGCCCCATATAACAAAATGGACCTAATAGTAGAAATATTGAGCCAATGTACAATATGGGCTCCAAACCTTATCTCTCTTTCCAATGACATTATTACAGGAGTAAGTGATATTTAGTATGCTATCCTGAATGACACTCAGATGCTTCGCTTTATCAGTGGAGGTCATATCATTTAATCTAAGGGGGTCGATCTGAGGAAGTTTGTATTTCCTGGAGAAAATGTCCAAATCAGTTTTGTGTGGATTCCAGTTCTCTTAAGGTGTATTTACCGCTTACCGCAGACACCAATCGCAATATTATCCGCATAAGCAACCATCTTAAAGCCGCACCCTTCCAGGTTTAGTAACAGGTCATTTATGACAAAGTTTCAAAGAAGAGTTTTAATCACAAATCTGTTATTTGAAGGCCCATCCAGGCTGGCCGTTACGAGTCTGCTTTTAGGCATTTTATCCATCCAGTTACTGAGTGAGTCATCCACGCACAGAGAGGAGAGAGCCTGCGTGGTTGTCTATAGTCTGATGTTGTCAAAATCCTCCTCTATATTCAGAAAAATTATCATGGAGTATTCCTTTGGAGCCTGAGTTATCATGGAGCAATAAGGGAGTGAATAAGGTCTTTGGGACTGCAATGAGAGCTATTTCTTGCCTTAGATATAAATATTACATTTACTTTAGTCCATTTACTAGGAATATGACAAAGTTCTAGGCTGTCCTCGAAGATAACTTCCAGCCAGGGCAAGGCTAAGCCAGTCGTTTCTTGGACATCCTCCCGTATAACGCCGTCGATAAACCGATTTATAAAGCTTAAAGCTATTTAAAGGCCACAATATTTTCCTCCTATTTATATCCTGGCTTAGAATCCCTACGACTCTGTTGTCCCTAGGCCAGTTTTCGGTGTAACTCCACAAATTCTGCACTTGTTAAGATTCAAAAACCATCTGGCCGTTGGAGAACACTAGTAGTGGTGGGACTTAGAGATCTCTGAGGACTCCTGTATTTTACTACAGTATAGCCTCCGGGCATTTGTTTTAGCAGTTTTTAATACATATTTGTATATTTTGAGAACTTCCTTGTAGCAGTCTCAGTCCTTAGTAGCTCTAGTTTCTTTGGCTCTTCCAAAGAGCCTTCAACATTTTTTACGGGTGTTTCGAAATCCTTTCGACCACCATGGTGGTCGAGGTTTACTCAGAGGTCTACTAGGAGGACACGCACCTAATATGGCCTTATTAAAGGCGTCGCATAGCTGGTCCACTAGGACACCAATCTCTTGTATTGAATCACGAGGGGGTTTGAAACCGATGCTATCTGAGATAAGTATACTGTTTAGTACTTCTTGTCTATTTCTAGTTATAAACGTTGGTCCCAATATTGCATAGGTTGGCACTAAGAATAAAATTAAGGAGTAACTCACCTTGTTCATTTGTATCAGTGCTTCACAAAATTGTGTGATGTGGCTTTGCATAATTTCCCAGGATGACTCCAATAGTTTTGGCCCTCCTTTAATGCGCTCCCTAAAATTACAGGTGGAATATCTTCCCCGTCATATGGAAGGGAAGCTGATATTAGACAAAGATGTTGCCTAACCAGCTCAATATGCTTGTTGTGACCACATCTAAATTACTGTAATTTGATAACAGAACGATATTCAAATAATTTTCAGCAAGGATTTTACTCGCATCCTTGCTAAAAATAATCTGAAGGAGTCCTAAGTCCAAGTACCCAAGTTTCTTGAACTGAGATAATGAATATTTAGAGCGTTTCCATATCCCTGTTCGATCTCTCCGTCAACAGAATCTTGTTACTACGGGACCACGCTCATGTCCCTAGAGATTGCATTTGGGTAACCAGCATTGTTCGTGTTTGTCCTATGTTGTTCCCCGTTTTCCTCGTAAGTACCACATTGGTTACCTGTGTCTTACAGACCAGGTCTAAAGATCAAATTCCCACGAGTATTAGTTTCCGGGATTTTAAGACCACCGGACTCTTCTTTTCTTGTATTATTAGTTTCATTCATGTCTCGTCCCACGATTAGCAGAGAAAGAAATGTCCATTTGTGCAGAGATCCGCAGTACACAGCTTAGGCAGTTAGATCTGGAGGGTACCAGGTATCCAGGTAGACCGTTAGAAGCTGAGCTTTTTTTACAAAAATGTTTTCTGCATGCGTGCTAGATTCTCAACTAAACTCTGCAACTATATGCTTTCTGGCTTTAAGCCTCAAGAGCTTAAGTTATACTCTGTTTCTATCATTTCAATTAGTGCTACTACCACCAACTTTTTAGGGCCTAGTTGTTTAGTTTTTCTGAGAAATCTATAAAATGTTGGTCTGCGTAGGAACTAACTGAGATGGTCCAAACAGCTTGCCCTCTAATCTCTTACGTGTTCGCTGGTTTAGGGATAAGATATGGCCAAAAAACAAATTGTTTAACAAAAAGCAAAAGTGCCAACTGCCATCAAACTGCATTTCGTCGCCTGCTATGCTACACACGCTTTCCATCAATGCTGTCGAATTACAAATCAGAAATCTCATAGTTCAAGTCATTTTCAAGTACTTGAGAGTTCGCACAATAAAAATTATTTCATCATAAATCAAAACCATTTGTATAATTTTTTCTATAAAACCAATTATTCAAATTAATTAATTAAATATGTCACTTGTATGTAATTATGTAATTGACTTAAATAAAAAATTGTAAGAATTAATTTAATCGTTGAGCTGAAAACAAACATTAAATTTGAAACAAAAATGTCGGCGTGTATAACTCACCCAATAAAAATTGGATTAATTAAAATTGAACATAAGAAAATAAACATTTAAATTAAATTAGGAAACCAACATAATTTGTGTGTGTGTCGTGTGTGTATGTATGTTATGGGAACCTAAAATTAATAATTCTGAACAGATTGTTTCAAGTCCTTGCTTGCATTCGATCTCTAATTGGATATGGCGACCTGTTGGCTATCAATCTATCAATTTTATTGTGTCTGTGACTCGTAATTTTGATTTAATAGCTTAATGACATAATTAATGGTTAGACGCGGGAAATTAACAAAACTATACGAAGAAGAAAATTGTTCGTAACTCTCTGAACCAAAATGACAAACGCGACAATTTGGATTTGTACGAGCACATTTAAGTGGTTTATTCGAGACGTGCTTGATTGTTTTATATCGCGCTTAATTTAATTTAATAATAAATTTTTTATTTAGTTTTGGAGTTGCCAAAATCCGATGTGACATTGAAATGTTTATTCACACATTACTAGTGATTTATTTTTGAAGTGCATGACTTTTTGTGGTGCACACATTTTTTTATCGCACGTAATTTGGCGGACGATTGATTTAGTTTAATTTATCGTGTACCATACAAAACGTTCTAAACATCTAATTTTGCCTGTAACTTACCTTGACTCACTCTCTAAACGTCAGATATTGGTTTAAATTAGCATCAGCTTATTATAAATTTGTTGTTCGTGTATTAAGTAGAAATTATCGATGCGATACTAATTCAAGAGTCATTTATTCTAAAATTCTGTGCAGAAAAGGAAAAGTTGTCGCGTTTTACAACAAAGTTTAATAAAATTATTTAGAACAAACGAGGTTACCTAATTCGTTATAAAAATTACATGGAACTGCAATGACATGAATTGGACAAAATACGGAAGAACCAAATGTAGCGTTTGCGCTACATATTTGACGAAAGTTGGTTTTTTTCATTATAAGGGGTTCGGTTTTCCAACGACAGTCAACATGGATTTCCGGCCATTCAACTGTATAGTTGAGGCACTCATTAATCTATATCGAAAAAGCGAGCTGATTGCGAGCTGTACTTGGGCACTTGGAGTAGACTTACAGGCTTACTTATATATAATCAGACGTCGGGACAATATGATTATGATAATAGGCCGCTGGTTAAAGAACCACAAGTAGCAGCCTTACAAAATAATAACGTTGGTCAGATGCAATCTAGAACTTCCAGTGCTACTCCACCAAACTCCCAGTTCTACCGTCCATCAGTAGCCTCGCGAATTTGTGTATTTCAACTGTGACGAGAAACGTGTTCGGGAAACACTTGGAGGGATCAATGGGGAGCTGGGAACCGTGGAACTCCGATTATACCTCTTGATACAGGATTACGACTCCGATATCGAAGCAATCCCTCGAATCAAATCAAATAAATCTCGCTAACAATCTCTTCTCTGCCACCTCATCCTCTTCCTTCCTCCTTATCAAGTACTTCGAACACAGATTCCACATCACATAAAATTGTTAAGTTCCAAAACACGAAGAAACGGCAATATATAGTGTTCAACACTGTAAACGAACTAGATTCTATTGGAAAAAATCGCAGAGAATTAAAGGCAGAATTTGTTAATTCGATAATCACTATTAACCCTCTGGATCTCAGACCATACGCGCAAGTTTTAATTAATGGGATCGAATACAATGGGCTGCTGATAACATTGCTACGGTAAGCGATTTAGATGCCGCCTCAGAGAAATCATTATCCGACTCGAATGTCGAATTCCATAACTCTCCCGCCTATATTACAGCGGCCAACGGTCACGCAGAACGGGTAATTGGAGCTTCGGTAAAATTTCAAAATATACAACACATAATGCGTTTACATACTGTTCCACCACTTCTCCTGATTCAGCCGTAAATTCCTACCACATTCTTTCGTCAGAACAGCAACTAAAATTGAATCTCGTGACGGTGAAATTTGCTCGTTTCACAAAACTAGATCTAGGAAGAACCTCTCTAATTTCCCACGTCAAAGATATTGGCACGACCAAACCAATTAAACAAAGGTTTTATCAGGTCACCGTTAAGATCACCGTTTGATCTTCAAGATGCCTTTTGGCAGATCCCGTCGGCCGAACAATTCAGAGATAAACCGGGTTTACCGTTCCTGGGAGGCTTTTTACCAATTCACAATCATACCATTCGGCTTATGTAACGTGCCTCAGACGATGTTCCGATTGATGCACAAAGTTATTCTGCACCAACTGCATGACCGAATCTTCGTTTATTTGGACGATTTTCTGGTAACATCGAAAATTTCGATTAAACAACGCAGGACTCACAATCAACGTTGGTAAGAGCAAACATAGAAGCAAAGTATCATAGGTTTGTTATCGGTGAAGGTTATCTCCAAACTGATCCGGAAAAGGTTCGAGCAATTTCAAGACGATTTCTAGGAATACTCAGCTGGTATCGTCGCTTCATTAAAAATTACGCTATGCTGTCTGCGCTGATTACCGAGCTATTGAAGAAATGTGTAAAAGTGAAATTCGGTTAACTCCGCGTTCGAACCCTTTAAAACCGCTTTATCAACGTTGCCTGTCTTAGCAAATCCTGACTATTTCAAACACTGTTATATTCGATGTAACTAATTATTCAGTTAGCTAGTTGGGATGTCACCACTATTTACACTGGCTTATCATCCACCAACTTTTAGGAACAACCCAACATGGGGGGGCATAATACGACATAACTCAACATGGGCGTGATCGATTTGCTCTTTGAATGCGTAATCCGATTTGAGTCCTCTACACGTTGATTTTGCCAATCCCTCTTTCTTTCTCTAAAGCTGTTAAAGCATTACCACAAGCTGATCATAATATTCGAGTTCAAGATGACAAATGTTTTATTGCTCCGAACTTTGGGTTAAGTTATGAAGATACGGATCGTCCGACATGGAAACTCGTAATACCTGAGGGTTTGCCCCGTAAATGTTAGAACGTCTACAAAAGCAGTTTTGGTGGTTTGTCAAAAATTGTGAAACCTGTAAAATGAAAAAGGCCGTTAACTACTCCACAAAACCTAGCATGGTAAGCCAATCGGTAGGAACCGAATATCTAAAATGTATCAATGATTGATAAACCGCAAGTAATTTTAGACCGAAGGCCAAATATTTTCTGATTTTGTCAATCTGTGTTTTTGTGTTGTAGCGAGACAGCTCCGATATTCGATTCGTCGGCCGTAAAAGTGAACGTGACTCGTTCTTTAGATGATTTAGTAACGCTTCTGGGTATTCGTGCTTTTTAGTAGAGCGGCACAGTGGGAATGAATTAGGGCGAGCATCTCAGCGGATTTCAAAATAAAGCAATATTAGTAATTTATCATGCCGATAAAGCCCTGAATTCGTTTAATTGGGGTGGGAGTTGTTATTTCTTTCACGTGACCTAGCAGATCGTATTTTAAAATACC
This sequence comes from Nephrotoma guestfalica, assembly GCA_963691935.1. Lineage (NCBI taxonomy): Eukaryota > Metazoa > Arthropoda > Insecta > Diptera > Tipulidae > Nephrotoma > Nephrotoma guestfalica. Next base: position 234,906,787 of record OY829915.1, on the reverse strand, counting down.
TCATGCATGAGTACACGCAAGTGACTTTTCGTTCAAATTTGTGCAATTACTTCGCGGTCTTCTGTCTGTGGACATTAAAACACGTTTACCGCATGAACACACAAAGTTTAAACCAGCCTGAAACGACTCTTTAATAATAAATCTGTTGATACGCTCTATTCTAGACTCTACACACAACTAATAAATCAAACCCCTAAATCGTTCCGGCAACCAAATTTATAGACTTCCTCAAACATGTCAAAGCCCATAAATGGCACCACGTTTATGTACATGGAAAAACCAACTCAAAAGACAATTTTTATTATATTTAGATTTAGATTAGATAATGCATGTACAATCATCAATTTGGTAAAAAACTATTACACAATAATTACCATAACGCCGCGTCATGACCGACAAATGAAAATGAAATTAACCATTCACGACCAATAAAAGTAAAAATATATGACTTCCGTCTATAATCCGTCCATAATGAGGTTTATGTAAATTAAATTTGCTGCGAGTCGTCGTTTTAGTGCCTTCGTGTTTCGAATTACACTGTGGGGGGTTTACTATCCGATTTTGATTGACACGTGACAGTTCAGTTTAATTGGGTGCATGTCAACATATTCACCTTGCATCTGTATTTAATTATTTCGAAAAAAATCATACGTATGCCGAATCCTATTGGAATATTTATTTTCCTATAAGATTCTGATTGAATTTGCTTGCGTTAGTGAATGGAGTACACTGTTATGAATTTACAAATAAGATAAGAGTACTAAATCAAACCACATTTCATAATTTTCATTTAATTTAACGAACTAAATATTTAAATAAGGGATATAAAATAATAAACCTTCTATTGTGGAAGTTTAAGAATTATTTTACATAAATAAGTTTTTAAAGTTGCAAACCTTTTAATGGTTAGTCAAAACTACAACCAATTTAGTACAAGAATTAAGTAATATTCTTATGCGAATTCTAATTAGATTTATTATTTCTTTTCTACTTTAACATTTTCGTACATAATCATAATATAAATATAAAAATTCGCAACAAATTTGCTAGCCTGGTTCGGAAATTTCAGTTAAGTTGGCTGGATGAACAATTTAGCAGCCTATTAGAGGTGCCCATGGCACCTGAGTCCACATCTCCGAGAAGGCGTTATTGGCCGTTTTCGTTTAAACTCTAAATGTAAATCCAAGAATTCGTTGCAAATTTGCTGATCTGGTTGGGAAGTGGCAATCAGGTGGGCTGGATGAGCAATTTAGAAACCTATTAGAAGTGCTCCAGGAACCTGAGTCCAAATCTCCGGGAAAGCGTGTTAATGGCCGTTTACCATTTTCGTTCAAACTCTAATTATAAATTCAAAAATTCATCTGGTTGGGAAGTGGCAATCAGGTTGGCTGGATGAACAATTTAGTATCCTATTAGAAGTGCTCCCGGAATCTCGGTCCAAATCTCTGGGAAAGCGTGTTAATGGCTGTTTAGCATTTGCGTCCAAACTCTAAATGTTAATTCAAAAATTCGTTCATAATTTGCTGATCTGATTGGGAAGTGGCAATCAGGTTGGCTGGATGAATAATTTAGCAATCTATTAGAAGTACTCCCGGAACCTGGGCCCAAATATCTGGGAAGGCGAATTGTTGGCCGTTCACTATTTGCGTCAAAACTCTTATTCTAAATTCAAAAAGTTCGTTGTAAATTTGTTGGCTTGGTTGGGAAGTGGCACTTATGCTGACCGGTTGAGCAATTTAGCAACCTATTAGAAGTTTTCATGGAACTTGAATCCAAATCTCTGGGAAGGCGAGTTAATGGCCGTTTACCATTTTCGTCTAAACTCTATATAAATTCAAAAATTCGTTCTGATCTGGTTGGAAAGTGGCAATTAGGTTGGCTGGATGGCCAATTTAACAACCTATTGTTAGTGCTCCAGGAACCTGGATTCAAATCTTTGGGAAGGCGTGTTGTTGGCCGTTCACTATTTTCGTCCAAACCGTAATTATAAATTCAATAATTATTTGCTGCCTGGTTGGGAAGTGGCACTCATGCTGCCCGGTTGAGCAATTTAGCAACCTATTAGAAGTGCTCACCGAACGTGATTCCAAATCTCTGGGAAGGCGAGTTAATGGCCGTTTACCAGTTTCGCTTAAACTCTAAATGTAAATTCTAATATTCGTTCTGGTCGGGAAGTGGCAATCTGGTTGGCTTGGTGAGCAATTTAGCAATCTATTCGAAGTGCTCCCGGAAGCTGAGTCCAAATATCTGGGAAGGCGTGTTAATGGCCGTTTACCATTTTCGTTGAAACTCTAATTATAAATTCAAAAATTTGATGCAAATTTGCTGACCTGGTTGGGAAGTGGCAATTAGATTCGCCGAATGAGCAATTTAGTAACCTGTTAGAAGTGTTCCCGGAACCTGGGTCCAAATCTCTGGGAAGGTGTGTTAATGGTCGTTTAGCATTTTCGTCTAAACTCTAAATGTAAATTCGTTATTTGCTGATCTGGTTGGGAAGTTGCAATCAGCCTGGCTGGATGAGCAATTTAGCAACCTATTTGAGGTGCTTACGGAACTTTAATTCGAATCTCTGATCCCAGGTTATGGCAGGTCACCATTTTAGTCCGAACTCTAAATATAAATTCAAAAATTCGGTGCTGACGTGTTTAGGAAGTTGCAATCCCTGGCTGGATGAGCAATTTAGCAGCCAATTAGAAGTGCTCACACAACCTGAGCCCAAATCTCTGGGAAGGCGAGTGAATGGCCGTTTACCATTTTCGTTCAAACTCTAAATGTAAATTCAAGAATTCGTTCCTAATTTGCTGATCTGGTTGGGAAGTGGCAGTCAGGTGGGCGGAATGAGCAAATTAGCAACCTATTAGAAGTAGCCTCAGTCCAAATCTCTTTTCTTTTAGCATGTTAAACATGTGCAAAACTACAATTAGATTAACTTTTATAACTAAAATTCCAATTGGAATGGCTATGCTTTCTAATTTTAGGATTAACAGCTTTGGATTTAACAGTGTGAAACTAACACATACAAAAAAGTGTGAATTTGTGTAAAAACGGCATACGCAGAAAAAATCAAATTTTATTTCAACCAATTCGTATCGCGCATTTGGTCTGTTGTCGTGAGTAATATGAACACTCCTCCTACTAAGAATTTCCGTCGACGGCATGAGGGATATTGTCGGTTGAGATGTTATATGTTTTGAGTTCTTAATTCCACTTCCCTGAATTGATATTGGACAGGCGTCCTCGACTATATTATGTGAGAGTGGAATATATGCATCTGCTATGTACGTTGTCTTAACAATTCGTACCTTCGTATTTTGGTTACACATCATGGTGAAAAATACGATGACCAATAACAATGATCCCCAACTCATGAGCAGCGGGGTAATTTATTTCGTTACAATTAGCCCTAGACAGTTGGCACTATTTATAATGATATCTTTCATCATTTGTAATGAAAGTTTTTTTTTGACTTCCCTATGAGAATCCCCAGTATGAAAATACTGTTACTGACCAAAATTGATCAAATATCCCCGTCGCGTTGAATCAGTATGACTAGTCCGTCAAACTTCTTTGAATGTGGGGACGTGTTGATTGTTGTTGTTCTTGCATTTAGAAGGCCGATTTTTGTGTAGGTTTAGTAAACAGGAATTAAACAGGAGAATTACTTATGCCTAGATGTCATTCTGATTGCAAATTGAAAGAGAGTTGACTGTTTTACAATTTTTAACTGTACTATAAATTTTCTTGTGATCTTCGGCTAATTAATAAAAAAAAATTATTGAAAAAATAAAAACAATATTTTGGCTGCTGGTTGTTGTTCGGCTGCTGCGGTTGCTGTGTGCGGTGTTTCTTGTAGTTGAAGAAACAGGCCGCTACATCACTCCCTCCTCAATGCAAAGATCCCCCATTTTGTGTGTTTTTGTGTCCATCAGCAATTGTGAATGTAGTTTTGGAAATTGGTGGTGATGTAATTGTTTACCAGCGAAAATTGATGATAGCTAATGTATCATTGACACGATGTATGATCGTCAAAAGAAATATATTGTCATCCTGTCCACCACCTATTGTGGTTGGAACCTTTGAGTTACGTGAGTTCACAACAGTTTTCTTCACTCCCGATATTTGATCGAGTGAACTCAGTATTCCATATACTCTTTGATTTACAGTACAAAGTGGCCTTCATAAGGTCGTGTGAGGCGTACTTTGCCTGGTCGCACGATATTCACAAGTATAGTCACCAGTTTGCAGTGACTTGGGCACGAATATGTGCTTTGATTGGTTTTGCGCGTGTCCGTTGAATGAATGTCCGTTTGTTCATCGTGCAATTGATCAATCACTGTGTCAGTGGTTACTTGGAGTGTAAGTGGATGGTCCATAAAGAATTCCCCAGGCAATTTGATCATTTTGATATTTTAGGTCAACTTTGACTGTACTTCGGATTCCCAACAATACGATTGGGACTTCTTAGCTCCAGTTGACGGTATTTGCCCGAGCTTTTAGAGCTGGTTTAAGTTGGCGATGGAAGCGCTCAATCATACCTTTCGTGGGTAATAGGCAGGTGTTCGTATTCGATGTGAGCCTAAAAGTTGCATAGTTCAGCGAAGAGTTTAGATTCGAACCGACCAAGACACGAAGGTCGGTCGTTATGTTTACCGGAACGCCGAATCTAGAGATGTAGTTTTCGACTAGGGTTTTTCCAATTGTTGATGCGGAAATGTATTTTATGCAGTAGGCTTCAGGCTACTGCGTAAAACGATCAATGCAGGTTAAAATGTATGTAAATCCATTAGATGGTGGAAGTGATCTAACAGTATCTACATGGATATGTTCAAATCTATCTGGTGGAATTCCCGTGAGGTGATTTGGCGTGCCGTTGCACTTTACACTTTTGGCAGGATAAACAAGATTTCGCCCACAGGGTTAAATCGTTATTCATACTAGGCTACAAGTGTTTTGAAGTGACGAGTTTGCGAGTTGCTCGTACACTTGGATGTGAAATATTCTGCAGAGTGTCGAAAATTGTTAAATCGGCTAATGGAAATTTATCTAATTTCCACTTAAAAGGCCGCTGATTTATAGAACTAGAGAGTAAGTCTTGTAGTTCTTGATCGCAAGCTTGTGCTTTTGCGATTGTTGTGATGTCGTAGCGAGTTGCTGCGGAGGCAAACTCGTGGTCAGAAATACGAGAAAGTGTATCGACGACTACATTGTCTTTACCTTGTATGTGCTGTATGTCTATTGTAAACTGAGAGACATGGTCTAAGTGGCGTGCTTGCCTTGGGTTGTATTCCGCTTTAGAGGTAATTGATCTAGTAAGCGGTTTGTAGTCGGTGAAAATAGTGAATTCCCGACCTTCGACAAAATAGAATATTTTCTTTCAGCGTCTGATAATTTCTTGGAGAAAAATCCAAGAATGTCCCAAGTTTCTTTATTTAATTGCTGTAAGACTGCGCCTACAGCTGTGTTAGATGCATCCGTCGTGATGACATATTTTGCTGTATTTAGCGGATTCGCAAAAAGAGCAATATTTTCTAAGATGGGGTTTTTGGATTTCTTGAGAAGTGTTGCCAATTGTGGGCGAATTTGGGCAAGTATCTCCCAAGTTTTGGAATGAATCGGTGGTAGTAGCTTACCATACTGACAAATTGCTGAATTTGCTTAACGCTTTTTGATGCTGCGAATTCTCGAATTTCTTTAATTCGTCTGTCGGACGGCAGAATGCCATTAGGAGTAATTTTGTGTGACTGAGAAAGTCAAGGATGCTTGTCCCAAACACACATTTTGCAGTGTTAATATTGACGCCATTATTTGATAATTTTTGGAAGAGTTGTTCCAAATGGAGTAAGTGTTGCTTCTCGTCTCTAGATGCTACGAGAATGTCGTCAATATAAACAAAAACGAAATCGAGATCTCTAGCATCTTTTTACTGACTTAACCGCAGCTTTCCAAAGCCCTCCAAATGGGGTAACATGAAATACCATGTTGTTTCATCATTTTCTACCAACAGTTCAGCAATTTCCTTAGTTGATTTACAAGTTGGCGCAGCCAATTCGCACTCACGTTGATTCTTGGCACCACAAAATTGGTACCATTGTTACTATACAAATCACAGCACAATCCTCTACATATAAGAAATCTTTTATATGCTACGATGAATGCTTCAGTGGTTAGATCTGACTGGCTCAATGTGTATGGCCTTAGTTGTCATACAAACAAAGATCACTAAATAACCTTTGTGTGCCTTTTGTGACCTCTTCCCTTTGTTGTGCGAATCAGAAGAGATCCCGCATAGTCGACTCCCGTTTTCACAATTGGCATTTCAAGGGTGATCCGCACAGCTGGTGTAAATTTCCAGCGTATCAGATTTCGACCGTGTAAGGTTGTGTTTTAGACTCGACCACCAACGCGCAACACATACATCATCATGTAGGAAAGGAGACAAAGATTTAATCTTACCTTTATTTGCCACTTCTCTCTGGTTTATAAGATCGTAGATTTCGTTTGAAGCGTTGTCTCTGTGCCATTTTGATCATTAGTTGGGTAGAATATTTTAATTCTTCTGCCTTGGGGACTTGGGGGTTACTTGCAGTCCTCCTTCGGCATTTGTTGATAAATCTTATCACATAGACCACAATATTTTTGATCGTACTGAAATTAGAGTGTCTCAATGCCCCTGGATGCACAGTCCGTGGGTTCTTCAGATGAACTGACATAAAACGATTGAGATGGAGCAGTTAGGACTAATAAGATCCATCCAAAAGCATGTTGGTGTTTTATTGAATTGCTTAGTTCATTAAATTTGCTAGCAAACTAGCCTCACATAACTCTAACCTCGGTAGAGTTAATTTGATTGCTATTGGTACCATTCGTGTTCTTTACCTTAAGAAACTTGCCTTATTTAAAGATCTATCGTAGAGATATACCACTGCTGCGTAAGCCACTTTTCTTGCATCACAAAATAAAAGTAAGTCACTTCTCTTGCACCCCCTCAGATCCACAGAGTTTGCCTTAAAAGGTTGGAGATAACCATCCCAATGGATCGAACAGCTTGAAATCCCATTTATTTCAATGTTTTCACAGCATCGTCGTTAATTACGTTAGACTTTCGAACCGAAATCGACGGGTTTTAACTGCGATGATCAGTTGGTCTTGAGCTTCTTCTAGGGCATTATCTCCTGATAATATGTCATCTACGTAGAAGTAATACAGACGACATTCCGAATGACATTGCCTATATATTTGTTCTATATCTGCTGTGTACGCCAACTACACTTAATTTTGCTGCAGTACTTCTTGTTACCCCTTGGTTCGCCTTGATTTCCCTTTACCACTTGGTTCTTCAGAACGAATGTCAATTTTATTTCGTTGGTTAGTAAATTAGATCAGTCCACAATCGATTATTTAAATGGTCTCAAAGTTTGATGAAAAACCTGCTCCTATACACGAAAAGTCATTAATTTTGATCTGGCTATCGTTTAAGCCACAAATTTCCGCATGCGTTTTCTTCGTTTATCGTTTGATTTTCTTGGATACTTCTACGGTGATAAATGAAATATGTTGGTTCTGCGGGTATTAACATTCGTAGCAGCGGTCTCAATGTGACCTCAAATGTGGCCTCAATGTGACTTTTAAAACTGCCAGCACTTGATCGTGTCTTATATTGATGTTTTCATGGACGATCCGTTTGAATAGGTCGTGGAAAAATGCCCCGTTTTAGTTTCCCGCCGGATCAGTTTTCGCGAATACCAAATTTATATTAATTCAGCACCTAGGAAATTTTCAATCTCACTTTTTCGACGCTGATGATTAAACTGAGTAGTAATCCTGGATCAAGTAATGTGTATTTGCTTCTTCTAATTCTGGGGTAGCATCTACTGGTAGTTCATCTCGATTTGTGCAAATACAAGGGTAGTATCGAGTCGGTGTAGCTTGTGTTGAAGCTCATCGTGACTTGCTTTAATCTCTAGCAGTTAATTAGCATTTAGCATCTGCGATTAGTTTACAGTACAGACACATTTTGACGTCTTGTGCCTTGAATTTTCCTGCTTGCTCTAAATTGTTGCTTCCGATCTTGTTGTTAATGGATGTCATCAGTGTTTTGTTCTGCAACACTCATGAGGACTTACTTTAATTGTTGGTCATCGTTCTGTCCTGGTATATCTGTACTGGCTTCTAATTTTGCTTTTAACTCAGCTCGGTCATTGGCTAGAATTGCTTGACCAACTTGATGACTGATCAAATTGCAAAATTCAAATACTCATGACACATAATTGAACATATTGCTTTAAGCAAAGGAGTTTAGTGTCTAACATGTTTACTGACGTAGTTTGTAGTTGTGTATTAACCACTTTAACAAATTGATCACTTTAACCGTAATGTTAATTTTACTTCGATTAATTCTAATTGAACCAAAAAATTCTTTTTATTTTCAGGGCCTTAACTTAAAACCAAAACGAAGCTAGAAGAAATATTTATCCAACGGTATAAATAGAAGACAAACAATTATTGAACGAGTTCCAGATCATCTCAACCCAGTGCTTAAGCAAAAAATTATAACACATCACAATGCCATCGAAATATGTTAGAAATATTCTACTGCTATATCTAGTCACAGTCGCCACATCATTAGAATGCCCTGAACATTGCACATGTACAGACCTGGAAGACACAAACGATGTATTCAATAAAGCGAAATGCACGAGTTTAAATGGTCTGAAAGGGGCGTTCGCAAAACGATCATTACTAAATTCAATCGATTTGTCCGATTTGGATTTGGGCCAGATGACAACGAATTTAGAAAATTTTAAAAATTTAACCGATTTAAATCTGTCCTATAATCAATTGACCGAAGTCAATAAATTAAATAAACGGATAACAAATTTAAATTTAAGCAATAATAAGCTGGTGTCGGGCAAGATCAGTAAAATTCCATTGCAAGTTCAGCACTTGGATTTGTCCCACAATCAGATTACGCATTTGCCGAGAGACTTGATGCGATTAAATCGATTACGCAAATTGGAACTAAACGGTAATCCAATCGATTGTAATTGTGACACAATACAGGTAAGAAATTGGTTGCAACGGAATCATGTGTGGTCCGATAAATCGGTGCAGTGTTTCACACCGGAACTGTATCGTGATCGGTCGTGGCTCCAGGTGAAAGAGTCGGAAGTGTGTAATAAGCCAAAATCGAAACCAAACGCCGATATTTGGAATGAAAGTGATGACGATGAAATGATGCTCGGTGATAGTCCGGCAATTGATAATGATGGTTCCGGGTATGCGGAAAATAGTGGCGATGATCTTCATTTAAGTATTATAAAAGATGAATTATTACCTTCCGGTAAAGGTATTAAACTGGATCAAGAACATCACGACGAGGAAGAGGCATCCGGATTTGAGGGGTCAGGTCCTAATACAACCGAATTAATGAGCGATGATGATGGCAGTGGTAGTGGCGGTGGAATTCTTATTATTGGTACCACACAGCAGCCAGTGCATAATGGTACTATTTCATATGACCCACCAGGTATTTTCGAGGAGAAAGAGACACAAGCACCGGTGGTGGAAGAAACATTCGTGCGACAACGGGCTAAAGCTCAGGAAAACGAGAAAAAAGAAACGCCAAAAGAAGAAACAGAAAAAGTTCCTGGGGTCGACGTAACCGATGAAGCAGTCCAAGGTAGCATACTAAAAACACCGGAAGAGGGCAAAAAAGAGGAAGCAAACGATATCGGCGTATATATCCTGCTTATCGTAATCGGAGTAATATTTGTCGCACTATTGATTATTGTTGCAATGAAACGCAGACAACAACCCTCAAAACGTACCTACGACCCAGAGGTTGCAAATCGTGGCACAGAATTAAAAACAATGGATCGTAATAATTTGGGTAAGCCGGCTGAATTTATGCCCCTTATGGGTGAAAAACCTGTCGAGAAACCGGTGAATGCCGCCGATGCACCAAAATTAAGCTCATTCAAACCAAAATCAGACGATGAAATTATACGCGAACCTCTTCTAACATCTGGAGAACCGGGTAAAGAAACCACAGTGCCAAATGGTAAATCACCGTACGCGACCGAAAACCCCAATAACAATAATAACGATAATCTTCCCAACGGTAACGATGTAAATAAACCAGAAGATGAAATTAAACCACCGGTGCCGGCGGCCCGAACACACGTACCAATCGCACCCGTACACGAGGCCGTGCCAAATGATGTAACGGATAGCAAACAACCAAATGGTATACATCCGGCGACTAGTGTGCCCGTCGATAATAGCGAAGATGTATTCTTACCCGCTGAGCCGCCTGCATCGGAAACACCAACCAAACCCAGTACCGAACCATCGGCCGATCCCGAACATCCTGATAATAAGCCAAAATCACCGTTGCTAAACCCATCACGATATAGTCCGGTATATTCGCCCGAAACGGGCCGTGTCAAAATAAAGCTAACAAATTTACCAAAACCTAAAACTCCGTTGCTAGTGAATCGAAGTCGATCAAATGCGGGCGACATAATTCTTACAACTAGTCCAGAAGCTACAAGAAAACAATAATAATATTAAATAATAATAAATAATAAAATAATAAATAATTTAAATAACATTTTCTTGATTTCATTTTTATATAGGTCCATTTTATAATTTAAATTTTTTTAATTAATTAAATAAATTTTACAAAACCAATACAATAAAAATTAAGTCTTATAAAAAATAGTCCTAAATATGTTGTGTAATTATAAATATATTATTATATTATTATTTTGTTTTTGTAAATATATTATGTATTTTTATTATAAATAAATTAATAAAATTTAAAGAAGAAAAAACTATAATAATAATTATTATAATAAATATAAATTGTTACTTCCAAATTTATTATTTCATTTTATGTTCTTTAGTTAACTAAATTCATTAAGTAATAGTTAAAATACAAATTGTAATTAATATAAAATTGTAATAATAATTATTTTAAAAATAAATCATATACATTATTTTATTTTTATTATAAATATAAATATTGTTAAAAGTTAAAGTAATTAAAACAAAAAAGATCAAAAAGAAAGATTGACAGTGTGCAACAGAAGTATAATATTAAATGATATATTAAAAAATGTAAATTGATTTTATTTTGAAACGCCTTTAACTCCGCCTCCGACTCCGCCCACATAATCACCATCCTATGTCAACATATTTCTATCACTCCGGTAAAATCGACCTAGTGAGAGTCGTAATCCATAATCCAACAGTAAATTGTCTCTCCTCGCCGACTTCAAGCAAACGAAATTGTAAACTGTTCAATAGTTAAAACGGGGTGCACCCCTTATTATTTTAAGGAACCCCTTTTTCACCCCTTTTTCTAAACACCTGTAGGCCGATTCTGATTTTCCTATAGGAATAGGAAATAGGAGAGAATTTTTAATTTTTATAGCAGTTTTGTGTTTTTTTCCTATAAGCGTATTCTTGTGTGTCTCATAAGAATTTCATTCTTTCCTATTTATGGCAGTTTTGACGTTTATTTCTCCACTACTTTGGATACGGAAAGTTATCAAAAAAATTCCCTAAACAGGAAAAAGAATCCTATTTCTAAAGACACCAGAATTGACCCACTGAAATATCAAGCGATGTAATTCCGGAAAAAAAACCGATCTTTTTCAAGAATTTAGCGAAGAAATATCGCTTACTGATTTTTGCCATAGGTTAGGTTAGGTTAGGTTTCAGTGGTTGCTATCGCACACTTAGGCCAATTTTGGCCCATTGCAATACCATAGGATCCGACATCATTAAACTACCTTTAAACCCATCTAGTGCTATTCACATAATGTAAAAATCTCGCACATTACAGCTTTCGATATCAGAGAGGATCTTCTTGCAGGACATGAGCATATAAAGTGAGCAAGAGTCTCCTCCTCCTCGTCCTTGAAGCTTCTGCAGAAGTCATTTGCATCCAGACCCAGCCTTCTCGCATGATCTCCGAAAAGGCAGTGTCCGGTAAGTACCCTTACAATTCTACCTAATTCACGCTTCCTTAGTGTGATTAAGATCTTGGATCGCTTTAAGCTCAACTCAGACCATACTTGCTTCGCTACTGCAAGACAACTGTTTTCCTATGACTCGCTGCTTTCAGCACAGACATAGGCCTCCCTACACATTCTCTTCCTGGCTCCAGTTCGTGAGACGTACCGAATCATGCTAATTCGTCTGCCCTGCAATTTCCCTCAACGTCAGAGTGACCCGGAGTCCATACCAACTGGATATTGAAGTGTTCACTCATTCCGTTAAGAGATCTGTGACAATCAAACGCAACCCTTGACGCCAGGGAAAGTGAATCCAGTGAAAGAATGGCCGCCCGACTGTCCACACAGATAGTTATATCAGTCAACGATATTACACTGTGCTTAAACCAGTTCATGACCTCTTCAATCACTATAACTTCAGCCTAGTACACGCTGAAGTAATCAGGTAGACAAACCAACCATCGAGCTTGGCTCCTCAACCGTCGGCGAAGGATTTAACTACCCCGGTCTCCATAATGAGACCATTCTTCCAATCCTCCCTACAGGGGAGAATCATCTTAAAACGCTTGCAAAAGCCCAAAAAGGGTGTTGTACTATATAATCCAAATTCACCAGGTCATGCCTCACAGAATTGACTATAGTTAAGTGCCCTTTTTGCAGGTACTTCCACCTCGAAATCACTGATCACCGGAAGATGGTACAGCATGACCTCTAAGGCACTAGTGGGGGTCGTTTTCAACGCCCCACTAATGAGGAAACAGGCTGCCCACTGCATCTTCGCAAGCATGTTCCTGTATGATAATTTCTTATGGCCACCATACACCCACCATACAGCCGTACGGGCTTTACAACTGCCATGTAAAGCCGGTGCACCAGCTACGGTTTCAAGCTCCATTTTCATCTGACGACATTTTTACAAAAGTTGAGTGCCACAGTGGCTTTCTTCACTCGTTCTATCGTATTTGGTTTCCAACTGAGCTTACTGTCGAGAATGATCTCCAGGAATCCCCCTATCAGTAAGGGCCAGCATAGTACCATTTAAACTTGGTGTAACCATTACCGGAATTTTATATTTCCTAGTGAAAAGGACCAGCTCTGCTTTAGATGTGCTAATCCGCAATCTAAATCTGCTGGTCCAACCCGCAGTGATTGATAACGCATTATACTTCACATCTCTGACTGTATTCCTACCCCTGCAGTTCCAATAGTAGTGCATTGATTACTACATTCCAACGAAGGAGAGAGAGAGAATACCTTGGGGTGTTCCCCGAACAACCCGTCCTCATCCTCTCTATCCTTCCCTAATTGCCTCCAACTTCACGTTGTTGAAAGCGCCCTCGATATCGATAAACGCCACCAACGAGAATTCTTGAAAATCCAGTTACTTCTCAATTTCCCGAACCAAGGTATGTAATGCCATATCCACGGACTTACCCTTATGGTACGCATGTTGAGACTGTGCCCAGTTTCTGGGTACAATTCTCGAACGAATATTGACATCCAACAACCTTTCCATGATTTTCAGAAGAAGTCTCCATTTCTTCGGGATGTAGATCAGCTTCAGATACCCTTTGAAGATACCCTCCGCCCTGGGGAGTAAGGCGTCCGAGCTCTTCTAAATTTCTGCTGGTACAATCCCATCCGGACCAGCTAACTTAAAGGGCTTAAAACTTTTAATAGCCCATTTTATCTTCCGTGTGTTCAGAATATCCTCTGTACACAACAGTTGGACGCCGCAGTCATCCATAGACCCGCAGTCACCCAGAGGCCCCGCAATCGACGCATCCTCACTACCTGGGAAGTGAGTTTCCATCAGAAGATCAAGAGTCTCTTCACTAGAAACCGTCCATTCGCCATCCGGTTTTATCAGATAGCCTGGAACAGATGGACTGGTAGAGAGAATATTTCTTAAGCGCGAGGTATCCGAGACCTCTTCCATTCTATCACAGAACTCCTTCACTAATGACTTTGCGCCTTCCTTGTTTCCCTTTTGTATACTCTGAGGCATTCCTTATAGAAGTCCCAGTCTTGACTTTCTCTCGATCTTTTCGCTCCATTGAAAGCAGACCCACAAACTTTCCGGCATTTCATCTCTAGTAAGAGTATCCACCATTGAATCCGGATTACTACCCGTCCCCCTGGGATTTCTGAACACACACTGATTTGAAATTTGGAGATTGAGCTTAAACGTTAGGTACTGATGGTCAGAGAAGGAATGCTCCTTCGCCACCAACCATTCCCTGATCATAGATGAAATAAAATCGGAGACCAGAGTAACATCCAGAACCTCCTGTCTATTGCTAATAATAAAGATTGGTTCCTGACCTTTATCACTTATAACGAGGTTAGTCCTTAAAAGAAATTCGTAAAGTAACTCATCCCTGTCATTGATGTCCGAGCTACCCCAGATGGTATGGTGCGCGTTCGCGTCGCACCCTAGGATAACTCCCACCTTCCTCCTTTCCGCGTCAGAAACGAGTGACCTCAGTAAGTCTGGCGGCACTGGCTTCTCCCGGTCCATGTATGCGGCTGCAAGCCAGAATTTCCTCTCCTCCGTCTCTATACAGACCGCAGTGATGTCTCCATTGCAATACTGCGGAAGTAGAAAAACATTTTATTAGTTTCCACCAAGATACCAAGAAAAAGGGTGTATCCCTTCGTTCGCAGACCACAGATCTTGTTGTTTTTGGTCCAAGGTTCTTGGATCAGAACTATCACCTCCCCTGACTTAGCAAGTCTGAGAAGTAGTGCCGCCGAAGCAGCCTTGGTGTGATGTAACTTTATTTGCACAAACCTGATCATTGGTAACAGTATTTACTCACCTTATCACGACAGTCGTGCTACGTCGATTAGTTGGACCCGACGCAGTCCCTAAACGTAAGGAGGTCCACAGCTTACCCCTCAGTGTCCGAGGTGTCTTCCTTCCCCATGCCTAGAGATAGTCGATCCCTAACCCTAAGATCCCTAGTTAACCCCTCACTTACTTCCTCTGGAGAGGTAACACTCGTCGAACATCCCTTAACAGGCTGGACCTCTTGCTCCCCCTTTTCGAGCAGCGCGGTGTTCGGTTTTACTCCGACCTCCGAAGAGTGACTAAGCCGAAGCCGAAGTTTAACCCTTTTGGTTTTTGACAGGCGAGCCAGGGATTCCTTACTGATTATTAAAATGGATAATTTGAAATGCCCTTGGGCTCCTCCTGTTTAACAATCCTCCAGCCGTCGGAAGATCCGGATTGCCATCCTGGATAATCCTCAGGGATTCATCCAGGCTAACCGGCTCCATGGGAATCCGGACCATTGCCCTAGGTCTACTAGGTATCTCCTCCTTCGGAACTGCCCTGAGCTTGGCTCCTGGCCATACCTCGCCTTGCTTTTTGCCATAAAAATAACATAAACATTATGTTGCTAAATTCTTGGATTATTCCGTCAATTGTGAACGGTAGCTAACTTTGAATGACTTGTCCTTTAAATTGGATGAACAAATTGTGCACTTTTCTTATAATCAACAATGATCAACTGATTGATAGGTGTGTCAATTTCAAATCAGAATGCCACACTGCCTATAAATGAATTGCGCGTTGAATGAATAATGTGTTAGTCTAATTCTAAATAACAACAGAGAAAACTTTTATGAAATAAAATTAGATGTAAAGTTTTATTGGTAAAATATTTTACAAATTTTCAAAAAGTAATTGAAACATATTCCGCCCATATTCCAAGATGTTCACGAACTCAGAGAAGTCGCTACCAATCAACATAATTCCAGTTACACGATTATGACACAAGATACGCGACGATTCAACACCCTCCGCTAAAAAGGTAACAGTGATTGTATATACCAAACCAGGCTCCAGCACTATTAATTCACCTAGACTGATACAGCAATTCCCAAAGGTTTTCTGCTGCATAAAATTAAATTTTAATCCATTTTCAACCTTATTGGACGATGCAATTTCCAACTGGATATTTGGATACTCAAGGTTTCCGCCAAGTACTATACCGGTTAGTACCAGATCTTTAGACACGGAAAACGTAGTTATAAAAAACGGGTTTCCAGGAAATACTAATGGACGGAATCGACCAGTCAGGAATTTACGCGCTTTTGAAATTCCCAAAGTGTTCCTCGATTTTCCGACGTTCTTGTGAATAATTTTCTTAAAAAACACCACAATTTCGCCATCCGCAAATAAATTAGCATCGGTCCGAATACATTCAGACGTTTCTTTATTGGTTATGGCCGAAAACCGTATAAGATTTATATATTTTTGGAATTCGTTTTCGTGTGCGAACACCTTAAAATTCTGAGCTGCACAGAACCGCTTGATCCAACGCAATAATCCTTTTAATATTTGTATTTCAGCCACGCCACGTTGAATGGTATCCATTTTTAAAATTGACTCTAATGTCGAGGGTTTTATTGTTTCAAACGATGGCGATAACAAAACATGTTTATAATTTGCCGCAATTATAAATGTGACCCGTTCCAGTGGAATTTCGTAATTCTCTTCAACGCAGAATTCAAAAAAATTTAATAGTAGCGACATGTCACTAGCCCCGCACAACAAATGGCCGACCACTTTATTCTCTAATTTTATCACTTTATACGTTAGAGCCAGCCTAAGTAAATCGAAACAGTTGGCGTTATCGAGAGCGCATTCATCCGTATAAATAAAACGAAGAAATTGATAAAAACTTTCGTATTTCACTACATCGATCGGTATTAATTTATTTACGGTCCACGTTGCTGCCAGTTGCGCTTCAAATACACGGCTGCGTTTCATCAATTCGAGAGAATGTGCGTAAATTATTCGATTGCCCACACTAAACTGGATATCGGACAGAAATTTGTTGTTCAATAATTGTTTGGTTATTTCAACCATGGTTAAATCAGGCGAATTATTCACTGGAACTGGCTTCATGGTTTTTATCACAAATTTATTAAACACTTACGAGATGTGCTGCCACGATAAATTTTCAAATTTAAATGTGAGTGATGATCGCAAATAAAATGGATTTTTAGTTTGATAATAGCAAAATAACAGTAATACGAGTTTGCTTCATCGCATGTGTAACCGTATTTCATCGGATTTTACTTGTGTTTGCAAATTCATTCGGCGTTTTAGTGATTCATGGCTTAGGATTTATTTCGAATATACGAGACCGGACGAAATATTGAAACTGCAGATGGATAAATTAATTTAGCTACTGATTTGGCGGCATTCAAATCAATCGCAACAAGGGTTCTTTAACTCTGTACATGATGTAAAAAGTGGGACTAACAGTGTGTTATGATTTAACAAAACTACAAACAACCAAAAATCAAAATCTTCTTATCTCTACTCGCACCTGTAACATCAAGGAGCGACCGCATATCGCGTAATAACCTCACTAGTAGCAACATTACGATTAATACTGCTGCCTCCAGTACAAACAACATCAGCGTTATTAATAATAACAACGGCGAAAACAACGCGCTGTACAACAGTTGTCGATTCATCTGAGAACATAGGCCTCACCAGCGGTAAGCTCTCAAACCAACACAGTCAATTCAACTGAGGTCGTACCTCACACGCGTGGTAAGCGGTCAGATGACATTTTTCAGTTGCTTTCAAAAACATTTTAAATCATCGCGTGCACTGTTTGTACTTCGGACATCGCGTACGGCGTATTAATACTTTGACTGATATTCTTTCAATACCGGACATTTTCAAAGATTAAATTTTTATTCAAATTCGCGTCGTTCTTGATAAACAAAATGTCTGATAACGAAGGCGATAATGAGGCAAGAGCCAACATTGTTAACACAACAAATGTGTACAAAGTATCAATCAACCGTGATAAGCCAGAAATTTGGTTCACTCAGTTGAAGGCGCAGTTTCTAATCTTTGGTATCTCCATCGATGCGACCAGGACTGCTATCGGGAATGCACCTGAGCGATAAAAATCCATCGCATTTTTCAAGGTAAATAGAAACATTATTCATCGGTCAAGTCGGGCTCCTGACACACACGCGAAAAATACACGTGCAAGCAATACACAACGAAAAGATTTGACTTACCACATCAATGCATTGACACGAGTTGAGGAATGGTTTGGTCGGTTAGATGCAGATAATTCGAAATCATCTCGTTTTCGTTCGCAATCTTCAAATTCAAAAAAACCGATTGATATCGCAGCCAATCCCGCTCAAAGCAGCAGCCAAACATCCGATTTGTTGTTAACATTACAAGCCATGCAATTTTGGTGACGACAACCAAACAACATCAAAGTCGCAAAACAATTAGGCGCAAAACTTCATGCGGCAAGCGACGGTAGCCAAAATTCAAACAATTTCCGGTACAATTTCTAATCGACACAGGTGCCGAGGTTTTGTCGATCACACCAACAATATCGAAATATAGTCAATCCGTCGTCTTTCAAAATATTCGTGGCAAACTCCACAACAATCGATACAACGAGCGCAAACAATCAACCCTTAACATAGCACTTTGTAGGTCATTAATGTGGAAATTGTAAAGGTTGATGTTGTGTTTTACGGGCCGACTTTCTATACCTTTTCGGTTTAATAGTCGACATCAAACGTAAGAAACTAATCGACTCAAACATAAATCTTGGTATAACAGTCGCACGGCATAACAACAATCAATGCTGAATCGTACACCCCCGGCATTAAATAGCTGCCACACGAACTTCAAGCAATTAAACATGAGTCGACGGGCCTAAATACTGTAAAGGGCCAAGTCACTTGTTGTATTGAAACAATCTTAGTCAACCATGCCACGCAAAAGTCCGATTCCTAATCGCAGACAAAATATTCATCGCAAAGTCCGAAATGATAGTTTGGTTAGCGCAAGGGGTCTGTCAACCATCAAAACGCAACTGGACGAGTTCGCATCCAATTCCATTTGCTACCGATTTCACAGATCAACTTGAGTCATGTACCAAGTTCTCGAAAATCAATTTAGTTCTGAGGTTATCACCAGGTTCCAGTTGAACAGCGAACATAGAGAAGACAGCAATATAGTAACACCGTTTGGTTTGTTTGAGAATGGTTACGAAATGCAGCTCAAATAATCCAACGGTTGATCCATTCCTAGTTTCGGGACTTGACTATTGTTTTTCCGTACATCGATGATCTTTTAATCGCGTCGAAAAGCATAAAATAACACATTAAATGTATAAACATAACATTCTTCCAAAAGTGTGACTTCGCTAAAGACGAAAAATCGTTCCTCGGTTTCCTAATCTCTACAAACAACAGCATATCGCCTGACAAACAAAGAATGGAAACTATTTAAAATTTCCCACAGCCAGCGAAACACTGCACATGATCAAGCATCATTATACCTGATTCGGTGAATGACGAAACAATCGAGGCACTCGAAACGTGCAAAACCAAATTAGTGAAGTGCACTTAACTAGTTTATCAAACTATAGGAGCAGTGTTACAGTAACTTACGGAAAAAGGTTGACAAACGCACTATTCTTCCATTCGCGAAAATTGCACGATGTCGAAAACCGTTACGAAGGTCTAGAATTTTTTTTATTTTCCGACCACAAACCATTGACATTTTCGTTACACCAAAACTTGGACAAGGCTTCACCAAGACAACGCCGACGAGCACGATTGATTACGCTTCAACTGTCGATGCACAAAGGAATGATTCGGAACTCGCAAGCCTTATGGAATCAAATTCCACTTTGATCTTTCAGAAACTTGAAGTTTTTGTAACCAACAAGAATATTTTATGAGATGTTTCAACTGGTGCCTAGCTCCCATTCATCCCAAAATCGTTCCGTATCATAACGTTTCTCATCCCGGACCAACAATGAACCAGGAAATACGTTCTGGAGCCAAACACTGCATACCATGTCAAAGGTGCAAAATAACAAAGCACGTTAAAAAGAAAACCGGCACGTACGAAGTGACCAGAAAACGATTCGATGAGATTCACATCGATATCGTCGGGCTTTTACCACGATCCGAAAGTTATATGTATTTTTTGACAATGATCGACCGCTACACTCGCTAGCCTAAAGCAATACCAATATCGAACATTAGGGCAGAAACTATCGGAGGCGGATTAGTCAACACTTGGATACGTCGTTTTGGTATACCGAGCAATCATCGTGTTCGATAAAAGTGCACAATACATATCAGCTCTATTTGACGAGCTATCGAAAACACTCGGATTTCAACATAAACGTACCACAGCGTACAATCCAGCGTGCAATGGTTTAATAGAACGATAGTACCAGGCCACCAACACATAGTGGACACGGTCATTACCACTAATCTTACTCGGTTTAAGAACTACGTTTCATGATGATTTCCAATCGAATTTGTTTTGGTTAGAACGTATGATATTCGACAAACATTTCAACCTCCGAACGAGGGTCCATTCCCGATCATAAAGTGAAATAATTCACCCTTTTGATCAAAGATATCAATTCTACGGTTTCGATAAATCAGCTTGTTTTTTTTGGCGAGGAAAATGTTAAAAAATGTGAAATATGTAGCAAATATGCAGATTCATAACATAAGTCACCAATGTTAGTCCATACTATACTAAGCTATCCGTTTCAGTTTGTGCCAATGAACGTACTTACACGGTTTCGAAACCTTACTGTGGAAAAAATGCAACATTCTTGGTTTCAGTTGATCATTACAGCGATTCGTTCGAGTTAGAATCTTAAAGTATTTGCCTACATATTCAACAACAGAAGCTCGTAAACGAAACTTTAGAACATACGGTATTCCTTAGCGTGTACTTTACCGACAATGTCACTAACTTCGAAAGTATTTAGAGAATTTCCTTGAAAGTTAGGATTGTCTCTAATATCATCCGCACCTCATCACCAGCAGTAACGGTAAAGCAGAAGCCGCAGTCAAAATATGGGCTGTTCTACTACACTGAAGAAATATTCCAAATAAAAATCAGACATACTACGATTTGAAGTCGCGACAACTTCCAACTTTACTTTATACATTTTAGACAAATTGGACAAGCAGTAGTTGTTCAAAATAATACGAATAGCAATAAAGTATGGTCCAGTGGTGTCATACAAAATAAATAAACAGATAGGTCTCATCTAGTTAACGTCAAAGATTTAACTTACCTAAGAGATTTGATTAACATTAGCTAATTAATCGTCAAACTCAAACAATGGGCGCTTTCAGGTCACCCAAAATTGGCAACATGTTGAGTAAAAACACCGCCAACGGTATGACAATTTTGAGCACCCAATATCAGTTAAGCTTTACGAAGCAAAGGACAATTCTGGATTTACAGCAAGAAAGCGTATAAGTTCAACCATCTCCTTCTACACCACTCTGCAATAGCTAACCACCTCATCATAGAAGGGACATAATGTTGCCTAAAAGATTCAAGGATTTTAGAACGTATTAAAGTAACGTAACGAACTTTCATTGAATTTTAAACTTTTCCCGTTATTTTGTAGTTTTCATAGTTTCTTGTTGAAGCGTTTGTTATATAAAGCAGGGAGGATGTGTGGTATATACCATAGTATGTTATGAACGGCTGTCAAGTCAACTAGCAATAAGGTATTCAATTTGCCAGAATAAAACAGGGATGTTAAACATTTTGCTTTGTAGATATCTACTCCAAAAATATGAATGTAAATTCTAATGTAACAATTCAATCATCCGCAACAGTATTGAAATCTGAATATATACCAAGTTCGAAAAGTTTCAGATAAGTCCAAACCCAAAAATAATAAGTTTCCCAAAAATGTATTCTAATTTGATAATATCTTCAGAAACCATTGCATTTCCGAAAAAACAAAACTTCAAGGACGATTTAACAAATTTTAATAGTGATACCAAATTCACGGAAATCATCATTTAATCTCCTCGGATGGTTTCTGCATTGCATCAATTTTTACTTTACGTCGAACTTGGTTCGTACGACGGCAAATTGATCTGTGGTGCGGATTAATTTATGATCAATTACCCCCGTTTCGTGTCGTTGGCCTAGGACACAAAAGGTTTATAAACTTGTATCGCATAAATAATTAAAATATTTTTAAATTAAACTTTTTCGTTCGAATACAGTCTCCGTTCGATATCCGATTTTGGCAAGTATTCTATTTGACTGCTTGCCAAGATGTATCACCTTTTATTTGGAGTAAATAGATAAATAATGGTACTGTTACAATATAAATAATAATAACAAAATCATTTTTATAAATTAATATTATTTCAATTTTTGCTTTATTTATTGTGTGTTTATTTATTTTTTATTTTTTTTAAATAATAAAATAAGAATAATATTTTATGTTTTATTCATGTATGTGGATATAACCGGAAAGCAATTCGATACAAAAAAATTGTTTATAATTTTTATTTTTTTTTAATTATTTATTTAGATTTATGTATATATGCTTTTATAAAATTAAAATTCCACTAAATTTTATTTATATATTTATTTATAATAATTGGTTTTTTATTTTATTCTTTAACAAATAAATATATTTCTAAGGTTGGTTTTCTACTTTTCTTTTGATTTTTCAGGAGTTTCTAATTAAATTTGTGTTTATGTAATTGTTTCTGTTACACATAAACGCGCGATTCAAAAATAATTAATAATAATTATTAATAAAAAATAATACTACGACAAAAAAAATATTATTAACAATTTATTATTATATTATTTGTATGATAATTATTAAAGGGTATGTGGACGAATATATATATTTTACAAGAATATATTTTTCATTTTGTTTTAAAGATCTAAAAATCTACGAGAAATTTTTTGTAAGTAATTTTATATATTGAGCATAATAGGAAGGAAGAAAGTAATATGTAATTGTAAATTTTTTATTAGAATATATTTTATATTTTTTATATTTTATTTATTATATATAAATCAGTCATTTGGCGATCCAAAATCAAAACAGTACAACAAAATAAAATAAAAAATCGCGACAAATATAAATAAAATGTTTTAAAACCCCTGTTCTTTCTTCTTCGGTAACCCTTTTACAATATTATAAAAAAAAATTCAAATGCATCGGTTGGATTCGAATCGCTTTTAAACTGCGGTTAGGTAGAGCACTATAAACGCATAATTGTGCCTTGCTTGCATCGAATGCGAAAAACAATGAACGAACAAATAGTTTTCGATTAAATATAATAAACTAAGCATTTTCTTAAATAAAAATATACAAAAAATGGTTTTTTATTAATAATTATTGAAAGTTTTTGTTTCGTGTTGACTAAACTATATCATTTTGTTTCATGGGATTTATTAAACGTATCTATTCATTTGAAGATAAATATATAATGTGTCTACATATTATAAATCGATGAACTCGTGGAATATATGAGTTCTGATGTTTCCTGTTTAATTTTTATTTTAACAAAACTCTTATTAGAAATTGTTTATAATTTTTATCAAATAAATTATATACTTTCACATTTTATTACACATTTTTAATTTGATTTCATTTGTTTGTTTCAAGCAAATAATGTTGATTCAATATATGTAGTTGGAACAAAACCTTCTTCCCATCCATTTGGACCGTTTAGTCTACGTACCCTTGTCCAACCATCACCTTGATCCAACTCGATGATCTGAAGTTCTTCACCCTCATCCATTGGAATACTACCTTCGCTTGTTGCTGTAAATAGAAATAAAAGAGATTTGTTAGGTCTAAGGAAATTTTTATATTCGTTATATTGCGTACGAGGATGCTAGAGATCAGGTAGACATTAAAATTTCACATTCTCATATTTATACATGGTTTAAAATTTGAGCAAATTGTAATCAACGAGCTTTGGCAAAATTCAGAATTTAGAACCTTTCCAAATGATGCGTTTAGATTAAACTGAAAAAATATTTTTTTTGTCAATCCTTCTAAACAGGAAATCCAAAACATATAAAAGCAGATTGGTGAAAAAATTGGGTTCATCATCTGCTGCGTCTACAGCGGTCAATCAATGATTTACAAGTGCTGTTACATCTGACCTACCAAATAGGATTTTACGGCAGTGTGAAATTTCTGACAAATTGACAAAATACCTTATAACAGTCAAAAAGTGTAAAAGAAAATGTTACACTTTAAATTAAAAGTGCTACACTTTTTAAACATTATTTGTAATTAAGAACAACAAGATAATTAAAGAAAGTATAAAAAAATATATTTATTACAAACATTCGAAGGTCATCAACAAGGCATCGTAGAGATAAGAGTAAATCGTAGAGTAAATCGAAGTCAACGTTATGCCGTATTGTCTGGACTGCGTAGATAATTAATATTCTACGTGTGTAGAGAATGTAGGTAGACAATTAAAACGGTGACGTTGATAATGTAGATAATTATTGTTTCTATTAGAAATCAGAAAATTTCAATGATTTCTTTGTTTTTGGATCCATTTCGCCTCCATGGAGATTTATTTCTACCTCACATTTGAGAAAATGTAACCTAAGTTTTTATTTGGCAATGGCAACGACGTACTCGTACTCCTATATAATATGTGTTGCCATGTTCGGAAAACGGAATGATAAGAAAAAAATGGATATTTCTTGCATATACCTTAGTTATGTTAGTACAACTTTAACATACATCGAGATGTGATTACCAAGACGTTGGAAGTTTGATTTCGAACTAATGAAACATTGAATTCTTTAAATTAAAAAATTCACCAAACTAAAAAAATAGTGAAAAAACTTTGAACTTACAATCACAATGCCTTAGCGAATTATTTTGTTTTGCTATGCAATTATTAACCATTTCGTAACCTCGAATTTTTGTATTTCACGCATACGTGCAATTTCTGCAGATATCATTCTTACAGCGAGGTGAGGTAACCAAACTTCCAACGTCTTGGTAACCTCATCGCGATGTAAAAATATCTGGCTATCACCCAGAATAACCTAAAATTCTAAAATATTCGAAAAAAGTCAAAAACCTAGGTTACAAATTAAAACTTTACAGACGCGGTACTTCAATGAACAAAATCATTACTACGCAACAAAAAGTTAAAGCACAAATTCATGTAAGTATTAATAACAACTATCATTATGCGTGTATTATGCATTTTATGAAAAATCCGTTAAAATCGCTCAAATACCCCAATATTTATATGAAGCTTGTAAACCCTACAGGCAAGAAAATTCGACTGAACATAGAATACATTCGTATGACGCTCTTTATGCTAGCCTTTTGCTTAAGAAATAGATGCTGAACTTGGGTAATGAAAGTGGATACAGTATTCGTTTCGAAGATGTATATAACAGACGACATTGCACAGTTAATTTCCCGCGAATTTACCATCGTACTATATTTTATTTAGTCTCGTTAAAATACATCTTAATGAACGATTTACTGTCAGTTTATCCTGAACAATTTATCGTAAACAATTTATCGTAGAACAGTTTATCGTAGAACAAATTATCGTGGAAACAATTTATCGTGGGCTCAATTTATCGTACAACAATT
The DNA here is from genome assembly GCA_963691935.1 of Nephrotoma guestfalica. Taxonomy (NCBI): domain Eukaryota; kingdom Metazoa; phylum Arthropoda; class Insecta; order Diptera; family Tipulidae; genus Nephrotoma; species Nephrotoma guestfalica. The sequence goes on along the minus strand of OY829915.1, from coordinate 234,881,301 downwards.
TATCGTGAACAGTTTATCGTGGAAAAATTTATCGTAGAACAGTTTTTCGTGAACAATTTATCGTAGAACAGTTCATCGTGAATAATTTATCGTGAACAATTTATCGTAGAACAGTTTATCGTGAAAAATTTATCGTACAACAGTTTATCGTGAACAATTTATCGTGAATAATTTATCGTATAACAGTTATCGTAGAACAAATTATCGTAAAACCGTTAATCGTGAGGATAGTTTATCGTATATCACAATTAATGTCTTGGATTTGAAATATGTATCTTAAAACATAAAAAAAATCCAATATGTATCGTATAAGAATTCGGCCATTTCTGAACCAACTATGTTGAAATTGGATATGGTGGATGGAAATGGGACCCTTTAATGATTTTTAGGAGAAGTCCCGAAAAATATTAACATACAAAATTTTGGCAAAGAGCCATCCCACAAAGAATATTCAAACTGATTATTACATTAAAAGTATAATGATGACAAGTGCCATCTTACAATGAATAATTTAAATGAGTTTACAGTGATAACAAGTTCTCCATGACTAGCTTAAATGAATTTACTATAATGGCTGTATTCGTTTGGTAAATTTACAACACGATTGCATGTAACTACATTGAGAAAACATTTAGCTAGATGGCCGTCCTAAATGGTCATATTCCAGAAATTCTTCTAAAAATCACTAAAGAATCCTATTTCTGTCCACCATATCCAATTTCATCATAATCGGTTAAGAAATTACCGAGTTCCGTCCCAGATGGGCATATTCCAGAACTTGTTGCAAAAATCATTTAAGAATCGCATTTCTATCTACCATATCTAATTTCATCATAATCGATTAAAAAATTACCGAGTTCCGTCTCAGATGGCCATATTGTAATGGCCACATTTAATAAAATTTTATAAGCCGACACTTTAATTTTTATTTCCAAATTATTTTGTTATACAATCAATTTTACAAAGCTACGATAAACTGGCATACGATAAATTGTCCACACGGTAAATTGTGTCTACGATAAACTGTTATACGGTAAAATATTCACGTTAAATTGAAACACGATAAATTGTTTACGATAAAGAGACCGTCACCCCTTAATGAACATCGATTCCGACTAGATTTAAAGTTTCTAATTTTTTTTTAATGTAGTGCTGGATGCTGAAAAATTCTTTGAAGATGCTAATATTTTCCGGGTTCCGGAAACATTCCGAAACATATTTCGAGTTTTTAAGAACTTTTTCAATGAATTCGCTGCCTATTTCGCGAATAACTATCGAAATGTTATGTTTTAAAGCTGTAATTATCTCTGGATGATCCGCATAACATATATCCTTAACAAACAAAAAACCATAGAAAAAAGGCCAACGGAGTCAAATCAAAGCTCCGCGCAAGCTAATTGACATCTACAAAACGGCTGATTATTCGGTCGGTTTGTATGGCATATGGCGCCACGTTGAAACCAAAGGTTGTTTGCATTCAGAGCATCGATTTGTGGCCATAAAAAGATGGTCAGCATCTGTAACGGTCGCTATTGACGGTAACGGCGTTTCCAGCAGCGCTTTCGAAGAAAAATGGGCCAATTATACCACCACACCAAACAGTCATTCTTGGTGGATGCATTGTCTTCTCTACGATTACGTGTGGCTATTATGAAGCAGTCTATGGCCCATAGAAACCATCACACCCAGACACACATCTGGTCCTTGTATACGAAGAATCCGAGGTCTTTGTGTAGTATTCTCCTCAGGCTGGTGCGATTAATGACCAGTTGCGTCGGCGTAGAGTTGGGGCGATGGACTATCCTACACTATGGACCAAAGTCGCAATATTTATTTTAGAACTGTGATTCTTGAATGTGCTCACAGCTTTTCAGTTATTTTAGCAAATGAGAGCATTGAAAGTTTTCTGTAATTATTGCCCTTCTTACGAATAACAAGAGATGACCCTAAAGCAACACCAGCACTTTTAGCCTATTTCAATGAAACTGACACTAAAATTAAACAAATTAATTACAAATTTGATTTCTGAACAAAACTAACTTTTTGATAGACAATGTTTTCCGATAAACGTCAGATAATGTAAATTAGTACCAAATATTAACGGTGGTTAACGGTGGTTGCCACTAATGTCAAGATTCTGGAATTTTTCCCAATATATGGAAGCACCAATCGACCAAATTTGAAATGATAAAATACATAGAAAATAATTTACGCTCGTAAAATCCTACAACGACTTATAAAAAATATTTTTATAAGCTTTTTGATCGTTAATAATTTAACATTGGAAAATTACCATCTTTATTAATATTAGAGAAATCTAGCGTTAACTAGCGATGTTTTAAAAGATTTTTGTTTCCGAAAGATATCAGCACAGAAAATATCTTGTTGGAATTTACTAATTTTTGGCATAAAGGTTTGGATCATAGAAATTCAATAAATCCAAAGATATTCGATATGATAAACCATAATCTTTTACAAAAGCTTTTAATTGCTAATTTTAGTGGTGAGCACCTTTGAGTGATTTCGCTATAATTTATATTTTATTGATTGATAATATGGACTTTAACATTTGGCACAAAGGTGAGCTCTATAAAGTACATTTTCCATAATATTTTCACAGTGTTCTGGTGTTATTTCAGCAAATTGGTTTCTAATGTTGTCCTTTAGCATCGAGATTGTGGTTGGTTGGTTTATTTGTGTACAACTTCCTTTCAAATACCCCCATAAGAAGAAATCGATAGGGATCAAAACGAAGGGTCATGGGGCCAGTAGATATCACCACTTTTTGACATTGTTCGGCCGGGAAAATTTTTTCTCAAAATTTGCATCGTAGGATGAGCTGTGTGTTATGGGGCACCGTCTTGTTGGAACCACGTGTTCTATAACCCTAATTGATCCAATTCGAACTCAAGAAAGTTTCCCACCATGTGCCGATAGTAGAATCCTCAAAGAAATATGGCCCAGTGATGCAGGCTGTCTAAATGGCCCACCATACAGCTACTGAACGAGAGTGTAGTGGCCTTTGGTGTATCAAATGAGAGTTGTCAGTGCCCCAATGGCGGCTATTCTGTTTATTAACAACGCCAGCCAAGTCGAAATAATGGTTCGTCGCTCATAATGATTTTTTCCCAAAAATGGCGGTTGTCGATACGGAGCAGTAAAATTCGAGCACTTCAATCTCGCCGTCGTTCATGGTCATTTTCCTGCAGCTCTTCTGTCAATTGAATATTTTTAAATTAATTGAATTATATGGGTAAAAATACAAATCTTCTTTGAGAATTTTTAACAAACATGTTTCCAATAATTGTGATCGACGTCGATTATAGGTAGCTGGACATTCAGCAAAACACTACAATATTTTCTGGTTCACGTTGGCTTAGTTGTCGCCCAGTCTTTACTTTATGCAAATTTTCAAAATTATTCATTAAACACTGAATGGTTTGATTTGCTCGGCACATGATCAACACCAATAAAGTCACGTAATTTTATCAGCGTTCTCCGCGAACAATTAGTTAAATAAAATGTTTTTATAATTTTAACACGTTGTTGCGGCGTTACTATCAAACGCGAACTGACAAACGGCATCCAAAACATAATCGACCGCGAACATTAAAAGTGCCATAAAGCACCCACCATAAAGTGGTGGAAAATTTGGTTTTGATGAATTCTTTTAAACTACCTTGTGCTTATTCAAATATTAATTTCAAAATTAGTTGATAAAGAATAATTTAAGAAACAATATCCTTTCATCAGAAATAAATAGGTCGAATTTTATTATGTTATTTAGAAATTTGTATTCCCTGTTAAAAGAAAGTGTTCGTCCTGAAATTAGGTTTAATAAAAATCTTACCTTCGAATGGATATAAAGCTTTACACGTCCCGAGCGGTTGAAGCGGTTCCACTTCGTAACCATTAATTTGTTCATTTACACTACCACTACCATGCACTGATCCCGGTATAGACGTATTAGATGTGCCCAGCCCACTTTCTGGACTTGCCGAAAAACTGTAAAACACAAATAAAAACAATTAAAGGCAAATTATAGGACAAACAAAATTTTTTTAACAGTACTCGATTCGTGTAATATTAAACAGAAAATATGTATGTTTTTAAAAAATGAATATTACATAAATAAAACAAAAATTAATCAAAATTAGAAAAGCGGACAATAAATCGAATTAAAGTGAAATTGCAATTAATGTAAAATAAATAATAAAATAATTTGTTCGAAATAAAAAACCAAAACAGTACCCATTATTATTGTTAAGCCCGTTTCGCGCCTGCGCGACACTATTTTCAGAAGCCGATCTGCTTAAGCTTTCGTCATCGTGTTGTTCTTCATTATCATCACCGTCTTGACTTCCGTTTGAATTTCTACAAGCATAATAAAAATAAATACAAAAAAAGAACAAAATTTTGTTTTGGTTTAGTTGCGCGTACATAAAATAATTATTAAAAGTAAATTAATTAATTAATAACAAAATATAACAAAAAATTTATTAACCATATTCCATTATGAATGTAATTAACTTAAAGCTAGTGTTTGAATCAATTTATTGTGAATCAATTGAATATCAATTATATTTTATCAATCAAAAAAAAAACATACGTCTAATTACTGTTATAAATTATATTTTCACTTAAAAGCAGCCATGATTCGGTATTTCCGCAATTCAGAGCAACTACAAAGATTCAATATCAACATCAACAAAATCAGCTCGAAGTAACGGATTTTCTGCTTCTTTAATGTTACATTTCAGAAATTTTTTTCAACTTTATCACAAATTTGCTTCATTTTGATAACCAGAATATTGTAAGTATTAATGTGTATGGTCGATATACAATATAATAATTAAGCGCTAAATAGCAACGTTGTCACCCTTACGTTTTAAATTAGGTGTTAAAAGCTATTTATAAGTGAAAATGACTTCAAAGGAGTACAAATATAGTCACATAATCGAAAATTCCATAACTTTATCTAAGGGAAATGTTTTAATTTAAGAAACAGTCGACGAAACAACTTATTTTTTTATTAAAGTTAGCTGGAACACGAAGAAAGCGGAACTAAATTGCCTCGTGCAGCTGCACAACAAAGTGAATACAGTCATCATAGCCTCAAAACAATCGACAAGGAATCTTGTACAGAACCAATTCGTTAAGTTTAAAGCGACCTTCAAGAACAGTGACAAAAACTCTTAACTGATCCTTTTTCAAAGTGTACTTAATTAACCTCACGATAAATTCACAATCCTTTCGGCCGATAGAGTTTAAAGCTTTGATTAACGAGTGGGAAACCCCATTTCCTTCAATATCACACTGAATCAGCAATATATTGGGATATAGAAAGCTAATAAAATGATTACAGTCAATGGTCAGTCTGGAAGCGGCCAAAGGTTTCAGTAACGAATTGCTGCGAAACAGCTAGCTTAGTCATTTATCATATAAACTGCATACACAGCCGGATTGGAACCTTACACAATTTAAACCTAGACTGTTATATGATCGTAGATCATATCGAGGACAACAGATTCAAAATCTTGAACTAAATTCAGATTGAGTGCCGTAAATGAAAACAATTTGCGATGACGGTTGAAGAGAAAACGACAGACAATTTTAGTTTTTTGTTAGAAACTGTAAACAAAAAAATTATATTCTGCACTAATTGCTTGTGTTTTGCTTTATGTAAGGTTTATGAAGATTGTATTTTCAATTAGCTTATTCGTAATTTTATCTTATTTGCTATTACTTTACAAAAAATTCACTCCTTAGTCGTCACTCAATTTTGGGCAAGCGCTCATGCGATATGTTAGACAAGATATGATCTATTTGTTTGGAATTTAGACATCGTTTAAGTAGTTTAAATGCATGAGACAGCTTCTGACAATGACAAAAATCAAAGGACTTTTTGTTAGATCCAAACCTTTACATGGTGTGGGCGCAGCAAAGAATTGTCATATTGGTAACGTAATAACTTCCATTTTTATGGGAAGTGCACATTGCCGCTACACATTGAGCGAAAATTCCAATGTGTAGGTAAAGATCGATATTATTTCATTTTGTAGTTAGCTTCAAAAACTCGTCAGTTAAACAATTATGTATTATTTTCTGTATTTTCTCGCTCGGAAGTTGAGAAGGTTTTAATTTCATTGAAATCTCAATGCGATAAATTGGAATGAAACTTTATGTAAATTTATTGCATGGTATTTATTGATTGATTGATTGCATTGGCTTTTTTTTGATCTAATCTGAGAGCAAAATTTTGTTTGAAAAGAATTACACATTAAATTTAGCCCGATTAGTCTGTTGTCAACCTTATCCAAATTATGGGAAAGATTATTAAAAGATCAAATGAAGAAATTAGTTAACGCGCGCAATTGTTTGTTCCATAACCTGTCTGATTTTCGGCGTCCAACAATACCGATACAACTGTACTGCATATTACAGAATTTGCAAGTAATAAATCTGATTGAAAATGCTAGAGTGCTGTGTGCTGAAATGGAGTTCCTTAAGGATCAGTGTTGCATTCACTGTTCTTTAAACTACACATAAATGATCCTTTTACGTGCATTAGATTGTGCCTTACGCATAATTTTTTTTGCGCAGATGTTTAAATCGAATGCCAAGCTGGTATACCACCAAACCTAAGAGACTGTACTTTCGCAATAATTGCTGATTGAACACAATGTCACTGAGTGGCAATGAACCATTTATTTCTGAACCCTTTGAAACCACAATTAAAAATTATTGATGCTGATTTTATTCGTTAATCTTAAACATAGGAAGTCCGTTTAAGATTAATGAATAAAACACATAGATAATTAAAATTCACAGATTGGGGATAATAATAAATTACCCAAGTAACGTTAGATCATACCGGACAAGTGGTGCAGTGGTTAAAGCTTCGGAACTTGGACCGGGAGGTGCTGGGTTCGAATCCCATCAGAGGCTAGATGCAAATCGAATTTTCATCATCGATTACGATCGGTGATGCTAATAAATACAACTAAGACCCTCTGATCGAGTGCAGAATTCCGTGTCACGCGCCGACCCACCTTCCATGTCAATGTACAGGTTGACATGGAGCTTGCAATGTGTAGGTGGGTATACTGTAGTTGTGTGAGTAGGTGAAGTAGGTGGGTTATTGATGTGGAGTGAATGAGTGGTATCACAATGGGCCTAAAAATTGGCCTAAGTGTGCAGTAAGCAACCACTGAAACCTAACCTACCTAACGTTGTTAGATCATGTTAAATTTTCTTGTTCACGATCTTTTGAGAATCGTACTTTGGTTCTTCTATTTAAAAAAAAATCAAGAGCCGTCCTCCCGAGTATTTGTATGATTGGTTGAATTTCATCAGGCCCCTTCTACTAGGCATTTGAGAACACAAATACAGCCTCGTGATAGAGCATAATATTTCTTGGTGAGGCCATATCAAACTATTTAAAATGATATTAGTTTTTGCTTTTTCTTGCTGTTGGAGTTATTGGGTGTGCTTCAAAACGAAACTTTGGATTATGCAATTATAATCTTCAGATATTCAAAACGTTAGAATCTTAATCTTATTACATTTTTTATGTTTTAATAGAGTATTAAGTTTTACTCTCGATTATCTTCTATGCAATGTTTTTTATCTGAGTGAGCCTGGCTCCCATGTTTAGTCCAGATGTTGTCGAGATAAACGTTTTGATTTCCAATCGAACGATAAAATACTTTGAAAAGCCTATAGTATTTATGAAAAACGATTAAAACCAAAAAATTGTAAATTAATTTTGCAACAATATTGGCTCAGACCAGTTTTTCAAAATTTAAGTGGAAATTACGATTTTTGGCACAAAAAAATGTTCGGCATTTCTTCAGTCCAGGCGGATTCACTATTCGGAATAAAACTTGATCCTTAAACATTTTCCATTAACTGGGACCTCCTTACGGCATTTAGTGGAAATCTGTGTATCGGAAATGGCAGCTTCAATGGGAGTTTTTCAATTTTTGCAATCATGTTGAAGTTAGTATTTACAAAAAATGACAAGGAATTAAAAGATTTAAATAAATTTAAGGATTAAATTTTCAATTAACAAGAGTTGGCCTTGTTTGTTTTCTGAAACTTACGCAGGGATAATGTTTTTTTATTATACAAGACAGTTTTATCAAATGTCCGGAAAATTTAATTTTTCCCATTAGAAATTAAGAGGAGTGTATTTGAGCCCACACAAATCCAACCTCCATTTATTTGTACATAGAAAAAATCCAATAGAAATATTTTATAATAGGATCCCAGAAAATTATATAAATCCATTTCATGTGTTGGTGGTGTTGGCTTTTTTTGAGACTTCATAGTTGTACGGAACATTAGAATTATTTTTAAAGTTCTGGTAACGATTCTAGGTTTGGTCCGAAATCACCTACATTGCGAAGTATCGGAGAATGAATCTAGATTCTAATTCAATTCGTTACACAATTGTGCTAGGCTCAATTTCACTGGATTCAAATAATTCTACTTGCATAATTGTAGTGGCAAAAGATCATTAGGAAAAAATTTTAAAAATGCTATTTTTAATTAAATTTATCTTTAATAATTAAATAAAAAGGATTAAATTATTTGGAAGTGCAGTTGCTCAGAAGAAATACGTGAAAAAGGTTTACCTTGAATATGTGAGCAGTAATCTATGAGCTAGATGATCAACGACCTCTTCAGTGAATTATACAATGATACACACATAAATTAAGAGTTAAAATTTAATTTTTTTTATCTCGTTTCATAATTGAATTTATTCTATCTTACTAAATTCTAACTAGCTCTACCAGAAAATATACAAAAGCCTAAAGACGGGGAGAAAAGTAGTTATTCTTCTACAGCTCACTTTTAAATTCTTCAGTTTCATCAATGGCGTTGGTAAAGGATTTGGCTAATGAATGGCTAGCGTTTTGAAATGCTTATATGAGTTGAACGAATTGGTACGAAATCATTATAGCTGTTTAATGGGTTTTAAAAATAATGAATGAAAACTTTAGATGCTTTAACACGAGTGCTGCATTGCTAATTACAATTTATAAGGAACAATCACTAAAACTCATGCTCCAGTAAGATTTGAACTAACCATCAAGTCGTACAAAATCGAACAGGTCTGAAAAATTTCCTTCTGCAGCTTTTGAAAAGTAATATTTGATAAATCTGTCTTCAAAATCAGGTTTATATTTTAAGTTGCTGAATTTATATTTTTTGCAAACTTCGCCAGATTTGGTAAAATCATATTTACTAATCGATTACGGATTGAATGAAATTTAATAAAATTCGAAACTTGAGAAGCAATAAATTTAGGAAAACTTCTACTAGTAAGAAACATAAATATATAGAGCATCCCGCCACGAAACATGATATTTGCCTCAATTTTGCATACACAAAATAAACAAAATCATCGATAACAAGGAACAACACCACGGATAATAAAACAAAAATACACCCAGAGATAAACATAATTATGATGCACCCATAATTCGCGATAAGTGTATACAACTAAATCCGATTTATTATATCCACAATACCAAAATGAAGTCAATGATATTAAAAAAATTTTAATACATTTTGCAAAATATAATGTTCAAAATACATGAACAATAAAATTGGATAATCTATTTATAAAATTTACTCGGTATGAATTCAAGCAATGTTTTTTTTTGTTCAATTGATCCACAATAAATAAAAACAGAATTTATCACAAAACAACAACAACAGAATTATTAATCATATAAATTATAAAAATAAAGTTATAACCCCATTTATGATAAAAAGAAATTGTGAATTATTTAAAAATGATCAAAATTACAAATGCCGGAACTTACCTTGAATTCCGTTGATCATTTTGATCGAGCCGCGATGCTTGCGGACTATGTTGTGCTATTAGTACTGAATTTGCTTTGTCTAGGTAATCTTGAAATTTGGCTAGTTCCGTTTTTAGTTTATTCAATTTGTGCTCAGATTCATTTAATTGACCCTCAACTGTCATTGGATTTCCTAAATTTGAATTTGATTCATATACACCTTTCATTTTCATTAGGCCGTCGCGGGCCGCCGTCTCTTGATTAATTTTTTGTTGTAATTCTTGTATTTTGGCTAAAAGTTTTTTTCGTCTTTGATTTGGCGCTAAATCACTAAAATCTTCTTTCACACCATCCGTAGACATTGTATTCTAAAATTAGTTGTGGAAATGTAAGAATTAACAAGAAATTTTTTTTTATCGATTGCACTTTTTTTTTTCATTTTTATCTATCTATCTATGTATCTCTGTATTAAATTAAATGTTAAGAATGTGAAGTATTTTCATTTTTATATATTTTCATTTTAAATAAACACCAGACACAAAATGATTTTCATATAAGAATATAAATAAATAATACAACACACTGTACAGAGTGTTTGAAAATTTGTTTTGTAAGTAGATATAAAATCTCATATAATTATCGTAGTGCAGTAAACACACGAACATGAATCTTACAAACCATAATGATGTAAAAATGGGCTGTAAAATCAAGAAAGGGTCATAATTCATAAATTTAACTCGTAAAACAAGTTTTCTCTAAAACTATTTCCATTAGCGTTATAAAGTTGCGCGACATGCTACCAATATAACTCTACAAAAGTATAAATTAACTCCGAGATGTCTTACAGCTGGCCATATAACACGAAAAGTCATATGGCATTTTATACGAAAAAAAACTTTCTACGTAACGCGTTATTGTCATCGATAAAACATGGTGTATGTATATAACAAAATTAAATACCTTATTCGTGGCAAATATTCCAAATATTTTTGTGCGTTTCTTTAATTTATTCCCACTTATTGTATTTCTTAATGTTATTACGGGATAACTACTTGCTATACTATGGGATACTTCAGAATCTGATTTTGATAAATCTTCGAATGGTATATCTTGAGGTTGTTGGAATCCAGATTGATATCTAAAATATTCATTTATAACAGTAACAATACTATTCCGATATTTTATAAGGTGGCTTACCGTTCAATGACTTTGGCTGAATCATCTTTTTCGTTTATTGATTCGGCCGCCTTTGAAATACCCTCTAAACATCTGGCTATAATTGGTGCCACCGATGTTTCAACGTCAGCCGCACTACGTATAAATTCTTTTAACCCTCGTGTCCTCTTCTCATCGATTTCCTGCAACCGATCGAATACCGACGGTAACGACACTTCGTAATGCTGTTGCTGTAATTTATTTGTTTTTTGTAATTGATTGGCATACTCATTTTTAGCATCATCAGCCTGCTGACATTTCATCGTCATTGTGTGTTTATATTTTTCAACCTCCGCTCGACTTAAATTTAGATCCGCATCGGCTTTTTGATAATTTTCTACTGCTTTTTCCGATTCCCTATAGGCTTTTTCATAATTTCGTTTGGCTCGATCTAGCGCTGAAATTTGTGAATTTAATATTTGAGTTAATTGTGCACCCTCCGCCAGCCATTTCTAAAAATACAGAATAAAAATTAAAATTCCTATTTAATATAACACAATGTTGAAGTTACCTTTCGATCGTCCCTTAGTTCTTTTGATAACAATACTATTTTAGTTATAACTTGTGCTTGTAAATCTTCTGATACTAATTCCCGCTGTCCTGCCAAATCACTTATTTCTTTTAACACATTTCTGAATGCTGACCACGATGTGAATCTGAAAAAATTAAATAAAACATTAGCAAATTATGTGTCAATGATTTAGAATTTATTGAATTTAGAACCTGCTGATTCATGTCATAAGATTTTGGAAACTAATTACTATTCTAAATGAGTAGCGTCTCGTCTTATAAAAATTACATTCGTAAAATTGTGTTACCACTTAAGAAACAGTTTCTTGCGATACCCTCAAAACAACATTCGAAAAACTAAGTATAGGTAAATTTTATTTACAAAATTGATAACCTAAATCAAATAATAGTTAGATGCAATATTTGTACAAAAGGTAAAATTTTGGCCTAGAAAGGTAGTTAAGTATAGTCTCATTATATCGACATTATCTTTAAACTGAAATAAATTATATTTCCATATGCCAAAATCGATAATCTACCTTTTTACTTGTTTGCATTATAAATCAAGAAAGTTATTTAAATGGGTCGACGAACAACAAAGGTTTATTTACACTTATGTAACATCTGCAGATTATTAAATATAAGCGTTATTTACCTCAGGAGTTCAATTAATGATTTTTACTGGCAACGCTGGTGTATGAGATCGAGCGATTATTCGAACAATTAGTAAGGAACGCAAACAATATGAAATGCTGGTGAATCCAAATTTGGAAAAAACACTACTCCGGATTTCAACTATTCAAATTTGATACATCAAAACGAAACCCCAAATTTGTGGTTACTGTAGCCGCCCTTTCGTTATGTTGTAAGAAATTTCCTCTTCGACAAAACAAACCAATTTAGTTCAAAAAGTTAGACATTGTTTGAAGCCCTTACCATATTCACAGTACTATACAGGCTCATGCAATATCGAGGAAAATCCCTACGGGTTTTACCTCGAAAAGTACCTATAAAAATTTCAACCATTTTAGTGACTCAGTTATGGTTTTACAGTCGTTTGCACCAGTCGATAACAATTCTTTTGTTAAAATGGAAAAACTCGAATACCGTGGCGCGCTTTAGTGCCTGAATTTGAAAAGCAAAACTTGCCTACGGAAATTAAAATAGTATTGGATGCCATTTGCAGACACTCACTCCAGATTGTCCCACCATGAAACATGAGCAACCGGATGGAAAAAATCGATAACGGTTTCATCGACCGGAAAGAAGTCGGACAATGTTGAAGAAGGTGCTCCTCCATCAAGACAACGTACCAACCAGCTAACACTTCGGCAGCCACAATGACCAAAATTCACGAAGTGCAGTTTTTTATTCATGCTATTCGCGTATTAGCGTATTCACAAGATCTAGCTTCCAGCGCATATTTCCTGTTTCCAAAGCTCAAAAGCCTCGAAGGGATAGATTTTCATCAAACCGGCCATCGCCACATTGAAGCCTACTTGCCAGACGCCCACCACTATTTTCACGCGTACTGATTTAAAACTAGACTGTTAAATAAAATAAAACTGAAATTCTCAAAAACAAATCTCAATGCATTTTTCAATTAAAACAAGTTCACGTAGGACCATTTCGTAAGATTTATGAGTATTTACAAAATAAGATGAAAGGAAACCAAGACGATTAATAAATCTACCGATGATTCTTTCCGACAGCTTAAGATAAGTAAAGTAAGGGTTCAGTATAAAATGACCTGCGGCTTTGGCCTGCGGAATAAACTTCGTTATAATTCAGCAAGGCAGATATCATCGAGACGGCAAGACTTAAATTGCACAAGAAAAACACATAAAATGAGGACACGTTTGCCGAATACTCAACAGCCGCGATCTGGGTCCTAATAATAGGTTTGTGGACTTGGAGCGGATCATAACTTTTTTTTCTAATCATTCATGAGTTGAGTGAGTTCTGAGAATTGTAATATATTTTTTGCAATCAACATCGATTGATATTTGGTTTATTCTAAGAAAGCTCAACTAACGAAACTTGTGCAGAGCGTTCATTAATTAGCAATAACTTGTGTGAGGATTTAGATTCTTAATTTGTGCCTTGGTAGGTTATCATCAATAAGCGGTAGGGCAACTTTTATTATTATTGGTTTATTGGTAGCTAACACAGCAATGTCAAGGCCATTAATATGCTTAATATCGTTTTAAGGAATTAGGGATCCAAGAATAATAGAAAAGTCTAACCACCCACCAGAAACCAGAAACTGTCTACTAAAGTGGTAAGTGGTGATTAAGATCATGTTTTCTTTCCATAAGTTCAAAAGAAATGGTCAACAAAGTTAAAAATATTTGAACTCAAGTGCAGAACTAGTAGGCGGGGCAAGAAGCATTTCACCAAATTTGATTGGTTTTGAGTGCGGGAGCGAGTCTGATGCTTTGTATTTCCGATGTCATGTACGCAGCAGTAGAGTTAGTAAACATGCAGCACTACACGAAAGAACAACGCGTTTTCAATGTTGAACAATATTTAAAAAATAATGAGTTTAAATGCTGATTTCTCGAGCAAAATCATCCTAAGCGGTGAAGCTTATTTCCATCTTGACGGTTTAATTAATCGGCAAAATTGCCGCATTTGGAGTTCAGAGAACCCACATGTGATTGGCGAAAAACAAATGCATCCATAACGCGTCACTGTTTGGTGCAGGTTTTTCGGCTGAAGGTGTCACTGGATCATACTTTTTTGAAAATGAGGCTGGCCAAGCAGTTACTGTTATTGGTGCTCAATATCGCGACATGATAACCGAGTTCTTTCTGCCTAAATTGGATGATATTGATGTAGACGACATATGGTTTCAACAAGACAATGCGACATGCCATACAACGCCGTGTACTTTCTCGTGTCGGTGATCAAAATTGGCCCCCAAGATCATGTGATTTAACACCATTGGATTTCTTTCTATGGGTTATTTGAAGTCAAAAGTCTACGTCAACAAGCCCACATCCATCCTTGCATTGAAGGACGAGATTCAACGCTGCATCAACAAAATTCAGCCACATTTATGCATAATGGTGATGGAAAATTTCGACAAAAGAGTGCGTATGTGCCAGTGAATATCAATTGCCCGATGTGTTAGTTATATATCCTATGTACTTTATGTGTCAATAAAAAAAAATAGAATTGAAAAAAAAAACTGTTTTCTATTTAATTCAAATCTTATTGTAAATAAATTTTGGGACACCCGTTACATGGAAAATCATGAGCCTCAAAATCAAAATACGTATATCAGTTGTAAGTCGCGGTATTCAACCCATTATCTCAGTTGCTGACTTTATATGGTGGCTGACAGTATAAATAGAGACTGGGAAGGGGAAACCATTGACTCAAGTACAGATAATGGTTTGCTTGTGACAATACCGACTACTACATTTGAAAACGTTTTGGCCACCTCTTGATCTCTAGATCATTCACGGTATTTTGTGGTTTTTACAGACGATAAGTCTACATGAGTTACATAACTTCTCAGAATAGCAGAGTTTACGATGGCAACTGATAAACTGTACATTCGGCACTGTTTTCTATACGCATTCCAACAAGGTAAAAATCTTCTAAAGCACGGGAATCAATTTGTGATATGAATCAATTTGGTGCCGACGTTGAGTCTTACGAAACGTGTAATAATTGGTGATTTCGATCTTAGTGTCCAACCGCGCCCTGGACAGTCTCGAAAGTTTGAAGATACGGAATTGCAAGCTCTACTGGATGAAGACTCGATGCAAATGCAACAGGAGCTAGGCACTCAGCTAGGAATCAACCAAACAGCTATTTCCAACCACTTGCACCAAATGGGAAAAATTCAAAAACTTGGAAGGTGAGTCCCACATGTTTTGACTGAACACAACCTAGGTCAACGTATGAACACATGCATTTCACTGATTCCCAGGCAACAACAAATTAACTTCTTGTGGAAAATTGGGATGAGTGATGAAAAGTATATTTTTTACGAGAAAAAAGTCGTGGATAGATCCCGGAAAACCCAGTACATCAACGCCGAAACAGAACATCCACTTAAAGAAGGTTCTCCTGTGTATCTGGTGGGACATGAAGGGCGTGCTTTATTAAGAACTCCTGAAAACTGGTCAGACGGCGACTGCAAAATGCTACAGCCGACAATTGAAAACAAACTGAGCGAAGAACTATATCAGAAAAGGCCGTTTACTGGGCAAGGAAGCAAGCAAGTCATACTGCTGCATGACAACACTCGAGCTCACGTTGCTCGCGAGACTCAAAAGACCTTATTGAACTGTTGATGGGAAATTCTCTCGCACGCGGCATATTCACCAGACTTGGCGCTATCTGACTACCATTTGTTCCTGTTAATGCAGCACGCCGTAGTGGATAAACAGTTCAAAACGTTGGACGATATGCGTAAATTTGTCGATGACTTTATCGTGACTTTAAGCCTCTAAATTTCTTTCGCGACGGCATTCGTATGTTACCTGAGAGATGGAGCATGGTCATAAAAAACGATGGGCAATATTTCCTATTTTTGTATATAAAATAAATTTGCTGGAAAATCTGTATAAATTAAGTCATACACCTAATACTTTGAATCAGACAGTCAGGCCCAATGGTCTTTCATTTCACCAATATTTCTCCGAAACTTGTCTGCGATGGAAAAGTATTACCGTTAAATTGTTTTGGGTGAGAAAACAAAGTTATACTTTTTTAACCAACTAACAGACATAGTAGCTGGTCGTTTCAGAATGCTTTTTGATGTTTTTATAGTACAGGTCTAACTTTCACATCACTTCCTGGATGTATTACAATAACTCGTCCTTTACTAATACCAGATGGCCAAGCATTTTAAAATCACACACAGCACGATATTCAATATTTTCGACTTTTTTAAATTTTCAAAATATGTGTTGTCACTTGTCAACGCCGTTTGCGTGACGCATTCCGAAAAAACATCCAGATTTGTGGCGAAACAATTCATGGCTTTTGCACCATGATAATGCACCTGCTGCTCACACTTCATTGCTTGTTCGTGCATTTTTGGCCAACTGTAATGATGCCAGCATTTACGCATATTTTTGCGCTAAAGAATACACTTAGGTTTGTGTTATCATTGTGAATTACTTTTTAATAGTAATTATGTTGACACTACAGAAAGGTTAAAGTTCATAAAGTTTTTTGCTGAGAGAACGAGTTTGCAATCATTTTGACCGAATGATTAACGATTGTTTTACTCCATTCCACAAAAGCTAATAAAATTTGAACTTGAATACTGTTGAAAATTGTTTTCATCCAACTCACATTTACGTTATTAAACGTCATTAGAATTTATTTTCACTTACCGGTGTATATATAGAATAGCTTATGTCGAGAACTAGGTTGGTTCGCCACTCAACGGATCAAACCACAGTTAATAGGAATCTCAAGAATTTCCAACTTCCGAATTTCGAAATTCTAATTAAGTTTCCATAAACTAATAACACGGATCAAATCAATTTGTAAACAATTATATACTTACTCAAAGTCTTCTTCTTCTTTCTTTTTTGGTTGATAGTTTTTTACCAATCGTCTGAAAGTGAAAACAAAAAAATTATACAAAACCTATTCACATTATCTAATAAGCTACACCTAATTATATGTAAAATACAAGCCGTTAATACAAATTTATTTAATTAACCAACTCTATAAATAAACTAAATATTTAGCAAATATTTTTTTTTTTATCATAGAATCAACATGACTATCGAGTATAGTATATGGTCGCATATCTACTATTTATGTATTTTTAAATTATACAAGACATGCTATAAAAACGCGATAGCTGAATGTATACGAGCGTATATAGCGTTAAGAGCTTGCCACCAACTCTTTCATAATTGAATTTAATGATTTGTTTAATTTAAAAACAAAATTTCTAAAGAAATCATTTTTACTTTTATAGAGTGACGAATTAAATTGCGGCCTAGGCGTTGTTTGATATTATTTTAATTGTAATCACAAGGCTTACCTTAATTTTGCGGCATATTCTACTTCAATGGCACACCGGTCTCTAATAAAATTTCCGTATCTATCTAAAAATTCAATACCCTTTTGCGTATGCAATGCTATGTTGTCATATTGATCCTGAAAATAAAAAAAATGAAGTTATTAAATTTTGCTTATTCACAACACAGTCTTTAGGAATTAACGCAATATTATGTTAACTAGAATAAAAAAGGGAGTGCAAAAATGATGTAACTAAATAGTTCCACTAAACACAAGTTATTAACCCTAAAATACATAAAATAATTACTATTATCATCACGCCAACATGCGACCATAATTAAGCAAATCATGGTCATTCCTTTGGACAAATTTAGCTAAATTGTAGTTTTATGATTATTCAACAAATGGAAGGCAAGTCGTTTATAAAAGTAAACATAAACGATGCATTACACAATTTAATTTTATTCTTGTTGACGGAGATTTTCTTCGAAGAGGTTATAAAAAGAAGCTGAGATGCGACTTTTATGAAAATATCCATCAGCCGTCTATGATCTGTATACATTATACAAGAATTGTTACAACATGACAATCGCATTTACAAAGTATAGCAATAACTTTCAGGTTGGTACCCTTGAATAAATAAGAATAAAGACTAAAGAACGGAAATCTAGCTTATATATTTCAAAAAACCGGCTGCACTCATATAAATTAGAGTCAAATTAACTATTAAGTGTTAAACAGGTAAATATTATTAATTCGAAAGCAAATAAATACAAAAGAAGTGTAGGTCAATAGGTACATACATACTTCACGATTGTACAAATAAGCAAAGGAATTCAATGAGATTTTATTGTTCACCTTAATCCAAAGGGTAGGATCTGATCAAGTAACAATGACAATTGCGCGGTAATTTGTGTCACTGATGGCAAGTTACAGTTCACTTAGTTTTAAAAAAGTAATACTGGTCAAGGCCGTTGGAAACTTACGAAAAATTATTATATGAATGTAATCTAGCCCAAGGCGTACGAAGACTCATTCTAATTAGCACAATATTATATTTTTTTGAGAGTAGCATGGAAATTTATGGAATTTTTGCTGTGTATAGTATGGAAAGTTTTTGTAATACGGTGATTCTACCGGACTGAGTAAAAACTGAATGAAATAAACATGTCAATGTTGTTCTACTCCTCAAATTTGTTTTCTTTAATTCGTCTGAATCACTATACGCATATTTTAATTTGTATGAAAGGATCTTTGCATTATCAAATTGCAATAAATAAATGGTATACACTTAAAATACTGAAATAATGTAATGGGTTGGGGAAAAAGAAATCCATTATTTTTTCGCTAGATGGCTTTAGTGATATATATCTCGTCGCAGTAGGCCATACTTATACTCGTTGGAAAGGGGGATTCATATACTAATAATACATAATAATTATTTTGTCACTGTTTTGATTGATCGATTCTGTTGTAGGTTATAGCGTGTCAAGGATGAAGGTAAACAAAGAGAAAATTCGCTATATTTTACAATTTTGCTTCAATAAAGGCGAAAACACAAGTCAGGCGACTGAAATTGAGAATGGTGTCCCAATACTGTCACAGCTAATCACGCGCAATTTTGGTTTCATCGATTAGGTTCCGATAATTTCAATATCAAAAATGCACCACGCTTTGGAAAGCCTATCGTCGAAAATGTCGATATACTTGAAAATTATCGAAGTAGGCCGGCATCCGAGCTGTGGTAGGATCGCCCAGGAGCTGAAGATCGACCAAAAAGCAATTTTAAACCATTTGCATAAGGCTGTCTTCAAAAGGAACTTCGATGTTTGAGTGATACACGAATTGACGCAAAAAACTTGATGGACTGTGTTTCCAACTACGAATCATTGGCCAAATGGAATGAAATCGAGCCATTTCTGAAGCAGATGGTGACTGGCGACGAGAAATGGGTCACATACGTCAATTTCAAGCGGAAAATATCATGGTCGAAAGCCGGCGAAGTTGGGCCGCTTCGGTGGCTAAACTAGAATTGACGGACAGGGCGGTTTTGCTGTGTATTTAGTGGAAGGATTAGAAGGTAATCATCTACTATGAGCTGCTCTGGCTGCAGAAGCAGCCAGAATTAGCCAAAAGGAGAAGCACAACGCCAGGTCTCACACGTACATGATGACCCGCCAGAAGCTCGAGATTATTACGCATCAACCTTATAATCCGGACCTGGCACCAAGCGATTATTAACTTTTTTGGTGGTGTACAAATGGCCTCAAGAGGCTTGTGAAAACTGGATATCACGGTTTTTTGTTACTAGAGACAAGGCGTTTTGGAAAAGCGGCATTATGAAATTGCCTTCTAAATGGCAAAGAGTTATCGAAAATAACATAAAAATAATGAATTTCTTTTTCCTCATAATGAATACTAATCATTCTTTCTAAGCAGCTCCCGCATAAAAATTTAAAAGCGCCATGCGATGACGATGTTTTTATTGCACCCATGCCCCGTTAGAAATCGCTTAGTTGACTAAAATACGAGATGGCTCAGTGAAAAAGGGTCGCCCTGAAGCACATTGAAATAAGCCAATCATGTCTTAGCAGCCTCAAAAATAATTTGTATATGGAAACATTAAGACTTAATGTATGCTCTTTAAGACACCCATAATTCTTATGAAAGAGAAAATTGATAAGAAATTTACACATCGTGACCAAACTCGAAACGATTAAGTGGTTAGATAACTAGTTGAGCGCCTTACAGTCAGCCAATACACAAGAAAATATTGGACTCTGAAACTTTCGCTTAGAACACTGTACTGTACTTACCCAGACTACCTGACAACCTAAGATTTAGTGTAGAACAGTAAATTCTGATCCCAGCATTGAAATTCGATCTCGAGGCTGAATAGCAAACAAAGTTAAACAGCTCGTTCTTGAAATCATATTAACGATTTGAAGCTCTTGAGAAATAGCCGGTGTCATATAAGCTAACCAAGCTAAATCAAGCTAACTTAATATAAACCATTTCAAGTGAGGAAGGAAACTAATAGATCAATAGCAATAAGTAAACTCGAAGACAAAGCTCCAATACCAGCCCTATATACGGTAATTTGCAGACTAGAAGTTTTTGAATTGTGCATTTCTGATTAAACAACGGACACCAAACAACAGACGTTTAAGTTAGCATCCTTGGTACAATCGTCCTGCGACAGTGCCAGAAAATAGCAATAGCTTTTTGCAGTTTGTACTCAACATTAGAATTCCATTAGATTAACATAATCTGATTTTTTTAATCGTGCTCCCATATGATTAGTAAAACTACTAAGCCGGTTTTAGTTGGGTTAACATTGAGGCCCATTTCGACCCACAATGTCTCCACAACGTGAAAAGCTTATTCCATCAGCTCGGATACAAAGTTTAGATGCTTGCCTAAAACCTTGTTTTTTAAATTACCGTTTGTTATTACTGTAGATAATAGCACCGTACCATTCGAAGCTATCTCATTCAAAAATATAGAGATAATTCGAGTATATGGTAGTAAAATTGGCACAAAGTATTTTAAATAATATCACACCAGACGTTAACATGGAAACGCCTTTAGAAAAATGTTCAATTTTAAACGTTTCCATTTGAGGATTTTCACGTTTCCATTCGAGCAGGAATGCTATGGAAATTGGTTATCACGTCTCATTCTATTATGAAATATTCATCTGTCCACAAAATTAATGATAAATATCAAGGTTAAATTTAACAAGATAAAAATATTTAGGCTTTCGGTAACCTGTTAGACAACTAATTTCGAATGACGATTCTATTCTTTATACAGTTTTCATAGTATGAAATTTTTGACATAAAGATTTTTAATTTTGCCATTTGTAATTTAAAGACCCTGGTGGCTTGTCAGTTAACCAACAAAAAACATGTAGCCTTTTAGCCTCAAGATTGATGAATTTCAATTTAGATATCGTTTTATGCTTATTTATGGGAATCCCAATTTTTTCAACTTACTAGATCCGCACAATAAAAATCTCATTATAATTTAATATATGTACGTACGAGTATGTAAATTACTGACTCTTGCTCTACAATCAACTTGAACGTAGAACGATAACATTTTGTATCACAGGGAAAATCCCCTCAAATCTTTTTTTTTTTGCCATAGTTGACTCATCATCATATATATATAAATATTTGTGTATGTGTGCAAACAAATTACATATGTACAAGATTAGTGAGACAGATTCGATTTGATTAATAATTTTTATTTTTGACATAAATGTGATGGATAACAATGAAATACATTAAGTCACAGAACAAAACGATATAGATAGACGACAATGACTGTGAATGGTGATTTAATTAAAGATAATTTTATAAAAAATGCAGCAATGTGTAGCCCATTATATTTCCCACGTAGAGAATATTTCGCTATTATATTTTTTGTTAAGATATTCTTACATTATTCAGACATTCATAACAATAGCACATTTCACCCGAAAGCAACGTCTACCACATCTCTCTTGCCTTCCTTCTTTCTATTGCACACGTAATAGACAAGACAACGGATTTTTACAAAGTTACGTAAGTCTCGCCCCTGAATAATTGTTGGGTGCTCAGATTTTATGAAATTCTTCGATTACGTATTATTATTATTTCAGCTCACAGACCTGTTATAAACTTCGAAAAATCTCCACAAACCAAACGTTTTGAAATAAGATTCAGTATTCAAACCGATATTCCAACATTGATAATTTGATTTTAATTTTAACCGATACAACGCTCTAGTAAAAGTTTCGAACAAAGATTTTCAATTCTTTCTCACACACACTTCAGATTTTCATTTCATTTCATCTCACTGGTCCTATACGAAATTCAGTGTAGTAACGTGAAATTTAGTTAATTTAGTTATAGTTTTAAATCAATTTTATTTGTATGGAGTTCGAGTATCGTCTGGGACTTCCATGTTGCACTTGTGAACTGCCTGCTCCTCAGGAAGGGGCCCTATTAAAATTATATACTAAAAATATTTATATTATGAACTTTTTTAATATGTTGAGCAAGTTTTCATATGTTGGGCCCACTGAAGTTTTTGTAAAAATAAAGATATGTTTCATATGAAATTTGATGAAATCTCACTAGAAACTGTGAGAATTTCAGTCCTTCGATTTTTTATGTGTAAAAACAGTGTGGTGTGCCCGGCGACATCCGCGTGATCCTGTATAAACTTGATCGTACATTCAAAATCAATCAATCTATTTCATCTCACCGCTCTCCTATACAGAAAATTGGTAATTTCAAAATACCATTCAAACTAGCCTATTTCTTATTCCAACTCTTCACTAGATGTGGATTTTTATGACTATTCGCACGAGCACACCTCCGAATTTTCTTGTACATACCTTCAATCAAAATTAGATAAATACAGTTATTTTTAATAAATATTCTAGGCGATATTTTCTCCGGGTTAAGCCAGCAAAAAATTGAGTTTCAATTGTATCGATCCAACGCCCGGTGAATCAAATTTTGATATCCTAATTCACACTGGTCTTATTACATGACGTCGCGCAAGTAACGTCTTATTTTTCTTGCGAGTTTATACGACACCAAAGTTGTTTCAATCGTAATAACTTCGACTAAACAGGGACTTCTCCATGTGCGATTGCAAGGCGGACAGATTAGGCGTGATAATTTTATTCAGTTGACTAATGTTTCAAAAATGTTTGTTTCACTCGTGCTTTAGCGCTGTATTGGACCAAAGCGAAGCAAAGAGAATAAGACTTAAATAAAATTATTTTTTATGAACAGAAAATGTGTAGAAAAAATTGAATTACTTTTGTTTTTAGAGAGGCAAATATAAAAATGTCTTCGATTTACATATTTGCCCCTCCATTAAACGCAAAAAAAAATTAAAAGATAAATTTTATTTCATTGTTCATACAAAATAAGTCTATAAGCCTTATCATAATTTCCAGTAGTACAAAAATATAGTATGGAAAAATTAGTATGCAATTCGATGTCCTTATAACGCTTTCTCTATTTACGTATTCTAGCGTGTAGATTAAATAGAAAAGGAATGAATGTCGGGGTCCTGATTTATCTAAAACGTATATGTAACGAAGCATTCGTTTTCAATTCTGCAAAAAGATGAATCCAGATGCTGATCTAGATATTCGGTAACAGCAGGCTAGAAATTTTGCAATTATTATGTTCTTGTCTGTTAAAATAATTGGTGGGTGGTAAATATCATAAAAGGACGCGAAGTTGGGACTTGATCTGTATGACTGGAGGAAAGCTAGTTATCTTATCAGTTCGTCCCTAAATTCTTGAGACATCCATAAATCTGTCGAACTCAGTTATTAATCTAATCATATTAAAATCTGATACCAACGAACTGTACTTATTGCGAATTTGTTGGTGTTATAGTGCTTCCAATACAATCCTCCAATGTATTTCAATTGACAAGCAGTTGAACAAGATGTGTTTAACATAAAGGTTAGATATGCATGAAAACTTTTTCTGCCGCACCAATATTCCACAAAGTGAAACCTTGACTCCAAAATCCGGACTGAAATCATTATCGACTTATTAGAAACTATACAACTCAACCTTGTGAATACGAGATTCGAGCATCGAAGATACCCATGAGAAATGATTGAGCGATTTTTCTATTCTACACAATTTGGTGAAGGGTCGTTTCACAGAATCTGCCAACTCTGTAAGCACGTTACTGAGGGTAGAAATAGACGAAAAACGGTCCCTAATGAATCTATCAACGCTTTCCAAAGATTTTTGCAAGTTTGGAATAGAAGCAGCACATGGTATCTATTTATAAGATAGCCATGCTGAAATTCAGCAGAGACAATCCTGAACACTACCTTTAACTGTGTAAAGGACAACAAATGCAAATGTAGAATGTCGCGCTTCTACGGCCTTTGGCATACCAACAACTTTGTTGATATTAATATTTGAACTGCCCCAAAAAATAATGTGGTGAGGGTTCGCATCACAACCAATTATCACGGGAAATTTTATATTTAATTTCCATACCATAAGTGTTACATGAGTACATCAAACGGGATCCAAAATTACCCCGGATAATGATTCGAAGAATTAAAAGCTAAGACTACGACCCAACAATGCCAGTGACACTAAGATTATTTGAAAGTAATTTCGTGAAAGATCGTACTATTATCAGAAGCCTGGGGGGTCTTATTAAAAAATATATGTTTGAGAGATCAACTTAATACTTAATCTCAACTGACCTACTACGGCTGGTTTAACGAGGCATGGTCCGAACAATTATCACCTCATCTGGAAGACAATGCCTTGGCGATTGGTCTCGTACTTATCAAACCACCTTCCATTCTTTAGTTGACACATTCGGGTTCATCAGTACAATGTTCGTTAATACAATAGCAATCTCAGGTGAACCAGAGATTCAGCTTTATCATTTCGATATTTCCAGCCATGAAGACATTGAACGACTGGCAACATCTCAGCAATTGCGGGATAAAATTAATTGGTTTAATGTAATCTAATACATTTCGGCGTATTTCCTTAGGCAGACCGCAAATGCAATTAATGAAACTTTTTTAAATATCGACTAGACTGTGAGCGCAACTCACACGGTTTTTTGAACCAGTCTCTTCCGCAAAAGTTTCCAGTTTCAAGTGAATCATCAGCTTCTAGATGGTTTCATTGGTTTTACGTCTATAGTACCTTGAAGCTAAAGAACTACGACGATAATCTCTGGATTCGATTTCAGAAGCAAACTTTCTAAAATCAACTATATTTCAGAGATGAAAATTTGGTGTGTCGACAAAACCAAAGTCCAGGTTCTCACGCTCTAAGAAAAACAGAAACATTAAACTATTAATTATAGATTTTATATATAATTTTTATTCCTTTAGTGAAATTAATTTACTAAATTTTACATGTTTTTTATCGAAAATGAATAAATTAATTTCAGTATAATGAATAAAATTAAAATAAATTATATAAAGGGTCTTTCAATAAGGACGCTCGATTTTTAAATGTAAATAAAACAAGTTGTTTTTGGAATATTTCACATACAACTTGTTTGATTTTTATTTGAAAGAATCAAGGCTTTGGTTAATGACACATATTCGGGAGGTTCAATTTTCGATGACTGGTGGTATGCGGTTGAAAATAAGTCTATGCAAATAAGATCTGCGATTGAAGATAGCCTCAAATCGTTCATGAAGGATGTCCATAGCGGAACCGTATGTCGTCGATATCCATATCATCCAGTTTAGACCACAAGAAGTTGCTTATCGTCGATCTGTAGCGCTTGTTGTTAACAGTTATGGCAATGCCAGTTTCGTTTAATGAAAGATTCCGCCAGACCAAAATCTACACCATCAGTGACTTTCTCAGAATGCATTTAGTGCTAACGTATCTCGCGTGGATTGGTATCGCCTCAAACCCAACAATTTTGCTTGTTCACATATCTATTCATCCAAAAATGAATCTCATCAATGATGTTTAGCGAAATTTGGGTCAACTTCCAACTGCTCCAGAGCCCAATCAGCGAACACACGGCGTCGTATATAATCGTTTACCTTAAATTTTTGAGGCAGTTGGATTTTATACGGGTTCAGACCCAAGTCCCGACATAATCGCTAAGTTGAAGTCGCAGAAAGGCCACTGTCTCCGGGTTTTCCGTACACTCTCACGCACATCAGTGTTTTTCAGCAGACCTTGCATTCGACTCGGTAGGACGGTTTTGTCGAGGATAAAATCGCGTAATGTGCGAAAAGTTTCTCGAACAGAGCACTGATTTTGAATATAAAATTTGATAATTTGCACATGTTGTTGATATGCTTCCATGGTGATTTACCCTACACTACTGAACAATTCACAACAAATTTGACAGATGTTGCTTTAACAACATGGCTGCTATAACCTAACAAATTTCGAGCGTACCTATTGAAAGACAACTTAAAAAAAATCTATATTTAAAAGTTTAATTTAATAAAATATAATTTATACGAAATCATATAGTCAAGCGCACAAATAATATTTAATATTTTTTTATTGTTTCATAAAAAAAGATTTGAAGTCCTATTCAAGCGTCAAGAAATGCAGGCAATATTACCTCTTCTCTTGCTATTTCTATTTACACTTAGCAAATCAAATATTTTGAGTTAAACAAAGTAGTACAAACAATTTCTCTATTATCTAACCAAAATTATTCGTTTTTTCGATCACTTTTGATTTTAAAAGCTACATTTAATTTATTGACGTATAAAATATAAAATAGCAAATTTATTAATTTTGGAATTCCAACTGGTCCAGTGAAAGCATTTGCAGGTGTTAAGAGACCCAGTTAGTTTAATAAAAACAACTTAACGAGGCCACACACAGCAGCACGCACTCTTTTTATTGTTAGCTAATAAAAGTATAAATCTTTCGAAATTATAGTTACAAATTCTTATTTATTTTGTCAAGCATCGTCATCAAATCAACAATCAATAATATTGTATTGCCAACATCGGTAATCAAAATATCGATACATTTAGTCTTAATCACATTCACATGAATATATTGTTGTTTTGATTATGGCTTGACACATTTCATATTTCCATGGAATTTATGGCTGATTTTATTCGCCTCTCGTGTATTTGTATCAAATTGTATGTATTTTTTATTACATTTAATTGATTTCAATTTGTAATGCTTTGTAAAAATAAACGGAATCCATATTATTCATTCAAATTCAATATATATAGTAAACCAAAGTATTGAAATTTATCGAGTAATTTTTATTGTGATAACTGGTATGTTGTATATCAGAGTTACTATAAACGAGTACAATAAGTACGTGTTGACCTGAATACGTAAATATCCAATAGACAACCGCGATAGTTATACAATCAAAAAGAAAATTTCTTTAAACCATGACCTGGTCAATATGTAATGCACACCACATACAAAATATAAATTACACATGCATATTGGAATATGTAAATGTACATGCGCTCGCATGGTTTATGTCATAATAAAATTAAACCTATATAACTATTACAGTTAATATAATAATTCATCAATACAGTATTAACAAAACCAAAAGTTACACAACCGCCCAAAGGCATTTGCATAAGAAAGCTAGTTTTATATTTTAGTCAGACTAAATTCTTGGAATAAAATATCTTTCGTATATACACTTATAAAATTAAAAACTACTATTTCAAAACGTGAAATATTTAACAGTTGTGTATAAATTAAAGATATTTTACGAGTGTACGAGGAGAGATCTCTTGAAGCTTAAACAGCATACTTAACAATATTATGTATAAGAAATTGGTTTATGATTATGCATTTCCTTCCCGCCAAATTATTATGTTTTTTGCCACCTTATTTGTTCACTAATTTTACACGCCATTGAGATACAGTACAACAAGGTAATTCGAACACAAACAAATAATAGAAATTAACATTAAATAAAAGTAAATAGTTAATAGTTACATGGCGTCTTGATTGAATAACAATTTTGTTTAGCTTTTGAATATATTTATGAATTGGCAATATTCAAATTATTTACTTATCTTATCATCACTTTATTTTATAAACGATACGTAAGAAATTCGTATGGCTAACAAAATAATATAATTAAAGTACAAAAAATAAACATATACAGTCGGTACAGAAATGTTCGCAACATTATTATCATAGTAACATGTAAAAGTTTTAACGAATGTCAGAACCTAAATATTTTCAAAAAATTATTTAAAAATTTCCTGGTGTATTCCTTAATCGAATGTTATCCGAATGTAATAAAATTTACTAAATTACGGTAGATAAGTCACAAATTATTGGGTCGTTCCGAAAGTAATTTCGATTTTTTTGGTAAAAATCGACTTTTGTTTAGAATTTAAAGATTTTATTGAATTAAATATTCTCCAGTTTGATCCAATACATTTTGCCATCTTTCTGGCACTAATTACACGCTCATAGAACTTCTGATATTTGCTGGCACAAAACTGATCCAATGCATTTTTGACGTCCTCTTTTGAAGAAAACGTTTTGCCGCCTAAACAATTTTGTAGAGAGCGGAACAATAATCTGAAGGTGCCAGATCTGGAGAATATGGTGGGTGCGGTGATAGAAGCTAAAAAACGATTCCTTGGAAATCCTACCAAACAGGCAGCATCACCTTTTTTGATGAATATCGGCTTTCGAAGTGTTTTGCGCCGATTCATCTTTTTTATTCCATGATCTTTTGTGTTTAACATTGTTATAGACAACTCATTTCTCGACCCCAATAATCATTCGCTTCAAAAATGGATCTTTTCTTGACGTTTGAGAAGCAAATCACATACGTCAATGCAACGGCGTAAATTTCTTTCTGTAAGAACATGTGGAACCCAAAAACCAAGGCGTTTTTCGCCATAAACGATCAAAAACGGTCGAATTCAATAAATTTAATCTGTCAGCGATTTGTTATTGGGCGATTTGCATCAATCAATGCCTTTATTTTGTCTTCATCAGCTTCCACTGGCCTTCCAGAACGTGGTGGATCTTCAACATCAAAATTGCCAAAACAAAATTTTGAAAACCAGTTTTTACACTGACGTGTTGTCAATATATCTTCTCCATACACACCACACAACTTTTATTTTGCTTGAACAGCATTTTTGCCTTTTCGATAATAAAAAAAAATTAAAAAATGCCGATACATTTTAGGCCTCTCTCTGTTGGGGAAAAACGAATTTATTGAATTGGTTTAAATTTTAACCTAATTATTCTGATTAAATATCGATGAGTCCCGCGTGGCCGAGAGGTAATGCGACCACTTGAACACAAACAACAAGCAACCATTGCTTGGGTCATCGAATGGGAACAGTGCAAAAATGGAAAAATGGAAAGAAACGAGACCGAACTCTGTCCCCCGACATCAGCGCATATTTTGTACAAAGATTAGGATTTGTTCCCATATAAAAGTCAACTTCCAAGCTACTTTGATACAGAGGATGCATCAATTTGACAAGATTTTTGTTAAAAGTTGTTCCGTTTTGTTGAGAGCAATGTAAACTTTATAAATAGCTCATTAAAACCAACGGAAATAAAAATCCTCAAAATATCCACAAATATCCACTATACCGGCTGGAAAGGGTAATGGAAAGTAAAGGTAATTGGCTTGCTTTTTCTATCTGCCGAAAGGTAAAATAATTCATTTCTTAACCCAACCTGTGGTTAACAACGCACGATTTATCTTTGAAAAAAACTAGCTAAAATCTTTGTCGCTGTTCTTAGCAGTCACGGTCGATTTAAACATAATTTACCATGAATAGTTTTTTCCAGATTTCTTGAGTGACGAGTGCCTGGAAGAGGATGATTACTGCATTCACTTTGTTTGCAGATATCCCGCTTTCAAGGTTAGCTAAAGATCTTTGAATTTAGGTTAATTCTCTTCCCGGGTCTGGTTCAAAAGCTCATGCAGTTGGTCAGAACAGCAAAGCGAATTGGGATAGAACCCTCAGTTTGCACCATGGGCTTTGTGTTTGGAACCTCTTTGGATACCAGTTAACCTAATTAGTAATAATTAATTAAAATTTAATTTTCCTTAGTTATGATCCTCTTATGATCAAGGGGACCTCATTTAATTTGCTTTAGTATCAGCAAAATATTCCTTCACCATCCGAAAATCATTGGTTTGTTCGTTAAAAATTTTTATTTGTAAAGTCAATACACTAAACTGGATTTAAGATAATAATTTGATATTAAATACATTAAAAATGATCGTACTCAGAAGAATGATTACTCGTTCAGTATGAACCACAACTCAACTCAGCCTGGATTATGCACAACAGGCAATGAATAAATTTTGTCTGATGTTGAATCCAAATGTTGGATCATTTATGAAAACTTCAATCTTGAACTATAAAATCAAATTACATAAATTCATTAATCGTATTGGTTGCGCCTGCTATCAAGCAGTATGTTAGCCATCTAATGTGTCCTGAATTCAGAACAATTTTCTTGTCGTCATAAGATTTTGGGTAATTTTCAATTAGAAATTTGTCAACAACCATGTGGTTTTTTACGGAAGACATTTATTGCTATCTGTTGACTAAATTACTAAACTGTGATGTCACATTAGTTTGTGTGACTCATCCAATAACTGTCGACGATCGACAACAAGTGAGACATGTCATATACATTTCTTCTTAAGCGAAACATCTATGACAACTCTTCGAAGTTTCTCATTCTATCGCAAAGTTTTATTAGGAAACTTTAAAATCTTAACCATTTTTTTTTATATACACTTCACCAAAAAACCGGAACAGGATTTTTTTTTCGACAGATAGACTTAGATCAGTTAGAGTTCCGTATCTGACTGATAATCATCGTCAGCAACGAAAATTATGCTGACGTATGCTTATGTAGTATAGAAACTGGAATGAAATATTGAGCAAGTTTCCAGGATTCCAGTATCGAAAAGAAGACAAAATGTCCTTCAAATTAGAAGCAAAATTATTTTTCTGAAAGGAGTTATTTCACCAAGCACCAAAGGTATTTTTTCGAAAAAGTTTTCTGTTCCGTTCTATTTTTGGTGCAGTACATTCGGGAAAAATGTTTAGCCATTTGGAGTACCAGGGCCTGTCCCGGGAACATAACTGTAATAGTTTTAGAGTAACATGATTGATTCTGAATGCACGACCCAGTTCTTACATAGGATCTCTCGGATGACGCCGGGCCCACCGTATACTTTTTTACACATAACAAAACCGAAGAATTGGATAAGTTAATTAAATGGGACAGAATCGGCCCGATTACAGACACCTGGGTATAACCGATAGTTAGTAACACAATACTAATCTAGGCAATTTCTTAATTAATTATGTTCGAATATTTAGATGGTGTAATTAGTAGCATTCTAACTATTAATTGCGGCGTTCCGGCTGGGAAAATTAGAATGTTCGCTAATGATACCGTAATATTATATAATTGTAAAGATTACTTCCAAGCCATGACTAACATGGAAAACGATGCTACTGTACTTATAGAATATTTCAATTTAAACAAAAGACCTTTAAACCTCAACAAAACTAAATTTATTATCTTTCAATCTCCATTCCCAATCTCATTGTGATTTCCGACCCTTGCAAGTTTCAAATGGGACTTCAATCGAGGGAGTTGATAAACTCAAATATCTTGGAGTTTTACTTGATAAGCTTATGTC
Source organism: Nephrotoma guestfalica (assembly GCA_963691935.1). Classification (NCBI taxonomy): domain Eukaryota; kingdom Metazoa; phylum Arthropoda; class Insecta; order Diptera; family Tipulidae; genus Nephrotoma; species Nephrotoma guestfalica. The sequence goes on along the minus strand of OY829915.1, from coordinate 234,849,562 downwards.
TTGGAACGAACACATTCATACGTCCGTTTATTTATTTGATTAGGAAGCTTGCTTGCCTTTGTTCCGCAACATATTCTAAAAATGTATTCTTTACGTACCCACACCAGATTCTATTTTGTGATTGCTTGTTTTGGCAATACTGAGAAATCAAAGATAAAAAGGTTGTAAATTCTACAAAACAAGAGCTGCAAAGCTATCTACTCGTATAGGCTTCCACGATTGTGAAAGCGTAACGCTATCAAACATTGAATTTCAATGTGTAAATCAAAGCGATACAACCTGTCATTCTAATCTTTTAATATGCTATAAAATCAAAACTGAATTAGATAGAAAATCCTTATCATACATTGGTATACAACCATTTACCGAATATTATTACAAGATCTGTAAATGTTTACAATTTCAAGAACATTATTTTTGTTTTAGTAGAGAGCTGATTTAAAAGACAATAAATCCATTAGCTATCCATTCTCTTTACAACTATAAAATGTAAAATAAATAATAAATAATAAAAATAAAATCTAGCATATGTTGAGCTGAATCGGAATTCCAACATAAATCCTGGATGAAGTTCCGGACTTTTCTACAAAATAAATTTAAAAAGATAGGCGTTGAATACTAAGCCTAACAGGTGGACCAGAATTACCAAATATTTTGAAATTTAGATCCCGATTCTTCCTCCGTAATAACTGTAACACGGAGCTTGTTAGCGCTGTCGCTCTTATTTTAAACTGCCGGTTTCATGTAATCGTGAAGTGTCTCCGCAGTTGTTCTTTTACTACATAGAATATAAAATTACATTGATACCCACAAACAACTCGAAAACGTAACGATAAAAACCCGGAACTGAAAGTTGGGTAATTTCGAGTAATTGGGTTCCAATTGGGTAATGATTTTCGTTGCATTTTGAGAAATGTATGAATAATTTCGCTAATCAATGTAATTTTATGTGAATGGAAAGTACTTATACATATTCCAAGTAAAACATACCTACTAAATAAAATGTGTAGCTGCTTAATTAGAAAATAAATAAAGATACAGTCCCACGACTGTGTCAAGTACGTTGTTTTAGACAAAAATGTTTACGAAAAATATTTTTTGTTGTTTTTGGTATCATCAATCAACATAGTGTTACCAAATGGCAATAAACTAAAACAAAAACGAAAAAATTTGTGCCAACATAATTTTCGGTCTATTGCAATTTTAGGTTAGGATTTGACTGTATATATTTTGTACGTATAAACTCAACAAATTAAATCAAGATGTATAAAGATTTCATTTTCTGTTTTTATCAGTTATATTCGTATATATACGAATTGCAATAAAAAAAAATTAAGTGATGATACAACCGAGATCTCGCGCACAATATGCGCGAGATGTGTACACGGAAATAGACAAAATACAGCTATTAATATGCTGATTTAACGTGAATCGGAAATTTATGGTGGCAATTATTCGATTCATATTCGGTAAAGTTTTCAATTTTTATTTCGATTCGAACTCATATTAATTTTGACGTTCGTAAAATTTTACGTTTTATTAACTTTCACCTTTTCAGCATGAATATCTTCTTCATAAGATTGATGATTTACGCAAAAAAATGAATTTTTTGTGTAAACTCAAATCGAAAATAGAGATTTCAAAAAACAAAAAAAATTTTAATGTTTGCCATTTTTTTTTGTATAAGTTTTAACACGAGCGGTTAATTTATTGACCAAGTTGGGGATTAAATAAGTCGTGTCATTAATTAAATAATTAAACACTCCAAAAAAATATTTTGACCGCGGGAAAATCGAAACTCGTTTTGTTTTACAGCAAAAAGTATTATATTTTGGCAATGGAAAATGATCGCACAAGAAGGGGACAGTATTCTTACGAATAATAAACTTTCTTTATGTTTTTGAAATTAAATCTGATTAATACACAACAAGATTTATGTCAAAAAATAATTTTAATTTGCTTTCTAACTTTGATGTTGCTTGAAATTGAAGTAATAAATAAAATAAAAATTTAGACGAATTTACGACATAAAACAATCCGGATTAATAAAATTAATTGTAGGCGCGATTCGTAAATGCAATATCTATAAATTTTGGATAAGATTGTTGTGTGATTTCATGACCAAAATTTATTATGTTCGTTTTTATAAATCGCGTGCAGTTGCAATTTGTTTTTAAAATAATGTTAATTATTTTCTGCAACAGCTACTATTCACATGACCTTGACTTTTGGTTAAAATTTTTGCAATACCCATTTTCATGGAATACACATAAGTATGTAGTTAAAATAAATATTAAATTTAGATTTAAACTAAAATTAAGACGTTGGTGGTACGTTTTCCTAATATGGTTATTTTTGAAAGCTTTTCATAAATATTTACCATATTTAAAATGGTTTATTTATAAATATCGTCACTTAAATATGAGCGGGATATTCAATAGGTAAGCGAGTCCAAAAAGTAACAGAACTTTTAAATAACTCAAGTGATTACTTCTAGGTAAAATTGTTTTAATCAATAATTGTAGAGATCTGAAACTATACGGTGATATGTAAGAGCACTTGGGATGACCTTAAAATAACCTGCAAAAGTTCGCGATTCGCAAGATTGCTTCTATCTTGTACTGCAGAATCGCATATGTAATTGAATTAAGGCCTGTAAAATCTGTATTTCGTTCAAAACTGCTCAAGTTATTGTTCATAAACTAGTGATTCTAGAATTAGGATTACCCAAGGAATACTACGATAAGGTTTCGAATAGATTTGTTTCTTTTGATGTGTTTGTGCTTCTTTGAACAGCGGCAGAGATTAGAAGTCCGCGGAGCGCCTGTTCATAAAATAAAAATACAATTTTATATTTTATATTAGTTTTTATCTAAAATAGTTTACCTAAACTAATTTAATTAAAGTTAATATACGATCTAATTTCATACATCTACAATTGACTCATTTAACAACAATTTACCTGTTCCGGACTTTGTCGAATGATTTTGCATTATCCCATTATATTAAAATTAAATAATATCAGAATCCATACTATGAGCTGTTCCTTCCACATAACCCTAAAAGACCGAAATTGTTTTCTCTCTATGTGAGGTGGTAAGGCTGTAGCCTTTACTATTTAGTATCAATCTGGATAAACAAATAATTTTAGATTTGTTGAACCTTTAGTTTCTTATCAAGTGGGACTCCCAATGTCATTTTAATTAATTTAATTAATTTTTGTAGATATCTATAGTCTATTTAAATATTTTGACTATGTCGTTATCGAAAGTATTCCGCGATTAAGACATCTTTCAGTGTGGCACTACTAACTGTTTTTCAGCAGATAGACACGTTTATTGGTTTTAAGATAGCGGAAATTTTCAAGCGGAAAATAAAAGGTAACGCTACTCGCCACAAGAGACAGCACTATCACAAAATAGAATCGCTGTTATTTTCAAACCCGCGGAAATTTTAATTCATTTTACACCTCATTTTCACTAAAATAACATTTCGGTAGAATAAAATCTTAAAAGTGTTCCTTAAATTGTCAAATTGGTTGATCTCCCCGAAGTCAAGGATCTCGTTATACGAAATGTTAGGAACTCGGCCATTTTTAGCGAATTAGGTGAAATTTTGTTTGTAACGTTTTATTGGTATTCTAACATGAAAATAAAGTTCTGGAATCTGTTCATGCAGTTCAAATGGCATCTGATCATTTCGTAACCAATGACAGTGAAATTAAGTTTCTATAACATTGAATTTGGAGCAATTTTACGAGGCGTTCTTGTATCAGTCCATGCTGCACGATTAAGGTGAATTCTAAAATGCAATTAACAAAGTCCTGGAATGAATCCATACTATGAGCTACCTCCACGTTACCAGTAAATATGATATTTGATACAAAGGGTTGGATTTGGATTTTAGATTGATTTTGATGATCTGATCTTCATGGAAAATTTAGACAGAATTATCGTTTAAAATTGCCTCTAAATAATTTTCATGTTTCTGGCCAGTAATTAAAAAACTTACACGTAATTAAAAACTGAGTCTACAAAAGAAAGTTAGAGAAGATTTATTGTTTAGAAATTGCTCTGTAAATTTTTGAGCTTTTGCGGAATTGTAAGTTCTTTTGAGTTTTTTCCTATATCCTATAACCGAAATTGAAACTTGGAAGCCTAGTTTGGTCAGAAAGACAGGTTCCGAAATTCCATCTATAATACATGTCAGAATACCAATAAAAGCTTTCAAACATAATTTAATCATAATTGTACGAATATAAGGATGGAGATTCGCCCAACACGAACGGATTTCAGAATTTCTACCTAATTCTACACAAATTTCATCACAATTCGTTAAGAATTTATCCGAGTTCTGTTTAACATTTTAAGACTTCAAAATTCCCTATACCGCGTATTTGACTTCAAAGGACTTCTGCTGGAATATTTTCTTTTTTGAAAGTTGAGGTATAAAATTAATTAAAAATTTCCGCTGGTTAACATCATAAATTCTTTTTTATGATTGTTTTGCCTCTCGTATAGTGAATACTGAAACCTTTAATTTTCAAACAACAAACAAAATTTTGGCATGAAGTTAAGCCATTATTTCATTACTACGTCCTAGGCTAACAGTAAACAAATATTTTCAACAAATTTTTCATAGCTTAACTGATTTTAGCTTACTTGATTCGAGATAATTGGTTTACTAAATTGTCTTTAAATAAATTAGAACGTTAGACTAATTAATAATTATCTTAATCCCTCAACTTCAAAATACAATTATCTACATTGAGATTTTTTAGATAAGAGATAGATTTTTTTATAAATTCTTGTTAAATAGCGTGTTATTAGGTGAATTGATTTTAGATAAATTTATTAGAGGATTATAAATTTCTTAAATCAAGAAGATAATTTGAATATCCATCTTAGTTGCCTTTGATTTTCAAGTCAATCGGATTTGCTTTTTCGTTTTCTCTGAATTTTATAAACCATTCATTTTATATCTTAACGTAAAAATGTCCAGTTTGGTCTCCTGTAATGCGTGGATCTGTGTGGGGCTACCACCAAGTTGCAACATAAAATTTCCGTTTGAGAATAAGACGAGATTTGGCAAGTAACAGTGCCATTGTTAAGAAGGAAAAAATAATGAAGAAATAAATTGTTAAAGAAAAGCTCCCACAGAAAACGAAACGGCATATGCATTTGGTTCCTATCGGATCTCAAAATGAAGTGTGTGGTTCACAAAATATCTGTATTTAATAAATTAATAAATAAATAAATAAAATAAATACAGTTTGATAAATAATTCGGGTGACTTCTAGTATGAGGTTACTCAATCCTCAATCTGGTGTTAGACTCCGACTAATCTTCCAAAGGCTTCTTTCGAAATTGAACACAAAGCTTGAGACAATCATAAAAGAACATTCTGTTTATTATAGACTTCCATTTGCTCTGATTATTTATTTATTTCATAATGATTATTATTTCATTTTTTATAGTCTCCGACAATTGCAAATTCAAAATCATTCATGATCCATTTTTCTAGTTTTGATTATGTACTTCGTATGCCAGACAAAGCAATCGATAATTATATGAAGATCATTTCACATACATATGTTGCTTTTATTATAAAGATAAATTTATCGGTTCGTAATAAAGACGGAAATGTTGTAGTATTAGTGGCTTTACTTGTCGATTAGCTCAAGAAGATACTGCAGTTCCTGACCTATTTGTTTTCCTTTATTTATTTATTTTTTGCCAATTTTTATTTATTCATTTAACAAAGAAGTCTATAATTATGACTTGGAGTTTGAAATTTCCTTTGCTCAAAGCAATATCGAACGGTTGGTCAGTCAAAGCTGCAAATGTTTTTTACATTATTGAGTCTGGCGATGTCGCTGTAGTTGTTTCTGTGCGACTGTAGATAATGGTTACGTAAATTCTGGCAAGGAGCAACCTTGAAAACACACATGTCCCACAAAAGTAACTGCCAAATTCTGAGTGTGTAATGGGTTCACTTTGCGATGGGAAGTAAAAGCCATTTGCTGATGTTCAAACAGAGTAAATTAATAACACTCTAACTTTCAAGGCTTTACATTTCTTCTTGTATTTTGATTGTATCATTTACATATTCTTCACCGATCTGTAAATTTTGAAATCAGCCGCAAATATTAAGAAGACCTTAGAACCTTGAATGACGCCATTAATTCATTTATGAATATAATAAATTTCAGAGTCCACGTGGAAACCATTCTGGATTCCAGAGTTGGTGTAAAAATGTTTAATCTTTTATTCCTAAGAAATGTACTGAATACTCTTGTTCGGATATAATTTGAATTTACGAATTTAGATAAAATTTCCAATGTTTTACGATGACAAGCTTGCTATCTTTGATTATGCTACTAGTGAAATCTACAAAGTTTGTAGATAGATGTTGAACTGTTTGGTGTGAAGCCGTGGTTTTTCACACGGCCGGGCGGCGCCATTCTAAGTAATCTAGTTTTTGGGAGAACTGCCTGAAATTACGATACACACTATTTTCGATGATATCAGGATTTCTGTATTTGATAATATTGGCCCGATTGGAAGACCTGCCATTATACTGATATTCCAAGAAATCTGTTTTGCTTGAAATGATTTTTGTTCACTAAATCTTATTTATGCAAGGGAATCATTGAACCCCAATTAACGAATTTTCATACTTTATCATATTTTTTATTGTTTTATGTTCATCTATTTCACATTTTGATTTTAAAAAAAAACTCCTACAAATGGATGGTATCACTTCGACCTCCTCATTTAATACAAGCGAGCAGTTCATGCTGGAGTAAACATCATAACTACACCTTACAAAGTAAGAGATTATTAGGAGTATTGGGAATGAATATTTAGAGGACTTACTCAAAACTGCGTAGGCTTGTTTAGTTCTAGATTGATATTAGGCAAAATTATTATTATTTTATTTGAATAAAATTCTTATTTATACGAACTTGTAATAAATTTCCCCAAATTAGAAAGAAATAGAAAGTTTACGTCTGAGCGGCTCTTTATTTTCAAGAAATTGTTAGGAATTGTATCTTATAGGTAGAGTACCAAATCTTATCTTGTCAATTTTCAACTTCTCTTAGTTTTACCGAATTATAATAACAACAATTAAAAATTTCGTTTAAGTGTAGTATTACGGATTTCACTAAATTGTTAAATTGCTGTTGTAGCTCAATCTTACTTGATAGGTTTAAATTAATAAGTTTTAAAAAATATGATAAATTTGAGCAAAGAATTGGAAAATATCTAAAAGTTGAGTATAATATGATTTCAAAAATGAAGTGGGCTGATAAACTGTTCTAGCATGACGAATATCTTTTAATGATTTAATCTAGGAATTTAAGAAATGGACATTTTCATTAGAGGGTTGGCTGATTAATTTGAAAAGAATAATTTTGTATAAAACCGAATTTAATGGAATATTTATAAAATTGTAAATGATATAATTACAAATTCGAGTCATCCGACATTCTTCTGTAATATCGACAAGTATCTATAAATATCTGAAAATACATTGCAGTCTCTATAAATGTAGAATTTTAAAAATTTATCTACATCTAATCAATCGGTTTAGGTTTAGACAACGTACCTAATTATTTTTAATCTAAACGCCGCAACGAAGGGATTTTTACACATTACTACATTTCGCATGATAAAATTTATAAATAAAAGTATTAATCACTGTTGTAATTATAAAATTGTATCAATTCGAAGAATAACATAATTATCTGTTACTCTAAATAATTAAGATAAAGTAAGTTCCGGTTTAGATTAAGGATAAACATTTTCAACGAGTTCAGGTTTATTGAACTTGGTTGTCTCTCGGTTTAAGAGTATTTAAAAAAGTGTGATGATATCGCGTATCGAAAACCATAAAGTACTGACAAATGAAACATAACAATAATGTAAATCACGCATACCGAAAAATTCCAATAATATGATTCAAATGTTGATCAAATTCATTGATAAGGTTAAAAGTATTTCAAGAAATTCCGCAAACCCGATCCATAACGAAGATAAGCAACTTTACATTTTTTATCTTGATAGCACAACAATCATATCATTGGCACATTAGTTTTAAATGCGCATATTAATCAGGCATATTGACAACAACTTTTGTTTTTTGTATAGATATTTATGAATAAATTATCAGTCATCTCTGAGTGACGATGATTTTATGAAAAATATTTGTGTGCGAAACTGATGAATCACTCAACAATACAGCTTGTTTAGCCGCTATAATGATGATTTTCATCAATAACTTAATTTATTTAGTGTTACGCGTCTTTAAATTTTTAGTTTCAGGAAATTACAATTGGCGCCGCATGTATCCGCCAAACCGTGGCGCAAACTCTCAAAATTAACACGAAAACAACGATTTATAAATTTGCTAATTGATAACACCAAATGAGGAAAGGTAGAGAGCATGTATATTTACCAACATTTCGCAGTTTTATGAAGATATAATGCGTTTAGAAATATTCTGAAAATTTAAATTTACTCGCTTTATCTAGAAGGTAAAAACTACCTGACAATTTTCCTTATCAACAACTAATTGAACTTAATTGAAAATATTTTATACGCGACATTATTAATTAATTTAAAAATCTAACTTGGCAAAGGATTATTCCTAAACGAACAATTCACTGGAAAAAGCTAAATTATTGTTGAGATTGTTGAACCCCGAAATAAATATTCTAATTAGTTGGTCAGTTGAACATTAAACAAAAACAACTAGCCAACCAACGTGGCTTTGGCGTTTCGATTGGAAGGTACCGGGTGCGAATCAGGATAGGGGCAGGATGCAAAAGGGATTTTTCTCGTTCAACAAAACTATGAGCTATGCAATGTGTAGATGGTTCTACGTAAATCGGCCCAATGCCAGTCGTACGTCCTCGATTTGCTGATGCGTAAGATGTGACGTGAAGAGATTGCAAAGATTAAAAACGAAATATTAGAAACCACAGAGAAATAGAGTAGGTTAGGTTAGGCGTAAAGGCCGTTGTTCTAAAGAACTAACATAGACACATTGAACCTTCTTGGGCTCTCAACGAAGCGGAGGATATCCCTGACATCCATTTTGATGATGTATAACTCAAGTTATTTTGTAGGGAGCTCTCAGGATTTTTTTTTTACAAAAAAGAAAGTATTAATTGTCCAATGGATTTAATGTCCTTTGAAGGTCAATTAATATCCCCCTTTTCATTCACGCACACACCACCCATTCCCACTATTACAGTGTACCACCTGCGCATTGCAAGCTCCATGTCAACCTGTACATTGACATGAACGGTGGGTCGGCGCTGAATTCTGCACTCCACCAGAGGGTCTTAGTTGTGTTTCTTAACATCACCGATCGTAATCAATGACGAAAATTCGCTTTGCATCCAGCCTCTGGTGGGATTCGAACCAAGTACCTCACGGTCCAAGTGCCGAAGCTTTAACCACTGCACCACTTGTCCGGTTGTCCGGAATTTCAGTCTTTTAAGGGCTAGACGGGGACTGGTGCTCCTCTTCATTTTCGCAACTACGATCGTAATCAGGTAAGAAGACTCCCATTATGCTCACATGAGACAGTATGTCATAATAGCACCCACCACCATTCTGATATGCCGCTGGCGCAGCAATACTAGCTGTCTAGACCTTGACAGGTCTAGTTCAGATCTGCCTAGTTATTATGCATGAAGTACTATTGGATCATCCGTTCGTTATTCTTCTAGGTTCCTCTTGAGCCAGTAATTTGCACGTAGCGAGCAGTATATCACCATCCGTCCTGCTTGGTGAAATGAGGCAGGTTGTGCCTTGTCGAGGCAGTTCATCCGACTTTTCATTCCTCGTAATATTTAAATGCGGGTGCCAGGCCAGAGACAATTCTGGGCTACTTTCGACGTAAGGAAATTTGGTCTTAATTGAACCCCGACTGTTCGTAAAAATGCAAATATCCCTTGCCGATCCATCTTTCAACCATCAGAAAAGTTATTAACACCTTTAGTATTTAGAAATGCTTCTCTCAACTAGTAGTCCTCTCTGATGGGAATATCAGTCCTAAGCCGCTGATCAAAATATAGTGCGAGATGGTATAGGCGATAGGATAGATGAGGGTCCTGTATTATTACAGTCCCACATGGAGATGGAGTTCAGCATTATAGTTGGATCCCCGCCATTTGTTTACCAAGGATATCTAGCGATGTGAACTGAGAGCCCTACTAATACACAAGACAGCTATTCGTTGTACTTTTATCAACGATTTTAGGTTGGTCAGAATATTTAAAGATGGTCACCAAACAGTAAACCCATATAACAGAATGGCCCTAATAGTAGAGATACAGAGCCAATATACAATGTGGGGCTTCAAACCACATCTTTTCCCCCATGGCATTTTTACAGGAGTAACGCACTATTATAGGTTAGTTTACTCTCTGTAATATGTTATTTTCAGCTTAATTTGCAATCCAGAATGAGATCCAAATACTTCGCTTTATCAGTGAAGGCCATTTATGACCAAAGTTCCACCAAAGTTCCATCTAAGTTCCTAAGAAGAGGGAATAATACTCCATCCGGTGATGTGCCTCTACTCACAAATCTGCTACTGGAGGACTCATCCAGACTGGCCGTCACAACCCTGCTTTTTAGCATTTGATCTATCTCTCTCCAGCCCCGATCGTCTCTGGTCTGATGTTTTTAAAGGCCTCATCTATACCCGAAAAGTTATTATGAAGCAATAAAGGAGTGGAGAGCAGTTTCCACAGATTACCCCTTGCAGTATGCATCTCGGGATTTCATAGCCTCTTCGGCTCAATCGAATCCTAATGTGGGCTTCTATTGGTTTTTTAAAAATATTTAGAAACGAAGGGACTAAACTTATAGGCCTATGACATAGAGAAAGTAATAAAAACAGAGGTAAAGCTGCATACTAAATTTTGACACAACTTTTTTTTATTGTATCCCCAAAATTCAAACTCGTTTTACGACGTAAATAGTAGATTTAGAATTTTCGACTCCTCGCATTTACGTTTGATGTTTCCTTTACTTTACGTAACGTTTTTGTTTTTATGTTTTTCGTTAAGAGTGTAACTGGAATATTCTATTTGGTCAACTTAAAACTGTATCGTAAACCCAAATTTTACTATGAAAAACTGAGTAAATATTTTGTGTGCAGCTTTACTTCGGTATATATTTATTTTTCTGAGCCTATGGTCTTTGGGACTGCATTGACAGATTTTTTCCGCTTTAGGTATAAATATTATATTTATAACAGTCCATTTAGAGTTAAGGGTACGGTTAAGTCAGGCGTTTGTTGAACATCCATCGATATAATGCCATCGAGTTCTGCCGACGTATAAGGCTTAAACCTATTTACAGCCCTTACAATGCCTGCGGCTCTGTTGTTCCTTTATGGCACAGATCGGGTACTACCTGGAAAGAGAGTTTCCAGTAGTAGCTCCAATAATTCTGCACTATATAAGTTCTTACTGTAAGTCCTCTAAAGGTTCATAACATTAATAACTTTACATTTAGATATTTTTTTTTTTAAAAATTATTAATTTATTAAATTTAATTTCAATTTCTACTTTTTATCCGCTATCTGTAATGACGGTGTAGTAATTTGCATCATGGTGTGCGGCAGACGATATATTTAATGTAATGTCTTGCTTGTATGACTGGCTTAACATGGAAGCCGGACATCGAATCTTCTATGCACAATCAAGGTTGTTGCGATTAATTTATCTTTCGCGGTCGTGTAAACTCGCACTTTACAAAAGACTTATAAGACTTGTAACAACTTTCGCAAGTGAGAGTTGGACCTTGTCCATCAACGACTGTAGATTATTACATCTACATTTGAGAGAAAGAACAAATATCGGATTCGAATGAATCACGAAAGTAAGCACCTCCTTAGAGATATTATCGGATTCGTTAAAACCAACCAACCAATGCACCAAGTAATGACAAATGTGCACGATACATTTCTTTCGAATCCATTGTCAATGTCGATTTGTGAAGCAGAAGAGAATCTTATTGGAACCTTCTTCAATTATTGTTTGGATAATGCTTACATGTGCAAGTAACAACTACTTTCGAGAATGTCACGGCGATAAATTTCTGGTTTCACTTTGACATCTTCAATGATGATTCTCAGCGGTAATACACCCACAGCGAAAAATTTAACCGATAACTGACTTAGGGATTTGACTTCTGATTTTTCGAAATATTTTGGAACAAATGTTTTTTGCATTCGAATATATCTTGCCACTAATTTTTCCAATGAAAAAATCTTAAATTAATGTAAAAAATTGAAAAAGCATTCTGGATGAAGAAAAAATTAATTGAATTTTATTTTTATAAAAATGAATCACTTTACCACTAAATTATTTTCTTATGGTATCGGGAACGACTATTCGGTATATAATAGGGAGTCCTGGAAAACCTGTAACTAGTTATAAAGGCTACTAGAATATAACAAACTATAGAACTAAAATAATCCTTTCGTGAAGTGTCTGCGGATTCGAGTTTAAGGGAACCACAGTCAAGTTTAGGATACACAACATAAAGGAAAATATTAGGAAGCTATCAACAAGTTCAATGTTTAAGTCATTTAGATCAATGAAATCGGCCAATATCTAATATGTGACCTTAGACGAAGATATCTAGATAACCGTTAGAAACCATTTTAATTTTTTATTACTTTTAAACTTGCCGTTGCTTATTATTGCATTTTAAACTTTCAAAGTAATTTCATTTGAGGCATGGTAAGCATTTATGTGTATAGCGCTTAATAAAAGTAATGATATACACTCGGTCAAGAAAGTAACGTGAAGTAAATTGTCACAAATGTTCAAGGAGAAGTTTGGATGTAACATTTGTATAGAAAATTTTATAACATGAACTGTTTTCTTTTTTTGTGAATTTTCCATGATTAATACTTTTTTTATAGCTATTAAAAAATATTATAAATTCCTGGATTCTTCTTTCATTCGTAATCATGCTTAGCAATCCGAATTTCAGAAATTTCGCTAATATCTCGAGCAAGTTAAAAAATTTGTTTTCCGCCATTAATTTCAACGTAATTACATATGAGATTTGCTTCGAAACATTCCATAAAACCTTTATACTCGTAGAAGTCACGTTGTTTGGTCTTATAAATCGAATTAATAATTACAATAACGTATCGCTTATCCTGGCTAATGTACCTCAAAATTCCAATTTAATGGAATATCATTCCAATAATTATAAAAGTAATATTTAGAACAATAAATGATATGGTTGGTTGTTTACGTTACATAATACAAGCATTTTTTTATATTTTCATCATGGTCAGTACATACATAACTATGCACATATGTAGAAACGTTTATGTGTAAGTACTGATACAATTTAGGCGTATACATTGCGTATTGTTTAATTTCAACTTATACAAACGTAATCATTAAATTAACTTTAAATCTAATTATGTAAATTAACAAACAAGGGTCTTTTTATATTCAATTGCAACCATAGTATCTAACATGATGAGAGAGCATAACGTAAGTTTTTCCAAATTCCTTAAGCATAATTTATTGAGTCGAATATAAATACTAAAGCATATTTCTTAAGGTACGTCTATGTGAAGCCAGTAATTATTTTTTAATTATAAGCGCCGCCACCGACTATGTCTTATGGCATAAATATAAATTATCCATTAACTCAACACTATTTATCGTTTATAGTTATCTATAAATAAATGAGACTAAAGTTTCGCCATTATTTATGATATTTAAGTCCTTTGTTCGTTCGGTTATTATGACGACGATTTATGTGACGATTAAAAAAAATTGTTATTTGCCTCACATATAAGGACAAAACTATATGCACATACTTAATTGAAATTATTTTAATTAATTCATTCAATAAAACGATTTTATAGTTTTAATTAATTTTAATTTTTGTATGTCAATATTAAAAATCACAAAGGCTAGATTTTCATCTAAACGGAGGTATGTAAAAAATAACTAATCGCATTGTGACTTGTGAGTGAGATACACGCGTCTGATATTTTTCGAGACTTTTATGCAACACGTTGTTGAAATTGCCCTACTTAAATTATTTTGTTATTTTAAGTTCAAACTATTTGTAGTAGTTAGTAATATACATACTCGCACATTAAAAAAATTGAGTTTCATTTCATTTTATATATATATATATTGAGATAAAACGATCTTCAGAATATTTATTAAGATAAAGTAATTTTTTTACATATATTAAAATAACGGAAAACAGACGTTTCCTTTGCCTCACAGTGAAGCCACTGCATCAGTGCATTTATTGTATTACAATCACAAAATCGACTGAACTAGAAATTATAGATTATAGAGGATGTTCCGATTTGCTAATCTGTCTAGAGATAAGGTTTGTAGAAAAGTATTCAATAGCTGGAACAACCTCGTCTGAAAAGTACTAAAAAATGTAATAACCAATTATTCTGAAATTTAAAAACGATTACAGTGAAGGCATACTTATACTGCGGGTTTTGATAACGTTTCAACCATACATCTGATTTGTTTAACCATTTGTCTTGAGTTCATCCAGACATTCAGCATAATCTCTATGAAATCTTTGCTTTTCAACATACATACGAGTATATACACGAGGCTTATGAAAATATTTTCTTCCAACCTGTAATAATAATTTTGAGAATAGAAAAAGGATTCACAATTCAATTATTTTGAAATAAATAAGAGATTCTCGTTTGACGAGAACCATAAACGCTTTATGAGCGGATGATTTAATAATTTCCAACGACCAATTATCTCACCACGTTCAGAGCTGGAGGTTCAACATCTGTATTATTATAATTTCTATTTGACGAAACGCAAATTAATTCGCGAAGACCGGGAGAATCGATATTACTTGAGAGTATTTGATGGAGGAAAATAAAATTCGCACAGCTCGGTGCTTACTGAATGATTGTTAATTAACCAGCTTTAGGAAAGAGCGAGTAAGTTATTATTATTCATCCATGGTAATCCTCATAGAACAAAACTATGAATGACTTTATCGATTTCACCTTTGAAGTTCAATTCGTTTTCATATACTTATAATACTCAAATCTCGGCTCTTGCACTTGGCCATCATCGAAATAACTCATAATTTCATATAGAAATCGTATGTATTCGTTACATACAGTAAAATTCGAGGTAACGAACAGATTAGCAAATGCGTAGTGAAATATAATAATTTGCTAATGTATTATGACACTGGTTTACAAAAAGTGCAATAAAAAAAGTAAACGATGACTAGTACAGAAACAACGAAAACGAAAGAGACAACACAATTTTTCAAATGTCATGTACATTTTCTTGGTATTGATTTTTATCAGTCAGATTTGTAAAAAAATATAACATGATAATTCTAAACTGCTAGACTTGCTCGCACTCACTCTTAGTAATACTTTATATACATATTATTTTTCTCATTTCATTTGGATTTTTCAGGCGCTGAAAAATATCCAGTGTCATAATACCTTAAGGCATTGGGGTTATATTTTGAAAATCAGTTCAAAGTATTTTCCATACTTTTATAGTTTGGTCACTGCAGTCTGATGAGACGACCGAATTTTTTAAATTTGAAGAATTCATTGTTTCATAAGTGACGAAACCAAACTGCCAAACGTCTTTGATAACCTCAGTTCTATGTAAAACATTATCTGTATATCACCCGGAATAACCCATACTTTCATATAAAAGACGCTTGTATGCGTTAAATACAATACAATTCAAGGTTACGCAGAGGTAACAAATGTGTAGCGAAATATAATAATTCGCTAAAGCATTACGATTATATTTAGAATATAAATTCAAAGTATTTTTTATACTTTTGTAGTTTGTCAATGCGTCTAACAAAACACTTTATTTTGTAAATAAATTTTCCCCTCCCATGTGTTCCTTTTCGAAATAAAAAATGTTTATATCGCATCAAATTTTGACGCAGAGGTACCAACTCATAAATATTAATTTATATTTTTACCCAATACGGAAACTTTTACTTATTATTTTTTAATATTTACGATTTTTTGTTAATTTGTTTTGTGATTCCGTTACTTTTAAAATTATCAACCGCAATGATTCGTTTGAAATCCTGTTGATTTTTTTGACCAACATAGGTAAGTAAGAAACATAACGATCATCAGCTTACTTCATTTCGAAGTGTGTCAAATTTTCCGGAAAAAATTGACGCAGGTTAACATAAAGTCGTCTAGAAGAATTCGATGTTTCATTAGTGTCGAAATAAAACTGAAAAACGACTTGGTAACCTCACCTCGATGGAAAAACAATATCTGGCTATAACCCATAATTTCATTAAAAATATTTTTATTTTTTGTATTTTGACACTAAAATAAATTTTCCCCAAAAATGTCTCTACGGGAAATGCGATAATCGCAATACATAATACATTCGTTTAAAGGTCGAACTCGTGCATATGGACTAGTACTTGAGGTTCAAAATCAAATTCTTGAAAGAGTAGTTCGTGTGATGAATGACATTTGAAAAATTATTAAAAATAGTTAACTATCAAAAAGATGAACGAATTATAGTAAATTCCTTGTACACGTGCAAAATTTTTCTTTAGCTGTAAAATAATTTGGTAAATAATTTTAATCCAACAGTGCATTAAATGTTAGGCGGCTATATTTAACAGCAGGAGTTACGGTTATAGACTACAATCATGTGTCTTGTTGAGCTGCCAGACGTGACACGATTAATCAAATTTGCCAATGGGTATAGTTTTTGAAATTAAAAAAAACGTAAATCGTAAATTCGAATTACTTGAATCAATCTTTCAATGAGATTCTAGAGATGCTAGCACCAAAATCGACCAAAATTTGAGGAATATGAGACCCTGCATCGAAAACATTAGCTTCCAAATCTAGAAATGTTACTAAATATTTTCATCCAAGATCCACGATCATCAGACAAGCATGGGAAACTGAGACAAGCTTAGCTGATGTTTTCTCAGGATGCCTTGTTTCAAAATTAACTAAATCCGGACAGACATAGTGAGAATTTTTCACATACACACAGTAGACCGGCATATTATAACATCAACGAAAACCTGTCGGCTGTATTCATATGTCTAAGAAATTCAGAGAACCTTGTATCTTGAAACGTTTGCATAGAGACCAGACATTATTATTAGCGCAATATAATTGAATTATATGTGAGGACCTATAACACTAAGAAAGTGTGTATCAACATTTTTTGTGCGATATTATGTGCATTGCATTAGGTAGGTAGGCGCAAAAATGGCATGGAACCAAGAAAATGGTTTGGAATTAATTGGTTACTGAATATAATTAGCAGCAGTAGCAGCAACTATAAGAACAAAAAATGATACAGCAACCAATCCTGTACAATCGCATTGCAGTGAATTAAAAAATCATCGCTTCCTCCATACGATTCATAAATTTAATTAAACAATGAAATTTTTCTCACCCTCTATTTTGACCATGTGCCAAACAAGTGAAACTAATTTTGTAAAATTCGGTTTCGTTAATTATAAACCCCTGGAACGTGAGCTAATTTATACAATACAACTCTCACTTGGTAATTATACGAATATAAAATTGTTGCACACTCATTTGAATGATGCATAAAATGTTTTATTATATTATCACAGTGAACTTCAAAATAGTAACTACAAAGATAAAACTATGTATAAAAAAGATATTCGATAGCGTAATTATGAGATCATAAAATTATCGAGAAGTGTATTTCCGTATGTATATTAAAAAAACATGTTCTTGCATTTATATAGATATAATCACGACTCTTTGCGCGGAATTTTTTCTATTATAATTAAAAAACTGAGATATATGGAATAATGACATTCATTTAATTAAATTTTGATTTATATTGGCAGTGGAGTGCACAAAACAGCATTAAATTTACAAATTTTCTCGTTTCGGCTAGATTTGTAAACCATATTTCGTAAGTTTGATTTCGGAAAAATAAAAGTGGTTAAATATATTTGACCGCTAACTACGTAGGGTTCTATATTTTGGCTAAAATTTGTATATGTCTCTAGTTCCCAAACGCTTCGTTAATATTTATAATTTACTTTTCTTTGTAAAATATATCGAAATTTTAAATATTCTGTAACATCTATGTATTTTATAGCGTATAAAATTGTATATTTTACCTTTTTCGAAAATATCAGTTCAGCTGCAATCCTCTTTAAAAATAAAAATATGTTTAGTATGGAGTGATAAATCTCTATCAAAACTTAAAACAACAACACACACATTAATAATATAATGTACTTTTCGACAGAAAGTATTATCCTAGAATTGCAACACTGTAAAACTATTGTATCGGTGCTACTAAAAGTAGATTCGAGCGAAACTCTTAACTAACATTTTCAACTTAGAAACTAAATAGTAATCTTGGGATCGTAAAATTTGGATTCTATCACATTTTCTATGAATTCAGATAGAATGACAAACAAAATTACTTTAAATTTAAACTTTTAATTTCAGTACTTCAAATAACGTAACCACAATCTAACGTGCACTATGATGAAATTTTCACACAAATCCTTATCCGTTTATTATCCATCGGCTACATGCAAATTTAATTGCAAATGTTCGACTTACCTAAAAAGAAAAGAAAAATAAAATGTTAATACATAAAGGTTTAGTAAATTAAATATTTAATTTATAAATTCGCGACCACTAGAAATTGTCTCGTAGAGAAGAAGAGTTTATTTATACAATCTAAAGCGACCAAATATCTTCGCTACCAATAACGTCTAAATTTACGTAAAGAATGGATATAGAAGTATGTTTAGAGATATACAAACTCCTGGAAGAATTTAAAAATCCCCATTGCCCCTCCCCCATCCCCATATTGTAAAATTACTAGAAACTACCAAATTCTAGTAATTTGACAATATTAATTTGGAATGACCCGAATTAATAGCATTTTAAGTTAAAGATGTTGACTGCACCAAACTTCAATAATAAATTTTCAACTCCACGAAATGAAAATCCCAGGGAGTTTTAAATTCGGTGACCTTGTAAATACCTATTCCTACGAAGTCGTGAAGTACATATTACGGGTAATTTTATTGTGTTACCCGAGAAATGCAATCTTCAAAAATATTCTAAATAAACTAAACAGTTTGGAGAAAATGACACCTCGAGCATAAAGATTATTCTATCGGTTTAGATCTGCCTAGAATTATAGGCGTTTTCTTATTGGTCCAATTCTTGAATTCTTTTGGTTACAATAGTTTGTTCGATATTCACATGCATAATTGTATCTTCTGCAGGCCAATTCTGGCTTTCCTATAGGGAAACGGAATTAGGAAAAATATTTACATTGTCAAAAATATCATTTTCGGCCACTGAGAAATAATGTTTGACCTAAATTTTTATAAATTAGAAAATATTTTTCCGAATCGAAATTGGATAGGAGAAATATTCCCAAATAATTTTGTTTTTGAAAAAATTTACACCAACTGTTTAACATAACATGCCAGAAAAAAAAATTTTGCGACAAAAAAACTATAAAAATATTTTTTCTCCGATCGTAGGAAATAGTATATTGTATAATTAGGAGGAAAAGTACTGCATTCCCGGACGATAGTGGAAATTGGCGGACGAGGCGATAGCTGAGTCCAGCAACCACGGGAGTCCGGGAATGCACTTTTCCTCCGAATTGTGCATACTATTTTTTCTCCGATCGGACTTTAAAACGAATATAAACCCAAAATAATTTTTAGTATTATTCATTAATTATCATATTAAGAAATCAAAACAAAATAAAAAATCGAAAATAATATAAAATTATTGCTTAGTTAGCCACGACATCATATCCGATGACGTCATATCCGAGACATAAATATATTTTTTTTTTTTTCAGAAGTTGACACGTTTGTGTACCTATTTGATTTATAAAAAACGTGTGAACGAAATTTAAGGGATATGGACAGTGAAAGCGAACTATCCTTATCTTATACCCCGTCGGATATAGTGGAAGTAGCTAATTGAGCTACATGTGATTTACTCCCGCAAAAATCGAAGGAAAAATACGAAAATGCTTCAAAAAAATCTTGATGTTTGGGTGCGACACCAGTGGACGCAAAAAATTTTAATGGACCGTGTTTCCATTTACGAATCCTTGGCCAAACGGAACGAAATCGAGACATTTCTGAAGCGAATGGTGACTGGCGACTAGAAATGACGGCAATGATAAGCGAAAAAAGAATTGAAGGCTAGGAAGGTTTTGCTGTATGTTGGGTGAAATTAGAAGGGAATTAACTACTATGAGCTGCTATCCAATGACCAAACGCTCAATTCGAACCAGAAGCGGCCAGAATTAGCCAATAGGAGATGCGTCGTGTCCCACCAGAGCAACGCCAGCTCTCGCATGACCAAGATGACCCGCGCCATAAGCTTGGTTGGGAAGTTATTATGCATCCACCTTATAGTCCGCACCTGGCACCAAGCGATTATTATAACTTTTTGTCCATGGCAAACGCTCTTGGTGGTGTAAAAATGGCCTCAAGCCTTGTGAAAACTGCCTATCTCAATTTTGTGCTAAATTGCCTTCTAAATGGTAACGAGTTATCGAAAAAACGACACATGTTTGAGCCAAAACGAATGACTGTAGCCATGTTATATAAAGCCCCAAAATAAACGTAAAAATAATGAATTTCTTTTTCCCCAACCTTATATGTATTACATTTTATTTTTATTTTAATTTTGTAGTTCAAGGAATTATGAGAACAGCGATTCTCTTGTGCCTTTTGTTCTACCGGTTCAGATGGCCCTTTGAGTAACGAAGCTTTCTAGATTGTAAAAGGTATAAGCGCATATATTCCTGTTTGTAAATTGAAATTATTTTGTTTTGCAAATCTAGTATAAACACCGAGACGACAAATTATATTATCAATTACTAGGAAAGTTTCAGCAATATTTAAGTTAACGCTAATCATCGCTAACCGAATTCTAAAATTCGATGAAGTTGGTTCCAAAATAATTACTTGCATATCAGTCGGTAAATCAGCTAACACCGGTAGTATCAACAGCTCGCTTAATTTTGATTCCAGGACACAAGCCTGTAACTACTTGATAAATTGTTTGAATTATAGCAATGTGTTCGAATTAAATCTAGAAGATCGGGATCAAAATTTCGAATATTTTCTTCGTTCTTCAGCGCTGTTGTAATCGAGCTACAACCTTAACGATACCAAATAAAATATCTGTCCTTTCATGAACCTCATCGATAATGGCTGCTTTTCATTGTTTCATAACCGGATCAGATCAAGCGTCTGGAAAAGCAACTAATCATAGTGTTGTGCCGTACGAGACTAATTCCTGTATCCGCGAAACAAATACTAACCAAGCGCAATGGAAGTATTGTTTTCCGGCGATAATTATTTATTCTGTTCTGCTTCGTCAATTCAATCGCATGATACCGAAGCAGTTGGTCCACTGAGATTTATATTTAACCAAGAAATTCTACAATGACAATCAATAAATCAAACATCTGTTTTAGGAATCGTAGTAAAGATATTGCCCGTTTTTAGTACATTGGCGGTTGTGTTTTACAAATTTAAATAAGTATAAAGTTTTACTTTTTAACCCATTTTACTGTTTTGGACTAGAACAGCTAACTTCATTCTTACCCCCCCCCCCCCACATTTAAAAAAATTGAATTCAAGTTTTATAGATAATTACGTATGCAGATAATGTATAGTATAGGACTAGAAATTGTCAAATCCTTTCAGGAATATTTATAATTTGGCTTATCTAACGCTAAATTAAATAGCTATGGATGCAATGTGGAGATATCGAACCAACATCACTAAAAAAATATCTTTAACTACCATAAAATTGACTTTTCCTATTCGCATTATTTCAAATATTTACTTTCATAATTTTAATTACATTTATTTACTGTTCTCTATAAAACATTAAAATGTGCGGTGAGCAATCTGTTTACTTAACAATTTTACTAATTTGTATGTGGGTGCGGTAGTAAAATTTATAAGTGGACAATAACATTCGGTTTGTGGTGGTAGCGCCATGGATTTTATAAGTATTTAATATTATAGGTAGCAATCTTGGACAACTGCGGGGTACATCCTAAGTCCCAAATGTATACAGCAAAAATGTCAAAGAAAGTAATTGGAACATTCAACTATTACTAAGGTCAAGAAAAACAATTCGGATGTGCAATCCACCGAATGAAAAGATATGTATTTCGGATGAATCCGTTTTACCTTTGGGATTCTCATAATAAATCCATTTTCAATCTCCAATAACTATTCGATGCAAAAAAACCTTTTCTTTGTTGACTTTGAAGCAGTATTTCACAAATTCGACGTTCGAGCTGCTAGCTTTTTGAACCCTTCCGATTGTTTGTGAACACATTTTGCAACAGTTGATGGATCAACATTTAATGCTACAGCCAATTCTGTGTTTGTTTGAGAAGAATCTTCAGCCAATAACGTTTTCAATTCAGCATCTTCAAATTTTTTAGGTGGTTTTCCATGCTCTTTATCTTCAATCCCAAAATCATCATTTTTAAATCGTCGAAAACATTATTTACACGTTGTACTCAATGGAGCATGTTCATCATCATTCAAATGTCGCATACTGCGTTTGGCAGCTGAAATAAAGTACTATAGAGCAGTACTAGTTGCGACATCTATTGAGAAAGGGCGGACTCATATTCACACACCCAATATAACAATTTGAGGATTAATTAGTCTTTCGAATATAAATCAATGTCGCAGAAAAATAATGCCACGTGGAAAGTATTTATCGAATGTGGAAAAGGGTAAAATTCTAGCACTTTCCGAAGAAGTTTTTTCGTTTAGAAAATCGGACAATAATTAAACCGTAATCAATTACTAAAATTCTACTTGAATCGAATAGCTTGAAAAATGTCGAACTCAATGACACAAATTAAGAAAAAGCATTTATTACTAAATTGTATTTATTGTTGAATCACACAACATTTGCTCCTCTTCCGGTAATTTTTTGAGGTTTCATCATTTTTTGGAATCTAAGCGTAAAATATTAAAGCATATTTAAAGCTTGTTGTGTATTACAAATCAAATTTGAGTATATTGTTGCTTCATATTCCGATTGAGCTTGAAGAACCTCTCCAAGTTTGCGAGATAATGGCAAAAAAGTCAATTTCAATTTATTTACTGCAACGATGAGTACCTGCAACCCCCAAAAATGATGGAGTGACGAAAGTGTAAAATGTATGCATACCTTTGTAATTATAAGTTAAACGAACTAATAAGTATAATGTAGTACGAGGGGAGGTCAATAAGTTCGATAAATATATATGAAATAACGGCAAATTTTATTCAAAAATATTTTTATTTTTCAATATAATCTCCACCCACGCTAATCCACTTGTTACACCTGTCAATTAATTTGTAAAAACAATCAAAATAAAAGTAGTCATTTCAATCAAACGCCTGCTCTTCAAAATACTATTCTACAGTGGACATTACTTCCCCATCCTTTGAAAATCTTCTTCCACTAATTTTTTTTTTTCTAATTTGTAAAATGGAAATAATTACTTGTGGCCAGAACCGGATTGTAAGGTGCGTGCGATATTTCATTGAACCCGTAATCTCGTACTGCTTATTGTGCAACATTCGCCACGATGTCATGTAAAAATAATATTTTTAGCTTGATTTGACATCGTCTTTTTTCTCTAATAACATTTACCCTTATTATTGTGATCTTATGGCGAAAGCAATCATATAGCCATCAGCTTACCCGATGTTGGTTGAAGTTCAACAAAAACGTGGTAAATTTCCTTGCCCCGGTGACTATCTGGTTTAAGTATACATGCAACATTATCGTCTTCACTCATTTCTAAATTTGGCATAGAAGTTTCCACACGATATTTTTTTTGGTTCATTGTCCAATCGAAGAACCCATATCTTGCACTAACATTTGAAATCGTTAGATGGTTGTGTAAAATTGAGATAACACTGCCAATAGATATATTTACTATCACACTTAATTATGAAAAGCTGATGCGTCTCTCTTCCAATATAGAATACTGTTATACTGATGTTATACTGTTTACTGAAAAATGATTTGTATGAAATTGTTTATTTGTTGCAAGTATAAACAGAGGAAAAAAAAATTTCAAACAGAATTTACCGAACTTAATGAAACACCTCGTATAACATTAATAGTAGACAAAAAGATGTACATCTTAATCGGCATAATTCAAGAAGCAACTCCTCACAGCGTGAGTAATCAATTTTATCAATTTTGATAGACCACCCATTAGGTTTTATATGACAAATTTTACTTGATCAAGTAAAATATCGGTAGTTTTTAAGGCTTATTTCAACTTATTGATGTAGGCTAGATTAATTTAAATCACAAGTCACATAACATAATATTAAATTACCGTGACACAAATAAGATTCACCTATAATTACGGTCAAAAACCACTGATTCAGATCAAAACAATGATTCTAAAAAAAATTTTAAAACATTTTCCGTCGTAAATATACAAAAAATTTATTCGAATTCTAAATACATACCTTTTTATATTTAGGTATAGATCGCGGCGTGTTTTTTATTTAATCATAGTGAAACTATCTATTTATAGTAAAACATGCTAAATTTTTATGTTCTGATTACAAATAATATTTGTTAACAATAATTAAAATCGAATAAAAAACAATCAAACAAGCAACAACAAAAAAACTAAAAACGAACTATCCTATCTTAGAATTTCATATATGCGCAACTTTATGAGCGCGAAGTCTAAACAAAAAAATCTCCGCAATGAACGAAATACACAGAATTTAAATATTTTATTTTATGAAATAAAAATGACTATATATATAAATTAATTCTGAATTTATATCATGATTGAGGCTATGATACTCGAGTATGTACACCTCCGCATTTTAATTATAGCGTATATAAATGTATATTAAGTCTATATACATCATGTATCTATGGTATATCTCGCGCGAAATATTCAACTAACACTACTTCCTGTTTATTTTCAATCGTAACTAGCTACAAGTACTCCAGAGTAGAGTAAATAGTACATACAATATGATCGTTCACCTATCTGTAGTAATTGTGCATTATACTCAGTCATTGCCTTAGTACTCAGTATATGTAGTATTCCACTTTTGTACATAGAGATGACGCGGATTTAAACGCGCGCTGGAATTGTAATCGAATATTTAATAAATTGCCACACCTTAGACAGACGTATATTTTTATACGATTTGCGAGACAGAATGTTGGTTTCATTGCTTTTTTAATAAATGTATTTATAAAACTTGAATAAAATATGTTCATAGTTTTATACCACCCTTATAGTTCACAGTGTTGCAACAAAAACGGTACACAATCCTTATGGTATCGGTTTCGGGTTACTCATGCGAATTAAACAGGAAGTTTTTCCACATTATAACATATACACACGTAACACACAACAAAATGTGTGGTAAACGTAACAACAAGTGTTGAAATTTTTACTAAATTTAGAATTATGACGATTAGGTTTTCCATTTCTATGTTGCGCGATACACTGTGTCTGAGTTATAGTATTTTTTGTATGTTTTTCAATTTTAGATCAAAATAGTTTTATTTAAAAAATATATTTATATATTTGTTTTATCAGTTGTTGCGAAAAAATAAATAAAATTTAAGATTAGAAATTCGATAAAAAAATATTTTCAAGAGATATGACAATATTTTGATAAATATTTATTGATAAGTGGTGTTAAATATAACTTTACATTCGATAGATAACGATACTATTATCAGCTACTTTCCATAAAACAAATGAATGTGCAATTGTGTAGAATCATTTGTTGATACAGAAGCAACCTGTATCGAATATTACGAAACTTTAGTTCTTACGAACTATGGATTGGTCACTAGGTATTGGGTTAATCAGACGATTTACTGTGGAGAATTGTGAATCCCACACATTTAAATGACTAAATTTTACGACTTTCCGACAATATACACATATAATATGTGCAAACTCAAATTGTCATGCACACAAGAATTGTGTAAATTCTTCACATTTAATATTGCATCACCCCACATCTGCAAAAACTACGGTATTGTCGCATTATTCGACCACAATGTTTTGCTGCCGTATGATTTAATTGTTCGACAAAAGGATGTGGTTGAAAAATCACAGAATTATCTCTTTATAAATTTCAGATTCCTTGAATTGTTAACATAAGTATATGCGTAACATAAACACAATCCTAAAGACATTGTGGCATCAAAAGAGTTAATTTGAAAATACAATTATAATTTAAAAGAATTCAGAGCTTAATTTGCTATGCTCGTAGCATGTTTAATTTACATTATTACAATGAACAATCCGTTGCAATCTGTTCTGAGGCACTCCCAACTCGTCCTATCTTATGCATTGGTCTATTTTACGTAGAACCTTCTGCCCATTGCATAGCTCCATGCCAGTATTATAGTACTAGCAGGAGGTTATGTGTTCATTTCCATCACCGATCGTAAGCAGATGATGAAAAATCTCTTTTGCATCCTGCCCCTATAAAGGGTTTCGAACCCGGCACCTCCCGATCCAAACGTCAAAGTTTTAACCACTGTTCCGTTTGGTTAGTATCAGAACAATTCTAACCATGAGGGTAAAAAAAAGAGCACAGCAAACTAGATAGAACCAGTTTAATAATTGTTGGCGAATTTAATGTAAAATATAACTATTTTGGATCTAGGTTTACAACATTTAAGGGAAAAGAGTTACTTTGGGCAGCTCGCGAAAATAATAGCGAACTCCACTTAGAGTATAACCACCTTATTGGCCTACTAACATATATATATTATAATATCAAATATTAATGATTGATAAAAAAAAGGTGTTAGCGAAGTATATGAGCATCGGCTATATGAGCACCTGCCAAATAAAAGAGCTAATTGCAATTATTGGGAGTACAAATAAGTTTTTTTTTATAACTTCGAAGCTTAATTCAGAGAAATTGATACAATGTATTTTATACAAAATATTGTCCATTACCTAGCTACGATTTTTTCCCATCTTTCAGGTAGCATACGGATTCCGCGTTGAAAAATTTCTCGTGTTTTGAGGCGATTGAAGAATCAACCCAATTTATGGCTTCTTCGTAAGTAGTGAAGTACAGCAATAGTCTAGTAAATAACAGCGAGTGGAATAGGACATCCCATTGAAGCGCCTCCAAAGTTTCCTCGGCGACTCTTGCAACATGTGGCCGAGCGTTGTCGTGCTGAAAGATCACTTTGTCTGGTCTTTTGGCATATTGCGGGCGTTTGAATTGCAATGCTTGGTTTTATTGATAACGATATCCAGTGATGGTTTCGTTAGGCTGGAGTAGCTCATAGTAGATCACTACGAACTGATACCACCAGATGCACAGCATTAGATTCTTGCCATAAATATTCGGTTTGACGGTTGAAGTTGCTACATCACCGGGCTTACCCCATGACTTTCTGCGCTTTGGGTTGTCGTAGTGATCCACTTTTCGCCCACGTCACGATTCGATGCAAAAAGCTCTTCCTATGTTGTCTTTGGAGCAGTTGTTTGCACGTGAAAAACGGCGTTCAGCGACTCTTGGCTGGAGATCATATACGGAACCCAATTTCCTTGTTTTGCACCACTCATGGTCTTGAGACGGTTTTGAATTGCTTGTTGGATCATTTCCAAAGTTCCAGCGAGCTCCTCTTGAGTTTGACATGAATCTTGGTCCAATAACGCCTCCAGCTTAGCGTCTTCAAACTTTACTGGGGTGTATTATGAAATTTTCGACTGCGCTTTTTTCAACGTTGTCGAAAATTTACGCCACCTCTTACGGTGTTGAATATCGTTGTGAATACACAAAATATTTATAAAATTATAGATAACATGTTAAATATTGGATTAAATAATTTTAATTATTAAAACTTAATTAATTTAATTATTGTATAAAAAAATTTCGTAATAAAATTTTATTGAGATTTTTATATTTTCGATACAATCGAAAAATTCATAATAGGTATTTTGGACATTGTCAGATTGGTCGAAAAAAAATTCATAATAGACCCCTGGTATTCCTTTAAAACGGCGAAACCAGTACTCACATGTTTTTATTATTGGAGCATGTTGCTTCACACAGCAATCGGCGCCCATCAGCAACAATTTTCTTCAAATTAAAACGAAAAAGCAGCGCTTACCGCAAATTGTTGGCACGACGGTTAAAATATGTTGTTTCCACTTCAGCGAAATGGCACGTACTGATTTTTACAGAGAAATGATGACATTCATCAATACTATACATCATTCAGTTCAAAAACCTGGCAGAGACACGGACCCTGAACACAAGAATATCCTCACTTCTAACCATTAGGTTAAAACTACTAAAAAAATAAATAAAGAACAATACCATAAATAAGAAACTCCTTATGTTCAGAAACTGAACATAAAACTAAAACATAAATTATTATACCAATCGAGGAAATGATATTATAAAACCTCTTCAACCGCTATCACCTCAGTTTGGTAATGAATCAGGGAATATAATACTTGGCACTAATAAAAGATACAAACTGAGATACTCACATTTAGTTGATCATAGAAGACTCCGGCTCTTATTATATCGTCTAGCTTGGAACCACCTTTGAAAAATTCCCCCGCTTCGGGGAATGGATACCGAACCGCACTTCCACTTCCACTTCCCGCTATCTGAAACCTTTTATCGAAGCATACGAAGGTTTACACTATACCAATCAAGAGTAATGGCCGCTCTCTGTCTATCAAAAATATCGGCCGGAAGGAGGTTCCAACACAACCTCTACGACAAGCGTAGAACTATAGAATTATTTCACCAATATTAGAGGTCTAATTTAATCTTCATTATTTTAAGATGCATACGATCAGTCGAGCAATAAGTACCTGTGTTTAAAAACAGGTGGCGTTGCTGAGGGAAGTTAACATTAACATCGTGTACTATCATCTGTCAAACGACAACATACTAAATTTCAGTCTAGTTCGCAGGTTAGTTTTTATTTGGCAGCCCGTTGTATCACTCATGTTTCGTGTTTCTCACTAAAATGGAAAAAGAGCAATATCGATCCGTAATTCGCTTTTTATTTTTGAGTGGAAAAACATGCGAAGGAATAAAAGCGAAGTTGGATGCTGTCTATGGGACCGTTCACCATCTATGACAACCGTGAGATAATGGTTTAACAAATTTAAACGTGGTCGTACATTTGTTTTTGATGAGAGGCCAGGCCGACTCGCAGACCTTGTTACCGAGGAAATCGTTGAAAAGGTCCACGACATGATTCTCGTTGATCGCCGAACTAAAGTACACGAAGTAGCAGATGTCGTAGGCGTGTCGCCCGGAACGGTAATTAATATTTTAAATGTAAGTGTGAGAAAGGTGTCAACTCGGGTGCCGCGATTGTCGAAATTGCGATTCGGAATTGTCGCGGCCAAATTGCATGAACTGCGCTACGAATTACTGCCGCATTCACCGTACTCGCCCAACCTGGCTTCCTGCGATTTATTTCTGTTCTCCAACATGAAAACAAGGGTTGGAGGAAAAAAATTCAGCTCAAACGAGGAGGTTATCGCCGAGACAGAAGCGTATTTTGAAGAGTTTGAAAAATTGTATTTTTTGGAGGGGTTAAAGAAATGTCAGAAACGTTGGGAAAAGTGTATCGACCTAAAAGTAGATTACGTTGAAATATAAAAAAATAAAAATTTAAAAAACTTGCGACTTCATCCCTAACACGGGTATTTATTGGTCGACCCTCGTATACTTGCAACGAAACGATTTTTTTTCTAACTTCCCCTAACAAACTATACAAATGAATAGGTAATTTTTAATTATACTCTCACCTACAGTTGTTTGTGCTGTAAAACTATATTTTCCTTATGACGCTATGTTTTGGTTAATTATGTATAAACCAAACTACTAGAACAATCAATTTTAAAAGCCAATTCAGTAAAGGTATCCCATTCCTATAACTAGGTCAAATAATCAATGCGGCCTGAAAAATGTGTCGGCCTGAAAAATATGACAGTTCCTCGTCAATAGAAGGTGAATGAAGTATTAATGATTTTCAAACCAGATAAACCAGCAAAATAATAAGCCATGCAGATCGATTTCACTTCTTCCGCTAATTTCAAAAATAATTGCTCAAGTGGCTCTAACCAATAATAGAACACAGTGCTTCATGACCTGCTAACGCAGTTTTACTACATTTTTGAACCCTATATCAGAAAGAAAATATAAAACAGAAGAGTTGAGCATCAAGTACTAGCATCAAGAAATACTGACCTTACAATACATAATATATTGCTTTAATATCGGCAGATGCTAAAACCAGAATCGATGTATGTTATTAATTTTGGGGCTATACTGCCATTTGGCATTGTCGGCGGTCTATTTGCCTCTCTGGAGCCTTAAAGCTGGAATACGTCTGAACCATTTGCAAATCGTTGATTTGATATGATATAAAATAAATTAAACCATTCAAGGACATGTACTTCGTTGTAGAGATAGTTATAGTGTTTTAAAAATAATTGCTTTGAATTGAATTTTTCGATTTTAAAAATTATGTGTTGTATAAGCACATTAGAGCTTAGTGTTTAATAGAACGATTTAAAACTGCCAACATTAAAATACAGATGCCAATAAAAAATTAAGTACAGGAACAATTGACTGCAAAACTGAATAAAACCAAAATTATTTCATTTATCAAACTGTTCGTTTACAATGTCGATGAAGTGTTGTAACAGAAGCAATATTATATTTCGGACTGATAAGATTGTCAAAAGATTTGTTTTTCAGTTATCTCATCGGGCGAAACCGACTAATATACGAACATACAAATAAAAAGAATTATAGGCAAATTACGCGACTACTGTCCGATGTCATTCTCATTTGATGAAAATCTCCGTCTTCCAGGCCAGACTTACGAGCTTAAGAATTAGATAATAAATGATGGAAGGGGACTTTTCCCTTCCCAATAGATTCAATTTTGAATATTGCTGCCTTCCAACTGTTCTAATAGGCGCGTGGCAGAGAGAGATAATGCGACAACTACACATCAACAAGCGCATGCGTTAGTAAAAATGTTGGTGACAGCATGGGAACAGTAATTAAAAGTAATTATAAAAATGGAAGGAAACGAGATGAGCCCTCTCGCCGACATGCCAATATGCCTCATTCAACAGCAGTCTACCCTTACAGCAGCCCTGACAACCTGCCTAGGATTCAATGGACCAATCCACATATTAATCCGATAATAACATGATTATGTAATCTTATTAATGAGGGGGCCAAATGCTTCTATAGGATGTAGCGCCAGCAAAAAAAATAAAATAATATGTTCTAATAACGAACGATGCATAGTATAACCCCGCTTTTACTTTCCTAAGTAGTCGATGAGCAGAGCACTTTGTATTTTGACCGATGAAACCGTTTTCGCCTTTCATGGTGGTGTTAACGTCGTCCAAACCCTAATTGACCCTAATTTTGCGTAAACGCATTGCCTTTAAAATGCAGGAAGTTAAACACAGCAAAGTATTCGATTTCTTCCATTTTCATTAAGGCATCAACTTAGAATGATGTAATCTACTTGTAAAACAACAACTGAGAATATAATTGCTTGTATCTATTTCAATTGATATTATTTTCATGAGTAGCGCTTATTCTCCTCTTACAATCGTCAATATGATGGCACGAAATGGAAAAACGTTGAAGAATAATTATCCATTGACGTGTCCATTGGCGACGATAGTGGTTACGAAGTAACACCGCTTTCAGCGAATTTACTAAGTTGTAATGCTTTCCTGAGATATTCGGCTCTAAGATTGACCACATCGAGTAGCCCATCAGATTCAGTTCAGTCGAGTTTGTCGGTCAAATCTGTTTGTCCCAAATAACGGGAAACAATCCTTCACAAAAGGCGATGGTAATTTGGACCGGAGGTGTCCACGGTGTCATTACCTTCCGAAGAACTTGCTGCTGATAGCAGGCGTATTTATTTAGAAATTTGTGTCAATCAAGTTTCTGTTCCTTCAAATTTTCTCTCTTCTGGAATTGCTTCTGATATCTTTGTAGCAACTGGCTGCGTTTAAGCCGCTGGCAAACCGGCTCGACGGTAAAAATCTTCTCTTCTGTAAAGAGCATATTTTTCAAGCGATAATCAGCGACCAGCCAAATTATTTGGCGAGATTTCTTCTCTCATTTCACCTTCAAAACATCGTAAAGAAAGTGGAAACAATTAAAAGAGTAAATACTAAGTCCAAGCTTTTTCTTTACGCTATAATGAATGCTGAACTCGAATATGCCGAGGCAATCCTTCGCCATCTTTTGCAGCAATTGTTGTCAATTTCGTCGGATTCTGCAACAGACCAAGTTAACGTTCTCAAAGGCAGTCTCAATCGAGGTTAGTCCACTCCGGGAACGGACCGACGTCCTACCGAAGTCTTTAAAACGTTCCACGGCCTCATAGACCGTTAATCACTTGAAACTTCGAACAAAGTCGACTGTTTTAATTTTCGCTTTGTGATCGTAAAAGGTATATAATAAAACAAATAATTTTGAGATAAAATGATGAACACTAAATTAGGT
Source organism: Nephrotoma guestfalica (assembly GCA_963691935.1). Classification (NCBI taxonomy): domain Eukaryota; kingdom Metazoa; phylum Arthropoda; class Insecta; order Diptera; family Tipulidae; genus Nephrotoma; species Nephrotoma guestfalica. The sequence continues at coordinate 234,816,899 of OY829915.1, read as the reverse complement.
ATATTTAAAAATAGTAAAAGTAGTATTTGGAAAATTTTATCGCACCCTGCACATACATAAATTTCGCATACAATTCACCTCAGATATACCTATAACACACAATTCATTTCAGACATATCACATGTCGACTCATCTCAGACATGTCATAAACAATTCATCTGACTTATTACAAACCAAAATTAATCAAATTTGCTTGCAGCTGTTTATATACAGTCGTGGTCAAAAAATTAGGGACAATGTCTGTAACATTTTGAAATTTCAAAATTTTTTAAAACCTTATAACTTATTGGCTCACCATGTTTTGTTTAGAGTTCGTAATTAGTTACACTACTATTAACTATAATCAAAGGAAGCTTCATTATTGGTATAATTATGGTATTCCTCGGAAAACAAAATAACGTCAAATAAGAGTGGACAAATAATTAAGGACACGTCGCATTTCTTTAAATTTTCTTAAACTTTTAGTGTTTAAAATACTTTTAAACGAATAAATATAAACTTTTTAAACGAATAATTTTGTTTGTTGAAATTTATAAAACTGGGACCAGGTGTTGATTGCTTATCGAAAGAGACGAATTATTTTAAATTTGCGAGAAGGGAAATCGTACCGTGAAATTACTGTAATAATACAACGCACCAAAAATATGGTCGCATATGCGATAAAATCCCTAAATAAAGGGGGTAAAAAGCGAATAACAACTCCTCAATCCGACGATGCACCGTATTTCAAAAATCGTGAAGGGCCCTTTTTTGATATCTATCGTTATTAAGAGAGCTCAGTCTGGAAATTAGTGCACGAACAATTCGCAGAAGACAATCTTCACGGTAGGTCAGCCCGACGAGTACCGCTAATAAGTAAAAGGAATCTGCAAATAATCATTCAGGTTGGAAAGGGCACTTTAGTTCTGATGGCAAACAATATGCTCGAAGGCCAAAAAATAAAGAATTTTGCCCAAAATATACAAAAAATAACGGTGAAGCATGGTGGAGCCAACATTAAATTATAGGGTTCCTTTCCATATTATGGATCAACACATCTATGTTGATAATATCCTACAAAACGTGATGTACCCATATGCTGAATATAACATGCTGAATATAACCGCGCAATTTCCTGATCTCAATCCAATTCAGCATCTATGGAAAGATCTCAAAGTTGCTGTAGTCTTCAAAGAAACCAAAAATCAGAGTGAATTATGGTTGGCAGATAATGAAGGGTGAACGATGATACCATTTCAACGATGTCGAGCCTTAATCCACTCTATGCCACGTAGACCAAGGAGTCATTGATAATAAAGGACATGCTACGAAGTATTAAGGATTTCATAATGAATGGATTCATAGAGCAAAACTAAACAAGTTGTAGATTATTATTTTTTAAATTATTGAATTGTCCCTAATTTTGTGACCAGCCCTTTCAACATTTAAAAATTTTAAAATAAAAGTTAGTGGACTATAAAAACAACATTACTTAACTTTTTGTAGCAAAATACTAAAGTACTAATGAAACTAATATGCGAAATGAAATATAAATATTAGATACGAGTATATACGTATATCTAACTACTTTTATCCTTGTTTTTTCCGCTGTCCCTAATTTTGTGACCACGACTGTATGTACGAGTTGTATTTGACTGAAACTGATGAACCATTAGTGAATCGCCAATAACTTTAATGCTGTGTGTCTGGGTCATTCGCTTGTGTACTTGATCAAATTCAGTAAATGAAATAATGTACAAATTACTGACTTGCTGAAATCCCAATAAAATCTACGACTTTGAGAGAAATGGCCTATTGTGCAAAATCCAGGACCAGATACTTGAATGTATTTTGTGTTTTTTGTTTATAAATATCCTTGACTGTTTATTTTTTCCAGTATCTTTTATAAAATTTAAAAAAGAAATTTCGAAGGATTTTCTGAAGTCAAAATCACAAAACACTAGAAAGTACGACAAAAATATACTATGTAACTGTGATTTCAACAAATGTACAAAAAAAATTAGAATTTCTAAATTGCAACACGTAAACTAGGTAAGTTATTTGATATACACAAATACAAAGTTTACGTGAGACATTTGAAAGTAATTTAGCTGAACTCTATTTAAATATGATAGACGTGAGACTATTGCTCATTCATTAATCGTGTGCAGGCTTTTGATAATGTATTGCGTAAGATTAAGATGCTAACAAATCAATTAGCTATCATAAAATACAACCGATATTGTAAATTTTTGATTCAAATCCGCGATTACTACTGGTATTTGAAGTATTGTGTCGTATGACAGATACGACTAAAAACACGTAATAATTACTTTCGATTTTTATATTAAATATACAAAATGCTACCGTGAATTTAAATTACATAAATCGAAACATGTAATGCTTTCCCTTTAAGAAAACAAAAAAAACAAAAACGTGAAAATTATAAATGACTACGTACTGTGGAAATTGGTATAAAATAATGAGGATAAGGAGGTCGTCGCCACTTAATGGTACTATTATTGTCTGAATCAATTGTATACGTCTAAACGTATAAGCAAAAACAGAGAAAACCAAATATGTATGAATGTAAAATTATGCTATGTGACATATTACATTTGAATATCTATGTTGGTTATATATAGACATATTCTATATGTATTTAACTCGCATATTTATATGGAAAATTACCTTGACTTGTATGCGAGTTAATTCTGTTTTACATTGACCTTGTATTATGAGTGTACGTCTTATATTTACATTTTTAAAGATCAAATTTCATTGATAATTATAACGCCTGTACACGTATTCGTACATATATGTTTATACAAAAGTAAGTTATTAGTGCTGTGTTTATGTAAAAAAAATTCCCATACTATGTATGAATTTTATACTGCTTGCGCTATATTAACAATTAGCCTAAATAAACCTACTTAATGTTTATCAATCGACGAAATCGGTAAACAAAAAGAAAAGTCTGATTCAGCCGATTAGAATATCCGTAGTAGGTGTTTTGTTTAGAGTTAAATTAATGTCGCATCAATAATCGCCTTTTTTGGGGGGGAAAAACTATCAAGCGTTTGCAGTCACACGAAAAAGGTTTGAATTTACTAGGCGCGCGATTACCTTCTGCCATTCTATTCGTTTAATGGTTTATTTAAAACAAATAAAAACAACGCTTTTATATGGAAAACATCAATTCTATTTTTATTATCGGTTGTGTATATTTACAGGCAATACTATTTTTACGTCGACTGCAAAATATTTTATTATTACATATTTAGTATCATGCCGATAAAATCATTTCGAAAAAAATCGCATTATACCAAAACAACGTTAGCCGCATGTTACCTGTAATTTAAGTGAGTCACTCATTAATACATATATTATGATATATAAAATTTCCTTCCATGAATGAAATTATTTTTCATTCTGTATAAATATCATAATAAAATATAAACAAAGGGACGCACGAGTATTTTACACTCGATTTTGAATTAGAAAGATCGAAAGAAAGAAAGAATTTCAAGCGCACGGGATTGTCTCGAGAAGAAAACTAACTCTGATATAAAGGGTGTTTTTTTAAGAGGTTGCCGATTTTTTTTTTTGAATAAAACACATATAAAATTATGAAATGACCAAAATTTTTTTTTATTTGGTAGATAATTTTTTGGCATTTAACATTTAAACACAATTTCTGGCATATGGCTACCACGACTATTTTTCACAAATGTCATTCTGGAGGTCCAATTTTCCAGCACTTTTTCAAGCATTTGAGGGCGTATGTCAGCAATGACACGTTGAATATTGGTTTCCAAAGCGTCAATCGATTGAGGTTTATCCACATAAACCAATGACCACGTATCCCCACAAAAAGTAATCGAGTGGCGTCAAATCGCACGAACGCGGAGGCCAATTCACCGGACCATTTCTCGAAATAATGTTGTCGTTGAAAGTTTCTTTCAATAAGTCGATTGTTTCACGTGCTGTATGGCAAGTGGCACCATCTTGTTGAAACCACATTTCATTCATATCCATATCTTCAAGATTTGACAACAAAAACTCATTTAACATGGTTCTGTATCGATTTCCATTCACGGTAACGCGTCGTCCTTCCTCATTTTTAAAGAAATATGGACCGATGATCCCACCAGCCCATAGACCGCACCAAACAGTACATTTATCAGGATGCATTGGTAATTCTAGAACGGCGTGTGGATTATCTTTGCTCCAAATGCGACAATTTTGTTTGTTGACGTATCCATTTAACCAAAAATGCGCCTCATCACTGAAGAGAATTTTACGGTAAAAAAATGGATCTTCGTTCAATTGATTTAACGACCAATCACTGAATTCACGGCGCAAACGATGGTCGTGTGGCTTTAATTCTTGCACCAATTGAATTTTGTATGGCACCAAACCCAAATCTTTACGTAAAATTTTCCATAAAGTCGATGGACAAAGTCCAATTTGCTGAGCACGACGACGAATCGATAAATTGTCGTTTTCTTCGACACTGGCCTCAACGACAGCAATATTTTCTTCTGTACGAACTCTTCTCATTCTTGTCGGTGGCTTGGCATCCAAAAGAGTGAATGTAGACCGAAATTTGGTAATTACGTTCTTTATGGTGGTCTCTGACGGACGATTATGTGCACCATAAAATTCACGAAGTGCTCTATAAACATTTTTAATTGAACACTGATTTTGAAAATAAATTTCCACGATTTGAAAACGTTGTTCTGGAGTTAACCTATTCATAATGATTTGCCAAACAATACTGAGTAGAAATGCCACTTTGAGCTGTCAAAACAACTGTCATAAAATAAAACGACATCTATCGGAAAAACAAACCTCCTAAAAAAACACCCGTTATATATTAAAGTGTTTTTGTATACATTATTACGTATATAATGTATAAATAATTTATCTTACTTGTTTTTATATGCATTAAAAAAGTACATAGTTTTTATTTTAAGTTAAACTGAAAAAGCCAAAGTTTAATTTAATATTATTCAGAAATGATAATAAAGAAACAATTTTAATTAGTAAATTAGTTATATCAGCTTTCCGATATTTGTGCGCACGTTAGCTTTCCAAAATCCCACATTTCTTTTTTTCGCTATTTTGTATCAGATTTTTTTATTGGCTATATGGGAAATTTAATTATATGCATATTGCATAAATATGTAGCTGTACCATGTATATGGGGTTTACATAGGAAATGAGTGTAGCTTTCTGCCAATTTCAACGTGATTATAAATGATTAGGCAATTGCTAATCCGTCGTATGTATAAACATAAATCATATGTGAATTAAAATATTATCGCACTTGACCTTCCAAAATTTTCAATTTTATTAAAACAATAATTTCCCATAAGTATATATGAAGCGATCTATTAATACTCATAATTACTTCTTTCTGGTCTTATATACATATTTTTAATAATTTAAAGACCTTGGATAACCTGATTTTAAGACGGAATGATTTACTGTCTATCTAAAAAAAATTGTGTTTTATTTTGTGATATACAAACACCAAATCTCTAATTCATGTTTTCCGTCAAAAAATATATTGTTTGTGATACAATTACCCCCTTTCTAAATTAATTTTAAACTCGCAATGAACATACGGGAAATTCGAGTATGTAAGTTCATTCTACAGTGACATTAACCTTCATTACACAAACGCACATGTAAACTGAACAAATTATTTCATTTAATTTTTTTACGATTATTTTTGTAATAATACGTAAACATGAAACTAAAGTCTTTGTGTCCATGATATTTACAATTACTCATCACATTTTGGATATAAACAGATATTTATTTTATTAAAGATAAATCGAAGTTATATCTGGCATTGCAACGTTGAATAATGAGATAATTAAAATTATCAGAAAGCTGTAAACGGTTAAACGGTGGAAAATAAATTAACTATGGTTAATTAATCGATTCTTATGTTTCGGCTGTACAATAATAACAACGCAATATCAATTTCCAAATGATGTTAGGAAAGCCAAGCAGATAATACCCGAGGGGGCGCCCTACTCTATAGTTTTTTCCAAAATGTAGGAATAATTCGAGTAAATCCCACTTCAAAATTAGTGACAAACAATTCCAGAAACAGAAGATATTTTGAGAAATGAAATCCAGATCTGCTTAAACACACCTCAAAAACTCCCAAAAGAAAACTAGAATGCCGACCCGATCTCAAATCAAAATCCTCGTAATTTTCGAAATACGTACACTACAAGTACATGTCGACGAACAAATCAGACCACGACTTCCTACCATTGCAGTGTCACAAGATTTATCAAAAACCACTTTGGAAATATTTTGTGACAAATCTAGCTCGTCTTGTTCGCAAGAAACAGCCAAACTGATTGTGAGATTTTTTAGAAAACATTCAGAAATCAGTATGTTCTTTCCCTCGAAATCGGAAATCGTAATGCCACTAGCTGCCAAGATGGGTTTATACCAGGAAAATCGACGTTAACAAATTTAAATGAATTTACCAGATCGAAATTAGTTACAACGACTTCAGTAAAGCTTTGAATTGCATTAGCCATTACAAAGCTAGTTAGAAAGTCACTTACTTTGTTTGGCCGCCCTACTCTGTTCTGATTCTCCTCTTATTTTATGACCGAAAATATTTATCGAAATTGGTGGTCGATGATTAACTGTAATAAAGAAGTACCTTAAAGCTCTTACATAGGGTTATGAATATTATTATTGAGAGTATTCAATGTAATTATCAACTCATCGGTTCCCATCTTCGTAGGTGACTTCAAGATCTTCAAAAGGATTAAAAACCTCAAAAATTCAAGTAGTCCATGCAAGATGCCCAATTTTTCACCACTTTTTCGAGCATTTTGCCTAGTATCTTTCTAATGACACGTTTAATGTTGTCTTCCTCCTTCAATGTTGTCAATTCTGCAATTGTTGTTGGTTTATTGGCATAAACGAGAGACTTCACATAGTCCCATTAAAATAATAGTCAAGAGGCGACAAACTGCACGATCTAGGAGACCAATTCATCGGACCGAAATGTGAGATAAATTAATCACCGCACTCATTTCTCAATAAGTCCATGGTTTCGCGTGCTGTGTTTCATGTGGCGCCGTCTTGCTGAAACCACATATCGATCCGATTCAGTTCATGCATTTTGTGGCTGCTCATCACACCAAATGCGACAATTGCTTATTAACGTACCCATTTAACCAAACATTAGTTTCGTCGCTAAACACAATTTTTCGGTAAAAACCCAGATTTTTCTCAAGATGTTCTAAGGCCCATTCACCAAAACTTCGACAATGTGGCAAGGCTTGCGTAAAACCTTCAACGTAGTCGAGTAACACAATTCCAATTGCTGTGCCCTCCGACGGATGGACATTTTGTCATCTTCATCAACACTAGCTGCTACAGCAGCAAATTGGTGCGCTATTTTGTCAAAATGGCTTGAATTGTTTGCTCAGTAGGTCGATTATGACGAGCATAAAATTAAACACATTTTTCACTAAACACGAATTTTGATAATAAAATTCAATAATTTGTAAACGTTGTTCGGGTGTAAGTCTTTCCATTATGAAATGGAATGCTAACTGAGAACAATTCACTTCGACAGATTTCGCTAATTACGCGTAATGTGTGAAAAACAAAAACACGAAAAGCCGAAAAGAAAAAAACACTCGATACTTACTAGTTTTGGTAAATCGACTATTATTATACTCAGAATCAACAAAATCAACAAAGAAGAAAACATAAAATGCATTCGCATATCAGCTCTTCGACTTGCCTTTAATTTTAACTATTTCAATATTTATTTCAAAATATTCTAATATTTTCTCTCGTTTAATTTAGTATCAGTGCTCGAAATAGTCATTGAAATACAATAAAAGTGCCGAACTATCAAGCATATGTTCATACAATAACATTTGCTCCCAGCGTAATGTAAAATACATAACGTTCTGGCTATGGTCTAGATGCCAAATTTCCGAAAGAATCTGAATTTTATAAGCCTTTTCATGATGGGAATGCTATTAAAGAAAGTCAAAACAAACTTCAGAATTAAGTATACGTCAAAAGTTATAAAATGTACTTATACGACAAACAGAACCTCATAAATAAGAAAATAAAGTTTCTTCATTAGCATCAAGTACATTAGATTTTTCTAAAAGGAATTTTGATTTCACAAAGTGTAAATTAAAACATCGTTCGAGTAATTAAAGCTTCTAGAGTGTTAATAGCAATGTATTTTTATTCTCGAAACTGGAATATACCTCCAAGGGACTCTTTAGTAATTAAAATTATAGAACTGGTTTGAAACATAGTCAAAATCGGCGACACTCATAAGCCGCAATATTTAGTATAGCTCAAATGCAAATATTTATGAGTGCTTCTGTTCGTTTTGCCATACTTCTGATAACACTGTCGATCGTTTCTTGTGACATATTTTCCCATTCGTTCAAAAGTACATTTCGAAGTTTTGTGTTTCGAATTGCTGGATTTCGAGCTCGGACCTGTCTCTCTAGAGACATTGCAGGCCTGCAGAGCTTGTTTATTCCAACCTCAGACAAAAAAATCGTCACAAAGCGGTATGCGGCCGGGCATTATTCTGCATTAAAATAAAATTTTCTCCATTAAATGGGACAAATGGTACCACATGTTCTAGCAGAACGACATATCGATCAAGCTATAAGGGATCCGCCATCAATAGTCACCAATTCTGTACGGGCCTAAGCAAATACCGACCCAAACCATAATTGAGCCTTCACCATAAGCGATGGTTGTGGTAATGTTACAATACGAATACCGTTGACCTGGTCGCCTCCATACTCTTTGTCTTCCATCGATCGGGTTCACTAAGAAACGACTCTCGTCTATGAACAAAATATGGTCACATTGGTTCAAAGTTCAAAATAGGTGTTCTTGAGCAAAATTAAACCTTCCTTCTCAGTGATTTCTATGCAGTAAGAGCATTTTGGCTGGAACATATGATCTCAAAACAACTTATTTAAGCCTTCGTCTCACAGTACGTTCACTTATTGCTGTTTGAAGCCTATTTCTCAAAGTTTCAAGGACAATGAAACGGCCATCTCTGGAGCCAATACAACGTGTGCGGCCTTGGCCTTGTCTTCTCTCGCAAGAACCCGTTTACCTATATCGTAGAACAGACTGATAAATGGTAGACGTAGAAACACCGAACCTTCTAGCCACTTGGCGATAAGTGTCCCCATTCCCGATCATTGTCACAGCCCTGGCGACATCAGTGGGTCCCGTGTCGCTCATTTTGAATTAATAACTCTTTTTCTTCAAATTCTAATGGCGAATGAATTGATTTTCAAACATTATACAAATATATCATAGTAAATACAATTAAATAAAAAAAATACTTTACCACTAAAAGAGTTCAGTTAATTGTTAATATTTAAATTTGGAATTAAAATTTAATTTGGAATTAAAATATTGTAAAACACAGCCGTAACATTAAAGATTATAAATTAGAAAAACAAAAAAATATTGATGTTCTTTTGTTTTTTTCTTAATAAATCGAGTGTTACTTGTGTTCCCCTAATTGTGCCGCTGTGTGTAGAATGTTAGAATGTGCAAGGACATCATTTAAGGCAAAAGGACGTTGTTCCAGAAATCTTAAATAATTTTTAAAGAGTTCTGCAAGAAGAATAGGAGATGATACATTAGTGTACTTAACAAACCTGGTGGCCATAATCCACGAAGAATGTGAGATGCGATCAGCGCTCGTGGAGAAACATACTGTTAGAAAGCCATGCAATATTTGTTTTTTTATATATAGATAAAGACACGTGAATATCCGTATTTTGCTAATTTCATTATTTTATTCGAGTTGTTCCTCTGATATCTTCTCTTAAAAAAAAGATAGTATCCTGTACTTTTAAGAAACAGTGTAGTAAAACCAATGTGCGTATTCGGAATGGAACTTCCACTCAACAAACTTTATATGGACAACCTTTCTACGAATGCATCATTTTATTTTGCAAAACCGGGACAACCTAAGTACCAACTGAGACATTACAGGAAATCACCTTTAGGGAAAAAATATTAGAAATATTTCCGCATTTCAAACATCAGACACGGTTTGAATATGCCATCTATTAATCATTGGAATGAACTGAAGCAACTAACAGTATTATCATATTGGCCGCCATATTGAATAAGGATACGCAAACCATCCTAATTGATTTTGCTACTCATTTTTTGTATCAAAAAATAAGTTTCGCATTGTTCCGTCTGAAAAAACAATAATAGACAAAAATAGAATAATACAAATATTCGAATAATGGAATATACGACAAAAATTACCGAACACATTTTGTGTACGCATACTACATATTCAAATAAATATTCCTGTGCTTTTTTGAATAAGTAACGTAATAATGGCTGTTTATCAAATGTGATGGGAACCCTAAAATCAGAAAAAGAGCATCCTTGAGGAGTTCAATCCACATTTATATTATAATCAAATTTTAATTATCTGTTCTTCCTGGCAATGCAAGAGGCCAGGCCTAGCTGAAATAAACTACTACGATAGTCATTCATCGACATATATGATTATAGCTAATTCTATTAGTTCAGAGCAAAACTCTGACCATTCAACGTAGAATTAGACACGCCATACCAATATGAATACAACAAATTAAAATGATTTGGCAGCGATTAGAATTAAATGGATATAAAAATTGTAGACTCCGTGAGTGCCACAATTAATTATATACAAAAAATTCAAAAATGCATAAATATGTTTCACATACATTTTGGTAATACTAAAATCAGACCTTCAACTTAATTAATCCACAACCAATGATATTCCGAAATATTATCACTCAGACCGGAACTGCCTTTACATATGTATATAAGTATAAGACACTGTCAAGGTTTTTCAATATACATTTTGGAGAGCTTCTCGGATATAAATTCTTGACCTAATTTTAAATCACACATCACATTATAATCAATTATTCCCTCGAGATATTTGTTTATGTCTCGGAATTTTTAGTTTATTTCTCATGTATAAATTTTCAATTTTCGATAGAAGCTTAATGTATTTTATAAATAAAATTGATGTATTTACTCCGTTCATAATGTACATAACTATAAAAAGATGAGAGTTTATAAATAAGGCGTGTAATTGTAGTAAAAAGAAATTATTATATTTAATAAATTTAAATTAGACTATGAAAATTTTCTTTCTTCAAGCTTAATTACTTCCATCTCGTAGATAGATATATATTAAGTATGGTTAATATGTTTTGTAAAACATATGTTAATAAAAATACTTTAGATTCAAAGGAGCGCAAAATAATATGTACCTGACCTAATTTGGACGAATAAAATTTGTTCAGGTTAATTAAACAAGACAACACAAAATCCATTTACACTTGACGAACCTAAGGGTAGCCTTGAGTAGTGTGTAGTAAATGTAGTTATAAAACAATAATTTTCTAACAACGAATAATTTACACAACAAAAACTTAAATGCTCTATTGTATTGTAAATCTTCTTTAAGCCTTCATAATTTGTGCGTACCTGTAAAATTGAATAAACTAATGTTCACAAAACACTTTTTTATCTTAATATTTTATTAGGGCGGCATCTTATAGAATATTTAGATAGATAGAATTCATATCTAAACGATAGTTTAGGCATATTAAAATTAAAAAGAAATATTAACATTAAATTTTACTCGATACGCCGTTATTTAGAATACAATAAACTAACAATAAAAATTAGAATTTACCACAAACATGTTTAGAAACCTATTTCAGCATTGAAACTAAGTTTGGTGACCTTTTTCAGTGCTCATAGTCTAAAATGAATACATACATAGAATACACAGTGCAAGGTATTGCGAGACATATTTCAAGAAAAACGTATAATTGAAATATACGAGGAAAGACAAAGAAACTACAAATGCGATTTCAATTGCATGAATTGAAAGCGATTTAAGTAATGCAACGTTAATTATTTTAGATTTGTTTAATAGGAGTACATAAAAAGTATATTTAAGTAATTTGGTTTAACTGTTCAAAGAGTAGGCACGTTCTTGGAATATTATGCTCGGTTTAATTACGAAATTGTATTGGTCTTATCACGATTCTAATATCAATCAATTTTGAAATTTTATTGAAATAGTATTCGATAACTTTGGCGCCTTACATAATATTGCTTTAAATATATTGTTGGCTTGAATTTCTACAGCATGGAATTGGGCTGAGTAAATATTGGGGTCAGAAAGTGTTGTTTTGTTTTGGAGCTGATATAAGGTGAATAATCGATTTTAAGGTGTTGGTTATTAGTAACTAAAATAATACGTTTTATTGTAGCTCCCACCAGAATATATACCAGAATAGAGGGTAAATATTTTAAATTATTCAAAATGAAAGAATCAAACAAGAGATCAATAATATTTCAATAAGTATTTGCCAAAAATAATTTGATACGGATAATCGACTCAATGTTGAGCCATCTGCTATTGAAATGAAAATTGGTTCTTTTCTCGCCCTGCTGTGGAGGATTCAAAACTACATTATACTTAAATATTGTATGAATAAACAAAATTATATCCATAAAAAATTGTATGGCATTACGAATGGCCAATCAAATTTGGGAACTAATGATTATACGAAAATTATTATTAGCTACTCACAAAACACTTTTACCAAGTATAAGTAAACTTCTGTTTCAAAATACAAATAATACTTAGTCACAGACACAATAATCTTACATATTCGACCTTGGGCTATCCGTTTTTTTTTTTTTGCAAATAACAAATGGGTATGTTGACATTCAAGTAGTATGATGATTAATCATTTGATAATCAAACAATATAATATTTTGAATTCCATCGCAAAATGATTATACTTTTCAGCACAGTAATTTTTATGTAACCAAATTATCCCCTTGACCGAGTGGTATTTTAATTATTTTTTAAAGTACCTAAATTTTATTTTTATAGAGTTTTGGAGGAAGATAAATATGACACAATTTTTAAAATTGTCAGATATATTCTAAAACCCAAGAAGAATATAGGAAAAGGTTAGCGCCCGTAGTGGGCCATTTGAGATGACAATATAACGACAATATACCAAAAATTATTAAAAAATTTAGAAAGTACTCAAACGTAAGTACATATTATAATAATTAAGCGTTTGTATTTTTAACATTTTTGCCTGATAAGATTTAGCTGAGTTACAGTGACGTGACATTTCAGTTCTCGAATATGAGTGGCAACAAATTAAAGCTTTCAAGTGTTTGCCGCACTAAGCAACAGATTACTTGAATAGTATAATTTGCTCATTTACTACCGGAAACACATTGAAAATTGTAAAGTGTGGTATTTTGATGAATTCTCAGTTAAGCTTATTGATAATATTTATGGCTTATCGAACCTACGTATTTCACATTTTCAGAAATGGTTAAATGAAAACCAAAAAATTTCATTGCAAACATATGGGCCGAAATATTTCTGGTAACACTTCAATTATGGCAGGACGGTGTGAGTTGTGTAAAAATTATACTCGAAGAACTAGGAATCGCCAAAAGGTAAATATTTCAAAAAATACGGTAAATTCTAAAAAAAATGTTCTATAATAATAAAACCGACATGGGCATCATTACAAAGGTTTTTTCGAATTTATGTGTTAGACGTTCTTTACAGAGGACTTTTCCACAGTGCTCGTTAAGCAAACAGTTTATTGTATTATTGTATCAAATCGTTCCAAATTCTATCAAATCGTTTTAAATCGTTCCAAATCGTAATCACATTGTTCCAATCGTATGTAGCCTATCAATTTATCTCAAATCGTTCCAAATTGGCTTGATAAAGAATTATTTGACAATTCAATCAATAGCTCGTCACTGAACTTGTCAGTTTCTGCTAATAGAGAACTAAATTTGGTAGAAATTGATCTGTGCCTAGAGGAATACGCTATGCTTAGAATAAAGGAATAGGGCCAGTATAATATGGTTCCCATAGCAAAGTCCGAAGGCAATACTCCTTAACAGATCAATAGTTAGTAATAGCCAAACAGTAATTAATAGAGCATATTACCAAAACTGTTAATTAAACCGCTGGCCACCGTACCTTGGACAGAAACAAGAGCATCGGAAGACTCAGCAATTTGTAAATTAAGAATAACATTATTTGGATAAGTTTCAATGACAAACGATAACAATGGATTATTGAAGCTTGCTATCTACGTGTTTTTGTTTTTCAAAAATAGATTGAATTCCAAGATATCACCCAGGTGCTTAACATAGTCTGATCTGGTTCAAATTTCTACACCTTGTATAGACAACTAAGTCGGTCTTAGAAGGATGATGTAAAAACTCATATATAATTATCAAGTCTTTTTCAATCCAGAGGGCGTGTTGGATTAGATCTAAGAAGATATTCAGATATTTACCCGGAGACTGTTAAAACAAAAACTTCAACGCAACTCTGAGCAGTAAACCCAAATATTTCAAGACTTCCTCTAATTAGAAAAAGCCAAATTAGCAGACGGAACAATGATCTGAGGACATCCTTTATCAACAAAGAAGTAGAAGAAACTTCTCAACTTATCACTTTAACAATTTTAGTAGATGAATAATTTTTATTTCATCCGCATGTAAGACCCAAAAACAAAAGGTTACACGGAAAATGCCAATCAACAGTTTCCACCTAAAAGGCACCCATTTAAACTACAACTTAAACATCCAAATTAATCGCATTCAACTTCTCATCAGATGAAAATTTATCATCATTGCTAGCCTTCGAAAGGCCAGAAACAGTGAATGCCGCAATAACCAGAACCAAACTAGAATATGATCGTAAGGTAAGTGACAACATGAAAATAATTTTGGGCTCTGGTTCAAATACTCGAATGTTTTGGTTCTTTGCTAATAGGGTTAAAAGGAATTTTGCTGGCAAATCTGTGCCTTATTTGGTTTAGAATAATGTCTATTATAAAACTGTCTTTCAAAAAACAAATTTATTAGCATCTTGAATCTCATTTTCTTGCTGCTTCGACAACTAAAGCCTTCCCCAATACTCCCTAAAGTTGACTCAACTATGAGCAAAATATGTTCCCGTTCCCGACGATAGTCTCCAAAATTCTAAGGGAACTTAACCCAAAGACACCAATGCCTGATGGTATTCCAGCAATTATACTCAAGAGTAGCTGCAATTCCCTCACTAGGCCGTTTAACAAATTATTTCATTTTCTTTTCTTCGATTTAGAATGTGAATATTCAACTATGTCTAAGTGTGTCACAAGAATCGTCCTTGTCCCCTACGCTGTTTTTGGTTTTCAGCAATGATTTATCGACCTCAATAAGATACCACATCCATTAATTTACTGACGATATATCGCAGTCGGTTTCTATTAACAGATCGACAGCATAACTCCCTGATATCAACAGCTTTTATTAGAAGATCCAATACTCATTTCAATTCTTCATACATCGATAGAAGTATTGTTTTCGTACAAGGTTTGCTAAAATACTTTAAATATGTATAATATATTAGAGGTTTTTGTAAATAAACTACAAACGAGAGGGATTTGTTAAATAATGTAAATAACTTGCCTCTAGTCTTTCAATTGTTAATAAAAGGGTTCTGACCACCATATATCCGTGACGAAGACTAGAACTGCCCTTGCCAATTTGTATTGTAAAAGATGCTTTGTCAACTTTGAAAGAAACTGGAGAGCCACGAGCTTTTCAAAAACACTCCTGCTAAATGTGGCAACTGACTATGGTAGAAATAGCTCGCACAATTGTTTGCTCATATAAGTAGTTGCTTCACAGTTGTAGTTTCTATTAACTATTAGAAACATACGCTTATTCGCGGATTATACATATGTGTCCATATATACTTTACGTGGAAAAATACGTTTTTTAGTAATGGCGTACGGGTTAAAATGGAAAACGAGCTAATCGTTCGCCCTTGTTATTCATTCTCCTGTTTAAAAAATCTGCTTTCATAACTCTTTCACAACATGTTTGTGCGTAGTCATCGATCTCCGCTTCACTATATAAAGATTTGTATATGATTATGAACTACGACACTTGATCAGCAATACTTTTTAGGGAGAGGTAAAGAAACGAATTCATATTTTCATATGTGTTAATACAAAATTCTTTCCGGATTAAATTTATTTGATTCGATTATTAGTGAGTGTATTTAAATAATAATTGCCTGAAGATGAGATGTTAATACTTTACTTAATTTAGTTTAAAGAATTAAAAAATTTATTTTTATTTTGGGAGGCAGATTTAAGGCTTATCTCAATATTACAAAATATTTATTTGTATGGATTGTGACTAATTGCTTTAAATTGAGCACGATTTGGCACTCGCTACGTCCTCTTTAAATAGGAGATTTGTTGATTGGTAGGATTAGCGATAGGCAGTTAGATATTTTCGAGGAACGATATGGTTGGTGTTCGTTCTAGAGAAGGTGGAGAAACAATTATCACTTTGATTATTCATGAGGATACTGCGGCGAATTGCAAATTTCCCTCGGTATTTATAAATTTGCGAAAGAAATCGCGCGGGGATATTTGCCAATTTTGCAGTGTAACACAAATTTGCATATTATGTATTACCAATAATGTTTTAATAAAGTACGGCCCTTGTAAAATTTACAGGGCAATATTTAGAATGCATTTTTAAATACTAAAATTGGTAAATTCGAGCTGCGCAATTTGAATATATCATTTGGAAAGAATGTGTGTGATTTCGAGTAGTTTCTGGATTAATAAGGCAAAATGGTAATAATTAATTTTAATCGTAAAACATACAATTTTAATTAGGCATAAAATATAATTTACATTTGTCTGTATTCTACATGGTCGCATCTCAACAAATGGCCTCTAAATTTGAGGATAAAATCTGAAACCCTAAACGATACATGGTAACAACAAAATAAATATTTATAATACTTTATGTTAATTAGCTTATAAAAGGCGTTCAAATTTGAGGTATCTTTTTATATATTCCGCCATTTATATTTTTTGTACTAGAGAATCATATGTTATTTGACAGATGACAAGTACAAACATTCCGGTTACTGAAAATAGAGAGATATACGACTGAACAACATGTTTTCATTATTAAAACTTATTTTAAATGTGGGGAAAGTTATTCAGAAGTTGGAAGAAAATTGCGTTCAAAATACGGTAGAGAAAATGAGACAAAAATCGTGCTATTAACCTTATCATTGATAAATTTACTGGATTGAAGCTGGTTCAATCAAGATCACAGAAGCAGAATTGATCATCGTATTGATCGTGCAAGTGGAAATATTTCAGCTGCTAGAGTGTTAGCACAAATGTTGCTTAAGAGCCAAAGACATCAATTCGTCGTCGTTCACAGCAATTAAACCTCAAATAACAAAATTAGTCAATATTTTACACAAAGATCTTCATGTAAAGGCTTACGAAATACAGTTAACACAAGAATTAAAGTCAAATACCCACGCATTACGTCGGCAATTCGTTACTTGGGCCATAGAAAAACAAGAAGAAAATGAGAATTTGTTCAAGCAAATTATCTTCAAGGATGAAGCTCATTTTGAAATTGGCGGCTATGTCAACAAACAAAACTGCCGCATTTGGTCTGAAGAAAATCCTAGAGAATTGTTTGAAAAGACAATGAAACCAATAAACTTACTGTATGGTGTCGATTTTGGTGTGGTGGCGTAACTGGTCCATACTTTTTACGAAAATCAAAATGGCAATACAATTACTGTGAATGGAGCTCGATATCGAGAGATGATTAGGAACTTTTTGTGGAATCAATCGTTATTTTGAAAGAGAATTTTAATAATAGAATAATTTGTAAATTGGCCACAGGTATCATGCGATTTAACGCCATTGGACTTCTTATGGGGTTTCTTGAAGAGTAAACTTTATGTGGAGAATCCTCCAACTGTTCAACACCTCAAAGAGAAGATTATCGAACAAATATCACTAATTGAACCATCATTATGCGAAAAAGTTATTCAAAATGTTGGTAAAAGATTGACAGCCTGCCAAGCTAGCAGAGGAGGTCACTTGAACGACATTCTTTTACATTATTAATCGGAACCAATGTACTTTAATTTCCAATAAAAATAAATAAAGATTTCACACAATTTATGTCTTTTATTTAAAATTTAAAAAGCTTTTTTTAATTTCAGAATTTTTAGAACGCACTTTTAGAGGACCGACGAACAAACTTAGTTTCCTGAATATTAAACTGCTGCGGACATGAGAAGGATATACCTAATTATTAGCAACATTACAACAACTCAATATTTTCCAAGGCTGCAAAATGAAAATATTTTTGATCAAAATTTAAATCGTAAGTTTATTATGTAAATATGAATAAATGTGAATAAAAAATATTGATTAAAACAAATGAGCCGTTTATTTTAAAACTGGCATAAATCACTTTTTTAATCGAGATATTGGGTGTTTGAGTTTTAACATGTTTGAGTTTTAACGGAAAAAGCAAACGGCGAAAAAGTTGCGAGAGCCTTGGCTCCAGAACAGATTGCAGGGATAATAAAATAAAAAGAAAAAAAAACTTTCGAGAAGATTTACTTGTATTTGTTATCTCAGGATACTTATATTTTTGATTGAACATTTTTTTTAAATTAAGAGATACCGATAAATTGTAACTAATGTTACATTAACTTGATTTTTTTGAAAAAGCGACTTAAGCCACTTTCAAAATAAACGGCTCAAATGTGTTTCATTAAAATTGGTGATAAGTTCCCTTTTCCAATCTATAAGTTTTGATGTGTTTGCTTTTGTGCAGAGCAAATATTATTTACTGCGCTTCAAATTTTTCAATCTGCAAATTTTAAAAATGCATTTTCACCATTATCCACCATGCTATCATTATTTACCATGCGCCCTACTAATTTATACACTCAAAAGTCTATGTTCTAATTTTAAAAACTTAACTTTGGTTTAATGAAACCATGCACCAACTATGAAATAAACGAGTTACCAGGTTAGGAGTGTATTTTTCGAAATAATTTGGAGCAGGTAAATTAGCATTTCGCCTAAAACGGTTTATTATTGCCTTCTACAATAAATAACAAATCAAAAATTATATTTGTTGTTTGTTTATTTACTGAAGAATCAAAGACTAAGTAAGAGCATTTTAAACTAGATATTAATTTAACTACATAAATACTACCAAACTACAAGTCTCAAACTGTCTGCTCTGACCTTATCCTCGTTATGCACTGCAAACCGACATATTTATTAAAAATAAAATATATGTTCAAATCAAAAAGTACGATTTTGAGTGTAGGAGCGAATCATAAACCCACGCCAGTATAGAAAAAAACAAATAAAACGAAAAAATTATGCCAAATTCGCATAGCAAAAATAAAAATCCACCACGTCCCAGGTTGTTGATACATGGCCCCAAGGCTACATACATTTACGTATAGTCAATTTCATGCCTTTCCCCTCGTTTGTAAAATAAAATTTCTCAAAACATAATTTCGAACCGATATGAAGTGAATAATAAAATAATTTTTTGGGGTGGGTATGCTTACCTAAAACCTACACGTTTTCTACAATCTAAGGGTATACAAACAACTCTAACCCTGCGTATGACTCATTCAAAAGTTTTCTTATGAATTTACACACGTCATACTCGCATCTATAGTTAGTATATACATATATATATATATATAGTATTGTAGGAGTAACAAAACAACAAAAAATAAACTGAATTTATAAAATACACGTACATATTTATAGTAATTGAATGCACTCAAATAAACCGAAAAATTTATTATTTTCGTTTTCTAGATCAAGTGAAATCAGTAAGCAATAATTTTGTTTTAGTGCTTCTCTTCCGCATTAAAATGCATATACAAAACAAAACTATTAACTATACACACGTAGTACCAAGAGAAACCTGTATTCAAATTTGTCAACTACATAGCTACATAATCGACATTCGCCATTTATTGATTCTCAACTCAATTTGTGATTGTTATAGATTTGGTTCTATTCCGATCCGATACGACAAACAATCAGAAACCTAAACTAAAACATATTTTTTTATTTTATTGTTTTGATTGATTTGGGAGACGATTACGTCAAAATGTCGTACACAGAGCGCATACAAGACAAATTCTTATTTTTTATTTAATTCACGTACATTCAACATATATGTAAGTATGTATGTAATGTGGAAAATTCTCATTTATACAAGAAAGATGAATTAATGGCATATACAAAATGTATGTAGACTGTTTGTACATTGTAGATACTTTTTATTTAGCTGCAGGTTGTTTTATAAATTTGGGAAATCGTCGTACTGTTAAAAGCAAAAAAATCGTTTTATATCTTATGTAGTTGAGTATGTACTACATAAATACATATTCACTTTGTTGTTGTGGCATTATAAATAAGATATGTGTACGTTACTTCCAATAATGAATACTTTTATAAGTGTATACGATTTATTTATTTTACTGTCTAAATACCATAATAATATTCATATGAAAAAAATATTGCACACACGAAAGCTGTTTGAGTAGAGAACACGGCGTGAAGCGGAAAATGTACAACCGAAAGGTACAAAATTGTTTTCATAAGATATCCAAAGAAATGCTGCAAGTTTGGTAACTAGCCAAGTATAAGGCTGATGAGCCAAGAAAATTCCGAAATGTAAGCTGCGTAAGTACAGTTCAAGCATATTGGGGCACCAACCACACCAAAACTGTCCCACCCAGAACCTTCATAAAACTAGTTCAAATTTGCGTTATCTGCGAAACACGCAGGATTAATGTACTGTAGCTTAGTGCATTAATCCTACCTTTTTAAAATCTACACGTGTATTAATCGTTGTTAATCAACATCCAAGTAAAACTAGGTTACACAAGATTGGATTAAATGTAGGTTTGCTCAAAATGTTTGTTATTTGATGCCGACTTTTAGCCGTTCGGAACAATTATTTGTATTAAGCTATTTAGTTGAAAGAGATTATGATTATATTAGTTATAAAATTGAAATAATTTAAATTATGATCTTCCATTATGTTAAATATAAGTCAATTTGCACGAACCTGTAGTCATAAGCAATTTTATGTTTCTTCTTTTGTCCTACATGCAATTACTGCACTAATCTAAAAAATTAACTAATCCCTAAGTAGTTTACCCTTTGAATTTACTGATTTAAAATTACTATTCAGACTGTGGTCTAATTCATGACATTTTGTTGAAACTGTCTTATTTGAAAGTTAAATTTTACAAATTGGGTTGACTTATTTAGGAAGGTTCCTACTAAACTGGAAGCTCACTGTAATTACTCAAAACAGTATATGAAGGATTAAACTAGTCTATATCATATACCTAGTCTGAGTACGGTAACTATACCAAACTGAAAATAAAAATCATTCATTCATTTGCAACTCAATAACAAACAAACTACACGATTAAATTTGATGTAAAAAATAGAAGAAATTTTCAAATTAATATATTTCTGAACGTCACAAATTAAAATGCATAGTAACTTTCTTAAAAAGCTTAGATCAATCTTATATTATACTATTTAGGATATTGATTCTAAAGGCTCTGCCTTCCCTAAAGTTCACAGCAAAAAAACAAAATTCTAAACGATAGAAATATGAATTTCGGGTAAATCAGCATGTCTCCTTCCCAACCCCACAAATGTACAGCTCTAAAAACCTAAAAGCTCTTCGTCAGGACATAACACGAGATTATTATTAAAATTTTAAAATGGACCAGCCGTTATCACAGGATACCGTGTATTCAGACAGTTAAGTGTTCTTTACTAAGTAAGGGTAAGTGCACAAGGTTCGATAAGCATCTGTAGGAACATTTTCTTCTAGAGTTTTTTGATGTTCAATAGCTATTATGGAAAACTCGTGCTTAGTTTTTTCCTTTTCTTGAAATTTTCTTTTAATATTTCATTATTACCTCTCAAACTTGATGAAGTTGTGCAAGCTCGATCGAAATATACAACAATAATAGACTCAAATTTTTCTCGCAATAATAAAATTAAATCCATAATCTCGTGCCTAGTTTTGTTTGTTTTTAAATATTTTAGTGTTTTATTTTAGAAAAAAATTAGATAAAAACAGATTAGCCATAAGTTCCATAAAAATGTATGAAAACTTACTCAGAAAGTTGCTTGTTTGGCATGCTAATACGGAGTTGTTGTATTAGGTAGGTTCGAACTTAATTTTTAGATTAGGTGCAACAACAAACTTAATTTAGTAAAGAACGCTCTTAAGGCATTTTTTCCTCACACCAGAGTTTTGATCATTTTTCTTGATGTTTTAGTAAATTCGGACCGAACATGAAAAACAACTAACCGCCACGAAAAAGCGATCACAACGGGAACAGTTTTGAAATTTTATAATAAATTAAATATTTTTAAGAAAATTTAACTGGTTCCGATTTTTATAAATCTGACAATAAATTTATTTTACAATTTATTGTTCATCTAATTTGATGTACATGTTTTGAAGTCAGATATTTAATGGTTTAAAAGATAGATTATAAATATTTATTTGAAATGCTCAAAGCCGAGACGAATCTATTCTGCGAAACTTTAGGAGCGATTCCCCAAAAAACTCGTTAATGGATAAATCAACAACTACGTTCAATAGAATCGTAGCTAACGCTATGATGATAAATTAAAAGGCAAGAAAGTAGCCTAGAAGAATCACTGCAAAAACTCCATCTTAGTTACAGTGTAATATTTTATTTTTGGCACCCAAATTTTAAAAAATTTGGTTAAGAATACAAGAAATTAGAATTTGACTGAATTTTCGAATGAAATTCTGCGAATGATCCAAATAATTTAATAAAAATATCAGAATTTCTACAACACCCTGTCCATTAGACAATCACGGGCTAGGCTAAAATATATTAAAGTATGAGAGCGCATTAAAAACGGAGTAAGATCGATGAAAAGCGGCATCTACTGTCTAAAATTCGGAGCCCGAATGTAAATCTATGCTAAACCAAACTCAGCTTATATGACGGAATTGGGATTTTACCATACAAAACATAGAGTCGGAGCAAACGAGCACTAAACAACAAATTTATTAAGTTGTCCGCAAATTAAGTAGGTAGATTGCATCGAAAATAAATTTACGCTATAGTTCCTAGAAATCCGTTAGAAACCTGATACTAGTCACCTAATTGCTAGATCAATATCTAAAATATGAACCAGTGGTCATCATGGGTCTTACTCCTAACATTTGCTGTGGCGGAAACAGTGTACAAATAAAACTTAAAACTGTTTAGTTTTTGAGGGAACAATTTTTTTTTTTGCTCTCCTGAAAAATCTTTACACAATTATCTTAATTGTACACACTTCTAAGAAAATATAAAACTGATTGCATTTCACTTAATAATTTTAACTTGTATAATATTAAACAAATAATTTAGTCCACAGTTAGCAAAAACTAATTCTAATTTAAACAATATTTTGGAATTATTTCTAAACTGCAACGATGTACAAACATTCTCTCGCAGGAATTTTGCTCGATGGTTGTTTCAAGTAAAAAAGAAGCTGCCCTTTCATTTTAAAACCACACATTTCTTTAGCTAATCTTCTAACCTCCTAGTTCCAATAGTTAATGCTTCAACAATATTTTATATTTGAGGTTGTGAACCATGTGCTTTTTGGGGTATACAATTTCGCGTATAAAAGAGTTAAGATTATCTCAAATGAAATGCTTAACTACTACGTCACTCTATAAATTCCGAAGCAGACACCATCTGTGTGCGCATCTAATAAAAAAAAATCAAATGATTTTTTGAATGTACTAACTATATGTACCAACTTTATGACAATTCGACCATTACTTTACAAGTTACAGTTGCTTAGTAACGCTACTTCTGTTATTTGCAGAACAATAGAAAAAATGAATTTCGTGTGTTGATTAAACACTGTTTTTTGATGCAAAAAAATACCATTCAAGCAAAGCAATGGCTTAAAAAGTGTTATAGGGACTCTACTCCATAAGCAACCGTCGAACGTTGGTTTGCTGAGTTTAAACCTGGCCGTAAAAACACCGATAATGCTGAACCCTATGGTCGCCCGAATTCAGAAGTCATTTCAGAAAAGAGTCCACAAAGTCGTTTCGGAAGACCGTAAAGTGCACTTGCGTGAGATAGCTGACATCTTAAAGATATCAGAAGGCAGTGTATAAGCTACTTTACATGAACATTTGTCCATAAAAAAGCTGTGTTCAAAGTGGGTGCCGCATTTGCACACATTGGAACAAAAACAGCAACGCGTCGATGATTCACAGCGATGTTTGGAGCGGTTTAACCGTAATAAACAGGACTTTTTGCATCGATATTTGACAATGGTCCACCACTACCCTTCAGAATAAAAACGTCAGTCAACTGAATGGACAGTAGCCAGTGAAAGCCATCCGAAGTGTCCAAAATGCAATGTAGGCCGGTAAGGTTTACCAGACAAGTGGTGCAGTTGTTAAAGCTTCGGACCAGGAGGTACTCGGTTCGAATTCCATCAGAGACTGGATGCAAAGCAAATTTTCCCAAATTCTCTTTTACCAAGACAGTACACCATATCACAATTCTTTGGCTACGATCACAAAATTTAACGAATTGAAGTTCCAATTGTTTCCCCATCCACTGTATTCTTCGGATCTGGCTCCCAGCGACTACTATCTGTTAGCAGACCAAAAAAATGTATCAGGGACAGATATTTGCCGAAACAAACGCTGTTTTGAGGCCAAAGGTAAATCGTTCTACAAAAAAGGCACCGAAATGTTAGAGAAGCATTGGAATGAATGTTTCGCCTTTGAAGGGAACTATGTTAATGAATAATATAAAATTTTGCCAAAACAATGTTTTTTAGTAATAAGGCTCGGGACTTATTGTGTGACGTGATATTTGATTGTTTCCTTTCTGAACCAAAGTTCCCTAGTGACGGTGAACAAAATTAATAACAGAATTTTTCCATTTTGTCCTTTCTATTAAGTTAAATACCTACTTTGATGAAAATCGTTATTATTTTCAACCTACCAGCAGAGTGATATTTTATTTCGCAATAGTTTTAGCGAGATGAAAGAAAATTTATTAGTCGTGGTGTAAATTAAAAAATAGGCCAATTATTTATAATTTAATTTGGTAAGAGTAAGCTGCGATGTATCTAAATAGAACCGTTAAAGTTGCCCTTGAAGAAACACTTTTCTAAAAAAAACATACTAAATCTGAGGATAAATTTAAGCTTTCTGATACAATGAAAAAGAAAAATAATGTGCATTGGTGTTGTGTCTTTGCCAAGATCTAATTTGTTTTGTGATACCTTTTCGAGTCTACTCTTACATTTCATAGGTTGGGTAGTTATTTCTAATATTTTTTCGAAAGTACCTAAATATTTTGAGTATTCGATATCCGAAGAAAAACACACATTTAAGTGACGTACAATAGACAATTCAAGATGGACCACTTAATAGATCACTAATTATTTTTTGATACAGAACATTTTAGACGTCATATTCGCTCAATTGATATAAATTAAAACTTGCTTAAACCAGAATGCGATAAGTAGTTTAAAGATAAGAATTTCATGTAACTACATATGAGATTGGAATTTATAGATAAGAAATTAAATATTTACAACAGTAGCTCGAGGAGATATGGTTCATTCATAAATCATCTTATATTAAACAGGGAAACACATTTTGGAAAGTAAGATCAAGGGGTTAGTACCTGAAAATTAACTTCAGATTCGCAAAGACCGGTGTGTGCTCCGGTCTAATTATCATCGATTGAGTTAAAATTATCTTTGTTCTGCTATCCTGGTACAAATAAGTATAGGTTTTACACTAGGTAGTTTTGAAGAGAGGAAGAGGTATGCCTGTGTTGACATATCTGCCAGAACACCGAAACGTATATAACCGATAATCTGCTATTGTAGAATATTTAATTTGATTGTAGTTGTGAGTTTGTAAGTTAAAAAATCTTTGCAATTACTTGACCGTGAACTCGACTTGTAAATTTCAAGGAGAACTAGAATCGACAGTGTTATAATATTGGAACGACACACGTTTAATTAACGTGTCGTAGACAGTTTTTTAGGTGTGTACTTATCCGTTGCACTTTATCGCATATCTCTCTTTACTCTAATCACAGCAATTCACTGTATATTATTTGGTAACTGCAAGAAGGTATGCGTGGACGAATTAATTTTGTTTTGTGTGTAAGTATCGACGAATTAAATAAGATAAATATAAGAAATTTGTATCTAGCTATCTATACATAACAGAAAAAAATGTTATCGAGTTTTCATTCACAGCAATTATGTCACCACAAGATGAAACGAACAAGAAAAACACAAAAAGAAACAAAATACAAGTATGATGAATATGTAAAGTGGTCGCTGGATGTTAAGATTTTTTCTCTCATCTTCCACGACTTGATTTGACTTACCCAAAGCTCTGTACCCCAACTCATTTTAATTTATCGTATATTTCACCACTTTACCACTATAAAAGTTGTAATTTTCACTTGATGAAAACTTATATATTAAAATAATTTCGATTTAGTAATCACATCAAAAGAATGTAAAAAAAACTTTAAACCACTTTCAATTATCAGAGATTTTTTTGCAACTTGTAAATATTTTCTTCTTGTAGCTTTTTATCGGATTCCTGCTGCTATAAACAAAAGCACAACACAACCATAAACAACTTTTTGCGTAAATTAATTTACATTTATTTAAAATAGTAAAAATACATTTTTTTTAAACTTAATTATTTTAGTAATTTGGATATTCACACAACAGCACAGGAAAAAATTAATTTATCTTAAATTTTTTTTTTTGTTATTTTTTATGTTCTTTGAAATTAAACATGGCCGACCGATAAAAAAGTCGCGGCGCACTCACTCACTGTATATACTACACTCCAGTGTGTGTGTACTAAACAAATACACTGCGAAGACCAATGATGATGACTCAAAAACATTGATCAAAACTGACAGTCCGCACAGAATTCTAAACTGAACGAATTTTAAAAACACCGTACTGATTAGTAGTTACAAAATAACACTACATTTTATATTAATAAAGAAATACACTGATTTTTTTGTATTAAACACGAAATTAAAAACAAAAAACATAAAAAAATTCTCTATCACGAGTTTATTTTACCGTGACTGTTTCGTTTCGTTCCACTACTACCACTAGCAGCAGCCAGACAGCGATTATTTTTTTGTTGCTTTTGACGTTTTTTTGGAAACATGTTTACATGTAACGAGTATAATGACAAACCCTGGTTGACGCCCTCGCCTGTTTGAATTGGAATTTTTTGGAAAATTGAATTTATACGCGTTGATTTGTATCGCGATGATTTGTTATTAGAAATTAGATATATAATCGTTGTGGTATCGAAAAATTTAAATGCCTAACCATTGCCTAACACTTGAATTTTTTGGTCGTTATTTCGTTTGAATTCAATTCATGTTTACATGATACTCAAATTTGAAGTTAAATTCAATTACAATTTTATTGCGTTTACGTGTAAATAAGTTTTGCGCAATTTTTACACGATCAGCAATTGGAAAATTATAATCCGCAACAAATTTTGATTCGCTTAAAAAAGTATTTATCAATTACCGTTCTTGCATTACGGGTTTATAAAAACGTTAAATATAAAGAATATGAAATTCAATTCTAAGCTTATTAACATAATGATCAAAAAATATTTTATTAAATTTCAAACATGTTTAGGCCATTTAAGTAAATAATAGCGGGAATATACGACTATGTTCGTATGCACAAGGGTAGAGAACCTCGCCGCCATGAGAAATAGAAATGCAGTTCGTAATCTCACCAAATACAGTGAAAATCACCTAAGGCGGAAATTTACGATGGCGGAAACCCACACGACGGAACACAACCAAAAATATAACGTTCCACTAAATTAAACGCACGCTATAAACAGAACCAGAGATACAGCGATGAGATACAATGCCTGTCAAATTAAAATACACGACGACGACATTGTCGCCGATTTTTTTTAGTTAGGTTAGTTTAACTAGTTTGAGATTATTATCATAGAAAAATAAGTTTACCATAGATTTTCTCATTTTTATAAATCGAGAGATAAAAATGAGACGTGTAAAAAACTTCTGATAATTCCAATGTCATGACTGTATTTGTGATTTTAGATTGCGCGCAATGTAAAGTGACAAATACAATCATGGCATTGGAATTATCAGAAGTTTTTTACTCAACTCATTTTTATGGGAGAATCTATGGCAAACTTATTTTTCTATGGTATTATGCTGGAATCAAATTTTTTAGAACTGTTTTTAAATTAATTTCAACCAAATCTGAATGTTTTACACAATGTTTTAAGTAAAAAAATTTTAGATAGAATCGCTAAAAAGATAAAAGGACTATTTTAGGGTTAATTTATTATTATTATTCTTGTTTCGTTGCTCTTACGCTGACACGCTTGTTGTATTTACCAATAAAGCGACATCGAAATTGTAGCTAATACATATATTATACATATCTGAAATAGTATTTACCAAAAAATAGCAAAAAAGATTAATGCACATCAAAAAATTTATTCTATTTGACAGAAAAAATCAACTTTTTATCGTAAATCTTTCTCTAATGAAACTAATACCAATAGGAAAAGAAACATCAATTTTTGTAGAAACGGCAATTGTTGTGTTAATTTATAAATAATTTAAAGCATGAGTTGTAAATTTAATTGAAATATATTTTAATCGATCATTATGTGTTATGTGTTCAAATATTGACGATTATTCGTTCGGAAATATGTACATAAACTTTCGTATAGCGGAGTTCCCAATTGATGTCATTTTGACATGACATTTCTAAACTTCAAATAATAAAACCCTGTTTAATATCTTCAATACATACATAAAACACATCAATTTTGTTCTATTTGAACCATAAAATTCACACTGATTAAATAAATATAAAATAGATAACGAAAATAGTAAGCGGCGCTGTAATATTTTTTTATTTTTATTTTTTTCATTAAAACTGTGGTCCGATAATGTGTAAATCAGAAACAATTTTGGTCAACATGTTGATTTTACTAATCGGTATATCGCATTGTTCTTTGATCTGAGTGATTTGCAACAGCAAAGCAGCAACAGATACAAACGAAAAACACCGAAAGCTCGGAACAGAACAAGTGCGACAACCACGAGCGTCGACGAATCAATAAAAACTATCGCCGTAGCTTACAGAAGAAGAGCGTCAGCGTATTGCAATAAAAAAACAACCACAAACGATATAATTACGACATGTTTATTTTATCTATGCCTAAAAGGCATTCTAAAAGTTAGTATTCGAGTATGATAATAAAAATCTTGAAATTATAAAAATTGTTTATCTTTTATGTTTTTGGCACATGACGTTGGGGCGTTAGGCTACTAAATTGAAAAAAATGGTTATAAAAAAAGTTGGCAACATTGTTTCGCCGGCGATAAAAAAAGAAATAGACTCTAAATTTATTTCAACGAAAAAATCGTCGTCGCCAGCGTCGATGGTTGTGTTTGTTTAGCTTGTTTTCGGTGTTTTGTAATAAACAGACGATTTCGCTCGTCGCCGTCGCTCTTGTTCTGTTTTGAGCTTAAATGTATCAACGAAATTTTTTGATTTCACAAATGACATTTAGCTTGTTATATATTTTGTGATGCAGCGAAACTGTTCAGAACCCAATATGCTGAATTTACTCAACATGTTTCCAACAGTTGGCGGATCTGAAAGCACCCAATGGTTCAATAAAAGCGATACACATCATCAATCTGTTTTGTCTCGCCACATACAGACGATTTTTACAACAACAATTCTTTATATTTTGTTTTGAAGTATCAAAAATCAGCGAAGTGAGGTTAAAAACACAACAAAGAAGAAAATCGCTTACAATTTTTGGATGAGTTCGGAATACAATTTAGATTTTTGACGTGTAAAATTATGCCATTCAGAGCAAAAATCGTCTCTAAAAACGGCTAAATAGAAAAATTATTATTTTTTAATTATAATTATTAATTAATTGCAAATTTATCATTTTGGCTACTAATTTGAGATATTTTACATATTATCTCATTAACTTAAGTCAAAAATATGCTGTAAATAATTCATAATTATCAAATTTGTTTTTAGTCCTCTGTAGATATGTGTATGTGGCATCGCTTTAATAGCAAGCACTTAAAAACAGTATTCATTTTTTAAGTTTAAGACCAGTTCATCCGCGATTTTTTCAATTTTTTTAACTCTTGTGTGAAAAGAGGCGTGTATTTAGTAAAATTTACGTGATTTAATTGGTTAAAATGATGGGATGAAAAATCAGGTATTTTATTCATAAGTATCCGGAAATCCATTAAATTTGAAGATATAAATAGTAACGTCATTAATATACAATCTAAATTTATTCTTATTTGTATTACAGTTATTTCTTCAGGTAAAAATTTCTAGCCTATTTTGTTAAATTTAATGTTTTTGTTTTTATTTTATTAAAGAACCAAAAAAATTGTGAAACATTATATTGTAATCTAAAAAAAATTGATGTTAAAGCGACATGAACTAGACATAGCGTTATTAAAGGAACATCGCAAGCGCTAAAGTTGCCGAGTGTACCCCGTATATATTTCAAACTTTTAGGTTTACATGAATCGTATTTTAATTGAGGCTATTTCAAGTTAAATGAAGCTGCTTCCATTTATCTAACCTCAAAATAAAAGTTGACAAGTGATTTTGATGTTTTGTTTATAGATCACTGTCAGTAATTATTAAATAAAAAAACGTTTAATTAAATCGAATAAAAATGAATTTTGGTCAAACGCCACCAAATACAACTGTAAGCGCAGGTTCCGGATTTACCTTTGGCTCACCGGCTGCAACAAGTAAATTCAATTTGCATCGTGTTTGTAGTCGAGATTCGCATGCTCAATTTTGTTTTCTTTTTCTCCCCAATTTTCAGGTGGTGGTGGTTTTACATTTGGCGGTGCCGCTGGGGAATCTAAGCCGCCAGGACAAGTTTCGTTCGGCGGATTTAATGAGGCAGCAAAAGCACCACCTTTGTTTGGAAATATAAATGCCACTGCAGGAGGAAGTCCAGCTGCTTCGATTGCTGCCTTACCAAGAGCTGGTGCAGGTGATAGTACATTTTCGATGCCACCAACACAGCAGCAGCAGCAGCCTGCGTTCGGTGCATTCCAACCTTTACCCTCTACCAACACCACTACCACTGCGGCTCCTACAGCAGCCGGCCTTACATTTGGTAGCCCAACAGGCTCATTCGGTTTGCCTACTTCACAACCTGCAACTTTAGGTGCACAAGCGTTTGGAGTTGGCTCACAACCGCCAAGTTTTACATCAAATGCCACTATAACCTCGCAACCAGCTCCAACCGCGGTTTTATCTAGTGCGCTTGGAGTAACGACATCAATAACACAGCAAACTGCACAAGCAACAAACCCAACAGCTAGTCTCTCGCTTTCAACTACATCTGCAGGCTTTGCTTTTGCCCCACCTACTTCAGGTGCTCCAGCAACTAGTCTTGCTCCAACTCTTGGAGGTAAAACTTTAGGGTTCCCTGCACCGAACACTAGTTTATTAGGGAAAACTTCAGCGCCAGCCACATCCACTTCATTTGCACCAATTGCCTTATCCACCGAAACTAAGACCACCCAATCGTCGTCCGTAAAACAAAACCAACAAATAAATTTTTGTAAATTGGAGGAACTTGTCAATAAATGGAACCAAGCGCTCGAAGAACAGGAAAAGTTATTCACAAATCAAGCGACACAATTAAACGCTTGGGATCAGCTACTGATTGAAAATGGTGAGAAACTAGTTGGACTTAATGAAGAGGTTGAGAAGGTGAAAGCTGAACAAACCGCGGTCGAACAAGAAATAGAATTTATTGCCGCCCAGCATATCGAGCTCGAGGAATGCATCCTGCCGCTGCAAAAGGAATTGGCCAAAACTCCACAAATTGATGTAGAGCGATCGCAGATCTATTCAATAGCTGAAAATCTCGATACGCAGCTGAAACAAATGACCGAGGATTTAAAGGCCGTTATCGAGCAATTAAACGAGGCGAACAAAGCACAGGACCCAAACGATCCGATTGTACAAATTGGGCGCATATTGAATGCACATCTCAACTCTTTGCAATGGATTGAAACGTCAACTACTATGATCAGCAGTAAACTGGATGACATCACCAAGGTACACGAGATTATCAAGCGGGACAATGAGAAAACAATGCGACGATATTTTCATTAACAATTTATTGCCGGTATTAAGCAGTTCAATAAAATATATTCATGTATATATACCGCTAATTTTATTACGTAGTCCTGACTGATACTGTATAGCACTTTGGTTGGAGTGAACTGGAAGCTCGATAGGAAAACGAAGAGTTTCTTTACATCTACGCGGCATGATATTTCTAAATTTGCGTTGCTGTTAATTAAATGCGTTGTGTTTACAAGCATCAAGTCTTTGTATTGGCAGGCTACCGTGGCCGAGTCCTGTTCGATGACAAACGAGAGTTCACCCTTAGCTGAAATACAGCATACAACGTATGGCGCCAAATTTTTTAGGGTTTCTATCAAGCTTTTAATCGATTTAGTGGCCTGTGTGCATAAGGTTAGTTTGAAATCGGGTATTCTAGGCATATCGTATTCGTCCCAATCCTCAATTTTAATCACTTGCACGGGTACATCATGATTTAGTACCCGAGTATTTTCACAATTCATAGGAAGCTGAAATATTTAAAGTTTACAGTAAAATACTCGGCTAGAGTGTGACCAGACTTACGATATGAATCTCGATGGTAAGGCACGGGAAATCCTTTTTGGTCAACTTGATTTTTAACAGATGCGCTACATTTCGTACGGCGCTCAACGAGGATGCCAAATAAGCCGGATTCAATGACAATAAAATTTTATCATTTTCTTCGGTCACGCCCGACATCGTATACTGTGAAAATATATCCACCTGTACATCACAATAGAGGTATGGTGTGACCTGGGTCATTTCCTCCGAGATAATAAATGAGATTTTCTGCTGTTCGATCTTCATTACACATTCCCGTGACAGTTTGGAAAACGTTGTGGCTAAATCTAGGGAATTTGGATAATTAGAAACAAATATATGATAAATTTGTCTAAACTTACTTAAGAAATCTTTCATATACTTTTGCTCGGTAATAACACCGCGGAATTTCATTGTTTTTATTTACAATTTACTATTTTGTTCTTAAAATGGGAAATCGACTCGCCGCTGCCTTTTAACTTTGTATTTGTTTTGTGTTCTGTCAAACGAGAAACTAGCAAATGTTAATTTAAAACATGGAGAAAAATTAACTAAATCGACTCTTCACCCAAGGTCCAAACCTAATAAAGTCTTTAACTTGTCTTTCTTCGCACATACCGAAACCTAGTAAATGTCTATTGGGAATCATAATTAAATGTTGGATCCCTTCTAAAGCTAATGAAGGAGCAAGATCTAATTTAGTACCTTGTCTAAGAGCAAAGCACATTGAATTGTAGTAATAAGCAGGATAAAATGGAACTTTAACTGCTAAAACTTAACAGGCCCTAACTCTTCTTCCTAGCTGAGCCCAACTCAAAAGACCGCTACAACACAACGAAAGAAACACTGCCGGTACTGGTTCGGCCGCGAGTAGCAACAATTTACGATGTCAAACATCAGATCCCCAGTTCAGTGTACCGACTAGATTTAGAACGTGTGGTCTCGCTGCTTTCGAAGACAAGTTTATCATGTTCCTTATTTAGTGACTCCGCCCATTGACACTGATAATAGTATTTCTTTGATTCTAAAAACCTTGCAGGAAACGGTGGAAGTGATGCCGGGGAAATTCTTCTTGTAGGTATTGACACTACATGTCATGGCGAGTTGTTGGCAACGAGAAACCAATACCGCATCAGCGTCTAAGGGGATCTCAGGTTAGGAGTGGCCGAAGCGGCGACCCAACTACCTACTCTCTGAAAACTAACAAGTTGTAAACCGTTTACAAAAGCCTCGGATTAATTCATCGGATTCATCTCAACAACGACCTGGGTACACGCACAACGCTATAAAAAAGGGAACATAGAACATATTAAGCCATTTTTTGGACCTCGAAATCTTCAGAACCTTTCGAACCAGGCGGAAATTTGCACATTGGACGCACTTGCATTACAAGAGCTTAGATGGTCTGGGAGTGGGATCCGCAACACCACCACTGATTACACTCTCCATTACAGTGGTCGTCAGAATGGAGGATAATTTTAAGACGGCTTTCTTATCAATCGACGAGTATCATAATATCAAAAATATCGTCGGTGGCTTCAACGCTGAAATCGATAGGGACACGAATACTACGTGGTTTGTCTGAACAATTTCCGACCCCCAACATGAAGATGGCAGCACTGGTCAACAAAAGTGAGGGAGTGTGTTTGCACATGAATTGAAAGGTACTCACCGAAATATCAGCAATTTTGAACGTGCAGCGTAGTTGTTGTTTAACAATGGAACAAATCGAGTATCGCGAGTATCTACGCAAATCAAAGACGAGTTGGACGCTGTGTACGGGGACTCTGCACCATCATTTACCACCGTGAAATTTTGGACAGCTGAATTTAAACGTGACCGTACTAGCTTGATGACGTTGAAGGTTCGAGACGTCCAAAAACTGCGTTCATTGACGATAACCGGCTCAAGTTCACCAAATTGTGCTAGACAACCGTCAAATTAAAGTTATAGAGATAGAAGAGGCTATGAATATATCCAAAGAACGTGTTTGACACATATTGAATCTAGATTCTAGGCATGAGAAACTGTCCACGCATTGGGTGCCGCACTTTTTCGCTTTGAACCAGAAACGTATTCGAATGAACATTTCCAACGCGATGTTGACACTTTAGGCGCAATAAATCTGTTTAGAAATCTGTTTAGTTCCAGAATCAAAAATACAGTCAAAACAGTGGAATGCCAAGGGGGAGTCGGCTCCAAAAAGGCAGACTGTTCCTTCAGCTGGGAATGGCAACAGTTATAGTTATCTTAATAGATTATTTCAAAAAGGGAAAACTATTACAGGAGCATTGTGGAAAACGCACCAAGACAATGCGCTGTTTCACAGCTCAGCGGTTGCCATGGCGAAAATCTACGAATTACGGTTTGAACTGCTTAACCACCCTTCTTACTCACCAGATTTAGCCCCAAGCGACTTGTTTTTGTTTCCTACGCTAAAAGTTGCGCTCGAAGGATAAATATTTTCGTCGAATGAGGAGGCCATTACCGTCGAAAACAACTATTTTGCAGATAAAGACGCCGAGTACTATTTGGACTGGTTGAAGAGATGGGAGCATCGCTGGGAGAAGTTTATAAACTTACAGAAGACTGTAGAGAAATAAAAATAAATTTGAAGAAAAATGTATTGTCTTTGTTAGGCCGGAAACTTTGCAGACAACCCACGTACATCACAACCTGCAACAGCTGAATAACAACAACGACCAATGCGTCACGGAATTGGCTCTAATATATAACCGCCTAGTCTATCAAATACGTTCTTTTAACATAAGAAAATCCATAGTCACGTAGAGATCGAATGATGGAAGAACGAAAAATCAAACTGACTACGATATGATCTCAAAGAGTTAGATCTTATAGAGACGCCGACATGAACAGTCATAATTTGCTCGTTCTGTTCAAATATAAGTGCTAAACTATCATTTAGATTTAACAGGCAAGAAAGAAAACCGTGCGCTGGAATATCGATGTACTAAAAATAAATACTCTACACAATTACTAAACTACCACAGAACGACTAGACCAGCACAAAGAAACCCATGAATCTTCACCAAACATCCGACCAATGGTTACCTATCTGGTCAGCTATAACTGCGGCAGCGACACATAACAACACACAACATTTCCACCAATTGCACGGTATCATTGGTTGAACAATTAGTGCCGCCAAATCGCCGAAAATAAACGAAAGCTACGTTCAAAATGGTTGGCTCGTAACACTAGCACTAAAACAGAATATCTCCATACCAAAAAAGATACGACCAAATTCGTTAGACAAAAGATGCAAGCACGAATATATTGTTCACCTGCATCGAAAACACCAATTGTCAAGCGGAAACCTTTAGATTTCGCTTGGAAGTTAATGTTTTCGATACAGTTCCCCATATATTCGGGCTTCTTTTGCGACTGATTGCCAATGCCAGAAATCCAAAATCCACAGTCATCAAAGACACGAACGGAGAGTTAAGTTGTCTGAGCTCTTCAAAATAACATCTGGTGAGCACTGTTTAATCTCGCTCTGCATATTCAATAAGTCAGGCCAAATTCTTGGATATTTAAATGAGGTTGTGCTAAATGGCCAGAGTCTTAATGATAATAGGGACAGTTTAATACCGCTTATCCATTACGCGAAACGAATAGGTTTGGAAGTGAACAGAACAAAACAAAATGTCTAGTAACACCAAGGAACATCCATACGATAAATCTCGGAATAGACAACAATAACTTGAACAACTTTAAATATCTCGGATCGGTTATAACATCAGCAAATGTTGTCCAGGCAGTTAAAGAAGCCCACATAGAAGCCATACTACTTAACTCGCACTTTACAAAACACTTAAGATTTGTGTTAACTTTCCGAAGCGAAAGTTGGACCTTGACCACTAATGATTGTAGATTATTATCTACCTCTGAAAGGAAGGTCATCGATCCATTTATAGTCCAGTTAAGGTTGCGAACAACGAATATTGAATTCGAATATTGAGCTCGAAAATAAACATCGCATGGAAACTGACATTATCGGAGTCAGTA
Source organism: Nephrotoma guestfalica (assembly GCA_963691935.1). NCBI lineage: Eukaryota > Metazoa > Arthropoda > Insecta > Diptera > Tipulidae > Nephrotoma > Nephrotoma guestfalica. Next base: position 234,780,030 of record OY829915.1, on the reverse strand, counting down.
AATCTAAGCGAATTAGATAACTAGGTCACGTTGTATGATCCTCATCTTAAACAATGGTAAGGAAAGTGTGCTGTCCGGCGAACGTCGCTAGGGAACACCTGGTGAAGATCTGCGAACAATATGGCGTCGAAACCGAAGAAAGCGTGCGATAAACCGAGATAGTTGGAGGACCACCGTGTAAGCGTCAAAATTCCTTCATGTAATGTAAAAGCTAGATTTTTTGATTCAAAATTTCTGATTGCGAATTTCTGATCACATATAACATGGCTTATAGATACTTACCAATTTGCCTTGTCAATGAGCTCATCGGATTTTTGCAATTTATAGTCTAGTTTATTCCATTCGAAAGCGCTGTTGCACCGCCCCATTCCAGGCCGTTTGTACATTTTCCCATAGGCGATCATCTTTCATGCCAATGAAAGTCGGGTCCTACTCGCCACATTTCTGCATCAGTTCCTCCAACTACCTTGAGATACATGATCCTTTTTTTTTGCCACCTTACCTTTCTTTACACGAAGCCCTCCCATGTTCGGACAGTTGTAGTACGCAAACTACCCACGCTGCACAGCCTTTCTATGAATCTCAAGTCCGCGCTTACGATCCCGCTTGTTTTCCGCAATATCGTGACTGAAACACCATCCGATCCGAATCTGAACTTGTCTTGGCCAGTATCTTTTTCAATGTCCTATTCAACGAACTCTTTGTACCCTAAGTAAACCACTCCATCAATCTCTATCAGTATTCCTTCTTCTTATGCCTCATTATTTTAATCAAACGTAGTTGCCATAATTGCTCTTCGGCGTCATCTGTGACTCCGTTATATCTATATCTCTGGCATTAAAATTACTATCACTTTCTTCAGGTTTCAATTATTCACCTTTACATAAACAATCGGTACATCAAAATCATCGAAAACACCTTCCCAATTGACCCATTGTCCCTCATTCATTTTGAACTTTCTCTTCCTGACTATTAAACGCTGCTTCACTATGAGACAATAGTGCTGCATACCGTCGAGCATTCAAAATCCCGAGTAGTTCGGTTACTTTCTTTTGAACTACGGGGATATCTCGGTTGAATTTTTCATCATTTTCTAGTTGACTTAGCTGATTTCCCCTATCTACTGTTTCCTCGCCATCACTCGATGCCACAAAGCCCAATGATTCCTTCCGACCAATGTGGACCCACTTCATGAACTTCATAATCCGGATCCACCTTCTCGATATTTTCTTTATCATCTTGTGTCAAACTTTGACTGTCCTGATTCGACGGTTTCATTTCTTCATGATTATGATTTGTTATTACCGTCATTTGATTCTGTTGAAGCTGGTTTGCTCTTTTTATTTTCTTCCAAGACTTGATTTAAAGCAGCCAATAATTGCATCCTATCGAAAGTTTCAGGTGGCCCTGGAACTATTCCACCATTTTATACTGTGATTTTTCTACTACATATATTGTTTGAAAAGAAACAGTAGGGAGCTAGAATACCAAAACACCCTAAAGAACAAGAGGAATAGATCTGAAAGCGATAAGGAAAAATCTTATTTATGTACAGATTCTGTAAAATATCAACAGACTAAACCCCCAGACTAAGCCCTCAACTAAATGATTTCTCATTTTAGTATTTGCGGTAAGATGACTGTTTAGCATTGCCGCATATTTCATTTTATATGTTCATAAAGTTTTGACTTAATACTCTCTAATGCATGCACTTCCTCATTTAACAATTGCTACTGATTGATTCATTTGCTTTGCTTTCGTTGAAAAATAGGACCCAACTTCCTAAAATATCTGGCCAATCCTATAAAACTTCGAACTTCGTGACATTTTTCGGTGTGGGTAATATCTTCACGGCAGTGATCTTATCTTCTCCTGCTTTTATTCCGTGCTGAGAAATATGGCGACCAAGAAATGTTACATTCTCTTGTAAAAATTTACATTTTGTTAGTTCCAAAGTTAATCTGTATTGATCATTGATCTGCATTGTTTTAATAAAAAAAATCTCTTAAATAGTTTTAAACCACTTTCTATATCGACACTAGGTAAAATCGAATCGTCCATGTAAACAACAATCTCGTTGTTCATTTCTCGTGTGATGGAATTCATCAAACGCTGGCACAATGCGGCCATCCGGTGTCACAAACGCAGCAATATGCTTAAACTCTTTGTTGACTTTAATTAGGCAGAGACGCCGATAGTTGACGCATATTCTATCCTCACCGGGTTTTCACTATTACGATTGGGTTTGAGTATGAGGATGCAGAATTTTGAATACACTAACACTAGGAATCAGATAAACGATAGGATCGGTAACACACACTGATGTGTGTGTATTTATAATTCTGACATATTTATGACAAAATAGGATAAATTCTCGTTGATTTTTTATTAACTATATCTGGTTTATCTAAAGCATTACGACGTATCACAATTCCCGCTTTTTGCATTTCATTTGAAACAATCAAAAGTTCCACATCAATACTGAAATTATCAATAAGGATTTGTGAAAGGCTTTTACATGCTGTAACAGGTAGACCCTCGTCAAAACTTTTCAAAATTTGTTTATGTGGAACAAAGTCCAGCTTTAACTTACTAGCGGTAATTTCGCGAACAGTGATACAATCGCTACCTAAATCTATAAAACCTTTTCAACAGGTTCTTTATTACAAAATCAAAAACACACTCAGGAATATAAAAGAAAGCTGGAAGAACAAACTAAACATTCGTACCAACTTAAAAATATAAACATTTATTATGACCCTACCCTACAAACCATTACATTAACGATACCCTCAGGGTATAGAAAGTTGATTTTTCAAATGGAGCTAAACTCAATCGAGTCCTCGAAACTTCCTGGAAAATGAAGTTCTCTCTGTTTTGCACTGAATTTTCCAAAACTGCTTTTGGTACCACTTTTTGTTTTATTGCCAGGTTTGCATCTAAACTTTCTGTTAAGTCCTCAGTTCGATAGAATACCTTATCGGTTTTTGCTTATAGACCTTACTCTGGCTCAAACAGAATTCTTGGAGATTGCAGGCGCGAGTTAATAGCTAAGAAATTTGTCGGTTTCAATTTTTTACCAAAAAAATAAAAAAAGAATAAATCGAAGCGGATTTTTTACGATGAACTTAAATTTGTTTCGCAAATTAGACATTTTGTTTCATATTACCTGCCGCGGGTGAGATTTTACTATTTCGTACTTTCCGAAATCGAAAAACAATTCATAATAGCCCCTCGCTATTTACTTATTGAGTTGTTATTCGACTGATCGATCTAGTCTTGTCTCTATTGGTTCTCGGGCCTTTTTGTAAATATTATGAGTTTATAATTATTTTTGTACGCCCTGAAGATAACTGTAAATAAACAATTGAAACGTTGGCACCGTAAAAGTGTATTTTATTATAGGCTTAAATTCCAGATAAAATATTGGAATATAACAAAATATTCTATGCGATGATTTCAAGTCGTCAAGCGACGTCCAGGTGACTATCGATCGCTCACTGTGAGAACCATAATACGAAATGTTGGTGTTATCAAAACAAAACAAAAAAAAAACGATGTAGGTTTTATTGTAATTATTCGTTTAAATTAATTAGGAAAGTTAATCTACTTCAAATCTACTTCCGATTAAGGTACAGTCACCTGTATTCATCCCTATTCTCATAGTCATGATATATATCACATAATGCAATTATAACATTTGTTTGCATTATCTTAGTCGGTTGGAGTGAAGTTGAGCGTTTGGTGTGCTTGCCATTTTCATAGTCTCAAATTTGTAAGTGATACCTTCCAAATGGAAGTCACTAAAAAATTATGCCAATTGTAAAATCATTTTAAGTGCCCGCCATATTTGTATAGTTTGTTATGAAGTCACATGCATCGACTAAAGATACCATTTACCAGATACCAAATTATACTGAAAGTGTTGTGATACTTATCACAACATATAATGGAAATAGGGCCATTTGTGACTACATCAAGTGATAGATATCACTACTATGAGAATAGGGATGAATATTACGTATTTCTAAGGCTTTCCGCATTTGAGATAATTTAAGGAAGTACAGAATAATTACAAATTTTAGTGCAGTTCAACCAAACTTCTTGAAGTCGATTAAGTCCAATGTTTGTCTGATGTTAGTATCTACTACATATTATGAAAGTCATTACTTTCCCCCTCCCGCCTTCTCACAAAAATAAAAATGCACAGAAAGGAAAAAACTTAATTTATTACCGTTCTTCTATAAAAGATATCTCTTTTATTCACTATTTATAATTCTTTCCAAACTTCTATTAAATCTTTTTTATACAATTTGTATGTTAATTTACTTTAGTAAAATAAAATGAATACCAAATCAAAAACAACTAAATCAATAATATTTTTTCATTAAGTTGGATCAGAGTTTTAAAAAATAATGTTATATTAAAATTTATATTCTTCTTAAATTATATTAATTATAATAAAAATTGAAAAATTATTACAACAAAACCAATTTATAATAAATCTATGTTTTATAAAAATTAAGCGACCTTGGCTGGAGCGTCATACGTTTTAAACACATATGCGCTTGCTGTGTCATGTATAGTTGATCCTTGGTTTTACCGCATGCAAATTTCTCCCATTTTGGATCCAACATGTGCTGTAAATATGAATAAAAATCAAATTAAATTTTTCTAGTGTATTTCTAGTTTTTCACAGTGCCTTCCTTCACAGAGTCGTACGTACGATGAAACAAAATTTGGAATGAAAATGGTTCACATAAAATAGGGTTGGGTGGTGGACAAGCAGCACGCGTACAAAAGTACAGCAAAATTAGAAAACTTACCTGAATTCCATATTCTACAATATTATTACAAAAAAGAAAACCACAAGAAAACCCAGATGCTGGCCCATTAAAGCAAAGTGTGTTGTACTTAATAAATTTTCAAAATACACATAAAAATAGTTTATAATATAGAAGATTGTAACGTACCTTTTTATTTTCACCACCATTTTGGTGATATATCCCATCGCCATTTTGTTTAACAATCTCATTTTTATTCTCATCATTTTCGTTTTGTCCTCCGGCCGTACCATCGTTGTTCAACTCAAACTCTTTGAACATTGTCGTTAGATCAACTTTACCTTCGTTTTGCCCAAATTGGATACATCTCACCACGCGACTTGACTATAGTTTGTGATTGATATGATTTTTTTTATATTGCGTGTTAAGAACAACAAACACAAAACAAAAATAAAAAAACACATTTAGAACAAAAAGAAACATTGCTGGCAAAATATAAATAAATTGTGTATCTGTTAAATTAAATGGTTAGTAAGGCTGTATATGTGTATAGTTATCGGTGTGCACCCCAGTTTTAATCGATGTTGAACTGATCTTACCTTATAAAGCCCGCACTAACTTCAAACCGAACATATACAACAAATGATATCGCAAGCGAACAAAAAATATAAATATAAAGGGATTGGGATAAGGAACATGAAAAACAAGGAACAATGATAAATAAAATAACAAAATTTTCATAAAAAAAAAGTTTTTTGGTTACATTTATTACAATATTGACAGAATTCTTATTATTCTGGACTAAATTATATACACAACAGATACAATAATTATTATTTGTTTGTTTCGTTTAAATTCTTATACATCTCATCTTCATTTTCATAATAAACTATTTTTTTAAAATTTGGTTTGTAATTAAGTTTTTACAAATATAGTACAAAAGTTTTGTAAACTCATAAAGTTTTTGGTGCACTACTACTCGATTTTAAACAGAATCCAGTATTTCAATCATTTTTATATCCTGATATCAAATCATAATTTTTAAAGTCTGTCAATATTGAAATAAAATGATAAGAAAGCGGCAGACTTTAATCAATTCAAGGGAAGTCATTGTGACCGCGCTTTTTATAAATTTAGTAAAACAATATTTTGGGTGGTTAGTAGAGAAACAAACGCACACAACAACATGAAAGGAATAAATATATAAAAAACTTTAACAAAATATTTTTGGACGGATCTCATTACACTTGGTATATATCATTTGAGGCGGAGGTGTTGGACTTCTGGGCTTTATAAGTTACAAATTATATATAAATATTTTAAAATAAATAAATTAATACAAAAATAAAGCAGTTATATTTTCTTAAAACATTACAAGCAGATTATTTTTTATAGCATGCATTAAGTAAAATTGTAGTACGGCCTTAACCCTGGGGTCCTATTTTCATAATAATTTACATAAAATAAAATTAGCTTCTTACACTTAGTTGGCGGAAAATTAATTTAGAAAATATTTAGTCTGACGATTCAATTCCTTGCTCAGACAAACTAATTGTTAAATAAAAGTAAGAAAATAATCGAAATATTTAAAAATTATCCTCAAGGATTTTCACTAAAACCGATTTCAATAGAATAAAATCCGAACTGTTCCTTCAATCTAACTCATTTCAAAATATAATACATTTTTCAAAAATGGTACTCTAATCGAAATAAACAATAATAAATATTAAAATTTCTATCTCATTCGTCCAATAATTACCAATTTTTAAAAGGTATTGAAATATGGAAATAAATATTCACTTTCGGTTTTTATATATTGGTATTGTTACGGAATCCGTTACATGCTAAACTGCTGTAGAACAGCTTAATTATAAAATATTTCATATTCACTCTGAGTATCAGAGTAGCATTTTAATTATAGGGTATCAAACCTACATTACATAGCACCGATAGCGAATAACAATAATTAGTTCTAAAAACGGTCGCTTTTGATATAATGGCGCTGTAAAATATGACAAATATATAAATAAATTTTATAAGTTGCAATTTAGCAAAATTGCTACTTTAACATGATTATATAATTTAGAAATGAGTATATGTATTCAATTTAGAAATGTTATGGTACACCAACCAATCATTTCAAATATGAAACATTTTCGAAAGTAGACACTGTAACTATAATTAAAATTAAGGCATTTTAAAAATTAAATACACATATATTCCATTCGATCCTTCCATAATATTCAAGAATGATCTTGAATGTTCTAATTTCATCAGTGCATTGTCAAAAAATATTGAAATTTGACAATGTTCACTTTCCATCATTAAATATTCAATTTGTTACGGAGAGATGCACGTCAAATATACTTGATATTGTTAAGGTGTTTTTTTAAAAATGCCACCATTCTGAAACAGTAATATCGAGCTCTGGAAAATTCCATATTTAACTTTCCTTCTTAGAAGTATTGCAGTCTACTGCTTACTATAATTTTCTAGATTAGCTTACTATACTACTAGATTTGACATTTTGACGTTAAATTATTATTTTAATAACTACCGCTACAATTTAATACTCGACTGTTCAACAAGCTCGAAGCAGCTATTAAAAATAAGCGAGGTAGCAGCATTGAAAATTAAAAATTGTTGGAATTAAAAAATCGGAACGTTTCTGCTTCAATAACACATAATAAGGAGATAGGGAGTGAGACTAGGTCGTTTCGATTTTAACTATCAAAACATCAACAAAAGTTTATCGAATTCGATCAAACCATTAAAATTGTAAAGCTTATTTGTGAAAAATATTTGTTTTAAAAAAAGGAAATCAACAATAATAGATTTCTGGATTTAATAATTAAATAAATTAATGTTGATGGATGGAAATATCAACAAATTAGTTCCTAAAACGACCACTTTGAATGAAATGGCGTTGTAATATAGTTAAATATTTAAATTTCTTCTATTCGTTTTAATTTGGACATGAAAGTACGTACGTAGATAAATACGAATTGAGAAAGGTTGCTACCATTGATAAACTGACGCTGCAGCTACAGAGTAATACTCCAGCTGAACAAGGTTTGAGCTAATTTTTGCAATTTCATGATCGGACAGATTAATGTATAAAAAAACAAGAAACACTATGAGCGATGTAGCGTCAAAAGTTAAAATATTTGAAAAAAAACACACTTATTTAGGCAAACTTTTCACTGACTACTATTTCAATTTTTAAAAAAAAATGGCGTTTTCGCCGTTTATATTTCGACTTGAGACAATCAAGAACACATACGGAGACAAGAAAACCTTACAATTTTAAAACGTATAAAGTTTTACAATAAATATGATTGAATTAAATTGGTTTAATGAAAACACTTGTAAATTTCCTTAGTGACAATATTTATTTTTTATTGGAATATCGATTTCGAAATTAATTTTTCTTCAATTCATTTTTACAACTAATACTTTTTACAACTAATTGTATTATTCCAATAATAAATAAAAATTGTCTCACGTCAGAGAACGCATAGATAGATAAATTTTAATGCATCGTGCAGATAAATTTGCTACAAAAATTGTGGAGACACTACACTGGGCCATCTAGATAAGTATCCATAAACTGAATTTTTAGTAGTGGAGTAGCATACCGTTCAAAGAAATTGTGTATAGAAAATGAATGTCAGCTAAGCTACAGACTAATAAATTTGGGGCTTTGATATTAATGCTGTGCGCCTCATGCCGATCTAAATTGGTGGTTAGTTCATACAGCCACTGGTAAATGTCTCTATTATTTACAAATCAAAATATATGTTATTTAGTTCAAAGTAGTAAACTCGAAGAGATTTGCCAATTGTCGATTGCGGAGATTAATTAGCAAATGTTAATTAAACGTTAGTTCATTCATACCGGTCTAACCAACAAGTTAGTAGTTGGAAATTTGAACAAAAAAAATCGCCATGAGGCACATAGCATTAATTTGACATCGGGTTGTTGCAATCTCAATTTATTGTTGACTACAATGAGCTTTGCTGCATATTGCAAAATTTATGAAATCGAGATTGAAATTAAGACTTTTCAAAAAAATTAATAATTTTGAACTTTAATTAGAACATTTGATATGATCTACCAATCCACTGGAGACTCTTTCTACCAGTATTTTAAACGTTTTATATTATTTCGCATCTTTTTACATATGGTTATCCTAATAGGAAAGTCAGAGAATATTTCACGTTGATTTTATGCAGTTTTTAAACAAATTTTTATTGTTAATTGGACGCTTAACAAAAAATGCTAGATTTTAGAATCAGAATTGAAAATATTTTGAAAATGAACTAAATAAGAATTACAAAAAACTAAAAACGTTTCTTTAATTTAAATTAAATGTAAGCGGCAGCTTTTTCACTAGGTTTTAAAGAAAATCGATGACCCTGAAAATGAGTTTAGGTTGTTGCCATTGTATTTAGATAGGGGAACTTGTTACGGAATTGTTGGCAAATAATGGTTAGTAAAATCAAAGTTCATGGTGTCTGTTGAATATATATGTTGGAGATATTGCTTAGAACATTACAAATTGAATGATTGATATATCAAAATTGAATTATAATTATAATTTTAGTCTAGTGTAGGCTTTACGTAATTTATTTAAACGTATAAAGCATCAGGTAAAATCTTCCACTGTTAATACTTCTCTGGCTTGAAAGCCTGCTAATTATTCTGTGGCTTGTTAAAATTTTAATGAGTTGGTTAAATTTGAAAAATTCCTGTAGCATCACAGCTTCAAATAATATAATAGACGCTTAGATTTGAATTGTAAGTTATCAATTTTTAGCCCTCGATGCTTATATAAATTGACATGTGGGAAGAACTGGTTGCGTTTTAAAAGGTGTATTTGGTGTTATAATTCTTAAATGAGAACCAGGTGATCTGGTTCGCAATACTCACATGTTTATCATGTTCAGCTTTGTTCCATGAAACGATTGAATTGACTAAAAAAAATTACTGATTTCGGTTCTGAAGTGCATCATCACAACAACACATCAAATAATGTGATGATATGAATTAATAAACCATTCAAGTAGTCTGTTCAATTTATTTTTTTTGGATCATAACCCAAGGTTATCATCATGTCGACCTTTGGTTCGGCTGAGAATGACTGATCTCCTATTGAGTTTGGAATTTAAAAAGCTTGGACTTAGTATCAACGAACATGACATGATCGGAATGTCATCGTAAAACTTTCAGTACAGTAACTTAAGTACAGTCCTTAATATTCCAATCAACTAATATTTAAAAAATGTAGTTATTGATGTTTCTAGCATGCAAAGCCGTTGTTGAACTGGAACTACAACCGTATTAAAATACCTTAGTATGAAATCAGCGTTTAAACGTTGGAAGGAGAGTTGAGCTTTTCAGCGTGTTGTAATTGTGACCAACATTTTTACAATTTTATTAAAATTAATTATAGTATCATAGTTAGTTTCATAAATTTAAGCGAGCCTAAGATTAATTGAAATCAGGCTGTTCATCATTTTAACGTTTGAATATTAGAAATAAAATGTTTGCAGTCTGGTACGGTAGTCATACCCCTATCAAAAAATGGTTTTAAGTTATTCATTTAAATCATGGTTTATTTCTTTGTCTAAATATCATTAAAGATAAGTAAATGTGATGTTTTTAGCATCACCTATGAAATCTATGATGATTGTACAAAATACCATTTGGATTGTTCTTCCAATTGTAATTCAAATTAATCACATGATAGCAATTTTAAACAAAAATTACAAATTTAATTCCAGGAATAAGACGACGGGTCAATTTCAATAGGTGAAAGATTATGAACGAAAAAAACGTTCACTAATGGCATCACATAATAAGACGCCACATACGAATTAATTTTTTTTTAAATCGGCGCCACTGTCAACGTCAAAATACAATAATTGATTTTAAATACTAAAATTTTGAAATAAATTATATTAGATAAATAAAATAAATAAAAAATATTTATTCGATATTTCATATCAAAAAAGAAAAATAGAATAAATAAATACAAAATAATAATGATAAATAATAGTGCCCCAACTCAAATAATCTATAAAATAAGTAGCATTCATGTTGTAGTGTAATAAGATCTGGTAAAAATGTAATTAAAGTTCTTCCATTTAGAAAATTAGTATTTTATTTATCATTATGATTTGAAGTAATCAGGATTTGTTTGTTTATTAATTTTAAATTATTTATATTATTTTGTAGTACGTAGAGAGTAGTGTGTGTATGAATGTAGTAATAAAATAAATATTAATATATTAGTAGATTTAAATTATAATTTAGTTTCATAAAGGCCTATTTTATGTGTTAATTTAAAAAAGATATTAATCATCCCAAATTTGTACAAATTCAATATTATCTTTGGTTAATCTGTAGATTCTTTTATAAATAATAAATGTGCTAAGTAATAATAATAAATTATATAGAATTTCTCATTTTGATTTAATAATAATTAGTAGAATAAATTAAAAAAAAATAACAAAAGTACAGATATATTTTTGTTTTACTTCCAAATTAAGAAGACGAGAGGGGGAAAGAGGACCGGTGCAAATAAACGAACTGTTTCTATAAAACTAATTCACATACAAAAAATATTAATTCAAAAATATATACAACAAAAAATAGTACACGAATATTTGGTTAATTCATTTGGTTTTGTAAATCATAAAAAAGCAGGCACGAGCCTAAGAACCAAGAATAGCGAATTCTTAAATATTTTAATTTAAATTTAACTTGGACGGACACACACTAGTTAGTAAATTGCACAAGCGCAATATTATAAAATTGCAAAACGGTTTAGCAAAAATTGAGCCAAAATTCATCATTTAAATCATAGTTTCGTATTCGACTCATTTGATGATTATTTAGATACATTTCCGGCTCATTTTCATGAAATTCTTCATATTTTACGCTATTTTCTACTAAACCCTGATGATTATTATTATTGTTAGCTAAGTAATTGTTAGTATTTGTCGTCACCTGATGATGATGATGATGATGTTGATGCTGTTGATGATTTTCATCAATTTGTACATTATTATTTAGATACGGAGTATATGGTGAACTACTACTACTACTGCTGAGCGTATTAGTAGTATTAGTATTACTATTCATGCTGTTAATATTAAAATAATTGTGTTTACTAAAATTTGTATTACTACTGCTAGTGTGATCCTTCTTTTTCGGATACATTTTATTCGTCACGTCCCCTAACACTGCTTTATTATTATTATTATAACTATTACTATGACTAATATAATTTCTAGACTCATCAATATAAACTGGTTGTTGGTGCTCATCATTGGTATAAATCGATTTTGATAGTTGAAAATTGTCTAATTTTTGGTTTTCGTCTGCATACGGATACATAGTCAAACTATTACTATCGGTATTATACTGATTATAACCCGGATTTGGTTCCTGTTTAATATTTGTATGATAGAAATTCGATTGTTTTTCGAAACGACTACGACAATATGTCGGATCAATTGTGTTAATATTAATTAGATTACCGATTTGTTTCTGTTTAATATACGACGTTATTAAATCAGGGTAAACATTAATAAAATGGTTATTAGCATGATTAGGTACCTGCTGTGATGAATGTGACGTATTATGCTTCTGTTGTTGTGGACTATTCGGTAGCACCGTCACATCTCCGACATCAAGTAACATCGCGGATTCAGCTAGGGTGTCCTTAACAATGCTGGGCGGTGAAAACACTACACCGGAATCTGAATTTAAAGATTTGCTCTGGAAATAGAAAAAAAATAAAGAAAAATTAATATACGGTTTAAGTTAGGATTTGGAGAAAAAATTTACCGGTGTCTCGGCCAAATACGGCATATCGGATGAAAATTCCCATGAACTTTCCAAACTCTTCCGCACTTTTTTCGTTGAAGTCGACTCACCGTTACCAATTTTCTTAATTCCAAACGATGTCGAGGATTTTGGATCATTTTTAACCGTTTTATTCATATTGCTGGTGTCAGTTTCGAACGCCGATTCATTATTCGAATCCTGCAATCGCTCTTTGTGCATAATTTCTGCGATATCTTCAACTAGGCCGGCTGGACTTGGGGGCACATAACTCTCGGCTCTTCGTTTACCCATTTCAGCAAGCGCTTTTTTAAACGGTGTCGGAGTTCTCGGTCCACCATTATTTAACAAATAACGTTTCGTTTTACTTGGTGTTTTAACATTTCCTGAACTTGATTTAGCATTATTTGGCGAAAGCAATTGGAAATCATCCATATCCTCCTCTTTTGCATTATTATTAAGACAATCAATTCCATCGTTATCGTCGTCTGAATCAATCTCATCGTGATTATCCGTTTCGTCTTCGGTTTTTATTTGTACTAAAGGCTCATTTGGATAGATTACGTCCGAAGTTCGTTCATTTTTTAGTCCGGCCGGCACGGGCGTCGACAATGAACTGGAATTATTCTCATTCTACAAATAAAACAACAATAGAATTTTTATAACTTTAGTTGTTGGTAAAAGTTACTAAACTAGCAAATAGAGCACACATATCCTGAATTGATAAAGTGATTTAGTTTTGAAACCAAAAATCATATATGATTTGAAATGAATAGGTGGTAGTAGGTAGATAATACAGGTAAAAATTAGGTTAATGAAAAATTAATAAACAGCAAGCATTAAAATCAATCAATCATAAGCAAATCACACTATTATATTAAAATAATCTGGATATTAAATATAAACCTTACACCATTTTGTGTTACTGTGTTTGATTATTATGTTTTACCTTTCTCGGATGCTTACGAACTGGTGTGCTTGCTGGCAATATAACATTACTATCGAACGATAAATTAAAATTGGGCGAATTTAAAAATTGGCTTGGTGAAAATGGTAATGGTTTGATTGGAGTGACCATTGGCGATTGCATTAAATTATTTGTTATACCAGCCGCATTTTTATTATTACTGTGAAAGTTATTTATATTATTGTTAATTTTAAAATTATTTATTCCATGACTAATTATATTAGTTGTTATATCGGACGTATCAGGTGTCTGACTAATCATATTACTGGTGATCACTTGTTTCTGGAATAATTTAAATTTATATTTTTTATTATACGTTTTGTATTATACATTTTCTTATAGATCCTTTCTCCTTTTTCGGTTTTATTCATTTCAATTCAAATCATATATGAATTTTAATTCAAAACAATTAAAATAATTTTATTTTTGCATATTTCTTTATTATAATATTTTTTTTTATTAAACAATAATTAAATATAAAAGTGAACAGCTAGAACATAACAACAACTGGATGATGTAATGTACATGGATAAGGAATATTTTGGAATGGCTTATCAAAACGATATTTGGTGCAAATTAGTTCACTTTAGACTGTTTCCCCTTTTGTTTATTTATCAAATAATACAATAATTTAAAAATGCTCTACTCTACTCAAAATTTATAAAATTTTATATGCAAAAATAATAATTAAAAAAATTAAATAAAATTAAAAAGGAGAAAGTGTATATAAAGTAAACATTAACATAAAATTTAATAAGTAATTTATTTTAAAACTACATCACATGCATAATAAAAATATAAAACATTAGGATTAATTTTAACTTAAGGAAAATATTTATGTGGTATGGTGGCTTATTTAATTATATGAAAGAACATTTAGAAACGCTAAATTACCTACGACACCTTAATACTTCAGGCATGCTGCATAATTTTAAAAAAAAATACGACCCCAAATTAGATAATCTTAGATCTAGATTACCAGACAAATAACTTACGTCAATTTGCAATACAAGTATGTAAAAAATACACACTATCTAGTTAAGTAAGGTACTCACAGACACAGTGGTTATTCAGTTTGGAAACTACGGATTCAAACTATATAGTAGGAGTTTGTTCGAGGGGCTCTATCATGATCTCCGCCGCGAAACAATCCAATGGTTGAAAAGAGCAAATCGGAATATTTTAAAACTCCAGAACTTAGAAATTTCGAAAACCGTCGCTGATGGTTTGACGAATGAACAAAACTCGCATTAAAATAGCTCCTATCACATTAGACCAAAATAATTTTGACCCAAAAAATAATTTTACAATTGAACAAAGTAAGATAATATACACAAATTGAGCAGTACGCAGGATAATACCATTTTGTTTGTTCACGCGTGCACAACGTTTCATTCACTTACAAAACTAATTTCTTAAATGGTATCATCTAGCGTTTCCGAAATTTAATGATTCAACTCCATTTAACTATTAAAGAGGTAACAAATTTTCCAACTCACCAGCATTTTCTCTAAAACAATCGGACAATATTGCATTCTGTTTAGGCCGTGCTCACCGAATACTGTGATACATATTATTTTCGTAGGAAATTGTTTTGAATTTTTGACTCATACAAAATGATATTCGCACAGTATTAAAAATCACGAATTATCCGAAAAATCTTTTTTTTTGTCGATTTGTAACAAAACGTGAAATGGTTTAGGTCTCTAACAAGACGACATGGAAATTGATCAACAAATGAATGATACCGAATTACCGGTTATTTTAATTTAATTAATAAATTTTATATTCGTTTTCTTTTCGAGTGCGTTAAAACAATAGATTTATCAATAGACTATGGAATGAACATGTTTAGCATAATTGGAGGTTCTGATCAGACCAGATATGTTAACCAGGAGTAAAAAAAAGAGCTGGCACTAATTTTATATTGTATAACAAGATGGAATAGCACGTTAGCAATTCTTGAAAGGTTTTGAGACCTCATCATCTTTAACATATTATACGGAACCGGAACAATAATTCCATTAATATATAAAACTGGTTCAACAATCTATTAATTTAGATTTAAGGGATACAAAAAGGTGAATATTTGTGGTTTGTGTATAATTATCGCAAACGTTTTTAACGAAACCGTTTGGTACAGCGACTTTTATAATTTTTATAGCCTTGTTTTAATGAGTTATCGTTGAACACAATTGTCGCGGCTCAGTGGTTCTTTTCTGAAATGTGTTGAAAGCAAACTCGCCCAAATGCAATCGTTTAGATTACATTAAGTTGTAAATTAACAATAAACCCAGGATGGCTGAAAATAATTATCGAAAAACCAGTTTCCGATAAATCACATTCAGAAATTGTGTGTTGTTAATAAATAAAATTGCAGTATTTGGAGTGAGGAAATTCACGATTGATACATCGAGAGATTGATCAGTCCATGAGTATTGGAAATGGTCTTCTATATCGTGAGTGTCAAGTGAATTTTTGCGGTTTAAATTGAATAATAATAATCTGGTGAGCATGTTGTAGGAGAACAGCACAACCTGCTACACTGTTTATGAAACCAATGAGTTTGTTGCAAAGAAAATTTTCTGGACATGTAATCTCCAGAAATAGGGTTGTTTGTACTAAACGAAGTCTTTAATCTATAAGAATGACCCGAGTTGACGGACGAAATTATACACGTTATTGGTAAGTTATAACCGCAGTTATGCTAAAATCTCACATAAAATTTTGTCAAAAAATAGAATGTTAATTTTCAAACATATAAATACCAAGTTTTATCTAAGAATTAAAAAAACTGCTCAATTTGAAGCAACTTTTATTTCGCTATCTATTATTATCTTAATTTGTTTAAAGGTGGTCATAAAGAATGTGCAATCTAGCAAGTATTTGCGTAAGTAGTATTTTAACATAACTTTATCCCAGAACTTTATTACAAGTCAACATCAATAATTTTATTGGCATCTGCATAAAACAGTAACTGTAACAAAAATCAATAAAAAATTTACAGTGTGATGCTCGACCTAATGACGAGAAATTCGACACCAATTAGTATTTTGTGAGTTCTCTTTCTTGCCTGAGTTAAAAGCAATGAATTTTATCGGACAATTTTCTTAAATTAATTGGTATCCAAAGTGTTTTCAAGGATTTTACACTTTCTTACATACTGGAAAAGGTTTCTGTTTTATTAATCATTATAACTCACAATTAACTTATTAGTGTAAAATAATAGTTTTTAATCAAGGGGTCGACCGGGGTCGTTGGATTTTAGGATAATTTTTGTTTGTTGTTTTAACAGCCTGCTTTAATTCTATGTTAATGTGTTTCATTGGGAAAACAATTTTGTAATATTTATAGTTCGTACCATTTTAGCTGTGAGGGACGCTCGGTTGTACAACCTTTAACCTTTAATTGGAATCGAGAACATATTTTCGCTCATAAGCATCGAATTTTTTTAGCTATTTTTTAAAAGTTCTCAAATGTTTCAATATTCGTCCGGATTATCTGATGAAGTGTCTGACCGATTCAAAAAGAAGCCTGCCGATCGGCCAATGTGTGTCGAATAAATCTTAAACAAATGGAGGGTGTGTGCTCGTTGTGGCTCGAATATCCGACTACTTCACCACGAATGAGCAAAAATCGTGAATAGACTTGATTACTAAAGAAAGTAATGGAAAACTACAGAATTTTGTGATTTACAAGAAGCTCACACATATTAAAATTCACTACAAGAACGATTTCATATCAACCTTCCAACTCCATCAACCGAAAAGAAATCAATGACATCTTCCGGTTAGTCGATATCCGCCAAAATCTTTGTGAGATCTTTTCTCTCTGTATAATACATTATTTTAAACTATTCTAGTCGGCTTTTCTCGTAAATTGTTATCTCCGCTTAAGCCTTATCGATGTTCCACTCACTGTGAGAAAAGTAAACCTATATTTGTTTGGTACAAGCAACGCACTCTTGCGGCGAATTGAAATTCCCAAGCGTCAGAATGTTATGAACAAATTTGCCATACACATATTTTCCTTAACTACATTTTTTGCCTAAGTTGGGTTATCGATCCCAACTGATAGCTGTTCATCCCCTAAATCAATAAAAAATTTGCAATTGAATTTCTAACATATGAAAACTAAAATTTTTGTCATAAAAATCCAGGGTTGCAATGTTTTAAACAAAGCGGTAGTTTTAAAGAAGAGTTTTTTTAGAAAAAAAATAGCTCAAATCTTAAAAAATATAATATCTGTTATACCAAATTCATCAGTCAGATTCGGTTAGTATCATTTATATAAGACGTAATGGCCTCAGTTGTCGGTTTTGTTTTCTTGGTTCAATGATTTAAATATTGTAACTAACTTGGTAGCTGTATCGTTTCGTAAACATTTTTATGATTATTTAAATTTGAAATGTTGATTAACTTAGTTAACTTTTCTTTTAAGGAAAATATTTAAACAATGAGCATATCCAGCGTGCTGAGGCCTCACTAAATAAATGTAGATCTCACACATGTCACCGGCTGGCTACAAAATATCTCAACAAAAAAAATCGAGAAAATCTCACGAATAAATTTTTTTATCTACATTTGATGAGATGTTCTCCTTTTAGGTTTGAACCTCTGATTCGAAAGTTATGACAGTAAACATTTTTTTACTTTAAATGTCTGATATAAAAAATTATAAACTAATTTGATTTAAATATGTATAATGGGAATAATTCTGATAATTATACATATTACATCGCCTGGAAAGTTACCAGTCTGACACATAGATGATGCCACAAATTTAAAACCCATATGATTTTTAAATTCTACCAACGTTCAAACGATATGTGTCAAAATTGCATTACATGCCGACCATTAGTTACAAGTTACAATTGTTTTAGTGACGATAGTTTTGTTAATTTCAAAACAATGAAAAAAAAGGATCGTGTGTTGGAGGGATTTCGTGTGTTGATTAAACAGTTTTTTGATGGGGAAAAATACCGTTCAAGCAAAGCAGTGGCTTGATAAGTGTTATTCGAACTCCACACCAGTAAAATCAACCATCATTGACTGGTATGCTGAATTTAAACCACTAATCACCACTGATGATGCACCACGCTCTGGACGCCCAAATGAGACTGTGACTGCAGAAAACATAAAAAAATCCACGAAATTGTTTTGACAGACCGTAAAGTGATAGCTGACATTATAAAGATATCAATGGAACGTGTTGGTCATATTTTGCACGAACATTTGTCTATGAAAAAATTTCTGTTTCACCAAGACAATGCACCATGTCACAAGTCGATCGCAACAATGTGCAATTACACGAATTGCACATTGAATTGCTTCCGCACCCACAGTATTCGCCAGATTTGGCCCTCAGGGATTATTACTTGTTTGGAGGCCTAAAAAAAAGCTCCAGAGAAAGAGATTTGGCTTCAATGAAGAAGCGATTTCCGAAACTGAAGCTTATTTTGAAGACAAAGATAAATAGTTCTACAAAAAAGGCATCGAAATGGTAGAGGCGTTGTATCGTTCTAGAAGGAAATTATGTTGGTGAATAAAATGTATTTTTCCCAAAAAAATGTTGCTTTCTTTGTTAGACTGGGAACTTTTCAGGCGATGTGTTACGATAGCGATGGGCGTAAACATAAAATTTAAAATTTTTGTAAAATATGATAAATTTTATAAGTTATAACGGATTATGGATTTTATCTAACTTTTTTATAATATGCATCTATGAAGAATATCTCGACGGATATACAAGTATCACGGAGAAAGTGCCGGAGAGGTCATTGGAAGTGGAATGGGCAATCCGTAGAGGATTTTTGAAATTCAAAAAATAAAAAACAAATCTTGTAGAGGGAGATATACAAACAAAGTTTGGCAGTTTGGGCATCTTGTTGAGGCTGCGGAACTCACAAAAAAATTCGCCAACCTCAATGTAAAAAATTCTCGAAAAACTGATCTCGTCGTAATAGTACTGTCAGTTGTCGTGAACTACAAAAAATTCGAAATGAACAACCACGATTAGAGCAAGCAAAAATAGACGCCGGTTTAAAACAAATCAGCGTTGTTGATAATAATATAAAAGTATAAACGTGGAAAATATAAGATTCAAATAACTAATAACCGAAACCTATTTAATGGTTTATATGTTCGTTTAAATTTTCGCATTCGAAATAAATATTCCCACATTTTCTTCTTATAATTTGCAAAACGTCTTAATGTTTTTTGACCATACTCGAAAACAGATTTTAATTTTAATTTATTTAGACCATTAAAAATAAAAAAAGCAATATAATTTAACAATTTTATTTACGTACCATTGCGTTAAAATTCTCCGAATCCTCATTCGAATTCCGCCTTTTCCGTCGCCTCAATATATTCGGCGGGTTACACTCCAATTTTTTTTCGTTTGGCCGATTTGACGATAGCATTTCGTTCAAATTCAAATAGATACCATCGTCATCATCGAGCATTGCCCGAGAAAATGGTTTATTTTGATCGTTTCGCATTGGCGATAGTAGATAACCGGGTTCTCGACTATTTTTCTTATTGATCGGCGATAAGATATACGCATGCGATTGACTTCGCCCTTTAATCGGTTCAAGTATAAAATCTCCTGTTTGTGTTGATATGGCAATTTGGGAACTATTCGAATTATCGGAATGATTCCATTCGACTTGTGCAGGTGCCGTGGGGACTGATGACGTAACGCCAAATGTTTTGCGATTATTTGTTATTAAATTCTTGAGGGAAGGTTTTGGTTGAGTTGGTACCGCAGGGAGCGTTTTCCGTTTGGCACGTTTAAGTGCCTCGCTACCCTCGTATTTTCGACGCATTGTCGAATTCCAATGATTTTTTATTGCATTATCTGTCCGCCCTGGTAATAATTTTGCAATTTTAGCCCATTGATTACCCCACTGTTGGTGTGCTTGATATATTATATTATCCTCCTCCTCGGTCCACGCTGTTTTCTTTATGTTTGGATTCAAATGATTGTGCCATCGTTCGCGACACTGTTTTCCAATTCGTCCCTTTAAATGTCTTGCGATAAGCGTCCATTTTTTTGGTCCGTATTTTTCGACTAGTTCAATAACTTTGTCATCCTCTTCCTTTGTCCACGGCCCCTTAATCAAATCGGGATTTACAACTTTATGCCATCGCTGTTGGCATTGCACATCGGTGCGATCTTTTAAATTTTTTGCAATTATATCCCACCGATCGCCGTGTTGTTCGACTAGCACTTTTAATGCTGTATCCTCGTGTTTCGACCACCGACCTTTGCTGTTTGCGTATGAGCGACGCACGGAACTTTGTCCATCATCGCCTAATCCATCGGAAAAATCTGATTCGTCTTCTTCATTTGATTCACTATCGAAACCCGCTCTGCAAATACAAAATAAAAAGTAAAAAACATATTAATTCTGGGGGGAAATTTACTGCGTAGGAATACCAATAAATTTTAGAATGGCGAGGGCGTAAAATTTAAATTGATATCTAAATTGCCGCGTTGTCAAAATAAGGTTCATATTATAATGTTACTATTTTGATAAAATTAGTGATAAATTTACACTTCTCTCTTTCTTCGTTTAGTCCAATTGGACTTTAAAATATTTCAACGTATTTTTATATCGGTATAAAATTTATAAAGCTCTCACCAGATCATTATTTTATTAACTCCTTAGACAATTAAAATTTCATTTATTTTACTTAATTTATTCAAAATTGCAATCTAATTTGATTCAGAATAAAATTCTAATTCGTCATATTGTGTTTTCTTGAAGTTTTTTCAATTTCATAAAAGTTGACGATGTTGTGGAACTAAATATCAAAATTATGGAACTAACAATTATTGAATTGACAATTATCGAATCTTGAAATACAATTTAAATATTATTTTAAATTATAATTTAAATTTAGTTAAATTTTTTATTAAGGTGCAAAATTTACTCAATAAGAATAAAAATTGTTTTAAACGTTGGTAAACAAGTAACAAAACATCGAAGTATATTCAGAAAGCTCAAATTATACAAAATTCTTAAGTTACTACTACATACTACATTTAAACTCTTTTAAAATTTTCAAAAGCGTATTAAACTTCAACACAGAATTATTGTTTGATTCAAACCTGTTGCGAACTTTGCAAAGCAATTATCAAACGAAAAGGACAGTGTCTTCTAAACTCGTCTTTGTACACCCTTGTCAGAAAGTGTTGTTCCTCACGAACCCTTTACGAAATCTTTCAAAATAATTTTATACACAATATAGACTATTTTGATATTTGTACCTTGACCATTTTCGCTCTTTAGTAGTTCTGATGTTTAAAAACTTATTATATTCTGAGCATCGACTCGGCGGTGTTTTGCGATTATGAAACGTTTATAATTCGAAGGGTATTTTTCGAAGATTAATAGTTACGTCTAGCGAGACATAGGGCAGCCAAGACTAGCTCTTAAAAAGCTAATAATAATTTTGATAAAATAGAGGTATTAAAATTCTTTACCCCCCAATAAATACTCTTTAAAAATTTGCCAGTTTATATGAAATTTCTGTTTAACCCCTTTCGAGCCCTCGATCGATTCCTATCGATAATTGGTTGTAACAATTAAAAATAATTCAACAATAAGATTATTTGACCACGTGACTATTGGTCAGCAAAATTGGAGTTGATCGTCTTAGTCTAATACACTAAATACTTACACGTGTGATCAGATACTAACACTTCAAAATTTGTGCTCACCTTGATCAAATCGCTTGAGATCGAGTTTTGTTAATTGCTTTTACCGGCTTTTTCTAACTATAAGGCCCAGTACACAAAATATATACTTTATTGTTGTTTGATTACATCTTTAAAATGTGAAATTACATGCGAATTTTTAAAACATCAATTTGCCGGACTTTTGTGTATATTTTTACAACTCTAGTCGGAAAAACTGAAATGGGTCGGTATTAATTAAATTAGGAACGTTAAAATGAGTTTAATTTAGAATCTTGTATGATTCTGAATATTGTGATAGGAGCTCAATTATTTGTATTGATCGGCCGATCATAGACTCTTATGCGAAAGAGAAGATTTTTTTTAGTTTTACGCGTGGCTAGCATCAAATTACTTGACCTTTCAATTAAAAGAATTTTATTTGTGATTAACCAAAATAAATTGTAGTTCATCACTGGACGCTTTATCAAAATAATACGTGATAGTGTGAATAATAAACTTTCCAAGTGAGTATCAAAATTGAGAAGTGGTGAAGATTTCGTTTCTAATATTAGTTCTTATACTAATCGTAAACTGGTGGTGTTCTCAAAAATTTGTTACTTCTTGGAAAATGAACTTTTTTGTGATCATCAATGTGATCACCTTGTTCAGATAGGAAAGGTTCGTGCTTTTTTAGTGCATGGTCACGAGTCATACAAATTGCACTATTTATATGATAAAGATCAGGATCGGTGAAATTGAAGTGATCAACAACAAGACGTAATTGGTCAATAATAATGTGATATTACCTCCTGTAGTTATCGATCATTTATTTCCATTAAAACATTTAAATTTTATTAATAAAATGGTTTGATCACATGGACATATAAAATTGATCGGCAGTTCACAAATCGGTAAATTGAATTAAAGTTTGTCGATCGGGAAATTTATAATATTAATATCGGGGTTGGTCATTTAAGAAAACATTTTAAGTGTATCGACGGATTAACAAAATACCTGTTGATCTTTGGATTAGATAATCATAATTTTGATAAATCAGCTTAAGATTCTACAAGCTTTTTCTAGTACCTACTCGACGATGACTTGTTCAAGTACTGTAGTTAAGATCAATTTATAAAATAGCATGAGAATTTTTCGAACACATAATTTTCCGTTTCCTGGACTTTGATATCCTTTTGACGACTTTCCAAAAACAAAATTACCCATACCAATAATTTGAAAATCCTCTATATATAATTTACGATCTACAAATGGTGTTTTTTGTGAAAATTATTCAAACATGAAG
This sequence comes from Nephrotoma guestfalica, assembly GCA_963691935.1. Classification (NCBI taxonomy): domain Eukaryota; kingdom Metazoa; phylum Arthropoda; class Insecta; order Diptera; family Tipulidae; genus Nephrotoma; species Nephrotoma guestfalica. The sequence goes on along the minus strand of OY829915.1, from coordinate 234,756,434 downwards.
GAAAAAAAATAGTTGACATAAGATTATAGCCATCATTGTTCCAACATAACATATCCAAATCCATGAGAAATTTTCACAAAAAAATGTATACGAACTAAATAGTTTTTTAATGCCATATATAGGGAGTGTATGATAATTAAAGGTGAATTCATAATTATAAGGGTATATATAGAGGAGCTATATAAAAATTTACGATTCACATAAAAAAAATTAAATTTTTAAAATTTAGGGAGAGAAAATTTTTGTTTGTACGACGACAAAGCAGTTTTGTAAAACGCATATGTCGAGGGGCAGCCAATGGAAAAACAGTTTATTCTGGTGGTGTAATCGAGCTAGTTGCTTAGTAATAAAGTAAGAAGGAGAATATTCACACACCAAAATAATAAAAATTCTTATATAGCTGTAGTAAAATGATTAATTAAATATATCAGACAAAATGTTTTTAGTTTTGTTGGAAAAGACCGGTCCGCAAATGAAGTCACTCTTTATGATCTCAATCAAGTGAATTTTAGACAATATCAAAAGCAGATAAATAAGGTCACAACACACATAAAAATCAATAAAATTCCTTACAACATTTTATGTTTTTATTAAATTAAATTTACACAACAGCATGATGTACGATCACCTGCTGCCGTCCGCCTTGCATGATAGTATCCTTATATATCCCAAACTTACATTTTCATAAAATTTGACTCAAATTGTCGATAATTAAAATTATTCATTATACAAAACTAAAATGCACAGCACACCACATATATTATATAAATATATAAGATATAATTTATAAATAACACAAATAAATAATATAAATATATAAACTTTAATTTTAATATAACTAAAACTATTCCATATCACATAATTTTTTGTAATAATTCATAAATATATCCACCAGATAAAAAACGTCACACTAAATTTTCATGGTCGATCGCACAAAAAATTTTTATAAAATCCCAAATCGTTTTATTTATTCAAAACTTCATATTGGTAAGCTCTCTAGAGGTCTTTACTAAACGCGAACTATTCAAAAACTATTTCACATATATTTTTTAATTCAATCCAACCCCTCTTGATAAATAAATAAATAAAATTTGTATGATATGTGTTGCAGTATATAAGACTCATACATGTAGAGATCATGTTGTACATTATAAAATATACAGATGCTCAAAAACGTATATAGGTACGAGTATATATATTTACTAACAAGACAAACACTAACAACACATAAATATTAAATTGAATATCTCTATTGTATTGTGTTGACGAAATTCCTATTTGGGACCCCCGAAATAATATATCTTAAGAAAATAATTGTGTAAATTACATGTGTAATAGAATTATAGTTTTGGAAGATTTTTTATTTCTCGAGCGGAGGGTTGATGCGGCAACGAGAAAAGGAGGATGGGAAAATATTGAATACATTATCACATTTTTGCATATATTTTCCCAAAACAAATTAAAAATAGTTTTTTGATATGATGATGTGTGTGATATAAAAAATAATATCAAATGGATGGATGGGACCATGAGATTTTTTTTATTAATGTTTTGATTATTTTTTGAATTTACCCCTAGGGATCGGTATTATTGTACAATAACAACAGACATAATAAAAAATAGAGCATGCATGATAGTTTCTGTAACATGTTTGATCCTGATTATTTTTCATATTTTATAAAAAAAACATTATATAGGACAAATTTTGGCAAGAATAAAATATTTAGTATTTTAGGGGATTTCGACCCATATTTAAACACACAGTTGTCCAAAAAGTAGATCTCGACTAGATCACGAATGATTAAAATTGCAAAATAATTTAATTGAGCCTTGTTGTTAAACGCATTTTAGCAAGAACTCGTTCCAAATTAAAGAAATTTTCCATTCTATATTCCAGAGAGCTAAACAATTTAAATACAAAACAATTTGAGAGACGTAACCTTAAAAATGGGCCAAATTTCATTATTTTTATATTTCCTTTTTGACTAGTTTCCGGTTGATTTATATTTGTTCATTATTATTTTATTCCATTTTCGTTTTAATTTCTTTCCAAATGGTTATTTTGAGGATGAGGATGAGGTCCCCTAATCTCCGCTTCTCTAAACTACAAAACAGTAAAATCCACCATACATAAAATCTCCTTCAAGCATGAAGTCATAAAATTTTCGTAAAATATTCTTTATAATTCGGATAGTAAAATAGAGAATTCTCCACAACCACTTAATATTTTATCAAACATAGCTTTGATTTCACTTTATAAAACTGAAAATTCCCCAAAGCTATCCAGTATTTGACAAGTTCAACAATTTTGAGGATTTTGGGCCATTCTTCATTTTTATATTTATGTTGTGCGCCTCAGTTCAATTTCATTGTCTTAATTATCGATTTTAGTCGATTTTTTGGTTATTAATTATTTTTCGGTTTAGATATTAGACAGAGGGCACATCAAATTTGTTTTATTAGATATCGCACTTAAATTTGATTTTTATTTTAAAATTATTTTAATAAGTAAAATAAGCGCCACCTGCAAATAATTTGCTCGAACTAAACCGTAATTTAACCCAGCAGGAAAGTTATTAACGACACATCAATGACTCATCAGCGACAGTAAAGCATGACACGTATATAGACATTTATCAGCAAATGAGCCTTATTTTCATGAGGAATTGTTTATGACATATCTGAGATGAGTTGTATATGAGTAGTCATGGACGAATCGTATGTGACATGTCAGGGATGGATTGTAAGTGATATATCATAAATAAATCGTAATAAAAATATTTTATTCAATTGAATACATTTCTAATTTTTTGGTTTGTTTATTAACAGTGTATAAATGTGGGCGCCTTATTACAAATGAACGAACCATTTTGTCGAACATAAAACGACAGAACATGAAACGAAAAGCAAATTGTTTATATCTCTCGATTGTTTACCTATTCCATATTAAAAAGTGTGTGACGGAAAGAGAAAAATCGAGGAATTGTCATACATGTTTCACTTACGACTTTGTCGTAAAAGAAATGTAGATGCATATCTAACACTTGTCGTCGAATGTGGACAATCATTTGAGAAACTAATGTGACTTGTAGTAAATTAGACATTTAGTCCAGATACCGTCAAAAAAATATAACAAAAAGTATTTTTCTTTCTCATATATCCGTACTTTTAGAAAAAAGATAAGAAATAGAAACGTACGTCTTTCGCACAAAAATACTCAAATGCATGTTGACAAATTTTCAGCTGGGTTAGAAAAGACGATACGGAAAGTAAGCTTTGCGCAGTAATCGGACATTTTCGAAGCTTGAATTGAATGTAAATAAATCAAATGTAGCGCTTAATTCTTCAATAAAATGTAGTACTACTTTTAACACTATGCGCCGTAGGTACTTGGCGAAACACACTAACACTTAATAAACACATTATATCACTTGTTTACTCAGATTAGATACTCCTGATGATGACATAACAAGTCGAAATCGATTCGAGTAATTTTTAAATTTTTTGAACAAATTTCTTTAATTAAAATATTCAAAATTTTTTTTTTCAAAATAATAAACAAGTGATATAAAGTAAGTTCCTTAAGTTTTTTGATATGAAAGGAAGGCTTAGAGTTTGAACTTGATCTATTATCAGGTTTTAATTGGGATGTCAAGAAACACATTTTAAAAATAAAACATAATTTTAATTATATATTTTTTGCTAAGTTATAATAGAAAATAGATTTTATACTGCGAAATTCAATTAAAGTCAGTAATTTTAAAGTAAAATCATATCAATAAAAATAAAAATATTTGCAATTAATCATGTAATTAGTAATGAGTATGTATAACCAGAATTTTTATTAATCACTTCAAAAATTCTGCTCGGCATGAAATTAACCAATTCTTACAACTCCTTTTCGTCCCGAAAAATTATTCCCGTTCTGCCAGAATATACATTTGGACACACGGGAAATAAATATTTGGGAACTAGTGCAACAGCAAAATAATCTCCCAATTATATTGGGAGGGGTGGGAATTGGGTTTTATTACCGTGATAAAACGAGCATCGCTGTCGGCTTCGTAAATTTTACGAGATAGTCGACCTCACGCATTTTATATGATATTTAAGCTAATTATACCAGATTACCTGTATGTATAGGCTCCACCTTGGTGATATGTTCGTAGCAGTAGCCATAATTGTTGAATCAACATAGAAATGCTTTTTCAATGTTGCCCGTTTGTGGTGGTCATTTTTTGGGTTGGAATTTTTACTAAATCTACCGAATTATAAAATGATACAGTTCCCCACACCGGATAGTGCATTTTACCAAGGACGTTTCAACCTTTCAAAAGGCGTGAAAATAATAATTTTCTAAATCCTTCGGGAGCATTGAGGTTAATTTTTTTTTAAGCGAATAGATATGTTTTCCGAAAGATCGCAGTACTAATTGAATGTGGTTTTTATAATAAACTTTTATGTTAATAGATGTCAATAGACCTTAACTGTTCCAAAAGATGGTAGCACGTGGCAATAATAATAAATACCCACTACTGCAACTAGTTATTTTCGTGAGAATGTTGTTTTGAGCCACAATTGTTCCGAACCGTTTTAGAAACTATGAATATGGGACTTATTTCGCATATGCCATATGTACCATGATAAATTTAACAAATTCTTCCACCTTTCCTAATTTAGAGGCGTTTTTTTAACTTTCTTCGAATAAAATGACCTAATTGTTCAATGAATATCCACAAATCGTTTTTTCAATAGTTTATTGGATTTCAAAAAGGGATTACAAAATTGGATTACAAAATTAAAGAGTGAGTAAGAATTAACCTTATGTTATCTACATTTGATGAAAGAGCAAACTTTGACCCAGTTTTTATTTTTGATGTTAAAAACTTTTTCGCTAACTAGTTAGATAAATGTTTTTTCCATTTTCAACAGGTGCCGATCCTACTAAAAATTTTAGGACAGCCGCTTTCGAAATATTCTCTTTTTAAGTGAACTGCAGTGAGACCAGTTAATATTAAACTTTAACTGAAAAAAAAACAACCATAAAAATTCTCAGTATTTAAGAAAACATTGTTCTTGATAGAGAAGAAAATAAAGCAACTGTTCGGACTAGTTAATGAGACCAAAGAAAATATGTATAAAATATTGTTTAAATTCCATAATATCACCCATTTTTTTATATTTCAGGACTTGATACGATGAAGATCGTTCATACCAACAGAATCAACTTTAACCGATCGAAACCTGTTAAGCATTCTTTTTTATTAAAATCTATTTTTAAAACACAATAATGTCAATAAGATGACTAAGCCTGCTTCATAAATTGTATAATAGCACCATTTAAAAATTAGTTCCTATATCCATAATGCAATTAAATGAGAAGCTTTTTGTTTCTGAAATTGAGGCTTGATAGAAAGATGCTTCCTGAAATATATAGAATAGAAATAGAAAGAGATAACACATCTACACAAACTAAAAATTATTTGATCTTGACGTCTTGGGATCCAAAACGGATATCGCAGGCTTTAGTTGCACATTGATTTTCCTCAGCAGATTCATTGATTAAAGTAACTCGGCTAAATGATTGGACAACACTTAACAAATATGAATGTAAAAGTGAAATGGTTTTAGTGACCATAATTCTTAGCGGCATGCAAATTAGGAAAACTGGAATATGGAAAACAATTTAAAAACACTCTACCACGTATTTATGCATTTAGACCGCCATACTTCTTTCTTTAGGTTGACAAGAACCAAGAATGCAAGCAAATGATAAATGAAGCTTAATAAAAAACACAATTAATATTAACGATTAATCACTTTAAAACTTTCATGCCCCCTTCATTCACCATAAATGACTACACTATTACAACACACTATTGTACAACTGGCTTAATAGTATACCAATTTTGGTTCCAATACATTTGTATAACTAGCGAATTTCACTACCTTCTATAAACTGACAAGGAATGACCAATTGAATAAGCTTCTATATACATGTTGTTGGCCTCTATATACATGTTGTGGTATTGCATCAGCGACTTTTTACGGCGGGAATCTCAGAATCCATATGGTGAATTAATGTTGGGAATCGTTTTGAATTCAAATCAATGTTTCAGAAAAAACACAAAAAGGTCGAGCCAATATCGAGCGAGGCACAAGCTTTATCGGTTTCAATGATCGATTAGCTGAAAGAAGTCATTATCATAACCCAACGTAATTAAAATATTTCCTTTAATTATGTTACAACCCTGTTTACACATTTTACCACAATAAAGAAAGCCGCTTTTTAGATCCACTAAGAACTTTATCAATTAATGAAAATTTGTCTCGCTCCTTATGAATATTTTAAAACAGTGCCCCTTTTGTGAATTCGGATTCGAACACACGAACGACGTTTTCAAATGATCGGTATTTGTGAATTCGATAAAAAGTTATTAATTTGATATTTTCAACAACGGAAATCATATTACAATTCAAGTTCATCACAAACCGAACAATTAATTAATTTTATTCTATAGATGTGCATTTTGGTGTATTAAAACAGGCGTAAGAATGATGGTTGGGATGCGGTTGTTTTAATATATAGTTCTTAAAATGCTTTTTGAACGTTTATAAATTTATATTTTATTTATAAATATTCAATGCATAAAAGCCATTCTAATATTTTTTAGACGAGCCCGTGGAAACTTTACGAAACTGAGCTGACGGTTTAAAATGTTAATGAAAATTTGACAAATAAGGCGCACAAACAAATATGGCGATGCATTGGTTGCTTTGGTGAAATGAATAGAAGCATACGTACACTGCGATTCACTTGATTGGACGCACTTGCAATTTTAGTTTCAAATGTCAATTTTACTGTAATACCAAGAAAATATTTTTATTGATAAGAGAAATACCTACTTAATAAATCCATAATCGATAATTGTTCTTAGAAAGGTGACTTTTAATTTTTTTTAAGATAAGTTCAAATTTGATGTTATTTTTTTGGGTTCAGTTGATTAGACGCAACTTAAAAATATAATGAAAACACAGAAATTCTTTAATCTTTCTAGCTATTTTTAGTAATGTGTACTAGCATTATCCTGTTGAAAAATCTACTGAAGAGGCCCAAATAACTCCTGAATTTCTGAAAAAACTGATTGCAGCATATCCATATATGAATTACCAGCCATTTTATTGGAAACAAAATTCAATTTAATAGCGCCTCAATATGAAATTGCTTGCACCCATACTATTACGTCTCTTTTCCTCCTGGCATAATGGCGAGTCAAAAATTGTTCTTCTTTGCGAATGTCATGAAAATAATAATTATAGCCCTCTATATTATTCATTGTTTGCATTTGCACATCCCAAATCATGTGCTACTTGGCGAATTCCAATCTATGTTGCTTGCGTACAGGGCTTAGTAGTGCTTTTTTTAAATTTTTTTAATTTTAAAAATGAAGCACTTAAAATTGCTTTACGAACTGTTGATTTGCTGGCATTAAGCACAGTTGCCGTTCTGATTTTGTTGGTGGAAAGGGCTGAATTGGACGCTCATTACTATAGCGCGGTTTGAAAATCCCTCCAACTGGTGGGTAGGCATCGATTTTTGCCCTTTCTGCCATATTTAAAATATTGCGTTTAATATAAACTATATTCCAAAAAACAAAGAAAAATGCAGTTAAATTGCTATGTTTAAATTTTTATTCATTACTGTACCGCGAGAAATTTACATTTAAAAGTACAATTGCAAGTGCGTCTAATCAAGTGAACAACTACCGGGTATGACAGTTTAAGAACCAAACTAGCCTTTGGGTAGGGGTGAAGTAGCAAACGTTTGTTTTTATCTTTCAAATTGACTTTCATCCTAAATGTAAAAATGTTAGGAAATCGTTTCGTTCGCTCTATTCAAATTAACCATTTGCAGGAACACAAAAATGCAATAATCCCACTCAGATATTATATCGCTTCACTTAAATTGGCAATCCTCGAAAACGATATTCGGAACTTTTATTGGAATTTCATTTTCTCCTACAAACCGAGTTTCTTCCTAATCTATTGTAACATGCCTAACCAAGTTTTCATTGAAACAGACCATTTTCCGAATCACACTCCTGTCTTATACTGAAATCCAATTTTTATCATACAACTCTATTTCCATCCCAATCAATTTATGAATCTATTAGTATCAAAATTGGTACATACATACGAGGTGCACACCGAAATTCATGATTGGTGAAACCGGCTAAATTGGCCGATTTCCACGATCCAAACCCTTAGGCCCCACCATACGATGCCTTAAACAAATATTCCGAAATCAGAAGTCTTCTCAATCGTTTCCGGGCACTATAAAATATCCCCTCACCAACTGTTGACAAATTTTAATCGATTAGGGGACCCTCTAAATACACAACTACACACAAATAAATTAAAAATTTCAAAAGAAAATTTGTTTGTTTTTCACAAAAATTGAATAGTGCAATCAAAGCACAACAAATCCAAAAAGATCCACATTGCAGATTCAATTGTACGAGTATGAAGGTGAGTGATTATTCTAGACGCTGCTTTTGAAAGTATCAGAATATATCTCAAGTAGCGCTCAATTATTTGTTTATACTTTTCCATTTTTGCTAAATTTTGGTAACTACATTTTTAATTTTTATTCTTATCCTTTCCTTTAATATTTTTCCATTCTTCTTCATTTCGTCCGTCTATTTTGTCTGGCAAAGAGTAATGATATCTATCCTGCAGCCCATAATTCCTCCAGAGAATTATGTAGAAAACTATTATTTATTATTTCCGAGATAAGCAACAACATCTTAAACATTCTAATGCGGAACTGGACATATGGATTGTAAAATAAAGTTAAATGACTCAATAAATCGAAACATATTTTTAGTAATATTTTAAGTATCTTGAAATTGTTAAATGGACCGTGAATTACGTGTATTTTAAAACCGGCCCGTGTGAAAATATCTACAATAAACTCGATAAAATTTGCATATGCTCGTGAATTTGCTATTGAAAATTTGGAATATAGATACTTTGAGAAAATTTAAAAAATCTATTGTACAAGGTTTGTTTTCATTTTATCTTATACTTTACATAAGTAGGATCAAGCCTATATTTTTTATCAAAACAAATTTGCACCCCTTGGCGAATATACACAAGGTTGAAAACTATCAGCGTATGAACCCCCTAGAAAAAATATTTTATAAATTTAATTTAAAAAAATGTAACAAGCCCTCCAGTTTGTTTGTAACAAGGAAGAAAAAATAAATAAATTTTCTATTTTTGGAAAAGCCACGATTACGTATACACCAAGAAACACGTAAGATCGGTACGATAAAAACAATGATCGCGTCAAACATACAACATACATATAAACAAATAAGGGGACTTCTTCCGTTTTCAGTTCCAATTTATAGCAACAAGAAAGTTACACTTTCGTAAAAAAAAATATTTAGGTCTTAACATTGGATAGCATCTGCTTCTTGTACTTATGTACTATGTTGAGGTCGATGTCTTATTCGTTTTCTGGGTAAATATAATTTTATTTTATGTAAGTCTATAGCAGGGGAAGATAGCTTGTCTTATATACGTACAACAAGGTATATAATGGGATGTTTATTATATAAAAAAAATGAAGTAAATTAGTCTAGGGGAGAAAAGCATTTTTATATACAACATGGCGTAAACATTTGAACCCAACAGTTGTTGAATTTTTATTTCATTTCGATTCATCAAAAATATGGCCCGTGAGTTATTTTATTTGTACAATTGGTCTGCGCGATAAGGTACACTAGGGAATGACATACGATTTTGGGGGCTCTCTTTTGATTTCCAAAAAAAACCTTGATTTTTATTTATATTTGTCAAATCGTATGTTGCACAGCTGGAATTATGTAAGATTTGCCATAATGAAATAATTAATTCGTATTCAGGTACTTTTGCACAAATTTTTCTTTACATCGTATAAGGTTGCAATCCAGGTGTTTCAATAAATCATGAATATATAAATAAAATAAAATTAAAGTGTTAATCTATGTTATAAAAAAAAATTTCACAAGTGACTCGATTTAGAAAAGAAATTACGTAGATAAAATTGATAAAAAATGTGTGATAAGAAAATTATGTGGCATACACACACAGGAAGTCGAATAAAGACAAATTTTCCTGACTTTACCATACGATTAAATGAGTTACTTGACCATACAACATGTAAAGGAAGATCGTCATTATAAAATCCGAGAGGGACTGTCAGGTCAGGCAAAGCAGGTTCTTTAAATTAATTTTAAAGGAAATGAGCTATGATTTATACATGTATATACGAAGGGTTTCGCTTCGATGAAATTTTCTTAGAAATTTTGATTGAATTTTTAAACTCCATACAATTTAAAACAACAAAATATATTTAAAATTTAATTAAGATGTCGATGTGGCGGCGAAAACTAACACCTGCACGAGTTTAATAAACTATACTACAATAGTATTTTGTTATGTAATAAAACCTAGAAGCACTCGGTGTTAATTCAGAATGCTTAAAATTTATGATCGCGAAACATGTTGATCTCGATTACGTAAAAATGGTCAGCTTGTCAATTCTATCGCTATAAGACCGTCGCATGATATATTTTTTATTATAATGAGCGCTGAATTAAGGATCACACACAACAGGTGCTATACCATCATTACTAGACCTGTTTTGAATACCTATTAATTTTCAGTAGATCAGTGGACTAATACGTAAAGTAAATACATAAATAATTCAAAGATCATGATCACATCACGCGGTACAAAAAGTTACTTACACTCTTAACCTTGAAATTATTCAGAGTTTGTCAATGAAATATATTATTGAATAATTACTAATAAATTGTATTTTGGCGCGAACATTTTCTTGCTGTTTAGATTTATTGTGGTTAACTTTTTAAGTAAATACACATGAATGATTACGAAGATGTGTTTGTAAAATGCTTTTATCTAATACAACTTTAAGATGAATATATACAATAAATACAAATGATTCATTATTAAATAAAAATAAAATTTGGATACGCATATGGCTAATCTGTCAAAATACGTAGATATATTTTTGTTTTAAATATTGATTAATTATGTTTTGGTCCCAGCTGCATGTTTTTCTTTTTACCATACTATCTATTTATACATCTTAAAAGGACTACCGTATGAGAAATAGGGAAAAGGAATATTTTATTAAATCGACAGACGACAAAAAAAATTAGTGGAATGTATCAATGATGAGATCGGGTATCCAATAATATCTGTTTCAGGTTTCATTAGAATTTTGATTTTATTTAATCCTTTTTCGGGATTCGTCAAATGATTTTCGGTACGGACTGAATTTTACAATGCGTATAATTAAATATTAATTCTATAATATGATGATCCGGTCTAAAATTAGTTGAACGCAAAACGGTTTGGTAATGATAATAACATTCAGATTCTTCAGACAACAAAATCAACAATTCAAACTTGTTTGGAGAAATATTCGAAAATATTGTAAAAAATATAAGTTTGAGACTTTTAATTGCATAAAATAAAACCAAAACAGAACAGCGACAAACAAAACTGCAATAGGGCAATAGATGATGGTTAATAAGACAAAACGTATTTATTGTGTTTGGTGGGGAACGTAACTCGTAAAGCTGAAATAATTTCTTTTGACCTGATATCTATTGAATTTGTCGATAACGCTATCAGACCCTCAATCTATAGTTGCTATTTCAAAGCTATGGAAATTGATAAATTCTTAAAGAAAACTTTTATCTAAAATAAAATATTAGTTGAAATAAAATTTGCGATTGAAAATACTGGTGATTAAATTTGATTATTAATTATTCTCAAAAATGATAGCTCAAATGTTTGTTATCTCTTTACAGTCTAAATTGAAATTTGGAGGTTCTAGTGATTTTTGGCTGATATTTATGGATCGGCAGTATGAAAATTATTGAAAAGTTTAATGAGAAAAGCAACTATAAAGGTAAAGATTTAAAACTAAATTTGAAACCAAATTCAGTTCAATATATCAATTCATCATACGGCGTATTTAACAATTGAGTTAAAACGGACCACTTGAGCTTTCGAAGTCATTTACATTGATCAGAATTGTTGGAAAAGTGGGTTTTCAAGTTAAATATGGATTATTAGAAGAAGAACAGATGGAACTATTCGCTGGCATGAAAACTTGCGTAATTTATCTACAGATTTCAAACGGATAAAAGAGTTCAATGAGGACTGCTCAAAATAGCCAGGTAGAGATCAGTAATCTCAAGGCAACCATTGTCATGTAAGAGGAAGCTAAACCGATATTTTGTAAGCTTTATTTGGTGCCATATGCAATATGCAATCTTGAAATCAGAAGTCGATTGGAATTGAGGAAAATATTGGGGACTGGTGTGAGGGTTCCTATTTATTACAGTGATAGAGTGAGCACCATTTTTGTAGCAAAGAAGGGAACGAATTTGCATTGACTTGAAAATATTTGTAAACCAATGGGTTGATTTTCATCACTACCCCCGTTACCATAGCTGGACGATGATTTAGCGAGTATCTCGGGATGTAACTATTTCAAGATTTTAGTTTTGGCGGGCGCTTGTCAGCAAATAGACATAGCAGAAGACTCCATGGTTTTATACGATCAACACTCATATCGGATTATTCCGGTGTACGAAATTTACGTACTGTATCTCAAGTGCACCAACAATTTTCCAGATAATAATGGATGAAGTACTTCGATGACTGCAAAATAGGTTTGCTATCTCGATTCATATTGATAGATCGATCAAGAGGAATATGAATATAACTGTTTTTAAACGGTTTGTTGTTGTTCACGTAAATAAAGTAAAATGCCTGTTTTTTAGTCGAAAGGTTGAATACTACTCACAGTATTAGTGATCGTGGAGTAATGCCCAGTCCCATCAAAATTGAAGATATTAACAATACTCCAACACTCGAAAATATGACCCAGTTGGAAATGTTTTTGGGACTAGTTAATTTTGGTTTCGGGCTGGCACTGCTTTATAAATTAACAGAAAAAGATTTGAATTTCAGATGGATGAAGCGATGCATTTGTGAAATGCAAGAAGCAAATAACCACTTGTAATCTATTGATTCACTATGATACCAAGAAAGAGGCTATATCTCGCTTGCGATGCTAGATCACTTGGGTAGGTACACTTCTAAGCCAAAAAATGGATCGAAACGATCGGAACCGTTAGCAATAATGTTGGTGAGTATAATATTGGTGAGAAAATTTCATAAATTTTTGTTCCGTCGTTCTTACGTTTTAGTGACTGAACATCAGCTTTTAGCGCTATTTAACGTAAAAAAGGGTATTCGTAAGGTAGACTACGGCGATAGGCTATCATCTTATCTGGATATCAATATGTTATTAAATACTGAAAAGGTAAAGATCTGGTGCCTAATGCATTGTCGCGCTTCTCATTAAAAGATGAAATGAGTGATGATCATAACATTTGTTCGATCAATGCATTTTCGTTCGTAAAAATTAACTCACTTTCGAAAGTATATTTGGTGTAGGAAACCGTATCGTTATAAAGTAGATCATCCGAGAGATGTAAGGATGAAAATGCTGAACAGAACTGTATGCTGGTGGCGCAATATCGATTAAACCCTGATTTTATTCATTTTGAGGAATAATTTAATTACTGATATTTGATTTGACGTCAAGATAGATCAAGATAGTAGTAATGAACGGGATAACTACGGGAACAAATGCCGAAATATCATTCAATTTCTTGCTAAAGCGCCACCTGCGGACCCTATTAATCCCTGTTACTGTATAAACACGAAATATAATTGGGAACGTGGTATCATTATTAAAGTTTTGGGCCTGTGTCGTTTTGGGCCTGTGTCGTCAGGACTAGAGAACAAGTATGTGTTGCTTCTAGAGCCAGATTAGGCCTAACGCAAGTGATGTTCATAAATCTGAACAACCGCCTAGAACCCAAATTGAGATAAACAGTTTTAATTAAATGGGTCCTGAAGATAAAGAGTTTACCAAACATGTTGAGATACGTAAGGAAAATATTCAGGATAAAAATATTAAAAATATAAATTAAAAGTATGAGGACGTATATTAGTCATGAACATTTAAGACCACAAGATTATTGCTTACGTTCCATTTTTCGTACCGGCGATGTCAGATAAATGATTTTAGCAAATTCTCTGTGTGGGTCAGTGTGTATCCTTTCCATATATCTGGGGTGATAACCGATTGGAATACCATAGCTCATATATATGATTTTCATATTTGAATTTTTAATAAATTAGTGTATTGTGAATATGAATCTGTCCCTTCTCAATAATGTCGTTACTAGTACTGGTTACCCGAACTATAAATGGGTAATACTGGTATTCTATAATACTCGATACCAGCTATCAAACGTAGTATGCGACATTTGGTTGAAGTGTAAATAACTAGCATTTTTAACTCCTTGAAAATGTCGAAGTTTATTCCAAATAAACATCAATTGCGGGGGGAGGTTTTATTACATTATTTTATTGCAAATAAAAGTGCAGCGGAAACTTATCGTTTGCTTGTGGAAATTTACGGTGAGCATGCTCCATCGAATACAACGTGCAAATAATGGTTTCGACAATTTAAAAATGATGATTTTGGCATTGAAGATAAACAGCATGGAACCCCAAAAATTTGAAGATGCTGAATTGGAAACATAATTGGCTGAAGATTCTTCTCAAACATAATCAAACTTGGCTGTAGCATTAAATGTTGATCGATCGACTGTTGCAAAACGTTTACAAACATTCGGAATTGTTCAAAAAGCTAGCAACTAGGTTCCACATGAATTAAAAGAAAGAGAGCTCGAAAGTCGAAACATCATTTGTGAAATACTGCTTCAGACAACAAAGAAAAGATTTTTTGTATCGAATTATTATTGGAGATGAAAAATGAATTTATTATGAGAATCCCGAACACAAAAAATTTTGAGTGAAGCCTGGTGAAGCTGGTCCATCGCAACCAAAGCGAGGTATTCATTGCGATAAGGTTATGCTTTGTATCTGGTGGGATCAGAAAGGTGTGGTGTATTATGAACTGCTGAAATCAGGTGAACTATCAATGGTGATGTTTACCAATGACAACTAATACGTTTGAAGCGAGCTCTAAAGGAAAAATAGGATATCTTCAGAGAGGGTATTCGTAAATTGCCTGAAAGGCCACGGGGGAAGTTGTAACTGCAGATAGAGCATACTTTCAATAAATAATTCTTTCATTCTCTAAACAAGCAAATGTGTTTTATTTTAATAAAACAATGCGGAGTTTAATTTAAGGCAAAAAATTCAAAATTAAAAGTTTAAAAATGGCAACTAAATAAATAAATAAATATTAAATTTTATTTTTCCCGCGATCTTACTTTTCTTGCCTTGATTGGCAAAATTGAAAAATCTGTTTTCCAGTGAAGAAATCCACTAACGCAAAGTGGCGGTTCTTTAATGGATTTCTACAAATATTTCCATTTTCTGAATGGATCTGAGTGAGAACTAATATTTATGAGTTTTAGCAGAATTCATCGCAAAGGGTCGACATTCTGTTGGAAATGAATAACGGTAAAATTGTATAATGGCTTCATCAAAGTATCGTTTCATCGATTGATGAGGCGGTAGATTTATTCGTAATTATAAATTTTCGGTCTTTAAACATTATTTTGTCTAATAATATTTGGTTGCTAGGAATCAGAACCTTTTCGAACAGCCTCCAATATTCAGCAATTTAAATTTTCGAGTGACAGTATTTTCGTCTTGCTTTAAGAACATAAAAAAAAAACCAATGCTGATTCGAACTTGCGGCATTGCAAAGAATACATTTTACATGGAGCTGTTATATTCGTTTCTAGAAAAAAAGCGCGCTCGAAATGTCATATATATATGTTTTTTGATAGATCCTTCAGACTGAAGACCCTCCACTAATCTACAATGGTTAAAACATTAGTTTAGAGATTAGTTAATTCCGTAACCAAATTTTAATAAGAATGGAGCCTCGATTATACGATAACGTTACTAATACGAGATAAACTTGAGAGATAAAATTGAGTTGATCTTACAAAAGCGTTTGACTCTGTTCAACACCAAATTACAATATATAAACTCAAGACGTTGAAACTGTTTCGGACGTTTCTGAAAAATTCGTTAATTGGGTGGGGTCATATCTATCGTGTTCAATATGTTAAGTTAAATCGTGTCAAATCAAATCAAATAAACGTTATTTCCGGTGTTCCGCAGGACTCACACCTTGGTCCACTATTATTTAAAATATTTATCGATTGAAAAAATAGATGTGGATTCGCCAAAATGTTGACGCATCAAGAGAATTTTTCTACTATTCGCGAGCAGTGGAATAAATGATAGATGATAAGAAAATACGAAGTTGCGATTATAAGTTGTTTTATGAATTTTTGATTTCTATTTGGATAAATTTCAAATAAAATAAATTGTATTAATGTTTTTTAATAAACATTAATATTCCCCACTTTAATTATACATTTATCTATATTTTTATGCGTTATTTATGAAAATAATATTGAGAAGAAAAGTTTAATTTAGTGTGAAGTGGATTAACTAAATTACTTATAGATTTATTTGCTAGGAATTAGATTAAACTATTTAGGAAATTAACACAACACTTTATCACCTTAAATGGTATGGTGAAATTTAATAAATTCACAAATTATGTACCTAACATATTATTTTGTGTTCTTAAATGACGTCAAAAACACAAAACTATTTTCTTACGTAACACTGCTCGCGAGCAAAAATAAATTATCTCTCTGGATTATAATTATTGTAAGTAAATAACTGTCAGATTATTCATTAAAGCCTTCCTTTACTCATTAATCCAAAAAATTTAAGAGATAAGTTTTACTGAACAGGTTTAGCTTACCCGTAGTGTCTCTAGATTTTTATTTTGAATAAAGTACAAACTTCAATATGTTTGGTTGGGGAAATTGAATTAAAATTAAAACAGAAATTTGAAAAAACTTTCTTTCTTATCAGTGGTGATATTTTATTAATTTTTTAAGCAAATTAAAAAGAAGTTTCGCGCGTTCGCGCTTGGTCAACTTTTTTACTATTCTTTATTAATTTGTTTAAAAAATTAATAAAATTTCACTGATAAGAAATTAATTTTAAATTTCTATTTTAATTTTAATTCAATTAAAAACATTCGTATAACTTTGGACACATTATTCAAATATGACAACCCACATATCTGTTTGAAAGGTGGTATATTAGGAACTAGTAATTCTAAAACGACTTTATTATTTAAACATCCACCTTGTAGTTAAACCTAGACCGACCTAACTAATGTCTGATTTTCTCACAACGAAAAATACAAAAACTGAGAATGTTTTAGAAAGTATTGGAGACAACCTGGAATCACCAATAGGAAATTCTATAACAAAAGCGTTGCTTCATCTGGTCGTACGATGAAAATTACTCGGACCTCTACTTTATGTTGCGCCTGATCTTAAACGATTACCTGCATCAACATATTCACATTTGCGTTAATAGATCCATGGATCTCTCATTCGTTGCCATAAAGCTTTATATCAAAGCAACGAGCTTGTTAATAGCTACTGATAAATTCAGTTCCATCGTTCGTATATTCGAAGTAGTTGTACGAGCTGTTTGTGTTTTTGGTTTGGCCCCACTTTAATTTCAATCCATTTACAGTTGATTTTCGGATTTTATTTTCCGAGTTGAAGTAAAATTGTTGTACAGGTACTACGGGTCTAGCAGAGGAATATATAGGGTGTCTCAGCAAGAGCGCCGGATTTAACTTTGCCGTCATTTTGTTAATACGAGTTGTACGGTGATTTTTTTGACAGTTGTCACGTACAGACCACGCGATTTAAGAATATGGAGAAGTATTCAAACCAACAACGTTTAATTATTGTAAAAACACATTACAAAAATGGTGAAAGTTTTGCGATAACAGTTCGCCACTTACGTCAAGTTTTTGGTGCGCAAAATGAATCGACAGTGAGGCGTTTAATTACGAAATTTGAGACCAAATTTACGCTGATGGATCAAAAGATCATTGTTCGTCGGCATCCTTGTCGGTCACTCGAAAATATAGCTGCAGTAAGGGATTCTGTGGCCGAGAATACAGGAACTTGGGAGTGCGATATTGCGAAATGTTAACGGAGTTTTTGTGACCCGAATTAGATGTAATTGATGTGAAGGACATGTTATTCCAACAAGACGGTGCGACCTGCTACACAGCACGTGAAACAAAGATGTTACTGCAGACTAAGTTTCCAGGACCTGTCATTTCTCGATTTGGCGATCAACATTGGCCACCAAGATCGTACGATCTAACACCGATGGACTTTTTTCTTTGGGGCTATGTGAAGGAAAAGGTGTATGCGAATAAGCCTGAAACAATTGAACATTTTAAAGAGGAATTACGGCACATTATTGGTGAAATACAGCCACCTTTATGCGAAAAACTTTCACCATTTTTGTAATGTATTTTTACAATAATTAAACGTTGTTGGTTTGAATACTTCTCCATATTTTTAAATCGCGTGGTCTGTACGTGACAACTGCCAAAAAAAAAAAATCACCGTACAACTCGTATTAACAAAATGGCGGGAAATTTAAATCCGGCGCTCTTGCTGAGACACACTATGGCTGAAACATTGGCTGCTCCACTCACTGGCTTGGATTGATTCTACGTTTCAGATCATACTCTATAACTTATCGTATAATTTTCATTAAATTATTGTTTCTTTTCACAGAGGAATCATATCTGTTTTTCTTTTCAAAGCCTTACTATACTAAGCACAAGCACTATACTTTATTGTAGTACTAAATGTCGTATTCGAAGAAACGTGTTATCCCGGGTGAAAATGACAAACGGCGTTAAACTCAAAATTGAGCCGGAAAAGAGCGATATGAAGCGATTAGAAATTATTTAGTATAAGCTGCAAAGGTGTATCAAGAATAATAAACTTATTAGATGTAATCTATACAAAGTCGACCACTATAATAAAATCTAAGCTATTTGTATACTGAAATACAAATAAGCTTTTCCGCGACCAATTAGTTTAGTTAGTACTCTGATATACTTTCGATCGAAAATAATTTAAGAGTGCATTTTCAAAAGTACAAACCTACTCTTTTATAGCTATAAAAATAATAGGTAGGGGAAAAAGTTCATGGCCTTTTTCCCGGTAGATGGCCGTATCGGGCAATTCTTATGTGTGTTTGAAAGGTGACATTTTAATTTTAACTTGTACTTTGACATACAAAACATTAAAATCGGTGAAGAGAATAAAGTTACAACATTTTAAACATGGAGATAAATAATGAAAAAACGCGGCTCAGGCTTGCGAAAATTTGTGCTGTTTATGGAGCAGGTGTTTTATCAAAATCAGCAGCAAAGCAATTGTTCAAGCGCGTTCGGTCTGGAAATATGGATGTCAAAGATCTGGTCGACGAACCACTGGAAAAGTCGATGAAATCATGCAGAAAATTGAAGAAAAGCGGCATATAAGCAGCAATGCAATTGGTAAAGAAGTAAATATTGATCACAAAACAATTTTAAACCATTTGAAAATGGCTGGATACAAAAAAGCTTGACGATTGGGTAGCACATGAATTAACAGTTAAAAATTTAATGGGTCGGATTTCTATCAGCGAAACTCTGCTGAAACGGAACGAAATGGAGCCATTTTTAAAGCGAATGATTACTGGTGATGAATACGACAACGTTGTGCGAAAAAGATCATGGACGAAACGAGGTGAAGCTTTCCAAACGGTATCAAACCCAGGATTGACGCCAAGAAAGGTAATGCTGTGTTTGGTGGGATTGGAAAGGAATCGTGCATTATGAGGTGCTGCCACCGGGCCAAACGATTAACTCTAATCTTTACTGTAAACAACTAACGCGTTTAAGGCAATCATTTCAGTTAAAACGTCCAGAATTGATCAGCAGAAAGGGCATTGTTTTCCATCATGATAACGCTAGACCACACACATCATTGATGACCCGGCAGAAACTGAGAGAACTGGGCTTGGAAGTTTTAATGCACCCACCATATAGTCCTGACCTTGCACCATCGGACTATCATTTGTTCCGGTCCATGCAGAACCATCTCACTGGTTTTACATAAAATTCAAAAGAGGCCTGCGAAAATGAGTTGTCTTGATTTTTCGCCTCAACACTACATAAGTTCTACAGTGATGGGATCATGGTTCTACCAGAAAAATGGCATCAGGTCATCGATCAAAATGGCACATATTTGGTTTAATAAAGTTCATTTGAAATAAGAAAATTCTTTGTTGCAATTTCACCCAAAAAAAGGCCACGAACGTTTTCCCCAACCCTTTATATAATATTTTGTGTGTTAGTTACAGAAGGTTTTAAGAACCGTTAGGAATTTGAAAGGAAATGATATAATGTTTTTAAAAATAAAGGGTTTCTTATTTGTCGTACTAATTTCTAATTCATAATTAATACCAAATTTGCATACATTAACATGTATATTCGATACCCTCTTATTAAATATAAACTATTGTGTGGGAAATAAAATAACACAATTCCTACCACCAACAAAATTTCAGTTCACAACACCACCTACAGTGACTTTAATTCTCCCGCACACCGCGCTTATCCATAAATTCTTATACAGAAAATTCAGGTTATTTGCAACAACGTCTTTGATCCAAAAATTAAAATTAATAACAAAGATAGTTCACAAACACTGCGCGCGGGAAAGATAAGCTTTTAAATCCCACATAAATAGAAAATACCAAATATATATAATACCACTACATTTACATAGTAAATTAAGTTTATGGAATTGAAGCCCCACATACATATATTACATCTGCCAAGACATATCTTTAATATGTATTATAAAAACACTCCCGCTCTCTAAAGAATATACAAAAAATGTAAGTTGGTTAAAAATAGTGTTAAAAAGGAAACTACTTGCGCACGCTCGCTGAATTGAAACAGCGTAACAATAACACACAAAACTAAAGAAATAATACTTGACTTAATGATATCATCAAATTTTAAATAAAATGTATGTATTAGATGTATATAGAAAAACTTTAAATTCAAATTAATGTACATAAGTTACGTAATGTCTTTAAGAATCCCTTTCGAGATTATTTAGATTGTGATGTAATTTTTAAGAATATGTATATGACTTGCAACTCTGAAAATAGAATTCTAGCACATACAAATATTTTATATAAATAAATCAAATAAAATTAATTCACAAAAAACGTATTGTTTTCTGGATATTCCCGCCAAAACTATTTTTTGTCCTCATTGTTAAGTATAGTGGTGCATAAAGGTTATTTGAATATCAAATTTCTTATATACTCGAACATAGAAGTATTTTTTTTATATACATACGAGTATGTAGTTGTAAAGAATTTGAGTTGCGAATTACGCGAGGATTCCACCAAATTCCAATTTGAATATCAATTAATAATTTTTGAATATTAATAAACACGAGAACGACCAGAATATTAATTGGGTAAAATAAAATCGAAACTAGGTAAAGGTAAATTTTAAAGTAATTCCGATCCGAATGCACATGCAATAGATACACGCGTTTCACTCGTTTTTTTTGTGGTTGCGAAAAGTTAATTTTTGTCAAAATGTCTTTCACAGAAATCTAAATTACACGTTTCGCAATTATTGTTTAATTTATTACATAAGCTGTTCGATAATTAATTTTCTAGTCGCAAACAAGAATTTCTTATTACATCATGCTTTCAACAGTTTATAGATTTAAATTTATAGATTCAATTGTGGGTTTGTCTCTTAATTAAAATGGATTCTCGGAAATGGAAAGAAAACAGCAATTTGAACTTAATAATGTTCCTTTTTCGGGTTCGATTGATATATGTAATGCATTCGCAAATTTTTTCCAAAACTCCTTTGATCTTCTTGATTTGTTTAGCTTGCCAGGTAATTCTGTTGTAGAAATTGTAATTGGCTCAAACGGTTTAAACATGACAAGTGGGACGGGTTCCGATGGTATCGCATTTTTGGGAATATATTGTATTTATTTAAAGTTAGTCACTCGAGCGAAGTGTTTCCTGATATTTGCAAAACGTCGTTTATTATTCCCATATTTAAATCGGGTAGAAGTAGCGATATTACTTGTAAAGGCATTTCGGTTCTTTCTGCGATACCTAAGCTTCTTAAATCTTTAGTTAATTCTAGAATAAAAGTACAAAATATAGATTAAATTCGCGTCAACATGGTTTTATCACGAGTAAATCGACAATTACCAATTTGATGCTCTTTTCCAACGATGTATTTAACACTGTTGGAAACCGTGGCCAGGTTAATGTTATATACACAGACTTTTCGAAAGCTTTCGATAGATTGGATCATAAAATTCTTATTCAGAAGTTAATCGATTTCGGATCCGACTTCAATCCAATTAAATGGATTACGTCAAACCTCAACTAATGTGTTAATATCTCCCAAGTTTGCTTCTTTCCATTTAACATACCTCTCAGAGTTATACAAGGTAGTCACCTGGGACCGTTACGCTTACAGTATTTATTAACGATGTCAACCAATGTTTCGAGTTTTGCAAGTATCTTAGAGGTATGTCGATGACCTAAAAATTTACGTTAATATCAATTCTGTGATGGATATTGAGCGTATGCAAGATGAGCTTAACATTTCATATGATTGATCCACGAGCAAGAAATTGTCCTTGAATACACATAACTGTAGTTATTTCGTTTCGTAGATTACGATTTTCTTGAGTGTCAGCAAGGCTCTGTGTCAGCAGAGTATGTAAAATCCGTGACCTTGGAATTATTTTTTCAAGTAACCTCACATTTCATAAACATATCGATCACATAATAAATAAAGGGAACTCTCTTTTGTATTTTATTAAGCGTAGAGGGAGAGAATTTTGTGATCCTTTCACCTTAAAAGCCTTGTATGTCACTTACGTTAGGTCAGCACTTATAGGAATCCATATTATCCAAAAGCAATTCCTGATTTATGCTTTACGACGTTCACCAAATCTGAGTCAGGGATACAAACTCTATCTAGTAGGCGTGAAATTTCTTACGCTGTTTGGGAGGGATATTTTGTGGTCTAGAGTCGATTGCCCTAAGTTGCTTGACAAATTTTGCATTTACGCTCCTCGGAGAACCCTTAGATTTGTGTTTCTTAGAACTATCTTTCTACAACATAGTAACGAATTTGAAATTTATTTCAAATCATTATACATCAATATAATTTTATTTGTAATAATAATCATCTACTGGATAGATATAAGAACTCCATATTTATTAGTGATATGAATATAAATTTCTTAGTAATTTCGAATTTAAAAATGAATTATCTAAACCACCCAGGGGGTTTTAGAATATTAAAAAAAACAATAAGCTAAATCTCAATGGTATCACTCAATATGTATTTTTTTTACTTATAAACGTAAAATTTGATTTCATCCTCACAGTATTTAATCAACTAATTGCGGATCATAATTCTATTTTATGCCTAATATAATACGAAAATTAAACACACCAAATCCCAAACTTTCGCACTACCATAACATAAGACTGATGAAGATCAACTAATTCAAGACTTAATGAATGTTGATCATAACAATACAATCTTGAATTGTCAAATAAATCAATTAGTGAGATCATTGAAAAACTACATCTTCAATATAGATAACAAAAAAAAATGAAAGGATTAAACCATATGTAACAAGAATTTTATTAATTTTGTTTTATACAACACAAGGGAAACTATATAAATTTCACAAACGTTTCCCTGAATCGTATCTTCCTGAATGTACGTACAGGGAAAAAACAGAACAAAGTACTGTCTTAATCAAATTAACAATATAGAAAACTCTAAGAAGCTATGGAACACATTTAATGAAATTATCTACAATAACAACAAGAAAGCATCCGATTACATATTACCGTCTTTTGTAATGATAATGACAGGGCATACCAAAGAGATGCGGTTAATATTAAATGAAATGAATAAGTATTTGTCAATTTAACGTCAACTCAATGTTTATACACACCACAATGACTGAAACTCTAGAAATCGACTATTTAGAAAGTCAAAAGGGGTTGCTCCCAGAGAAGGACTCACCAAAAAAGATATTTGAGAAGCAAATTTACAAATTAGTTGAAAGTATCTAGAAAGACTCCTCTGTACAAAGTTGGTAACCTAGAAGACTTAAATAACTATAGATGCAGTGTTCTACCTGCTTGGCGAAACGATTTGAGTATATTTTACAAGGATAAATATCTGAATACAACAAATCAATACCCTTCACAAAAATCAATTTTTTATAAAAAAAAAACTGCCATACAACCGCAACCTCTATCTTTGTTATAAAAGCAATTCGACCATCATTGGATAGAAGGTCGATACTCCTTCTAAACAGGGCAATCTGCTTAAAAGGGTGTATGATTTAAGATTGGAAATATCTGCGATTAATTTAATCGGCAGCTATTTCACTGATGGGTACCAGTTTATCAAAATCAGAGATATAATCAGTAATCACCATAACATATTTTCAGGCGTACCGCAGGACTCAATCATCGGTCCACTCCCATCAAAGTTCATATAAATGACATTTTTCAATAAACTAGGACACAAATTGATTTTTGTGAAAATTTTATACAAATTCAAAGTTGCACATCCATTTTCACTACAGTTGGTTTATTAAGATAATATACACAGGGTATCGCTAAAGTAGTTGACACGAACGATACCGAAAATGAAGATGAGGATACTTCTATTATTTCGCACGTTAAAGCACCCCTATCAATTTATATATGTATATACTTCGATTTGATCAAGGAATCTAACGGTACCATTCGTGTCAGCCACTTTAGGGACACCCTATATACACATTCAAGAGAAGGCAGTTTTAAAATCACTCCCTTGAAAATTGGACGAAGTTGAGTTTGACCACTTTAACTTGTTGTTATATATTGCACTCCATGTTCGATCAAGAATATAACATAGGAGTCTCTGGCATAACGATGGGCTAAGTAATGAAGTACTAACAACTCTGGAAATACCTTGTTCTCGCTAAAAAAAATATCTCAAAAGTTAATTGCATAATGTTTTCCTATTGGAATCAAATAACATCTAAAGTCACATCACAATCAAGGAAATTTTTCATTTGAACTATAAAGACAAAATTTATTTTTGGTAATTTCAATGTCATCGTATCGTACTGACTTTTCGTGAAACTGTATATGCAAAAAAAACAAAATATCTTAGATTGTATACAACTATTTACAGAAAATGTACAAGTGCAGTTTAAATTAGGTTTATAAAGAATAAAATATATATTTTACGTTGTCTCTAGTTACATAATAAGAAATTATATCCGGGATCCGGTCACCATGTCATTATCGTGTTTCATTAGTCACGAAAGGGTTATTACCAAAATCGGTTTCATTTTTCAATTATAGTTCAATTATTGAACGTGATTGTCTAAAATGGCGCTAATATAAATAAAGAAGAAACAACTTTTTTGAATCAATTCAAGAGCACAACAACCAAACATTGTGTGGAACAGAGAGAAAAAATAAATAAAAATGACAGCTTTCCAAGCTAAAAATAAAATATTAAAAATTACATTTGTAATATAAACACTTTATACAGAGAAAAATAAATTCGTAATAAGGTTAGTGAAACGATAATTAATAAATGTACAAAATGAAATAAATATCTGAATAAAATCTAGGTTAGGTTAACCAAACAATACGGGGGGTGTTTCATGTTTACATTATCCGCGCAGTCAACACAATGAAACAGGAAATTTCAATTACACAAAACGTTTAATTTAGATAACCAAATTGCACTTCATTATAGAAATACCCGTGCCATATATGTAAATCTCTGGTTTGATATTAAAACTACCCACAGAATATCAAAATAAAATTTAATGCTCAAAATCCGTTTTGTTTCAATTTTTTTTTTGAATTCTTCGTCGTTCATCACGATCCCAGAGAGGGAATAGTTGAGTGCATTTTAGAAATGACATAATCGATGCGAATTAAATTACATTAAAACGAGTTTGCATTAAAAATATATTCACTGATCTAATATAAAACGAAATAGTACACCACGCACTAAAAATGATTACAAAATCTCGTATTTACCTTGTTAAACTCTTCACGTCCATATTATCGAGACGCTCAATTGCCTTGTGTCTTGTACTTTACTACACACTTCAATAGCATCATACACCACACGGTCAACGTATCTTGTAGATATTATATATTTTGAAAACACTTTTATATTTACAATATCTTATTGACTTTGTACACTTTATTTTCTTTACGATAAACCACTAAACATATTCTTTTTATTGTAAAATATTATTGTGTGGTGTGTTTTTCGTCTCTAGACTAAAATTTACACCAATGCGTTTCGACGTTAAACTTTTCAATAACAATTATGAAATTGTATACCGTTCTCGCTCTAGCTTGCTGTAAACATATGACTAGTTCGTGCACATTTACGCACGAAGTCGCTGTATTGTGCTATAAATTATTTATAGCATGTACATTTTCTCGCACTTGCCGCTGCGGGTTGGATGAAGAATTTTAAAAAAATTTAAATTTTCTTATTACATAGTTTTTTTTATTTTAATTTCATTTTATAAATTATTTTAGAGTTTATGGTTTATAAGATATGTTAATCTAGGGTACGCTACATGCAAAATTGTTGTTCGAACTAGTTTTACAACAATTAATTAAAGAGTAAGCATTACTCAGACGAGCTAGTTTATATTGTTGAGCAGCTAGTTTTTTATTGTGGGGCAAAAGCACAATTCAACAATATTTACTTTTTAATCGAAATTCGTTTAATTTAATTGTTTTTTTATTGAATTATTTTATATTAAAATACATGAAATACATTTCAATGTCATCGTTGTATATTTACTAGACTCAACCTTGATTGCACCAGGGGTAGCATAGAGTAACTTGCCAAGGGTGACATGGAGTATAAATTATTGGTGGCGAAATTGAAATATTTTTGTTAGAATGTAGGCCGAGAAACGAATTACATAAATGTAGGCTAAATGAATTAATTTATATGTCTGGAAAAATAATAAATGCCCAGGAATCCGTAAACGTGATTTAAACAATGAAAACATTTTTTCCAATTACTCTAGAAAAATTAGGCGCGATTGCGTCGACTTCAACACGCGAGGCGCCAGATGAATAGTTGAGCTCGTTGCACTCTGTAACTTCTGTGAACGTTAATCACTCGACACGGCTCAATACCTCAAGGAGTATAATTCTACGAAATTGAATTGATTACTTTTGCAGTATCAGCGAGTTTATTTGCACTCTCACATCCCAATTAGTAAGTTAGTTAAAGCTGCCATTTTAAAGGGATGAATTGATATCAATGCTCTTCCAGAAAATGATCCCCTTGTTTTTTTAAATTAAAGAAATAAGAAATTAGTGAGTTTGTAGCCCTACCAACGTTTTAGATTGAAGACGAAGAGTTAGGATCCTTCCCCGGAAATAACATCCCTTTTTTCTAAATTTTGGTTTTGTGAAAGACAAAAAATTCGGCCCAAAAGTGGGGTTTTCGAGTTTTAACATTTATTAAATAAATCTTTTGTAAACGATTTCAACCATTACTCAAACGAATATGTTATGCTGTTAGAATTGTGATTTCTACTAGAATTTTTGAAAGAGTTCCTGGAATTCACAATATTCATTGGATACGACAATTTCTTACTCGATTACAGTTATATTTGATTGAGTACGACGAGTATTAACGTCCACAAGAATCTGAATGAATATTTCTAGAATTGGGCGTTGTTGAATAGGTCTTAGCCACTTTTTAACCATTTTTGGCCTAACTTAAATAGTAAAATTGTAAAATAAATTGGAGGGCGGGACTAGAATTTGAATATGAACTTTAGATGAAGTTTTGGAATTTGATATTGCATATACATATTTATGTAGATACACTAAGAAATATTTTTCTTAATTGCGAAGTGACAGCAGCTCAGCAAAATTCTAATTTCTATATACTAATGAAGACATAACAACAAAATAATGGGAGCGACCTTGGCTGGATAATTAGCTAGTATAGCTTTGTGTTCTTCTGATGAGTAATAGATTGCGGTTTCAGAGATTTATAAGTGAAATTTCCAATTACAATCCTACGCTTCATGTTCCCCTTTATATATACAAACGCATGACCTTTTCAAAGGTTCAACCAATATGGTAGATTCAAAATTAATTTCTCGGTCCGAGTGAATTCTTATTATCAATGATGTTTGTGATTGTTGTGTTTCTTGTTTGGTTATAACGTACTCCTCCGGCAATCTAATATATTATATTATACTGATACTTACCGTATATATTGTTGCTGATATCAATTATTTTCACCACCACTGACACTGTTTAAATCTGGACCAATACAATCGTTGACGATAATTCATGAGAGTTTTACTAATTTCGTGGTGGCTTTCATTTGTATGGCACTCTTTTAGTTTGTGATTAACTTTAACGTCATTTTAATAATTGTTGGACTCTATCCGAGCTCTATCGTATTTGGTTTAAACAACCATTATCTAAAAGCAGGTTTTCCCACAGTGCCCTGTGGGTCACTCCCGGATGGCTTAACAGAAATTTCTCTCCTAATTAGTCGAAGATCATGTACTTTATTATGCACTATTATAGCTAAATCCGGATCTAACAACTGTTCTTTCCAGAAGCAATAATTCGTTCTCAACTATAGATATTTTATGACAAAACCTCTCATATACCTTCATTGCTTGCATCGATATTCAAAAGAAATTTTACTTTAGGTATAGAGTACGCACCGTGAAGTACAGGCGCAGAGCATAGTCGCCTACCTAGTTCGACGAATGCTTCCTCTTGGCATTTGTTACATTCAAACGGTTTGTTCTTCTTTGTTAATTCGTACAAACCTTTTGCTACATTTCTTAATTCTGGCACGAATCGTTTATATTAGGTGGTTCTTGTCTATTTCTTTACCGCCATGATTTTTGGTATGTCTTCTTTGAACTTTACTCGACAGTATACGCTCAAAATTTGTTCCAATGACGATAATGTTATCCAAATATACAAGACATATTCTCTAATATAATTCTTTTAACATGCGCTTTCCAATCGTCGTTTGGACATTACATAGTCCAAATAGCATTACAATATAATTGCCTACACTGAACACTGTTTTCTCACGTTCTTTCTGTTGAACTTCTATCAGCCGATTCATGGTAATGGATAGCTATCATTTTTTAAGACATCTTTAAGTTTTCGACAATCAATGGAGAATCTATGCTATCATCCTTCTTTTCGAACAACACCAACGGTAAACTTCACGTGTGATCCTTAACCATTCTATCCACTTGATCTTGTTTCATCAAAGTGAATCTTCTAGCTGCTTGGCGAATTAAAGTTTCCGTGCTGAAGTCTATTCTGTGTTTTTTAGTGATGGTTTCCAGTACGGCAGAAAATGTATATGTACTGTTCCAATAATTACTGTGATTCACTTTTCTGCCGCTTAGTAAAACGTTTGGTCTATTTCTGAATAAGTTGTCCTATATTATTTCTTGTTGTTCTGCTATATTGTCTATCTTCATCTGATTTTTCTGTTCATATTTCACTATGGTTAGACAATTCTGCACGTTTTTTGATAATTATTGACTTGATTGTTTTCGACTTTTCCGAGAGATTTTTTTAATTTTTTTATTTAAACTTTGCAATCTGTTCTGGGGCCGAAGCACCAACTCTTTCGCAGTTTGCTTTACTCGTTCTTACCTTACGCAGTCATCTACAAAA
The DNA here is from genome assembly GCA_963691935.1 of Nephrotoma guestfalica. NCBI lineage: Eukaryota > Metazoa > Arthropoda > Insecta > Diptera > Tipulidae > Nephrotoma > Nephrotoma guestfalica. The sequence goes on along the minus strand of OY829915.1, from coordinate 234,726,566 downwards.
ACGAGGACATACGGCTGTAGGTATGATTTTATCATCATCTGCACATTGCAGAGCTATAATTTGAATTATATCGTTGTTATTTAGTATACCTAAAGCTTTTCCGATCATTGCATCTTTGGTTTCTTGTTCTATTTTGTTGGATCCTTAACAACCTGGGTAGCCCAGAACCTACCTCCAAACTTCCTCAAATTATTGTTTCTGGGCCGCTAAGTCGAATTTGCATCTCCACATTATCATGGTCAAAAATTCAACACAGTATGTTCCCCCTAATGATTTTTTCGAATAATCGGTTATGGTAGGGTAATCGGTTTGGGGAGGAGCAGCGTCGATTGTTTAAGCTGACTCGTTTAAGATAACAACGATCCAGTTGGTTCTTCATCCTTTGCCAACACTTTGTTCTCCGTTTCCTTTATTTTCGCTGCATTGAACAAAGTACCTGCTTCGTCGAGTTCACATTTATAACAAGTGATCCTACTGTTACAGAATCTGGGTTTCGTTTGCTCGATGTCCATTTTAACCCGACAATCTCGTTAATTACAAAAATAAGTAAACTTGCGAACCTATTAGAATACTATAAGTGTGCTAGAACTCAAATTTGTTTTCTTGAAGAGCCTTTCGATGTGATATAGTTAGTAATTATGATCGCTTCCGTACTTCCGATCCAGCACCTTTACTATTTCATTACCACTGTTGTGGCCATCTTTGGCAATGGTTTGTGCTCTAATTGGAATTTTAATTCCTTAACCGTCATAGAACTATTTTCCGATATTTCCAATCCCACGCTGCCAACAATTGTTACGAATTTGTTTTGTCAAATTCGTTTAGTATCACCGGATTATGAATACAGCTAATTTGACGCTTTACAACTACAACTGTATAAAATTACAGCAGTACCATAATACCATAAATAATCTCTCTCAAGTGACCAATTTCGGTTATGTTTCTCAATAGATGAAATCGTAACACGATGTTCAATAAAACTATTAAATATTGTATAATCCAGTTTATTTGTAAAGGCTCTTCCACAAATCAACAAAGGCCTATTTAAAAAAATTTTCTACCGAATGCAATGAAGTTAGGAAGTTAAAATTAAAAAATCTGTGTAAATTGAATTATATTTTTATTCATCCAGTACAAAATATTAATTGTTTTTTTCCTTAAATACGATATATTTTAGATTTAACGCTGTGTATAGCCAAATAGTTATTAGTCCTATTTAACTTAATATTATTTTCATTTTCGTCAAATTTAGTCGTTGGCTCGTTTACCAACAAGGGAATGACTCGTTTCTTAAAAATATTTACCGATTTTCTTTCGTCTCCGGCATAAAATAATTATTTTCAAAATGTAACGAGCAAATAATTCAATTTTTACTCATTTTTACATTTTACATCATGCACATCGAAGTCAATTGGAGTTCAATCATTGTTTTTTAATTCCTCACATTAAGCTTATCATAAAAAAATAAGTTTTTCAAATAATTTCTGTAAAAACTAATAATTATGCTATTCAAAAATAAAAAGTAATTATGAAAAGAACAGCACGTAGTACATGAAACAATCAACACCATCTTTTCGAACCATAGTATGATACGAAAAATGCGGCACTGGAAATAAAATATGTTTACAAAAAGGAAAAACTCAACCACATCAAACTCGATTCTTAGTTTTTTGTGATTTATAACTTAAATAAGGATAATTTTACCACAAATCACTTTCTTCATAATATAATTTACATTTTATTTTATATAAACACTTGGTAAACTTACCGTGTTGTGGCAGCTTTTCACAAGGCACTGCATTTTAATTAAAATGTTGCAATTTTTATTACCAAATGACGCACTACTACACTATCCACTAACTATTTTATAATATTTTAATCGCTTTAATTAATAATTTCACGATTTTTTACGAGCGGAAAATTTTGTTGTCACTTTGTACAAAAACAAAAAGTAGTTTGGTTGGTTTTTTCTTTGAGATATGAGACCGCCATATACATTTTTTATATAACCATCCTGCTCTGGCTGGTGCCACATGAAATAGCAAATTTTATATGGACAAAATCTTTACATTCGTTCTATAGTATATAATTCTATGGTTTTTTGGCCATAATATTTCGTAGTGTGAGAAGTGCTTTAATATTTAAACTGCAATGCGTTTCGTTATGAAATTTTTATTTTAAAATAACAAAATAGTTTTTTATAAATGAAATAGTAAATATTATTGATTTTTTATATAAATAACAGTATGTTATTAACAATAAATTTATTTATAGATTTTATTCAAATAAAAAACAAACTATATACATAATATGATGAAATTATTCCACTGAACTTCGCTCACAATGCTATAAAAATGATATATACCATGAAACAAACACATTTACTATCATGGCCATTATGTGGTTTTAATTTAATTTTTTTGTATGTTGATTTTGCTTATCGCTATTACATTTTGCAGTATTTAATGACTTAAACTCCATCTTAATTATGTACTAGTAATTAAAAATGCTAATTACTTTACTTGTTCCTTTCATAATGCGAAATTTTTCAACTATTTTCTAGTATTTTAATAGTTTGCTATACGATCATATGATCGTGTCAAAACTTCGATAGTATACGTATATATAAAACGATGCTATATATTTCAATTGAAAGTAAAAAAAGCGAATTGATAAAATTGAAGAAGTCATTTTATATTAAACAGTAGTATCGCTTTGTACTTCATATAAAACAGTCGTTTACACGTTTTACATACGTACGTATACATAATAAAATTTCGCTATAGTGTAAATTGGTCTATTATAATACAAGTTATAAATTATTGTTAATATAAAAGTGAAACTTAATTAGTTCAATTTAATAGTTATCAAATTAGCCTAAATCGTCTAGTTCAATTTTATATAGTGTTTTTAAAAAATACGAGGCATTTTAGTTATATAAATAGTAAAAAAGTTATATTTAATAAAAATCTTGTGATATATTTATAAAATATAATATACATATACTTTAAATAAAAATTCGTTTATGTGTTTGGCGTATAATATAATATTCTGTGTGCAAAACAGTCTACTAAAATAATTGCCAAGTTCAAATCAGAATAAATTTGTATACAAGAAAACAAAATACCCATTTCATTTAGTTCGAGCATTACAGTAAGTTTTATATTATTTTCTGAATTAAATTTATATTTTAAACGAAAATTACAAATTTAAAATAAAAACTTGCATTGATTGGGGTCAATTAAATTTCGAGAGATAAATCGTGCCATTTCTAAATATCTACTTTATACTTCTAATATATAAATTCTATATCTAATTTGAAATTCTACAAATCAAAAATATATCGCAGACAAATTTGAGTATGTAGTAGTGTATAGTACTATTAAGTAACTATCTACTACAATACTATGCTCCTATAAATAAAAAACATGTGCGCGCTTGAAAAAATTCCGCGAACTTTAATTAATTAAATTACGTACTGTGTATAACAATAACTAACTCTTGTGTAAATAAAATACCTGCATAATTTATAAATAATGCAAGCGTAAAGTTTGGTAAAATAATTGCATAGTGCAGCGCTGTTTAACCAATGGGTTTAATCCCGAAAGTCTGTGTCACGACAGTTTTTAATATCCGCTACAAATTATGTTTCTGTCATCTTGAAATACTGTCCGTTGACGAGAGTCGTTAATAACAAAATACTTCTCAAAATGCCGTCTTAAAACCAGCAAACCAACCTAGTAAATCAATTGCTAACATCATGGCGTCTAGCTGTATTTGAATTTATTGCTGATATTAGGAAAGCTCTATCAAACTATTATCGTGATATTTGTGTTATGGTCCTTATATATTTTCACATTTTTTGATTAACTGTAATAAACAGAGACCGTTTTTATTTTCGTAAACCGTAATATACGCCGAAGTACATATTATGGTCATAAATTGTCTTTGTTCTATAGAGTTTACAATTGTCGCAATAATATTGTGAATAGCTGAACAAATCAAAAAGCATTGTGTTATGTGTTAACATGTGTCTCATGATGTGAAGAAAAACTTATTACTGGAAAAGCATGAACTGCGATATCTTAGTCGATAAGACTGTCGAGGGAAAGTTTTGGCCCAGAATAAGAAAACATTTTAATCGATCGGCTCGCGGATTAACATTTAAACAGTACTGGCATAGTTCATATAGTATTTTATTATTGTTTTTCAATGTTAAGGTTTCTTTTTATTATATCTCAGAACATCTGAAGGTTGATTAGAGTTCTGTAAAGCAAAAGTAAAATGTATTCGTAACAAATACTAGTAGTTTTGTGCTAACCAGGCATACACAACACATACTAGACGTTTATGTAGGTATATTAAATCTAAGCCGCGTATCTCGCTCTCCTAACTATACATAAATAGCTAATAGTTTTCGCTAAAATGGATTTATAATTGAAAAATATCTACTATTATCGACGAAGGGCAACGAACTGGAACAAGAAATATGTTACTTTTTTACAGAATGTTGTGAAATTATATTTTCGCGGTGATTACACTTTGATTGTCGTGGCAGACGAGTATAAACTTTTTGTATCATATTAAATGAGTCATGTTTTTGCAGCGTTGTAGATTGTTATTGGGCTATCAGTTTATGCTGTCTCACAAAAATTGACTTCAACAACAGCCTGATACAAATAACCATTTTTTAAAGGCTAGTTGAAACTTGAAAACGAGTTTGAATGGGAATGTGCAAATCAATTGAAATACTGAATTTGGTTGCCCATTATAATGTTGGTTACTGCTACTGAAACTACGAGTCACAAAATATGAGTATAATATTCGGAAATGTAACCTAGAATAGAAAATTTCTGGCGAAACTCATGTTTAATTATAACTGTCGTGTTAGGGAACAAGAAATAAGTTATTGCTCCCTAGCACGGCAAATTACAAGCAACGTGGACAAGACCATTCTAATTTTGCTCATTTGGCAAACCTTTAGAAAGACGTCAGTTATTAATAAATTTGATGATGTTGCTGGCCTTAACTCAAATTCATTGCTCCCAAACATGACAAATTATTATTATTGTATCTTTGGTGATATGAATTTTCTGCTATCTTCAGTAAAATGATGAATGACGTTTTATACTGCCATCTAGAGTCAAAGATCGCAATCAGCCACATAAAATGACATCATATAGCAAATTTTTAAAAGCAATAAAACCATTAGTATTCTAGGAACACTGATACAGCAAATTTACTTGTCATCAGCATTATTGTTGATTTGGTACGTCTATGACTCACCATAATCTTCGTGGTATCGTCATTTATACTCCAATAAAAAGAGAAAACAATGATTCATACTTAAGCAATCAAACTAAATTGTTTACAGGTTTAGCCGATAACATTTGATGAAACCTCCAGGTGGATGATTAAATTATTATACATATAATATAATTCGCTAGAATTTCTTGTGTACCGTTTCTAGTATTTTAATAATTTTTATCCTTGTTTCATATTTGCATGTTTGACCATTTGTTAAATATCATAAGACACTTGAGAAGCAACGCAACTTGATCAAAGATTAACTTCAGGAAGACGCTACTTGCTTAAACAAATATATCAACAAGAGATTTCAGGAATATCAAGAGTTCAATTAACTGATAACAAATCGAAATGTATGGAAATCCACTAGACAAGAAAACTTATGTTAATAGAGGTTATTATTATTATTGTTGTTTGGTAGTAAATTTCCATCTATATTAAAAACGCCGATAAGATGCAATATTATGTATATAATGTTGTAAATGCAAATAGACTACTTAAATGGCTCTTTAATGTCAAGAAAACTACTTAAACCGACCAAATGGCATAGTGGTTAAAGCTTTGGCGTTTGGATCGGGAGGTACCGGGTTCGAATCGCGATAGAGGCAGGATGCAAAGAGAATTTTCATCATCAAATTACGATTTGTGATGAGAAGGAACACATCTATGACCCCCTGTCGGAGTGCAGAACTCATGGGCCGACCCATCTTCCATGCCAGTATAGGCTGGCATGGAGCTATGCAATGTGCATATGGTAACAAATCGGACCTATATCCGTACGTCCTCGATTTGGCAGAACTGCGTAAGGTAAGGACGTAAATAAGCGAACTGCGAAAGAGTTAGGAGTGCTTCGGCCCCAGAAAAGATTGCAAAGAATAAAAAAAAAAAAAAAAAAAAAAACTACTTAAGTTTAAAAGCTTTCGAATTGTTTTTCGAATGCTAGAGGCCCATTAAAATTATTATTTTGCCTTTTTTCTTTGTTGAAAAAATGGTGATCTTTGAAAACACACGAGCAAGCTGTTATGTATTTCATTCAATCAAAATAAAATTACGTTGGACGATGGGAGTACGACAACCGTGCATTAAATTTTTAACAATGTGATTAAACTATAAACGGGATTGCGCAAACAATTGTCTCAAAGTTTTCTAAGCACAACCGCTTAAATTTGGATAAAAGACCTGATGTGTGTCTAAATTAATATGTTTAATTATGATTATAACAAGCAGGGTTCGGCTTTCCTGTTAAATTTCTAAATATCTAATCTCGTTAGCATTTTAGATCATGTGGCGCAGTCAAACTTTTCTCTAAATTCGCACACTCCCATCTGTTGAGATTTTTAGAAAACATGACCTTTCAGATAAAGTCACTAGATGTCACTCCAATAGATCTTGCCACCTTACATCAGGTGATGTGAGAATTAAATTTGTCCTGTCTCTCTCGGAAATCGTAATTTATTATATGATATCTTAAAGTTTGTCAGAGGAGTTCAACCAATTTTATTTTAACCAAATTGGATAGGCTTAAGTGTTTCATATCTAAATATCCTTGCATAAACAGAAAGTGATAATCATAACAAGGAGAAACTGATTTGAGCAACAATTCGATGGGTAGTGCTGAATAACAAGAATGATTAAAACGTGAAAAACATTAAATGATTAAAACTTCGCCGGCAACCCGTGATTATGTTTAAATATTTAGTAAATTTAAGAATCGAATACAAATTCATCCTTTCTTATGATTTTTGCAATGTCGAGGCATTAGTTAGATAGACTCTCATTGTCAGTTGCTTTTTTTCCTTATAAGCATGACACTGGTCGGGAAATCATAATTGTCACTGGTCGGGAAATCATAATTCGGCTTTAAATGGCGTCAAGTTTAGGTAAAAATTCGGAAATATTTGCTTAACACAAATACCAATCACGCAAATTTAAAAAAATAATTCAACTGAAAAACTAAGTACCAATGTGTTGCCAATTCCTTAAAAATAAAAAATGAAAAATAGCTTAATTAGCCGGTTCACACACTGTCTTTCAAACAAAAATCAAACAGCACTTGCCTATGTGTATCATTTTTGACTAAAAGCAAAAATAAAATTTAAAACATCTTGTAGGTATTGAAGTACAATCCCCACATTTGCTGAGGCGTTTATGTTTGTCAAAATTCAATTTCATACTAACTACGTAAAAGCAAGAAAAAATTCTTACCAAAAGTTCTTTTTCTCTGTTTTTTCGTTTGTGCTAGAGAGTATACAACACGACCCTCACATAAAATCCGCAATGTCAGAGTTTTGTTGGGTAAAGAGGTAAGAGCCGAAGAAAAAAATAGGCTCTTGCAGCACTGTCTGAAAGCCTTTTTCTTATTTATTTATTTATTTATAAAGAAATCTATTCTGTGAGTGACATATAAGAATTCAGATTAAAACCGAACAACCTAAATGGTGTTTCAGTGCTAAAAATTCATGGATTCGAAATGTTCTGCATGAATTGATGTGTTTTCCAAAATGTAAGCTGAATCAATGTGACCAAGCAAAACGTATTTTCAAGCGTGCATATTTTGTATTCCGTGCGTCTTGTTGAGTACGGAACGAGTTTAATTGCATGGAATGGTAACTTTTGGTTATAATCCCAGTCACTTTTCTTTAACAAAAAAATCAGAAGCTTCTTTTGAATGCTTTCAATTCTTTCTATGTGCACACCATAGTCTGGATTCCTGGCCGTCACAGCGTATTCCAGTTGAGATCGAACGTTTAACGGAATAGAGTGAACATATGGTTTGAATATCTTTAAATTCACCTGTCCATCGTTTAACAAATCCAAATATGACATTCGCGTTCATTGAGACTGGCGTTTTCGACAAATGTAACTCCTAAATCCATAATCTCTTTGATTCTTTGTAAAACTTCGCTGTTGACTTTGTATGAAGTAATCAGCGGATTCCTATTACGATGAAAAGACATTTTGCATTTCTTAATATTTACTATACGTGTTTCGATCACAACACTCACTTAATCTATCTAAGTCTTCTTGAAGTTTCTCCGTGTCTAATAATCCATTAACGGTACGACAAATTTTCACGCCATCAGCAAATATGAGCAGGTATGCAAACAATAAAAATTTAGGGCCCGATGTGTGATCGTTGCGGAACACCAGACCAGATATAATCAAATAGATGACATAGGGGTGAATTTAAACGAGTAATCGCAACTGTTGTAATTCTTTCTAAATAATTTTTTGTGTTTTGTGTTAGATAATGTTTACTTTACCTATATTATGTTCAATGCTATAACAAACTAGAAGTCATCTAGAAAAACATACAATTATAGTGTAGTCGTGATGTGTTGCGCTCAATACACGTGTGCGAAAGGTCCAATGGCGGTATTCCATCGAAAATTTTGACATAAAAAAAAACTAACCTAACTAAGTAAAAAAATTGAAAATTTTTTATTTTTAATGTTTATCAATGAATTTTATATCTCAAAATTTACTAAAAATTTAATATTATTTTTGGGATGAACAGAATCATGTTATTTTATTATATTCATTAATTTTTGAAAATTATTATATAAAGTGCTATAAAATACGTAAGGAGGAAATTAAAATTATTACATAACCTAACATATAACATGTGTAATCACGTAATAAATTATCTTTATTAAATAATTTATTGCTGCTTTCTCACATACAAATTTAAAAAATTTCTTTATCAAAAATATTCTTAACTTCAAACGAATTTTGCACGTATATACGAAACGATAAAATACGCGACCTGTTAAACGTCATAAAATTATTTTTGATATAAAATTAAAAAGGAGTGGGGATAGTTTTTCATTTTGGTACATATTTGTATATGAAAGAAATATTCGATTGTATTTTGTTAGTTTGATCCCGACAATCATAACACGGTACGTATACAGTGATCCAATCTCATCCACAGATCACTCATTGAGAACATATTTTCTCTCCAACGTAAACTCCGTAAAAGCCGATTCGTAAAATCGAACGGCAGTAGAGTACCAATTTTTATTGTTTTTTTATAGTTTTTGCATCTGCGTAATTCTTATCGAAGCATTGCGTAAAGTATAATACATTCCAATGGCCTTACTGAGTTTCGATTTATTTCTGCAGTTATAGAAGTAGTTAATTAATTAGGTGTTCATCCCACTCCATATGCAATGTTCCATCAAAAGTTCTACGATATCGTGGTCACTTCTACGATATCGTGGTCAATATTTTGTCGCCGCTCATACAGATTTGCACAAAAATTAAAATATTAAGGAGTATGCGTCTTTTTTGAGCTTTGAACAGGCCTTAATCGTCGATAACTTAGCACTGTAAGTTTAATCGCCGATTCAGCGAATAAGGTTTTAAGTCACTGTTCTAAAATTTACATTCCAAATTATGGTTTTGCTTAAATACTCTTAATACTACTTTCATGTAATCTTCTATTGCTTTTAATTGAACCACAGAAATTAAAGAATGAAACGGGTTTAAAAATTGCAATGATAATCCAACTCAAAAAATCGGGGTGATCCACCACTTTCAGTTTAGAGTCTAAATCGGCAATATAGTTCTGAAATTTCTCTTGGTCCTGTGGGTGTAAGAGAATATGGTTCTCTGAGAACATCGCTTCAGAAAAAAGTCCTGAGCTAGAAGATAATAAAAATGCGGCCTGGGCCTTAAGCTCGTTATCTGATCGTAGATGAGATTGAGCTTAGTCAAACAATTTTTTGTCAGTTTAAAAACTAGCGCCATGTAGTAAAGCGATGACTACTGCGGCCAATAAACGCTATTCAACTGAATTAAAATTTGCGGAATGTCTTTTGGGTTAATCAAAATTTTTTGAGATGATCGGAGTATATGAGTTCTGCTATTTCTAACCTGTGAAATCGAGATTTTTGATGTTGAACAGCGTTATGCTGTATAACTCGTCCTTAACCTTTTTCTTTTATCGAAACTTGACGAAGAGGTGTAAGCTCGATTGGAATATATAACAATAATGAAATGAAATTTATTTTACTTTAAAAAACTTGAAGCCGACTATAAGTTAATATGTTTTTTATTTCACTAAGTTGGTAAAAAAATCGAAAGGATTTAAATGAGTCATTGCGGTCTACATATTTAAAAGTAACGGCTACACAAAACAAAACTTAACGTTTTGTAAAGAATATCAAAAAATCGTAAATATCAAGAAATAATCAGTAAAAATTTCCGTACTGAGCAAAAAAAAAATTTAATATTCATAAGTTGGTACCTCTGCGTCAAAATTTGATGCGAGATAAATATTTTTTATTCCGCAGGGGAACACATAAAATGTGTTTGGTTTTACTCTCTTTCAATACTCTTAGTTAAACTTACCCAGAAAAAATTTAACGCAGGTAACATAAAGCCGCCTTGAACCCGAAACACTTACTGCAGTTTGAAGTGAAGTTAGCTGAGATTTATCCTAACAATAGAATGGTATTTACATTTTGCATTTTGTAAATTGGTACCCCTCAACATATTTTATTTCAAAGAGGAACAAGCGAAATGCATGCTAATATGGAAAAAAAGTTTCTCAGTAAAATTAGAATAAGACAAATATATTGACCGACTATTTGAGAGAATGGTCGCTGATTCTGTTCATCCGAATTATGGGATTATTTTTAATGCAACTCTTTAGCCAATCAAATATTGATATTCAATTAAGTCCCGCCCAATTTAATTCAGGTTTAGTTGAAGTTTTTCCCTCTTTTGAGCAAATAATCTTGGTCGTACCAATAAGGAATAATCAATAACCAATATAATAACAAAAATAAACTGGAATATGAGCAATAATTGTGCTTATATATTTTTTGTTGCTGTTTATTTATGCAATTTGTTAGTTTATTGCCTTAAATAATTTAAACACAATTGTTTAAAAAGTGGGTGTTAAGAGAAAAGATGTATGTATATAGATAGAATAAGCAGTATAAATATGCGAGAAATATATTTATGTAAAATTAGATTGAGAAACAAAAATTTTGTTATGCTACAACTCAGACATAAATTTATTCGAGCAAATTAAAACTAAGCGCCAACGGTCTCGCAATCCAGACACAAATTTAAAGGAACAAACAAAAATATAAAACATCAGAAAACATATGACAGCCGTAGACAAGTTGGAACAAAAGTAACCCAACTTTAAAAACTCACTTCGTGAAGGCTGCATCACTGCAGTCTGATGAGACGACCGAATTTTATAATTTAAAGAATTCAATGTTTCTTCTTCCATTTCAAACTTCCAACGTCTTTGTAATATCACCTCGATGTAAAGATTTTTCATATTTTTAAATAATTTATAGGTTACATGTCGTTGATGTCAAAATTTCTCCAACTTTTTATACCATAAAAATGTTATGTCTCAGTCGCTCTAATGTAAATTTTAGTTCTTGTCTTTGTCATATGCTCAGCAAAAATTTTCGGTTTTCTCCATGGAATATAAGCATAAGAAGGAAGTTTGTTTGATTGGTTAGTTTGACTCTCTTTCAATACTCTTAGTCAAATTTATCAGGAAAAGTTTGAGCCAGGTTGACATAAAGTCTCCTTGAGTGCATAATCTCATGGCTGGCTTTACCCATAAATTTGCCAATATAGAGCCAAATATTGTTGTTATATGCAAATATTGTATTTATCTACAGTCTGGTAGGTAGGCGGGAACGGTAAAGCAAAAATGTATATCTGTGGGCAAAAAGTAGTAAGACTTTTGAATTTAAATTTCGCGCGGAAAACCATTCGTCGAAATATTTTTTTTTCTAAGTTGGTATGACTGTCAGTGACATTTGTGCCAAATGTCACATCAATATAATCATTAGTGTTTAGTATACGCTTGTCTTTCTGAAGTATAAAAAGTGCATTCGGCGATTTTTACAATGAGTGAAATTATTCAACAAAGAAGTTCCATTAAATTGTGTGTGCGGAATCAATTTTGTGGTGCCGAAACGTTCAGAATGTTGCAAAAGTCCTTCGGTGATAATTGTATGTCGCGAGCAAGTGTTTTTGATTGGTACAAATTGTTCAAAGAGGGTCGAGAATGTGTTGACGACGAACCACGTCTAGGACGGCCATCAAAACCAACTGATTATCAACACCAGGAATTGCTCGAGTGCTCGAGAATCGACGATTAACAATCAGAGACCTTACTGGCATCGTTGAAATATCGGAAGTATCAGTGAAAACCATTTTGAAAGATCATTTGGACCTAAGAAAAGTGAAAGCACGATTGGTTCCAAAATCACTCAATTTTTTGGAAAAACAGCGTCGCGTTGACGTCTGTGAAACAATGCTTTCCGATTACCAGGATGTCATGAAACGTATTATAACTGGCGATGAGTCTTGGATCTATGCATACGACCCGGAAACAGACGATCAATCGGCCGAATATCGTGCCAAAGGTGAGCCGAAGCCGAAAAAACCACGTCAAAGCAAGTCAAAAATCAAGGTGATGTTGACAGTTTTCTTCGATTATCGAGGTGTGGTGCACTCCAAATTCCTTCCGACCGGCCAAACTGTCAACAAGGAATACTATTTGAGTGTTATGCGTTGTTTACGCGAAGCTATTCGTAAAAACAGGCCGGAATTTTGGGTCGACAACTCTTGGTTTTTGCACCACGATAATGCACCTTCTCATACTGCATTGGTTTTACGTGATTTTTTCGCCAAAAATTCCACCCATATCGTTCCGCAACCACCGTATTCGCCTGATTTAGCTCCGTGTGACTTCTGGCTGTTCAAACGGGAAACCGTTTTGAGTCAATTGAAGACATTAAACGTGAATCGCTGCGCGCATTGGAAGCTATTCCGGAAATTGACTTTAACAACTAGTTCGAGGATTGGGAAATACGTATTGAGACCGGGGGGGGGGGGATTACTTTGAGGGGGACGAAGTAGATTTGGAGAAATAAATAAAGAATTTTAAAATTATGAACAAAGTCTTACTATTTTTTGCCCACAGTATTATGCCATCATCGATGCTAAACCGTCTATTACCAAAGAGCAGAGATTTTAATTTTTAGGTTAGGTTTAACAATACATTTATTTTAGTAAAGTACGCTCTTAATAGTGCATGGAAAATTCGTAACAGCTAAAGAGTCGTGGAAGATGATAAGGTTATTAGCTTGCATGAAATAATCTATAATTAACCGCTTTTGAGAAACATCACAAATTAATGATTTAGGTTTAATATTTAACTGAAAGTAATTTTAAACATAAACACTGAAAAACATTGAATCTATAATGTTAAGAAATGATCTGTAAAAATTTCTCAGAATATTAAATGGTTTAGTCATATATGTATTGTAAAGTAAATATATACGCTACTAAATGGATCAAGAACAAATTTTACTCTACCCTTATTGAATGGAAAAAAGTTCAGAACACAATTTTTTTCACCGCTATATTCTACCTTTTCCTTACAAATAAATCAAGGATAAAAAAACGGTTGAAATTTTTCCATATAAAAATGGAGTACTGTTCCTTCTGGACACTTAATGATTAAAACGTTTTATTTTACGGACGCCTATGTGGCACCACAATAATCTATAATATGGCACGTCGACGTCGTAGTCTTTTAAATGGAATTATTTATCCATTATCTTACCTCTTTTACATTTTTGCCATGCTAATTGTTGTTTTTTTAAATAATAAAATATTTTTGTTGTTGTTTCACATATGTCAGTATAGATATATACAGTTTTTACACGTGACGTGTTAAACACTTAGCATTATTTTTTTATATTTAAAGAAATAAGATATTCGCGCATAATATTTTTTCTGTATATGATAATGAAAATGTAAATAAATAACAAACAAAAAAAAATCTCCGCACAATCCAAAAATCGAACATCCAAAATTCCCCAAACCAAAATAAATAAAATCAAGATGTGATGATGAATGACTCAAAATGGCAATGGCCCCCGCCTCCACTATAGAAAATATACTCTGAACAAGATCTCGTAATTAATTGCGGCATCAAATTCGTACTAATTTTTTCATGTCGATAATTTAATTAAGATGACTAATCAAGTGGCTGAGTATACATATTCATGTATTAAATGTAAAGAATGTTCATGACATCCGTTACATCGACGAAATTGTGTGTAAAATCGAAAGGAAGTGCAAATTCGTATATGGAATATATGGGTGTTGCTAACTAAATTTCAATGCTATAAAATATTATAAATCGTACATGGTTCGCGTGTTATCGTACTTTATTGCAAAAAGAAAATTAACAATTTGATAAGATGTCGTGTGTGTTATCAAATTTTCAAACATAATTAACATACCAATTACAAAATAATAAAACTTTTATAATTATTTCTTTTCTATTTTTAGAATTTGGACTGACACCCACGATTGCCCGATCATTTCCGTATCACTTTCAATGGGTTGAGAAGAGAGAAATTTATTTCCTGACTCCGGGAGATAGGTAAGTCATACAATCATGTTATTGTTTTCTTATAAATATAATTGAGTGTGAATGAATTTGATTCGCATTGTTGACGTTTTCAATTAATTTGTGTGGTTTTTCGTGACTCTATATCTACGCAAATACGATCACATTTTTTTTGTTGTTATTTAATGTGTCTAATATAAAATTGTATATAAGGCGCCACAAATGGCGTACATGTTTAATTATGTTTATATAGTTGATGTCTGCGTCGAATTTTATTATTTTTAAATATTTTTTGCAATATTCTTGGACAACATTTGTCGCAGTAAACTGTTGGACGATGACCTGAAATCACCAGTGGAAGTAACACACCTTAGAATTTTTTAACTATTCTCCAACTTTCTTTGCGGGCTTCAAAACAAACTTTTTGAATTGCTAATTGTGATTTGATTAGCTAAATGGAGTGCTGACGTAAAGTTGTTATCACAATGCGTTTTTAATAGTTTTGTTAAGATTTTCATGTCAGATAGAATTATTGAATAGTTGGTCAACTAATAAAAAAATACTAAACCAAACTAATAAAAAAATTTAAATTTTCAAAAGTATTGGTTCTGAAATGGCCTAGTTTAGTCCAGCATGAACAGATCCTAGAATTTTGTCCTAAGTTTTGGACCCCTGATTAATACTTTTATCCAAATTTCATCGCCATTTTTTTAGAATGGCGGAAAGACGGAATATTGTTAAATTTCAAGATTTCATTTATCGAGTTCCTTTACTTCGGAGATCAATTAATTTGTCATTTTAAGGATCACTTTTAATATTTTATTCCGCTGAGATGTTTTATTTAGTGAAAAAAAGAGAAACAAAATGAATAAAAAATGTCCGCTGGTAATTACATAACAAAATAAATTCTCTTTTGTGATTGTGCTGCCACTAGATGCGAGTAGTGAAATCTCTTATTTTCCGCTGAGAATTTTCCGCTATCTTATACAGCATAACATGGACCATCTTAATAATTAAATCTTTGCTTATATTAGCCAACGGTAATTTTGAATATAGAAATGGGAACAGTTGTTGGCGTTATATTAGTTTTTTGGATTTTCAATAAAGCTCGTTTTGGTTGTCAAACTCTGCGAAAGTGGGAAATTGATAAAGTTTCGAACGATTACAAACCGACCAGTGGATCATAAAATTTCAGTTTATTCTAAATTTGCGTCCGGATTAGTTTACAAGGTATACCATAAGATAATTTTCTAATCGTATATCGTTCTTCATTTTACGGAATATTAGGCCTTGTGCATGCCAACATACAGTGGCCATAACCTTATCAGCGTATGTAACAACTTTTGCTTTCTTTGGAGCAATGTAACCACCTTCTACTCATTGTTTTGACTGTTGTTTTGATTTTGGGTATAGTGATGGATTCATCTTTCATCAACCGTTAAGAATCGACACAAAAATTTACTAGGATTACACTGCAACATCTCCAAACATTGTTTTGAAATGGTCATTCGATTTATTTTTGAATATTGGTTAACAAACGCGGCACCTATCTTGTTGACAGCTTTTTCATAATGCAATTCTTCATGAATGATGTTGATATGAGATGTTTACACTGTCAGCAATCTTGCGCAACTTTATACGACGGTCATTCATAATGATTTCATATTATTTTTCGATCATTTCTGATGTTGTTACCTCCTTTGGCCTACCTGAACGTTCAGCACCACTTGTGCTTGTGCGGTCACGTTTCAATTTATTTACCAAACTATAAACGGTTGCATTTGAAGGTGCATGTTCATCTAACACTGTTTTCATCTCATCGATTGTTTCTTTTGATTCTTAGTTGTTACTACACTCGCGAGCAACTAAATCGACTCAAACCTCTGCGCGTATAAAAAGTCGTATTTTTTAAAATGACTTAATAGATTTTCGTAAAACAATTTTTTTCTGATAGCTTAGTATGTTATCTTTACAAGGACACCTTATCATTAAAACCTATACTGTTCTGGTACTAATGTAACATCTTGTTATAATGGCGGGAGTGGCATCGAGTCTCAAACCTAAAAACATAAAAACTGGATGTTTGGGACTAAAATGTTTGGGATTTGATTGATGCTTCGCAAGACATTATATTGACGAAGGAATATTGAGCAAAATGTTCTGGTACTAATGTAACTTCTTGTTATAATGGCGGGAGTGGCATCGAGTCTCAAACCTAAAAACATAAAAACTTCCATATCGCACATCATTCATAAACAATCATAAATTATGTATGTTTATGAATGATGTGCGATATGGATGTTTTTATGTTTTTAGGTTTGAGACTCGATGCCACTCCCGCCATTTTAACAAGATGTTACATTAGTACCAGAACAATACAGTACTTTTCAAATTAAAGCAATCGTAACAAAATGCAATGTTTCGGTGAAAACAATTGGCGTGCTGCAATCAACTGTATAATACCACGTTGACCGATATTATCCATCAGCCACTTATCAGATGTTGACCTAAACGAATCTCTAGCATACCAGTTTCATTGGTCGTTTCCTCAAAATCATGGATACTACTCCAGAAAAAGCCGCACAAGTTATTGCTTTATTGCAAGAAGCACGCAATCAACGAGAAGTCGCTCGGCAGCTAAACATGAGCAAATCTACTGTCTCAGAAGTATCCAAAAGATTTCAGGAAACTGGTACCTTCAATCTGAGATGACATACTAGCCAGTATCGGTGTACAAATGAGAGGGACAGTCAATTTATCGTCCTAATTTCACTGCGAAATCGCCATCTCGCGGGTGTCGATGTGCAGCAGGAGAGCGATTTTCGCAATCCTGTTTTCAAAAACAGATCTCGTTTTCGTACCTGGTGGAGGTTGTAGAGAAAATCTAACCGCTGAAAGATATATCGAGAGCATTCTCTTGGATCATGTAGTGCCCTGCGCATGATATATAGAGGAACATTTCATATTGATGCATGACAATGCTCGGTGTCACACAGCTTGAATCACTCGGCAGTTCATGGATGAGGTTAGGCTCGAGACGATAAAGTGACCAGCCCTTCAGTCTAGATATGAATCCAGTTTAGCATTTATGGGTTTACGAACTAAAATGGAGGATTCAGAGGATCTAACATCAGTAACCTCAAGTTTGCGATGGCTGAGGAGTGGGGTGCGATCTCCCAAATCTTTGTCAAAACCTGAATAAGGTCAAGGCGGTGGGGCAATACTAAGTATTAATCAATAAACTTTTTTTATTTTGTTTGAATTTCTTGTTGTAATTTTAATTTAATATCCCCAATATTTTTTTCATAATCATCAATTTTGGTTGCGTTCAAAATTCATTATAAAAAAGCGCTAAACCAATTTTCATGAAAATAATGTCCTTTTAAAGTAAAAATATCAGGCTATCAAAAAAACAATGTCTTGGGAAAATCGGTTAAGCCGTTTTAAAAAATTCGCCTTTCTGTGAGCGCTGAAGGTTTGAGTAGATTTAGTTGCTCTCGAGTGTAGTATGCATCGATGACGTTATTCTAAACATTTATCAATCCACATATATTTTTATTACAGATCTTTACGGATCTTTTCCAAGACACTGAAAATGTTTGGGTTTTTTTTCGCCGTGAATGGGGGTCTCGTGACCACCTATCTTGATCACTCGATATAGCAGTTTATGTCTTGAAATATCGAATGCTTCGAATCTACCTTAAGTGCAAGTGTATGCTAGTCGTTAAATGTACTACTAGATTTAAAGTATTTAATTTATAGTCGCTTGAAGTCAGGAACAGTCTGCTTGATGAGATTTTTCTATATACCTAAATTAATCAATCATTTGACTGCAGCAATGATTATCATCTGTTAAATTGTATTCTCAAGACCAAACCTTTGATTATCGAATCCGATATTTTGACTACAATATAATAATAATTGAGCACTTTGGTGATTGTGACTTTTTTAGATCAACTCCAAACCAGTTTATACGTTTGTTGAATAAGCATTCAATTTCGAATTTAAATTTAACTTAATTAGTTAGAGAGAAACTCTCTGTCCAATTGTTGTTCCACTATGGATAAAACAGAGTAATCTTTAAGCTTTTGTTATGAAACTAAATATTATCGAATCGAATTTCCACGATTTTGGGAAAGGGGATGGAGGGGTAAATATGTTATGGCCAAAACACCTAACTTTATTTTACCAATGTCGGCCAAAAATCACTGAGATCTCCCAATTTATCGAAATAGCTTAAGTATGAAGATTAATTCCGACCAATTTATCCGTGTGGGCTGTGCAGGGACCGAACTTTTGCTGATGAACAGTTTTTTGTCAACAATGACAAAGCACTTATCAAAAACGATTGAAAATAAAAAGATTTTTAATAAATTTCAAACAAAATTTGTTCAGATCATTTTTTATATTTTACCGGAAATTACGATTTTTGATAAAAAAAAATATTTTACCAACCTTCGGAATCTCTACAGCCCAGGCGGATTGACTATTCGGAATCAAACTTCATACTTAAGCTTTTTCATTAATTGGGAAATTTGGTTTTCTTAAATTTAAGCAGAAATAATGATTTTGGTTAGTTTTACCGGCCGATAAGTTAAATTTTTCTTTTTAGAAAACAAGTATAGTGTATTCGAGATCTACGTCTACATTTATGGTAAAAAAAATGTCTGGTCTTGGCCACAACATATTTACTCCTCCATTTTTTACATTCAGTAATCTCAATGAAATCGTTTGCACTTGAAATATGCGAAAAATGCCAACTATTAAGTAGATTAACATTGTCTATATTTGAGTACCGATAGCCAGGTACTAATAAAGCACGAAAATAGAATAATGTATACTGAACGTAATTCTTCAGCTCTACTACCCGAGACTAGGCCCCCGCAAGATAAAGCATCACATTTATCGCTGTAAAAATCATGGCATGCGGATACAGCGTAGCCAGTAATTGATTTGAAACGCTTGAAATGAAAACAGTATAATTATATCGTCGATGGAAAACAATCTATGAGTCAAACAAATAAAATACCATGTAAAATTATTGCGAATAAATAATTTAAAATTACAACATATTTCCGATAGTTTGTACACAAAACGTGACAATAAAAAATTCAAAGCTAAAAAATTTCTGAAAGCTTTCATCATACGTTTTATAAACAGAAATATTTCAGCATGCCTTTCGTGTAGGACAAAGTATTTATAAACAAAGATTTTATTTTTGTGTATAACACTGCATACAACATAACATAAACAAATTTCCTAGTGAAATCAAGTGATTTAATAACAACAACAACAGTAAAAAATTCTATAAATACTTCATCAAAATATGAATTTTATTAAAACAAATTTTTTTGGAAAATTTCCAATTAATATCATCACTAACATTTTGATTACTGTGAAATATAATTTGGAATTCTTCCTGAATGCCCGCCCGCCCATATCATTTTGTATCGATATTTGGATTATTTAGAAATTTATCTAAAGGCGCTAAGTGGAGCCGAGCATGCGAATCCACTTAAAAATAAAAATATTTGCCTATGACTTAAAATATGTACGCAAATCATTTAGCAAATAAATTGTTTAGCATGTTTTGAAACATTTACAATTCAACTATGAACACATATTGAGGGATCCACCGGTAATCGGTTAACATCTTCTCGTTTTTCAATCGTAAGCGTAACTCGTAGTTATACAACTTTTATCTCATGATCGCAATCGCAATTTTAGTTATCAATTTGATTGCACTTCCAATTTAATATGTGTTTACGATTCAAACTACATCACGTTTGTAATCAATTTAATTTGAAAGATGGCATCAAAATGATTCCGACCAGTAGCGAAGCAATATTCTCATGTGCTTCACATTTTTCTATGTATTTCTAGATATTTTCTATTCAGATCAAGAATTTTTCTCTAGATTTAGCACAACTTCATACTCATAAAGTATTAATTGGATTTTATTAATTAAGTTCAATTTAAATCATTTTATTACAACTCAAGTAACTACTTTATCGACTACTTTATACACAGTTTCATATTTTCTTTATTTTCTAATCAAACTGCAACCGATTCACCATAAGACAAATCAAGGAAAATTATCCCAGTGATGTTAATTTGTAAGTTTTGACTGCGGATAAATAATCAGGTAAACGTTAAAAATTTCTACAAACTCCTAATAAACGGACATTTAGCAAACTTCAAGATGTGAAAATAAAAAAAAACATGAATTTTCGCTTGAACCTGAAAATTTTACGTTATAATCTAAATGCACAACGTTTAGAGCAGTTAAAATTATTATTCAAGAAACCTACCTGAAATAAATCATGCCAACTTCTTAAATCCGGAACGTCGCAAAATTGTCTTGGTTCTGAGTTTTCAATAATAAAATTTCGTTGGTACAATTATAAGAGAAGAACTAGGCAAAGTGTCAGAAGCACCAAAGTCTTCGAACCCTAACATAATTTTAGAATTTTACTGATAATTAATCCGCTTGAGATGAGTCTTGCAATATTTTTACATGTTATAAATTTCTAGATTTAACAGTTTTCGAAATTTTGGTCACGACATGTCGGACTGTGTAAAACATGACTATGATCAAAGAGTACGTAAGGCTATAAAGAGTAACGAAACAGAGGAAACATTTTTATCAATAAATTCGTGGGTTATAATTAAAACCCAATAAAGAAACAAATGCCAAACTAGTCGTTGTCATTATTGCACTATTACGTGACATATAAGTATATAAAGGACACCATTTGCGTAACCACAAAATCATATGAAATTCCAAATAATCGAACGTGCTTTAATTAATTTATTTCAATTTGTGATAGATCTTCAGATTCCGATGATTTGCTTATTTTCTTTATACAATTTTCTAGAACACACACTTCAAATACTGTTATATTTTATATTTTCTATCACTATCAGCAATATATCCAAACTACTCCCAGTCAACCCAAATGTGGCCAATCAGTCAATACACGATCATTAATTTGCGACGAATTAACCCTACAAATTTTAATACTTTAAAGCCAATTGTAAGGTGTTCGTAACATAGCAATTTAAAGTTCAATAACGATAGTCGCAACGACATATTCGAGAACAATCCTAGTGTTCAGTCGGACAAAAATGATAAAAATTATCATGATATTCTTTATGAGCCTCACTTCACTCCGTAAAATTTTATGTCACACCCGAGTGAACGAACTAATCGAGAAAAAATATAAATTGATTTTGTATGTCAAAACATTGCTGACGCTGTCATAACAAAAATTTAATATGTACTAATTTCAAGTGCAGTACAAGAAACCCGAGCAGTACGTTGTAATTCACGTTAGTAGATATTTGCAGATAATTTAACTTGTTAAAAATCAGTCACTAGTCGTTTTTAGGTAGCATTTATGTTTGTATATATGTATATCAACTATACATATATATTCGTGTAAAGGCAATCATATAATCGAGAACCTTTTCGCGCAATTCGTGAATACACAAATAATTATAAGCAAGTAATTATAAGTTGAGCAAACTGTCCATATAAAATTATAACATAAAACCATTAGAAACAAAATGTACAGAAATTTTGACAGTCAGAATCAACAAAATTCTTGTTTTTTTGTGATAAATGAGTGTGTTTTATGGCAAAAGCTGATAAAAAATATATAGATATTATTTATCATTTTTCAAAATGGTACCTAAACCCACTAGTAAAATATTTTAACAAAATAAATGTTCGTCAAATCTGTCATTCACGGTTTACAATGTATTTGTGCTATTTGGTGTTTTATAGTTTAAATAAAGGAGTTAAGTTTTGCAGGAAAACGCATAAGGATTTGGTATTATAAATTTGTTATGACATGCAGCTACAGTATTTTGACGTATAAAACCAATTTATAAATTTTTATATGATTTGGTTCTTCTTCTATCATTTTCGTCCGCTGAACACGACTAATAAGTTGTACATACCTCTCGTAAAGTCGTATTGTTAGTAGACCTTTACCATATTTTGGTATTTTGTATTTAATCAAAAATTTAAAAAAATCAATTAAGAGTAAAGTGGGCATGATCTAAATTAAAAATTTCAAATATTTCCAATTAAAACAAGTTTCAGTTTACCACCATTTGTCAACTGAGCTTTAACAAAAGTTATACATATAAAACGAAACGAAATACGGTGAATTCAAAATTTGTCAAAATTGTTAAATCATTTCTGCAACAGCCTCGTTATTTCCGCTTTATTTGGTTAATAAAACATTTTGCTGAGACACTTATGCTGGCATCTTCTTTTCCCAATCTGATCATTTCATCTGGCGGAATATTTTGAAACTTGAACCAAAGGTTATCAAATTCTCAAAAAATAGTTTGCTTGTTATGTAAACTTTATATTTGATTATAATTCGAATAAACATTATTATTAAGCTCACGTAGAATGTGGCGCTAACTAGGCAGCGATTAAAAAACCAATAATGTATTTATGGGGTAAAATAAAATGTCAACAAATAGGGATAGTTCTTGTTATTTTATTTTATTTGCCTGTTCTTCAAATATCGAGGTGCGCTTCACGAATAAACATATTAAAAATAAAATAAGTTGATATTTGAGATAACTCTTAAAAGAATAAGAATAACCCAAAAGAAACTTTGGAATATGATGCAATACAACTCACTTTTTCGAATCGACACGAATCGTAACTCATTTTTATGATATAAAAACGTTATAGTTGATTATAATTCGACAATATATTATGTAGAATGTTGAATTAGTATAGAATAAATATCAAAAATAATGAAATAATCAAAATATGTTATCAGGCTTTTTCTCGTATAATTAAGTATCCCCTTTCGCACTGAAAGTAAAACTTACAATCTGACAACACCGGAAAGTAGACAGAAGCTGTTGAAGTGTTTGTTTGAGTCAGCCGGAATAAAATTACCGAGCAGAATTAACTCGTCATGAAAATGTGCAGAGTTTATAGTTTCCGTCTAATTTCCTAAGCCAAGTTTAACTTAACGAAAGTAGTTAAAGGAGAAATTTTATCTGTCAAAAACTTAAAAGAATAATTAAAAATAATGAATTTAAATATTCAGTACTTATGTAGAGTCTTTGCTGGCATTGGAATATTTAAGTTTGTATTGCGTCTGATGAGAAAAACAGGTGTACAAACAAATTAAATACATACAAATAAAGAATTGAAGGGTATTTCATGTAAAAGCATGAACACCAACTTTTGTATTTAAACCGTACATAACATTCTTTCAGGTGTAAGTTTGATATATAAACGTTCTGTTTAAATTAAAATTTAACAAGTCGTCTTTTAGGGGGTTTGAGAAGTTTGTTTTCTCAACATTTTGTTTAATTAAAAATAGTGTTAGCGAACTTTTAGGAGAACCATACATTTTTCTTTAAAATATTTTGTTTCACATGTCATTTTTATTCGAGTAACTTCGCTATACATATTTTCATTGGCCGTTTTCAGGGCACCAATAGTTGGAAACATGTTAAGTAAAACCGTGGTCAACTTTATAAAAATGTTTAGCATTATACATTTTTTAGATCAAAATGGCGATGATTTCACTCGGCGACATTCAATCGTTAGAGTAAAGTAGATAGGAATATATTTATAAAGAAAAAATGTTAATCACCCACTTGAGTTATGATATCATTAATTATCACAGGTTGTGTACATAATTTGTATATTCAATTATCTCATTATTTAATTCACTTGACTTTGAATTTAGGTTACTTTTATATATGAAGTAGATCTTGAAGATCTCCCCATACAAGTGGTTTTGTATATGGGAAACCTAAGCACACTAAGATCACTAAACAGTATGGGAGGTGAATATTTGAATATTAGGAGCCACTTCGAATTTTTCCTTTGGAACAGAAACGCCGAATCTGCCGTTAATTATATAAAAAATGTGTTTAAGCATCAGACGAATGTAGTAAATCGTTAATTGTATTTGGTTTTATCAACTAGAATATGACTATACAATCGGGTTATCGGAAAACGAGTCGTTTAATCGTTTACTGAGAACTGGGGAGTGGGGAGTACCGGTGTAAAGCTGTGTACTTATATCCGATTCCACTTCATCTAGTTTCTGGTTCATTTATGTTTCTTAATAGTTTTGAAACTAACTACTTCAATTAAATTGACATTGAGGTTATCAATTTTCTTGTGCATTGCTTTCTCTGAAATAAGCAGTGAGATTAATTAATATTTCTCAGATTTAAAGATGATGGCGCTGTTACAGCTGCCTCATGAACAGTGTAATTTTTATAATTTAAGTTAAATTTCCGGGAAATTACGTACTTTGTTAATGCCTTGGTGTTACTGGAGGACGAGTAGTACACGCTTTTGCCAGAATTTTTTCGCAGTTAAATTTAAACAATTTACTGAGGTTTTCTGGAAATATACTGTCTTACTGTACTACTTACTGGTTTGTGCCCTGTGGTTAAATTGAATCTCTGTTATAAATTTTAATAACACATACGGCTATTACAGGGGTTATACCTTTGACTTGCATTCTTGTTTTACTCATTATTTTGTTCTTATACCTTTCGCAATCCTTCATTTTATGAACCGCTTGATTCTCTTGATTGATGCTTCTTACATTTTGCGCGATTGATGTTTCCAAGCTCTCTGATTGCACTTAGAAAGGTTTTTCGGTATATACATATAGTAAAGCTGTGCTCATTTCAAACTTCGTGAAGGATTGCAAACACTTTATCTAACATCTTTGTTCCAATATTAGAGTTAAACGTTCATATAGTTTTCAGCTCTTTGTGTCATTGTTGGTAATAAGATCGCTAATATTGTAGCTAAATCTGACATAAAATAATGCCAAGAAGGATATAATCCTAATGGTCTATATTATGAATTCTAAGTGGTATTAACATTTTTGGTTCCAGCTAGTTGTACTAAATAAAACAAATGACAAAGAGGTCGCGTGGTGATTTATTATAACCCAACTTGTTTTATTTGCTTGCGGTAAATCATGTCGCTGAACTTAGTAAATCTATCTAGTTATCTGAATATTTTAGAGGGCTAAAAGCAAAAAACACTAATAGCATGTTTAAGAAAATACAGCCAAGCCAATAGTCGAGAAAATGTTTAGTAATATTTTTAAAAATATTTAAATTTTCCAGCTCCGATCATTAACGCCATAATGAACTAGTAGACGCCCTACCTTTGTAGGTTCTGTAAATAAATTAAAAAAAATCATGGGCAACACTGTCAACTTGATGAGATTAGTGTTGGAAACGAGTCTGCCTGCATATCACAGTGATCGTGTACTGCAACTTATATTATTTTTTGAAAAATTCTGTATGCCAAACAAAACCAATGCAAAAAATGCGATTCTTATCAACAGAATAAGGAACATATTTAATTAAGATTTATATATTTCCGTATTATGTACTTAGTTCCGGCACACAGTAATTTTAGTAGCCTCGATCAAGACATTTCAAAGGTTAAACAAAAATTACGCAACGTACATATCTATCTGGTCACGCTATAACACGTAATTTTTCTTATTATTATCCATTTTGTTATTTTTCCCAGAACTTCGCTTTATCAGTACTCTAATTATCTTTTTACATATTTCATCTTACACACAAAACAATCACTTTAAAAATAGATTTTAAAATTATCTTAAAGATATGCATTCAATCCGTGTGTTGTTGTGATAGATCTCTCATATAAACATTATTAATTTTACTGGAACCCAAAAATATCTTTAGGGTTCTTATCTTTTTTTAGTGGTTTAACTCAAATTTAATTTTAGAAACGTGTTAGAAGCTTTGATTTAGTATTAAGCTACTTAGCACTTTTGCGCGGTACTAACTGTTTTAAATCCTTAAGATCAATTTCACTTGATGATCATACCACGTCATGTACGACAATGAGTATAGAATATGCGAATAATTTTTTTAAAGGTCTAATATCTGATATAGTTAGTTACTATAAGAAACTACAGGTATGCATCGAACAACGTGGCATAAATAGTTTAATAAATTACGCGTTTATTTTATATTAATCGTTAATTATTGAAAATTTATATTTAGTGTTGAAATGAAACGTTATCATAGATTTCACAATATTTTTTATATCTCTAAGTCTGTGTCCAAAAGCTGGAGTAATTATTTTTGTGTCGTAGTTTTTGACATATTTATGAAAATACCAGACTAAAAAATTGCACGTGAGAAGAAACTAGTTTGGCAAGGAAATAAGTTTAAACAAATTACTGGAGCTGTCGGGCAGCAAAATCGTAAAAATATTGTGTAGGTGAAATTTTGCAAAATATTACAAGTCTATATTGATCAATATTCAGTTTAATGGCATTCCATAATTTTTATTATAATTTTGTTAGGTTCCACACTTTCCCAAATGCAGTAAGCCATTAAGTGAGAATTCCACTAAATCTGAACATAAAACAGGAATCTATATTTAATATCGCAACTCATGATTTAAGCGATAATACAACTAAACCTGATCATGTCCCAAAAAAAGTATTGTGTTCGCATTCCACAAAATTTATTATTTTGTTCTAAAATCATAGATTGATATTGCTCTATATTCAGTTCAATTGCGTTCTCCAAATTTATTAGAACTCTATGTTAATTTATTATTCCACACTTTTGTTCCATACAGTAAAGCCAGTTAAACCGAGAATTCAACTAAACCGAACACAAGTTCTACAATTGTTTAACCTAAAATGATAAAATTCAATTTCATATTCAGTCCAATTGCGTACCATATTTTAACAATTTTGCTGCCCGAATGCTGTCGAAATTTTTTGAATGTATTTCCACCGTTAAGTAAGTTTTGTTGTAATTGAACTACGTATGCCTGTCCCAAATGAATTCTATTTTTCTATATATGTCAATAATTTTTTCAGACAAAGACTGTAGTAAATCGTATGTTCCGTATTTTGAAATGTCAATTTCAAAAATTACTAGAACAATTAACTAATTACTTATTATACAATTTACTCATCTGTCGCGGTATAAATAGGTTCCACAATCAGCAGCATTTTACCAGCAATTTATTGTCCTTTGCTGCTACTCATAACCTCGATAAAATTAACACAATTCGATTTACTGTTTGTATTTTTGATTTTGCTAAATCAATTTTACTACTAAACCAAAACAAACTACTGCGCTGCTTGATGTGCACGCCCATACGCAGCCGTCAGTGTGGATTGTTTGGAATATGTTGTGCTGCTCTTGGTGTGTTTCATTCTTTATTCTGAACATAGATTCCACAAATTTTTTATATCTAAAATGATAAGTGGGTAGGACTGTTAATGTTTTGCATCAAATTCGTTTCACACTATTTAACCGACTGCAAGTAAAACTGAAAAAAAAAATCCATATTACCGAATCGCATAGTTTTTTTTTCTTTTAAAATTTCACTTTTGTGTTAAGATTTTATTAATTTTATTGAGGCAACGCTATACAAGGTACACTCGTATAATATTTTAGGAACTTATAAGTACGTAATGTAATCTGATATAAACAATTACAATAATTTATTGCATATTATCATCTCAACGCTCGTGTTTTGTTAAGTTTAAGCTACCCCGTATTAATTTATAGCTTCATGATAAAAGTTGTTGTCGGTACACAAAACAGCTAGGTAGAAACGTCTTCTTATTTTTATTTTATAAAAATTTTTGCTTAACAGAGAAGATTTGCGTTTAGTTTTAGTGTTAAGTGAAATAATCTTTATTAAAGTTCCCGAATCTTAAACTGTACAAAAAAAAAAAATACATAAAAAGAAAAAACGCGAACTTCATACAGAGAAAATAAAAATGAAAGTGTATAAAATAAATAAAATATAATTAATAATATAAATTAAAATTTAGAAAATAACGCCAAACAAATAACTAGTCGATATAACAATAATTTAATACGTTTATATAGTTTTTAAGTTGCCGCTGCTCGCTCGACCTACAAAAGGTATTTAACTGTGTATGTATATATATAGTTTGCATCGCATCATGTTACACACACCCGTACATTGTGAAGACTTACAACTTTAGTATAGTATTTTACTTCCTTAAATTTAATATGCGCTGATTAATCGAATAAAATATGTTTGGTGATCTAAAAATGTCGTGCAAGTAGATTTATATGCTAATTAAGCTGCATATATTTGAAGGTGATCATAATAACCACAATTGGAATAATAAATAAATACAGTGCTGTATGTATGTGCGCGTTTATTGTGAGTTCCGCTTTTCTTGCAAAAATACTTGTTTACATTATCAACAAAATGAATTATTTATAAAATGTGGCCAAAATAAGTAGGTTAAATACACGGATTATATTTTAGGTCAGGAGCAATATTGTTGCTCGACTGTGTATATATATGATATTTGCCGAGTTTTTATATTAGCTCCCAATTAGTGTATCCGGAGCTCGCAAATTTCTATGTCAAAACTTATATTTTTGCTATTTTTGCCTTAACTCCAAACTAATATTTTTCATTCAACTTTTTAGTTAAAAATCTACCTATTTATCGGGCGTCACTATCGGGAGCAGCCATTTCATAACAAACTTAATCTTACAATAAAAATTTAAAACGCAGCAAGAAGAATTCCTGTTTATGTTAACGACACGTCAAAATAAATGTCAATTGCTATATTTCAGGTCGTTAAAGTTTGTTTTATGGATGAATTTATTTTTAATTTAAATGGTCCAGCGACAATACGGGTAGTAGCGGAACTTTGGATAGATAATTTCTCTTTCACCTCGGATAACGAAAAAAAAAACACAGCGATTGAATTATATGTTCAGATTAATATGTTTGTATGATAAGCCATTTAGTGCTCTAATATAGCGTGTACCTATGACGACGCTGAATTTTTTTTGAACAAAATGGGCAGTGTTTTTTCACAGTGTACAAAGTGGATCTATTCTAGGAACTTTGAAGGATTTTAGTCATACTGAATTGCGTATCAATATTTATTAACCGTGAGGTGAAAGTATGTAGTGACGCATTAACAGAGTGGCATCATTTGTGAGTTTAGTATAGTTGAGTTACAATCAACAATATTGATTACCTTGAAATGTGCTAATTTGAATTTGGTAACTCTAAAATAGCAAAAATGTCGGACCGTAGTTCATTCAAATTAGCAATTTACTTATATGTTATTTCAAACCTCTATATAGTGATACAAGTTTACAGTTCTATGTTTAATGTGTACTTACAATTAAATTAACTGTGTGTGGCCATGTTAATTATTTGTAATAACAACAGTTAGGAGTGGCATCTTTTGTATGAATTGTTCGAGGGTCATGTTTTGTAAATGGTGTGTCAATTCATCTAACTACATATTTGTTTTCATTATTATTGTTTAATGCATATATAAGCTGGGCTATCATTTCCGTATGAATTTATTATATCGTTGTTTTTTCGGAAGGCTTTTTCAGAACATGTGATAAATTTTGTCCATCATACTCCACTGTTCTTAATGTCAACTTTGCTTGAAACCACCGTTTTTCCTAATATTTTGTCCAAGTTCCGATAACAAAGATATTTTTAGGTTTTTCTATTATTTACTTTATAAGGTGGGCTGGGCCGGGATAATTATGAAGGCAATTTTTATTCTGGTGGTGTAGCTCTACATCCCAATTCGTTGAAACCTTCGGGTTAAATTTTGTTTTTAATGGGGTATAAAAAGCTGGACTCGACCCGGAATGTGATTTTTGTTTTCTTATGTTTTTTGGTTTAGATCGAAATGGGAAACTAGGACTTCTGGCAAACTAGAGTACACAAACGCACATACATATATAACGGGTGATTTTTTAAGAGCTTGAGAACTTTTTTTTAAAAAAAAACGCATAAAATTTGCAAAATCTCATCGGTTCTTTATTTGAAACGTTAGATTGGTCCATGACATTTACTTTTTGAAGATAATTTCATTTAAATGTTGACCGCGGCTGCGTCTTAGGTGGTCCATTCGGAAAGTCCAATTTTGGGCAACTTTTTCGAGCATTTCGGCCGGAATAGCCCGAATTTCTTCGGAAATGTTGTCTTCCAAAACTGGAATAGTTGCTGGCTTATTTCTGTAGACTTTAGACTTGACGTAGCCCCACAAAAAATAGTCTAAAGGCGTCAAATCGCATGATCTTGGTGCCCAACTTACCGGGCCATTTCTTGAGATGAATTGTTCTCCGAAGTTTGCCCTCAAAATGGCCATAGAATCGCGAGCTGTGTGGCATGTAGCGCCATCTTGTTGAAACCACATGTCAACTAAGTTCAGTTCTTCCATTTTTGGCAACAAAAAGTTTGTTAGCATCGAACGATAGCGATCGCCATTCACCGTAACGTTGCGTCCAACAGCATCTTTGAAAAAATACGGTCCAATGATTCCACCAGCGTACAAACCACACCAAACAGTGCATTTTTCGGGATGCATGGGCAGTTCTTGAACGGCTTCTGGTTGCTCTTCACTCCAAATGCGGCAATTTTGCTTATTTACGTAGCCATTCAACCAGAAATGAGCCTCATCGCTGAACAAAATTTGTCGATAAAAAAGCGGATTTTCTGCCAACTTTTCTAGGGCCCATTCACTGAAAATTCGACGTTGTGGCAGATCGTTCGGCTTCAGTTCTTGCAGGAGCTGTATTTTATACGGTTTTACACCAAGATCTTTGCGTAAAATCTTCCATGTCGTCGAATAACACAAACCCAATTGCTGCGAACGGCGACGAATCGACATTTCACGGTCTTCAGCAACACTCTCAGAAACAGACGCAATATTCTCTTCTGTACGCACTGTACGCATTCGTGTGGTTGGTTTAATGTCCAATAAAGTAAACTGAGTGCGAAACTTGGTCACAATCGCATTAATTGTTTGCTCACTTGGTCGATTATGTAGACCATAAATCGGACGTAAATCGCGAAACACTTTTCGAACCGAACACTGATTTTTGTAATATAATTCAATTATTTGCAAGCGTTGCTCGTTAGTAAGTCTATTCATTATGAAATGTCAAAGCATACTGAGCATCTTTCTCTTTGACACCTTGTCTGAAATCCCGCGTGATCTGTCAAATACTAATGCATGAAAATCCTAACCACAAAAAAATCACCCTTTAGCTGAACTGGAAAGATTGTTCTATTACTCTACTCTCGCTCATAACTATAGCAGAATGTTAGACTTCCTCGTATGCACAAAGTAAATTCTCGAAAGGTTCCTTCATCCGGAAAATACATGCAAAGATCTTCATAGAAAGTATAGTGGCACTTATTAGCGTTTAGGTTTATGAAACTTAAGCTTATTTGTATTATTCAAGGAGCAGGAACGAGCTGTTGTATACCTCTTGGGGTTAGTTGTGACTTTAATGCTCATCACATGTTACCACGTAACTGGAATATAAATAATAGAGGTTTGTCTCTGCTCAACTATTACTGAGCTAGAAATCGACATTCTTTATTATTTTTCTGCAATGTTGTTTTATCGCCCGAAACAGATGCTAGCCAAAGCCATCAGGTTAGTCTTCGAGTAACCTTGCATTTTTATTACCAAACAATAAAGGATCAAAACAAGCCTTTATAGCACAAAACATATAAAAATGTTCAAGATCTGGTCGCAGGACTTCCTGTATTAACTTTTTTCGGAAGTAGTCTATCTGGCCCGTTAACTTTTTTTATTTGGATGATGATTTCACGGATGCGACATTGTTAACTTAAATTTCGTGGTTTCCGAATAATCTAACGCTCATGATAACCCATCCTAATGGTAGTTAGATCACAAAGTTGCAACTCTTGGCATCCTGCGTTGAAGTTTGTGACATATATTGAAAGTAGTCAAGTCTATTCTCAATCAAAATCGCTTACTTCAACTGTTTCAAGCTTGTATTGCTTTCCAGCCTCAACAATCTTGGAAAATAAGAATTGTTTTTATTCATAAAGCTGGTCGGATTGGAAACTGCTATACAAGAACTTATTGCAAGGATTGAAAGATCCCTTAATAATAAGAAATTTCTTGTAGGATTGGATTGAACTTTTGGATTGCTAAGGCTGAGCTGGATTGACTTTCAGTTTCCGTGAAAGTTTGCAAAAGTTGCCTCAGCGAGGTGTTTTGTCAACTATCTTATGTCAATTGCTAATTTGTGATAAACTTGTGCTGACTTTTTGGTGCTGGGCTCCGACCTCAAACGATTGTAGAATCTTATCTACTTTTGAAATAAAAGACATTTGTACCATCTTTGGTACAATTAAATTCGCAGAAAACGAATATTAGGTTCGTATGAACCATGAGATAAAGATGCTGTATAATATAGCGGAAATTTGGCAGCGGAAATAAGGGAGTACGCTACTCAAATCTGCATTTTTCACTCAAAAATCAATGTGGAAACCAATTTTCATAAGGACTGTTTAAGGCCAAGTTTAGTCCAGCATGAGCAAATCCTAGAATTTTGTCCAAAACTTACTTTAAAGTCCCTGATCAATACTTCTATCCAAATTTCATCGTAACTCGTTAAGAAATGGCGGAAAGACGGAATATTGTTAAATTTTAAGATTTCATTTACCGAGTTCCTTTACATCGGATATCAGTCAATTTGTCATTTTAAGAATGAATAAAAAGAATAAAAAATTGCCGCTGGTAATTATTGCTGCGTTTTTTTGAAAAAGCTGCTCTAGACCGCGATAAATTATATTTTGAGTTTTTAAACAATTCACATATTATTAAAATATTTGTGCTTCGGGTTTATTCAATCGAATCCTAAAGAGGTTATACTAAGTCAATATCTTGCATTACATTATCGAATAAAGTTTATTTATGCTTGTTCTCAACAACTCTGGATATTATGTAGAGTACAACCGAGTTCATCCAAAAACTTAATAATTCCTGAACTGGCGGAACAGGGAAATTTTTTTAGTACACAATTTTTTAATTGTTCCTTACTTCATTTACAACTGGAAATTTGAAAGAATGAAAATGAAATGACTGAATTGTATTTTTAATAAGAAAAACTGCATATCTTAATGTTTGCTGGTGAGATTAATTAATTTATTTTAATATTGGATATAATTGTGTTTAATTATAAACCAACAATTAAATGTCAAAATGATTGACTTGAAGTTAGTTAAAGTTGTTGTTCTACATTTTTTTGTTTAAATTTCCCTGTATTTTCCATATATTTTATCGCGGGCTCGATCATCATATTTCAAAAACCGCAGCTATAACAAAATAACTTCTATTTGTGATAGTGCTGCCACTTGCGGCGAGTAGTGTAATCCCTTATTTTAAAGCATTAGATAAAGCATTAAATCATTGGATTCATTAAATCCAACCGAATTAGATCACTGGGCCACGTTTGAATGTCCCCACAACAACCAATGATTAAAAAAGTATCCCGGCAATAATCAGCCAGTGTACGTCGTAGAGAAAGACCTCGATTGCGCTGATCGAGACGGATGAAGGATCGTGTAGGCGGCAAAATCCATTCATGAGATGTGATAGCTAGATATACGAAAATTATATTTCAGCCATGGTTAAAATCTTCATTTGCGTAAGAATCCGTACCGAGACATTTAGCTGAACCCATGAATGAGCGCCAATTTGATCGGCCTCAATTGATTGTTATTCCTAGATAGCTATTAAGTCCGAGAGTCTTTCTTATTGGAACACTTTACAGTCTGAAATTTATAATAAATATACCTGGATTGTAAAACCGACGTTTAGGCAATGCTCACTTACATTCCAGGTATCGATATTGGTTTGTATGATAATCAAGCATATCGAATAAATTTACGATTTCTTGATGGTATCAATTTTACATATGATCGAAAAAGGTAACACAGTGAAGTTCAAAAACCGATATAATTCCACAAATAAAACCGCAAGCATGCGACTTTTTAATGATGTCTAGCCGTACAGCCCCACAAATTTATTTTAATTCAAAAATTGATTGAACCGATCGATTAATAATTCATGTGCATGCATCATGTATATATAGAAGCGTGTTGGAGAATTAGACAAAACATCGTGAAATTTAATATTTTATCAGCTATATTGAAACGAATCAATCTGCGGTGGGTATTAGATTTCATATTTGTAAGGTTGAATGAAACTAAATTTAGCTGATCGAGCACACGAAGAATGTATAAGAAAAATCAACATGAAAATTATGCTGGCTCTTGTACATCCAATTTCGTTAGACCGTCGTTGTAAGCAATACGAGCTACCTTACAATAAGTTCAATAAACTTTCGCATTAATCCCATACATTTCTATATTCTTACCACGATAATCGGGTTACCGATAAAACCAACAACCTCAACTAATACACAATTGTTTCAGATATAAGGTTACAATTTTGCAATTAAACCACGTTCAATACATATAGTTGTGCAATATTATAATCCATTAATCTGGTAAAATATTATGTCTCGCGACTTTTGCTGTTATCGTAAGTTATGTGAATAAAGGAAGCCATTTGAGAGGAAGTTAGCATTCAATTATCTAACTGCAACGCTTTATCCAGAATTAAGATTGGCCATAATTTAGACAGTGTTACGGTAGAATTTTGATGGTAAAAGTTTAAGGTGCTAGCTCTGTACTCGGTATCTTGATCAAGTGACAATGGCAATGTGCGCCATTTGTAATTTACACGCAATTGAAAGCGAATTGTATATAACATTCAGTAAGATTGTTAAAACCTGATAAGGTAACTACTGATAAAGTAAAATTACTATAAATAGGAAGTGCTGTTTCAAATAAACGATAAGTGATACGGTTTTAATCTGATTAACGCTTATTTCGTGAAAAAACATGATAAGTGTTTTAATTAAGCCAGCTCACTCATGATGCCTTCCAAGCAATATTTTGCCAAACGTATATTGCTTCTATAACCTTGCCACATGTGCATCGTATAAAACAATATTTTTAGAAGTGCAAAAATATATTTCAATGACGCATATCTACGAATTACGCTGTTGTCTAAATAACAAGCCGCGGGTCGGATTCGACGCACGAATAAAATCAAGTTTCTGTAAGCATACCAAAACAATAATAATTTAAACTTCATTTTTAACTATTTACGATAAGTCAATAGATTATGCAAGAACATAATTAAAATGTTTAGTTTCAAATTAGTGTATCCAGTTTTATTCTAGCTTATATTTTTAAATATACCACAGGTTGTCAGAATTTGAAATTCTCAATATCAAACGACGCATTTCAAAGTAAATTAAAACTAAATGCGTTTATTTATAACTCTTCAAGAATTTACTTACTCAAGTTTACGAGTAATCGAAAAATTGTAATATTTTGTTTTCAAGTACACAGTAGTTGCTAAAAATGCGTCATGTAGCTGCTCTTGAATTATTCCACTTTGGAAGGAAGAGCCAAAATCATATCGAAATTTAACATTTAATTTTCAATTTCTGGGAAGCTGTTTCAAAGTTTTCGGAACTTAGCCAAAATTAGAGAGTAACAGATAACTATTTCAGTAATGATATAAAGGAGCTCTCTGGTTTTTTAAATAAAGGAGCTCTCTGGTTTTCTTCAAATATAATGAAAAAACAAACGACCGCACCACACCCGTTCAATGAAATAGGAAATTTCTTAATTCATTTAATACGAGTTAATACATATTTTCCCCATGAGATTTTTCAAATTTGCCCAATCGAAGCATAGGTCATTTTGTAAACAAAGGTCCCCTCCGAGATAAATCAATAATATTCTGCTTAAGATTTTTCAACGGAAAAAATGTATAAGCTCGTCCTCAGTGGGAATAATGAATATGGTTTTGATAAATGGCCCTAAAAAAAGCGCCACCGATGATGAACAATTCGCGTTCTTTTTACGAAGCGAATTTAAGGAGGAGATCTTCACTGAATCAAAAATTGCAAGAACGGATAAAACTATCGAACGAAGCCTTTCGGAATAATTTGCGTATCCGCTGCGAGAAATCGCACTCATGCAGAAGGTTAGCCTCTAGATATCAAATAAAAATACGCCCAATGATGTAGCCAATACGACTATATTAGTTGAAGTTAAGAACATGACAGAATTTAAATCAAATTTGTATTTGTATATAGATCTGAAAAAAGGCGCTGGCTAGCTAGCTACGTCTAAAATTCAATCCAAAAAATACTATTACAAATGAGCGGCTAGTAAAATGTTTTAATTGCGATGGTTTAGGTCATTAGTGAAATTACTGCAGAAGCTAGTAAAAAATAGGAAAATTCTTCAGTGATTCACTATCAATATGGTCAACGAAGGAGATGTTTAACCCACTGTTCCCCATTTTGTGGCTGATGAAGTGCTTCCAGTAAACTTTTGGGCACAGAAATAATAAACTATAATTGGACATAAATCATTGTAAAAATTATTTTCAACGACAATTAACCAATGTTGGTTGAATGTTGAAACTTTTTACCAAATGGTGGTGTATCATTCAAAAAAATTTCAACCCAACTAATGATGTAACGATCATAGTTCTAACTGATGGGAGGCAAGTAGTAAACAATTATTGACGAGTCTCGCCTTTGAATATAACTAAAACACAACTGGCTTCAAGAAGGAAAAGATTGTGTGTAGATTATTCATGGCTTCTTAGTGTTTAACGAACGGTACCTAATTTCAGGGTCGGTTTCTCCGCGAAGTCATAGCTCCGGAATATGTTAAACATACATCTATGATTTACACGAATTTCTGAGGACATTTTAATGTTTTCAAATAACAGAAGAAAATGGGTTATACATGAAGTGGAACAAGTGTAAGTTAGTCAGCCTTTCTGATGCATGAAAAGTTTTTGGAACTCGCTATTTTGAAAAATTTGTGGAACGCTAAACCATTGTTGATCTAATTGTTGTGAAATAGAAATCGTTTCACATTTAATATTGGTGACGACTCCTGTAAGATCAGAACAGCTAATATCGCAGCTGAAACAGGGTTTACAATTTTGCTACTAATTTAACCTCTTAAAATGATAGATGGAGATACAATTTCAAAGGAGTTCAGTTTTAAATGATGACACATCGTTCTATGTCTTAATACTGTGTTATTGATAATACAAATCAACTATAAGTGGTGAGAATTCGAGCTGCTCAACGTGAAATGAATTAATAAAGCTTTTATTTCCTCTATGCAATAAGGACACAATCCTTGTTTTTGATACCGCGTGTAATAGAATGTGTAGCAATAACATTTGAGAAGCCTGACGTATAAATATAAATGCGAACTACATATAGTTAACGTTCCTCTAAATGTCATTGGTTCTAACCTACCAAATCATTTTAAAAGAAGGGGTTTACCTTAATGAAATTTGAAGATTATTGTAGAACCTACCAAACCTGCTCTCAAATATGATTGGAGTTGGACATAATATATGTGACAATGAGTTGGTTTGGTCGTGCATCTAAGATACTAGTAAATAGTGTAACATTAAGAAGTCCAGGTCTTAATTAAAAACGCCAAAAATTACGATATGGCTAAGAATTCTTCAAGATTAAAATGAGAATAGACGGGAGATACATACAAGTCGGGGGATTTCGTTGCGATTAAGAGGACTCAAT
The DNA here is from genome assembly GCA_963691935.1 of Nephrotoma guestfalica. NCBI lineage: Eukaryota > Metazoa > Arthropoda > Insecta > Diptera > Tipulidae > Nephrotoma > Nephrotoma guestfalica. The sequence goes on along the minus strand of OY829915.1, from coordinate 234,688,309 downwards.
TTTGGGGCGGTACCAAAATTTAAGTGGAATATTTGAGGCCGAACGAGGGACTTTGATTAATCGAATTGCAAAGATCATTCCGATATCCGAATTCCTATTAGCGGAAATTCCGCTGCGGAATTTCTGAAATTAGATGAAAATGATGAGACGATGATGAAGAAAAAAAAATTTGCATGCAAAAGATAAATTAATATTAGAATCTAAATATATTTTACTTGGTTACGTGGATGAATGTGCTCAATACAGTTCCAAAACTTAAAAACCACGGCATCTAACACTTAAAATCAAAGGACTACAAACGAATAATAGCTTTAGCAACATTTGATTACCATTCACACTTCATAGTGGTCTGAACGGAGGAGAACCAGAAAACGAGGATAAAGTAGAATATTCAAATATTTTTCGATTTCGGTTTCGTTAATTGATGTAACCGAGTTACTCTTAGATATTTTAAACTTTACAACTGTCAACTGTCAAAATATAATCATCGAGCGGCTTAACTTTAAACTAGCTATAGCTAAACCAAACATAAATTCAAGTTAAAGCATTTAAAAATTCAACATGATAAGGTGCGAGTCATTCAAGCCAACAAAGCAGACGACGATTTTCTGTAAAACAAAACGATGTTTATAAAGACAAAACATAACATAAAGTCTGAAATCAAATCTTAAATCACCAATCAAATTCTGTTTTGTTGTCTTAAACAGAAATCGTGCCGATAGTTACTAACCTAAAACAAACCGACTACAAAATGCAAAAAAAAGACGCGACTCAAAAATATTTACACTTAATATCCATTTCAACGAGGTTTAATAAACTTAATTCACATACAGTTATCTAGATTTCACTTGATTGCATCTAAGATATTCTCATTCAAACTTGAATTCAAACAAAAAATTATCTAATGCCCCCCCCACACATAACAACGTGTACACGCGTTATCTTATACTGTTTTGTGAGGTTCGCGCGCACGCGAGTAATTCAATAGTAGAACTACATAGAAATGCGCGCATATCTCAATATCGAATTTCGTCAATGGCACAATTCTTATTGTGTATGTTAGGTTATGATTGTATATCCATATATTTTATCGAAAATATTTTGATAAACATAAACCTCTGGATATTAAAACGATAACGAATAGAAAAAAAATCAATAAGTATACGCGACTACGACGCGAGACCAATTGATGATTGATCGAACTAAATTGATTGGGTTAAAAGTCTGGAAGATTTTTTTATTGAAATTTATGAGTTGAATTACCCTCAATCGTCATATACTCGTATGTACGTAATTGATAAAGACATAAACAATCTGTTATTGAGTCTTCTAGACACAATACAATAATATTGAAGTAATACAATGAATGACGGGTATCATGGTATTGCGGCTCTTGTATCAAAATTACTGTGAAAAACTCGTCCTGTGGCATTTAAATGCTGGATATAAAAGTTTTATGAAATAATTAGTTGCCCCGTCATACTCAAACTAATATCGGATTAGGTACAATACAAATTTTGTTGAATATAGAAAAATTTCTTCATTTACTTTATTAAAAAAATTAACATTTTTATTAAAAAAATTAACTTTCATTGTTATCAGGCAACTCTAATCTACTACAACTCAAGCGAGTATTATCGGAATTTGCGGTATTGTAAAATATCAGGCCTGCGTGCCCCTTAAAACATGAGGAAACATAATGACATCATGCACGTGCTTTTTCAATTTTACACTTATATTTAATCGCCAAAATTATGTTTAGGAAATTCCGTTAAACCTTTACTTACATAATTTCTAGGAAGTGAATTTGTAATCTAATTTAGATAAAAACTCGAATTACAATTTCAAAAGTTAAAATTTGGATTTTTTTTTTTGTTACTCAGAAATTGTACGTATGGAGTTACTCCTTCAATTGCCTTCAATAAAGTCAACAGTAAAAGTTTGTACGATCAATTACTCAGTAATTGGTCATACAACACCCAGTGTCTAGGGAACTTGTTATAACATTTTGAAAATCTTGCTATTTATAGGATGGATATATGCCACCAACTTCTAAATTTCTTTTAAACATCGTATCGTATCGATTGCCAATCTTAGCTCAACATATCCAGCCTTAACCATTTGAATTTACACATCAAAATATATATATAATCAACAAAACGAGAACCTACTCAACACAATTGTTTCAACCGATAAAATTACTAGCATAATACACAAAACGTATAACTAGATAACGTGTACATGAACCAGTCGCATTGTACATAGCGGGAATTAGATGAATCTAGATTAAATCATTAGACATCAAGTCAAATCAACCTGGTTAAATTTGGTATATCAAATGTATATCAAAGGTAAATATTTTTTCACTGAATAATTTCCCAATATTTACGAAATACTTATGCCACACAACTACAATATTCTCAAAATACTCCGATAATAATTGTCCCACTCTTATTTTACCAACACTAAATCACAACAATAAATGATTTCCACAATTATTTATTAGTTCACTTTTACACCATTTACAATTTTTAGTTACACTAATTTCACATTACGCCACTTATTATTTTCCCGCTACTAACTTTCGCTTTTAATCCGTCGCGTACCAAATCTCACAAATGCCTCACTGACACTGACTCAATGTGTTTGTTGCACTCGTATTTATATATCGATCGAATATTCTAGAATCACCTAGATTTATTCTAGAGGTTCTGCCCTAGACTACTATATCCGCTATACAACAAAACTGTTATAAAACCGGTGGCACTTAACTCCAGATGTCACAAATAATTTCAGATAAAATGTAAATAAAGTTTAAAACCTTAAACGAGCAATTTTGTTGAATAAATGTCTCGCCAATGCCGAATTAATTGCCCATGAACCCAATAGGCGTGATCGTAACTATTGATATGATGTCGCCTATTGGGTTTATGAGCAATTAATTCGGCTTCGGCGAGACATTTATTCATCAAAAATTACTCATTTAAGGTTTAGAACATTACTATCATATTGTGAGATTGGTGACATCTAGGGTTCAGTAGTGACACTAAAGGCGGTTTATAACAAAACTGTTTTGTAGTATAGCGCATTATAACAATTTAGGCATCACTTCTTGAATAAATCCAGGCGATTCTAGAATAGTTTATCGATGTATAAATACGAGTGCAACAAACACAATGAGTATGAGTCAGCCTTAGTGAGTCATTGAGGAGATATGGTACGCAAAAGATTAAAGGCGAAAGTAAGTAATGGGAAAATATTAAGTAAAAATAGTGGGGTATTTAAAAATTGTAAATGGTGTATTAAGCGAATTAATAAATAATTGTGGAAATGATCTGTTGTTGTTGTTTAGTGTTGGTAAAATTAGAGTGATGAAATTATTGTCTGAATATTTCGAAAATATTCCAGTAGTGCTCCATTTTCGCGAATTGTGTAAATTACGAGAATTCGTGTTGAACCGTCAATTTCTATAACGATACTCACTATCCAGTGATATGAAACGGATTTGGCAAGGCAAATTCGTAACAATTAATGACAGCGGTAGAATTGTGAATATTAGAAGATGAATTAATACTGCGACTACATATGGATATATGGAGAAGCAAGGATTAGACCTGGAAAATTATGAGTTTTAAGACTAGAGGAAAAACTAGATGATAAACGTGAGATAATGGAGGCATTTCCCGGGCCATTTGGAACCATCGATATGGCACAAATAATAACAGCTATGTCATTTGACACAACAAATTAATCAACAAAACCAATAATTGATCTTAATGAACAAAAAAATTGGATCAAAACTTGATCAACAAGGTAGACACCCAACTAACAATACAAGATTGGGCGCAACAAATGAACCAAAAGTATGATCAAAGATTTAATGAAATCAAAATAGGTAAAGAAAGAATTGAGACGAAACAGGGTCAAATGATAGACATCTTATTTGGCAAACGAAATGATGATGTAAGCGATACGGAGCAGAAGGTCGAGCATTCACATAACAGTGGGAGCAGATGTTGAAAATGGCTGTCGGCGATAAGGTGGAACTGGATGATGAAGATCATGGAGTGGGTGCCAGTGGTGGTGAGGAAACAGGAGATATGGAGAATCAGCTGAACCAGCTAGAAAATGATAATCAATTCAACCGGGATATTGCCACAGTTCAAGAAGAACGAATCGAACTACTATTTTGGATGCTAAAGCGGACGCAGAATCGACAATGTCCAGACATACAAATTTTATGAAATCATTAATTTTCCAAATGTTGATTTGGAGATATATGCCGTAATTCTTTCAGTCTTAAAATTTGATTGTATGATAAATGGTACTTATATTAAGACGACAGAAGACACAAAAAATAAAATAAGTATTTTAACATGGTGAATGAATATTTTGTCACGCTTCTTGATCTCAAAAAGGCCTAATCCAAAATTTTCAAATTATATGTATAATAAACGGTTTACACATTGAAATATTTTTTATATTTATACGCAAATTAAACATTTGGGTGCTTTGTTTCCATGTCTTTTAAAATTACGGAGCAACGCACTAACATCATAGAAAGTAAATATGTTTACGCTGAAGCCAATTGAGTCAGATGATGTCGTAGTGAACTTGATTATAATTTTTGGTTTACGTAAATAAAACAAATTTCCAGACATTCGAAACTTTAATATTCTTGAACTTGAAAACTATTCCCTTGTATTTCGGCCTCATTTTTACTAGAATAATTTGTTTAATTGCAAAACATATAGAACATTATAGAAAAAAAAATTCAAAACTGCCACCGTCAATGAAGTTCTGGCTTTCGGTATGCAAAATTTGTTGTATGGTAAATTAATTGAAAGTTTTCGTTAAGTCTCTTATTGAAGATTGCGATAAGCTTCTAGTTTGTGAGAAACCTGTTTGAAAATAAACTTTTATATATATATATATATATATATATATATATATATATATATATATATATATATATATATATATATATATATATATATATATATATATATATATATATATATATTCAAATAGATCAACCTCCATAAAATAAAACATAACCTCAGACTGTGGTCCAAGTCATGACTTATTTTGTAGAACCTGACATGTATTTGAAAGACTACGATCATTCTTGGATAGAATTTTTTTACTTCCCCATAAGGCACTAAAGCAGGCTTTCGCCCAAACCGGCAACTTATCCAATTAAATTAAACCATTTTCAAACTCAATATTCGATTCGAGGCCGACGCACTCCCAACTTTATCGCGGTTCGTTTTCCAGTCTTACTTTGCGTAGTAGCCAAATCGAAGTCGTATGGCTATAGGTTCGATTATCGTAGAACCGTTTCCAATATCGTAGGACGCGCCATGTCAGCCTATAGTACTAACTTGAAAGATGGGTCGGGCCATGAGTTAAGCAGTTCGACGAGGGCTCATAATTGAGTTCATTTTCATCACAATCAACGAAAATAAAGATTTTCTTCCCGTTTTTGCGATTTTCGGAAAATAATTTTGAGAAACTAAGTTAGAAGGTTTTAGAATCTTTGAGAAGAAATTTGACTATAATTTTCTGTCGAATAGGTGGTAATCATCAAATTATCTAAAGAAGATAACTTAGTTATAATAAAATGTTAGGAATCAAATTAGAAAAAGGAATTCAATTATAGATACCGCACCTAATGCAAGTAGAAAAACACGTTACATATACGCAATGAAGTTATTCAACAGGTAGGACCAGGTTATTTAACGGAATGTTTTTGTTCATGTGTTTACTCTTCAACCAAAAATATGCTAAATATTTGCCAGCGTTTTACCAATATTTCACGTCTAATTAAATCCATTTCACAAACGAGTTAATTTTATCCAAACCGCATGTAATTTTTAATATTGCACGAGCACGATCTGCTTGGTTGAATCACTTTAATAATCTGCTAGTACATTTCACTTTCCATATTTTGAACGTTTGTCTGGCAATCCTGTTTATTTATTTTTAAAATAAAGGCTATCTGGGTTAAATAATGTACGGGACACAGGCCAAGCTACAGTTGGTGTTTAGTTCGACATTACAGAATTGGGTCGACTCAATTAAATTGGGTCAAGTTGAAAATTCAAAATTATACGCACGCATTATACTCAAGGAAATTTCAATAAGATCACATTTTAATTAACAAACCAATAAATTGTTTCTAATACAAAACCAAACATTATTTATGAGAGGATACGTAAAACTTGTATACAGACTTTCTTCTCCAACTGTTTTACTTTCTAGATGTTTTGGTTTTGTCATTATGGAACAAATATGCGCGATGCCAGCTGTTTATTTGCAAAACTATCGATCGTATATAGTTAAATTCCATTATGCTTTTTAAATCAATATGCAATATGTCCTAATTAACGTATTAGTGCGAATTAAAAGAAAATAACCAACTGCGCATTCACAACATGTAGAATTGTTAAGTGGTACAGTCCGATTAAAAAAAATAAATCATGTACCACATACTTGAAGCAAGGTTGATGCAAATCTGAATAGTTGGAGTGGTTCAGTTTCCTAAAATTCAGTATATTCAGCGCTTTGCCCTTATCAGTTTGATGCAAAATATCGAACTTCTGTACCTGTTAATTTTTTGTATTGTATGATTGGAGTAAATAGTCTACTTAATTCTAGAATACTAATTCGGTTATGAATGCCATGATATAAGTCATGTATGAACTGAAGAAGGTTCCATAATACTTATTTCTAGAATCGTTAGAAGACATCAGTAAAGAGCAGGATTTTCATTCTATTAACCAATACATACCAACGTGCTTTTTTTACTTGCTCTTTCCATCAAAGCTTAGCATCTAGATTAATTCCTATTTAGTCAACCGCCTTCGCATACTTATTATTATGTTTCGGGTTATGATAACCGGAATGTGCTCTGAACTGATTTGTTTTTATTTAATTTAAATATTCCGTTCATCTTTTAGTTAACATATTTGTTTGGATAAGTATCAGCTGATGGTAACTGCACTATGTGTGGCTCCTTCGTTGGTTTCTCAAGAGCTAAAACAGCCATGAGGTGAAAAATGGAAAATTTCTCATTTGATTACGATCGGTGATTTATAAACACAAGTATGATCCTGTACTGTGGTAGGGCGTATCACATCGACAAGCCATCTTCCAGTGAGCTTACAACTCGATGATAATAAATAGCATTTCCACGAATCGATAAAATAAGTTTTGAATAGTTCTTCCCTCTTTAACACTTCTATTAGCAAGTGGCATAATAGAAAATTAAACTGGTACGGTTTAAACAGTTTAGCCTTTACTTTCAGCTGGTACTTCCCCTACAGGAACTTTTGTGCATCTCGCAGTTTTTATTTACATTTAGCAAAAATTTCTACTATTTTAGGAACTGTACATTACAACTAAAACTACCATAAGATCAAAAAGAATTACATTAGACCCAATACCTTTATATTTTTGGTCCAATCACTACCGCTGATAAATTTGATTACCGTTCGAAGTGGTTTATAGTTCAGGGCTGTTTGCTTTACCATTTAGAATGTAACGTTGTTTTTAGTGGAAACGTTTGTCTACGTTGGAATCCTATCCAAATACTGATAATATCGGTCTGTAAACGATTTAATTTGAATTATCTTCCCCAAATCCTTTTGTGTAATTTGGTGACTGAAAATCAAAGTCAATGCCTCTATCGATTTTGCTGTGGCTTTATGATTTGATTTGATAAATCTAATTAAAGAACTGTACTCCCAGATACTTCAGTTTTTTAATATTTTCTCCTGTGTAGATAGTAGAAGTTGATGTGGCTCCGGTATTCCCCTATTACTGCTGCTCTATCTGAGTAGTCAACTGAATTTTATTTCCAAATCCTGCCATATATGCATTTCTGCGGCAATTACTTGCCATAGGTTTTGCTTGTTACACAATCTCAATGCTTCAAAAACGGAATTTCTAGTGTAACATTCTGATCGGGTTCTTTGTTGAAACACATAATTTTTTCTGTTTTATAAAGCAGACTTTTAAACCCCTCTACTCGACAATGGATAAATATGTAGTATTTGGGTAATTAGAATATTATTTTAAATTGTTCAATGAAGAGGTAAAACAATAAACAAAGATTTAGTTTGGTTTATTTCTGCTGAATTGCACTAAATCTACCCACTATACGTGGGTTTGATTTTCTATTTGAGGTTATGTTACCGGTTACTTCGACTGTTTTGGATGATTATTTGGGTAGTTTTGTTCAAATTCTCAATACTAGTTCGTGTCGTCTATTGATAATGTTCAATAATTAATTAATAATAACGTAAAATAATTTGAATAAATAAAATATACATACTTGTACTCTACTCAGATGTGAAAAAATAACTGAACTCTTTTCCCACCCAATAAGCAAAATATATTTTACATAATACTGCGATGAATCTACCCTGTCAAATCCGGTTTGTATCACTGGATTGTGAATATATGTAACTATATATTTATCGGTTACAACATCAATTCTCGTAATTTACACCGCTTCTGGAATACCACCAATATTCTTTAATATATAGGAAATAATCTTACTGAACACTTACCACTACTGGAATATTCCTGAAAATATCTAAAATATATTCCCACAATAATTTCCCCGCTATTATTCACTAGCCTAAAACACAACAACAAATACTTTTCACAATTATTTATTAATCCAATTTAAACACCGTGTGCAATTAGTTTTAATCACACCACATTTTTCACTTTTAACACCACTTATAATTTTTCGGCCACTAACGCTTTTTTTCGATCGCGTGCCAGGATCGATCGCGTGCTGGAAATAGCAACAACTTAAAAAACTGGGGTCTTGTCATATTTTTGTGTTTCACCTACTGGCGTATATAGGTACTATGTATTATATGACACTCTATGCGTCCACACAGGATATCATGATACCGGTATCAAACTACGTTTCTTTCCCCTTTACCCATAAAACCGTTTTTTTACGCCGCAATAAACGCATAGAATTGCAAACACAGAGTAAAGATTATTTAGAGTTTCTGAGTTTACTTAAAAGTTGAGGATAATTATTTTGTTTTACAAACAATAAAATTTGAGTGTAAATTAAGTAATGTTTGAGAGGTATTTTCGACTGGTGTATTATGAAAGGAAAATTTATTTCGTGCGCATGCATAAATTGTAATCAATTCCAGCTGAGTGCAAATCAAATTTGAATTATAAATTATTCTCTAATCTAGGAATTTGAATAAAATAGGAAAAGAACTAGATATTAAAACCCCAATAAAATTAATAAGAAGAGATTTGAATGATTTGATGTCATCTATTTACATTTAACACCAGTTTAGAATTTAAAAACATTCAGTAAATATAAAGAGAGACAATCTTGTGTTCATCATTGGTGTTTTCAGTTAACAGATTTTTGTTGTAAGTCGAATGTGTACGTAAGTCGAATTCTTTGAACGGTTTGAGTTGGTTAGGATTAGGGAAAATTTGTTTTAGTTTTATCGGAATTTGGCTCATTTGATAATTTTTGCAAGTTAAATTTGTTATCAAGTCATATTTCCTGTCAACATTTAATCTGAATTGATGTTGGGGCTTGACCCTGTTGAATTATAATACATTTAGAATTTGGTAAGTTTAAAAAACTTAAAAACATTAAATACTTTTTAGATTTACACCCATAAAAATTCATAATGTTTTCGATTTGCATTGTGGCATAAAATTTGAGTGGTAATTTATATTTATTTAAGTTTTTAACCCTGTAACGTTGGCCAAAATCAAGAACAATTTGTTTATATTGATTAAGAAGAGTTTATTGACACCAATTTGCACTAATTTTGAGCGGTTTCGCAATTGATGTTTAAAAAGGCGCTTCATAACACAATTTGTGCCAAAAATTCTTAAAATAATGCATTTATTTCTTAATTTGTTGATTTTTGGGGTATTTTAAGAAATTTTTTTCCGATTTTAATTCGAAATTTAATCAAAATATGTAGTTCTATAGATCCGTATTTTTCGTTTGATAGAGTTTAATTAACGCTTTAGTACCACCCAATGATTGAAAACATTAATTTGTTCTAATGATCGTAGTTTTTTTTAAATATTTGAGTGGAATCTACAGTTTAATATATATGAGGCTGCAGAATAAGTAAAATGAAATGTAATTTGAAAATGCGATTACTTAGCTACTTAAAATTTAAGCAAAGTTTGGGTGAAATTTTCGAATTTGTGTTAAAATGTATTTCAATGTGAGTGTTATTTAAAAGGTTGATGCGTGATCGTTTCTCGTATTTGCTTGAAGAAAAAAGATAATCTGATTAAGTTTGAGTGATTTTTAGTTGATGATAATTTTGAGTGAAATGTTCCTAAATAACACTAACCGCTTTCTTTTTCTTTTATTTAATTACAGGGAAAGATAGTTAGATTTAGCGCCGTACATTAGAAGTGATATTATCTACAATTAGTTTTAATCTGCAGTCAACACTAAGATAGTTAAAGGAACCAACCTTCGCCAACAGAACTACACACATATACACACACCACCGTAATAGAAAGTTTTTATAAAATTACGAACTTCCCAAATTAAGTTAAATATTTTTTTTTTTGTAATTTTTTGTTAAACACAAGTCCATTCCTATGTCAGATTTTCTCGACCACTCGAACAAACCAGCGACGCTAACACAATTCGTTATTCAAGTACCGTAATTAATTTCCCACCTTTATAATTTTTTTTGTATTGTTTTTGTAATTTATAAATTTACGTTCCGCCGCAAAAATGTTGAAAGTTGTTGGTGCATCGTGGCTTAAGACCCGTATTAGCCTATACATTTTATTCGGTGCCGCACTCCTCGCCTTATCCGCCGTTTTTATCGCTGACATTGAACGACCCCAATACGATGGCACGTATTGTGCCACCGCATTTTGGTCACATAAATCGGGATTCCGAGTAGAGTTCTGGGGTCAACAAAATAATTTGGCGAATATTTCAAAAGGTGTGGCCCGCATATGCTACAAGGATACGATTTTTGAAAACGGTTGGGCACAAATCGAGATCGATACACAGGCCGAGTATCCGGATCAAATACAAGCGTACGCAGCTGGAATTCTAGAGGGAGCCCTGACGTGGAGCAATATTTATTCTCATTGGTCTAAGTAAGTAACTGAACTTTCTCGCTAGTGTAACTATTTTAACTTGTTACTTTTTCTACTACTTTCAGCACAATCCAATCGTATTGTGAAGAAAACGATGACCAACAAATGTTTTGCACATGGCTACGCGAATTCCTCACCAAAAATTATGCGATCGTCATCGACGGAGCTCAAAACTCCAAAATCCAACTCGACCACTATTGGCATCAGGTTCGCCTCTTCTACTATCAGCTGGAAGGTATCGAGTTCGGGTTTCGCAAGGGTGTGAAACGATCGCGGTCCGATTGGGAAATCCCGTTCGAAGACTTCCTAATTATGAACTCAGGTGCAGATTTGCGTGACCTAAAACACTACTATGATAATATTGTGCTATCACCGGACCAAGTCAAGCCTAATTCCAGAACGCTGAATCTCAATGATGAGGTAACATCGTCGATGATATTTAAAATTTTGTGTAAATCGAATGTAGTCAATTTGCTGTTTGGGCACACATCGGCTGGTAGTTACGCCACAATGTTGCGCATGCTGAAAAAATACCATTTCCATTATCATTTCTCGATCGACAAAAAAAGTCATTTAGTGCATGGAGTTGATATGACATTCACTGGTTATCCAGGAATTATTTCTTCAATGGATGATTTCTACTTGTTGCGCGGTGAGAATGTTAAGTTGATGGTCGCTGGAGTGGAGACAAAATACAAGAGCATTAATCTATGGGAGAAGGTTGACTTCAATAATATCATACTGCTATCTGCTCGGCTAATGACCGCAAATCGATTGGCGCATAGTGGACGACAATGGGCCCGCATCATGTCTCGACAACCTGATACTGGTTCTAAACAGTGGATTGTGATCGATTCGAAACGTTTAAGGCATGCACGTTTAGTACCGTATACCCCACGTTCTAATGGAACCGAACCGCCAACCACCGAAACTAGCGGAATCATCGCATCCAGCATAGATGATGACAACAACGGCACCGAAATTCGAAGATTAGTAAAACGCGAAGTGATCAAACCTAAGCCGGTAAAAATGATTCAGTATCAAATTAAACTACCAAAGGGAACCATCTGGATTATAGATCAAGTTCCGGGGCGTCTTCACGGCGAGGACTGTACCGATAAACTGCTCAACCGCACCTATTGGTATGGAAATGGAATTCCTTATTTCGATGAGATTTACAACATAAGCGGATTGAATGACGATACCATCAACGATCGCGATTTAGATAAATCCCATTCGAATTTGATCGATTTGGATTCGGTCGCAACATTCCTGCGAAAACGTTCGTATCGTGGCGATTTGGAGAGCAACAAGGCTTACGGCCATATAGATCTGAAATTATACTTGGCACGGAACACGGGTGAAAATCTATTTGAAACGGTATCTGGTCCATTATATCATCAAAAGAACCAAAAGGAGGTTCCCGCATTAGTACCGTCAACCAATGTAGCAAAGTTAACCGATGATTCGGTGTTCGATGAGGTGGAGCTTGGACGGGAGGGAGGCGGGCCAATAATACAGTCTTTGAAAAATTCTAGTCCTATTGTGCAGAAGAAGGCCGCGCCATTTAAATGGTCAATTTCGAATTTGGATGCCGATCACTTTGGTCAACCGGATGTCTTCAATTTCGATAGGTATACACCAAAATGGGCCTGGAAGCATAACATGAGATAAAAGGGTGGTTTATATATTTTTTTTAATTTAGAAAATTTTACAATTGTTGTACTGAGATTTTTTTTATAGTAAAATGACACATTTCAACCGAAATTTGAGTTTTAGTTTTGCGGTGCTCGTCCACTTAAATATGGTCCACTCATATAACTACAATATGTATAAGGCGGATTGCTCTCCCTTTACGCAGTATAATGGCGCAATAACAACAAGCAACTTGTTGTTGTTCTCTCTGTAAAACAAATGCAATGGAAAATCTGAAGATGCTTATCGGGTTTTAACGAAAAATGATTTCCTAGTATTTTTGGCTTTGGCATACAAAATTACGACACAGTTTAGGTTAGGTTAGGTTTCAGTGGTTTCTATCGAACACTTAGGCCAATTTCAGAGAGGCTGTCTATCGTGTATTTGCCCAAGTGATCATGTCTTTTGCCACCTAGCGCAGAACGAAGCGAGGTAAATTACGACACAACAATGAGCAAAATTGCATGCATTTCAAAATTTAACTTACTACCGCTGCCCTCTTAAGATTTGCCCCATGTCGGTGAGATATTTTTGTACAAATTTTTTTTTTTAAAAACACACCAAGAGCAGCGCAACATATTCCAAACAATCCACACTAACGACTGCGTATGGTCGTGCACATCAAGCAGCGCAGCAGTTTGTTTTGTTTTAGTAGTAAAATCGAATTCTGTCAATTATATCGAGGTTATAAGTAGCAGCAAAGAGCAGTAAATTGAAGCTGCTGAGTGTAGAGTAGAATCTATTGATGCCGCGACAGATTCAACTTCCTTCAATATAATTTATTTAAATTTTAATTTTTCTATTAAAATTACAAAATATTTGATTTATTTATTGGAAATACCTACATTTGTAATCAAACCAATGATTTTGTATTATTACATAAGCGAATAAGCTAATATTTAAATTTGCTGCTCGCTGCTGCTACTTGGTGTGTTTCATCCTTAATTGTTCATAAAAACTTTGGTATTTATATGAAAATCAGAGTTTAATACACTAAAATACACATGTATACTCTGTGAAAAGTCCAAATAAAATAAAATAGTTTGAAATTATATTTCGTAAAACCCCATTAAGCGATTAGAACGAATTCTTTAGTTTTTCCATTGATTTTGGCAGCCCCCTTATAGCAATCTGTATATTTAGACCAAGTAGCTATTGTGTTAAAAATGAGTACGTTTTATTCCGTTGTCGTATTACGCACATGTAACCATTCTAATCCTCAAAATCGGTTGCATGTAAACTAAACCACAATGACATTTAGATGCAGTGCTTCCAAAACTTTTGTTACTTTTAGATCTAAAAATTAATATTTGTGAATTAAAACTGCAATAAATGTATATAAACGTTTTATAAGTTAATTGAAAATTCATAAAATTGTGTTATTATAAACTAGTTTTTGTTAAAATGTACATAAATAATTTTTACACTGAAACATAACCCCAATATATTTGTTTACCAAGTTCGGTAAAATTTTTAAATTATTTTCGTTACTACAGTGCAATAATAATGTTTAAGACTACGCTAGCTGATCTTGATAAAAGCCATGGTGATGAAAATTGTCTAGGCATATTAACATTATGTAGTGGTTTAGATGAAATTCTTGGTAAACCCGGCATCCCGTTGCGATGTATCACGGAATTTTGCGGTAATTCAGGAACTGGCAAAACCCAACTGTGGTAAGAAAGTACTTCTATATCTTGCTACATGGTCTAAGTTACTCATAATTTCTATACGAATTCTAGTATGCTTCTATGTATCACAGTTCAAATTCCACAAGCGATCGGTGGCCTAAACGGCAAAGCATTTTTTATCGACACCCGTTATGGTTTTAATCCAAAGCGATTCGACGATATATCCACGAATGTTTTTCGAAAATTAAAAGAGCTGACAGCCGATGAAGATTTAATCGACGGGGCGATGTTTAATTTCGACGTATCGAAGAATGTTTACGTAAAAAATGTGGAGACTCCAGACCAACTGCTAAACTCGGTACGGTGGATTGGAACAATTTGTAAAAAATGTGAAGATGTATGTATTCCGGCCTAAAGTACTAAACCAATTCACTTATTTAATTCATTTTTGTAGATAAAATTGATCGTAATCGATTCTTATGGATACTTAATGAAGCAAATCCAGGACCAATATCAGCAGCGGGCTACATCCTATAAAATTTTAACTAAACTCCACAAGATCTGCTATCATCATAATATTGCGGTATGTAATATAAATGATTTGGTTCGCTATATCACCAGTATAATCATGCTAAATCCGATAGGCTGTCATTACAAATGATTTTACCACAGTCATCCCGAAGGAGACAGACACAACTGCTAGAAAGGTGCGTCGAATGCCACAAGAGTTTATCGAGAAAAATCCGTTGTGTAAGAGGGGTTCACAATTACTGGTGCCTTCGTTGGGCGAGAGTCATTCGCATAAAATAAATCAACGCATAACATTGGCAGGCACATCGATTCAGAAGTTTATTGCAGAATTCTCGAAAACGCTGTATCTGCCTACGGAGATTGTAGAATTTAATTTTAAGGATTTATTGTGATTTAGAAATTTAAAGGACACGATATTTACTTTTAATAGAAACCCGAGTTCGTATTTTATAATTTTGGGGTTCTGAAAGTTCTGAAAATTTCGCGCAAATGGAGGTTTGATGGCTTACATAAAAATCCGGTTTGTCTAATGGATGGTTCAGATTTGAATAAGCTAAATAATTTTATCGGCAAATCTAAAATAAAATTCAAAATTAGAGACACTTAACATGCAACAAGAAAATTTGATTGGTGATGAATACTGCTTGCTCTTATAAATTTTTGATTTCACATTACAAAACAGCGCAAGTAAACGTAGTTGCATCGCTTATAAGATACGAGGCGTCCACTAATTTTCAAAGCAGTAACATTAGGAAACATGAGTTTTGGTCGGTACTTTTTTTATTAGAAACCGCCTTAATTGTTTCTTGGCCGATCTCCAATCCATCTCAGGGTGGACCAATCTCAATAAATTCTGCAAATGTGGATTAAGCAAGCTAAATTACGAAGCATTTGAAACCCAACCACATCTGCCATGACTACCAGATCTAGGAATCATACATTGTCGTGATGAAGCAGCTGGTTTCCAACAAGGAAGATCAAGGATTAATCGCCATTGCTTGAACAAGTTGAGATTCCAAATTCTAGTATACTGAATGCCTCAAAGCGAACATTATTTTATCTGTTGTTTATTGATTTTAACCAGGTATTCTGTAGATTGGGTAGCAAAGTTTTACCTCCTGGCAGGCCGCCCATATTGTAAATGGAGCCGACGGTAAACCTCAAACCTGTTGCAGGTCATGGTGGCTTAAAGAGTTTGTTTGTTTTGTTTTAAACTATTTACTTCAATGCCAAGACCGTTCCAAAAACGTGAATTCGTAACAAGAGCATGATCACCACACGAAACAGAACTTGTACACTGAGCTTCAGGCCAGGGGAATATCCATAACTAATACTTCGATTTTTGGCTTTTCAATAATCAACTACCAACCTACAGACACTGAAGCAAAAACTCCCCCATCACCCCTAAAATGAAGTCGGAATTTTAGTAACTTCGAGAACCAGAAAATTTATGACATTCTGATCAGCTAGAAGTATCTCAGTTCAGTTCACTAATGTTAGAATGTAACCCAAATTAGGTTGCGGCCAGCGACTATCCTACCACAACGCAAACGGGATATGGCAATGTACGACATTATTAAATGAGATTCAGCCCTTCAAGATGCATATAAGATGGAATTTAATGCTTACCTTGTGGAACCTAAGCAAGGAGCTTTCATGAGGTAATATCGATTTCTGTTTCAAAATTATCAAACCAGTCGATGACGCTTCAACGTGATGAAACCTGGCAATTAATAAGAGACATTCCTTAACTATCCCCGCTCGCTATCATAAGCATAAAATATTAAAAGGAGTATCTCTCAGAACGAATAATAGGGAAAATAATCGAGAGCAATTTGCAAATAACATCGCTGCAGATGCAGAAACTGCGGGCTACCGGGATGATCTGTGTGGATGGTTCTCAGCAATTTACAATTTAAGTGGAGAGGGATTTAAAAAACTGCTCCTGCTCTAAGATCGAAATGAAAATGAATGAAATGGTTAAGGGGCAACAAGAGTTGCCTTAGCTGTGATATTATTCCTCCTGCACTCAATGCAAAACCACACCACACCTGGAGTACAAACAAATATGTCCGATTATTGGAAGGATTATGTTATTGTTAAGCGTCTAGAGATAGGTAGCCTGAGCCTTTGCCAAAACTGGCGGGGAGTCACATTGTTAAATCAAGCTTTCGTCAACTGGGGTCGTATTCCTCCAAAATAATTACACACAGAATTATTTCGAGTCTGTTAAAACTATAATTTCGTAAGTGTTGCAAAACCACGTGTTAACGTAAACAGCATAGCTCTGATATCTAAGAGCCTTAGAGAAACATGCCATCGTAGACGTATGTCTACGGTTTGGTTTCTTATACTTCTTTTTGTCTTAGAAAGTGTGCTTCAACAAACTAATATTGATGCAACTAATTGTATTAGCTTCTTCCAAAAGCTTAACAATCTCGATTACGCTGAATTACGTTGAAGTTGGAATCACTGATCTGTAATGCACTGATAGTGAGATTGGAGGCAAATATGATTAAAACCAAACTGGTCCGAATAGAACGTAATACCAAGGTAAACCGTGACCGTGAATGCCACGTGGTATATTACGACATTCATAAGGACTGAAAGATGAATCTGTCACTGAGCAAATAGAGGAACAATCAAGGAAACAGGACAGTGGTTATACTGGCATGAAAATTTGGAAATACGTCGTATTTTTGACACCACCAATGCAGTGAAAAGACTACAAAACAACCAAAAGGTTATTCTTCATCAACCGATAAACTTATTTAAGATAGATAAATTACTAGATGCTTTCTGAATCAGTTGTAATATTGGGCGGTTTCAGGCACCCTATCATGATTAGTGAAATCATCGCCAATTTGATTTGAAAATTTTATAGTGCTAAACATTTTCATAACGTTGGCTAGAGATTTTACTCAACACCCAACTGTTGGGTGTCTTGAAAGAATCCATTTAAAAAAAATTGGAAATTACAACGTCAAATTTTTAAAACTAATAAGCCCCCAAGATACTAATCTGTAATTCGGATTTCATCAAAAGTCAGCTACGTTGTAAATCACCAATAAGATTCATTTGTTCCAACATCTTTTACCGTAACTGGCAATGGAAATTGTCTGGAGCCCAGGGGATAAATTCACGTTCCGTGAAAAAATGAAAATGAATTTTTTTTTCATTATCAATTTAGTATAGCTTTAATCAACCGAATCAAATTTTGGATTCCACGGTATTAGCCGATTCACACACTGCATTCTCAAACAAATTTGCTTCTCCACGCAAAGTGCGGTAACTGTCTGAGATGTGTAAAATTATTTTCATTTTAAGGCTAGTACACAGTTGACGTGGAATGAGATTTTCGGTAGCCTTCAAAATAATAATTCCCAATGACCAATTACCCCTCCTAACCGAGAGCGGGAATTCTCAGTTAATCTTCGAAAATCGTTTTCCTTCTTGTAGGCGCTGAAATAACTCCTCAACATTCGGAATTGGTTACTGATCAACGCAGAGTTGAAGGTTTATCGTGACCGTGTCCGTAAAACCTCCGTAAATTCTCAGTGACTTTTTGTTACCTTAAAGATGCCAAGTAAAACTAACCTGTCAACCTCTCTTTTAATTTCGTCCATTTATACGACAACGGACGTGTCTTGAAACATTTTGGGGTAGGATTAGGTTCCAAGGTTAAAAGTACTTTGAATTGATTACAGTAACCCGAATGTCCCCGAATTCGAAAATTCTCTAATATTTTTTAACAGATTAACGACTTTGATTTCCCAATCGCACGAAATAGAAAAATACTATTTTTTCGCTTTAATACGCTGAGTTTGAAGACCGAATACACCAAACGTCGGCTACAGTCACAAGAGGTGACTATTTCGTCTGAACTTTCAACAATTTCACATTAACGTCCAATTTGCATCGCACTGGCACTCGAATATTACCATAGGCGCTCAAGCTTCTGTGCACGATCGAATTTTCGACTGGTTTAGTTCATAACAACCAATTTTAGAGGCTTTCTGTTAGTTTATATTGCCACGAAAAATTACTTACCACAATGCTGCACAATTGGACTTTAGAGCAAATTCTTGGATTCCAAACTTGTAACTTCATTAAACACCAATGATTCCCGTTCAAACTCGATCACCTTGTCACTCGAATGAATTTCCTCAAACGAATGCTTCCTGTTGGCTTGAACTTTCATCTTTGATTGGATTGTTGAACAAATTTTCGAAATTCTGCACAATTCGTCACGGGCATTTTTAAAACTTTCGGTGACATCCACGGCCGGACATTGCTCGAAAGCATTTTTATTTGACACACTTTGATTACACTTGCTCGGCACACTTCGATTGCGGCGGAACGACTGAGTTTGATTTTGTCTACTTTAAGTGATCAACTCATTCACGTTCGAATGTATTTTTCAAAATACTTTCCATCCGATACGATGGTATTCACGATAAAATACTGTTTTAACTGAGCCATGTACTCATCAAAAGTTTCTTTGTAAAAAAAAAGCTCACTGGCCCATCTGGTGCTCAACCCAACCAACTCTTTCGTTTCTTTGCCCATTTTAACAAAAAATGAAACCAATTCACACGGCACTTATCTAACATTCTTCAATTTTTTTTATCCGCGTCGAAGAAATGTTTCGTTTAGTAGTAAAACCAAAGGTCCTTTTTAAAATAATTCAAACAATGAAACTATTTATTAATTCATTAAATTTTAATATTGAGATTTTAATTGACCCACTAACATGTCATGCCGAGATCCACACGTGAACTGAACTGAATTACAAAACAATCAATTTTCGAGAACAATCGATGATGGGAGAACTGATCCCATGTACAAACACACCCATATTGCTTATCCTAAAATTGTACACGTTAGTGACTTGGGCTGCGAAACAATTGTTATTAGTGATTCTTTCTGTTCAAACATTTGTTGTTTTCTGTAATGATGAATTGCGAGGTCAAATCCGGATCCACAGGTAGTTCGGCTAGTTTCAGCGAACCGGAGTCACAATAAATAGAGACCACTACCTTGTCAGGCAGACACCTGCAAGCTCATGCTTCAACGGAATTGCGGGTAACGAAAAAACACGTTAAAGTTAAATTAAATTAAAATAATATAAATTTATTTGCAATACAACAAAAATAAAATTATAAATAAAATTCATGGAATTAATATATGTATTTTTAATAATATAAATTAAACGTTATGTATAATAATATATTTTAAAGTTTAAATATTATATTTTATATCATTTTGCTGTTATATAAGTTATATAATGATTTTATAAAAGTTTTTTTTTATTTCAAAATTGTTTATAACAAGACAAATTATATACGAGGACGAAAAATATATTAAATACTGCAAGCCTTTTTTAATTATTAATAAATTAATTAATTTTGTGTATATAAGTTTTTGTTTTAGATAGATTGTACAACATTTAAGTTTTTGTTAAATTAATTTATTAATATTTATAATATATTTTTTTTATTTAATTTAGTTTGTACCGTTTGTTATAAATTTTTTTTTATAAATTTTATTTAATTAATTATATTCGGTTTTTAATTAAAAATGATACCTAGAGAACGTAATTATATAATTTGTGCATAAATATAAATTTGTCTATTATTTTTTGGGGGGGGGGGGGGGGGGATTTTTATTTTTAATTATGATAATTAATTTAATGAGACCGTCGTCATTCATTGTTGTTTTAACATAAATCGAGATTAATTTTTGCTCTAGTCTATTATTTTTGAATATATTCTTAATTATTTTAAATATTGATTTATAATAAGTATTTTTTGTTTGTGTTACTTCACAAATTACATTTAGATTATTGAAATTTTTGTTCTATTTCTATTTGTTTGTATTTTATTTCGGAATAAATTAATAATGTATAAGAGTTAGTTGTAGTCAGGTTTTTAGATAATTTCAGTAAAATTTTTAAACCATTTTATTAGTTTTCTGGGCGATTTTAATGTACCGAACGTGTTAAAGAATTGATTTGCCTATCGTAGAGGAAACGTATAACGTAGGAATTACTTCAGAGGGAATGCTTATCCGACATTTATTTACTTATCCTCGGTCAGCTTACGCAGTGTTTTATAAGTATTTTAATCCTGCCAGCTCAAATAATATATGAGCGACCTGCGCTATATAAAAAAGCGAGACACACATTATGTGATGTATGAGGTTGTACTGTTTTGACGAGTGATACTGGCTTCATAGTGTCTGGTATTAGAGTCTAGATTTATATGTCAATGAAAAAGCATGTGGCCATTTGATCTTTTCTTATTAATAAATGAATTAATAAAAAAGCGTTAATATTTTTTTTGTTGTAAGATTTGTTTCATGACGTGTGATCGATTGAAAACGTTCCATCCGAAAATATTTGGAAACCAATCAAAATCTGTTGTTTGGTCTCGACTTGAAAAGGAATATCGCTAACAGTTTATTCATGTCTTGCTCATAATTCCAATGTAAACTGTTTTTCAAATAAATAAGAGAACGGTTAGAAAGTTGGGTTTACTCAACAGTTGGAGTTCTAAAAGTGCCAGAATTGTTGATTAGAAACCAAGTTAACTTATAGGACAAACAGCTGAAAATTAAACTGCGAATAAAAATGGATTACTCGTATAACCTGTAGAGGTAATACGAGTTGGATAACCGTTTTCAGAGCCGATGAATATTGTGTGCGAGGACAGGAAGTCGTTTGACCTAGCTTTGATCGTATGGGCAAATAAAATATGTAGTATGTCTACATTAATTTTATATCCCAAAAATTACCATAAACATTTAAGCTTATTTTTGCGGTGAAAAAGAAATAAGCCGCTTAATTATTTTGGATAATTCTGTAGAACTAAACAAAAACAGGACATCTGTAACCATTTTTGCAATGTTGTTAGCGACACCAAGCGACAGTGGCATGAACTTTATAAAATCATTAATATTGTGAATGGTGCGTTGTGCGCATAGCAGTAAATATAAAAAAAGAAAACGAGTCGAATATTTACGAACATAAAAAAATGATTGTTCTTGATAAGCGCACTAAATTTCACACTAGCGGCCAACAGCAAAGTTGGACAATCCAAACTCAAGCAACATAAAACGGGCAATAAGCCAATAGAGCAAACAACAAAAACTGGCGAAAGTAGTGCAAATTTAGGTGTACACTGGCACTCACCATCAGAGGTACTGTTTCGTATTAAACCAATAACATTATATAACAAAGATGTTGAGATCAATACTTATGCGTTTTTGGACGACGGTTCATCTCTGAAATTAATGGACAGCATAGCTGATGCACTAAAACTGAAAGGTGAAAAGGAAACGCTATGTGTATAATGGACTGGCAACTAATTTCGACTAGAGAAGGATTTACAGAAAGTCAATCTAGAAATTACGGCTCTAAGATCAAATCTAAAATGCAATTTATACGGAGTGCGCACTGTACAGAGTTTGGGACTTCCAAAACAGAGTCTAGATATGAACATTACAAAAATGTATCCACATATGAGAAATATTCTTCTCAAATCATTACACTAAAACAGAGCCCAAAATTCTGATTCGCTTAGATAATTGCCATATGGCAGTGCCACTCTAGGAGGTCCATCACTGTCACACGGCACCAAAACTGAACATTCATAATTTTCACCAGTGCGATTGATAGTAATGTTGAAGGATAGTAATGTTGTCAAATCATTTTATACAATCTAGTCGTATGGTGTGAATAATCGACCGATTGAATTGATGGAATCAAAAGAAGAGAGCCCAAATACTACACGAGAACACTACTATTCGTAAAGATTATTTCGAAACGGGATTACTATGGAAATACGACAATATTGAATTTTCAGACTCTTATTCGATGGCTTTAAACAGACTTAGATGTTTAGGGGCGAAAATAAATCCAAACGTGAGACAAAACATGTAAAAACTGATGCTGGAATATGTGGCAAAGGGTACGCACGCAAATTAGTAGGAGACGATAAAAAAAGAAAGGCTAGAACATGGTATCTACCCAACTTTATAGTACATAAGCCCAACAAACCGCATAAATTTCATATTGTTGGGGATGTGGCAGCCAAGGTGAAAGGAGTATCATTCAATACCATGTTGCTTAAAGGTCCAGACCAGTTATCGTTATTACTTGTATCGAGCCAGAGAACGGCCTATGGGGATATTCGAGAGATGTTTCATCAAATTAGAATTAACCGGCAGGATCACAATTCACAGCGTGTCCTTTGGAGAGACAAGTTTTAACTAAATCAAGTTTTATTTTTCATTTACTAATTGATTTTTGATGCTGGTTTCCAATAAAATGATAATTTCTATTCTTTTAGTATGAATTTCATTTTTTTAATTTAAGAGTTGGACGTTTTCGTCTCTAATACGATATTTCATCTTTTCTCGAGACGGAAACGTCGCAATGGACGAAAATTGTTTTACGGGACTGATGCCAGAAACATATATTATGCAAGTAATGACATTTGGATCGTCTTGTGGTTGATCAAAAAACCACTTCGTAGATGTTTGGTTCCAAAGTTTCGACGAAGAAGATGAAGCGATTAGTGTCGAGAGAAGTCAAATACGTACATTCAAAGGCTAGACTAGAGAGCAGAAATTGGATATCAAGATAAGATTTTCCATGGCGTCTCGATCCAGAAAAAAAATTAGGACTGTGGTGGGACATCACCCAAGGTTGTTTGCGTTATTCAATTAACCATCATCGAATCAGTTAAGAAATACTATCGGGAAATATGGCAATCATAAATAAATTGGGATGAATAGATTCTCGACCAGGAATATGATAGTAGCTGATGTGGATAAAATTGCTGCCGGAAATAGAAAGTCGAAATCCCACGATGTTACACCAGCGTTTGGTCTTCATCAGTTATAGAATCTGTCCAATTACATATTTTCGCAGATTCTAGCGAAAAGAGATATGCAGCCGGTGGCTTATTTTCGATTGAAAACAGCAACGGACGTGCAATGCTGCTTGGTGAGCTGATATTAACTGTTTCCCTAAATATGAATTACACTACTTTCCGATAGGATTAAATTTGTCAAAAATGTACGAGATGAACTCGGAGGTTAATCCATAAACAAAAGTATCATTATCGAAACATCGTGAAATTTTTAAAAGATTTAATTTAAAGTTCAAACATTCACAAATCGATGCCAAAAATGCTACAAATTTGCTTTGCAAATAAAATTAGCCAACGAAGAAAAAAGAAGATTAAAATGGATCGAGATCATCATCAGGACTGTGCTGAATTAGCTTATGAAATAAAAAAAGCAGATAAAAACGACCCAACAAAAACAAGCTATTGATCTTCAACAATGTCTGCCTACTCCTTATCTGAGAACAAACATAGCATTTTACAAAGGAAGCCTTTGGACCTTCACTTAACCATCCGAAATTGCGACGATAATTCAACATCATGGGGGCCTATTAAAAAATGTTCGCTCGCGTTTAAATTTACGACACCTCACTTCACGACTACCACTTATTTACCTAATTAATTATAAAAGTAACTAGGTAATTATTTACCTAGTTTAGGTGTTTTCGACGTTGCCAGATTGGTCGACGTTGTCAAAAAACAGGGTCGAAAATTTCATAATAGACCCCCTGTTTCGTTTGGCATGAGGCAATGAGTGGTCGAGGAGCAGTTCAAATAAGCTCATGCATATACAAATATCTCATGACTGCGGAAAGCCTAAAGCAGTAATTTTCAGCGACACATGTTCGGGAAAAAATAGAAACAACATTGTATGCGGTATGATACAGTATTTTTTAGAACAAACAAATAAAATAAATATCGTAGACCATAAGTTTCTCGAGCCAGGCCACACTCATGTAGAATGTGACTCCGATCACAAAGTTATTGAAGATAAAAAGAAACGCACAAGCATGGAAATATTAAAAAGTAACAAAAAATCCTAATAGAAACGGCAAGTAAAGGAAACGAAACATTTACAAGAAGATGTGTTATGCAGAATTTTTCTAACGTTATAACTCCAACGGGTTTCGAAAAAAGTACCAACCAGCTTGTGTTCAGAGTGCATCGGAGAATTATCCGGTCGAAAAAATGAGTATCAATAAAAGATGAACAAGATGAATAATATTCAGGTTCAAATATACGAGAAAAACCTGTCGAAGAACAACCAATTTAAAAATCGTCATTGAAGAATTAAATTTGAATAAAATTGAGTGAGACCCCGATTGATAGGGATAAAAACTTTATATTTGTGGATCATCTAATTGAGATTGCCATCATTTAGGCAGACTGCATTTGAAATAAGCCAACGAATTCAATAAGTTGCCATATGGGTATGTACGAGTAAATTCTCCATCAGTTTTTGTGAGATACATCATTATAGCATTATATTTTAAGTACGTAAAGTACAAGCATGTATAAAGGGCTTATTGGGCAAACAAAATATGTAGCATTGCACCTAAGTTCGGAGAAAAAAAAATGATGATAGGGAGATCGCAAGAGATAGAACAAGTAGCCGCATGTTTAAAGAACGAAAAGTTAAGAAGTGTTTTAATAATTTTTTATTACCAGTATTATAAAAGACCATCTTGATTTTTAAAGACTATAATCGAATCAATAGCTGTCGCAAAGATAAATTTTAATAAAAAACTCTGGTATAGCAAAAGGCGGTTAAACAATATCGAAAAGTTTCTTAATGAATCTGATACTCCTAATTCTCAATTGTTAAAAACAAAGTTAGAATAGGCTGAAAAAATATTTTCTGAATTCGATACCATTACAAACGATATCTTGGATAACTTGGCCGCAGATGAGTTCAACGAAACGTTTCAAAAGAACTGTGATGCCTTTGAGAAAAGGTAGCACAAATATAAAAGCAGCAATATTATCTCTCTCCTTCCGAGGATCATAATAAACCAAATAATATTTCAAAGGACAATCCTATTCAGACTATTCCAACACCAATAATAAAACTACCTGAACATTCCCTTTTTTGAAGGTCACCCTCTTAAATGGGTGTCATTTACATATATTTTTGAAGCGGAGATTCATAACAATTCTTAACTTTCAGATGTCATGAAATTCACGCATCTGCAAAACCATTTAAAAGATGACGCTAAATATTCTTTGGGTGACATCGAAATCTCTGATGCTAGTGATAATCGTGCCTGGTCAGAAGTTAAACATCGGTATGATAATCCCCAAATCATAGTGGAAAACCAATTAACAATTCCAATTCAATCGACATGAGGAAGTTTACGAATACTGTCTTGTCCCATGTCACGGCGATGCGACGGGTATGCGATTACTGCGGAAACTAGAAAAACAGTCGCAAAAAGAATGAGAGGAAGACAATTTTTCAATAGACATACCGAAGTGGAAGAAAAACGGTGTAGTATTTTAGAATTTCTTTCTAATTTAAAACAGAATCTGTAGCCATCAAATCGTCAATTAAATAAACCAAGAAACGTAACCCTTCGTCTAATAACATAGTTATTTTACTGCTTTGACTTTCGTGTCGAGCAGTCAGCTGGTTTTCCTCGGTAGCTCGACGAGTTATAATATATAATTAGCTGAATAAATAAAAGATAATTCTTCATTCGGCGACTCAGAAAATGAAGAATGCTCGACTCTCACATAGTTTAGTGATTAATTTTTAAAAATTCTCATTCGGGTCCATGCTTAGCTCGAAATCATATCGATTGGTTTTTAAATTACCTAACAACATTTCTGAGACGTCACTTTCAGCAGTGGTTGATAGCATCATAAAAAAGTAATTGGTTTTGGATTATAGTGCGCCCTTCAAAGATGTAAGGTCACAGCCGGTTATTTTTTGGGATACTTTATTTGGGCTAATTACCACCAAACTCAACTCAACAATTTAAAACAATTTTAACTTTGCTTAGTTTAGTAGCTTGTTTATTAAGTTGTGATTGACCCACAAAAAAACGTTTTAATGACCATAACCAACCGGTGCAATTCAACTCGAGCAATCCGAAAAATGAACTGAAGAAAATATAAATTTGAAAATATAAACCTATTATGATGAGATCGTTATGGATAAGGAATTAAAACTGAGAGGTACTCCAATTAGTGAAAATAAAGCCCCTTAAAACTTAGTTTGGAACCGGAAATAACGAAAGTGAAATTTTGAGATATTTAAATTAAAACTTAATTGGGCAATATAGGACAACTTCCCACCTGTAAAAAAAACAAAATGATTATCAAAATTAACAAATGTCCTAAATAACTTCGAAAATCAAACCAACCAGAAACTCAGTCAGATCTACCCAGTACCGCAAACATTCCACCCAAAATATTTATCAACGTTGTTTATTTGTTACTGTCACCAGCAAATCAACATTCAGTTTCGCTCATGGACTGTCACAATTAATAATGTGTAATCTAATAATTAATTAATTAAATAGTAATGGAAAAGAATAGTTGTTATTTATATACAAATTTTTAATAATGTAAAAAAATATGTTTTTTTTTATGTTTTTAGTTTAGTTTTTAAATTTTTACTGCCTCTATATAATATAATATTTTAAATTAAATTAACTTTTTGCCTACTCACTAATTAAAAATGTTCTTTTATTATTGTTTATAAATCATACGTATCATAATAATATATTATTCTAAAAACTAAAAATTAATTATCGAAAAATATTAGGTATTTACAAGAGCAGCAGTATATATGACTGGCTATACTATTTAAATTATATAGTAATTAATCATAGAGAATAAATTAAATAATAAAATTATGCTTTCTTTAATTAATACAAAAAATGCCCAACTGGAGATTTATATGTTTGTTGTGTTCAGGCAACTAAGTATAAATAATATGTTATTAAATTAAATTAGATAATTAATTACGCAAAAAAAAAGACAACAACAAAAAATACGAAATATTTACAATTATTATCAAAGAAACAAAAACAAAGACACATTAAAAATAATTAGCATAATACGCTGTTTACAATCACTAATTGGCAATATTTCTTTTAAAGTCGCTTCGTTCGCGGAAAAATCCGCGCTCTGTTTTGCATTCCCGAATCGTAACCGTTTCCAAATTTACGGTTACATCAGTGATTACAATTTGATCCTTGTTGTCACGATTCTTGGGCAACCATAGACGGGGTGGCGCAGCCTTCGGTGAATATGGATGCGATATTAATTTATTTGTGTTGTTGTTGTCACTTAAATTATTGTTATTGTTGTTATTGCTGTTATTATTATTGTTATTTTGAATTGCCGCATCATTTTGCGGATCTTTTACTGCTGCCGGGACTGGAACCACTGCTGTTTTATCTGCAGCCGGTGTATCAGATTCAGGTCGTGATGCTGGTGTTTCGGGTGATAGAGGCGGCAGTTTTTCTGAAGCCGATGACATTCGACTTGACGGTGTCATGGGGGCCGTTGTGGTCGACGAATTATTATCCATGCAATGTATTTTCGCGGGTGTGGGACCATCATTTAATGGTGCTGTCTTTATGGTTACACCAATTTTACCGGATTCTTTGGATAACACTTCGGCCTTTCGCTTCGTCCCAGTCGACGATGAATTACGACTCAGTGGCTGATCTTCACTACTGCTCGAATTCGTATCAACGTCTCCGGGTAGCGGCTGTTTTGACTTCAGGGAAGAATTTTCTGATGCGGAGACTAACGCTGGCGAATCAGAACGCTCCTGAAGCTCGGACACTTTCTTATTGTGTTCCTCTTTAATGCTTACGTT
Organism: Nephrotoma guestfalica; assembly: GCA_963691935.1. NCBI lineage: Eukaryota > Metazoa > Arthropoda > Insecta > Diptera > Tipulidae > Nephrotoma > Nephrotoma guestfalica. The sequence continues at coordinate 234,659,558 of OY829915.1, read as the reverse complement.
ATCCTCTTTTTTGGCTGATTTTTTACTAGTCTCCTTTTGTTCGGTAACTGTTGCTGCAGTAAGTCCATCTTTATCAGTCTTTTTCGATTCCCCAGTCTGCGGCTGTGATTTGCTTGTAGTTTCTTGTGTAGATTGTGATTCGGATGTGTTATCCTCGTCTAACATGAGTTCCACATCATCCTCTTCGGTTTCAGGATCAGGGTCGGGTTCTTGGATTTTCTCCTTCTTTTTTGGACCACGTTTTGAAGGTGCTGCCGATCCTTTTATTGATTGTTCAAACATATCGATTAGCCGGGTGTCCAAAATATTTTCTTCTGGTTCCCATGTGTTGTGTTTTTGGCTCCAGCCTTTCCATTTCACACGGTATTCGACCTTGCCCTACAATGACAAAAGAGAATTTTATAAAACTTTGATTTATTGACGTTACAAAATTTGAATTATTTTAAACAAGGTTTCGCGCCTTTGTTGCATTTAATTCTTTTATCAATAAATTTGTAAACACTATATTCTTACAAGGTTTATATTTCTTATTCGCTTCGTATCTTAATTTTCTAACATATAAAAACTTCAAATATCTTAAATATCGTTACACAGTTAACTTTCTTGTAGTTTCTCCAAAATTTGAAGCGATACCAAATAACATTTTATTCTGTGTCTCACAGTTAAAGTAAACGGTAGGGTGTAAGATTCTTGCAATTATCGTGACTTAAATAGAATTGGCTACTTATCAGCTTTTAGGCACTCGATTATTTTGCAATTTGATAAATTTTGATATTTTTATAAATTGTTTCAAGTTGGCAAGGTAATACTTTTCCAATAAAGAATAACCAAGCTTGGTAATTCCCATAGAAGTTAATAATTTTTATTTTGACATGTTGGTAAAATTTGCTGTCTTCTAAAGTGGCTTCTAACTGTTTTGGAATTGTAACTTGAATTATGGACGAAGTTCTGAAAACCGTCTGAAAAACAACTGAATGGAACTAGGTTATTTCTTAGGAAATTAAGGCTTTAAGTTAGGTAAGTTGAACTGAATTTAACGTGAATTATGGATGAAGTTCTTAAATTCAACCATTCTGTATGGAATTTTGTAATTTCTTAACCAATAATTGTCAAATTTGGTAATTAGAAATGGAATTGGATTCTAAAATTTATGTAATTATAGTGAAATTTGTACAGGTTTGTAGAGCTGGATTGGGAATTTAACATCAATTTTGAATGATGTAAGTAAACATTAAATTACATTTTTTATTAAAAAAATCCTTCTATCAGGACGACCATAAAAATATAAATTTAATTAGGTGAACACATTTATAATCGATAATACGGGATCGCTACGAAAGCTCGAATTATCAAAATCCCGCCTTTCGGAAATCTTATGTTACGGCTCATTAAAATCTTTTTTATCTACTTATTAAGGAACCGATATTTCTTGACCGATCATAGCAAATTTGGCTTATGGAATGTGAATTTGGATATTTATTAAACAATAGTTGTAAAATGTATCCCTTGATTAGGATTCTAACATGAATTTTGGCCGAAGTTCTGGAATTGGAATTTTGTCATTCCGAATGGAACTAGGCTATTTCTTAACGAATTATGGTCATATTTGGGATGTAATTACAACTGGATTGGACATTTAACCTGAATATTACATGAAGTTCTGGAATTAAACCAATCTGAATGGAACTTTACCATTTCTTAGCCAATAATGGTCAATTTGATATATTGGTTTATGCTAGAATTCTAACATGAGTTTTGAACACATTTAAAGAATTTGGCATTGCTTAATTGAACTAGAAAATTTCTCCTTGTAATCAAAATTTTTAGTTAATCCAAATGATATCGGGCTCATATTATTAAAAAGCCAATTTCAATCAAAAATGTAATATAAAACAAATTTTGGGAGAAATGGCGTGATTCCATTTAGCAAGACCGAACTCTAGAATAACCCAAATCCCACTCCAGCTCAACACTCTTACAAAATTGAAAATAATCGATTGGGATATGGCTTAATTTTTCCCCTATAGCTGAATGCTTTACAAACCTCATTTATAATTTGTTTAAATTAAAATTTATCTTGATCAAAATTTAAAATTTCTTTAAACGTTCAAATTAGAATTCCAATTCATTTCGAATCCATCAATTAAATCATTTATTCATTTTCATCATTGTATTGTCTTGAAACAGACTATCAAAATCCCTCTTGAGATTTTGAAATTTAGACTTTACAACCGATTTGAATCGAATATGCTCTAACCTAAACGAGTTCGTACTTTAACCTAAGTAGGTGTAACTTATTATAAAACAGGACGGAGGTCGGCAAATTTTCTAAATCATTAACTAAATTAGCAGATCTACTGTTACCTGAAAGACATAATTATAAGCAAGGCATCTTTCTTTTCTTAAGTTTAGGGTTTACCATCCTGGTAATGAAACCAATAATTCAAATAATGTCAGTCATCGTGGATTTGAATTGTTTTGCAACACAGGCCGAAAGTGCCATTGAGTGCAGAACCCTATTGGGTTCCAATTTTAATAATAAATTCATCACAAATCGGTCCAAAGAGTTTGCATTGTTTGTTTTTTCAAACAATCACTTGTTTCTATCAGAAGCAGTAAATAACGATAATGTGAATGAAGCAAAAGATTGTCGACGGAACAAAAACAGAGTTTTGGAAACTGGGAATTACCGTTCTCGCTTAAATTTTCCGTGTTGAGGAGCGGCCGATTTTGCTCGCAAAAACGTAAAAGTCTTCGGCGATTATTAGTTGCGACAAGCAGCATTCACGAGATTCTATTTTAACCTTTACTTTAATTTCGAAGCAAACCCAATAGGTACTAATTTAAAATAATTTGCCTATTCTGCATAGAGCTCTTCGACAGTAATATCAATCTATGGTGCAGCTAAACTGAAGTGCCAAATGATTTGAAAGAAACCCTAATATCTAGCAAATGCCTCTCGAGCAAATAAGAGACTATGGCCATCATTTCGAATAGAATTTTAATTTACTTCCAAACATTTGTAAGTATTTTAATATTTTTTCTTCGAATTGCTAAGTCTGCTAAATTTAAATACTAGCTATTTTGGAACTGGTCTACAAATACTAATCTTAGATTTCGCATCGTACAGCTCTATGCTGTCTAACTTGCCTAAGAAAGAAATTTATTAAAAGATGTTGTAGACTAACAGAATTTCTTGGAGAATCGTAATAGTTGCATTACAAATTTGACTGCACATTTTTTAATAAATACCATAATTAGTTATCAAATGACAATTTAGTTTTAAACCCTAAACCATCTGAAATTTGAACGAAACTCTAAAACAAAGAGAACTCAGATTATTTAAGAATTGATAGCTTTCAGAATGTTATCGGGACTTTTTAAAACGATCTCGAAAAGAGCCAACCAAATGTGCCATTCTTCTGAACTATCAAAAACAGTGACTCTCAACAAGGCGACGAAAACACACGCATGAAATCAAATTATACAAATTATGCTAGACGAAGTGACTTCGAATGTAATAAACCAATTAGTGGCCGCAATCTATCAACTACAAATTAATAAAAAACAAATGGGATACAAATCTATTACCTAATCTATTATCTATTACCTCCTTCTGTCTCTGGTGTAGATGTTATGTTAGCACAGCATTGAAAGGCTATTATAATGGATGAGGGTCAGACAATATACCAGCATAATTTTTAAAAACGTTTACAAGGTTTTTGATATCTCCATTTCAGAACCTAATTAAGGATTCACAAGTAACAGGACATAAGAAGTCCAAAGTGTTTATCATTTTTATCATATTACACTTTTCGAAGTGTTGATTAATTCCTCGATATTTATTCTCCACAACTTTGGTCACAAATGGCAGCGCTCAGCAATTTAATTCTCTGCTTTACTTTCATGTTGAAAATTACTTTTCTATAAAAAACAACTTTCCTATGTATAAATTCGTTAGTTTGGAAAATGAATCGATTGCTATCCCAGTTTAAACGAAATAAATTTGCCGGTATGAGTGTAAAGAAGCAAGAATACTGAAGCAAGCAGATCTTTAGAATTACAAGCGAAAATGCAAATAGTAGCATTGAAAGTTAGTAGAACCGTAATACACGTCAGTAAAAAGTTGCACACAATTACTTAAAAAGTTTAATATCTCAGATGCCACCTAATATAAGTACAAGCAGCAGAAGTTGGACAAGAAGCAATGAACCAATATCAGGAGCCGCCGTTTATCATGTAAAGATTTTAGTTCAGCCAATAGACACAGAAGGGAAAACAAACAACAGAAAATTAAGATCTAGTGCTTAATTACTCGGTTCTCCCTGCCTAAATGACTAACGCAAGAACACAACAGGAAATGTCCTTAAACAGTAGCTCCATGATGAAATAGACACGTGCTTCATGATAATTAACGACATGACAGCTGTGGAGTTGTACTAAACCGAGCAACTTGACAAACATACATATAGCGATCTCCAAACGGATTTTGACACTGGAACTACAAGTATGTAGTTTTATAGCGGTAGTTAGAACATAGGAGAAACCAACGGGGACATTTATCTTTCTTCATTATGGCAGATATGTTTCTAATTTATATATACTACTTAATTAGATACATTTTAATAATTTTAGATGAATAAGTAAATAAATTTTAATTCGCAAAAACGATTAGGTAACAACATTTTTCTAGGTTTAATACTGAACTGATTAAACATTGGTTAACTGTTGATTGTTTACATTGGTTAACTGTCAACTATTTCGAATCACCTTTATCTGCTTTATTTAATCAATATATATCTATTCTTAAGAAGCTAAGCCATTGAAATTCAACCGGATCTTGTAAACGATCACATAAGGATCCGCTCATTTATCATGAGGATCTTGAGGACAAATCTAACGAACGATGAACAATCACTAAGAGAAGTTATGACTTTGCTTGAAAATTGGTTTTATCAATAAGTCTCGAGTTGAATGTACCAGATTTAAACTTGGTGTTGCATATTTCGCCTAAGCAATTTAACCCCTTAGTAGAAAAGTTCTACCTAACGAGCATAGGGTCGATAGTTTGAATCATTTCTGTAGCAATGATTAAATTTGTGGAACTTATTTATCCATATGTGTGCTGTAGACGTTACCAGAGCAGCTGATTGTTTTCTCGAACATCCAAATTGCCTTCATTCCATCCAAACCGGGTTTAAAGCATCGTATAGTACCAACTAGGCTGCATTATTTTATCGTCTGACTGAAGTAAAGACTTCTATACTATAAAGCATGGCCAGTACTGCTATTAATATTATTGCTTCTTATTTAGATAGTCGGCCAGTGTGTTTGTGCCGCTCCATCCATCACACAGAGGAGTTCCTCGGAACACAATTTTCGGACTTAATTTTGTTTAGTCCTTTATATTAAGGACTTCCCGGCAGTAGTCTAACTGTTTTATGCACTTCTTTCCTAATTATGTGCATATTGATCATGGGGTACAATCGCTGGATTGTCAATTTGCGTTTTTTCAAATAATGAAGAAATGGTTGCCCCTGCTTTGTTCTCCCAGTCTTACTGGGTGTTTAACGAGCTGATGTTGGATCTATTCCGAACAATTGTTTTTATTAATACCCCATTCGGGATTGTGTTTAACCTGTCTTAATAAATGGGTCGGAAACACGTTATACACAAAACACTGAGTTTGGGTTTTTAGTTAGATGAAACTTTCAATAAGTAAGTCTTGCTCTTGCTGTCCGTCCAGGGTTTCTTCGCCGATTTTTATCGTCGATAGAAACCGGTAATTTTGACCTTCTGTAAATTAGCGAAAACCGGTAAAATTGTACAGTAAATATATTGGGAAACATTTTGTTTACAAATTTTAGATAAACATAAAATTTGCAACGATGTTCCTCGGATTAGTATGATTCTGCTCTTAGTTAAATTACATGAAAAGCATCAACTGATAAATATATGCAATGACTGCGAGTTTGCTATGGTAATCCAAAGTTCGGGAACGATCTCAGACCTATCATTGGAAACGAAACATTTTTAGCATCAGTCATCCAATTAGGTTTGGAATGATAAAAGAAATTTGTGGATATTTTTGGAACCAACAACATTATAGAACGTTAACGGCTTAGGTAGCCCAGGAATTGAATTGTTTTATATATTCGATAAATCGTTTTGACCTTCTTTGTTGAATTTTCAACTAAACGGTCCGATTGAATAACGGAAAGTGGACTACATACTTATTCAAAGCAAAAAATTGCATGTTTTAATTTATATGTCATACACATTAGTTATCGGAGTTTGAATTAATTGAACAGATAGTTCGTACGTACAAATTCCATCTCGTTCTTTGACAATCTCAACGACAAGACGATAAGGATTTTTAAGATCTATCGAAATTTACCGGGTTGTTCCAAAATTTGAAATACCCAAAAACTGGTTTCTTCAAAATCGGTAAAATGAGATGCTGCGTACTCAAAACCAATCAAATTTCGTGAAATGATTTTTGCCCCGCCTACTAGTTCCGCACTCGAGTTGAAATATTTTGAACATTGTTGTTGTTCTAATACATTCTATGCAATACCATGGTATTTTTCCGAACTACCTCCCGATGTCATGTACGCAGTCTAAAGTTCAGCTCAAAGCCAAATAAGTTACGAGACAAATGAAATTCCGCTTTCTAAAATTTCGCTTTTTTGCAATGTAAAACAAACTTTTTAAAAATTATTCAAACATTTTTTTATCTACACACACACTTATTTATTAAAAACTCGACCATTTCTTGACCCCTTATGGTCGAATTTAAATTATGTGATTTGATTTTTATTCTAACATGAGTTTTTCAAATTGGCAATACTAAATGGAACTTGGATTGGAATTTAACTTGCATTTTGAAAGAAATGTCAAGCTGGATTGAACGAAGTTCTGAGATTCGGCTATGGTGAACAGAACTTAGCCTTTCCTTTATCAATATTTTCAAATTTATTTTATAAAGCTGGATATTGATTGTATAACGTAAATATTTTACGAAGCTCAGAAATTTGGTCGTTCTGTTCGGAACTTCGTCATTGCTGAATGAAACTAGACCATATCATTACTAATTATAGGGTGTATTAAGCCCATGTAGGCCTCACTACTCACTCCACTTTGCTGGATGCAAAATACATCGCTAAAAAAATGTAGATATTAAATTTTCTGACTACTTTTGAATAGATATTTTTTGGTCTGAACCTGTACTTCAATTATTAATTTATTTCGTTCCATTCTCATTTGTTTCTATTGTTTTTATCTTCAAGGTATGAAGTTTTATAGATTAAGGAATGTGATTTTTACTTAATTATTAAAATAAATAATCTTAGACATAAGCCAGTAAACCCAAAATAACATGAAGATATTACGTTCAGCTCGAATAGAACTCTACAACTGAGGCACATATACATTTGAGATATCTCTAATGTAGACCTACATGGGCTGGATATACTCATAGTCAAATTTGGTTTGTATAGAGTTGGATGGGAATCTAACATCATCTAAAATGATAACCAAATTCTGGGTTATGGCAATATTCGAATTTAATTAATGATGCAAGATTAAACTACATACTATATTAAAAAACAACCGTCCCTTCCCAAACGAGCAAAACGTTTGGTTTTATTAAGAGAATACATTTATAATCGATAACATATACATATTAAACGATTCTGTATTACCGGCTTTAATCAACCGGCTTGTATCAACTTGGTTCGTCGAACTAAAATACATATTAAAACCCCACCCCAACAAACGCTTTCAAATTTCAAGCTATCGGTTGAGAAATAGCTTAGATTCATTCCCTGTAGCTAAATGCTTCTCCAACCAAATTTGACCAAAATTTGTTAAAAAAATGATCTAGTTTCAATTAGATTGGTCAAAATTTAAGATTTATACTCTCTTGAAACAGACTATTAAAATCCTCGCGGGATATTGAGAAGCAGGATTCTGACAAGCCGGATTTTGAAAAAAAAAAAGATTTTGGAAAAGCGATTTTTGAAAACTGTGATTTTGAATTCAGGATTTTTAAAAGTGAACAAACGACCACAACCCACTCTAATTGGCTAAACCAAACGGCGTTGGACTGATTGTATCGCTCTAGAAGGAAATTATGTCGATGAATTGTGATATATTTGTTAGACCGAGAACTTTTCAGGCGATGTGTGTGTGTGTGTATTGACTAAATTTAAACTATTATCAGGTTATTAGCTTGATATATTTATAAACAATCACATTTCTCTCATCAATGTGCCAAGGTTTCACGTTATCCTTAATAACTTTATTACCAACCACGTTATAAAATAGTTTAGGTGCTTGTCTTCTTCTCCACATTAATTTAGTTTTGCTGTACTACACAAATATAAATAAAATCAAGTAGGCACAGCCCGTTCGAATTCAGGTAGATGATGTTTGAACTTTGCAATATGCGTTGAGGCGAAACACATCTCTTTACTCAATTTGTAGATGAAGTATGGCGTTGGGCCTGTGAATAAACGACACAAATAAACGCAACCTGCCAATGGATGATATGATAGTGGTTTCCCAAATAGATTCTCCATTTATCTATCTTACAAGCGTATATATTGATTAAAAATGACGCGATTGGTAACATTTTATCGAGCTTCTCCAGAAATACTATTTTTCTTCCTATTTTAATCATTTTTAACTCGATATTTTATACCACTTTATACACGCCGAAGGATTTGTTTCTATCTCAAAGCTGAAATAATGAAAACCTTCTTGGGATGATTATACAAGACCTTCGAAAGGAATGATCTGCATAACAATAGTGGAAAAGTTTTCTTAAGACACTGTATCTATTTAGGAGATTCCGTATTTGGTAATCTGATATACAAGTTTTAACCGTTCAAAGGCGAATGTTTCTCCCACGGAACCATCGCTTGTCAAATACAGTTATATTAAACAATTTTTAATTTCCATATAATATCCTTAAAGACGTATTTGCTAAAGAAAAAGAAAGATGTGATCCCTGTTACTGCAAATATTAAGGACCATATTCATAATGATTTCTTATCAACATAAGAATCCTGGTCTCGCTAGTCTCTAACTGCAAATGACCAAAATTGGATACAACTTAAGCTCTTACGGAGAGGCTGGTTCAGCTTTAACATTTAACAAATTCAAATCGAACCAGCAGATTCATTCTATTAGCCGAGATAATTATCGAGATGGTTAAAGCTTAATTTTCCTGTAATCCGGGGGTATTTTATATATACCTCGAATCCGCAAATCACGATAACTCAAAAGTAATTTGATACTTTAAACTGGTTCCCTACTTCTTATTTTTGTTAAACCGGTACGAATTTAGTTGGGTTTCAAACATTTTTTCTTAGTATCTAATGAAAAATCACATTAGTTTCTTATTTATAACTACATTAGACGCGAGGAAACGGCATTTCTTACGTAGTTCGGGTTCCGAAGAGTTGAGGACAATGGACAAAACTAAAGAGCACATAAAATTGAAGTCAAAGTGGGATTCGTTGACCTAATTACTAGTCCAACAACTAGAGAAACACTATCTTTTTCATTGTTGAATAGTTAAAACAGAAACAACGAATGAGGTGTTTTGCCACCTTAGGAAATTCAAAACTAACCAAGAGTATCAAGTTTAATTCTGAAACTTCTACAATATTCTAGCACGCACCAATTGAGAAATGTTGTGTATAAAAAATACACAAAACACGATTTTCCCATTTTCCTTCGAACCCAAATTTTTACAAACAAGAACGTTCTATTTGTATGTTCGACCGAAAGCAAACTACGTAAATAAATTTGTGAGTTATTTAGGGGAAAATACTTCTATGAATTGCGGTCCAACGACAACAAAAGCACATAACCTCATAATTTGCCATCATGGAATTTTTACGCGTTTCACAAAAATATAAACAAACCTCAAACTATTTAACCTTGAAATAAAAAAAAGCATACAACTTATTTTTTATACAAAAATATCTTCCAAGAATTAAAATTAGCGGAAAACGAAACGAAAAAACTAAAAAAAACCTTAAATACAACCAATTTAATGATAACTGCGCGACATTACAATAATTTAATTTTTAGTAGTTGTTGTTTTAATTCAAAAAAATCGAAACAAACAAATATGTCTCCAAAAAACTAAAAAAACAACAACAGAAAAACTTATGACGTAATTCGTGTATTATAAAAAAATCGTTATATATGGTGTACTCATTCTGACGTATATAATTTTATATATCATCGATGAATTTAATGAATACACACTAAAAAAAATAATTCATCCGATATGTCTGAAATTTTACACTTCAGTTGTTTTCCCATAGAAAACATAAACATTTCGTAAATTTTCCTTTAAATATATAAAAACTTAAAATTAATACGTAATATAAATATAGCCGGGTGGCTAGAGTAGAAAATTACTTTTTTAATCCGTTTCTGTATGATACGTTCGGCTGCATAGACGCGATCATCACCATTTCCAATATCCATATTGATGATAAAAATAATTAAAACAAAAAATAAAAACAATGAATTACAACAAAACAAACACTGTGTTTGTTGCTGTTTTTTTAGACACACGACACAAACACTGTAAAATTGATTTTTAATTTGGTTTTAAAATTTTCACGTAATAATTTAACACACACAAATATCACGTATAAATCTATTTTTTGTTAAACTAATTTTTCACTTTGTAGTTTAGCACGTACACATAATACAATTTGTATAAATTAAATACAAAACATAAATATTCTTTTTATATAAATTTTCACGCCAAATTGTTCACACACGTTTTTTACACATCTTATTTCTATGAATTCCCGAATACAACTGATTTAAAAAAGTTGAGAAGAAAATTGTATACAAAATTGAACCGGCTTATCTCTTCTTTTATATACTTGGTTCGTTCTTAAACAAATTACAATATATAAATTATATATATTTATCCTTTATCCGATGTATTTTTACGTGGGTTTTATGAATGAACTAGAACGAGATAAATGCTGGTATGTTGAAGGTGACGAATAGCTTATATTTATATGTTTCTCTCATTTCTAATCACAATTTGTGTAGTGTGTTTTACAAATACAATTTATTTGTTTTTTGTAAAATTGCAAATAAAAAGAAAATGTTTTGTTGTATTTAAAATGAAAAATTGAAAAGTGAAAGACGTTTGCGAATTATATCCTGCCGTCCTTGATGTGTGTAATGGTATATTATTATGAGATTTGGGGATTGCCATTGCAGTGTTTGTTTTCGCGTTCATGGTTCTTATCAATGAATTTTGTTGTTGGTTTTGTTTTGACTTATCTTCATGAATGAATACGGTATGTTTGATAGGATGGGAGTTTTTAGCTCGATGAAATTTTGCATACCCACACGTTTTATTGGGTTCCAGGAATTTTCGTTTGTATTCCCATTGAATGTCGAGATTTATAAATCTCTTAGCACAATTTATGATAAGCATATTAATCTAATCGTTTTGTATATAAAGCTGATGTGGTGAAACATAATTTTCAACGAACTTGTTGACCTTGCAGTGTGGACGGGTTGAATCCTCGTTTCTTTCCCCCTTTACCTATAAAACATAGGACATCCTGTGTAGACGCTTGTTGTTCAAAATTCCTAATAGGGTCTGCGGTAACATTTATGAAATAGTAATCAGAGCGGACCCTTAAACGAATTTCTTGAGTTGTTATATTCACAAACATCTGAGACTGGATCAGGAAGTATGCAATTTATGGAAATAGAGTTTATACCTCTAACAAATAATGTAAACAATAGTAGATCATTAGTAAGATCAGAAATACATTGCAATTTATTCGATAAGAAATGGATAATTGGCCTACCGAATAACAGTTTGGAACAACTTTAACTGTTAAATAACTGGCCCTTTGGTTCCAATTAATTTTTTCCGTTTCTCTGTGGCTTAAACATCCAATGAAGGGAATTTACTACTTGCACTGTTTACCTTCTACTTCTTACTTAGATCTTGTCACGATCTTTTCCTGGTTGTTGGAACAAATTTGTTTTTCATCATTTGTTTGGGTCATCTTTGGACGTGGCATATATGATTGAGTTTTATGTAACCGAGTTTCCGAGGAGAAGTTTTATTTGGATTGATATTTACCGAAGATGTTAATTTCATATACTTATCAGGGATTCCACAGATTTCCCCTTCATACCCTTATTGTGATTTCGGCAGCTATCGAGCATCTTATGTGAGTTTTTATTTGGCTTATTAAAAATTTTCGTAGAAAAGAGTGTAAGTTTAAAGGTCTAAGGTCTTTGGAATTGTGGTGCCTTTAAATACCTCTTGGTTGTTTGACTTACGGGGTCCGAAGTTGTACTTAGTGGCCCCTTGGTCCTTGTGACAGAATTTCGGTTAGAAGTAACCACGGAAATGGGCTTCAATTAGCAGCTCCGAAGATTCGGATTAGATGCTTCCGAATATTACCATACTTTATGACAGTATAGTCTCCGAGGTTTACTCAAAAGCCTTTCTACTAAAAGGACCCACGCTTACAACAGCATTATTATAAGCAAAAATGTGTCCACTAGATGATACAGGGGGTTTCGGACTCGGTACCTGCATTGAATTACCTACATTATTTTGAAGGTGTATATCGCTGTCGTTCTTCTCTGGTTCCTAAAAATAGTCTATAGTGAAATATCTGACAAAAACCTTATAACAGACAATATGTGTAATACGCTATACTTTAAAATAATGTTGTACTAAAACTCAATAATAATAACTCTGTAAATAAAATCCATTATTTTTATATCAAGCTGATAATGTAATTAATATTCGGTATTCGAAAAAATAATTAGTTTAATACGGAAAAAATTTATTAAAAAGTCACTCGAAGACCATTGACAAGACATCGTATAAATGTTTAAGTAAATCGGAGTAAGCCATCGTGTAGTACTGACCATATCGCATTTTTTGAAGAAGCCAACATACTCGTAATTATGTGACCCCTCGAAACATAAATAAAAACCTGAAAATTCAACCATTCGAGATTTACAATCCAAAACGAATTCAAACGGTTGGATGATGAATTTAAATGGTTCAAGCGGTTGGATGATGGATTCAAATGGTTAAATGTGCAACCGTGTGTTCGTCAGCAGTTGGATTTATCAACGATAATGAATTCACGGGATTGGTTGATGAATTTAAATGGTTGAATATACGACAGGGAAATTTGGTCGAATTTTTTATTTTTATGATTCCAACATAGAACATTTATGCTTCAACGGGTCGCATAATTATGTTGGCTTCTACAAAAGATGCAATATGGTCAGTATTACGCGATGGCATACTTCGATTTACTTAGACATCTCCACGATGTCTTGTCAACTTCGAAAAGTTTAATTTTTGATATTTTATGATTTAAAACATAATTAAACATTTTAGATTTAGACTTTCTTTAATTATCTTGTTTTACTTAATTACAAATTAAGTATTAAAACTGTAGAATTCTTAATTTAAAGTGTAACATTTTCTTTTACGCTCATTGACTTTTATAAGGTTTTGTGTCCATTTGTCAGAAACTTCACACTGCCAGAAATAGTTGTAGTGGAAAGTTTTGTATCCACTTCATATTGGATAAAATAGTGTTCTTCTAATTCTTTACATTATTCTTCAGACAAATGTAATATCTAAGACTTCATGGTTATTACTGGTAGTAATTTTCCAATGTTGCATATACAAATGTAGGTACTAAGAATGAAAGCAAAAAATAACTCAACTCTTTCAGAGTAACTCCAACTTTAATCTTATAATCCTCCATTAGTTAGTCTCCATTAGGCCACTTGTTATTTCTGAATTTTTAATGATTATTTCACCAAACACCTTCGGTTCATCTTATTATGTAATTCATCCCAATTAAAGGCTCTGATGAAACAGAAAATCTAAAAGTTTTGAAGTGTCGTGGTTTAGGTGACCCAGTCAAATTCAACATAATCCGAAGTCGCGCCAACGGGGGCTCTGTCGTGCAGGTTTTGTTCAACTGAAAATAGTGGAGACAATCAATAGCACCTTGCTTTGTTCTCGGTTTTGCACCTTGTCGCACTATTTTACAATTGCGATCTTATTTGAAGCTACTTAAAGGAAGTTGTAAAAGGTGTCGAGCTTTCTTTAAGCAAAATCTATTAAATATATTTGTTTGGGGGTCCAACCACGCCTAACTATCTTACAGTTCCCTTTTAACCTTCTACCTTATGCCATTGTAAGCCGAGGTAACGCACGGCTACAGGTATGCTTTACGTAAAACATCTGTGTTGCTACTTAGATCCATGTCAGATGTCAACCCTTGACACCGATAAGGACGAGTCGCCTTGGCAAGCAGAACAATATTTTAGTAAATGCTATCCGTGATTGTAAAACATATTGCAGTAAGAGTGATTTCGCAGTCACAAAAGTAATAATTTTGATGTTGTAATCCTAGAGCATGAACCAATTATTTCAATCTTACGTCCCTAAAGCTAGCAGAACTCATACAGTAGAACATTACAAGCTAGTATGGATAACTATAGGCCAATAATAGGCTAATCAAATGCTCAATTAAACAATTTTGGGCTCCATCCCCTCCAACTAAAATGATGGGTTCTGCTAGCTTTAGAAGAAGTTAGCAGAACCCATATCAAAAATGATTTAAAAATAAATGAAAAATTAAAGTTTAATTTAAGGCTAATTAAATGCCCTACTTAAATTTTTTTATTCTGCTCGTTCTAGAAGAAACATAAGGCTTTATCACTTCAAAGCTAACATAACCCAAATCGAAAATCGGATCAAAAATGAAATTAGAACGAAAAACTTGATCTATATTGACATTGACAAACAAATAATTTTAGGCTCGTTATGGTCTAATCAAATGCCCCATTAAAAAGTTTTGGGCTCCACTCGTTCTTGACCAAACTTCAGGTCATTTATCGTCGACATACAAATAATTTTAGGCTCATTATGCGCATCACCAAATCTGCTAGCTTTAGATATATGACCTGAAGTTTCAAGAACGAGTGAAGCCCAAAATTATTTAATGGGGTGTTTGATTAGGCCATAATAAGCCTAACATTTTTTTATGTCGATTGATCTTGCGTTCTAATTTCGTTTTTGGTCCGATTTTCAATTTGGGTTCTGCTAGCTTTGAAGTGATAAAGCCTTATGCTTTATCTAGAACGAGCAGAATAAAAGTAAATTAAATAGGACATTTAATTAGCCTAAAATTATCGTTTAATTTTCCCAATTGTTTTTAAATCATTTTTTGATATGGGTTCTGCTAAGTTTTTCTAAAGCTAGCAGAACCCATGGTTTTAGTTGGAAGGGATGGAGCCCAAATTTTTTTGATAGAGCATTTAGTTAGCCTATAATTATCCATTCTATCTTGTAATGTTATGCTGTATCGGTTCTGCTTTAGCTTTAGGTACGTTCAATCTTCACGTACGTTCAATCGTGATTCATTCATAAACGCATTTTGTAGTCATCTTCTTTATTGGTTCACGCATATTATGCAATAATTTCTGCTCAGTGGCAGCTAACTTTGAAGGTTTTGTTGTCTATTGCTGCGTTTATTCCCCAGCTAAATTAGCAAAATGACAAATGTAGCACCGATATAAATACGACATTTCCATAGCTCAGCCAGCTAAAAATTCGATTTTATCTGGAAATGACATTTCTAGCATTGCCAATTTAGCGGAGGAATAAATGCAGCATATCTCATTTGGTATGTACTCTCAACGAAAGGAAGAGGATTAGTGCATATCCAAAAAATTGATTTACATTTTTTTAGTTTGTCGTTTGGCGCTTGTTGTTGTTGTGGAAAGAGAGGCAGTTAGTGTTCGAATCATTACAAAAAAAATCTCTATCAGATAGGCTCGATAGAAACCGGTTGTCGCTACTATATGTGATTTGGCGAAACCTTCAATATAAGAGCACGAGAAAACTGTATTATTTCAATAAAATTGATTCATACTTATTGATACTCATTCGTACTTATTATCAATCAACTTTATTATTGGCCCTGTATTTGATAAACTAACTAACTTGAAATAAGAAAACGTTTATTTGAGAAACTTGTGGTTAATAGATTTTGAGTTATAAGTAAAATTCAAAGCGACCAATTTTACAGTAGAACCTTGCTAATCTATATAAAGGTCACAGATAAGATATGTGCTGTCATATAGTTTTTTCTTCAGATTAGTGTCCTACTCACCTTCCGTATTTATTGTACTTACTTAAGAGTCGCACTGTATAATTTTACAGCACCAAATTCGTTGACGTGAAGTTACACAACAAGATTTTGAAAGCGAAGACATAATTCGAAAAATTGTCGTTTTCTGAAACGTTTCTCGCATATATGTCGTTACCAATAGCATCCCTATATCAACAAAAGTTGAAATTAATGGAATGAATAGTCTATAACTTGTAAATTTCTATAAAGTTGCAGCTATTTTCAGAATTCGACCATTTTTTACAAACTTTTTGTTTTAAATTGTTTTTTCGTAAATGCTGTGTAATTTCAAAATATTTGCAAAAACGAAAAAGCTCCTATGGAAGCAGTCACTTCCGATGGACCGATTTCGATCACTAGTACCTCCAAATTTATGGTAAAAGCTTCCAGTGGATGAAATTTCATCACGATCAATCAATCCGTCCAGGCTGTACAGGGGCCGAATTTTTGTTTAAAACACAGTATTTTATTAAAAATCGTCATTTCCGTTTAAATTTTAGAAAACTGATCTAGACTGGTATAAATAAATTTAGAATCTTTTAGTTAAATCTTTGTATTAGTACAACAAAGCTCGGCAAACATTCACTGGGATCTCCTAATATGAGGAAAAACGTAAGTATGAAGTTTCATCTCGATCAATCAAACTGCTGGGGTTGTATATAGGGCCGAATTTTTGTTGAAAATCGGTTTTGTGGCGAAAATCCTAATTTCCAGAAAATTGATCTGGACCGATATTGTTGCAGATTTAATTTAGAATCTGTTAGTTCATAATCGTTTTTCATGTAAATGCTATACTTTTCACAATATTTGCAAAAAACAAAAAAGCTCCTATTGAAACCGTCGTCAGTCAGCCCATCTATAGCTGTAAAGGGGCCGTATTTTTGTTGAAAACGGCTTTTGTCAAAAATCGTTAATTCCGCTTAAATTTTAGAAAACTGATTGAAACGGTATTGTTGCACATTTAATTTAACATTTTTAAGTTTACAATCGGTGGACCGATTTCGACCAAAAATCATTGGGATCTCCGGATTAATGAAAAAATCTTAAGTATGAAGTTTCATCTCGATCGGACAAACCGTCTTCGACACTGACCAATTTTCATTGTAATATTTTTTATGGCGCCAATGGCTTTATTCTTGAATCTTTCTACATAAGAAACTAACAAGAATTGTTCAAATCTTAAGCTAATTACATTTTTTAAGTTTTAACTGCTCAGACATTTTACAGGTTCATTAGTCCAAGTGGATCTGCTCTTCTCAGTCGTTTAAATCGCGGCTGTTTTAGTATATCCCGGACCAATTCGTTGTGATATCCCTGAAGTTTTGAGTAGTATTTCGAACTGAATTCCTTGATTGTTTCTTTAACGGTTCTAATACCAAGGTCGTCGTGTATGTTAGTATTCTGGATATACCATGGAGCCTTAGCAATACATCGGAGTATTTTCGCTTGAGTTCGTTGCAGGAGTTCTCTATTTGATGCACTGGTGGATCCCCATAACTGAATACAATATGTCCATATTGGCTATCAGCCAATACATTTTGGAAAATCTTATTTTTATTTGATTGCGCTTTGCTTCAATATGTTCTTTCCACGTTAGCCGTCTATCCAGGTGTAAGCCTAGGTATTTGCCCTTGGTTTGCTGAGGAATATATACACCATTTAATTGTACTGGTGAGCAGAAGCGTTTGTTCAGCGTGAATGTGACATGAATTGATTTTTTTCGTTTACTTTTATTCGCCAGATCTTGAGCCAATCCTCAATTTTGCTCAGACGACTTTACACTTCTCTTGAGGCTGTTTGCGGGTTTTCGTGTGATACCAGGATGGCTGTATCATCAGCAAATGTTGATATTGTTACATTGTCGGTAACAGATGAGTCTGCCGTGTACTACAAGTATAAAATAGGTACCAGAACGCTTCCTTGTGGGACTCCTGCGCTTATATCATTTTGGGAAGTTGTTGCACCAGTTTTCAAATTGATAATAAAAATATGTTTACTAAATTTTTTATATTTTCTAGGAGCTAGTTTGCAGTGGTATCATCAAATATTAATGGTTTCTGGGGCATTAATTAATCTGATTTAAATAACCCCTGGTTTCAGGAAATTCACTTCAGGTGTCACGATGATTTATGTTGGAGATCTTACCGACTGACATCATCAATTGTTTTGATGACGAATTTCGAGTATTTCCAATGAAAACGTGATGTTTTTTATTTCAAACGTATTGCAGAATCGAATGCGTGTGTTCTAAGAAGGAGAAATTTAAAAAATTGAATTTCGTCGATTATAACGCCATCTATCATGAACCGAACAAAATATTTCATTCAAATCATACGTAATTTTAGTCGTAGAATCCGTATCTGCAATACAAAATATGGCTTCTTATCTTAGTTTAAAAGTTACCCCCGCCCCACCTACAAAACGGGGGATGGGGGGCTTTTTTTTGCACTAATGTATTTCCCCCGTGGTATGATTAAATTTTGATGATGGACATTTTTTCCGTAGAGTTGCTATTTTTCGAGATAATTGATCGTCTCAGTTTAAAAGAAACACCCGGTATATATATATATATATATATATATATATATATATATATATATATATATTGATTTCATTCATTTCTTTTGTTAGTAAGCTCGTCCTCGAGAAAAATTAAATTAATAAAGTTTTATAGTGACTAAGAAGCCGAAAAAAATTAATTCATAATTCAAGTTCAAGAAATCTCCAGATGCATGTGAAATAATAATATTTGTTTCTTAGGTGCTGATTGTTTCAAGCAATTGTTGAAGACCAACGCTATTAACCATTAACACTGTTAAACAATTATTCTTCCTTCTAGTGGATAAGATTGTATTGTCTTGTGCCGTACGAACGCTAGGTGTCTGCGCCCGGGTCTTTCCGTCCTAAAAAAATACCTTTCTTATCCTACCCTCTTATTATGTATAATCAGACTGTTAGAATAGGACCGTAACATCTAACTTTGAAATGAAGAGTTTAATGCTAGCATCTAAACGAGATATTGGCCTTATTAGCGTTTTATAGAGACTTCCAGATCTTAATTAGTTCTGAAACAATTTGTTGGGCTGTTGTTTCTACACAGTATAATTGTTATAAAACACAGTTTGAAACCGAGTTATGATGATCTGCCATATACATATTCTGTTTGCCAGCTATAGTTAAGTTCAATCGTGTTAATATATTTAATTGGTAATCAGAATTGCTCTTCTTTATAAAATCCAACCGTAATCATTGCATAATAAAGCGAAGGCCACATCCTTTACCAGAGGGATCAGTTAAGTCAATTCGAAAAAGTCATTAAGTGATCCAAATACTATAATTTTTTGTGACCGAATAATTAAAAACATGTTTCATTTTATTGATATAATAAAATTTGATTTATAAATAAAATCGCTTAAAATAACTATAACAATAAAATTCTTTTGATACATCAAAACTATACAGTGTTCTGTTACGAAACAGTAATAATTTCAAGAGCACCAGTACGCTCGATATTCTTTACCATTAAAATTTAATTATACAACAAATACAACACGGGCACACAGAGTGAAAACATTGGCAGTTGGTTGCTTGGTAAAAAAAAAATGATTGAAGCCGATGATGATGGTGGTGATGAAGAAGAACAAGAAGAAATATAGTTATAAGAATATAAGAATTAAGACAGAGCTACAAGAAGTACAAAAAGGAAGAACACAAATACTAAAAGGAATATAATAACAGCTGCTGTTATTTTATTATTTATAATTTTATAATAACTATTTTTACTCGATTGTGATGATGATGATGATCATCACCCGATCATTATACGCCGATTGAATATTAAACAACAAAAACTAAATCATTTATGGATACAAATAAGTATTTCTTTATATTTTATAGTCGTCTTATGACATATTATATACCTGGAAAGTACAGTGCGTATTTAATAGTTTGCGAGTAGAAAACCGCAAATTTCATTTACGAGTATTTTAATTTATTTTCTTACGGTATCCTATTGTTGACTGACGCGAATTCGTTTTCCTCCTGCAGGCCTGCTGGATAAGACACACTGGCATACCGGCAAGGGAGGGGTAGGTTTCACCCATTTCCATTTTCTGCAATTACTTTTCTGTTGTCTCGGGGCCACCCAAACTTGTAATTGTCATCTTTTCTCTAATCACCGCTTAAAGTATGTACCTTGGTTAACAAACTACGTTGAATCCAAATCACAATAATTTGCTCAAAAATTCAAGGTTCTAATATTTAAAATCTATAAGAAAATTCTTAATATTTCGGAAATTAAAATTTCAAATTTCGCCTTAAAGCAGTATGGTACTCAAAGTGTCAAAAACGAATTATTAGGTCGGTATTAATGCTAGGTGTGCAACTAAATTTCCGTTTTTTTTTTGAAAAATGAAAAATGGAAAATTTCAATAGAAATATAAAAAATGGTTAATTCAAAGTATTGTCCTTCATTGTCCAAATACATGAATACCACGACGATAAAACGACGCGTCTTTGTACCGAAACCATTTATCCAACCAATTTTGCACTTCTTCAAAACTTCATTGCTGTCGTTAGCATTGCCCATTGACAGTTTCGCCCTGTTTCAGCAGCTCATAGTACACGATTCCTTTTTGGTCCCACCAAACGCCGAGCATTGTCGTCTTTCCGAAGCGATTTGGCCGTGCCGTCGATGTTGATGCTTCGTCAGATGAAAGTCATGACTTTTTGCGTTTGGTTTTCTTAAAAACGATTCGCTTCTCATCTCCTGTAGCAATTCGATGCAGGAAGCTCTTTCTTGCATGCCGTGAAATCAAAATTTCGCAAGTGGCTCCTCGATTTTCCATCTGTCTCTCAGTCAACTCATACAGCACCCATTCCCCCTCCTATTGAATTTTTTCCATAGCATGTAAACAATTGGAAAGTTGATCTTGAGTTTGCTTGCGCGTATCATCTTCATCCAATAACGCTTGCAGCTCGGTGTCTTCAAACATTTCTGGTCTTGCGGAGCGCTTCTTGTCCTCAATGTTAAAATCGCCACTTCTCAAGCGTTTAAACCATTCTTCACAGGTAGTTTTCGATGGTGCATGTTCGCCGTAGGCCCCCTCAAGCAAATGACGTGTTTCAGCTGCATTTTTTTTCAAGTTGAAGCAGAAAAGCAAAGCTACTCGCAAATGCTGTTTATTTATCACAAAAATGGTCATTTTCGTTTTTAGAAAAAATTGTTTTGCGTTGCGATATGTGCTGCTATTACAACTGGTTATCGTTAACAACTGTCCTCGCTATGAACAAAATATAACTTCTTACATAAGTGACAACGAGATCAAGAATAGTCATGAAATGATGTAGAAAATGTAAAATTTAGTTTAAAAAAATTAAAAATTAAAAATTACGTCAAACGATAAGTTTTTGTTTTTACGCCGCAATGACGTTATTTTTGGAAATTTTTATTGTACCAAGATAAGTGATTACTATAATATGTGAGGCTAAGTGTGAGACTAAATTACTATAATATGTGAGGTTTAGATCAGCAATAACGAAAAACAAAAAATATATTAATTAATTTTACACAATTTTACACAATTATAAAAAATTTTGGTACTCAAATTTATTAAAGAAACAAACCAGTTGCATACTTTTAGGGATATTTAAATATCGGTTCTAAAAATTAAATTTGTTTTCTCAGTACCATACAGAGTTACAGTGTTTGTGTTGTTTTAGTTATTATACAGTGAACGCAAGCAATGATAGCTGATTAGTAACTGCAGAGAGTTTTCATTTTTCAGTGGATCAATATACCAACGCACGGTCTTCTTTGCTATCTTTTAAATGTGGACGATATTTTCCAGATATATTTAAGAATAACAAGCCGTGTTCAATTTATTATGTTGAAAGAAAATACTCGATACGACTAACTTGGTTATAATACGTTATAATTCAAGAGCGGACCGTTTCATGGCCGTTGTGATGAATTCGATAAACTAATCCCATGTATTTAAATAGATTTCGTACCAGCTGAAAAAATGAGAAAAAATATTGATAATATAATAAAGCAGAAAAAAACAAAAATGTTTCATCTGGCAAAAGATTCATGGGGAAATCCGATATGAAACCCTGCAATCGACAAATGCTAAACGATAAGATTTGCATTGCAGATTTATGAACATCATTTTTCCATTCTTATTAGTTTGTTTGAAAAATATTGACTGTTTTTGAGGTTATGTGAATCTGCAGAATATCGTTGATTGTAAATTGCGCATTAGTTATCGCAAGTAAGTTGTTCATCATAAGCGAATTGTCGGTGTTACTGCGAATCTGAATCATATCAATAATGGCCGCAACCGGCCTGTATATTAAGGCAAAGGAACAGTCGGAAGCTCTACGCAGTCAGCCTTAACTAACACGGCGCAAATCACTATCGGAAAACGGCTACCAAGACCGAGTGATTCAGGCATGCTAAAGGAGTAGCTCGGAAGAAAATAAATTACTAAAATGCTCCACCAAATGAAACGAACACACTTCATGGGTTGCGTTAAAACATCAGTTGTCATGAGGATACAGATAACTCTTGAGACTGCTTTGCCAAAGTCGGAAATTTAACTAAAGATTTCCACCCTAGATCCCCAGCCATTGGAGACGTGAGATTTGAGAACTAATATGGCTATAATATGTTTTCAGTGTGCCAATCGTACTCATACGAAGTGAGGAGTTCCTTGTTCCATATTCGACAGCATAGGAAGCAGGTTGCACAATCATACGATTAAAGACAACCGGACAAGTGTAATGAATTCAACTATGAGACTATTGGATTGCAGAATTCAGCTCTGGCCATTATTCCAAGTCATTATACCGGTTGACATAGAGAATAAAAAAGGGAGTATTAATTAACCTTAAAAGGTCATTAAACCCATTTGAAAAAATAAATAAATAAAAAGATCGGCAAGGTGTCCGATTTCAACGAAACCCTCGCAGAAATGTTAGAACACGCATCGCGATCATTTGGTTTGTAAAATACCTTGTTAAACACGGCCTGCAAGGTTTTTGCATATGTTGTTCGCGTCGAACTCATTTCTCTTGACGAAGATATTATCAGCGATTATCAGTGTGTCTTTCGCCCAAACCAATCAACTACTGCTGCAAAACATATAGGGTTTTCCAATAGAAGTGATATAATTTTTAAGTGACGTTTCGGCCATTTGTAATATGTAATGATCTGTCATTTTTTGTTTCATTTTATTCAGTAATGTTTACAATTTCATCATGGTGAGATATACGCAAGAACAACGTTTACGAATTGCAATTACAAACGATAACGATTTTTTTAAGAAAATCATCTTCTCCGATGAGGCTTACTTTCACCTGAGTGGTGCGGTAAATAAACAAAACTGTCGATACTGGTGCGAAGAAAATCCACAAATTATGCATGAAAAACCATTACATTCACCTAAATTGGCAGTTTGGTGTGGTTTTTGGTCTGGTGGAATCATCTTTTTCGAAATGAAGCTTGTAACACCGTTACTGTCAATGGAGATCGGTATAGATCGATGATAACCAACTTTTTATGGCCGAAATTGGAAGAAGTTGATCTTGACAACGTTTGGTTAAAACAAGACGGGGCCTCGTGCCACACAGCAAGTGCAACAATTGAATTATTGCGAGAAAAGTTTGGATCATATCACTCTTATTGGAAAACCCTATACAACAACTCTACTGCGAATTCGAACAAAGCATGAAAACACTTTAACTGCGTCGAAGAATTCTCATATATCTGTTCAATAATAACATCTAAACGATGCCCAAGCCGTTATAAAGCAGTCCGGCGATTTCTTCAACAACGATGGTCGAAAATAATATTAATGAGACGCCTCATTAATCCTCACAAGGATTGAACACATACAATTTGTGTGTAATTCATAGTTTTTTTTTAAAACAACACCAATATTGGTATCCGGAGATTTTTTCCTTATTACTGTTGAGAATTCTATTTAGATAATAATATAAGCTGGAAACCTAACATATATGAAAGAATATAAGTTATAGACTCTATACACTTCAACTCCAATTTTATTCTCGCGATCCTAAAGTTTTTGATGGAATTGCATGGAATAACTAACATGTACATCAGTGGCGACTCACGATCACTACAACTCAAGCTCTTTAGATTTCCTTTCATCTCACACTCTTGGATGTGACCGCGAGCTCAGCTGTCCGGCTCAACTTCATTTCAAGTGGACCTGCATTAACAAAATACATTCATCTATCTTAATTAGTTGAGTATCCCTGAAACCACCTGCTATGCTAAGGATGGTTCAAAGATGGATGGGTTAAGGTGGAGTGGGAATAGGGTGTACTGTAATGTAGAGAGGCTTTAGAGTGGTTGAGGTATGTGATATCTGAAAGAAATATTCACATGTTTATGGACATTAGGTTTTCGATTAAAGCGCTAAAATCATTTTTTTACGTCTAGTATAACCTAGAATTATCTCTCTTTTATTCACGAAATGGCAAATTAGTTCAACATCTACTTGATGTGCGCGTCAGTGTTAGATTAAGGACAACTTAAGGGCAGATGAGCTCGTACGAACCTACGGAATAAGTGAAACTAACGAAAGGCAGCTGGGTTAATAGCGCGTCATATGTCAATAACTAAGCAGATCCGGGCAATAATAATAGCGAAGGTGTCATTTCATCGTGGTTGTGGGTGTTATTGCGAAATATTGTCATAGGTAAACCAGCAAAGAGATCTGGTGTCTCCTCACGCTTACGTATTTTGCCGTAGCTATGAGGACGAAGAGGAGAAGGAAACTGTAATTCATTTGCTTAGTAGGCACTAGGTCCTGGCAACTCCCCTTCTAATTACCCTGACGAGCCCCTGTGAGAACGATAAAATAATTTTACTCTTCGTTGAAAGTTCGTAATGATTTTAATGTGTAGGGAAGAAACTATATCGTGTGCGTGGTTTAGTGATACTAAACCATTAATCTGCAGCTTTGATGAAATTTCACGGATTTTTGTGGTACGTAGAAAAAGGATAGTTAAACGTACCATCTCATTCTGCCATTCACTTTTCTACTCGTCGCCAATTGTAAATTTAAATATATCTACGAGTAGTAAACCGGAAAATTTGTTTGGATTTTTGAACTTTTCAACCAAATCAATTAACCCAATTTTTGAATTCTATATTTTCGACTACTAATTTTCATATAAAATAAACTAAAAGCTTTACATGATCTCAAAAATTGTGAGCTAAACCAGATAAGTCTTTATGAAGCAAAGACAATTGTAAGTTTTTCAAATGGCTGCTTAAGATTTGTTAACAAGTAATGTTATTTACGATATTTTAGCTTGAATCAGCTGAAGAGGCTGAAACAAATAAAATGAAGCCCAGCTTCAACGTAACTGAGTGACATTTTTTGAAGAAATAGTTCATTCTCATCGTTCATGTTGAGACGTCAGAAACGGCGTGCAGAAAAGTTAAGTACGGTTAAAAACACCGACACTTTAGAATAATTTCGTATGTCTGATTGTATATTAAATATACAAACAGCGGTACGGAAATAGTTTAGGTGATTTGTTAATTTTTAACCTTAGTTAAAATTTCTGCATTGCGTTTCTGACGTCTCAAATATTCATAGAAAGTTTTTCCAAACAATAAATTAATTTAAAACTATAAAGTGTACTTGTTTTTGCTAATTTGGTTAATTACCAGTCCATTCGCTTTTCCTCTATTCTGACACATTATCACAATGGGGAAAAGGATGAATGTAATTGTATGTGATGTTGCTACTGTATGATACTATTTAGTCAGTCACTTCAAAAAAAAAAAAAATTGGAATAGAATTTATCACTTAATTTAATTTATATTCCCCTTCTTCTTCTTATTCTTAGTGCGCAGTGCATACACACACAAACTATATCGATGAAAGGAAGTTGAAAATAAAACTTAAACGAAAAAATAAATTTACAAATTCTAATTAATGAACCCAAGCTGTTAGTACATTTAATTAAAGCGAAAGTGTGACTTCTTCGTGCGGCGTTCTCAATCCGCAAACATATCTTAAAATAAATAATTAGCCATTAGTTAAATCTTAATTTTACATAAATCGCTTAAAATTGCAACTAATATAAATTTAGAGCGCGAGTAATTCTCGTACGAACGCGCTAATTTTTAAATTGTTGTTGCTATTTTTCAATCTTCGATGCACCGTACCCCGCCGCACACTATACACGTATTCTTAATTTAAATTATATAACCTAAAACCAAATACGTACAACAACAATTCCAAGATTTATTTTCTGTAAACCCTTCGTTTTTAATGCCCTTGACAACAACATTCAACATAAAAATACATAAATTTTCCACATCGATTCATCGTCATCAGCAGTTTCACTTTTTCTTCTTCATATTATGCTTGTGAAATTTTAAGAATGAGTATGTTTGTAAACTTATAGTGTTGTTGCGTCTACCAATTTTTCTAAGCATGTACACAAACATTTTTCCTGATATTGGGTTGTTATAAAAGTCATGCCTGCATTCATAATGTGCGTGTAAATACTTTGGGAAGCGTGTTAAAATTTAAAGTCTTAGCGCTTCAGGTGCGCCATTTATATTTGTGTCTGGTATCTGAATATTGGTTTTAGTTGTAATTTATTTCAATTTACAATTTAAACTAATCATTTTCGAAATATATCGGGTAGAAAACGTGCTCGTTTCAACTTGCATTATCTTGCCGCAATCTAATCTACAAAAGGAGTAGTGCGCTGTTCGTATAAGCCATTTCCCAGAATATTTCTCACTTGCCAGATTGTGGAAGTTGTTACTGATTAGTAGGATCACGATGCTTCCTATAACTTTTAATTTTTAATTAATTTTAGTTATCCGGTTCGCTTGAGAAGAAGTTTTGTTGAATAAGTGTGTGGTTAAATGGTTTTCATTTTAATTTAAAACAATTTTGTCAACTATTTACTAACGTTGACTTGCTAACGGTCGTACTTAGCCCATATTTTTTAATTCCGATCATTTTTTTCACCACGTGTTTTGAGGTTATGTTACTCAATTTTTTATAAACTAGAAATTAACTTACTCTTATCATATTTTCTCCCTCTTACCACACATCCTTTCCACTACATAATTATACCTTCTCTTCTCGGACAAACGTCTTCCTCTACATTACATTACATCGAGAGTACAAACGATAAATGATTTAATGTTCGTTTCATTTTAAATTTAAATTTTACGTTACAGATGGCACTGATTATATCAAATCTAAACTTATAGGGCTCATACACGACACAATCAAGCATGCGCAATCGTGTGATTGCTCACATTGCGATTTTAATTGGAGAAAAAGAAAAAAGAAATAGACAGCTTTGGATGAAAGAATGGTATAGCAAACATAGTGAATATGGACACTCGAAATTGTTAAAAGAATTAGAATGCACATCGATTGATGATTATAATAATTTCCTTCGAATGAGTAAACCAAATTACATGGAACTATTAGAAAAAGTCCTACCATTCATTATTACACAAACAGCTATAATGAGGGACCATATTTCTCCAAATGATCGTTTGTCCTTAACATTACATTTTTAGCAACGGGGGAAACGTTTGAGGATCTTAAGTTCTTAACAATTGGCAATGAAGATGAACTACTGAAATCGCTCCACAAAGGTGTTGATGTTCTTTCTTCTGAAACAGTTAATACATACCAGTGTGAAGTTTTCAACGTTTATCAAAAGTGTAGCTACACAAATTAACAAAACACAAAAATGTAGATACACTATTTAATAAAAAGTGTAGAATTACATAAACAAATTATGGCAGGGTTGAATTTGTTATAATTTCCACTAAATATAATCTAATCTAATACGCTGCATATCACTGCGTCCTTCGGGGAATTTTTTTTGTTAGAGTAAATGAAAACAATAATAGAGAAAGTGTAAACCGTGTCTTGTGGGTGTTTAAGAGCCATTAGCACTAAATTCTCAATTGTCGATCTCCTTTCCAAAACTCCTTCCTGCTCTTCAAGGAAACTCATTATGTCGTAATACAAAATGAGACGATTCTGTTCCGGCCCCTGATTTTTTGCTTTGATTAATTTTTTTTAATTCGCGTCTATAGTTGCTTGATCAGTTTCTTTTAAATTATTAATCATTTCCTCATAAGCACTATTTTTAAAATTTTATTGCTGTATTCTGGCCTTTTACCTTATAACTTCCAAAGTCCAGTATTCTTTATTAGTTACTATTTTTGCCATATTTACTGCAGCTGCAATATGACACACACGAGTTAAAACATAAGACTGAGCAAATTACACATATACGACGCAGTTTTGCATGTAGAAACAAGAAAATATCAAAAAATTTGAAAATCACACATTTAGCATGCGCAATCACTCAATCAACAGTCAATCGACAAGCACAATCACACGATTGCGCATGCATGATTGTGTCGTGTATGAGCCCTATAACTCATAACAGTGTACAAAAGTATTGACAATCTATTTTGACAGAAAAAATAATGAAGACAAATTCAATATGGCCGAATTTACACGCCATAAAAAGTATGTACACGCATTTAAATTCATTTTCAATTCTTCTTCATTTGCTTTTTACAAATAATACCACAAAAAAGGAGCTGAAGAAGAAACTGACTTCGAAATCGAAATTCCAATAATAAATAAATATTGTCACTCTAAGGAAGTATACAAGTGTTTTCATTAAACTGATTTAATTTAATTTTATAAAGTGACGAAACACGAAAGTTATCAGTGGCACTATTCTGGTAATTCCCCGGAAATAGGGAACTGGGGAAAGAAGTTATATGTAATTTCTGTTCAAATATTTTGTTTCTGGCCTACTGAGAAGAAAAGTATAATATAAATATTTATAAATTGCGAACAATTTTTCCATATCCAAATTGACAGGGAAAATTATTCCCCATTTAATTTTGTTTTCAAAAAAATTAACATTAAATTTTTACCTCAGCATGTCAGAAAAAAATGTATAAATAAAAATTATAATAAAATTTTTCCCCAGTTCCCTATTCCGGGGGGAGTGGGGGGTAGGGGGGAATTATCAGAATAGTGCCACAGAAATGCTAAAAATGAATTTTAACCATTACAGCACAAATTATAAATTATTTATTTATCTAATTTATCTTTGTTGTTTTTAGATACCGATTTCGAACGGATTGACATAGATAAGCCGCTATATGGAATCAATCAACATTTGATCGAGGGCTCCGTTGTCAAAGTTTTTGTAAAACATGATCCTAGTTTATCACCACATTCCCACGCGTTATATTTATTATCGAAAAAGCTGGACTTATAATGCGGGAATATGGTAAACATAGTTTATACGATCGGGTGTCTACGCGTCCATTTCTAACTAAGGTAGAGAAAAAATGGATTACATTTCAGATTTTATACGCAACTACACCTATGTCACAAACAGATAATACGTCATGGTGGCACTAAACTAGAAAATATACTCATTACATATTGGAATTGGATTTTATTGTCTCATTTTGCATCGTTCAAACCGATCATCATCGATCGTCGGCGAACATGTTACATAGCACCCGAACGTTTTGATGAACTTACATCAGATCCAATGCGATTCCGAGGTGGTTCCTCTAGTGTGAGACGGGCCATGTAATGCAGAATGTCTACTATCTGAGATGGATAATTTTTCTGTGGGTTGTACTTTATTGGAACCATGGACCGATTGTTCCGGCCCCATTTGAATGTTCTCAGTTGCTCTCTTATCGAAGCGGTGATCAAGACCTGGTCTCAAAACATTTACAAGGGATCGAGAATGAATACTTAAGGGATTTAATATCATCAATGTTACATCGAAATCCCAAAGAATGACGTTCTGCCGAAATCTATTTGGATTTTGAGCGAGGTCGCCTTTTCTCGGAATATTTTTATTCATTTTTACAGTCGTACCTCCAAATATTTGCGTTATCACTATTATTACCGAATGACGATAAAATCGTGCAATTTTATTCCGACATTAGCCAAATTATTTAACGGAAGAAACTAGTTATACAGGGTGGGCCATCTGTTAGTCCTTTTTTCCTTTGTAAATAAAACAAACATTTTGGGATGAAAAATCAATTTTTTTTTATTGATAATGAAAGGTGGTTCTATGTCATTTATGTATGAAAAACAATATAGTTCATATGCCCATCACGGCTTCTTCCAACTGACCTCAGTTTCAGCTCGAGTGTTGTTTTTAAGTTGTTGAATTATTTGTGGATGATTACCATACACCTTTCCTTTCAAATAACGTTATAAAAAATAATCAAGTGGTGTTAAATCCGGGCTCCTTGGTGGTCAAGGAAGGTCGTTGATACGCAATTCATTCAATTTGGGCCACAATAAACCGCACCAAACAGTGACTCTTAGAGAATGAACTTCTGCTTCGTGAATAACATGAGGATTCTCCGCTCCCCAAATTCGGCAATTTTGCTTGTTGAAAAACCTTCATTTAGTTCAAGCATCCAATTAACAAAACTATGACGATTTAAATGGTCTGGTGGTTTCAATTTTTGATTTAGTTTAATTTTGTATGGATGAAAATGAAGGTCAACATGCAAAATGCATCGTAATATGGTTCGTGAAATATTTAGTTCTTGTGAACAATGCCTGGTTGATGTGCTTGGTTCATTACGAGTTCTTTCACTAACAGCTGCCACTGCATCAGTAGTACGAACTGGATGAACATATTGATACCATCTACGACCTTCTTTACTAAACCAGTTTCTTCAAAACGATCAATAATTTTGCCAATTGCAAGCTCAATAGGACGTCCATGTTGTTGTGTTATTAGCGATTCCATGATGATAAATGGCATATTTTTGACTTTTCATATGCCAAAGAATATTTTAGAGCAGATAACATTAAGTAGTAAAATTCAACGATTGAAAAAGGACCAACAGATGGCCCATCCTGTATTTTAACCGAAGAAACTCCTATGTATTCGATGATTGCATCTCTGAAGCTCGAAGCTGGCTAGTTTAAAAATTCTTTTTCTTAGAATATGTTTTAAGAAGATACAAATTTGGGTGGCTCATTTTTTAATTGCATCGTTAGTGTGCCGCAACATCACTAACTGAATTGGGGTTAATTCAAAAATATGGGCTTATTGAATTAATATTAGAATCTGCATGCTATTGACTGCATCCTATAATGTATGTATTCGACACGAGGCTTGTGGATTAATATCAACGGCAGCTAATTCCTATCGGCGGTCGATGTTCAATGTAAAATTATGCCCTAGTTTCGAAACTAGGATTAAATTTTGAGGCACTGCTTATTCTGGAAAGACTAGCTGATGTTAAAGATTTAAGGTAATTTATGTTCAAGGTTCTGGTGAGTGGTGGCTCTGGGCGTGGGAGCCTCTGTTCCGTAATATTTTGATCCGCGACAACCTAATGCGCAGATACTTCAGAAGCACGAATTTAAAATTTTCGGGAGTTATAGGGGCGAGGTTCACTCGAGAGTGTTTCTTAATGATAATCTCTCGTCCCAAATTGCTCATCTAGATAGCTTCTGTCTTGAGTGCTCAAAGAGTGGGGTGTGCCACCATATTCCTCCATGTGTTTTTTTACGATGGGCTCATGTATTCCATAGCTTCGTGTGATGTCCTTGAATTTCAAGAGTTTGCATTCTGTGCTGAGAATCGCGCTCCAAACGGGAAGGTGATGATCGTTCATCGTGAGGTGCATTACTGCTCAGAGTTTTTTGGTTCAACATCTGACAAAAATTGATGAAGTACGTAGTATCCTAAATGGCGTGTTCCTTGATACCTTTGGGGTCTCGGAGACTTGGCCTAAGCCCAGAGCCTCCTGTAATTTTTATCCCGGGATGCAGAATTTTCCGAAACGATCGTATTGCGCAACGAGTGGGCAGTGTGGCTGGGGAGTCGAGAAGTATAAGAGGTGGAGAACTCACTCTTTTTGTTTCAACTAAATCTATGGTCAGATTATTTCTCAAATCGCTCAATCCCTCCTCTCTGGAATTTACTCTTGTCGAGGTTATTATGCTGGACGCAAAACTTCTTATTGAGGTGGTTTATCGGGCCAATGGTGGTTTGAATAGCCTATCTGGGGCCCTGGATTTGCTTGCTTCTTATTACAGCAATATCATCATCATGGGTGTCTCTAACCTTAACCTGTTCGATCCGTCAGTACTACACTCCACCGCAGATATTTTTCAGAGATTGGGATGCTACGAGTATATCGTTTGTGCTAAACCTGCCCACTTCGATATTTTTGGAATACCTTTTCGTGAATTGCTTCCCTTCTAGTCAATTGTGGGCTCCGATCATCTCCTACCACGTCTTCATATTTCCCTCTCTTTGTCCTCCTAAGCAGGAAATCTATACATCAGCTGTTTCAGGGATTACAGAACCTTTAACTTAACCCGACTTTGAAGTACAAGTTAAGATCCTCAACTCCTTCCTTCTTGCTCTTTTCGATACACATATTCTGCTCCGAACCTGGATTGCGGTGACTAAACCTTGCCCGTGGAATTGTTAGATCCATGAAGGACTTAGTTTTCATTGCCGATCGTCTGCACGGGTGATAGATGGGTGACCTTCCGCAAGTATCGGAAGAAAGTTACGTCACTTGTTAGAAAGTTCAAGATAAACTTTGGCTTTTTCATGGTTAATCAATATCCCAGACCCCTTTGTGTGAAGGTTAGAAGTATTCGTATACATACTGAATCAGACGTCGATCTTCATGAGCTTTCATGAAGCTTCAGGAGCCCTGCCACAAATCACGTTTCCTAGTTTAGTTTATCTTCCTGTTTGTTCCGCAACACTACTCTCGAGGAATTGTGGCTTATATTATCCTCCATCAAACCCAATGCGGTTGGTTTAGATAACGTTCCCATTATGTTGATTAAACTGGTCTTCTCATTATACTCGCGTCACATCCTTCACATTATAGATTGTGTGCTGACTATACCTCGCCTTTTCCCTCGGTCCGGAGAAAACTCTTGTTATCTCAATTCCTAACAAAGGTAATACTAATGAACTTGCAAACTTGAGGCCGATCAGTATCCTCCCTGCCTAAGTGATTCCTTACTCCACTCACTCCAGACTGGTTTCAGGAAGGTTCACAGCACTACATCGTGGAGTATCGTTATCACCGAGTTGGCTCGGAGGAACACGGACCAGAGCAAAGATACTGGTCTGCTTCTTCTTGGAACAATGACCGACTAACGACCATCATTCCTACCCATACTTTTAATGTTACTTACTGTCCTTTACTGTTTGGGTTTTTCGTTTGTGGAATTTTTTACTTTTGGCGGTTAGGGAGTCTAGGCCCTTACTTAACCAAGTTTGAGATTTTAACGGTTTTCGCCAGTAAACGTCGAAAAGTAAAACGATAAAAGTAGTGAGTCAACAGTAAAGTGAACAATTAAAGTAAGCACAGTAAAAGCGATATATTGAGCAAGAAACAAGTGAATTGCTGCGGATATTAAAGGTGTTGAAAAATAAAGTTTGTAGCTAAACTCGTTGAGTGTTTCATTTGCAAAATCGTGTACGAATCCATATCGAAAGCCCGAAGGACGTAACGTACAACACATCACAGTAATGCTGAGGATGCTGATACAAGAGGGCGACGATCACGGCAATCATCACCGACGCCAGGACTATCAGGGATATCGCCAAAAACGATGAGCAGAAAGTTTTCAGCCTTGCAAAGAAGAAGTTAAAAATGAGGCAACACGATTGATGGAGCAAAAAGGAGCAACCAGGGGGATCATGGAGTTCATGTATCCATGACTCTCCGCAGGCTCTTTTGCTTCATTTAAAGGGAATGGACGCTAAATCCAGTTCCAAAGTGCAAGGTGCAAAAATATACCAGAACCAAATGCAGCGAGCCCAAAATTTCCAAGTTAAAGAGTTAAGAGGAGAGATGAAGTCTCTAGAGGTGAAAGTCGACAGCCAGTTCAAGGATTTTGAGGCAGGAACTTGAAAATAAAATTAAGCAAGCGAAGGCCCGCCTCGAAAAGCACACATCGTAAGCTATTCCAGAGGGCCAGCTAAATAAAACGTTTTCGATCGACCTAGTGTATATTTGCATATTTCGTGATTTTATTAACATTTTAATTTTATTTTAATTTATTGTAAAAACAATAATATTTATGTGGATTTTGTAGTTTGAAATATCACTTTCAATATTTTAGTACAAACCGTTAGTACTAAAAATTGGATTGGATCTACGTAGATCATTTTGGATTTAGATGAATCCATTTGGGTTGACTTTTAATGCGATTGTTGTTGTAAATGACCAATGCTATACGCTAAATATTATTGAAGGGCAGAAGTATTTCTTTCAATATAGCTTCTTACATTTGTTTTGATTTTATGAATGCATTTTTTTTATATTTCGAGTGTTCAACCGTTTCACGCTCAGCTGTAATGGAGCGAAATTTAAAAAGGTTCTTGGGATAATTTTTTGTTATAGGATGGCGGATGAAGTTTATAGGTGTAAGCGATTTGTCCCGAAATCTACTGTGCTGATTTGAAAATATATTTCTAAATTTATTTAATCCAAGCAACACATAAAAAATGTCGAGGAGCTGTTCAATTTTTTTACAATCGTAATAATAATAATTTAATTCGTGACATTTTGTTTTTTTATATATAATTATTTTTGTAGTTTTTTAAAATTAAAAAAATATTCCTGTGGCCATTTTACAAACTCTGTAGTATCAACTAAATTATTAATATGTCCGATAAGACCGAAAGTGTTGAGAAAAAAGGTAGAGGTGGGTATAACAAAAACCGCTATCCAATAGTATACAGAAGGGTTATGTGATAAAATACTTAATTATTTCTAGTTGGAATATTACGAAAGCGCGACGCAGCTTTAATTGTACCTAACAAAATACCTACCTTTCGGGGAAAATCAAAAGCTGATTTCAATCCACCGGCAGCAAACATAGCGAGCGATGGCGCTGGATCCTTATTTTCGAAAAGAAATAAAATGATTCGTGATAAACCAGTAACAGTTCCAATTTCAAATGCGTCAATAACAGCCCCTACAACACCACGAAATCAACAGCGATCTGCAATTTCAGCATGTCCTTCGACTATAACAATCGATTCTCGATACACCACAGCCAGCCATAGTTCTTTTTCTCATAGACCTAGAGTAATTCCTTCCCATCTCAAAAATAAAACTGGCAATCGAATTGTAATATCCACTCAGGTGCAAGCCAACAAGAAACGTTTTAATCAAATTAAAAAGGAATTGTCAGATATTCAAAAAAAGGCGGTTGATTATTATAAGAGGTATCGGGAATCCCTTGTAAAATTAAATAAATTGAATGGCCAAGTAGATCCACCTGTCATAGAAGAAATGCAAATTGTTGATTTTAAAGAAGACTCTGCCGAAATACCACCTCCTGCTATTTGCAAGAGTAATAACAACGTCCCATTGAGACAAATTACCGACGAGAAAGTTCTTTTGGAAATTTCGCGCCAAATACACAATATTCCAATGCAGAGTATTAATGTGCTGCAAAAACTTTCCGAACGCTTGTCGTTAATCAACAATCAAATGAATCTTGCTGCCGAAAATTCCGAAGGGGGCGATACAAATTTATTTCCAGATAAGGTTAAAAGTTTATTTGACGAAATTGAATCGGAAATTCATGAAGAAGAGAAGCTGCAGAACGCCCGTATTATCAATTTTATGACCCATTTAAAACAAGTAATGATGTCAAACGAATGTACATCTCCGGTAAATGATGAGCATGCCAATTTTCATAAAATGAATGAAGACAAAATTATAGAATTAGAAACCAAAATTAAACACTTAGAATCGAAAAATAGTGATTTGATAGGTGTGATTGCTTCCGAAAAAAATATTGTTAATCGTTTAAATGCCTCACTCGCCGAAAGCGTGAAGAAACGGGATGATAGGGATAAAGAATTTGAAAAAATCGTTAAAAAAATCAAACAGGCCGAGCTGGATAATAGGCGGATGGAGCGACTGTACGAAGAAAAAAAGCTCGAAGTGATCGCGAAAGAGAAATCAATTAATGAATTAAAATTGTCGATTAAATCGTTGCAAACCAAGATAGTGAAGTATTTGAAACAAATTGAAAAATTAGAAAATAGTGCTGACGAAAATTTGCCAGAACAAATCAGTAAACTACAAGCGAAGTATGACGAAGAAATTAAATTCAGCAACGCGTTGCGCATCCAAATAAATGAAGTAAGTTCGCATAGAAGTGATGATCTACGAGTACTGCGAGATGAAAATAAAAAACTAAAAAATCGAGAGAAAATGTTGTTGAGTCAGATTGATAGTTTAAAGCATAAACAAGTTACAAACGATTTGCCAACCATTACTGAAGTGAGCGGAGCAGACGAAGAAGTGAATCGGTTAAGAAACGCTATCATCGATTTAAAAGATGAATTGATTGTAAGGTATGTTATGTGGTCCATTATCAATTTTAACGGTTTTTATATTTATGTAAAAATTTTAATTTACTAGCAAAAATATGATAGACCAGAAAACCCAAGAAGTTGCCGATCTGAAAAATGTGGTCGAGCAATTAGAAAAACGAGATCAGACACATGAGTTCAAAGAAGAAATACTAAAGCTGCACGAGTTAAATTCTCAAAATACGAAAGAAATCGAAATTCTACAGATTGAGTTAAATAAGAAGGAGAATGCGCTTCACATCCAAGAAGAATCATTACAGATGCAGCATCGATTGCTTAAGGTACGCGGCGACTTAATACAAACCCTACAGGAAAATGAAGAGACGGCCCGGTGTCAAATTTCCGATCTGAATACCGAAGTTGAAAGAAGAATGTATACGGTAAAACAGGTAATAATCACTGTGCGTCGAAATCACAAAATATTCTATATATTTGACATTTTCTATATATGTAAACAGTTAAATCAAGAGGTATCGTCCAAAACTGAAGAATTAGAAAATTTATTCTCGACATTGGGCGCAAAAAATTTAGAAGTAAAACGGCAAGATCAAATTATTAAATTGCTTGAGGAGACGCACGAAAGAATTCGTGTGAAACAAGATGGCAGAATTGCGCGCTTGGAAAATGAAAATGCTAAATTGAAACGTTTCATGTAAGAAATTGTTACTCATCCAATCTATTTAATCGATTCTGATTATATTTTGCTTGTCTGTTTGTTTTTAAAGTGTTGAATTAACTGTCCCAATTCAAACTACTAGTTATACTAAGAGTATTGATGAAATTAATTTACGTCCGTATAACCATTTCTATGCAACTTGGAGACGCCAGAAACGCAATGCACGCACTTTAATTAAAGTGAAGAAGTACAAAAATTGAAGCAATGGGGCGGTTTCTGGCGTCTCGGATTTGCATAGAAATTTTTGTCAGTACGTAAAATGTAAAAATATATATATGGCCACTTTAAATTAAATTATAGTAATTTGTAATAAAATTTTGTGTTTATGTACTAGCTGGTATTTATTTTGCCCAAAACAGAATGCTTCTCCAAATAAGAACGAATGGACATAAAATTTGGCGCCTCTTCATTATAGTGTAAGGTTTACGAAGTACATTTTTTTTATTTCGATATCGATTTTATTCAGAATCATGCTCTTTGAGGTCCTTAGAGAGACTACGTCGTAAAAATTATTTTCAATGGTACTCTCAGCCAAGGACTTAGCCAACCTATAATAAAGTTAATTCTATAGTAGGTAGGAGGTTAACGAAATGTAAACTTCAAAGTAAGCAACTTCGCTGCTGGTCTCATCTCAAATATAAATTTTATAATCCGGTAGAACCTTGAAGTTTAAGAAAGTGACGTATCACTAAGAGGTTGTATTCATACGGTTCACAAACGGGTTGCGAGCCATGGTTTCAGTCGGATTTGAGCACAGCTTTTTGTATCCACATATATTGATAAATTGTTCGTAGTTTATTTTTCTGTATTCATTCGACCATCAAATTTATTTCTCTAATAATTTCTTACTCTCGTAGAAGCTTTTCTCTTACCTTGTGGTATTACGACTCTACGAGTGCGTCTCCACATCAAAACTTTATTTTAAAGTATTAATTCCGCTTATTTATCGTTCGGCTTTTATTAGTTTTGGCATCCTTTACATTTTTTACTAATGCTACAATTTGGACTAGCAGCTCACCTGTTTTTGATTACCTAAAAATATCTAAAATGTTTACCAAAATTGGATTTACTAATTATTTTTACTCATCACTTACACTTTTCTTAGAGTCTATTCGTTTTTTCTTCTCTAAAAAATGGATTAACGATTAAAGGATTAAAGGTCGACAGAGACGAACAAAAGACAGACATGTTCAAAATGCTAACAAGAAAATCTCGTTATGGACAAAAGGCCGACAAGGACAAGAAACCTTTTACTACAGTTGCTGCGGATGGCTGCCTCTGCAGGCTTGAGAATCATTGTATTCTCTGCGATCGTTTCTTGCCAATTTCTTTATTTGGTTAGCTGTATATCTCTTAATATTTCTTACGAGCTTCTGCCAAATTCTGATGGCAGTGTCGTAATTTCTGCTCATCGATTAATTCCGTTCAATTATTTTTTGTACGTCTTACCGCTGCTGGTTTGACCTTGAATGTTGGTTACATGACTAGCTGGTGTGTGTACATTTGTTTCTTTTGTTGGTCTGACATCTTCTATGGAGGATGGTAATCTCTTGTTAACCAAGTCGTGGTACATCCTTTGAACAACCGATTTATTACACGGTTTTCGAAGAGGCTTTCTCCATTGTTCTTTCTAGAAGAATCTAGTGATGTTTTCGTTAGAGTTCTGTGATCCGCTTTGAGTAACGGTATTATGTATCGGTGGAAATTTTTGGGAAATATTTTTTTTTTAAATACAAATGTTAAAAATATTTTTAACCTCGAAAAGCTATTTAACTCGAGCAGTTGCATTTGAATATTGTAATTTCGCATTTTTGCGAAGATATCGTTTTATAATACGAAAATTCGATATCGCAACAAAATGCGAAATCGTATTTTTTCATAATAGGGATTAGTGAATGATTAATCCACTAAATCCTACCCAGCTCCCAGAGCTGCTGGAAGTTTTCGCCTCGTCCGGTCCATTTTTTACCTTTCTTTCATGATGTTATCATACGATCATCCAAATTTATAATAACCCAAGGCAAGGTTGCTTGGCGTTGGTGATGAAGCCGTCTTACCTTTCTCTGCATCTCGCCACTCTGTACCGAATACAATCATCCAATATCCAATATAACGGGTGTTTTTTTAGGAGGTTTGTTTTTCCGATAGATGTCGTTTTATTTTATGACAGTTGTTTTGACAGCTCAAAGTGGCATTTCTACTCAGTATTGTTTGGCAAATCATTATGAATAGGTTAACTCCAGAACAACGTTTTCAAATCGTGGAAATTTATTTTCAAAATCAGTGTTCAATTAAAAATGTTTATAGAGCACTTCGTGAATTTTATGGTGCACATAATCGTCCGTCAGAGACCACCATAAAGAACGTAATTACCAAATTTCGGTCTACATTCACTCTTTTGGATGCCAAGCCACCGACAAGAATGAGAAGAGTTCGTACAGAAGAAAATATTGCTGTCGTTGAGGCCAGTGTCGAAGAAAACGACAATTTATCGATTCGTCGTCGTGCTCAGCAAATTGGACTTTGTCCATCGACTTTATGGAAAATTTTACGTAAAGATTTGGGTTTGGTGCCATACAAAATTCAATTGGTGCAAGAATTAAAGCCACACGACCATCGTTTGCGCCGTGAATTCAGTGATTGGTCGTTAAATCAATTGAACGAAGATCCATTTTTTTACCGTAAAATTCTCTTCAGTGATGAGGCGCATTTTTGGTCTAATGGATACGTCAACAAACAAAATTGTCGCATTTGGAGCAAAGATAATCCACACGCCGTTCTAGAATTACCAATGCATCCTGATAAATGTACTGTTTGGTGCGGTCTATGGGCTGGTGGGATCATCGGTCCATATTTCTTTAAAAATGAGGAAGGACGACGCGTTACCGTGAATGGAAATCGATACAGAACCATGTTAAATGAGTTTTTGTTGTCAAATCTTGAAGATATGGATATGAATGAAATGTGGTTTCAACAAGATGGTGCCACTTGCCATACAGCACGTGAAACAATCGACTTATTGAAAGAAACTTTCAACGACAACATTATTTCGAGAAATGGTCCGGTGAATTGGCCTCCGCGTTCGTGCGATTTGACGCCACTCGATTACTTTTTGTGGGGATACGTGAAGTCATTGGTTTATGTGGATAAACCTCAATCGATTGACGCTTTGGAAACCAATATTCAACGTGTCATTGCTGACATACGCCCTCAAATGCTTGAAAAAGTGCTGGAAAATTGGACCTCTAGAATGACATTTGTGAAAAATAGTCGTGGTAGCCATATGCCAGAAATTGTGTTTAAATGTTAAATGCCAAAAAATTATCTACCAAATAAAAAAAAATTTTGGTCATTTCATAATTTTATATGTGTTTTATTCAAAAAAAAAATCGGCAACCTCTTAAAAAAACACCCTTTATAATGGATTGGCCTTGTAATCCTAAGTGTTATCGACCCGAGTTTAAACTCTGAAGAGCTATATCTTCTTCCTGCTTAACGAACTTTAAATTATTATCGCAAACGTTGGGGTTGCTGGGTTTAATCACCTTTAGGATTTTATCCATTCGCTGCGCTCATTGTGTCTGGCCACATTCCACTTCCTTCTACTATTGTCTCTTTACAGAATATCTCTGTAAAAACCTTCGCTGCTTACCACATCTTAGGATACTTGTCTTTCGTGGGGCTCCTAACTCGCTATCAATATTTTTTATACCTCATTTCGTGTGCATTTCTTTGGTTCAAGTTCCTGTCTCGGTCTCGGTTTTATTTTAATTGTTTGTTTCCATTTTAGTTCCTCGAAGGTCAAAGGAAATATTGTCTACCTATGCAGAGATCCCTGCACACAGTCAAGGTTTTTGTAACCGAGGATTCCTCTTTAGAAAGCTGTGATCACAGTTGTTGTTCTTAGAGGCGGTTCACCGATTCTTGGTTGTATTTTAGGATTGCCTAAACGCGTTCCATTGATTTCAACAAATTTTATTCCACCGATGCTAGAGATGTTCAGGTCGAGTTGTCTAGTTAAATGCCTGTTACGTTCACGGGCAGTGGACCACATATATTGATAGAAACGAAAATATTCTGTCATTCCAGTGGGTACCACGATAATTCAATAAAATCGACAATTAACAGAAAACGACAATTCTGCGTATTCAGATTGCACACGTGTCGCTTCTACATCTCATTTAAGAAAGTGCATATCCCAACGGAGGGGAAATCAGAACATGCTAACGACACTTTCTACAACCATCTGCAAAGAGTTTTAAACAAAATTCCCCAATACGATGTAAAGGTCGTTTTGGGTGACTTTAATACACAAATCGGCAATGCAGACGTCATTTTTCTAGCCTCAATGATATTAAGCCCAAACGAGACTCCAACATCGATTCTGATCACATTATGGTAGTGGCGAAATATACCGTACGTCTATCTGCCATGTGTGATAATTGATTCCAACGAATCTTACATTGGAATACCGAAGCATTTAAAGCCTGGACAGGCAACCA
This sequence comes from Nephrotoma guestfalica, assembly GCA_963691935.1. Classification (NCBI taxonomy): domain Eukaryota; kingdom Metazoa; phylum Arthropoda; class Insecta; order Diptera; family Tipulidae; genus Nephrotoma; species Nephrotoma guestfalica. Next base: position 234,617,643 of record OY829915.1, on the reverse strand, counting down.
TTATACCCCATTATGTGGATAAAACTATCGATAACAAATGCTTCAACGGTAGAAGCACATGGCAGGATGAGAATTGTTTACATGATATCGAAAAAGCACTCTAACCGATTGAGTAGAACGACGAAACATAAGTTTCAGTTTAAGAGACAGTTAAAGAGACAGACACCGTTCTATAAAATAAATCGCTACCGACTTCTATCCACGTAGTAGCGCTGTTCTCAACAAATTTGGAGAATTACAAACGGAGACAAACGCCGTTCTAACAGTGTGGTGAAATAATTTCTCGTCACTCTTAAACAGACAGGCGTTATCCTTCACCGAGCAATCAACATCATTGCATCAATCTGTTAGCCATGTAGAAATCACACCTCCATGCTCCATCTTACAATGAAGTGCAAAGCGTCATATCAAAAATGAAAAATTCTAAGGCGCTTGGTGAGGATTCTTCTACCGCATATTACAGCTGCTTTTAGTTATTTGGTTGTGAGACAAAATCCCAGACGAGTGGAAATCACTCTAATTTGTCCAATACATAAAAGGACGACCGTCCAAATTTTAACTATCGCCGAATAGTTTTGCTCAACCGGCTTCAAGATTTGGCCAACGTAGGCCTCCTCGTCCAGATAGGATGATAACCGATCAAACTTATTTTCTGAGGATTGTGTAAGAAATGTACTAAGAAAAGAATATCCTGTACATTTTATAGTCATAGATTTTCAACAGGTGTATGGCAGCATCCAGAAAAAAAATAATGAAGTGCCTTATTCGCCGACTCAGCATGGCGCAGCACAGCTATTTATATTATAAATCAAGTTTATGCGGATGAAATATGCATGCTGATCCGTAACATAGCGTTGCTCAAGAATTTTTGCTTCTGTTAGAAACAACAGCACAACAAATCGGGCTCCGTATCGATTAAGCGAAAATCAAATATATGGCTTTCGGAAGAAGGCAAACACGTGGCTTTTCAGAGGCGACACGCAATATGAAAAGATGAATGAGTTTAAATATCTGTGATCGATGTTAAAGAAGGGGGGTCCTAGAAGTACCAGATTTATACGTCCTCGTGGGGATACGTCCAAATGGGTTGAGCGGCGTGGCAACGACCTACTTTCACAAAAAAGCACCAAGTTATGCACCTTATAAAAGGCTTTGGATTAAGTTTTCGGGTGGGAACGTGGAAATTTGCTAAGAGTATCTCCGCGCCAGAAAAAATGCAAATAAATATCGAAAACATCACCTTGCAAGCGGAAACGGAAACTCACGAGACTGCTTTGCCAACTTTTATTCGAGCTATTGCCCCATCGGGCGAGTAGGTCTTATCCCGTGCCCCACAGTAGAGGGAGGTTCAAAAATGAAAAGGCACTCGCTCTTTCCGGAATCCCCTCAGAGTTATTAAAACACGGAGGAGCTGCTCTTGCATCTAATCTATATGAACTTAACTCAACTTGTTGGAATATATCTTTTAAACACCACCTACAAAGTGTTTGCCACTGTTGTATTTGGTCGAATCATCCCCTTACCGAAATTATTCATTGGCGACATGTGATTTTCGTGACCGATGAGAAGCTAGTTTTTCTCCATAAGTTAACAACATCTTGCTCACTGTGTAGAATTGCCGTGGAGGAAACTGTTTGATCTCTTCGAGATAACATCAGGTGTGAGGCGGAGAGATGCGCTTGCACCTGTGCTGTTTAATCTGGCGCTTGATCACATGATACGAACCGTATTGAATCTTCGCGCTGCATATTCAATAAGTCAGGACAATTGGATATACAAATGATGTCTTCCTTCTTGGACGGAGGCCTAATGATATCAAGGACAATTTAATACCGCTTACTCTCTATACGAAACGGCTGGGTCTAAAGGTGAACAACAAAAAACTAAAATGTCTAGTAAAACCAAGAAGCATCCATGCGATAAATTTCGGAACAGACGACCATAACAAATGATGTACGCACTTAGAAATTAAAGCCCGATTAGCAGCCGGACATCGAGTCTTCTACGCGCATGATAAATGAATCTTGAAATCAAATATCTCTTTGGAGATTGTGCCATTATGGGGTTCATTAAACCCAACCGAATTAGATGGCTGATGAATGATAAGAAAAGTCGAAACTGTACTAGCATTCTACACTAACATTAACATTTAAAAGTCTCGCAATATATCGCTCAAAACAAAACTTTAAGTATCTATAAAGCGCAGATAAAACCAGTGGTAAATTTTGACAAAGAAGCGGATCTTGGAAATAAGGGAAGTTCCCGGCCGTGTCTGACGTCTTCTTGTTGCTAATCGAGTATTTCTGATCTTTAAAATCGTTTCAATATGGTTTCAAATGCATTTCTAAGAGGGGAGTATAAAATAGTTCGAAACTGTCTGAATTTCACCACGAAACAAATCCAATTAACACATTCCAAACATGTTTAAAGAAATTATACGGCTTTGAAACAACAACCGGCAAGCGGTAAGCGTTTAACTACCGTAACTATAAAATTTAGTAAGTCCAGTTTAAAGAATAAATTTTTTTATCTATAGGCTAGTTATAACATTGGAAAATCGGAAAATTCAGTTTTTCGATCATACTTTAAAATGTAACAAAAAATGTAAAATGTTGTCATCATTAGAATTTCACAACTTGTGCGGTTATGAGTTTTCGGTTTAGCTTCTGACGACACCACTCATTTATAAGGAATATAAATCTTTCTTAACCTATAACGACGACAAACTTCTATTTATTAGCTTATTATGTGGTCGTGTATGATTTAAGAAATAATTCTTAGGTGAGTCATTCTGAAAATCGAGTTCATTTTATACCATCTAAATCCTATCATCAACATGGGCAACGAACTATATTGAATCATCTAATAACAAAATTTTGGTTTCGGTATATGTACGACGTACATATCTACTAGGGTGATAACATAAGAGTTTTGTGGATGATTTATTTGGAAAAACCATGAACATTCTGGAATATAATATAATATTTTAGGGTAAGCGTACACGTACACTCTAAAGGTTTTTCCACTTATGTATAATCTCCATAATAAAAAATCACTTCACTTCTCTCCATATATAAATTGGAATAACCCTTAATTATTTTTAATTAATAATTAAAAAATAAATATCTAAAAATGGATTTAACAATATTAATAGTAAAGTAATAAAAAATGAAGAAGAGCGTCGCGATAAGCCAAAGATGATTCAAAAGAAATTCAAAGTCAAAATATTGAACAATCTAATAAAAATTTTCACCCAACATCAATATAAATTGTATATACAAATACTCGTCTTCTGCACATGTAGTAGAATGCGCACACACACGAACAAAACTGTTCATATAAATTTTCCAAAAATAGAATGCGTCAACAGGATTTTCATTTTTCATCTATGTACACGATATTTTGTTTTTTTATGACGTAACATCATAAAAAAATTTAATAATAAAAAATCAATTCATTTAACACGTATCTCGAAAAAATATGCACTGTGTCGATGTGAGGTTGATGCATGGGTTGTGGCGGATTTCAAAAATCTGTGACGTAAACATATAGTATGTGGAAACAAAGTTAATGATGCAGTTCGTTATTTGCTGGGTACAATGTCTCTGACTAGAATTTCAAACGAGGCCTGTTGATGAACACGAAGTAATGGCGGCAGATATATTTTAAATCAATAAATATTCATCCTAAAATAAGTCATCGCTCAAAATTAATAATCCTAGTGTCCAGTCGGTCAAAAATGATAAAAAATATCATGATATTTTTTATTACGTTTTGCCATAAAACGCACTCATTGGGTGCGTTCACTGCAAAATAGCGATGTCGGTGTGATGTGATGTCGAAAATGTCAAACCGACATCGGTGTTAATCGAAACAACATTTTCAACCACTGAACGACATATTGTTATTTTCTGTCAAATTGTTGTTTTGTGTCAAAGATATGTCTAGCATTTTTTTTGTGATTTTAATAAAGTGTCTAACATATATTAAATTAAAAAAAGTAATTTCAATTTAAAAAAATTAAATGTAATATAATATTAATAATTTTTTTTAATTCAGAACATGTCTGATCAAATAAAAAAAACGATTGTTTCAATCGCAATTGAGCATGGATGAAGATTAATTGAAAATATTTCCAACATTAAAAAGTTATCTTATGAGTTATCAGACTGCGAAGGCGAGGAAATTATATTGAATCAAAAGGAGACCCCACCACGTATTAATTTGTATGTTGAAACAATTGAATCGAATTACAATTCAATCGAGTTTCAACAGAATTTTCGAATGTCTAGAGATGCGTTTGAGAAATTCCTCGGCATATTTAATACAAATTTGCATTTAGTACGTGGTGGGGAAAATTTAAAAATATCGCCGGAAAAACAACTACTTGCGGTTATATGGATTTTGGTTACTCCCGATTCATTTAGATCAATTGGAGAAAGATTTGATTTGGCGAAATCATCCTTATCAAAAATATTTTTTCATATAGTTGATTTTTCACATCACATCGCCAATACCATTATTCATTTTCCCGACACTTCGCGGAAATTAGAAATCAAAACCCATTTTGAAATCAATAACAGGCTAAAAGGGGTAATAGGAGCGATTGACGGAACTTATGTTCCATACAAAGTACCTGCTGATCAAATGGCGCACACGAACCGTAAGATGTTTACAGCAGTAACATTACAGGCAATTTGTGACCATAAAATGCGCTATGTCGATTGTTTTGTGGGCTACCCCAGTTCAGTACATGACAACAGAATATTCACGTTTTTATAAAAATGTACAACAGGACGTGGGATTTTATTTTGACCAGGACGAAAAGATTCTAGGTGATAAGGCTTACCCACTAGAATCATGGTGTATTCCTCCGTTTATTGATCGGGGAAGTCTCACTAATCGCCAAAAAGATTTAACAAAATACACGCATCGTGTACGCATAATTTTTGTTTCGTTAGGCAAGTTATCGAGCGAACCTTTGCCTTGCTGTTTGGTCGTTTTCGAAGGCTACGTTACCTTGATGTCAAAAGAGTTGAATGTATACCAGCAACCAATATGGCAGCCTGTGTTTTACATAACATTTGTATCGACTTTCCCGATATTAATGTAGCAGATTATCTTAACGAAGGATTAGAATACGCTCAACATAATACTCCGGAGGATATTGAAATATCGCGAACAATTACAACAACTGGGAATTCTGTAAGAAATGCAATGATGGAATAAATGATAAATTAGTTTTTAAAGATTGTATATTTCAAATTTATCTATTCTTTCATATTTCATTTTTATAATATTCACATTTAAATTAAAAAATTTAAGCAACAAAAAACTAATTAATAAAAAATAAAAAAAATTAAAATTATAATTTTTCAATTAATTTTAACATAAGATCATTATGTTGTACGAGCGCTCGTTCTTGTAGCTCTAGCTGATGCAGTGTGAGCATATTGGCAGTATCCAGTTTTGCCATTTTCTCTTTGTGACGATCTGCACTCTCCTTCCAAAAATCCGAAATACATTCGGCCACCGTAATTCGATGGCGTTTTGCAGACGGCCGTTCACAATATTCTCCACATTTGTTTTGGGGAGCAATTCCTCGTGGACATTGCAACCCGTATTTCGCATTTGCGTTAAAACTTCGTTATTTATAGGAATCATTTCCATATTACCATCTAAAAAACACAAAAATTAAACATTTGTTAGTACCAAACAATTAAATAAATAAGTTAATATAATTACCATCATTTAATGAACATACTAAATTTTGTTCTTGAATACAATTGTTTGTTGCGGGGTCAACAGCAAACTGAATAATTTTTTCCATTTTTTATTTAAAATTTTATTATTTTTATTTTAACAGATTTTTAAATTCATAAATTTTCACCAAAAAATAAATTCAACAAAGAAAAAACAAATTAGACATATAGTGACACCAGCTTACTACACTCTAGACTGCAGTTAAAAAAAGTTACTTTTTGATTACGACAACTTATGTGGTGAACATTATATGTTGTCACAATTTTTGTTTAGTGAACGACAAGTTGTCGATAAAAGTAACTTTTTGTAACTTTTTGTTGCGCATTGAACACACTCATTTATCACAAAAAAAACCAAGAAATTATTTGATTCTAACTTTCAAAGTTTTTGTATATATACATATTTTGTTTAAACAATTTTATTGTGATGAGAGGTCACGATTTTGCTAACATTTATGTGATCTTTACACTTTAAATTGTTATCAATTCAACGTAAATTAATATTTAAATGACCAGCAAGAAACACTAGAAAACTATGTCCATATTTACGAGTATCAGGAAAGATTTTGACAAGTGCATTTTGACGTACAAAACTAATTTACAATTTTATTTCAAATTGGTTGTTCACTCGGTTTTGACATACAATTATACGGAGTGAAGTTAGCGTCACAAAAAATATCATGATCATTTTTATCATTTTGGTCGGACTGAACACGCCGAATAATAATCGAAATTTTCGAAATTATTTTCTTTAAAAACTCACAAGGCATAACAAACGTTTGTCCTCAAGTTGAACAACAATTTTAATAAATTGTTTATATTTTCGAATTTGCGGAAAACAATATCAATTTTGTATCTTGGAGTACCTTTATTTGGACAATCACCTACATTTTTGCAAAATTTAATTATGAAGAGTTAATTATCAACATATCATTAGCGATTTATCCAGTCATCTGTAAAAAATACCAATATTATTTCAATTTTGGGAAATCAACAGTAGCAGACAGGACGGAATGCACATTGTGGCGTGCATATATAAATTTAACATTTGTAAGTACCTTTATTTTTGAATTTGTTTATCAGGGTACCAACTTACAATTATTGTATTTAATTTTTATCATGATGCTCGAAATCGCCGTCACATTATCCATTTTTTCGTTAATTTTTTTTGTATTTGTTCGTTCTCGCGATTTTTCGTTGAATGTGTTAGTGATAGTGAAGATTCAAATGACACTGTTAATAATGACAATTTGACATCTAGTTCTCATAATGGAGAATCACTTATTCCATTGACAAAATCGCAATTACAAGAACTGATTAATGCTCAAATTCAAGTTTCGCAAAATTCGTCTTCATCGTTCATCAATTCTGGTGGTGTTCAATCTGGAAATCTTAATACAACATCTTTTCAAACCGTTGCTCATGTCTCGTTCAAGCCTCCACAACCACTTTTTAATCAAAATCCTATCGTGTGGTTAGCAATTTTGGAGCAACACTTTATGGTTGCAAATATTAAGGCTGGAAGCACAAAATATTTGCATGCTGTTAGTGCTTTGGATCCAAGTCTGCATAATACCTTTGCAGATTTAATTACTCGTGGCCAAGTTGATCAACCATACTCTACATTTAAAAAGGAAGTTATTAGAGTATTGGGAGAGTCCGAGAAGACTAAATTGCACAATATTATACATGGACTGACATTGAGTGATATGAAACCATCACAATTATTAACAAAGTTTAAATTGAACGCTGACGGTGACGTTGAGTCGTCTTCCACAACAGGTTCAAATGGTATTTACCTTATTCACGGATAATGTTCCACTCATGGTTCTTGCAGAACGTGCAGATACAATTTTGGAAACAATGGAACAACCACAGATCAGTTTAGTCGAACAGTCCTCATCAAAAGAAATGTCAACAAATCATGATGTAGAAGACAAATTCGAAAAATTCCGTATACAAATGTTAGCTCGTCCAGATCTCATTCAAGAAATCGTACAATTAATAGCAATCAGAAATGTTTTTATCACAGCCGTTTTGGTGATAAAGCACTTAATTGTACTGTAGGTTGTAAACATTACATGAATTTCACTAGTAATCCGAAGCTTTCAAATTCAAAAAACCAGTAAATGATCATCAACTTTCGGCGACAAGTAATGATGATCAAGTATCAAGTCGCTTATTAACGTTCGAAATTAATTCTGGAGTCAGTTTTTTGATTGATTCGAATATTTAAATTAGATATCGGTCTTCGTCGAGAATTCATATGGATATTTATCGTCGCGGATGTTACTCCGCCCATCATCGGTGCGGATTTTCTTAAAAAAACAGGTCTTCTGGTAAATATTCGAAAAAGTAGACTTATTGATCCATTAACTTCCCTGTTTACCATCGGTTTATTGAAAACTGAGCAAATTTCTTCGTTATCTTTTATTGATAAGACTAAGTTGCATCCTGCAATTCAGCAGTTTATAAAATTTCCCAAAGTCACTAGTCGCTCATTAAGTTCGAACAAGGTCAAGCATAATGTCACACATAGGTTGGAGGTTGGAGACTAATGGTCATCCAGTATCATTTAAAGCACGCAGATTGGCACCGGACAAATTAAAAATTGCCAAAGAAGAATTTGAACGTTTGATCACACAAGGTACATATCGACCTAGTGACAGTTCAAGGTCCAGTACTTTACATTTGGTTAAGAAAAAGAATGGTGATTGGAGGCCATGTCAAGATTTTCGTCCTCTTAATAGAATTACTCTTCCTGACCGTTATCCAATTCCACACTAGCAGGCTTTTTCTTATCAATTGAAAGGTTGTAATGTGTTCTCTCAACGTTTGTATTAAGTGGATTAGGGTTCTGTTTTGTGTACTTGGATGTCGTGTTAGTGGCATCAAAATCGTTTGATGAACATTTAGCACACATCAAAATAATTTTGCAAAGATTTTCAGAACATGGTCTCGTGATAAATGCAGACAAGTGTGTTTTTGCACAATCACAAATTAAATTTTTAGGTCACATGGTGACTAGTAAAGGTATCTTACCTGATCACGAACGTGTTCAAGTTATCCAAGATTTACAGAGACCCAATACGGTCAAGCAACTTAAGCATTTTTTAGGAATGATAAATTTTTATCGTCGTTTCCTGCCTAATGCAGCTGCAGATCAATCATTGCTGAATAACTTTTTGAAAGGATATAAAAAGATTAGCAACCCATCAATAGTGTGAACATCAGAAACCGATAAAGCATTCACTGAATGTAAACTAAAATTATGTCCGGTTACTCTAGCTCATCCATGCATTTCTGCTCACTTATCAATAATGGTAGATGCGTCTGATGTGGCTGTTGGTGCAGTTGTGCAGCAATTCGTTGCAAATAGTTGGCAACCTCTTAGTTTTTTTTTCTGTCAGGCTCACTGATACACAACGAAAATATAGTGCTTATGGTCGAGAATTGTTTGCGGCATATTCAGGGGTTGTAACACTTTAAATATTTATTAGAAGGACGTAACTTTAATTTATTTATTGATCATAAACCGTTAACTTTTGCTTTTAATCAGAATCTTAACAATGCATTGCCTAGGCAATTTAGACATCTGGATTTTATTGGGCAGTTTACCACTGATATTCAACACATTTCCGGTGCGGACAATATTGTTACAGATACTCCGTCACGTATCGAGCAGATTGATCTACCGGAGCGGATTACATGGCAATAGCAATAGCGCAAGAGGAAGATGAAGAGATTCAGAATATATTGATTTCAAACAATTTCCGTTATCATTCAATTCGAACAATTCTTCGAGCAAAGTACTATATTGTGATGTGTCGACTTGTTTGTCACGACCATATATTCCAGTAGATTTTCGTAAAGTTGTTTTTGAAACATATCATCATCTTTCACATCCAGGTGTTAAAGCGTCGTTAAAATTATTAACCAAGCATGTCATATGGCCATCCATTAAACATGACACAAAGGTAATGGCGCAGAGTTGTTTGTCGTGCCAAAGATCAAAAGTTGCGCGTCATACAAAATCGCCGCTTGGATCGTATTCATACACATCGCGAGGTTTTGCTAAAGCGTATTTGGATGTCATCGGCTCATTGACCATTTCGGAGGGACAACGTTATTGTGTGACAATGATTGATCGTTTTTCTCGTTGGCCGGAAGCTATTCCAGTGCTAGATATCTCTGCTTTGACTGTTGCATTCGCTATTTATTCAACATGAAATGCTAGATTTGGCTACCAGAATCAATTATCACAGATCAGGATATTAAATTTGAGTTGCATTTATTTACAGAATTGTCGGTTTTACTTGGTTTTGAAAGAAAGCGTACGACAAGTTATAATCCAAAAAGTAATGGAATGGTAGAACGTTGGCATCGTACTCTTAAAGCTGCCATTATGTGCCATCATCGTCCAGACTGGACGCATATCTTACCCTCAGTTTTATTAGGATTAAGGACAGGTACGTATTCCAAGTGCTTTCATAGAACAAAATTTTAATAATAAAATTTCGCAATCAGAATTTATTCAGAATTTAAAAGGTCATTTTAATGAAATTAGGTATACACCAGCATCGCGTCATAGTGAACGTAACATCTTCGTAAGTAAAGACCTACTGACTTGTTCACACGTATTTTTGAGAACAGATTCTTTGAGGAAATCTTTACAACGACCGTACACCGGTCCTCATGAAGCAAAGTTAGGGTATTAATCGATTGACTTAAACCATGTTACAGTGAGAGCTTGTGCACTGAACAAATATTTCAAGAAAGAGAGTGTGACACTTCTAATACATCATCACGAGACACTTTGAGTAGTTCCACTTCCAAACCAGTCAAAATGGTGTCGTTTGGGTGTGAGTCAAAAGTACATCAAGTACCGACACCGGTTTCGGCAAGGGCAGGATAATTAACATTCCTACACGTTTCAAGTAGTTTCAGAATTCGTAAAAACCAGGTTTTTACTGGTTGGGGAGTATTGTGGCGTTATTTTGACAAGTTTTATTTTTTAATATTTTGATTAAAATTCTGTCAAGTTGGTATTCCTTGCAAATACATTGCATTGAGGATATTCGTTTTTTAATTTAATTCTCTATTTAATAGTTTTTTGTTGTTTTTAAAAATAAAATTGAAAACTTATCGATACATCGATATTTTTTTAAACTCACCAGGGGGTCAAGTCGCGTTCCGTGAAAGTATGAAAATGAAAGTTTTTTTTCATTGGCAATCGAGTAGGTTTGAGTTGCCCATAACAAATTTTGATTCCACACAGTGGAATTTAAAATTACGTGCGAATAATTCAAGCTACTAGATTACTAATGAAAAAAGCTTTTCATTTTCATTATTTCACGGAACGCGACTTGACCCCCAGCAATCAATCAATATTTATTTTTGTTTTTTTGACAAGTTGTACAAAACAAACGGAAAACCAATAATGGACGATACAAAGTTCGAAATTCAATATTTAAACGACTCTTTTGAATATGACATTAATGAGGTAGATTTAAACCGAAAAAATTAAGATCATGCTGTGGTTGGTGTTGCCGAATCTCCAACAAAAAGCCTTTGTGACAGTACTAGTCGAACCAGCAAACGCTGGTTGCTGAACCAGCAAACGAAAGGAAAATAAAATTAAAAGAACCATCCGTAATTTTCAATTGATGCCTATGGTAATCATCCGATTTTGCCACTGATGTCATTTGAAAGGTTAAGTCCATAGATGTCATCAGTATACAATGCAATTTTGGCACAAATTCTACGAATGATTGGTCATTTGACGTGTGCCACTCAAAGAATTCAATGAACGAGTTTTACTCAAAAAAATCTATCGCGACCAATTCGTTTGGAAATCAAACCTATTTTGAAAGGTCAAGCCTATAGCAATCATCCGATAATAGTGGCATTTTGGTACAAACTCTGCGATGTCTTGTTTTTTAAATGCAACATTTCCCAACAACCATGCCTTTTCAACTAAACAAACTTTGAACAATATGAATCGACAGAGAAACGGTTTAACTACATTAAAATTATCAATTTTACAAATCTACATTTGGAACTCTTATCAAAATCCCATTTTCAGTGCACAACTGAGTTTTAGTCCAATCGCGACTACCTAAAATTAGTATTTGAAATCCACGATTTTGATTTCCGCAATTTTTATTTCCGGGATTTTGATTTCCCGGATTTTGATTTGCGGGATTTCAATTTCCGGGATTTTGAAAACCGTGATTGTGATATTTGAGATTTTTGGCTCCCAGAATCTTGATTTTCGTCACCCTTAATTTTATAACCCATCTTGACACATGCAGCCCGCAGAACGTGGGTAAGCTACCGCTGATGTAAGTCATTGCACAAAAATAAATGTTCTGGAGTGCACACACACAAATTTATTTAATTTTTTGGACAAAATCGAGCATATTGTGAGCAAAACTATATCGAGACCCATTTTTTTAAAATCACAGCCGGATGTAACTTTAATACATCTAATAAATTTTACTTCGAGTAAAACACTTTAAAATTTCAAAACAGTCTTTTTCCAAGTTAGAGAACGAGATATCGGGTCACAGTGACTTCTTTAAAATGACTTGAGTATCGGCAGGCAATTGAGTTCTCTATTAAAGGGTGGTTAAATTTTAAGGGCCGACGTTGAATGTGAACCACACCTAAACGTCAAGTTTTTTTCTGCATTTAATTTGACATTTCTCAATTTCAGACTAACTCAATTTGAACCATGGATAGATACACAATCGAGCAACGCGTTAAAGTTATTCAGGCATATTATGAAAATGGACGTTCAAATCAAAATGCATATCGTGCACTTCGTGATTTTTTCGGTCAATTTAATCGTCCAAATGTGCGTACAATCGGAAAAATCGTGCACAAATTTGAGCAAACCGGGTCTGTAGGTGATTTTAAAACACCAGTGCATGCTCGTACAGCTCGTACAGCAGAAAATATTGCTGCTGTTCGCGATAGTGTGGCTGAAGGGCCGTCCACCTCAACTCGTCGTCGTGCCCAACAATTGCACCTCTCACGCTCGTCGTTGATGAACATTATGCATCAAGACTTGCATTTACACGCTTATAAGGTGCAATTGACTCAATAACTAAAGCCTCTTTACCATTCCAAACGTCGTCAATGGTCAGAATGGGGGCAAAAAATGGCAACAGTGGATGATCAATTTTCGAAGAAAATCATCTTCAGTGATGAGGCACATTTTCACCTCAGTGGATTCGCCAATAAGCAGAATTGCCGCATTTGGGCGAATCATAATCCAAGAGTGACTGTTTGGTGCGGTTTATGGGCTGGCGGCATCATCGGGCCGTATTTTTTCTAAAATGAGGCCGGTCAGGCAGTTACTGTGAATGGTGTTCGCTATCGTGAGATGATAACGAACTTTTTATGGCCCGAATTGGAAGATATGGATGTGGACGATATGTGGTTTCAACAGGACGGTGCTACTTGCCACACAGCTAACGAAACAATGGCTCTTTTGCTCGACAAATTCAATGGCCGTGTTATCTCACGTGGTGGCGATGTCAATTGGCCGCCAAGATCATGTGATTTGACACCGTTGGACTTCTTTCTTTGGGGTTATTTGAAAGAAAAGGTGTACGTCGATAAGCCAGCAACAATTCAAGAGCTAAAGGATGAGATAATTCGGCACATTAACGGCATAGAACCTCAATCATGCCTAAGCGCCATGGAAAATTTGGACCATCGGGTGGAGGTGTGCCGCCGAGGTCGCGGCGGTAATTTGGCCGATATTTTGTTCCATACATAATTGAACCATACCATATTATCATAATAAAAAGAATTGACAATAATTTCCTAAATAATTTGTGTTTTATTCAAAATCAACATCGGCCCCTAAAATTTAACCACCCTTTATATTGGAAATTTACTGTTAAAGTTAACTGAAAATTTCCAACCGAAAATATCGGTAATGAAGCCTTGGTCGTAAGAACAGAAAATGTCGATAATGCAAATTTAAATGATCATTAGAAAAATATCAGTATAACAATTGTCGGTAAGGCGGGTCCATTTGAATTGCAAGCTGAAAAATGTCGATAATGTAGACTTGATCGTAACATCTGTAAATAGTTACGCGAAAAATATCGATAAAGCAGACCTATGGATCGATGGATAGTGTAGAAGTTAGCCGAATATTGTCAACCAAAAAATATCGATAAGGGGTGGTTCGATCAGCGATCAGTCTATCTAACATACTATGAAACTTTGAATAGATCAATCGATGACCAACCGGGAATATACGAATTTATATTCCGTAAACAATATCCGAAATATCTGGCTTTTTCTATGATTATTGATTACGTCCCAACAATTATCAAGCTCAAAATTGTTTTCGAGAGTTCCGCACTAAACTCTTTTCATATTCTCGTGGCAATTTCACCTCAACTGATCACCCACAGCCACATGGTTTCTCCACGAGGATGACCATGGAAAATTGTAGGGAGACTAATATTTCCAAATAAAATTCTTCGTTTGAACCCATGAAATCTGACATAAAAACTCAAACCTCGTTCTTCCAGTATTTTTAAATAATTAGCGTTTTCTCGGAAAAGCTTACACCCAAAATAAATTTATTAATTTATTACGTGACGATAATTACTAACCAAATTAATTATATCAAACATAAATATGCTTATAGGATTTGATATTTATGTAAATTGCCTACAACAAAAGATTACGAGCAGTAAAACATAGAACGTTGGGGGAATGGGGACAGAATGTATATACACAATAAACGTCTCAATCATATGTGAACGTTTATGTAAAACGCAATAACACGAACAACAAAACGTTTTATTGATTCGAATAAAATTCTGTGTTTCAATTCAATCGCGAAGAATTCTTGGAAATCACAATCATTTTACATTACGCACACGATAAATAATGTGACCGTGGCATGAAATCGTGATACGGTGACGAGTTTGGGCGACAAAATTATATAAAGAATTAACCTTAGCGTGCATACTTTTGTGCCGAGAAGGAATTATCGGCTAAATTGTCTCGATTTATTCGATTAAGTAACTCATTCATATCCTAAATACGTTTTAAGACCGCATGCAACCTATAAAATTGATGGCGCGTACTATAAATTTCGAAATAAGACATAAAACATCTTGACGAAAATATGAAAGAACACCAACATAACAATAAAAAGCATCTTAAATGCATTCAAGTGTTATGATTTATAAAATGTGTATAGCCAAGCCATATACTCGTATACAGTCACAACAAGCAACAACAATAAACTTTTTATGTTGCAAGGATTAAAGGATAGTTTTGGGATACGGTTTTTTGGTATTAAATAGTTTTAACGTGGGGCACGTGTTACAATTATACGCACGTATTGCATATGGTCATGATTTTGTGTCGAAGTCGATGTATATGAATTTTGTCCTTTTAAAGGCTGTAATTACGAGTATATATGACATATGCTTAACCTTAAATCGACTGGCACGCAAATACTAGCATAATGAATCCAATATGTGATAACAGATCTGAGATAAGACGATCATCTGTTAATCGGTTAATTAATTTTGAACAACAGACCCATTTGTCAAAATATTAATAAACTATCTTATTTATTTAACTACCGCACCTTTTATATATAAAACATAATTTACTGGGGCACGTGTGCTCTTCATTTTTATATGTCTATCCTACACAACAATAAATTTTGAACGGTCCTCTCAACTCAATTTTATGTGTTAACACCACACTACATACTCGTACATAACAACAATAATTTTATTTTTCAAAGAAATGAAAACCCAAACCATAACTAAAAACGTTGCTTAAGCGATCTTTATTCGAAGGTGCACATTATGAACGATAATACAAGGTATGTATGGTATACAGTCTGTACAAAGAATTTAGATAATGTCTCAAAAAGGGATGTGAGTTGGAAATTGAAGATTAATAAATGCCGTCAGTGGCGTACATAGCAGATACGAGGTTGGCGATGGCTGGTTAAAAACCTAGAAGGATTACGACAACATGACGAGAAGACACCAATACAGCTCAATTCGAAAAAAAAGTCACAATGATATCGCCTTTAATATTACTAAATATGGGCATTCCCGTTTTAAAGTAAATTTGCGGGATTTGCTCACATTTAACGATACCTTAAGACGGCTCATGTATCAGAACACCTAATTGCCAAACTCTTTCAAAATGACTTATATAAAATCACGCCTTAGAAAGCATCTATTCAATTCATCACACATACACTCCGCGACACTTGATTACCCTCACTTGAAAATTTTCCATAAAACCTAAGATAATACGCCTAATTATTTGAATATTTGTCATCACCTTTGGTTTTATCTTATCTAACTTTCCAATGACTAATACGCATGCAAGTCATGCAGTGCGAGTGGAAACTCCCCATTTTTATTCTTGTGCTTACTTTAACTGCGACACTTGATTACCCTCATCTGAGAAATTAAGTAATAAAACCCATTATGTTCTATAGGTTTGATATTTTTCTTTATTTAATATTTAGTATGTTCTCCATTTTTTCTTACAACATCATAAATTTTATTAGGCAAAGACCTATAAAGATTTTGTATAAATTCTATTGATACTTTCTCGAAAGCGTCATACACAGGTGCCATAAGGTCATTCCGGCATTCGTATTGCCTTCCATTCGAATAAATTTGTCTCGATAACCATCCCCAAAGATGTTCAATAATATTTAAATCCGGAGACAAAGCCGGCCAATTCAAAACTGCCACAAAATAGCCATTCAAAGCTGTGTGGATTGTTGCGTTATCCTGCTGGAAAATCCACAGCGATGGCCTTCAAACATTTCGTCAAAATTGACTTTTTGCGCTTCTAGGAGCTCGATGTAGCTTTGCGAGTTTTCTCAGCCTTCCAGGACAACCAAATCAATAGCACCGATAGCTCCGATTTCTTCAAATCATGGAAGTAATGTCTAAAACCATCTGGTCCACCTGAATTAAACTTTTTCTCCTCCGAAAAAATAACCTGGAACCATTCTTCCTTCCACTGCTTTTTTCATAATTTCTTGTCGTCTGAGATGTGAACACTTTTTTATCATTCTCTGAACAATACGGACACTGGCTGAGACTCCAATTTTCTGCTTTATTTTTTTTGCAGATAGCATCGAATTCGAAGCTTTGCGCAAAATAGCTCTATGTTCCCGTTATGTTGTCGCCCTTGCCGTGCAATCTCTTCGAGTTTTTCCGTAAGTTTCTGGATCTTTGAGATATTTGTTGATGTCCAAGAATTGCGACCAATTTTTTTGGAAATCACGCATTGGAATAATTTTCTTGTTTAAGCGCAAGAATTTTTCCAATTTCTACCTTTGTTAGGGTTTTTTCTCGACCCATTTTCACCACTATCAATTGCAGCTGGTAATAAACTTAATAAATTGATGATGAACTATTAAACTGAACACAACTAAATTTATTTACACGCACTGTACGCCTTCGACGCCAAAAGCAAAGTGATGAAGATAATCAAGTGTCGCAGTTTAAATAAGCAAATGAATCGAAATGTTGAGCTTCCATTTCGCATTGCATGGAGGTGTGTGTATTAGCCATTGGAAAGCTAGTTAAGATAGACATCACCAAGGTGATGAAAAAATTTCAAATAATTAGTCACATTATCTTAGATTTTATGAAAAATTTTCAAGTGAGGGTAATCATGTGTCGCGGAGTATCTCTTTCGGCATTAAGGCTGTGTGGTACTCAAATTGTCAAAATGATGTTAAGTAAAAATCAGTTGTTGACCATAAACTATTACCAATTGACCTAATTCTTTCGTTAGGATGAACTTAGATGTATAATTGAGGGATTAATACATGACTATCAAGATTAGTCTTGAAATCACGTTTAAAATGTTAAATTTAGTTTAAAAATATTAAAAATTTCGAAAAATTACTTCAAACGATAAGTTTAATTGTTTTACGCCGCAATGACGTTTATTTTTGGAAAATTTACTGTCACCAGATGGCAAATTACGAAATAAAAAGTGTGTCGGAGATAAATGGTTGTTAATTTACATAATATTAGAATATGCAATGTTTAGATCAGCAATAATGCAAAATCATAAATTTATTAATTAATTTTACACATATCAACAATATAAGTAAAGTTTATTAACCAAATTATGGTATTCAAGCTTATTAAAGAAACAAACCACTACATACATTTAGGGGCATTTAAATATCGTCAGTTTTTCTCAGTACCATACAGCCTTAAGAAGAATTATGAGGCAGCACGGAGAACTCGTGAATTCGTGATTTTTTTGGTGTAAATAATCGCCCAAATGAGTCAACAGTTTATAGGTTAGTGAAAAAATTTAAAAAGACTGGTTCTGTCAAGGATCGAAAAAAATCTGGCTGACCAAAAAGTGGGCGTTCTAGTCACATTGCTGCTGTCGTCATCTATCGACTGTTTGGCAAATTTTACATAAGGATTTGCATTTGCATCCTTACAAAATTCAATAAACAGAAAAATTAAAACAAACAGATCATTATTAACGCAGAACGTAAACGGGTGACATAAACTGGCCATCTAGATCATGCGATTTAACGCCATTAGAAAACTTTCTTTGGGGTTCTTGAAATGTAAAATTTATGTGAATAAACCAACAACAATTGCACAACTTAATGCGGTAACGTGTGAGCGAGTACTTAAAAATTTTGATTTTCGTATAGAAGCCTGTAAACGTACCAGTGGTGGACATTTAAATGATATCATTTTTCACATATAAATTGTTAAAAGTTATAGTTTTCCAAAAAATGAAAAACACCAGAAAAATCTAAGTATTTCCATGTTTTATTTTAAAAAAACATCTAGGCGCGACTTTTGAAAGACCCGCTCGTCATTTCCGGTAAAATATAAAAAATGATCGGAACTATTTTGTTTCAAATTTTATTTACAATCTTGTTGCTTTTAATTATTTTCGTAAATGCCATACTTTTCAAAATACTTGCAAAAACAAAAAGCTCCGATGGAAGCAGCCGAATTCTCTCGGATCCTCGATGAAAAATTTACGAAAATCGTTATTTCCGGTTAAATTTTGAAAATATTATCTGGACCGATATTGTTGCAAATTTAATTTAGAATCTTTTAGTTCTTCTTGCTCGACAATGACATACTTTACAAAATATTTACAAAAAACGAAAAATCTCCTATGGAAAGTACCACTTTCGTCTAATAATCACTGGGATCGAATTAATGATAAAAGCTTAAGTATTAAGTTTCATCCCAGTCGGACAAATCGTCTGACCTGTAGAGAGAACACAGACATTTAATTTGCACGCACACACACATATAGACTTTTTAAAAAAAATTCAAGTGCCCTCCGAGGGGGGCAGGTTTGGCGAATAAGGCGGGTGCGGTAGCAGATCCCATCTCAGCGTTTTGATGGTGTCCTGGCCGATGGAAGTGCGATGGCATGGAGCGTTGTGGTCCCCATTGACTGTTTCAGCAGCTCATAGTACACGATTCCTTTCTAGTCCTACCAAACACAGAGCATTGTCTTCTTTCCGAAGCGCTTTGGCCGTGCCGTCGATGTTCTTGCTACGTCAGGTGAAAGCCACGATTGTTTGCGTTTGAGATTATTAAAACAGATCCACTTCTCATCTCCCGTAACAATTCGATGCAGAAAACTCTTTCTTTCATGCAGCGAAAGCAAACTTTCGCAAGTGGCTCTTCGATTTGGCGGCACACAAAAACTCAGATGTTTAATGGACTTCATTGCGAAACAACGTGTATACGGTACTGTTCGATGCTGGATGTATTCAGTTGAGTGGCAGAAAAGAGGTTTGCCTCACTCACACATTCTTCTTTGGATAGAAATTCCTGATCCTGAGATAGATCCAGAGTTGCACGACGTGGTGAAGACCAATATGTTCCACGGTCCATGCGGACAACACAATCCCACTTCGGTTTGTATGTCCGACAATAAATACACAAAACGCTATCCATGTACTTTTATTTCGGAAAGTCAAACTGGAAACGATGGTAATCCACTCTATCGGCGTCGCTCACCAGATGACAATGGCAGAACATTCATCACTCATGGATCGTGCCATATTCGCCAATATTGTCAAACGCATATCAATGTTGAGTTTTGCAGTTCGGTGAAATCGATTAAGTACGTATGTTATTGGTGTTGAACGAGATGAAATCAGCAAGTTTATATGTGAACTGCAATGAAGCACCCTGGAGAATAATTTCATTTGCGATTCATGAACGTCATCCGACTGTTGTGCATCTGACAGTTCATTTGGAAAATTGCCCAAGAGTGTAACGCAGAAAACGCAGCACAGCGAGTGGAAAGACCACCAGCAACAACATTAACGAGTTTCTTTTCAACTTGCGCCAATGTTCCGTTTGCGAGAACATCGCTTTAGATGGGTATCCAGGTGTGTTTTCAACTGATGTGTTGGGGCGAATTTACGTAGTTCATCCAAAGAACCACGAATGCTTCTACTTTCGGTTGCTTTTGGTTAATGTGCGCGGTTCAACTTCGTTTGAATCATTGTAGACTGTGAATGTTGCGGTGTGTGCAACTTTTCGAGAAGCATGTCAACAGTTACAATTGCTTGAATACGACAATCACTGGAATCAAACGTTAAACGATGCAATAGCTTCTTCGCCTGCCAATCAAGTTCATACACTTCTCGCTATGATCATCGCAGAAGACATTTTACATCGCTTTCGAGTCGCGATAGGGAATTTCGAATTGCAAATGAACGATGACATCTATCATGAAGCGTTAGTGCTGATTGAAGATTTGTGTTTGCTTATGAGTGACAAACTGTTGACTGAAATTCATATGCCAGTGCCAAATCGTCAAACTAGAGATGTATTGAATCGTGAATTGGAACGCGAGCGTGCTTACGACACAACAACTTTGCAACAACAAGTACAAACAAATGATCCGCTGTTGAATGAACAGCGAAAGGTGGACTATTTTTAGAGCAGCAATACGTACTCAAAGTGGCATTACGTTAGCTCTCACATCTACCGAAATTTCTGCAACACTGTTGGAAGGTGGAAGAACGGCACATTCAGCACTGAAGCTTCCGTTAAACCTGCAAACCAGCGAAAATTCTGTTGGCAACATTTCAAAGCAAACAGCCATGGAAAAAGTGTTGAAAAATTGTAAATTGATCATATGGGATGCTAGTGCACGATAGCGCACAAACGAGCATTAGAAGCACTCGATCGAACATTGAAAGATTTGCGCAACAATAATCGTCGTTTTGGTGGCGTGATGATACTGTTGGCGGGCGACTTCCATCAACCACTTCCCGTGATTCCGAAGTCAACCGCGGCGGATGAATTAAACGCATGTCTCAAGTCATCGTATTTGTGGCGATACGTGAAAACCATTCTATTGAGCATGATTATACGAGTGTTCCCGCAACAGGATAGAACCGCAGGAGTTTTCTCAATGACTTGAATTGGACGATTTAAAATCAAACTCCGGGAGAATTGCGTTCATACAAATCGATCGCGTTGAAAACGAAGACGAAGTCGTCAATTATCCAGTGGAATACCTAAACTCTTTGGATTTGCCTGGCATGCCGCCTCATCATTTGTGTCCTAAAGTTGGATCTGCTATCATTATGCTAAGAAATCGTCATGCCCTGAAACTGTATAATGGAACCCGACTGATTGTGACGCAGCTTGAATTCCCTTGACTTCAACCGAATTGCCGTTCCAGTTCAAACGCATTCAGTCCCCAGTGAAACTTGCATTTGCGATGACCATAAACAAGTCACAAGGCCAGTCTGGAAAATAAAAAATTTGGAAATTTCATGCTTTTCGGCCAGTTATATGAGGCGTGTTCCCGGGTTGGGAAACCATCCTCACTCTTCATTTACGCTCCGAAGCAGAAAACAAAAATGTTATGTATGAACAAAGTTCGTCGGGTCAGCTTTCCTTATAAATATAGGATATTGAATTCAATTGAATTCGGAAAGTAACTCATTCAATCTATAATTGAAATTTTATTATTGCGTCATCTGTTAGGTTAGGTTAGGTTAGAGTGGCTGCTATCGCACACTTAGGCCAATAGTGGCCCATTGTGATACCACAGTATCCTATCTCCCCTTTACTCCCGTTGAAACCATCCAGAGCTACTTATGTAGCGTAAAATATCTCGCACTCCACAGCCCGCGAGTTACACAAGGCTGTACATACCGTACACACCAAAGTACTTATGCCTTCTGTCTGATAGTGCCGGACACGAGCATAGAAAGTTATCTAAAGTTTCTTTCTTTTCTTTCGTCCATACAACTTCTATAAAAGTAATTCGTCTCTAGACCCAGCCTTCTCGCATGTCCCCAAAACGGCAGTGTCCTGTCAGTATTCCTAAGGCCAATCCTACCTCTCGTTTCCCCAAGGATACTAGTGTCTTGGAGCGCCACAAGTCCAGTTTTAGCCAAACCTGTTGATTGCCTTTTAACTGAGCGCCAATTTGAGCGCTGCTATAGGTCTCCCCAGAACTGCCCTTTCCAGCTAGTTCGTCCGCCCTGCAGTTTTCCGTGGCGTCCGAGTGACCAGGGACCCGGAATATCTGGATTCTAAAATACTCTACGTGAGTTCAGATAAACCGGCTCTAGTGACCTGATCGCCGTCTGACTGTCCACATAAATTGCGATATCCCTCAAGGATACCACGTTATGCTTTAATCATGTCTCGACTTCCCCGATCGCCAGCACTTCGGCCTGGTACACGGTGCAGTAGTCAGAAAGACGCACAGATATATTAACATTAAGCTTCTCACAAAAGACTCCGTTTCCTACCTTGCCGTCTAGCTTAGAGCCGTCCGTAAAAAATTGCACTGCCTCGTTTTCCAGTATTCATCCGTTCACAACGTTAGTTTAATATAATCAAGATTCGCCAATTCTTCCCTTAGCGATCTAACTGTCGTTGAGTGGCCCGCTTGAAGACACTTCCACTGAGAGACAGTCGAGAGTCTCGTAGCCACATTGGCTGCCATCTGCTTACTAAAAAAATCAATTGGAATAAGGTGGAGCAAAACCTCTAAAGCGCGTGTAGGTGTTGTCCTAACCGCCCCGCTTATAAGCATGCAGGCCGTTCTTTGCACCTTCTCCATCATCCCTATATATGTTACCTTATCCAGAGCTGGCCACCATACGCCCACCCCGTACATCAACACAGATCTTACCACTGTGGTATAGAGCCAGTGTAAAAGCTCTGGTTTCAAATCCCATCTCTTACCTATGGCGTTCCTACACGAGTAAATTACATTAGACTTATTCATCCTTTCCATAATGTTACGCTTTCAGCTGAACTTACTGTCCAAGATTATGACCAAAAATCTCGCTAAGGGTTGACACCTAATCCACATTTGCTGGCCCATTTCGTAACGATCAGGAATGCATTCTGCATAACATCCCTAATCGTATTCAGTTATTTGACTGAGACAGCTATTGCTACATCATCTGCATGAGCTACCACCCCTGTCCCCTCTCTCTCCATTTCCAACAGCAATCCATTCATCACTACACTCCAAAGAAAGGAGGACATTATACCTCCCTGCGGGGTTCCTCTAACCACCCGTCTTCTGATGGTGGACTGCCTCAGTTCCAAGGTAATAATCCTGCTTACCAGTATTTGGTTTATCAACCTACTTATAGGGTAGTCCACCTTCAAAAGTGACAATCCTTCCATGATAGCCCCCCTTTTTACATTGCCCCAATGTCCAGAAATGCTACCATACAAAACTCTTGCGAGTAAATTGAATTCTCAATCGTGCGTACTAGATCGTGCAAAGCTCCACCGAAGCTCCACCGAATTTCTCTAACAGTACGCATGCTACGACATTGCCCAATTTCTTGGCTCAATTTTTGTTCGAATAACTACATCTACCAGCTTTTCCAAGGTTTTCAACCGAAAGGATGATAGAGTTAAAGGCGTCAGGTCCTTTGGACAAGCATGTGAGCTCTTTCCCGATTTCGGAATAAAGACTACTCTGACCTCCTTCTATTTCTTAGGAATATAGGCCAGTTTCAGACATCCCCCGAAGATAACCTCCAGCCAGGGGAAGATAACTGCCGAGTTTCCTTGCATCTCTGCTGGTATAATCTGATCCGGGCCCGCCGATTTTTAAGCCTTAAAACCGTTCAGCGCCCACAGGATTCGTTCTCTATCCACGATTCCTTCCATATCCATTGAAGGTGTTCCTCGATGAGCTCCAGGCTCCGTCGTGTCATCAAAGCTTCCCGGAAAATGGGTCTCCATGAGAAGCTCTAATGATTCCGCACTTGGAGCTGTGCATGACCCGCCCGATCTAATTAAATAACTAGGACTGGCTGGGTTAGTAGATAGAATCCAAGACCCCTTTGTACCTTCCTCAACTCTTTTTTGTACGTTCTTAGGTCCTTCTTATAGGAGTCCCGATCCCGAACCTCCCTTGTGTTATTGGCTTTACTAAAGACTGTACTACACGCCCTCCGATAGGTCCCAACTCCGTGGTCCACCATGTTGGTTTCTGCCTGCCCCTAGACTTTATCAGGGGATACGCAGCATTAAATGAAAAATTGCATGCCTTTGTGACAATATCAACCACGCAATCTAATTCTTCTACTATCGCCGGAAGTCCTGCGACCTCCAGCGGCAATAATTTCTCCAACACCTCCCCATATTTGTTTCAGTTTGTCCTTCTGAGATTCCCGAAGGCTTACCGGATAACAGGTTTAACGTTGAGGTTATATGTTAAATAACGTGATCAAAGAATGAGTGCTTCCTCGCCACTCTCCACCCCTTCATCATATGAAAAATTGTTTCTGACGCAAAGGTTACATCTAAAACCTCCTGTCGATTTTTAACAACATGTGTTGGTTCTCGCCCAATATTGCAGACTAAAAGGCTAGTATTTAATAAGTAACCAAAAAATAATTCACCCCTCTCGTTAATGTCTGTGCTTCCCCAGATTGTATGATGCGCGTTTGCATCACATCCACATATAACACCTACCCTTCATTGACATGCTTCCCGGATCAGTTCCCCCAGATTATCCTTCGGAATGATCTTCTCTTCTTCTCAGAGTTACTTGAGTATAATAATTTATCCCTTCGTTCTAAGGCCACAGATCCTTAAAACTAGCTGACCCGGCAAACTTCGTTTTGCCCAAAATAGACGTTTTGATTGAATTAATTTTGGGCATTCACGATTCCATTCGAAATTTGTTGATTATCGATTTGTTAA
The DNA here is from genome assembly GCA_963691935.1 of Nephrotoma guestfalica. Lineage (NCBI taxonomy): Eukaryota > Metazoa > Arthropoda > Insecta > Diptera > Tipulidae > Nephrotoma > Nephrotoma guestfalica. The sequence continues at coordinate 234,592,625 of OY829915.1, read as the reverse complement.
CGATCGATAATTTTCAATCAAAAAGTCTATTTTGGGCAAAACAAAGTTTGCCGGGTCATCTAGTTTTAAGCTATAATTTCCGAACTGCATCCAACTAAATTGTTCCATTATTACGGAAACCACTATACTTTTACGAACATCCAGTTTTGATTCTGTTTAATACGATAAAAGTTAGAAGTAACATAAAGGCCAAAGGAAATTATGAACAATTATACACCAAGGCGTATAATTATGTTACATAAAGATATTATTACAACGGCAATTAGTCCGCCTTATTCTTTTACCACCTATACTCGTTTACAAATGTAGTTAAACCGGGATTTGTGCGTACGATAACAACCGGATTAGTGTACGTACAGACCTCCCATATGCTTTTCCATCTCCTTATCCACATTTCCTGATAATTTTGTGTGTTAAATTTAATCTCTCCACACCAACAGCAAAATTATCAACAAAACACAAAAGAACTCGAGATATCGTCTTATTTCGTTAATATTAAGACGAGATAGCCCTTAAAACGTTTTGGCACCTGTTTGAATAATAAAACAATGCTTATTATAATTTGAGCATGTACGTAGGTCCTATATATCGAGATAAACGTACAACAACAGAAAAATATTCGTCTTCCAACCTTTTCTTCTTCATTCACAAAAAATTATGATAATTTCAGTCTTATGTACGGCCCATCTTCTTCTTCTTATTCTTATCGCAGTATATACTTATGTAGGTAGAAGAACATTTGGACAATGCAACCACCACTAATTGTGACTCACCGATATATAAAATTATTGACATCTGTATCGTATGCGCACATACGCATACATTCAAAACGATTTCGATTATTAGATTACATTCTACAATGATAGACGAATTTTGTTAAAACACCCTAGGGGCCCTAATCACCGCAATATGTTATCAAATATTTTAGATTTACGTGCGCCCAACACAATTTTAAGACGATATCACCTGTGATATTTTTATGTGTGTGGTTTAATCTTATCGTATGTGCATGCATTCGTCATATGCGTGTGACTGATTCATCTATATAATTAGAAATTTCACGGCCACATGAGCCACAATTTAAAATTCTAACATTTTGTAACAATTAAGTAATTTGCATACCAAATCGATTAGTCGAGTCTCTTTTAAAATAAAATGCAATCGTTATAATAACAAAAACGAAACCCGACTTCTGGTATACATCTGATCAATACACGACAAAATCGTTTTACATAAACTTGAAGACGCATATCTATATATATGTATGTGTGATTCGTTCCGTGAAATGATCATGAGAACACTTAAAAATTGAACGAGTATGCATAAATATCAAATCAGTGCTTAAGTGTGGTGTCGTTTTCACTGTACAATCAATCATTGGCGCCAGTTGGTATATTCTGATAAGATAAGTTAGTACCTAAAAGTACATAAATGTATAATAGGACGTTTGACGCGTTATTGGATTATGCGCATGAGTCATCGGAAATTCATCGTACATTAAGATTTCTTATCAGACTAGTTAGAGCTAAATTGTAGACTATATAGAGCTGGTTATATTTACATATCCCGAAACAGTAGCTATCATGTTCGCTGTGTGTGGGAAATGAAAACGTGTCAAAGTTAAGATATTGTCCTCCTATTACGAACATTTTTTTCTACAGGGTGGCTGAGACCAAATGTTACTGACTTCACTCTGCTGTCATTTGTGTAGTTGTCATTTTCGCGCGTCAATTTTTTGACAGACTGAAGTTTGGTTAGTTGTTTACATGTGGTCAACAAATAATTGTTCTAAATTAATATCTTCGTAAAAAAAATCGTAATGGAATTCAAACGTAATAGTGTAATTGCACTGTATTTGGGTGGAAATTCACAAACAGCAATAGTTCGTCAGCTCCAGCATTTGAATGTGAATAAAATGTTTGTGTATCGAACCATAACTCGATACAACGAAACTGGTAGCATCGCTAAACGCAACAGAGGCGGTCCTAAAAAGACAGCAACATCAAAAGAAATGATACGAAATGTGAAGAAACGAATCAAACGAAATCCTCGTCAAAGTGCCAATCAATTAGCCGCACGTCTACATGTTTCACGATACAGCATTCAAACCACATTGAAAAATGAACTACACTTGAAGCCATACAAGATACAAAAAGTTCAAGATCTTACGGAGGCACACAAAAAAGTTAGGCTTGAAAGGACACGAGCATTGAAGGCCTTGGCCGAACGTGATGAGATTCCAAAAATTGTCTTTTCTGATGAGAAAATTTTCACCATTCAACAGTATGTGAATAAACAAAATGATCGTGTTTGGTTAGAGTACAAGTCCAACGATAATTTGGACACAAGAGTTGCCATGTGCAAGCAATCACCAGCTTATGTTATGGTTTGGGCTGCAGTGACTGCAGATGGAAGCACTCCTCTGGTTTTCATCGAACATGGAGTCAAGGTAAACCAAGAGGTGTATCGCCAAAAGATCCTAAACGATGCTTTGCTACCTTGGGCACGTAAACACTTTGGTACGAACCGTTGGACATTCCAACAGGACTCGGCACCGTCATACAAAGCTCGAGCGACACAGCAATTTTTACAAAATTGCGTTCCGCGGCTGATTTCGTCGAAAGAATGGCCACCATATTCACCAGACTTGAATTCCATGGATTTCTCCATATGGTCCATTTTGGAGAGTAAGGTGTCCACTAAAAAATACGAAAGTGTTGATGCATTGAAGTCAGTCTCTTGTTCGAGAATGGAATAAAATTCCGCAAGCTCACGTTCGGTCAGCATGCAATGCTTTCTATGGAAGACTGAATCAAATAATCAGAGCCAAAGGAGGTCATATCGAGCAGTAACATGATTTTCATAAAATGTTATATGTTTTCAACATATTCCACGAAATTTCAATAAAAAATAATCAAAATTAAAAAAATTACAGCGTTTTCATTTGGTAACACTTGGTCTCAGCCACCCTGTATAGAGCTCTAATAGATTTAAACCGTTCCGAATACATCGGAAATTAAATTGTACGACGTCTTGCCCAGAACTAAAGCGTGACTTTGCCGCACGGCAAAGTCAGATTTTCAGGTTTTCAGATTTTCATCACACTCTATGGAATGGTACTCTTCAATGTCATACAGTGCTGGGAAAAAAATTGGGCAAACATATTTTATTGCAAATTCTAGTCTGTTTTTGCTAAAATAATAAAACTTTTGAAAGCAATTGGCTTATTGTTTCATTTTAAATACATGTATGACGTAATTTTTTGAAAAAAAAATTACCTGCAATTTAGGGGAAAACCCCGAAAAATGCCAGAATATTCAAAATACGTTGATTGGAGTTAAGTATTGGTGTTTTATTGATTTATATAAGTTCTAGCTTTAATATTAATATTTTGTTGGACCGCCTTTTGTTTTTATTACACCGGTACAACTCCGCAACTGATGCGCAAAAAATTGGTCAAGCAATTATTTTATTTTACGCCTACCGTTCTTGGCCGTCATTAGGGTGCAGATGTTTTATTGCCTGTAATATTTTTTTTGAGTATAAATAGTGCATATTTTGTAAGATTAAGTTATTCTGTAAGTGATCCTAGTCAAATAAAGAATAAAGTGCAATTTTAGTTAAAAAAATGGGAAAAGTTAGTGAGCAGCGTAAAAGCAATATGTTGATTTTGGCGCGAGAAAATTTAACCACGCGTGAAATAGCAGAAAGATTAATCATTCTTAAAAGTACTGTCTCGTGGAATATTAAAATAATGCGAGAGATGGGCAGTACACAAAGAAAGAAAGACTCTGGAAGGGCCTGAAACACAACGCCAGTGGAAGAACGTTTCATAATATTATAATGTCGTCGGAAACGTCTTAAAACTTCATCGGATATAAGACGGAATGTTGAGCGAGCAACGGGAAACAAATTTCAGCTAGCTTGGTGAGAAAAAGACTAGTTAGAACTATAGTTTGAGAGCACTTAAACCAGCCCAGAAGCCTATAAGTTCACATTACTAGTGGGAAAAAACGTTTGCTATTGGCGCAGGAGCATGAGAGGCTTAGCAACGAATATTTTTTAAGACTTCCACCGAAAAATGAAGGAGTTATGGTCTGGGGATGCTTTTCTGGAAATGAAACCGGTCGATTGTGCTTCACTAGTTCCAGCATTACAGCAGCTGTTTATCTGCAGGTCCAACACAACGAATTTGAGCCTTCTGTGTTAAAATTTGCGTTTCAGATAAACATAAATAATTAGTAAAAAACTTGTTTTTTTTTCTTATCTCTTGATTTAAAGGTAAAAAAGTACTTCGAAGAAAGAAGTATCGATGTGTTGAGCTGGCCCTCGCATAGTCCAAACTTAAATCCAATTCAAAATAGTTGGTCTATAATGAAGCTAGAAGTAGCAAGAAAGCGCCCAGAATCGATTCAAGCTTTAAAATGTTTGTTGATGACCATTTGGGAATTCATACCTCCTACGACTTTGAAAAATTTATCAAATTCAATGAATCGGAGGTGTATCGCTGTAATAAAAGTAAATGGCGGTCCAACAAAATATTAATATTAAAGCTAGAACTTCTATAAATTAATAAAACACCAATACTTAACTCCAATCAACGTATTTTGAATAATCTGGCATTTTTCGGGGTTTTGCCCCTAAATTGCAGGTAATTTTTTTTCCAAAAAATTACGTCATATACATGTATTGAAAAGACTCCAATTTGCAATAAAATATGTTTGTCCAATTTTTGTTCTCAGCACTGTATATCTTGCAAAATGAGAATTTGTTAATATTTTGATCTCTACAATAAAGGCCACACCCCAATATCATCTTTTCGGGAAATAATTAGCAACAATGCCAGAGTTAACCCTAAGCGACTCTCAGGAATATAAACAATCAAATTCATAAATTCAATTTTCGTACAAAAGTGCTCAACCAAATATGTGCATTCTTAAACACAGCCTGATAGAACGTAGTGGTGCACGCGTAGTGGTGTCTCTTGTTGTTTGGAGGAACATCAAAAGGAAACGAGGGTTAGAGTTCGAGGAATTATATTTTAACACATATGCGAAACTAGAATACGAGATAATAAAGCGGAGTGAAATACATGTGCCACAACACGATTTGAATACAACGTTGACCGATTTCGTAAGCCTAATGGTGGAAACAGACGGGCGGAAATATGCCTGCGTTATTAGATTACACTACCTTAAATGAAATTAAATACAGTAAACCCTCGATTTAACGGACCCTCGATTTAACGGACCCTCGATTTAACGGATCCCGATTTATCAGACCCTCGATTTAACGAATAATTTTTTATTTTCCATGAAGTATGTTTCGTTCCAATGTAGATTGGCCCAGTACGTTTTTTGAGCAAATTTCTCATTGGTGCCTCATGATTTTTGAGTGAAACTCAAGTATTCTCACAATAACAAGACACCACGGAGATTGCACCACAATGAAACCATATAGGAATCACTCATACGGGTTTAACCTACAAACCGAAGTATGTTTCATTCCAATGTAGATTGGCCCAGTACGTTTTTTTGAGCAAATTTCTCATTGGTGTCTCATGATTTTTGAGTGAAACTCAAGTATTCTCACAATAACAAGACACCACGGAGATTGCACCACAATGAAACCATATAGGAATCACTCATACGGGTTTAACCTACAAACCGAAGTATGTTTCGTTCCAATGTAGATTGGCCCAGTACGTTTTTTTGAGCAAATTTCTCATTGGTGTCTCATGATTTTTGAGTGAAACTCAAGTATTCTCACAATAACAAGACACCACGGAGATTGCACCACAATGAAACCATATAGGAATCACTCATACGGGTTTAACCTACAAACCGAAGTATGTTTCGTTCCAATGTAGATTGGCCCAGTACGTTTTTTTGAGCAAATTTCTCATTGGTGCCTCATGATTTTTGAGTGAAACTCAAGTATTCTCACAATAACAAGACACCACGGAGATTGCACCACAATGAAACCATATAGGAATCACTCATACGGGTTTAACCTACAAACCGAAGTATGTTTCGTTCCAATGTAGATTGGCCCAGTACGTTTTTTTGAGCAAATTTCTCATTGGTGCCTCATGATTTTTGAGTGAAACTCAAGTATTCTCACAATAACAAGACACCACGGAGATTGCACCACAATGAAACCATATAGGAATCACTCATACGGGTTTAACCTACAAACCGAAGTATGTTTCGTTCCAATGTAGATTGGCCCAGTACGTTTTTTTGAGCAAATTTCTCATTGGTGCCTCATGATTTTTGAGTGAAACTCAAGTATTCTCACAATAACAAGACACCACGGAGATTGCACCACAATGAAACCATATAGGAATCACTCATACGGGTTTAACCTATCAAACGAAGTGTGTTTCGTTCCAATGTAGATTGGCCCAGTACGTTTTTTTGAGCAAATTTCTCATTGGTGCCTCATGATTTTTGAGTGAAACTCAAGTATTTTCACAATAACAAGACATCACGGAGATTGCACCACAATGAAACCATATAGGAATCACTCATACGGGTTTAACTTATCAAACGAAGTATGTTCCGTTTCAATGTAGATTGGCCCAGTACGTTTTTTTGAGCAAATTTCTCATTGGTGCCTCATGATTTTTGAGTGAAACTCAAGTATTCTCACAATAACAAGACACCACGGAGATTGCACCACAATGAAACCATATAGGAATCACTCATACGGGTTTAACCTATCAAACGAAGTGTGTTTCGTTCCAATGTAGATTGGCCCAGTACGTTTTTTTGAGCAAATTTCTCATTGGTGCCTCATGATTTTTGAGTGAAACTCAAGTATTCTCACAATAACAAGACACCACGGAGATTGCACCACAATGAAACCATATAGGAATCACTCATACGGGTTTAACCTACAAACCGAATTATGTTTCGTTCCAATGTAGATTGGCCCAGTACGTTTTTTTGACCAAATTTCTCATTGGTGCCTCATGATTTTTGAGTGAAACTCAAGTATTCTCACAATAACAAGACACCACGGAGATTGTACCACAATGAAACCATACAGGAATCACTCCTACTGTTTAAATTTATCAAACGAAGCATGTTACGCTCAAGCAGGGCCGGTAATAGTTTTACTTAAAAAATCATTTCTGAGCAATGTTGTAGTTTTCTTCAAAAAACTTCTGTATACATTCGCGTCTTAGTATTAAAATAATTAATTTATTAAATGTTATTAAAACTGTAATTTTTCACTCAAAATTCCTATAAGAAATATTTTAACAGTGTGATTTACAAAACATACTTATTTTTGTTAATTGGTAAAACCTTCAGACTCATTTTATTTTGTATATGCCTGTATTCATTATATTGCTTTTCCTTTTATTATTTAGGCGGTTTTCCATTTTATATAGAGTGGGCCAAATAATTTTTTTTAAATGCAATAAAACAGATAGTTCTCAATATTTTTTCAAATTTATTTTTCATTGTAAAGAACAATCCTTCCGATTAATTATGGAATACTATTTCATTCATAATACTGCCTCAGTCCTACATACAACTAGTCGGGGTTTTATTACACGATTTAAAGAACACGTAAAAGATGTGGGAAAACCGATAACACAGTCCAAATATGCAGAACATCTGACTCATCCACAGCACACTTAAAATGAAATAGGAACAACCCACAATTATTGAACTATAGGATGCCGTACAAGGAAATTTACGTATAGATAAAGGACAAATTTGTGAACCAAAATTAGAATAGGATAAAAAAGAGCTCGCGTGAATTTGACTGTGAAGCAAAAAATAGATATGCTTGACAAGTTAGAATCTGGCATGCCAATAGCACGAGTTTGTCAACAATTTGGCATTAAAAACAAACTGTTTCTGATATTAAAAAATCGAAAGATAAATTAAAAAAATTTATTTTAGCTACTGCTATCGATACGCCTAACTAAAAGTTAGAAAACATCTAAAACTTGCACTTACGAGACATCTATAGAACAGGCGATATTAAAATGGTATCTACACGTGGTGTTGAATTGAGATCTGCAGCAAACACATTAGCCAACCACTTGAAAATTTCTTTCAAATCTAGCGATGGTTGGCTTTAGCGTTTTCGAAGACGTCATGGTCGCATGGAAAATCGTTAAGTGCTTCAAAAAAATTCAATAAATTTAATAAAAAATCAAAATTTAAATCGGTTTCAAATTTATAACGCGGACGAAACCGGCTTAAATTGACTCTTCCACGCCAGGTAGAAAAATGAGTAAAGAACTGCTACTATAGTTGGCAAATCACGTCAACCGAGAGTGCTGAAACATTGCATACATATTTTACCGGTGCATTACTATAATTCCGAGAAAGGTTAGTTCAAGTCAGAGATTTTTAACAACTGAATCTTTAAGCACTTCGTACCAGAAGTAAAAACGTTTCAAACAAACCATCATAATGTACCATCACAAGATGTAACGGCAATTTTATTTTTGGACAATGCACCTCCGCATCCATCAAACTTATGCACCGATGATGTAAAATTCAGATGTATTTTTCTACCAAAAAATACCACCTCTATTCTGCAACCTGTGGACCAGGGAATAATCCGTCGTTAAGGAAATTGAAATGTTTTTTATTTAATGTGAAGTACAATCGATACAATTAAGTTCTGAATAAAACGTCATTCAAATGGCCTCCACGACTTCTTCTGCAAAAACGAATTCGATGAACCCAATTATCGAGCACTTTTTCCACTAAATCAAGTCGTATGTCATGAATAGCACGTTCAATATTGACTTGTAAAGCTTGAAGAGAGTTTGGTTTATTGCTAAAGACCAATGACTTCAAATAACCCCACAACAAATAGTCTAATGGGGTTAAATCACAACTTCTTGGAGGCCATTCAATATCACAATTTCTTGAAATAATCGAATGTCCAAACTTTTCTCGCAATAATTAAATTGTTACACTTGCTGTGTGGCACGTAGCCCCGTCTTGTTGGAACCAAATGTTGTCAAGCTCAACTTCTTTCAATTTCGGCCATTAAAAGTAGGTTATCATCGATCTATACCGATCTCGATTGACAGTAACGGTGTTACCAGCTTCATTTCGAAAAAAATACGGACCGATGATGCCACCAGACCAAAAACCACACCAAACTGTCAATTTAGGTGAATGTAATGGTTTTTCATGAATAATTTGTGGATTTTCTTCGCACCAGAATTGACCTATAATCGTTTATTTACCGCACCACTCAGATAAAAGTGAGCCTCATCGGAGAAGATGATTTTCTTAAAAAAATCGTTATCGTTTTGCAAGTTGTTCCAAGGAAAAATCAGCAAATTCACGACGTTTACGGTGGTCCAATGGCTTCAGTTCTTAAGTGAGAACAAGTTTATATCAAATCTTTTCTCAAAATCCGCCAGGTTGTGGTTTGAGACAGTCCCAATTCTTGAGAACGTCTTGGAATCGACAAATTGCGGTTTTCAGCAACACTTGCCTGAACGGCAGCTATATTTGCTTTACTTCGAGCGAATCTTTGCCTTATTGGCACTTCAACATTATGTAAAGAAAATGTACGCTCAAAATTTTCAACAATTCGACGAATAGCGAGCACACTTGGACGATTATTACGACTATAAAATAATTTGTAAACGTTGTTCTTGCGTATACGCAATATATATCTCACCATGTTGACATTGTAAACATTACTGAATACAATGAAACAAAAAATGACAGATCATGACATATTACAAATGGCCGAAACGTCACTTAAAAATCATATCATTCCTATTGGAAAACCCTATAACTATTTACGAAAGATTTATAGTGGCCAAGAACGTTATTCGCGACTTAATTATTTCATTTGTCGTAAACGTCATCATACGTTATTGTACGGTCAAAATGATGTCGTATTTAACAAATGCTTGCCTCAAACGGGAAGTCACGTAGTTATGAAATACCGACCATACTACAGCGCTTAAGTTTAAGTAACGTTCGCTCCTGGTGCTTGATTCGGGATTGCAGCCCACATTAATGACGCAACATAACCTGACGCAACGCCTAGGACTTCAAAAAGTGAAGTCACCTATAGAAACTAGAAGATTTAATCTAACGCTCAAGCCACATATTGTATTAAATATTTCAAGTCTCAACTGCAATCAAAGTAAAATACCAAAACGAACTGTGGAAAATGGACCTACCCGATCCAGTATTTTAGCAACCAGCTGCAGTTGATATTCTATTAAACACACGTTGGCTGGTCGAGACTTTAAGCTTCAAAATTTGTATGGTTGATAGCTGGTTGCATCCTTAGTGTTTGAAGAAGTTCCAGCTAAGGCAATGGAAGATGAAACTGCGGTAATAAAAAATCATCTATCGTAATACCACTATTTCTGCCACATAAAACCAGCTTGGCTAAAACTTATAGCACTGCAAGAGGGCGATTGCTTAACATAGAGAGAACAATTTAAAAACAGCGGAATTTTGATAATTCGGGACCGTTCATCATTAGTTTATAAGGCAACTTCATCCCTAGTGCATACGAAGGTGTGTAGTGATACCATACTAGAAATTTTTGCAAAATTTGGTCACATTCCCTTCGCCCTTCAACTTCTAAAGTCCTCTCTTGGAAGTGAATACGTGTCCAAGGTCCTCGGCCATGCTTGCATCGTGCATTTTCTGGGTAGCTTTGAGTTGGTTTCGCAAAAGCTACATCTTCTTAAATGTGGCTCGATGTCGTTGTCAATCCAGGGCCAATAAAAATTGCTTTGCACCTGACTGCAATTCCTCGAGAGCAGACTTGCGCAATTGAACCGGCATTACAACCAGCTCGCCATAAAAATTCACTCTTGAATCAATAAGAGCAATGTTCGGAGTTAGAAATACTCTACCACAGCTTCATTTCTGATTTGCTCGTTCATTTCATGCCAACTCTGCTTGATGAAGAAAATGACCTTCTTCAGGACCTTGGATTTGGAGGTCCGATTCAACTTGTAATACTCCGAAATTAACAGGTAATGGCCCGTTGAATAATCATCCGATACGCGAGTTCCTCCTTTTTTCGTTTAGTCTAGTCAGCAACAATAGGCGCGCTTGAGTTGGCATATTCAATTGATCGAACTACAACTAAAATTATTTGCATATAGTACACGCTGCTGGTTTTAATTTGAGCGGTACAACAAGTCCAGAACAGCATCGGCGAAACAGAGGGGACATTAACCTCGGACAAGAGGTTCGTCAGCGACAGCTCTCAATCAGCGTGAATACGGTTGCACACTTCTGCCATAAAATCGAACTTTGCAACGTAGATCTGTCCAACGAATTCGCGATAATAGAACTTCAGTATGGCTTGGGTCAAAATTGACATCCTCAAAACTATCCGGTTTGTTCGTGGGATGATCATCTAATCTCAACCCGTATCGTGGTGCAGTGTGACTATTGGTGACACATATCGATTTGTCTTTATCGCTACAGCCTGCATAATTGCCGTTCTGGGTTTTGCTGCTTGTTTTGGCTCTTTCGGAGTTCCAGTACTTCGGATTTGACTGTATCTGGACGAATTACAATGCTTTTGTCACTTTTGAGGTTGCTCAAATAATCAGCCATGTTTACCAACTCCACCTTGATCAATTTTGTCAAAGGTTTATTCCTCTTTCCAAGTACTGCGCAACTAGCTTTGACAATAGTTCCTCTAAACGTGATAGAGTTCTGGCATTTGTTGAAGCCTTGCACACAGTGCAGGTCATTGAAACCATTTGAAGAGCATCTCGTGATGCCAGCAAAATGCATTTGACATATGAGTTCTTTGACTGCGGTTGCCAGAGTTAAATCCATAAACTTACTCAGCAGAATAGTTTTGGCAAATTTCTGGTAATCTTGTGAGTTAACAATTTTCAAAATTTTAAAATTTTTGTGATAGACTGACAATTCCGTCCACTAACAATTCTTTCGGGATTTCCGTACACGGTATGACCGTGTACTGCCTTGTAACCCAATGACATCATAGAGCACAAAATAGAAAATTGTGTGGTATAAACACCGTAAATGAAAATTCACCATTGCGAAATAAAAATTGATAACAGTAAAACTAAACGCCCCCGATAACCACCCACGTATACGAAATACACCATACACACATTGCTATTTCCATCTCTAGACGTTTCCAACGATACGACAATAAAATGTAAAAGTTTATCTGTTTCCCAACATACCACATTCAATTTAATTTAAAATCGATATTAACCCACACAGAAAACTCGGTCGTGCAATCACTGAGTAACTCGATGTACATGTGCGATATATAGAAGCAACCGAGGCGCTTACCAACCGTAACATATATTCCGTAATTTTCCGTCACGATCCCACCCACGGTAATCGAAAACCTCCCAAAATCTCATAAAAAATTTACTCTGCGTATACAAACGATTTTCCTAATTGTACGTCTGTAGATGTAGGTCGATTTTTCATTACTACCTACATACTACACATTTACCCCTCCCCTAAATGCTTATAGTAAAAATGCATGTCGGAAAATTCGTATACCCGATTCCGGCATAAACGTATCATAAATCAAATAATAAATAATTTTTATTACAGTATATAAACCGACGAATACAATTTATCACGCTATGTAGAACATTATTAAATTTCATCGAATATAATTTAATTAGAATTCATTTTCCTCTTATCAATCAATCATTTCTTTTATCAATTTGCTTGATTTGTACGTTTACGATTCAATTGACGCTGAAAACTAGTATTAAAACTCGTAATAAGTTTGACAGCAGCCAACATTTAGGCTCAGTGTACAGAAATTTTTTGTTTATATTCGTGTTTTGTAATTTTATGTAGGACAAAATAATTATTTAAAATTAAAATTATTGTAAATATAAATTAAAAAATTATATATTTACGTAATTTAATAAATCGTTTTGTGTTTCGTGACAATAATTTGTGTATTTTGTTGGTTTTAAACGGTAAATACGGTGATTTTTTTTGTTTTGATAGCATTTTCCGTATTGTAAAAAGTGACATTTAGGTGTGTGTGTGTGTGTTGGCGTACCAAAACATCATATGGGAAATTGGAAAATTACGTACTTGATTTTTTGTTATAAATCGTTTATAAATAAAATACAATTAACGTAAATATCTTGATTTGTATAAAGTTTGTGTGGCGAAATTATTTTGTTAGTCGAAAGTGAAAATTTTGTTAATTTGTTTATTTAAATAGTGCAAGCAATCCGTTAATAGATGACACTAGTATAAAGTAAAAAGAGCCTTAGTTTAATCAAACCTTGTAAAAGAGCAATATTAGTATATTGAACGCTTTAATTTTTAGTATAAGTAACACCAATTTTATTAAGCTAAAAATTTTTTATATCTTACAATTAGTAGTTAAGTGTTTTACAAAATTTAATCAAAATTAATTCCAACGAAAAAATGACTACCGACGATAGTATGAGCGATGATGTGTTCGAGGATCCGGAAACTACGGCGCTAAAATCACGAGCTAACTATGCGAGTACGACAAATACCGCAGCATCTAAAGATGATGAGAATTATTTTCGGCCGAATTTGGAGACTGATATAAATTATCGTTTGCAGCGACCTAATGCGGATGATGAGAATTTTTATCGAACCCCATCGCCCACCGGATACCCGGGTTATACGCCACCGCGGGAGGCTCTTCGAATGTATGCGCTTGAATCGGAATATTTTATTGGGAATAAAATGTGCGAAGATATGGATGAGTATCGGGATCAACGTAATCGTGATTATGATGAGGATGATGATGGTTGGAGAAGTGGGGGTACGGGTGGGTGTAAACATGATTTGTGCAGCCGATTTGATGAAAATGTTAGTCATAAGGTAAGCAGAACTCGAAAATTATCTTGTGTATTGTTATTGGTGTTTAATGTCTAATTAACCCTAACAAGATGGACTGCAGTTTTGCTGTAACGATTTTTTTTTGTGTTTGTACAGCAGATTGGTGGTAAACATTTAATCAAACTACTTTTCATACTCCTTCCTTTTTCTATGGGCAAGTATTGCTCGCTTCCAGGTAATTTGCCGAATTTTTCCATTCATAGAATTTGACCAGTGTCCTAAATACTTTAGTGCTGTGTATCGCGCTACATGTGGTTAGCGGTACTAGGTATCCAAAAATATTTGCTTGTTGATCTCGCTTGGCCAATTACCACTGCTTTTCGGATATAAATGTCTCGATCACCTCTTTTTACTTGTCTAACATTGGTTCTTGGAGTCATAGAGGTGATAATAAATTGGTAATCGGTCTCTCCATTAGAACGCTGTAACCCCACCTATTTGCCATCTGCTAAGTTAATTGTTTCTCGTTTCCATTTAGCGTGTTGTTTGCTGTTTCAAGTGATGTAAGTATTCACACATTAAAAGTTTTTCTGGAGTTCAATAGACAGTGTGGTCTTTAGGTTAGTTTCGTGTTGCCGATATATTTCTTAGGATGAGGTTTGATGTATTTCACGCTGGCGTCCGTGTATTTATCGTCGTGTAATATTTTATTAACTTCTCCAAAATTAGTCTTGTTGTCGCTATTTAGACGGGTAATATTCATCTGCTGAGTAATGGGCTTCCAAAAACTCCATTACTCGTCCGTATATTGAATGATAGGATCTGCCCGGGCAGTTGCTTGAATGAATTGGCGTGATAATGTGAACTGAGGACTGAGTGGGTTAGCCATCAATTGTTCTGATGTTCTTTCTTTTAATCGGTGGTATCATATGCTATGTTTCTTCGAAGGGTAATTGTGGCTCCTGGCTCGTCTAGGTAAGTTTGTAGGCCTTCTGATTAGAGAAACGTTCTGAATCGATGCAACTATTTCAAGATGTTCAGGTTTTCTTTAATTATTGCTCGAATAATTTTGTTTCGTCTAGGTACACTGTTTTGAAGAGGCTAACGTTTTTTTCATCTTTTGTTTGTCATTTATTTTTGGTCGTCGCTGCCCGCGATTTGTTCATCCCCATCCATCTTTCCGTTTCTCTTTGTCTAGAACTCATTGCATTACGTATTTTCACAATATTTTTAAAATTGTTTTTTGCAGACTATTCTGTTGGGTGATTCCGGCGTTGGTAAAACATCGTTCCTAGTGAAATTCAATACGGGTGAATTTCGTGCTGGCTCATTTTCTGCGACGGTCGGAATTGCACTAACGGTAAGTATTCACAATAGTTATTATATTTAATAAAATTTGATTGTACCGCTCACGTCGCATCACACTCGACACTGCGGGTGATTAGAGGGCGGTGTAATAAAATCAAGATTAAATTAAAATTTATCAGTTTTATGATTAAGTAAATAAAATTTTGTCGTTAATTAATTTTTTATATTGCACAGAAATTATTGTATATCGTTTCCACTTGAAAAAGTGGGAGAAAACTGTTATATACATTTTCACATCGCTGTATTCAATTTTCCTTTTTCCTTTGTCTATATGAAACGCACAAAAATAAATTTGTCTGTTTCATGTGAATATGTGAATGATGAATCTCTTGAGTGGTTTTGATACATGTACATGGGTACAATGAAAATTTTGTAAAATAAGACATCCCAAACGACAGCGGATTAATTCGTGTATGTTTAATGATATTTTACATGCATAGATGTGAACCCTTGGGTGACATGGTTTTATACAATTTTCGTTTTGAAATTGTATCTGATAGCGATTTGTATAATTAGGTTATATACCACGATTTCTCAGTACGGAAAGGGGTTAATACAGTTTGGTGTGTGTTAGTTCTTCCTTAGTGAAATTTATTTCTGTACGTACCTTAGTATGAGATGGGTGGCTTGGGATTGTACGCAGAAATGTATTTCAAGGAAATAAGTAAATAATTAATTGTGTTTAATCGATTGGTTATGAACGATTTTTATTGCTGAGGGAGCGTAAATTTAGAGATATTTTGCTGAAATGTTTAGGGATTAACAGGTGTATCTAAAATATAATGATATGATAAATTGGATTTCTAAGGGTATGACAAACGAGTTACATACTGTAACGAAGGAGGACCTCTAGAAGGAACGAAGTCACCGAATAAAGCTCTAATGCTCCTCGTAATAATAAAACAACTGGTTTGTCAAACCAGGTCATATACTAACTTTATCAATACACCAAGTTTACCAACAGTACTGTTTATATTGCAAAACCAAAACACGATGTCGGCTATACTTCAAAAGGCTTGATTTACTGCTACACACAGAGCTGTAAGGCCAGCATATCCAGGAGCAAATACAAACGACGACTAATCAAATAGCTGTTCAAAATCAGTGATTGTTACTTCCGCGTAACCAAGAAACAACGTTGTGATAGTATTTTGTTCCTTCTGACATGTTTGTTTTAGGTCAGTCTCCGTGCCTATCTCATTATTCACGGCTTTTGGTTTAATTCGACCACCAGCTTTTCAGATTTTCTCATCATCAATACTATGTACTTGACACTCCTTGATAAACCTTATCTTTTAGAAAACCAAACGATGTCTACGACGTAGACTGGACCAACTCCTCTCATATATCGACTCCTGTAATTGCAGTCTAATATCTCCCGTCTTAATATTGATTAATGTACTGGGTAACTATATCATGTTGAAACTACTGTTTTTTTCGAACGTCCAACGCCGTCATAAAGTGCGGCAAACATCTTGTTGCAACCAGTGTATGGGTTTCTACATTCCTTCCAATATTGTTTCGATAAACGTTGCTAAAGTTTGTAAAGGTAAGATAAAAATATTGAAAATATCTGAAAATAAATAGTCTTGGTCTGGTTGTTGCCCGACACAAACCCCTTGAAGAAAAAAAAAAACCACATCCTTCATTTCTGTGAGTACTTACATGACTGGTCAACTTCTCGCAACTATTACCATGATTGAATCGCACCCTTAAAAATATAAACTCTTTTCATCTGGTCGAGCACTTTCTGTAATTGAGGCATTTACTCGGTAGACATTTACATAATATGTTCCGATCGATTCTAAATTCAATTGAAGAAGTGACTTCTGATAATAGGAATTCGACAATATTGTGGACTGTGAAGAGACCCGAATCGTTAGTAAAGTCTATTCGGATCTGAACCTCTCGATACCGAGAGAACTTCAGTGGCTCATAGCCTTATCTGTATAAACGGACCTCTGCATATGTGAATCGTCTGTTCTTCGATGCTCAGTGCATATACATAATCAAAAAATTAACTAAAACTGAGACCGACGTTTACTAACGGCCGATAAGCTTAAATCTTAAAAGGTACAGCTCGCTCTAAGTGAGATCCCAAAGCCCATAAACCAGTTGAACTGCTCTAGTAGTGACGACTCGAAAGTGCAGAAAATTCCTCTTTGCTTTAGGTATAGCGTTCGTTTAGAATCCTAAATAAATTGGCTGCTACTCCTGATGAGTACTAATCTAGACATAGAAAGAGTCCGTTTATGAGCCAAAATAGAGACCTAAGGAATAGTGGGATCTACATATCGAAATCCTTAATGCACACAAACCGTAGAAGCTGTTTAGCGGCACACGCTCTAATACCAAGCATTACGGGTGGCTATTGACACATCGACCTAAAATCCCTTTTTGCAAATGTACGATTTCCAGATCGATAAGAAACACTGGAAAACCCATAAAACAAATGAACTTGTGAAAAATACCGAGTCTGTTTAAGTTCGTCAGTAATTAAGCCGATAGCTTTAAGCGCTCAAGAAACGATATTCAGTAAATTGTGTCCAAGACCTCAGTGTTGGACACCTGAAACAAACCAAAATGAAGCGAAATACCAAAATTATTACCACCGTACGTACCACGCGTCGTGAATTTGTTATGGGAAACATTGGCTCGAGAGATCACAAGTGCGATTGAAACCTCGAGTTAACCAGTCGAGTGTCATGTTTTGTCGTGACAAAAACTATTTGGTTTGGTACCTAGTTTTATTTTTTACGAGCTCAGTTCTTTCCGGCTCTTTCGTTTTTCTAAAAAAATTACGGCGGCCATATGATGGCGGCTTAATTTTAGGTCGATTTGACGAAACGAAAAATCTTCGTCTAAAAGGGTTTACATTTTTTGAGTTTATTCCTTAAGAATCGTATTTCATATATAGCCCGCGGTACACAAATTAGATGGGGAGCGAAATCGAGTGTTAGCCAAAAGTGAAATGCCCCTCCGCGCAACATATTCGCGCATCTTATTTTCTTTGTAATGTAAGAAATGTAAGAAAACAAATACATCGTTCCAAAAAGTTTCATTTTTCATGGTTTTGCACTTAAAAATGTGTAAATATCGTACGTCAAATGATAATACACAAGGACATACCTTCCCTGAAATAGCAGATGACGCGCCTCCTGTCAAATTTGATTCAACAAATTCTCATGTGGTGCGAGTATAAATTATCGCAAAAAACGTTCCAGGTGAAAATAAAGCTCCAGCTATTTACCTTGGAGTATTTCGTGTATTCCGAGATGAAATTACCCCAATAAGCTGGGGGTGTGGTCCCAATAAGCTTCTTTATACTGTGATGAACATAATGCGTCTAAGAGTTTGCGATGGTTTGAAGATTGGGTTCAAACATACCGGCAAGAATAACGATATAAGTAAAGAGCGCATATTATCTGAAGAATATATTAACACCTGTTTAGAGAGCAACTTAACTTTCAGGAAGTCAATACCGAATTCTGCAGTTTATTAGTCTGCGCGTAAGCGGGATCTATTTGCAATGATGATCCAGTTAGGAAGACCAACCATGTTTTTGACGATCAGTGCTAACGAGAGAGAGTAGCCGAATTTTCTGAGGCTTCTACATAAATTCAAAGATAAGGGAGGAGAGCTGACAGATGAACAGATGAAGCATTAAATTATTTTATTAAAACAACTTTGGTTAATGAAGATGTCGTTACTTGTGCAATTTACTTCGATAAGTTGGTCAATGTCATCATGCTTATTTTACAATCAAAGAGATTTAGTCCTTTTGGAAAATATAGACATCCCACATAGGGGTATTCCACACGCCCATATACGATTATGGTTGGATAATGCATCAAAGGATGCGTTCGGGATCGATTATATTGATTACTGTTCTCATCCCAGTGGGTTCATCAGAAGATTCTTCGAATGTTTGGCAATGTCGGTTCGAGAAGCCTTGGAAAACACTCAAATCCCAGTACAAAAATATACGGAAAAATCTAGAAGATAATCACTAAATTGACTTTGAGCACTTTTATCAAGGCAATGGAGTATTTATAAAATGGCAACCTTTAGAGAAATGGCACAATTTTTTCAATCCTTTTCTATATTACGCGTGATTGGGTCCAACGTTTTTTTTAACAATTTAAATCTTAATCACTAAATATGTAAATCCGCGGGAGCAGAATCTACTTCTTATTGTTACAGCCATCGTTTTATTCTTTAATCGTGAAGACATAAGCAACCTTTTAGATTTTTCGCCAGCAAATTCAGATGAGACGCTAGTTTCTCTGCATAGCTGATCCGCATCTTTTGTAATTCGTCTTTGATAGTTAGGAAGCTAAGGTCCTTATGCATATTTTTATTTTTTACGAACCGGGGTGCTCCTGCAATCATTCTAAGAATTGTTGACTGTGCTCGTTGGACATTGTCAATATTCGAATTTGAGATTGATTGTCATAATTGACATCCATACGACCAAATTGGTTTAATCATTGTGGTACACAAGAGAAGTTTGTATTGGTCACTGGCTGAATATTTCCCCATCAACCAGTGCATTTTATAAATTTTTAATTTGAGATGGTCTTGTTTCATTTCAATATTTCAATATTTTCGCCAAGTTAGATATTTTGCTCCATTTGAATGAGGGATTTGCATTCCGTTCATTGTGGCAGGTGGACAAGTAAGCTTATTTAATGTGAATGTTGCGTGGGTCGATTTATCTTCACTGACCTTTATTTTCCATTTCTTTAGCCATATTCCGATGTCATAGATATGTTGTTGTAGAGTTTCGTACGCCGTTTGTGGATTTTGATGGCTACGTACGATTGCCGTATCATCTGCGAAAGTAGACGTCATAATTTGCGAAGACGTTGGTAGATCTACACACTACCTTATGGTACTCCAGCCAAAATGCTTTTCTCGCCTGATTCAAGGGTATTGTATTTGACATAATATCTGCGATTTGACAAATTCGACTTCATAAGTTGATAAGTTTCTGGCCAGTTCAGATTAATTTTATGAAGCAGACCCTCGTGCCAAACTTTATCGAATGCTTGGGCAACAACCAAAAATATGGCGGAGCAGTATTTTTTCTCTTCGTATGCTGTCCTTATTTCTGCAACTACTCGGTGCACTTGCTCAATGATTCCGTGCTCGGCTCTGAAACCAAATTGATGATTAGGGATAACATTTCGTAGTTCCGGTTTAATATTTTCGATAATAGTTTTTTTTGAATACTTTCGAGATGATTGGTAGGCTTATTGGTCTATATGACGAGATTTTGGTAGGGTCCTTGCCAGGCTTCGGAATCATTTTTATAGTTGACAATTTCGAGCACTCAGGGATATATTCTGATTCGTAAATTAAATTGAATATTTGAGCCAGTCGTCCAAAGGCACACTCAGGCAGTTGTTTAAGCATTTCACCTGTAATTCGATCATACCCAGGAACTTTCTTTAATTTAATTAATTTAATTGAATTTGAATTTACTAGTGGTTTCTTAAATTCCCTAACAGGTTTGAACCACCGACAATCCGAGGTTTGGAGTGAATACACTTTGAAGCTCTTTTTCCTCGTCACTCCTATCCCATTCACAGTTAGAAAAACCAATTGGCGGGTTTGGTTGCTGACGCCGTTTAAGGTATTTAATGTCGTTCCATAATGAATAGTTTGTGTCCGAATGAGGAGATAACGCCTTAAGCTATAATCCAGCTTGTTTTTTGTAGTAGGCTTTGCAGTTTTTTATGCTTGATCAAAGTTATGTTTAGCATCTGGCGATCGATTATGTTTGAATCTTGTATGTTTGCTATTTGGTTTAGGCGAGGCTGAAATAGCTGTGTTAGCCGTCTGCAGTGTAGACGCCAGATCGATATGTGAACTGATGTACATCTTGAATTTCAACCAGTTAGTGAAGGTGTTCGTTAGATAGTTGTTTGTAGCACATGGCTGCTTGGTCGGCCCAGTAATGTAGTAAGACCGAAGAGTGGACAGAAGATAATTCTAAACGTGGTTTAGCTTGGATTATTTCCCGGTTTACTTTACTTGTGACTGCAAAATCAAGAACGCCAAGGATTTTTCGACGACTAGTAGGCCAATAAGTTGGATGGCCACACGACGCGGCATCGTAATGGATTTCTTGAATAACATTCATTAATTGACGTCCTCTTGGAGTAGTCAATCTTGAATCCCATGAAACGTTGCCCTGGGGTTGCAAAATTTTTTTTGTAGATATCTGCCGAAACGTTATTATTTGGAGGGCAATAATTGAAGTGATGACTAAGCTTTCTTTGTCCGAGGTCTTGGTCCGCGCGTCATAATAGCAGTTGCTTCTCGACTTCTGCCCAAGGGATGTTTTGTGTCATAAACTTCGTAAACATTTATTCTGAAATTGTGTTTATCGGTTAAGTGGATTTCGGAAACTAACATAAGATCAATTTGCATATCTTCAGATAATTTATCGGAGACATTCTAGTGTCCGGATGGCAATAGTTTAGTGCATCATCAGCACTCAGGTTGACGCTAAATAGATGAATTTTCTTATGATTGTGTATTTAATTCGAAAGTACTGAAGATAAACCAATGTACGGAACAATCACATTAAAAAACCATTACAATAGAAAAACAAAAAAAAAAGGTCGGTTATAATTCGACATACCAGCAATCCTAAAGCTGGAACGTGATAAACCGTTTTTTTACTGTTCTAAGGTTGTGGAACCGTTTCAAAAAATAGCAATGCATGATTGAAAAAATTGAAATGAATCATCCCGAATGAGAGAAAACGTATGCTGTAATTAATCAGGAAAAGCTCCATTAGGACCACCCGGTCCACACCCTGGACAACTTTCTGTCATTATTCCTCGGCCATTTACTCCCCCGGTATATTACTCCCCGTTCATTTACCCCTGGCCATTACCCTCCGGTCATATAATTAATTCCAGTCTCTTCTAATGGAACCACGAACCAACACCAAATAAATTCAAATAAAATTGCATATCGTTTGCAAAACCGAACCGTTTTACTTAATTATCAGTCTGATAAATTTAACAGCAAACCACCAAACCAATCACTATCAATTCTAGTCATTGAATCCACCAATTCGTATTTATCAACCACCTCGCCGCGAAATCACTTTTGCTACAAAAATTATTCCTAATTTAACATATATAAGTTACCAGATATGTATGCTTTATCCAACCAAATTTAGATTTTTGTTCGAGAATATGGCCGGGTGGTATCGGCGATTGGCTTAACTTAAGAAATTAAACATGACTCGTTAGTAATTTAATTGAAAACCCACACACACACGGCTTCCTATTTATACCTGAAATTTTTTACATTTACTATTCAAATAAAATAAATCAAGGATTATTTTCGTTCGCATGATTAAAATCGGTATACTAAACGCCTTGCAGCTCCTGATTGGTTTGTTTGCTTAAAGCTGGTCTTCAAATAAATTTTAATTCGCGAATTAAAAATCAGGCCCCAAGATATTTACAGTTCCGAAAATTAAAAATAAATCGAAAAGTAAATAATTAAAATAATTTATATATTTTGAAAATAAAATGAAAATTATTCCAGCTTTTGGTGGGGAGGGATGATAAAACGTTCCAATCGAATTTTCTAATTACGCAAATAAACAAAATATAAATCGTCTTATATCGAAAAAGAAAAATTAAAAATTACAAAAGCTACAAAAAAAAAAAATAAAGTTTTTCAATTATTTATTTGTTCTTAAAAAGCTTGAAAGGAATTTCTTTTTCTTATTTATATATTCTCCCCTCACCGCCGCCCGTTTTTGTTCTATTTATTATTGATCAAAAATAAATAATTTACGGATCAAAATTGATGATTGATGAGAGCATCAAAAATAAAAAAAAGGAATCAAGTTTAATGAAAATAGATATTCGGTTAATTGGTGGATCTCCCTCACAACCGCATGCCAATCAATTTTTTTGTTTGTTGAAATATCCTTCATTGCATTCAAATTCTGATATACAGATATGAACGTCTTCCGAAAAGGACTCGCTAAGACAAAAGACGAAATGGATTTTTTGTTGTTATTGTAACTAATTAAATCGGGACACAAAAATATACTGTTGTTGTTTGATTAAATTCTAAGAATGCAATAAGATGTCCTATGTATAAAAGGATACCCTCGAGGGGCTGTACTTTGTGTGTATGTATAACAAACATACTCTTTACTCATACTCGTCGATATACATTCCAAATCGACAAGAGAAATGTTTATATTAAAATTATTTCTTTTATCCTTTTTTGGATACTTTTTGGTTGTGTTTGAGATTTTTGTACTTACTTGGAAAATGAATCTAATTAAAAATTGTTGTTGTAATTTTTTTGTTTTGTTTAGCTCAAAAGAGTCCTTCATGTTGTCAGG
The DNA here is from genome assembly GCA_963691935.1 of Nephrotoma guestfalica. NCBI lineage: Eukaryota > Metazoa > Arthropoda > Insecta > Diptera > Tipulidae > Nephrotoma > Nephrotoma guestfalica. The sequence continues at coordinate 234,569,054 of OY829915.1, read as the reverse complement.
GCAAAAGGAAGAGTTGATATTAAAATAATATTATTATTGTTAATTGAATTTTTTTTGGAGAGAGGTATGAACAGTTTTTAGCGTATGTGTTGTGTACCTTTGATTTGTGATTTTAAATTTAATTTGAAGTTGAGTTTAATAAAATGAGTCTAATTAGCTTGCCAAATGACCCTGTTAAAGTTAGCCGATATTTTTCAGCCGAAAGTGTTTTTTTATACCAAAAATATTTGTTTTCTACAACAAAAAATATCAACTGAAACCATTAAAAAGATTAAATCGGAAAAATTCATTTTACTATTGGGAAATTGCAAATAAACATAAAAATACAAAATTTGAAAGTTTCTAAATATTGACCGTTTAAAGTGTCATGGTTGGAAATAGATTCAAATAAAGGTCTTAATGATGCTCGCACCTGGAACCTTTTATTTGAATCTATTTCCAACCATGACACTTTAAACGATCAACATTTAGAAATTTTCAAATTTTGTGTGTGCGATATATTCAATCGAGTTTTCCCCGACTCCCCACATGAAAATTGACCTGCAATTTTTTCCAGGTGCGAGCATCATTAAGACCTTTCATTTGAATCTTCAAATTTTCGAATTTTGTGTGTGCGATATATTCGATCGAGTTTTCCCGGACTCCCCACATGAAAATTGACCTGCAATTTTTTCCAGGTGCGAGCATCATTAAGACCTTTATTTGAATCTATTTCTAATCATGACACTTTAAACGATCAATATTTAGAAATATTCAAATTTTGTATTTTTATGTTTATTTGCAATTTCCCAATAGTAAAATTCATTTTCCCGATTTAATTTTTTTAATGGTTTCAGTTGATTTTTGTTTGAAATAATGATGGGGCCTTTACCTTTCTCGGAGAAACCGCCAGAGAAGGCGTCTAAGGTGGCGGATTGGGGAATGCTTCTCAGTTTCCAGCGATACTGGAGGTTATTAAGGAAATAAAATACCCCCGCGGAATGTTCTCAAATATCATTGCAATGGAAAACACACCGAAAGCAAATATTATCCCAGGTGGAAAACCAATTTTTTTTCTTTATATTTCACTCTTCTCCAAAAAGAAGAATAAGAAAAATATGAATCAGAAACCACTCAATTTGAGGAGCCAGCAAGAAGGGGAGGCAAAAAGTAGTAAGACTTTTTAATTTAAATTTCGCGCGGAAAACGTCGAAATATTTTTTTTTCTTTGTTGGTATGACTGCCAGTGACATCTGTGCCAAATGTCACATCAAAATAATCAGTATTGCTTAGTATACGCTTGCCTTTCTGAAGTACAAAAAGTGCATTCGGCGATTTTTACAATGAGTGAAATTATTCAACAAAGAAGTTCCATTAAATTTTGTGTGCGGAATCAATTTTGTGGTGCCGAAACGTTCAGAATGGTACAAATTGTTCAAAGAGAGTCGAGAACATGTTGACGACGAGTCACGTCTAGGAAAGCACGATTGGTTCCAAAATCACTCAATTTTTTGGAAAAACAGCGTCGCGTCGACGTCTGTGAAACAATGCTTTCCGACTACCAGGATGTCCTGAAACGTATTAAAACTGGCGATGAGCCTTGTATCTATGCTTACGACCCGGAAAAAGACGATCAATCGGCCGAATATCGTGCCAAAAGTGAGCCGGAGCCGAAAAAACCACGTCAAAGCAAGTCAAAATTCAAGGTGATGTTAACAGTTTTCTTCGATTATCGAGGTGTGGTGCACTCCGAATTCCTTCCGAGGAATAATATTTGAGTGTTATGCGTCGTTTGCGCGAAGCTATTCGTAAAAAGAGGCCGGAATTATGGGTCGACTCTTGGTTTTTGCACCACGATACTGCACCTTCTCATATTGCATTAGTTTTACGTGATTTTTTCGCCAAAAATTCCATCCATATCGCTCCGCAACCACCGTATTCGCCTGATTTAGCTCCGTGTGACTTCTGGCTGTTCAGCAAACTCAAACGACCGTTCCGGAGAAACCGTTTTGAGTCAATTGAAGACATTAAACGTGAATCGCTACGCGCATTGGAGGCTATTGCGGAAATTGACTTTAACAACTGTTCCGAGGATTGAAAAAAACGTTGGCAGAAGTGTATTGAGGCCGGGGGGGATTACTTTGAGGGGGTCGAAATAGATTTGGAGAATTAAATAAAGAATTTTAAAATTATGAACAGTCTTACTATTTTTTGCCCACAGTATTATTTAAGTTTGTATTCGAGTAGCTCCAAATATCGATAATGCAGACCTCACAAAGCGACTGAACCGGTAGTCTAGATAATTCTGACTACAACCCAAACCGAGGCCATATCGACAGCACCTTACTGAAATTAGCAGAAAATTCAGCCTAAATCTGCATTATCGACCAATATATTTAAATATAAATAAGTAAATCCAATCGGTTAAATTATCCAAATTTATTTAAATTCTTAATGTTATGTTATTATGTCTATTAAATTTCAAAATCCTTAAACTGGCCTAATTCGTTTGTCATGTAAGCGGGCAACAATTACTCGTATAAGTTCGGGCCTTAGTGGACAATATTCCTCCATGCAAAGTCCAGGTCGATGTTTATGTGAGATAGCATAGTTAGTGTTTCGAAAATCCCCAAAAATGCAAAGTTTCAGATCAAATATAACCGCATTTTGACAAATGGGAAGTCGATAACAGGTTGCTCAGCCGTCGGTGGGTAAGAAACCTGAATCCCAATGCTCCTCTTGTAGCGCAAGAACGTTCATTGTTTAAATGGCCGGCTGGTTCGAAACAGTCTGTAGATCTTCAGGTCTTAAAAGACTTAGTGGATTCCATATTCTCTTTTTTATTCCGTTGTCCCTGTACATTTTCCGAGGTCATTGTGTTGTCTTATAGTATGTAGTTGGCCCGCTACTCAACCCACTTCTTACTGGTGATAGATCTTAAGGCGTTCAGTCATACCTGATTCACGTTTATATTGCGAGCCGCTTGCTACAAGACAGACGTTCGCTTCAGCATGCAAAGTAGTGTCATTCAAATTCCAACTGAGTTATCTAGGGATATGACCGATTGATGAAATGGAGGATCGATGGAAAAGTGGGTAACTCAAAGGTTACAAAATATTGTTATAGTTTCGAAAATTTCTAAATTTATTGTAATTTACATGTCAAAGGATTTAGGCCAACCTAGTAAAATTATGTAGCTCCTGACATATTTTTTGCTGTAGTCTCATTATTTGGAGATGCTAGTCGAACTAGGTATATCGGGTAATTTATCTTTCGGCTATATAATATTTTTTCGACTGGAATAGCACGGACATTATCTGCATTATCTCGACTAACTTTAATAAGATAAAGTCATCAGTAGCTTTCAACTGAAGTAGTTGTAAAAATCTTTATAGAAAAATCTTTTGATTCTGGATTATTGCGCTATTGGAGTGCTCAATGGTAAAATAGACATAAAATGGTAAATAATTCCAATTGTAAATTCCAGATTGTAAAACGGATTTTGTGGCTTAAATGTTGTTTTACTACTGTGTGCAACAAATAGTAAGACTTTGTTCATAATTTTAAAATTCTCTATTTATTTCTCCAAATCTATTTCGTTCCCCTCAAAGTAATCCCCCCGGCCTCAATACACTTGTGCCATCGTTTTTTCCAATCCTCGAAACAGTTGTTAAAGTCAATTTCCGGAATAGCCTCCATCCAGCGCGTAGCGATTCACGTTTAATGTCTTCAATTGACTCAAAACGGTTTCCCCGGAGCGGTCGTTTGCGTTTGCTGAACAGCCAGAAGTCACACGGAGCTAAATCAGGGGGAATACGGATATCGTTGCGGAACGATATGGGTGGAATTTCTGGCGAAAAAATCTGGAACCAATCGTGCTTCCACTTTTTTTAGGCCCAAATGATCTTTCAAAATGGGTTTCACTGATCCTTCCGATATTTCAACGATGCCAGTAAGGTCTCTGACTGTTAATCGTCGATTCTCGAGCACCAATTCCTTGATTTTATTAACGTGTTGATCATCAGTTAATGTTGATGGCCGTCCTAGACGTGGTTCGTCGTCAACACGTTCTCGACCCTCTTTGAACAATTTGTACCAATCAAAAACACTTGCTCGCGACATACAATTATCACCGAAGGCCTTTTGCAACATTCTGAACGTTTCGGCACCACAAAATTGATTCAGCAGCATTCATTCATATGACTTCCTCGGCTGGCCTTGACGTACCCCATAAGGTCGGTCCAATTTTTGAGCACATTTTCGATGGTATGCGGCATTATGCCGTCAATGGCAATGCGACTATTGTTCTTGAGAGCGTCAATCGTTGCTGGTTTATCGGCGTAACACTTATCTTTGGCGGCAATCCAAAGATAATAGTCCAACCGTGTCAAATCACAGCTCCGAGGCGGCCAAATCACATCAGCATTTCGGCTGATAATTCGATCTTCGAAGACAGTGCGCAAAAGATCAATTGAAACGTGTATTGTGTGGCACGAAGCACCGTCTTGTTGAAACCAAATGTTGCCTATGTCCTCCTCTTCAAGTGCCGGGAACAAAAACCGTTTATCATGGCGCGGTAGCGCTCACCATTGACAGTAACGGCGGCTCCTTGCTCATTTTCAAAGAAAAATGGCCCAATGATTCCACCGGACCATTTAGGCAACCATTTTCGTTCAGCGGAAGGATAAAACTAACTTTCTGTCAAATCAGAAGTGACATAACCCTTACCTTACTCAAAATAACCGCTAGTTCAAAAAAAAAGTTAGATGGCCCACTCTGTATGTATAAAGCCTATCGGATCCTTCCAGCGGGAAAAACAATATGACCAAATAATTAATTATATTGATTTCTGTTGCTGTTCGCTTACCACTGGAGGTTTTTGGGTGCTCTTTGAGATATTTTGATATTAAATCTAATTTACAATTTGTCAGAGAAAGATGCTTTCTTCGATATATGCAGGTCAAGAACGAACCTCCCTTACCCAGGTTTCGAAGACCCAGTACCTCTTACCTTAAGGCTTGTAGGATGTTTAGATCTCGATGAACACAATCCGTGCTCAGACCTATTTTTCTGGCCTTTTCTGTGCTACGCCATTCTAATGGCTTTATTCGTGCCCGATATGTCAAGATGTTGCACAGACTTGTTGTTGAAAACTGAACGACCTGTGACACTATTCTGGCTTTCTCTGGGAATAGGGAATTGGGAATAAACTTTTTCATAACATGTTTGCCTAAATTGTATTTTTCTGGCCTACTGAGCGAATGAGTTTGGTGTAAATATTTTCTAAACAAAGTTAAATGGGAAAAAAACTTTCCCGATAAAAATTTTGTAGAACTTTGTTTTGGAAATTTGTTGCACTAAACTTATTCCTTCAGTAGGCCAGAGAAATACAATTTGAACAAAAGTGCTATGAAATTATTTTTCCCAATTCCCTATTTCCAGGGAAAGCCAGAATAGTGCCACTGGGGCGAGATCATGAAATTCGACCGGCAAAATCATTTGTGCCAAAATATTTCAATGGTCAGATTTTGATCTTCTAGCAGATTAATCATTGCTCTTAAAATATTTTAGAAATTGCATTTCTGCATTAGCCGACGGATTGAAAATATTTCCACAATACGTTTAAATTTTCATGATTCCGCCCCTGGTCTCGGAAAGTCGTTGCGCTGGCCCACTGCCGTCTCTTCGGTTTTTACTATAGTCGAATTGTCGACTTGCCGATTTCTACTGGTCGTGGACCAGCAGCTGACGGCTTTTTTCTCATCCATTTCATTTTACAGTGTCACAGGTAGGCGTGGAAAATTTGAGGGCGAAGGATTTTGTCCTGCGCGATGATTTTTAAGCTTGCATTTATTCATGGCTTTCGTGCTAAAGTTGTGATAATCCATGGCTTCAAAATTTTAGCTTACATCATCCGTGGGATTCCATGGCGTCATTCATAACTTGGTCGTGAACCAATAACATTTGTTTCGTTTCTAGAATAACATCGAGAACATTTTCGTTAACTGCTGTTTAGCTAACTGCTTCAATAGCCGAACCTGATGCTTCTGTAATCTTAAACCGTTTTCAAGGGGGATATGTCTTTACTTACCGTTTAGAACTATTTTAACAGTCCCTTGAGTTTAATTGTCTTCTCATATGAGTGCAGTACAAGACGACCAAGAGCTACCAGTCTCCACATTGTTCTCGGCGATAGGACCATTGTGAGGAGTGTTTTGACGACCTCCGTTATTGGTGCGTTTGGAGTCTAGCACCGCCCTCAACGTTTTTATTGCCAATATTATCCATTCAGTAAGTTTGTTCAATAAAAAATGGTAAGCAATAGCCAAGCCTCGCGCTATAAATTAGCTTGGAAACTTGAAGCGATTGGTTGGGTTATTAGAGCGTTTAAAATGCGTTGAAGCAAGGTAGATTGCCTAAAAGACTTTATGTCTGCGAATTTTCGTTTCCCGATCCTGAAAGACCCCGCATTTCTTGGCTCCTTTTGTAGTAGCAAAAATTATCGAAAAATGTGAACCGAAGTCATATTTATACTTATATGTAGTTATTTTAATATTTACCATGGGCCTTATTTTCCATATTTTGAAAATTAATTCAATCACATTCAGTTAATTTCAATTTAGGCACGAAAAATATTTAATAATAGCAATAAAAGCTTTTGGTATTTTCTCTAATCATTACGAAAAATTTCCACATGAATTCGTCGTGTTTAATTAAAATTATCCTAATTTTGGTTCTTTAGAGATGTTTTGTCAAAACCAAAACCATAACAATAATAAAAAAATTTATTTATGTTTAGAATTTTCCGAATTTTCCAAAACTCTCTTTACGTATATCTAAACTGAAAATTTGCCAAAAACAGATAATGTACATTGACGCAAGTTATAATTTTCTATTATGATAATTTTGAATGATATTTCTAGTGAATAGGGCATGCAGGGATATTTTGCAGGGTGATTATGAATATTTCAGTATACCTCTTATGGCAAGTGTTGCTATTAACACAATATAGACAGATAAAGACATCACATATGGTTATGCTCCCATACGGCGTTAAAAAAGCCCAATTGCTAATCTTCATTTCATCTCATATATGTACATAACATATTTATGTTGATATGCGGGATGTCTAATTCGTTTTAATTGAACCCAAAATATGAAAACCAGACATGAAAATGTCTCTATATAATATTAACATAGAACAGACGTAACCTAGACGATTAAATTTTTTGTTTTCGGTTTTAGTTTTACGAGTGACTGACTACCATGGTGACTGGATAAGAATATACAAGTGTATGATGCTGGTGTGATCTAAATTGGTGCTGGTATTTTAACTCTCGCTCAAGGCATTTAATAAAATATTTATTGTGTGGAGTGGAAAATTTTTGAAAAACTTAATTTCCGTATATACCTAAACTTTTTTTTTCGGAAAATTCTTTCGCATGTACCAGTTCTTATATACAAAGTACAAAGAATACATAAATATCTTAAAACTTATGGGTCACTATGGTTACCGATCTGTATTTTTATTTACATTTTTATGTGTTTTGTTGGTTTTCCCGAATTTTTCACTTAAGTATATTTTTGGAAAATCTGTTTATAGGTTTAATGTTGTTATTGTTATACCTGTGCCACAGTACAAATAATAATAAATAGTCAAGTGAATATGGCAAGTACACGGGAAAATTAATTTATTTTCATGATTTTCATTAAACTGTTATTTTCTTTGGGTATTTTATGAGAACTTGTGTATTAGGTTGAACGGGGATTTACAGAACTCATTCGTGATCAGAGTCTCCAATTCATTCAAAAAATACAACAACCAAAGTTATTGTTATAACTATAAAGTGCACATTCAGGCGAATTTTTTTTTGTAAATTTTCTTGAAATGTAAAATACTTAAATTGGCCAACAATATATGAAGTCAGTACATTCTATTTATTTTGCCGTAGCCTTAGTTCTTCTAAATTGATTAGTTCTCAACTAATGAATATCAGAAGCTACATGATTTTCCTATGGGCCTGGAAGGTTGCTTTACAACAATATATTTAAAAAGCCAGGCTTCAAGGTTAAAATCGTCTTCTTGATCCGAATTCTACTACTATCTTCGTCGTCTCGGCTCAGTTTAAGATATATTGCACAAGGAGAAGCTACTTCCAAAAATTGTAAGTTGAAGAAAAATCAGTAAATTCTGCTGTGTATAAGCCAAATTATTTGATAAGCTCGTTTTGCCGTTTTTTCGACCGATCATTCTTATCAAGTTTGTCTCAGAAGAAAATAACTTGTTTTTTCACACATCCCTTCATTGTCGCGGAAGTAGACAAGCCGCATAGGTGTAGTCTTTCTGTCAAATTCGATTTGGTATTTGGTAAATTCGCTTACTACCTACGCTGTGAATGTAACTTTCACTCAGGTTGATGGCAAATCTCATATAGTTCAGCCTCTACAGTGAATGAGAATTTTCGTAAAGTATGTCCTAACTTTGTCCTAAACTTGCAGAAACAAAAATTGTATGCGTTGTGCTGAAATTCATGATGTTCGTCCTAAATACTAAAAAACTGTTTACTTTTTACGGATCAACCACTTAAATTCAATGATTTACCCTTTGTAATGAATTTTTAAAAATATGTACGTAATTATTATAAATGATTAGTGTTTTGGGTTGAAACCTGACCAGGTAAAAAACCCACCCAAATCGAACAATTCACGCAAAATGTGAGAAAGTCGAGGATTGCAGTAAAAAAAAAAATTACCGACTCAGGATCAATTTGTTTCTTATCTTACTTCTATTCAATAACTTTTTGTTGTCACCACGTGGTCTTCAGACAAGTGGCTTTTGAAACATGAAAGCCAGTTTATTGATGAAGCAAGTGCAATGTACTTTTTGGCATTTTTCAATACTTTTTCAATACTTGCCACAGTACGCATTTTATAAAAAACGAACTATTAGCAAACAGCGCCAGAACGGTAAATTTATGAACTAAAGTGGTGTCACTTATTAACTGTTGTTTAATTCAATACCTTTCAAACGATATACATACACGAAAATACCGAAATATTAAAAAATACTGTAAAGTCGTATCGTGGTGTTCGGTGGTTTTTATAAGGTATTTTGTAAAGGGTGTTGTTTTTAGAGGTTCACATCTTTAAGTTGGCAACACTGTTTTGTTTGACAACCGAATTAACAGCTTACAAATTGTTGAATTTATCAAAATAATTGTTCTATTCGCCAAACTCATTGTGTATTACGTCCATTTTACGGTCGTCATAATCGTCCATCAGAGCGGGTAATTCGGTTAACAATGGATCATTTTCACACCACGTATACTCTAAATGATAATACACATCCAGTAAGACGACAAACAGTGTGTACCGAACGAGCGATAGACGCTGTACCGCGTAACATTAAGGAAGACCCAAATCAATCAATTCGACGTCGTTTTCATCAACTGGAGATGTGTCCATTCACTTTATGGAAGATTTTATCTATAAGGATCTTGGTTTACGTGCTGACAAAATTTAATTTGTGCAGGAGTTAAAGCCATCCGACCATCGCACACGCCGCCAATTCGGCCAATGGGCTGAAGCACAAATTGATATTGATGTTGATTTTCCAAACAAAATTTTGTTCAGCGATGAAACTCACTTTTGGTTGAGTGGGTACGTTAGTAAACATAATTGTCGGATTTGGAGTGAAGATAATCCACGAGCTTTTGCCGAAACACCATTACATCCAGAGAAAATCATTGTTTGGTTACAGTCAACATTGAACGATATAGATCATACATCTTTCTAACTTTTTTGTATCCCAATTGGCTGGCATAAATCTTGCTGATATGTGGTTCCAACGGCCACCGAGATCGAGTGATCTAACTCGATTAGATTATGTTCTTTGGGGATATGTTAAGCCACTTGTCTACGCCGATAAACCAGAGATGATTGAACATTTGGAATACAACAGTCGGCGAGCTATTAGCTAGATACGGCCGCAATTGCTGCGAAGAGTGATCGAAACATGGACCTCCATCGTACGCCATGTACGCGCCTGATATTCAAAATGTTTTTCTTTGTTCTATTTTAATTTAAAATTGTGAACCTCTAAACAACACCCTTTAGCAGGTACTCGACCACCCTGACGTGCAGCTTACGTAAGGTTATTCATTTTCCGAATTGAAAATAGAAGAAAACTTATGCGAAAAAATCAAATCGCACTACCCATTTCGATTTCTCATCGGGACAGACATCCAGGCAGTCGAACATTTTTTTACTTTTTTGGGATCAATGACCTTTAAAAGGTTGGACCAGTTGCTGGTCGCGCGAGCTCCCGAGTACCATTTTGGCCACATACTTAAGATTATTTAGAGTCAAAGTGGTGCAGAATCACAAGAAGTTCGTAGTTTCATGTGATCTGATGATATGATCATCTTTCATGATATGATCATCTTCAGTGTGAGTATGAGATTCAATTGATCGTGGGAAATACCGAAATTTAAGTCGAGATCGAGATACTACTGCTCTAGCCCATTCATCCACCTGCCGATTTCTCAACACGATTGTGTTTGGACCTACTTGGTCACCTCCTGAAATTATGCTGATTCAGGGAATTACCAATTTCAAATTTGAGAGAACGTTTCAAGATGAAGTGCAAATAATTTTTTTGACTAAATATGAATTTCCGCTGATCAAGGAAATTTCGGCAAATTGAATTTAAATGATTTGAGATTGATTCTATGTCATACGAAAGACACTCGTGAATCACTTATTACTCAAACCATGATGTTCCCTTTAAACGTCATAAAATATTTCCATCTAAAGGCTATGTAGTCTCGAACTGACAACTGTGCGTGTTTAGTCTTCACCTCCAATTTTCCATTAAATGTGCTGCTAAAAATTCCGTGGGTAATTTTCGTTAGAAATAGTTAAGTCAAGAACTTAAAATTCATTATAGCAACTGTTGAACCAACAGAATTGCCAAATACATTCATTTCCGACAATCACCACGATGATCGAATGTTTGATCCGTTCTGTTGAAACGGTTTACAAAGAACTACACGTCTTCTCTTTCGGCATAAAGGAACGCACAACAACGTGGTGAGGAAATTGAAGAAATTGATTTCAGGATCAACTTACCAGACCGATACAGCATTATTTAAAAAGCATCGAAACAGGAAATTTGATGCAAGACTTCCATACGCAAAAATTGATCCTTCGTCTTCCTCTTCAAGCGGCGAGCAATTTTCGGTGCGAAAATCTTTTGGGCAAGATAGAATAAAGATATACGCAATCGAGTAAAATGTTGTGTCTCACGTCAATAATTCAAAGATAACCGCCCACGAAATACGAGCTTAGTATATTCGCATTACCAAGTAGCAGGCTTGAAAATATCTATTATACCGTTAGTTTTCGTTTGTGTTTTCTTCGTTTTAAGCATCCAAACAGTTACTCTTGTATGTTCGTCTTTTTCTATCAGTGTAAAGAGCCTAAGTCGACACAGAGCGGTGTCTTGTTTTTATTTCTTTATGAGCTAGCTTCGATAGAGGGTGAATTCGCTAACTAAGGACCATCTGGTGGTACGTATTTCTCTTTGCAGCAACTGCCAATCTTACCGGAAAAGTTAGTAGTAGTATTTTCGGCGTTTAATTACTCGTATTTCGTCGTTCCTCTGTTGTAAGAGCCATTGTGGTGTTTTACCAGAGGCTAGCACTTTCTGCTAAGGTTGACATTTGTGACGATGTATTAAGACACCCAAAGGGTCGTTATACCTCTTAGATAATAAACCTGAATCTTCAAAATATGACAAAATTTTATAAATCCATTCTAATAACCCGAGTTTCGTTCCACATGAGGTATTTGTTCCAGCTGCCTTATTTCCTTAACGATGCGTTAAGATCCGGAGTGTCCGAATCGACGGGTACGCAATTTGCTTTTTGTTGTTTTGTCATCAACCGAATCCTAGATTCTAATGCGGTCGCCTGCCTTCTCAACCGTTTCATTATCTTCCCTTTTCAGCCTACCACTATTTCTTTAAATATTCTTTATTTCAGCCATTTTCTTCTTCAAACCTGATTCGTGATTCTACAATTGTGGAGTTCCTTAAATTTGTCGAGCACATTGCTTACAATGAACTATAAAGGGCCTTCTGGACAAACCATCTGCATTAATGCACAACATACCTCACCTGTTGATTTTGGGGTAAACAATGCGTCGATGATCAAATACCACGATCTAAGCGAGGCTTAAAAAGCTTCTTCACGATACTTGTTGTATATCGCCAGTTCGGATGTGTTGATACAAACAAAATATGCGGTTAATTTCGGTTAGTCGTTCCTAGATGGCATGAAACAACCTCATCTGATATTTAATTTAAATTTTGTTAAATAAGTTAACTTTTATTAATTTCTAAAATATTTCGATTCGGCGATTCTGAAATCTGAACTAAGTTTGCAGTTTAGAACTAAAAATCAGAACCATTTTGGTTTATGAACGTTAGAGACATCTATGAATAACTGGTATCAACTAATCATCAATTTAGTTTGTCGAAGATTTAGACAAAAAAATCAATGTCAGGTATACGAAAATACCGAGAATTTTAGAACTTTTGATTAATACTTTTCGTGCCAGGTAATAGATGGAGTTAAATACGATATAATTTATCACACAAATATTCGAATCCTACTATTTTGGCATTACGATATGATATGATTTGATAGGATAAAAGATGTACTGACTAACCATAATGGCGATGCTAGGTAGGTATAACACATTTCTGGAGTAGCGAGATCCAGTATCAAAAACTGTAGCATTCTGACGAAAGTAATATAAGGAAAGGATTAATTGGTCTCAGAAACAGGGCGCTACGCAGTAAAGCCATTATCTAGCTACTATGTAACCAATAGTTTTTTGCGGGTTATACAGTAGCAGACAGATCCTTCGATCTGTGCCTTCTTTGTTCTGCCTGGTCCAGTGCTATGTACCTTTTCCTGCGTTGCTACCATCTATATCAAAGATGAATATCGCTCCAAAGTTCCATATTCTGCTCAAAACGTTAATTCTTTTGGGTGATATAACTGATCTCATTTGATATCGATTGGACCATTAAATTAAATCAATAATTCATACATAAACTGATTGGGCTATTCATATATGGGCATATTGCGCCAACCCCAACATTCGGTTGGTCTTAGGATATTTTTATAGATATCGACGATCATCGTGTTGTATCGAAATCAGAAGAGATCGATGACAACATTTCAGGTTCCGAAAACTGGGAACCATTAATTTGAATCCGAATTGTGTTCTTAATGATTCGGCTATTTACACATATGACTCCATAGCCCAAATCCTAGCATACGTATGGTCTTGGACTTTAATTCGAAGGTAGTTTACATTATTTCCAATCGACATTGAATGAGATCGGTTACGACACATTAGATTCCAGGGAACCATTCGTTTAAATCTAAAATGTATATTTTTCATAAAATGGTCCAGCCCAGGATGGTTTAGCGCCAATTTCAACGTACGGATCGCTACGCGAATTTTATTTTGAATAGCGAGCTTGATAGCGCATTGAAATCAGAAGAGCTCGGTCACGGTGCTCATGGTTCCCGGGAACCAATAATTTAAATCAATAATTCATTCATACACTGAATGGGCCATAAATATATGGGCCAAATGCCCCAATCTCAACATACGGCTTGTCTTTTTAACATTTTATCATAGATATTTGAAGAATAAGCACTTTTAGATCAACTATTATTATATTTTGTGCAATTTCAAAATTTTCTGGAATGAATTTAAAAATGCTGGGACGGGATATAACTAGTATTGCCTGATGAACAATTTTTATTTTTCTGGGATGAAAAACTGGGATAATTTCATTCACTGCAACTTTTATATCGTTGTGTAGGGAAATTCGTGATAATAATAAGTTGGGGAAACATACAAATATTCTTTTTTCTTTGTTGTCATGGATGAAAAAGAGAAAATTCGCTATATTTTACCGTTTTGCTTTGATAAAGGTGAAAACGCAAAGCGGCTGAAATTGTGAATAGTGTCTATGGTTCCGACACTACCCCAGCCAATCATGCGCAATTTTTGTTTCGTCGATTCCGTTCCGGTAATTTCGATATCAAAGATGCATCACGCACTAGAAGGCCTATCGTCGAAAATGTCAATAAAATCCTGGAAATGATTGAACTAGGCCGGCGTGCAAGCCATCGTAGCATCGCACAGGAGCTAAAGATCGAATATAAAATAGTTTTAAACCATTTGCATAAGGCTGGTTTTAAATAGAACCTCGATGTTTGGGTACCGCACCAATTGATGCAAACAAACTTGATGGACCGTCCATCTGCAAATCCTTGGCCAAACAGAACGAAATCGAGCCATTTCTGAAGTGAATGGTGACTGACGACGAGAAATGGTCAAATATGGCAATGCCAAGCGGAAACGATCATGGTCGACGAGCGGTGAATCGGTCCAAACGGTGGCCAAACCAGGATTGGCAGGCAGGAAGGTTAAGCTGTGTTATTAATGGGATTGGGAAGGAATCATTTACTTTGAGCTGCTGCCCAATGGACAAACGTATAATTTGGACCTCTACTGCCAACAACCGACTAGAGGCAGAAATCAACTTGAAATGGTCAGAATTAGCCAATAGGAGAGAGGTCGTGTTCCAGCAGGACAACACACGTTTATGAAGATCCGCCAGAAGCTCCGGACGCTTGGTTGGCAGGTTATTATGTATCCACGTTATGATTTTCATCTCTTTTTCTCCATGGCAAACGCTTTTGGTGGTGTAAAAATGGTCTCAAGAGATGCTTGTGAAAACTGGCTATCTCAGTTTTCTGCTAATAGGGACTAGACGTTTTGAAAAAGCGGCATAATGAAATTGGCAAGGGCAATGAGTTGTTTAATAAAGTCCCGAAATAAACGTAAAAATAAAGGATTTATATTTCTCCACCAACCTAATATTTTCTGCCCTTGTGAATTCCCGATTTATACTGGTTCAAAAAACTGCGTCATGGTCAGTCACTATTCTGTTTAGGTAAAATTGCTACAATTTAGTACAACCGCAAAGCAAATCAGAAACAGATTATGAATTATGATTTGTTATATTTTAGAACGTATGAACTGAACAAATAAAGGATGGTGTGAGTACCCTTTCAGTAATGAGAATGGGTTATTTGAGTTTAGTTATGGTAAGAGAAATTCATCTTTTATATTTTATGTTATATTAAAGATTTTTGACAACACATCAATTATTGTCGGTTACACACAAATCTTTATATTTTCTTAATATTTTTTTACAAAAAAATCTTAAACACGTGATGTACACAAAAGTTGAACGTGCTAACATTATATTTGAATAACGATTTGCGTAAACATTCTTATATAAATGATTTGTATTTATAAGTAATTATTATTATATAAGATATTGTTAAAACAACAAATTTGTTCAACCCTATTGCAAAATCACGGATACGAGACATCCATCATTAAATTTTTATCCCTAACCATTTACCTATTTAGGTACATACAATTTTCACTTTTCTTTTTGTTGTTAAAAATAGTAACAATTTTATCAACCTCCCCTATATAACTTTGAATAATCGATCCTGGCTGGAAAACCATTTTTTTTAACAACGTATGCGATATACAGCTTTTCTTCGAAAAAAAGGAAATTGTATTTAATTATTATCAAAGGATAAACCATCCGAATATTCTAATTACGTCATTTTCCTATATACGAGTAATCTGTATGGATCTGAGTATGCCGATAATAACCGTCCTAACCTAAAAATAGGGAAAACTCTGTTCTCAGTTATCATTATTATTATTATTATTATTATTGTCATTGTCGTTAGAGATATCCCAAACCACTTTTGTGCTACTTCTTCCTTTTATTCTTTCTGGTTGATACATTTTCCTTTTTTTCTATAACAACAAAATATTTTTAGATTGTCGAAATATTTATCGATTAATTTTATTTGGCTGAATGTCGAGAAAAAATAAACATAAGGAGGCTTGGTTATCAATTTTCATAAATTTTCAAAGTATCAGTCCCTATTCTGGTAATTCCCCGGGAATACGGCATTTGTGAAAACATTTACATATAATTTCTATTTAAATTATTTTTTTCTGACATACTGAGGTAAAAAGTTAGTGGAAATATTTTTGGGAAAACAAAATAAAGTTGTGAATAATTTTCCCTGCGAGTTTTGCTATGGAAACATGATTCCCAATTTTTAAAACCATATTTACATCAAACATTTTTTCTCAGTAGGCCAGAAAAACAGATTTATAGGGAAAAGCTTTGTAAATTGTTTCCCCAGTTCCATATTCCCAGGGAATAATCACCAGAATAGGGCCACTGGAAAGGGATTTGGATTTTTTTCTTGAATGATAATGAAGTTTGTAAACAATTGTTACGAAATTACACTGTTAAATTTTTTTTTCAATTAGATTTAATTTAGAAACGCCAAAAGATTCTCGCTGACATTTTTGGAAATTTAAGTCAAAATCCTATTTCTGTGATTAAGTAAAGTAGATTTTCAGTAGAGGCAATCATTTTCGTATAGATTTTCCACCAGAATTTTAAAATAGTATTTTTAGCTTCAGGGATGAACACATACTGTTTATATTAAACTTGTCTTCCCAGCCTTGAACAAATAAAATAAATACTAAGTTTTCAATCGTGAAATTCTTTTTGTACACCAAAATATTTGTTACTTAATTTATTACAAAATAAATTAAAAATGTTGCTTGTGCATCACTAAGACAAACGACAAAATTAAGTGAAACATATTGTGTTATTATCATTGTCCTGCTGGAAGATAAACCGCCGTGGTAACCCAATTTTGCGTATTGAATCTTTTAAATTTTCTTTTAATAAGTTCACCTACACACCAGCTGTCATAATATTTTCAATTAAACACAAACTACCAACACAACTTTCAGCGAAACACCCCGATAACATAATAGCACCATACCACGATTTCTCCAAACTTGATCTCGTTTTTTAGAACCGAGGAGTTGAATTTGCTCTCATCTGACCATAGCACATTACTCCAAAAGTCAAAGCCTTTATTTTTATATTCTTTAGCAAATTTCAATCTTTTCTTGCTTTACTTATGAAGGGTTTCTTTCCCCGGATACAGTTAATTTTTTCCCCGTAAACGTCGACAAATTGTATGTGTAAAAACTGGAAGATTAGTTACTTCTTTAATTTCGCGAGAAGTTAGTTTTGTATTTTTCTTCACTTCACAAATATTATTACACAAATATTTTATATTTTCGAATTTTCCATTCTTTAAACATATTTTTCTCGCGCCAGTGAATGACACGTTGTATTTTCAGCAAGTTGGCGGTAGGACAACCCAATATTACGGTCATTTATAATCCGTTGTCCCTAATCAATTGAATGTTCGTTTTGCCTCGGCATATTGCATGTACTAAAAAAAATTTCGTAACAAAAGAACAGTTATTTTTTTAAGAAAACGAACAAAATCATTGATATTGCAAAAACTTACCTTAAGCCAAAGTTTATGCGGAAAAAAGCTGGATTAAACATCAAAACAAACTGGTAACTAAATTTAAAAAATTGATTGAATATGTGAGGGGGGGGACATACATTAGTGCTAAAATTAGTACCCCTCTCCTTCTTGTAGGTGGGGCGCGAGGTAACTTTGAAATTAAAATAGGACCCCCTAATTTTTTTATTGCAGATTCGGATTTTACGGTACGTCGGATTTCTTTAAAACATTTTTTCCATTCATGATAGATGGCGCTGTTAAATTAAATTTATATTAAATTTTTTTCGATTTCTCTTACTAAGAACTTATGCATACGATTCTGCAATACGTTAGAATTAAAATTAACTATTATCGTAACCCAGGACATGTGATTAAATCTGATTTCAAATAAATTATTATTTTTTGTATGTTTTAAAAATATTGATTCTCTACGCTTCGCGTTTTCCTGAAAAGGATTCGGTCACGTGCTTCATTTTACTGGACTGTTTAACAATTTACTACTGATGGAAGTGTTCAATCGAAAAAAATGACTCGTCGAGCAACAGTCACTGAGGAAAGTAATGAAATTGCTGTCGGATTGTCGCAAACCAGTATTTGGAAAATTTTAAAACGTCATAAGTATCATCCGTATTATATGTCTTTACACCAAGATCTTCATGGCGATGATTTCCAAAAAACGGGTAACTTTTTCTCAATGGGCACGTGAACAAGTACAGCAAAATCTCAAATTTTTTGCTACGTATTGTTCTCCGATGAGTCGTCTTTTACAAACCATGGAACGGTTAATCGACACAACATGCATTACTGGAGTGTTGAAAATCCGCACTGGCTTCGCCAAGTTGAACATCAGCGCCCTTGGACTGTCAACGTGTGGTATGGACTGATTGGCAACAAACTCATCGACCCCACATTATTGAGGCGAACATTATTTGAAGACTTGAGCTTAGAATTATTCGACAGAACATGTGGTTTCAACATGATGGTTGTTCAGCACACTTTTCACCGGTATAGCGATTTCAATGGTCGCTGGATCGATAGTGCTGGTCCGGTAAATTAGCCTGCCAGATCTTATTTCGCCAGATTTATTTTTGAGGCGAGGAGACCCATGTAAATAAAGCTCCATGACGCGTGAGAGGCGAGAGGACTCACGTTAATCAAGCACCTCGAAGGTAAGAGAAAACTACTACGTCCACGTCGTTGTTCCTGGGTTACGCTGAAAGTGGTTTATTCACCAGCCAATTACATTTCTACAGGTTGTTACCAGTTATTCAGATATTTTTAAAACAAAGTTTCGATCAGAAATTAAAAATTTAAGAAATACAGTTTGTTTAAGACTAATTTTGAGTACTTACATTTAAAACGCGTTAATTTTAATTCAAACGTATTGCAGAATCGTATGCATAGGTTCTCAGTAGGAGAAATCGAATAAAATGTAATATTATTGTTACAGCGCCATCTATCATGAATCGAGAGAAATGTTTCATAGAAATCCTACGTACTTTAAGCCGTAGAATCCGAATCTGCAATAAAAAATAGAGGTTCCTATTTTAATTTCAAAGTTACCGCCCCACTTACAAGAAGAGGAGGAGGGTACTAATTTTAGTACTAATGTATGCCCCCCCCCCCTCGGAATGATTAAATTTTTATAATCGACATTTTTTTCGTAGAGTGCTTATTTTCGGAGATATTTCAAAGTTTCAGTTTAAAAAAATCACCCGGTATGAATTAGAAATGTGCAAGAGAGAGTTACTTTGTCTATCATATTAAGTTTTAATTTGTACTGCCCACCCCAGAGATGCCTATGAGAGACAGACTACGTTTTTGAGCGGTATTGAATTGTGGTAAGCCTAAAATTCCCAAATAACTGAAAAGTATCCGTTTTAATTAATTTATTAAAAGAATGAAAATTTTAAAGATGTCGGATATAAAGGGTGTTTTTTTAGGAGGTTTGTTTTTCCGATAGATGTCGTTTTATTTTATGACAGTTGTTTTGACAGCTCAAAGTGGCATTTCTACTCAGTATTGTTTGGCAAATCATTATGAATAGGTTAACTCCAGAACAACGTTTTCAAATCGTGGAAATTTATTTTCAAAATCAGTGTTCAATTAAAAATGTTTATAGAGCACTTCGTGAATTTTATGGTGCACATAATCGTCCGTCAGAGACCACCATAAAGAACGTAATTACCAAATTTCGGTCTACATTCACTCTTTTGGATGCCAAGCCACCGACAAGAATGAGAAGAGTTCGTACAGAATAAAATATTGCTGTCGTTGAGGCCAGTGTCGAAGAAAACGACAATTTATCGATTCGTCGTCGTGCTCAGCAAATTGGACTTTGTCCATCGACTTTATGGAAAATTTTACGTAAAGATTTGGGTTTGGTGCCATACAAAATTCAATTGGTGCAAGAATTAAAGCCACACGACCATCGTTTGCGCCGTGAATTCAGTGATTGGTCGTTAAATCAATTGAACGAAGATCCATTTTTTTACCGTAAAATTCTCTTCAGTGATGAGGCGCATTTTTGGTTAAATGGATACGTCAACAAACAAAATTGTCGCATTTGGAGCAAAGATAATCCACACGCCGTTCTAGAATTACCAATGCATCCTGATAAATGTACTGTTTGGTGCGGTCTATGGGCTGGTGGGATCATCGGTCCATATTTCTTTAAAAATGAGGAAGGACGACGCGTTACCGTGAATGGAAATCGATACAGAACCATGTTAAATGAGTTTTTGTTGTCAAATCTTGAAGATATGGATATGAATGAAATGTGGTTTCAACAAGATGGTGCCACTTGCCATACAGCACGTGAAACAATCGACTTATTGAAAGAAACTTTCAACGACAACATTATTTCGAGAAATGGTCCGGTGAATTGGCCTCCGCGTTCGTGCGATTTGACGCCACTCGATTACTTTTTGTGGGGATACGTGAAGTCATTGGTTTATGTGGATAAACCTCAATCGATTGACGCTTTGGAAACCAATATTCAACGTGTCATTGCTGACATACGCCCTCAAATGCTTGAAAAAGTGCTGGAAAATTGGACCTCCAGAATGACATTTGTGAAAAATAGTCGTGGTAGCCATATGCCAGAAATTGTGTTTAAATGTTAAATGCCAAAAAATTATCTACCAAATAAAAAAAAATTTTGGTCATTTCATAATTTTATATGTGTTTTATTCAAAAAAAAAATCGGCAACCTCTTAAAAAAACACCCTATATTTCGATCATTTTGTGTGACCGATTTTATAAATTGAGATTTTTGTATCAAGGGCCGAAATGTGATGTATTTTACGATTATTATCGGTGTGAAATGCTTAACAAATCTTTGTTAATTTAAATTGAATGCATCCTTGCATGGTGGTGGCAAAAAGTTATGACTTGGCGTTTTTAATGTGTTTTGTGTTACATTGTGTATTGTCAATATATCTCAAGCCACAGTTGTTGGCTTTGCTCCATAATTTTTTTTATAATTAGGCACGTCCTCGCAAAATCAACTTTCGGACGACTGGACATTAACGTTAACAAGTAGCGCATACATATCCGCTCAATTTGTGATATTTGTTTCGCTGAAGTTTCATTTGTCACTGATGAGATAACCTTCAGTTTCGTACTCGCGTACTCAATACTCGCCATTTGCGTATTTGGTTAACTTAAAATATTAATTGAATATTTAAGTCCTATTTAAATATTCAATTCTTTTCTTAAGAGCCGCTTAGCTCGAAGTTATAGTGAGTTTTTTAAAATGTAGATCCGTAGTATTCGGCACAACCTCGAAGGAAATAGAAGATTGCACTGTGGCATCGACTGCAAATTGCTACGAATGGGATGTATACGAATAATGAAGTTGACGATCAGGGGTTGTGGACATTTGATTGTCTTCAATCGCAAGTATTTTATTTATACCAATAAACTTAGAGAGCGCAATTTTATTTGTTTGTTCAACAAACCAAAGAGCTGTGCCATTTACTAAATTTTTAACATTTTTGTATTGAAATTTTGACAAATTACACCTCTGTATTCCCATGCATCAAACTTGCT
Organism: Nephrotoma guestfalica; assembly: GCA_963691935.1. NCBI lineage: Eukaryota > Metazoa > Arthropoda > Insecta > Diptera > Tipulidae > Nephrotoma > Nephrotoma guestfalica. The sequence continues at coordinate 234,547,488 of OY829915.1, read as the reverse complement.
CCATACTCGAACTCTAGATGATCTGCATTGGCGCCTATTAAATGGTAACACCGACAACACATAAACGCAAAACTAAATTAAACTGGAGCGCCAGCATTAAGAATTTCTAGAAATTGCTATATTGCTTTATTTGGGTTGAAAAGTTGCTGACCAGCGAGCTTTAATAACAGCTGGAATTCTTCCTTTTATTTTAACTAATTTCTGCTGAATTTGAACTAAAATCGAGTTTTCGAGGAATCGAGAATCATTTTTAGATTATTTTTAAATTTTATCTAAGAGATGTCTACGAATCCCTATTGGTATCATTCCAAAGATCAGACAATTTTCTGACTGCTAACAAATCGCAATTCTGTTACAATTTATTATAGTTTTTTAATTCAAAAGCTGGCTATTTTAGGCATTATTTTAATTTTTATATCACTGGTCCTGAAGCTGCTCATATGGGGATTTTCATATACGACTGGATAGCTCAGACATAATCCTTTGTTTTTGTGGTGGAATGGAATAAATTGGAAATGGTTTTGATAATTTAAAAGCTTTAATGGGAAATTTTGGTATTTTCGCTAACTGGAATTTATCCAATTAAATAAGGATAATAAGGTGCGTGGGATAATAATGATTAGGGCTGATAGTAATGGCTGGCGAGACAGTAATAACCAGGGTAACGGACGGGCGGGGGGGGGGAAGGGGTATAATGGTCATGGGTAAATGGCCCGAGGTTAATGATGAATAAATATATCCCAGTGGGTAATGGCGGAAGGGTATTGACCAGTGGGTAATATCTGTGGGTGAAGGTACAGGCCTAAACCGTACACGTACTATCTTACAAATCTTTCATAATCTTATGGATATTATGCCTTAAGCGGTATATTAAGCCTTAAGCCATAAGCGGTTTAGTTACTGCAGTTTGCTATTGTAATGGTTCCCCGAATTTTGACGATTTGTATTGGTTCCCCGAAGCTGACCAGTTCCTTAATATTTCACTCAAACATGTGGTGGTAGATAAATCGCCATCATAAGACACCTACAAGTAATTCGCAATTTTTCATCTGCTATCGATTTCACATATTACTCTTCTTCACTGGTTGTTCACTTGTTTTCATCTTTAATCTCTGAAATCGTTATTAACTCCAGTTGCGTGCATCGTCGCTAGTACAGAGAGCCCTTTTCAACACATTCAACAAAGATTTTGTATTTGTATTTTTGAATCTGGAGATTTTCTTTCAGTAGAATTTTTAATTTCAAAAGAATATTTATGACGAAACGGGGCTGTTATTTTTCGGTAAGTCTAGATCAGAACTTTTGACCTAAAAAACCATTTTAAAAACTAATGAAGCTTAAATATGAATTTTAGGATCCTAATCACAGCACTTAACAGACCTTCCGAAAAAATAGTGCCCGCTCGTAACCAATATCTAAAATCTCAAGATATTGCTTTTCGTAAAAAACTCCATGAAAGGGTGGGGTTAGTAAAATTCGTATTTGAACCTTTGATCTCCAATTTTATCCACATACATAATTTTTACGTTCTTTCAATGTTTTAAAGCAAAAGTAGTAATACTTCTTCTGTGCTTTTTATGTTCCAGACATTATGTATGGAATATAATGTTGGTCAAGTGGGCGCCTCGGCCCGTGCCACAAAGGCGAGCTCTTTAATCGTTTTTTTAATAACATTTTCGCAGACTTCTGGTGTTATTTCAGCGAATGTTGTCCTTAAGCATCATGGTTGTGGTTGGTTTATTGCTGTACACCTTTCCCTTCAAGTACTACCAATTTTGTGTCATTATTAGGCCTGGAATTTTTTTTCGTAAAATTTGCATCGTAGGACGAGCTGTGTTTGATTGGGAACTGCCTTGTTGAAACCACATGTTCTGTAGGCTGACCAATATGTCTCGATAGCGGTCACCGGTAACTGTTACATTATTGCCTCTAGCATTCACAGATAAATATGGCCCAGACAATGGTGTCGCCGGCCCAATTAATTGAGAGTTTTCAGTGCCCAAATATCGGCTATAACAAATTAATACCAAATCCAGCCAAGTCGAAATGTGTTTCGTCGCTCATAATGATTTTTTGCCTAAAGTGGTGGTCGTCTATACCGAACTGTAAAACTCGAGCACACGAATCTCGCCGTCGTTCATGGTCATTTTCCTGCCAATTGAATTTTATACGGGTAACAATCAAAATTTTCTGTGAGAATTTTTAACAAATGATTTAGACATTCCCAATTCTAGTGCACCTGGACATCCAGTAACATTTTGCCTCACTGCATCAATCTTTTCTGGTGTACGTTATGGCTAACTATGATAAAAATCAAAAACGCTTCGCAATTTTCTCCACGTATTCACAATTGAACAAATACAGGGTGGCCCATAAGTCTTGATCTAATTTTTTAATTTTTTGTTGAAAATGTATAATTTTGGTTACAAAAAATAGTTTTAATCATGAAGAGTTTTAAAAAAATTCAATTTTGAAAATAATATCTGTTAGAGGCCTGCCATCAGCCTCTTTGCAAGCTGCTGCTCTTTGATGTACCTGGTCCATAACTGAATCCAAAACTAGTTGATCAATCGCAATAATTTCATTTATTATGTTGTCTTGTAGTTGTTGCAGTCCTTGCGGTTTATTTGCGTATACATGATCTGGTGGTGTTAAGTCGCGTGACCGTGATGACTAATTAATATCTCCAAATCGTGAAACGATACGGTTACCAAAAACCGTTCGCAGCAAATTCATTGTTTCCCTTGCAGTATGGGACGTAGCTCCGTCTTGTTGAAACCACATTTCTTAAGTATTATGAAGTTCAGGAAACAAGAAAATTTCTAACTTAGCCCTGAACGATCGTCATTGCCATCTTCGTCTTGGAAGAAGTATGAGCTGTAGATCTTGTCTGCTGATATTCCGCACCAAACTGTGACTCGTAAGTGGATGCAACGGACGCTGTTGAATCATTTTTGGGTTTTCAGTGCCCCAGATTCTAAAATTTTGCTTATTATTATAACCACTTAAATGGAAATGCACTTCATCGGTCATTATAATTTTTTTCATAAAATCAGGATCAACCGTTAATAATTCGGTCAATTTTCTTGACCTTCAGTTTTCTTTCCCGTCTTGCGGCAAAAATTAATGTACCATTTGTATCTTGTTCAGGGGTCTCATTTACGCCCTCCCGAACTCGTTCGATATTATCTTGGCTTCGTCCTTCGTCCTTCCACTAACAGATTCCGATAACTGAAAAAGAGCGACTAGATTACGTACTTGATTTCGTGATGGTGCATTTCTGGTGTTAAAAAAATTTCGAAATTTTCTTTGTTCTGCAATCGATTACATGGCTACTGAATCTCCCAAACGTTGTTTCTAATACTGAAAAATAAAAAGAGAAAGAAATTCAAAATAAAAAAATTATATCAAAAATACAACGTTCAGTGACGTATGGCCCACTCTGTATTTAAATAAAATATTTTAATAATTTTAAGCGTTAGATGCTCCATAAAAAATTATTATCGATCACTCTACGACTGTCAAATGCGAACTGCCAAATGTCATCCAAAACAAAATGGCGATCAAAGAAAATCAACCTGGAACAGAAAATGCACCCAACTTGCATAATAATTGTGAAATTGCATTGCTGCCTTACATAAAATTTCAACGAAAACCTTAATTTTTGATAATGACTAGTTACAAATTACAGATGGATACAGAAACCAAGATCTAAAATAATTTAAATTAGTTTGGAGTTGGTTTATTGTGTGAAAGCTCCTCGCGAAAAAAATTTCACCATCGAAGTAAATAACTTTTTAGCTTTAATTTTAAATATTTTTCGTCTGAAATGCAGTTGAATAAATTTTTCCAAAAATCCACTTTAAAAATTATTAAGTTTTAAATTCCCACAGTGCAAATATATTTTACACCGCCTTACGTCGTAAAGCTGATTATATATTAAGCTCTGTTGGGAGGGTATATGTATGAAAGCACGCACATAATAAAAGAAAAATTATTAATTTAAAATAAATTATATTAAGTTGATGAAAATGTGTATTCATTTCCATTTCGCATTTTGTTGATAACAAAGTTTTTTTTTATACTTTTATTGTTGTTGTTTTTGTTGTTGTTTAGATCTTTTTTTATGATTAGATTCGACGCGCAAGAAAATATACGAGACCAAACAGAACAAGTAGAAATAGAAATAGAAATAAAAATTTGCCAGGTCCATGTAATAGAATTTTTTATTTAGAACATAAACTTTTGTATTTAAAAGCGTACGCGTAATCTAAGAGATTTGAGAACAATTTTGTTCCAAGTTGTTAGCTATAAAATTCCATGGTAATTAAATCGAACGTCAAGTATCAGTTCAGTCTAAAAATATTTAATTTCCCGTATCCATGTTCTGTCTAGAATAGCAATGGGTAGAATTCGAGTGGAGGTAGCCATGCAGTAATTAGCAGTCACGTAATAAAGAATTCCTGATAAAAGCTCTCAAAGCTAATCGATATTTGATTAACACGAGTGGTTCTTTAATTGCATTCAGATAGATAAATGTAATGAATATACCTTTGAATTTGATCAGTCAATAATTTGATAAGAATAAGAGATTTAATTAAAAGTTATATGTTATTGTTGTTGTAAAATCTTTGGCTATTCTCGTCTATGAATATATCTTTTAACCTTTGTATGTTAGATGAAAGCTCAATGTATAGAATATCGTTGAATACAAGTTATACGTACAAATAGATACCTTGGTTTACTAGATCGATGACGGGTGAAGAACAGTGGTGGGTATTCACTTTATTCATTCCTTCAGTGTTGTGCGTCTACGCGTATTTTTGTATTGTCTACATGATGGTGTCGAAAATAGCGTAGACAATTGATTTTGGAGTAGACAATGTCGATAATTGGTAGAATATTTAGACAATTCGTAGACAATGTAGATTATTCCTTTTTTGTTGTTATTTCCATTATTTTTCTGTACCAGGTCCCGTCATCTTATAGTTTTCCAGTGTAAATTGGGGTTTACCTATATTTTGACAGTTAAAATTCAATTTTTATAAAACAAATGGGTGAGATTGAAATATCTTGGTCAATGGTCACTAAACCTAAATTATTTTATCCGGATTCCATTGGCATTAGCAATCAATGGAACCCAAATTTGTTAGTTAGAAGTAAAACATAAGAAAACAAAAACTTGGATTGAGTAGTTATGAGTAACTAGAAATACTTGCGAGTACTTTACTAACGCCAATGGAACCTGGCTAATGTAAATAATTGACATTTCTTTAGCGTACACTGGTAGTTAGCGTAACTTTCATACAAGCCGTTTACATGATCCTGTCACATTTGCTGATTACAAATCGATTCTGTATTTACGGTGATGTCATCCTTCGCAAAGGAATCCGGACCATGGGAGAATCTTCTAAGACGTAGTTTTGGCTTTATAGAAATTAATATTTTCATTCTGGTTCAAATCGAGTTAGTTTTGCAACGATATCAAATAAAATGTTGATTTACAATGTACTTTCCTGAGCTTAATCGATTATCATAACGCTGTGCAAGGCTAAATTCGGCTATGGTTTAAAAGTAATTCGCTGTGCCAAATGTGCCATCTGTCATGAACTGTTTCGAAACGAATACTTCATTTCTAATTTTAACGTCCGTTCCTTGAGCAAAGTAGTTGGGATACTATAAAATTTGTAGGATAAATGAGTTTTTTTGATTGATTTTGCTGTTTGTTTTTCCTTGTCCTTTTTCACAGGAGTTTTGTTTCTTGAAATGTGGGACGAGTAGCGGAGGTAGATAATACAACAACAACTTCATGACTTACATCAAGCAACTATTGCTTGGGTTAGTACAAATTTGGATCACCTTTTGGGAAGATTAAAGAAGAAAGTAAATAATGCAATAGAACGAAACTTCCCTCCGCGGTATGCCGGTATACGTGGCTCAGAAGCCCGGCTTCTGCAAATCGCAAATATCGGCCCTCAGCTATCGTACACGGACACGAATCGGAAACTGGTACATCAAAACTCTAACAGAAGCAACAAGGCTAGTACAATTAGGGAAAGAAATTAAACGTTACAAAATCAAAATTATCGGTCGAAGTGAGACAGAAAAACAGTGGTGAAATAACCACAAGTGAAGTAGATTACCTGATTATACACTCTGACTCGATGAATAAGGCGTGGGCATGTTAACAGCAGCTAAAGCGAAGAAGGCACTAGTAGAATAGAAACCAACATAATATTCTTTTGTTCAATGGAATTGGGCCAATTTTGGATTAGCACAAACTCAGCCACTCTATTTCTCGGATGACAATGAACATATCTGATAGGAATATGCAATCAGAATTGCTAAATTCATTGGTTTCTAGAACACTTTTCAGAAAATTGTTCATTCAACGGTCGTTGTTGTTCAATGGAATTGGGCCAATTCTGGATTAGCACATATTCAGCCACACTATTTTTCGGATGGCAATCAACATACCTGACAAGAATATACTATCTGAATTGCTTATGACTTGATTTTTAGAACATTTTATTTCTATTGTTTAATTTGTGGTTCAACACAAATATTATTGAACGATAGATCTCTGTTTTTTTAAATATAGTATCTTTCAGGGGCTGGTTTGGTTTTCCTCGATTTATGAATGAAAATTTTTGAAAACTATATTTCTATGATAAGCACAAATTTCACCAGTTTAGCGGCCTTTAGAAAGTTTTAAAATTAGGCTTAAATTATTTCTGGTTTTTTTATAGAAATCGGGTTTTATTTATTCCGTCTTTCAGGCGAAATTTGAAATTTTCTTTCCCCGTTTTTTCGGCTCCTGGACTAGCACTAATTTTTCCCCGCGAGCACTAATTAGCACAAATTGGGCTTAATCGGTATGCAAAGTTTAATTTTGAAATTCGAACGTTTCCCTGCTGCAGTTACCTACGTCCTTGTCATTGACCATTTGTCATTTTTTTACAAATTTAACACCACGGTGGCTGCAGAAATTTTTATTAGAACAAGAAATTAGAAAATAAACTTTTTGAATTAATTTGTTCGAGGAATGTAAAAAAATATGTTTTGTTATTTATTTTTTATTTATTTTACCATTTCTCCCTAAATGTTTACTATTCTATTTTAAGCAGCATTTAGGAGCATAGATTACAACTTCTCCAACAAGTTTATCTATATATGAAAATTTTGTTATTTTTTAGTTCTGATTATCTTTTGAGGTTTCAGCTCCACTTTCTAGAACCGGATTATTTAAAACCCGGCGTGGTATTTAGAACCCGTAATATAATTTTGAAGACAATTCGGTTCATATCACACGTAGAAGCGACGTTCCAAAAGTTTAAATTGAGTTTGATATTACTTCAATATAATTTTCATGGAGTTTTGAGTGGAATTTAGTGTAGCCAATGAATCAAGTCTTAAGATGAGTCACTTTCTCTCTATCGATTACTCCTAAAATGCTTAAACTAGGAAATAAATATTTTAAATTTTTTATCAAACGTTTCGTTATTAAACATTAGCGGAAAAACTTACTAACTTAATTATCTTTTCCAAAAGCTCGCGACCTATTTCTGTAGCATCATTTACACAGTTGAGTGATTCGTTTACTACTCACATAATTATCGTATATCGCCCCGAAACGAAAATATGATTAAATATTTATTTAACGTTCATAACAACATAAAAGCATAAATTTTGACATATTTCCAATAATTTTTGTGCTTTATGAGAAAAATGTCTGTTAAATTTTTAATGTTGCTCGTATTAACTAAACAATAAAAAAAAACTCAAATTTTGTTACAGCGGAAGTCAACACGCGGCACACAACTGACAATAAATTTTATTGGCTTACGTTTACTCGTATGTCGTGCGTTGAATTGAATTGAATCGAATTGTTATGGCAAAAAATATTTTGTACATTTCAATATTTCATTCGACTTTTTATTAAATATTCTCCATTGTTTTCCCGAATTTTTCAACCCGATTAAATTATTGTGGATAATAGAGTCGAATGTAAAGTAAATAGGGGGAATACATGTGGGAGTATCTGCAGGAAATTTCATTTCCTATTAATATTTAAGAGTATTTATTTTGGACTTAATCTTAAACTCGTAGGATTGTGGCGACTTTAATTCTTTGTGTCTGTTGCAACGTTTCTGTCTGACGCGTGGTGTTTTCTGTTAATTTTCTGTAAATGCCATTTTTTGTGATTTTATATCAGTATACGATTGACTCCTACATAATTTACTTTGTATAATATTTTACTGCTTTAACGCCAAACCACAGAAGTGCGTAGGAAATTAATTATTTTATGTTCTTGTACGTAAATTTCCGGTATCGATTTAGACGTTCGGGGAACTTTCTTCATACATTTTTTTTATAATAATTTTAAATAGGTTGTATGGAGGCGTATCAAAGCTTAGCTTAAATATTATGTACAGTTTATTTTGCAAGATGTGGAAAGTGAAATATTTCGCCACTTCCAGTACCTATCAATTATAAAACGTTCTTGCTTTTATATTCAGAGGTCTCAGGTTGATTCCTTGAAAGCGTTTGTGTTTATTCGCTTTGTAAAATATTACATCTTTACAAATTAAATTGGCTTTATTAAATTTGTTAATTAAGAAAATTGTAATTTAATTAATTGTTAATTAAGAAAAACGTTTACAATAACAAAGAAGGACGATAATATTTTGTTATGTTTCATATTTAAAACCACATGATTAATCCGCTCTCCACCGACCAAACGGCATAGTGAATAAAGCTTTGATGTTTGGGTCGAGAGGCACCGGGTTCGAATCCAGGATGGAAAAGGGATTTATTGATTTATTTATTGATTTGATAAGACAACTGTGATCCTCTGTCGGAGTGCAGAACTCATGGAGCTATGCAATTTGCAGATATTTCTACGTAAATCGGACCTAAAGCCGTACGTCCTCGATTTGGTGGGCAACGTAAGGTAGGACGTGAAAAGCGAACCGCGAAAGAGTTGGAAGTAGTTTCGCCCCAGAACAGATTGCAAAGATTAAATAAAAAAATATCTGCTCTCTGCATTAAGATACTTTCCAGGTTATTTTTTGATTAGGTTTGCTTTAATCTCTGTAACGTGTAATGAGTCCCACCAGCCATTTTTTAATAGACTCAAACTTTAGTCCTGGTTCTGTTTACTGGATTCAGCGGTAACATCAGCAGGGAAACTTCCGTTTTTCTAATTTCAAAACTTTGCATATACATAGATAAAATTCATTTGTGCTTCGGGGAAAAGTGGTACTATGCAGTCACCGGAAACAGGTAATGAAAATTGCAAATTCCTTCTTAAAGGCGATAAAAGCAAATTTGATTTCTAGTGAAAACCGAAAATATTTGAACTCCAAATCTAATATGTCCGAAAATCGCCTTTGTTGGAAGTTTCAATGGAGAGCGCCAAGTAGGTTGGTTTCAAAAATCCGTTATTAGAAATTGTTTCATAAGTTTGTTGGTGAACTTACAAATTATTGAACGGTAGATTTAAGTATGAGAGATGATCAATAAGTTCGGTAAATTTATATATAAAATTTTTATTTGTTTTACGTATAAAAAATATTCACTTCGAAATTTTTTCAGATTTACCATTCGCTAAATCGACGAAGTCAGAAGAATTAACTTTCAAAAAATACTCTGAATGTGTGTGGTGCAGACTACATGTCTGTGTCCTCTCTACAGCCCAGACGGATTGATTAATCGGGTTGAAACTGTATACTTAAATTTGTTTCATAAATTTGGAGATCCCAGTGGTTTTTGGCCGAAATCGGTCCATACTTCAAGAATAGTGGGTACTCGGCATATCGTAAGATGAAGCGGTCCCAAAATCAATAGCCCAAAGATAGCACACTTACCGAGATAGTTTGGAATTACTCAGTATCGAACGCTGTATAACTCATTCGTATGCTCGTTGGCTACGAGAAGATCCAAGTCAAAGGCCACGCCAAAGAACAAAGTTACTGAACGCAAGAGCCTACTTCGATGTATATATGAATCTTTTTGTCGGCAGCGACAATATATATACTACGCATCAGAGGGCGGCTCAATGAATGGGCGCGTTCAGGGCACGCAACAGTTGGGAACAAGTTGAGTAAAATCAAAGCCAACGTTATGAAAATGTTTAGTACTATGAATTTTGAAATCAAATTGGCGATGATTTCATTAATCATGATGCCAACATTTGGCGGTCCTGAACGCGCCCAATGGAATTTGCATATACCAGGAAGCATCCTCAATTAACACATTCTCTCCCCATTAACTAGCTTACGAATTTATTTATTTCGCAAGCACATCGTACAACGCTACGCGGTGGTCCACATCTGATGTTGGCACACTTACGAAACCACTATTGGATTTTAAGCATCAGAATCTTGGTGCGCTCGCACATATATAAATGTGTTGTGAGCTTTCACCATCGCGTAACGGAGAGCCAGCAACTGATGGCGAATCTTCCATCGCTTAATGTCACGCTCTCGAGACCATTCCTGCACAGTGGCGTAAACTATGCATATCCAATTACCATCAAACTATACACAAGAGCCGTAGCGGTATCAAACTACTGTAGGACAGCCGGCAATGTTGGAGATGCCACCTGTCGTCTCCTGGTCCATACCTATTGGTGAGTACCTTACTACCAAGCATAAAACGTCTAGCAACTCTAAATAACATACATTCAATTGGACAACTCTCGAAGATGTTAATATTGACATCTTGACGAAAGTTTTTCTTCTTATCCTAATCTCCATACTCGAGCAGCATACACGAATAAATCACAAATAAATTTTACAGTAAAATCGTGCTTTGTTCTTTATTATTATCATCATACCGCAATCCGCTCCAAGATTTTTGATCCTTCGAGCCGGATGGTTCGTGTTGTGCCGCAGCAAAGCAACCTTGTAAGTAAAAAAAATAAGGTTCAATGACAACTCACGTCAAGTAAGCGTCGCTGCAATGGGTCTTTGAAAGGGCAGTGAGGAAGAACAAAGAGCTCACAATTGACACACAAGGAATAAATGACTAGTTTGTACAGACGCAGATTGACCACTTGGTGTCCCGTTACAACGAATTTTGCGACGTAAAATATGCGCAATCACAAACTTTTGTACCCATAAAGAGACAATCAACAGCCTCGGTTGAGAACTCGTAAGGCGACGTCAAACTAGCGCACGCATAGCAGCCGTTCGATTAAAAGTTGCCTCGAATCAAGGCTCCAGTCTTCGACGGCTTCTACACTATAATTGGACTGAATTCGAGAATTTTGTTTTCGACCTAGTCCACAACCACAAACAGCTGACAAACACAGAAGTTACACAGAAGCGAATTTAATTGGAAACGCAGCTGAGCATCACCAACGATAATTGAGGAGGCATAGCGCATTCTTCGAGATCGATATCTTCGATTCGACACCGTTCGCAGGCTGAAAGTAGTGCCGGACACGACCAAGATGGTGTCACACTAAGACTTTACTCTACTAGTTAAATTCACCGTTATTGTGCTAGTGTCAAACTAATCGATTATTATAGTGTATATGTGAAAAATTGTTTGAAAGATGTTGAACCACGGGCAATTTTGTTAAGACAACTTTAATTTACAATTTCGCCGTTTTGGCATTGGTGGCAAATTATATGAAAAAATAAAATTTACTGTACGAGAATATATACGTACCGCTTATCATTGTACCTCGAGTACTAGTCAGTACTGCTTGATACGTCATCAACTTGATATTTACAGTGTCGTTTTCTAAACTGTAGATGGCAGTAATGTTCGTAAAAAGTTTTCGAGATTTAGAGATTAGACGAAATGTTGAATGCATAATTTAATAATAAAATAATAAATATATAAATAATTATTACCAGTAGTCGCTAATATACGAGTAATTAGGGACAAAGCAATGAAGTCATTAGTATTCTAGGTATATCATATAAAAGGCCTTGTAGAATATCACATATTTAACTGATGCCCCTTGGTACTAAAACCTATTGTAGACAGATATACTTTTCCATTTCGGTTTAGTCATTTTATTTGGCCCTAGCAATTTACGTTTATTTGTGTATATACCTTCGAATATAATTGAGAAGTTCTTGAAGAGTGTCTTGAATTTTGCATCAATTATTTTAATTCCGATATAATCATATGTCTTATTGTTTGAAAGGTTTTCGACTAATCAAACATTTTGTTATCGTGGGAAATTATTCGTGCTCAAAAGAATGTTAGAGCTGGCCTGATGTTCCTAAAAATATATTTATATAAATTATGAAAATTATTTTAAGAACGGTTTCCGTTTAAAACAACTATGGAAGCCTTCATGGAAATGTATGATGTTGAACGAAATTTTTTAGTGAAAATTCTAAAGCTTCTCGCATTTAAAGTAGATTTTCCGGATTGGGCGGATCGGTCTAAAGTTTTAATTTCCTCGTAAGGTTTCAATTAAAGTTCCGAGAAATCATTTTCAACTGCAGTAGATATTGTTAATCGGCTTCTATATTCCCCTCTCACTATACCACTTATTTTCTTTCTACAGAACTTTCTTAATTACGGAGACTGTATCTTATCGTTGCGTGCTGCGTAGGCGTGGATTATCCATAAAAATATATCATCGGAATACTAACAGAAGTGAGCTATGCATATTTGTTCATATTATTGGTACCTTTCCACGGTGCCTCGCAACTGACTGACACGAATGATACCTTTGGATTTCTTGCTGAAACAGAAAAATATGAAAATATGTTTATTTAAGTAAACAAAAAATTTAACGTTAAGCTACACTGAAAAATTTTTGTTGAAAAGATTTGAAATTACCGACCAAATGGTACAGTGGTTAAAGCTTTGGCGTTTGGATCGGGAGGTACTGGGTTTGAATCTCGATAGGGACAGGATGCAAACGGGATTTTTCATCATCTGATTGCGATTGGTGATGAAAATGAAGGCAACTATGACCCCTGTCGGGGGCTGGCATGGAGCAATGTAATGTGGAGATGATTTTACGAAAATCGGACTTATAGCCGTACATCCTCGATTTGGTTACTGCGTAAGGTAGGACGTGTTAAGCGAACCGCAAACGAGTTGGGAGTGCTTCGGTCCCAAAACAGGTTGCAAAGTTAATAAAAAAAATAAAAAAAAGTGAAATCTGTAGTTTATTTGTTGGATACAATTTGAAGGGTAATTTTATAAGCTTCCAAACTAAATAATATAATATTATAAAATTCTAATAATTGATTTACAGCAGTTTCTTCAACACAGGATTACATCTAATCTAAGCAAATCAGTAATACTAGTTTCATTGGTTTTATTAAACGTGCATGTATGGGTTTCAATTTACCTCAACAGCAAATCCATAAAACTAGTAATAATAATTATTTATATTTTTCCTAGAATATTTTCCATGTCATACCTCGATAGATATAGATTCTATGGTAAGAATTCGTTTGAAATTTAATTTAGATTTTTATTTCACATATACAAATACTTTTTGAGCTGCCCCCCTTTATATTTATACCTAGGTACTCTCGTACTCGATTTGTAGATTTAAATATCACAAAGCTTTTAGTTTGTCGTATTTGTTCATGCCCTGTACCTATTCATAGTTCTATATATAAATAGTAAATATCGATGTATATGTTTCCAATATTCTACAACAATAAACCACAGAAAATGGAAATCTTTCTCAATTTAATTTTCATGATAAATCTGATGTATAGTGGAGAATAACATCAAGGCTTTTCTTTGCGTTACATGTGTGCGCTATACTCGTACATACGGTGTACTGTGTTCTACTAGAAATATTTTTTTTCAGGGTTTTTCTTGGAAATCGTTGTGGTAATGATTTTATCTGTTATGTGCAGATGAATATGTATATGATGTTGTTTTGTATTTTTTCGGCTTTCTTTGAAATTGGCATGAGAATGATGTACACTGGTTCAACTATTTGTTGAATAGGTTTTCAGGGATAGATTTTGATTTTATTTTCTCGCATATAATGAGAACGAGCAAATAAGTCGTGAATTAATTTTATTTTATTTATTTCCTTTTCAGGTAAGTGGTCGATATTTCTTCTAATACTACTAAACTACAACAATCAAATATAAGTAAGTACAACGAATTTTTTCCAGAATTTAAAAAAATTCTTATTTGATCTGGATATATAATAAGGTTCAGAAACCAATTTGTCTAATTTGAGTCGAAAACAAAAAACATTTGGGGTTCTTCAAAAGCTATTTAAACGCGACATTGTCAGAGATCTAATTTGATCCTGTAGTATCTGTTGATACTTTTGGAATCTCGATGCTGATTGGTAGATTAAATCATTTTGGTGTGATTGATTTTAAAATTAAAAAGATTACGCTACAAAGATGACCAATTTCCGTACGAAAATAATTAAAAATAGATTCTTCGTTTTCTTTTTGCAAACTTATTGCATGTGAATTGGTTTGGATTTAGATCCAAGCTTACCAATGAATTAGCCCTCCCGAATTACTTTGATAACGTAACTGAATATATATGAAAGCTGCAGACTAGAAAGCATTTGCCACAGTTAATAAGAATAAATTATTGAGTTTGTATTGAGCAGTAGACAACTTAATCGTCGTTGCTCATACTCAAAGCATCCTATCACACCTAAAATGCTGTATGAAAAATTATATCTCGTCGAAGACTTGTGTTCAAACCTATTTCTGAAGTCAATTGACTCTTTTTATGCTCTTAGCTTGGATACAGGGTGTCCCTTTAAGGTGGAGCTTACTTTGCGACGTTAATTAAGGTATTTGTAGGTCAAAACTTGTTAACGGACTATTATCAGGAAGACAAGACTTATTTTCCTAGAATCCGGTATTGCCAATCCGTCATTCATACTCGTATATCGTCGAAATGCTGTGATATTTTATGAATCGAGCGAACTATTTGAACCAGTGTAGAAATAAAATGTACACCAGTCTAGCAGAAGTTCAGCACATTCCGTTTCCAGCAGAATAAAGTTCCAACTTTAAATTTTCATATTGGTCGGTTTACTTCGAAAGGAACTCGGTCTAGAGGATGTTTTAATCTAGACAGAACTGATCTATTGCTTAACAATAAAAATTAAATTTCTGATATTTCGCTATGCTAAATTTTGGTAGGATTGAATGGGGATTCTGTCATATGCGAACTAAATTTCATAATGACTAGGTAGTACCGAACGAGTTACAAGTCCAACACATTCCGTTTCCTGCAGAATAAAGTCCCAAATTTAAATTTTCATATTGGTCGGTTTACTTCGAAAGAAACTCGGTCTAGAGAAGTTTTAATCTTGACAGAATTGATGTATTGCTTAACAATTATGGATTGACAACTATTGCTTAACAATCTTCGGATCGAATGGGGATTCTGTCATATGCGAACTAAATTTCATAATGATTAGGTAGTACCGGACGAATTACACTCAGCATGAACAAATGCCAGGATTTTGTCCGGAATATATGTAAGTCTAACAATGCAATCCTACGGCCAAAATCCCATCCTCATTGATTAAGAAATGGTTTAGTTTAACAAGTTTATAGTCAAATTCTAGAATATCTTTGAAATACCAAAGTAAGGACAGATTTTAGAATTTTTTCCAAAACTTACCAAGATTCAAAATTCAGCAAAGGCAAATCCATTATATTCGGAGGTAAATCTCGGAGGTGCTGCCTTTAGTGACTGTTGAATTGAACTAATATTTCAGCTGGTAAATCACCACTCCAGTTGCTGCTATTGGGAAATTTGTCTTGTCGAAATTATCAAATTATTATTTGCCAAAATCTAGGTTTGGATAGTATTATTCAAGAGTACCTGGAGCTGTATGGAGAAGCAAAGGTTAGACTAAACAATTATGAGTTCGAAGGAGTAATTATAAGCCCGATATAAAAATCAAATTCACTTCAATCGAATGGTGAAAATGTAATACTAAAAAAATTAAATCAAAAATTTGAGTAACAAAATCAGAACAATGAAAAATTAAATCAAAATTTGGCACTGACAATTAAAGAAACGAATCAAAAGTGAGAGCAAAAAATGAAGGAACTGAGATCTAATTCAAAAGATTCATAGATACATTTATCGACTTAATAACCCAATTTGAACAACCTTGATCGGCATTTCTATTTTCTAATTTGAAATTATATGGCCAAAAGAAATGCATAGGATGAGGCAAGTCGAGTTGCAGAGCTAATAGTGGCCATAATGGTGGAACCAGCCGAGACATTACAAATTAGTTCTGAAGATGGCTACAAAAGTTTTAGTAAGATAATGATTGCACTGTATCGGATGTAAGGAAGTGACCACAGGCGAATTAATATTACTTTAAAATAGAAAGGCGTTACCCGAAGAACGAAGAGGCTCTTCAAGAGTGCCACCAGAGGTTGAGCAACATATGTTAAATTACATATTATAATTCATTTTAAAAAATATAAAAAGAATTATAAGTGATTATTGTTACCATTAATTTTTTTTGTAAATTGAACCACTTTCAAAATAAGCGGCTCAAATGCTGTAGTATAATGAAAGTGTCGATGGATGGTTTCATTAACGGGATTTAGGATCTTGAGCCCGATAATGTGGAGATTTAACTTCGACTCAGCGGGGAAAATATAACGACCACCAAACGAGTGATTGAACATCGTGAGAAGCCTAGTCGTAGCTTTAGTTGTACCAAATAACGACGACAAGTTCTAATTGGAGCTCGAAATTCTCGAACAAATAAAAGCCATATTTCCATGAACGAGGTAAGACCAAAGATCTTGCAGAGGTGCTAAGGTGCAGAGAAGTGGAACACAGGAATAAAAGCCACCATGGTAAAACACAGAATTGACGCCGTATTGGAAACGTTCGTTCGCCAAGCATCTAGAAGGTAACCCGCGGCGAAACAAGAAGAAGAATATCGATCAGTCCGTGGAGCTCACCGTGTAGTCAAAACGAAGCACGGTAGAATGAGACTGTGAATTGATTTAATGATGTGACGTGAAAGATGAGAACATGAAGTTTAAAATACATTCACCCCGTCTAATAGATATTAGCCCTTTGCTGGATGTTGGTAGATGACATCCTTGTTAAAGGGGTTAGGAGTTGATTGTGATAAAAGCTTAGTGTAGCCTCGCACGTCAAAAGAGTTGCAGGGAGTAAAAAAACAAAATTCTTTATGTTGAAAAAAGATTAACCAAAGAAAGGTGGTTTAAAATAAAATGCCCCGGCTAAGACACTAGGCTGACTGGTTGTTCCATGACATATGGCTGCGCCAGGGGGTTGAATATACAGTCTTAACCAGATATTTGGCCGTTTTTACCTATTAACAACAATATTTTAGGCCAAATTAACCCGGTTTTCAGGGTTAATTTGGACTATAATGGTGGGAAGGGGGGTTGGCACAGCCAAGTTTGGTATTTTATCAATCTTGGTATACTATCAATCGAATGTACAATTGTTCGTCAAAAACCTAGGGACTGTTATATGACAAAATTGAAATTGGCATTGATATTCTATACAAATAACTTGTACAACTATCCTAAATTTTCTGAGAATATCGGCAAAACCGCTTGTACGATTTTTCTAAATTATATTGGCAATTTCAAGGAACCCAACACAAGATAACTTATTCCTTGGGGTTCTACTTAGCTGCAGCTAACCGTAAAACATCTAAATTTTGACGACATTGTGTTTTAGAATATTTAGGATATCCAAATTTGCATTGATAAGTTACTTGTGCAATTGTCCCAAATTTTGTGGGACAATCCTAGGAACTTGACACATCCTGACTTATATGTGAAGGTTCTTGTAGGCCCGATCAAACCGAAAAACATTCACAGTTGTGGACAAATTGGGATTTTATGGTGTTTAGCAAGCAAAGCGAAATTTGTATTGATTTATTAATTTTAATTTTCTGGGAAAATCTGGGGTACAAATTTCCCAAATTTTCTGATAAAATCTTAGGAACACCAAACTGATTTCTATTTTGAGGTTCCACTATATCAAATCAAACAGAAAAATATTTTGTGACATTTGTGATTGTACTGTGTTTTGGACAGCCAAAATTGCATTGATACTCTTTAAATCATTTGTATAATTTTTCATAATTTTCTGGGACTAGGAAACCCGACGCTAAATATACATTACATAATATGTTGAGGTTCTTTCTACTTTCTAGTTCACATCAAACCGAAAAACGTTCTAGTTGTGTACCAAAATTTGGATTTTAGATTGTTTAGAACAGCCTATTTTTTATTGATACTTTATAAACCACCTGTTCGATTTTCCTAAGTTTTATGTGACAATTCTAGGAACCCAACACAAAATACCTGCTATGCTGAGTTTCTACTAGACTACATGAAGGCGAACAAAATTACAATTTTGACAAAATTAGGATGTTAGAGGATCAGGACAGCTAAATTTGAATTGATACTCTATAAATTTCTTGTAAAATTTTTCAAAATTTACTTGAAAAATCTTGAAATCCTAATCCTAATTGACTTATATGATAAGGTTCTAGTAGGCCACGTCAAATCAATAAACGGGACAGGTAGCAGGAGTTAGGACAGGTAAATTTGCAATGATACTAAATAAGTCATATGAATTAACCTAAATTTTTTGAGAAAACCCAATACCTAAGCGACTATATATTGCAGTTCTGCTAGGCCACTCAATTGCCAAAAACATCTTATCTTTGATAAAATTGTGAGTTTAGGGTGTTTATGCAAGTCAAACTATCGTTGATACTCTATAAATCACTATGAAACAATTTTCAAAATTTTATGGGAAAATCCTTTAAATCCAAGGCTTACATGATTTATATATTGAGGTTCTACCTCTGATTCTAGATCACTATAAACCGTAAAACACCTAAATTGCGCCAAAAGATTAGGGTATTTTGGACAGCCAAATTTTCATTGATACTCTATAAGTCATTTGTGCAACAGTCCTAAATTTTCTAGTAAGGTTCTAGAAACCTGATACCTAAATGATTTATATTGAGGTTTACTAGGGCATACCAAAGCGACAAATATTAAAGTTTTGAAAGAATTGAAAGGTGTTTAGGGCAGCCAAATTTGCATTGATACTCTGTAAATCACCTGTAATTTTTCTGGGAAAATTTTATTCATCAAAAGGATCATACTTCTACGCCTCATCAAACTAAAAAGCATCATTTTTGGTAACATTGCGCTTTTAGTGTATTCAGGACAGTCAAATTGGCATTGATACTCTAAAACTTAGAGTATCAATGCAAATTTTATTTGCAAAATAATGAATTTGTAAGAAAATATATTTTCTGAACAGTCCTAGAAATCGAACAGCAAACTGATTTATATGTTGATGTTCTACTATTCCAAATCAAACCGAAAAACATTCCAGTTTTGATAAATTTGGGATTGTACTGTGTTTTGGCCAAATTTACATTGATACTCTATGAATTACTTGTACAACTTTTCTAAATTTTTTGATAATAGGAACCGATCACAAAATGACTTATATGTTGAGATTTTTCTAGGCCCCGTGAAACCGAAAATCATCCCAGTTTTGTACAAAATTAGATTTTAGAGTGTTTAGAACAGCCAGATTTGTACTGATACTCTTTTATCTATCTGTACGATTTTTTTAAATTTTCCGGGCTATTTCTTTAGAAAGCCGTGATTAGATTTTTGAAGATTAACGCAACGCTCTATAAACTGAGCGTCGAGATCAGCGTTGAGATGTGTTCTAAAATCTCAGCATTTTATTACAGAGCCTTAAGCAGTTTATTATAGATGGTGATCACATTAACGCGACCCTCATTAAACCTACGGTCGATTATACAATGCTGTTCTAAACTATGAAGTAGATGCACTATAGTATTACAGATATAAGGGCTTCCCACATCACTTACACTAGGTAGTCACCTGATATATTATGAGCTACCCAAAAACCAACACAAATCGTCTCTTGGTATATTAGGGTTTCGTTGAAAGTTGATTAGTGTAGATTAATGTCAATTTGTTTTTATTTTGTTGTTGTCAAATAATTTTATTGTTCCATAGTACTTATACAATATGATTTCGATTGTCGATACCCATCCTGCTTTCTTTAGAAAATGCCTGTTGAATGAAATGAAATAACTAAATGGAAAAGAAATCAATTTTAAAAATGAAAATTCTGAAAAAGAATAAAATGTAATATTCTTTCCTTACTTCGGTATAGGTATCCAGTATAATATGTATGCGTATAATACAACGATGAAGTTATCGTTCATCTTTTACCATCATCAACAGAATTCAACAACAAAACCGGAAGAATAATAACAAAATTATTATCTGCCAAAACAATGAAATAAAAAACCATTCCTGTTACTGGATAACAAAAGTGCAGGGGGAAGATGTTGAAACATTTTGTGAAATTAAGTTTTCTTCTATTGTTTTTCATGTACCCGGTTATTGTTGTATAGAATAAACTTAGACTTTACGTTGAACTGATACGCGATTATGATCATATCGTAAGACGATGAACAACTTTCTATTGTGTATGTTGTTGTTATTGGTATTGTCATTATAGAATTTCCAATAATTTGTTTTTTAAAATTTATTTTTCTGTCTTCTTGCTGAATACTGATTTTTCTCAATTTTCTTTTCTCGTAACTACGCATTGTTATTTTTTGTCTATAATTTGATGAATATTATGTCAGTTTTAAAACTAGGGAAAATGGAATTTTTTTTTCATTTCGTCTATTGTGAACATTTTCTATTTTTTGCTGGTTAGTTATAGTAGGTAAAATATTTGTTAATTTAGAGTCGGTCTAGTTAAGGCATAACTAATTTGTGGTAAATAGAAGTCTTCTATGTATTGCAAAAATTGAATGGTTGGATATACATTTTTTACTGAACAAATTATTTGCGCTCTATTAAATATACATAACAGAAATACTTGTGGTGTCCTATAAAGCATTAATTTTGACCAATATCAGAAAAGTTTTTTGTTGCTCCCTATTGAATATCGTAAATAAATTTGAAGGTATATACAGGGTGTCCGGGTTTGGGATACTAAAAAATTCGTATGGGTCAATTTTTAATATCGTTTCTTTATCCGTCCCTAGATACAGGGTGTCCCTGATACAAGATGCAAAATTTGGTTCTTAAAAAAGATGTATGTGAAGTGTCAGCCCAAAAAACGCGCTGGCAACACGAAAACTATAATTTCTGTCACGTATGAACTGTCAGCTCAAAAAATCGTATATCACGACATTTTAATGATGTCAGTCGAAAAAACAAAAAAGTTTTTCATTTTAGATTTTTGAAGTAAGCCCAAATTTTTTTTTATCTTGACACTACCAGTTGTGGTAGTTATGTCGAACACACTCAGCTCAAAATTCAAATATTCATAGTTATAGGAACCATTGCAACCGTATATAATAAATGTAAAACAGCCTAGAAGCAATTCTTATCATTTTCAATTGGTCTATGAAATTATTATTTTAAAAGAACCATAATAAGTGGCCTCGAGTTTCACAGACGGACATACAACAGAATTACCGATTTTTCGAATTTAAACTGAACTTTCAATTTTCTAATCTTTCGAAATATTTAAACTTTTATTAAGAAAATTGAAGTTTTCGCAATTTTACATAACTAATACCAAATTAAGAACGGATTCAATAGATACCAAAAACATTTTTGGCTATGAAAAATCTATGAGTTATGTCGGAGTTTGATAAGAAACGCCTCATATATAAATCCGGTTAGTCGATCGTGCTTTACGAACAGCCATAATATTTAGTGGAAGTTGAGATTTTCGGTGTTGGTCATCGGTCTCACTAAAATTTTCGGATCGATTTGGTTCCGAAAATCTTAGCCAGACCAAGATTTTCGGACCGATCTCGTTTTAGCCTTTACAAATAACAAGTTTCAGGAGGTTGTGATGGGGCTCTCATACCGAGAATGGACCATATTCAGCCGCTTTACGAACAACCATAATAGTTAGTGGAAGTTGATATTATCGGTATTGGTCATCGGTCTCACTAAGATTTTCGGACAGATCTGGTTCTAGCGTCTACGAGTAATAAGTTTCAGGAGGTTGTCATGAGATCTTACTCGTAAAGGCTAGAACCAGATCTGTCCAGAAATCATAGTGAGACCGATGACCAACACCGAAAATCTCAACTTCCATCTAAATGTCTTACTCGTAAATGCTATGAAGCGAAGTAGTTGGAGTTGTTCGGATAGATGATGTTCGCAGTTCGGTAGAGACCAACTAATACTAGCAAGCTACAGCGAGTATCCCATGGAAGTTGGTGGGTAAACTACCTCAAGACATTCCGAATAATTCATGTCATTTTTATACTGAATAAATCGAATGGGGATTGATCAGAATGAAAGGGTATAAAATTACACCCAAACCTTTTTTTACACCGTGTAAACAACGTAAAAAATCACGTAAAACCGTGTAAAAGAAACTATGCAAAAAAGACATTGAGTACATAGATAAAAAGGCCTAAAAGGCCTAGCATTTTTTTTTTGTTTTTCAAAATTGTGTTATTTCGGGCAACACTGTTAACCTATCACGATATAAAATAAAGATGCGATATACTTATCTACTCGTTTACTATTACAAGTAATGGCATCGCGGACCAATGCCAAAACTAAAAAGTTACAGAATGAAAATTGATGAGTGTTTATTGAGCTTTATTGAGCCATATATGGCCACGAGAGTCTTGTTAGAATCGCTTGCTTCGACGCACTGGTCTAGATTAGAACCGGAACTAATCGAAAAATGTAATGACATCGCAGGCCAATACCAAAACTTAGAAGAATTTTTGTTTAGCTAATTGGGTCATATATGACCACGAGAACCTTGTCAGGACCAGAACTAATCGAGAAACATGATGGCACCGCGAGCTTATACTAAAACTACAAGTGACAGAGTAAAAATTGACGAATGATCGTAAGGGTCAGAATGCACGATGACGGTGCTCTGGAATAGATTTGTACCAGAACTAATTAGAAAACATAATGACATCTAAAACCATACTTAGTTTGTCTTTAATTTTAATTTGAAAATTTTTTGTAAGGGTATTACATGTGAGACAGTTATAACTTTTGTAAACGTACATTTTGGGCTGACTTTGAGAAACTACCACGATAGTAATTTTTTGGGCTGAATGCTTATGAAATGTCGTGAAATACAATTTTTTGGGGTGAAACTTTAAATATTATAGAATTCATCATTGTCATCGCATATTTTTGGGTTGAAATTTGGGCCAGCTCCACATACAGATTTGGATATCTGGGATTTTGTTTCCGGGATTTTTAATTTCCGCGATTTTAATAATCCAGATCAGGTATTGTGAAATATATTAGTGTTATTTTTATCTTGAACGTAAACCAGTGTTATGCAATTACGCGTAAAATAATTTTTTTCATTTTTTCATAATTAGCGACATCTGCATGAAAATACTTAAATTAGTAAAATGATTTAATATAAATTATTTTCTAGTAGATAATAAAAACCATTACACGCAGCTACATCTATTGAAATTTTTAAATTAATAAATTATAGATTATTTTGTGGGCCTGACATCTGCTAATTAATAGCGCTACTACAACAATTTAATGTGTAAATTATTACATAAATATTGTAATATAACGGTTTATATTATATTATTTATAAGCGTAATTCACTTGATATTTGGATAAGCGAAGACATGACATACTACTAGCAGACCCATCTATGATTCAAAGAATGAATTATATTGTTAATAGCTGAGATACCTCAGGTTATCTTAGGCGGTAATAAAAAATCGCAGGGACTCAGGGAGGTTATACAAATTTGATTGAGTTTCTGGAAGCGCCAAATAATAATTATTACTATTATGTTGGATTAACGCTGGTTGATTCATTTACAACTGTTTTTCGAATTAAAAAGATAGGAATCACCCAATTAGATTTTTAGTGGGTATGTATTTCCAGTTTTACACTAATTACATGTATTTAC
Organism: Nephrotoma guestfalica; assembly: GCA_963691935.1. Lineage (NCBI taxonomy): Eukaryota > Metazoa > Arthropoda > Insecta > Diptera > Tipulidae > Nephrotoma > Nephrotoma guestfalica. Next base: position 234,523,518 of record OY829915.1, on the reverse strand, counting down.
AAAAATTCAAAAAATCCGGGTTTACGAGTATTGGGTATGCAAAGGAAATTAGAAACACAAAAAAATATTTTAGCCAACAATAAAAATTAAATTCAAATGTCAAAATTTCAATAGATGTAGTTGCATTTAATGGTTGTAAATATTATCGACTAGAAAATAACGTACGAGGCCGGAGTGAGAAGTCTGGTAAAAATGCAACAAGGAATAATATTTTCGACGAAAAAAAATTATTTTTCAACCTAGTCGCCTTTTAGCTCGATACACTTAGTCCAACGTTTTTCCAATTTTTCGATCCCTTCCGGTTCGGAAACAGGAAATAGTCGCAGGGGGCTAAGTCTGGAGAATATGGCTGATGTGGAAGCAATTCGAAGTGTAATTTATACATTTTGGCCATGGCAAGCAACTACACACGTGTGCACCCGTGCATTGTCTTGATGGAAGAGAACTTTTTTATTCGCCAAATGCGGTCGTTTTGCTTTCAAAACGTCGTTGAAACGGTCAAATAAGTTGAAGTAATATTCGCCGTTGACTGTTCTCCCTTTTTGAAGGTAATTAATTATGCCGCGTGCCTCCCATAAAACTGTGGCCTTGACCTTGTTGGCCGATAAAACCACCCTCCATTGTCTAGACTGTTCTTTGGTCTCCGATGTATAGTGATGTATCCATGTTTCATCCACAGTTATGAAACGACGCTAAAACTCCTTTTTATTTCGCTTGAACATCACCAAACCTGTTTTTAAAAATTGTCAGATTTGGTATAGATCTGCTATAGAATTTGGTAAATAACAAATGGTTACCAGAATTTAATTTTATTAATCCTTTCTCTGTGGTTTGACCATCGAGAGACCTATAAGTCTGTATTTAAATAAACTGGTGTCTGAATTACATTCTAATTTTTTTCGCTGGGCTCTTACTCTAAATTTATTCGTTTCACCTAACCTTTATAGGCATTCCGTTCCAGATACGTCCTTTATGTGATTGATACTTCTAAGCTACCGGTGTGAAGTTTTTAACGGAAAGTGTAGCTACACAAATTAATGAAAAGTGTACGTACACAAATTAACGAAAAGTGTAACTTCAAGAAAGTGTAGGAAAAGTGTAGCTACACAAATTAACGAAAAGTGTAGCAATTTAAAGTGTAAATAGCAAACCTTTACTAAAAGAAGATCGTACAAAGTTTATATTTCATGCAAATACCGGGATCAAATTTTATCATAATAATTGTAGTCTAAAAGTTGGGGTTATTACGAGTAAAAAAAATAATTCTTTAAATGTTTGAAATGATATTCATATGCGACACTATGACCGATTAAAAAAACTCAGAGATCATACCAAGGAAAGACATATGCCATCTAATAGTAAACAACTTGAACTGTTCAAAACAGTTAACTAAATTAAAATAAATTGTTTTGAAATGGATTCCACACAAGAATTAGGATATAAATTTCATAAAAATTCAAATATTTTTCAAAATACTTGCTACATTATGGCCGATTCCACAAAACTCAGACATGATAACAAGTGTGGCCATATATTTTCTGAAAATGGATGAATCTTATTAGCTTAATATTCCACCAGACTATTACTTTATGTCTTTACTTGGTATCACCTCTGAGTTTTTTTGAGTTTTTTGTAATCGGCCATATTGTCGCATTTGAAAATCATTTCAAACATTTAAAGAATTAATTCTTTTACTCGTAATAACTCCAACTTTTAGACTAGAATTATTATGATAAAATTTCATTCCGGTATTTGCATGAAATATACATTTTTTACGATCTTCTTTTAGTAAAGGTTTGCGATTTACACTTTTAATTGCTACACCTTTTAGAAGTTACACTTTTCGTTAATTTGTGTAGCTACACTTTTCGTTAGAAACTTCACACCGATGTTCAAGCTGGTTAAGCCACCTATCTTTATTCCAAAGTAGAGTCAAAGTCGTGAGAGTGTCGGTGCTTATATCTAATCGAGAAACTTAATATGTGCATAACCATGAAAGCTTGCTAACTATTGGCAATTTGTTGAACTTATTTTCTTATTTGCTTAGTCTCGCAACTTGTCAATGTTAGAGATTTAATGACATAATATTGAAGAAAATTTAGCTATAAGGTATAAAGATTATCGCGAACCATTTCAGATGAGAGAACTAAGTTTCAATTTCATTTTTCATTGATTATACTCGATTAAATCAAACACACTAGCCACTAAGTAAATCGGTAACATTCTCCCAAGACCGAAATATTTCAAAACTGCCAAATAAACCTCATTTAAACGCTCGATATAAAGCAAATTCTACGAAGTCGTCCAGGGAACAGATAGAAATTAAGTTCTAGTCCACTGCACGTGAACAAATTTCAGTTCTCACACATATAATATCGGGTTTCTCATCAACACCAATTTTCAATCTACCAAACCATTATATACGTATAACATCAATAAAGAAAACACAACATTTTTTAGCTTTTCTACGAATAAATTCGATTTATATTTTGTTATTTACCGCCTAGCATGTTGCGCTAATTATACACCACTCGGATTTCTTCTGGGTCAACTTTAATAACTAACACTACGTATAAAATAGAAACTGGACCCAAAAATCCATCCCCTATATACATATGTACGAGTACATAAAAGGAAATTATGTTATCATTCATACATTTTGTTGTTTTTGTTATTAGTTTAGGTTAGTTTATTTTTTTATCAATTTTCCACAACAACAAAATAAAAAATCACACAAAAACACAACACAAACGAGTCATAATAATCTACTGTACGTTTCTAGAATAACGTTGTTGTTGTCGCGCTGGAAAAATTGAGAAAAATGAGACGAGAATACACACATACACTTTTATATATACTTACACACAAAGCGCACAAAAGGAAAATCAAGAAAAACGTTTTTTCTATACATTTGTGTAAATTTTCCCCCAAAATCAAAATAAATTTTATATTCAGTAGCAATCTACCTGTTTATCAGTCAGGACGCATATTTTATATGGTGTAGTAAATCTAAAGAGTGAAATTTTTAGTACTCGGGAAGTGATTTACACAAAATATTTTTGAGTGGTTTTTTAAAATTTTGAGTGATTTTTTGGAGTGAATTTTTTTGTGTACTAGTGAATATTAAAAAAAAAATATTTTTTAAGTGTGCCGTGTAAAGTTGTGTTTTTCTTGTACAAAGTTTAGTGCGCGAATTTTAAAAAGTTTTTTTATAAAGTGTATTTTGTTGTTTGTCTTAAGCAGCGGAAAAATAATACTGTGACACAAAACAGAATTGCAGAATTGGCGTCTTAACAATGTAATGTAACAGGTGTCTTATTTCTCATTTTTAAAGTTCTTATATATTTCTTAATAATTTAATTTAAGCTTTTTTGTTTGACAACAAATTTTTTGTTGTTGTTTGTGTGATACGAACAAGTACTTGTACACAGATTTCTGATTAACAACGTTTATATGTGTTTAAGAAGACGTGCTGAAGATTTTTTTTTTTGTATTTTTTGTTTGCGCGTTATCTGAGTATTCTTGGAATTAATTTAATTATGATGTTTATAAACGGGGTTTTTGGGATGAGAACGTTTACTGTTTATTATAGAGTGAGAAGTACTTCGGGATAATGATGAATTCCGAAAAAACAATCTTTTTGGCTGCGATACTTAATATTAAAGTTGTAAATATATTTGTATACTCTTACGATGTGCTTATGAAATGATATAACCAATTTGCAACCTACGTATATGCAAATTATTCATTTGAATAAATTGTTTTATTATCCTAAACACTCTAGATAATTGAATTATTACCGAGAGAAATATAAAAATGTTTCATTTAACCAAGCAAAAGCTTTATGCTCTAAAAGCTTTTCAAATTGTTCGTAACAACTTTTCTCCATTACGGATGCAATATTTTACTCAATTTACTTGTTTATACAACATATAAGCTTAAAGTTTTGTTTATGGTTTCTAAAAATGTGTAAATTTATTTTGGCTATAACCTAATATTTTGGGTACTCAAAATAAATTCATATGCTAGAAGCTTTATTTTTTCAATGTAAGAATTTTATGTTTCTCTTGATAATTCGTTGCGAAATATTAAAAAATTGAAAAACACTTTATATTATATTTTTACAGCTTCCATAAAAAATCGTTATCAATCGCATTGTTCTAGTGACTGTTATTTTGAAACCGGAAGCTTTTCATCTTCACAGTTCAATTTTCCAAATAATATAGAGAAACTTGTGGACAATAGTGAAGCTTTCGCTTGAAATTAACGAAATTCAACATTTAATTCAAGCACTATTTTTTATTTTAATTAGTTGTCAAACAACTTAAACTTTCAGGGTCGAAAGCTTTCAAGTATGAAGAGTACCATAGATCATTAAAACCTGTTTATTTAAACTATTTAAACGTATTTTTGTAGTAGTATTAAATTAATATTTTTTTGCAATATTCGTGAGTACGAGACGTAATTGTGTTCCGGTCGAAACCGGGGGCCTTACTATTGAATTCGACGTTAGTTTTTGACGGCTATCGTTTTCATGTAGTAGACAAAAGAAAAGAGAAGAAAAATATAAACCGACCAAACGGCACAGTGGTTAAAGCGTTGGCGTTTGGATCGGGAAATGAACATAACTATGGCGTCCTTCCGGAGTGCACAACTCATGGCCCGACCCATCTTCCATGCCATAGGCTGACATACAATGTTCCGATGGTTCTACGTAAATCGGACCTTTAGCCGTACGTCCTCGATTTGGCAAGCAATGCGTAAGGTTGGAGTGTCAAAATTGAACCGCGAATGAGTGAGTAGTGCTTCGGCCCCAGAAAAAATTACATAGATTGAAACATACAAATAAAAAAATAAAAAAATATAAAAAATTGTGGTTGTCCTTTTTCTTTTGTTTCTATGCTTACTATAGAAAAACGATAGCCGCCGAAAATTAACATCGAATTCCAAAGTAAGGCCCTAGACTTGCATTCTGGGTTCCAAAGACATAAATAAGGTAACCCTTAATACTTATATTGTGTTTAATATAAAGTAGGCTCGTGCGTGGTAGATTACGTAATGTAATCTACGCAGTTGTCGACACGTAATCTTGCACGTAGATTACAAAGTGATTTTCTGCGTCCCTGATTTTACTGAAATTAACGTTCATACTGTATGCATTACGCCATTTTGTTTGTTTAAATTTTCGACTAACTAAATTGATGGTTAGCGCATACAAGCTGTTTCTAGATCACAAAACAAAATGCACCTGAGTTTTAGTTAAAATTTGCAAAATAAATTAAGATATTTCTAATTGGAGATTGATAAATCTGAATTTATTTTGCAGTTTTGAACTAATTTGATTTCTGTATATTAGAGACATCTATCAATGACTAGCATGAACTAACCACTAATTTAGTTAGGCATAAATTTTGGCCGCATTTTTTTTTTAAAACCAGTTGTTCCAGATCGCGATAGTTAAAGCCAAATGTTGTCAAATTATAAATTAAATCTGATTTTTTCAAAATTAATTATCTTAGATGAGATTGTTCGCTATGCATAACACAAAAAACAATCGAAAAAGTTCAACAGTTTTCTTGTAATATTTTCAACAGTTTTGAATAATTCTGTTTAATAACAGAACAATAAAATCATCTAAACTTTAAGTTGAATATTTTTTGTGATTCATGGAGGAATGTGTTATCTACCTTAGGCATTAAAAAGTTTTATCTGTATTTTATTTTAAATTAATTTAATACTTTGTGCCTGATACCAAATTTTTCGACTAAATTACTGCCTAACACCGTGCGCCTGATGCCGATTTTTGTTTCTAAATTTCCGACAAATTAAATTGAGGGTGAGTTCTTCAAAAAAAACATGCCAGGTAACATGCAAACCTAGTTCAAATTTTTCAATAGGACTATAATTCTATAACAATTTTACTTTATTAAATAAATTTTAATTAAATATCAGACGTGATTTGCGTAGTGCTATCTCTGAGCACTAGTATGAATTATCAGAGTATTAAATAACTTCATGTTAGTTCATATCAGTTATCAATAGATGGCGTAAAACACAATGGACTGCAATTTTATTCTAATTCACTAATCTATTTTGAGTTTTATCAATTGTCGTAGTATTTATTATCGATGGTAGACAATTAGCAATTTAGTACTGAATTTAGGACTAAATATAGAAACCAGTACGCTTTATGAATACGGTAACATCTAGAAAAAATTAGTAACTAATAATGGCTATTTAGTTTAGTAAGTCATTTAGACTGTCTGTCTCACGCCAATTTTTTTCTAACTTTCCGACCAACAAAATTGATGTAGGTTCATAGACCTAGACCTTCAACGATGGCGAAAAACAAATCGTGCCTGAGGTTCATTTAAAATTTGTTAACTTAATTAAAAAATTTCTAGTTCGACAATATTTTTAATCGGCTATTGACAAATCTGAACTAAGTTTGCTGTAAAACCATTAGATACATTTAACTGTTATGAACTCACATTCATTTTAGTTAATTGGAAATTTGGTGAAAAAATCTATGCCAGGCACACAGTATTAACGAAAAAGGGTTACTTTGTGAGGTACACCTCAGTATAAGTTACTTGAAAGTTTATTTTAGAGTACAGGGTGGGGCATCTGTTGGCCTTTTTCAATTTATGAATTTTAGTACTTAATGTTATCTGTTCTAAAAAATTCTTTCACATATAAAAAGTCAAAAATATGCCATTTATCATCATGGAGTCACTACAACAGCATTTCGTAAATTACGTGATAGTTTTGATCGACACGAACGTCCTACTGAGTGTGCATTGGCACACATATTGATTGTTTTGAAGAAATTGATTCAGTGGAAGGTCGTTGACCGTATCAACATGTTCATCCAGTTCGTACTCCTGATGCAGTGGCGCTGTTAGTGAAAGTGTTCGTAATGAACCAAGCACATAAATCAGGCACCAAAAATTGAAGCCACCAGACCATTTAAACGACCATTCGTCGTTTTGTTAATTGGATGCTTGAACAAAAATGAAGGTTTTTCATTAAAAATCATTCATCTTTAGCGATGAAGCTCATTTTCATCTTAATGGGTATCTCAATAAGCAAAATTATCGAATTCGGGGAGCGGAGGATACGCATGTTATTCATGAAGCAGAAGTTCATCCTCCAAGAGTCACTGATTGGTGTGGTTTATGGGTCGGTGGTATCATTGGGTCGTTTTTCTTTGAAAACGAACAGGAAATTGCCCTTATAGTGAATGGGGAACGTTATCGCAACGGATTAACGGTTTTTTGTGACTCAAATTGAATGAATTATGTGTCAACGACCGTTGGTTTTAACAAGACGGAGCGACATGCCATGCAAGTCGTGCAACAATCCATTTATTGTCATCAAAATTTGTTGATCGCATAATTTCTAGAAATTGTGAAGTTCCTTGGCCACCAAAAAGCCCGTATTTAACACCACTTGATTATTTTATGTAGGGTTATTGAAAAGGTAAGGTGTACGCTAATCATCCATAAACAATTCAAAAACTAAAAAACAACATACGAGCTGAAATTGGGGTCATTGATCCGCTTTTTTTTTTATTTTTTTTATTTTTTGTTTTTTTTTCCCTGATTTGTTCTGGGGCCGAAGCTCTCCCTACTCTTTCGCGGTTCGCTTATTTACGTCCTTACCTTTACGCCTGTATTGGCCAATTCGAGGACGTACGAAAATAGGTCCGATTTTATTACCATCTGCACATTGCATAGCTCCATGCCAGGCTATACTGGCATGGAAGATGGGTCGGCCCGTGAGCCCCGCACTCCGACAGGGGGTCATAGATGTGTTCCTTCTCATCCCAAATCGTAATTTGTTGATGAAAATTCCCTTTGCATCCTGCCCCTATCGGGATTCGAACCCGGTACCTCCCGATCCAAACGCCAAAGCTTTAACCACTATGCCATTTGGTCGGTGATCCGCTTTTATTGGAAACAGTTATCGAAAATTGATGTTCGGATGCAGGCTTATAGACGAAGCCGTGGTGGACAGAAAGAAATTAGAAATTAAAAAAAAAGACTACAGATGGCCCACCCTGTATTAATAATTTACATCTCCGGAAACAGAAGGTAAAAATATGTTGGTCATTCAATAACTGCTGCCGGAATTACAATTGGTTGTCGACGTTGTTTATGCGTAATTGACGTTGTTTACGATTTGACGTTGTCACTACGTTGCTGACGAGTTGTCTACGTTGTAGACGAGTTGTTTACGCAGTTTACGCACTGTGTTCATTTCAAAGTACAGGACTTTGAATTTAAATAAAATACCGAAAAATAATTTTAATATCCACGAATGTTGCTTTATTTGAAAGATAATTTTATGCGATTAATGTTTGATTATGATTTCGGGCAAGTGGCCAAATTTTTCAAATTTTCGATCACTCTACGCAGCATTTCTGGTCGTATTTCGGCAATAACGCGTCGAATGTTGGCTTCCAAGTGTGCAATAGTCTATTACGTATCAGCGTAGACAAGGGATTTCATATACCCCCAAAGAAAATAGGCCAGCGGAGTTAAATTACACGAACGCGGTGGCCAGGTGACAGGTCCATTTCTCAATATTAATCGTTCATCAAATGTTTCTTTCACTGTCTTTCACTTTCACTCTGTTTCTTTGTTGACTGTCACGTTATCACCAGCATCATTTCCGAACTCATGGTCCGATGATTCCATCGGCCCATAAAGCATACCAAAGAGAACAATGGCTGGTTGATTATCTTCACTCTAAATGCATTTGTCGTTTTTCCTTACAGAGCGAATTTTCAGAAATCGATAAAAAAAATTCCAGGCGGGTGAAACATTTAAATTTTTTTGTTGATTATTGAAGTTTATTTATTTACTAGACGGTTGACATTTTAAACTGTTTTTTCCAAGCACCGTTATAATTTTATTAAATTTTTTAGTTTGGAAATAATCTCTTTTTGTCGGTAATTTAAAAATAGATCGGTTTTGTTTAACTGGTTGGAAATAAATCCTATTGTAAAAAATGTTTTGGAAATAAGCCCTCTGGTACAAAAAATAAAAAAATTGATGCATTGGATCCGCTGTTATACGTCTGCAGTCATTGGTATACTCAAATCTGTTAAACGTATAAAATTGTAAACTGTTGAATGCGTACATTAAAAATAAAACACAAAAAATACATAATTAAATCCGAAGTTCATTACTTTCGCGTTCATTGCAGTCGAACAATTCAATATTGTGCTCACCCTCCTCCGTACCATCAGTAGATAATTCTTCGTATTCCATAATATTATTGAACCATAGATGATTTTCTAATTTTTTTTCCAGTTTCCGCCAAACAGCTTTTCTAATTATTTTTTTTTGCTTTTGAGAGACAATGGAGTTTGAAAACGCTGAATCTCTGGAATTTCCAATGGAATGCGTTTACTTTTTTAAAAAGTGAAACCTAACTATTTTAACCAAATTCTGACCGCTGGCAAAAAACTATGGCCTCTTACAGGAAAATGTGTTTGTGTTGTTATGGTTTGATCCATTTTTTCCACTACTAACTATATAACTTTTGTCACTTTGAAAATGTAATAATTAAAGCACTTTGTAATTATTTCTACCTTATAGTAACAATATTAAAATTTTCTTTTCTTTTGAATATCGATTTCGAAAAATATAATTTTCATCTTCAGTTCAAAATTACAACTATTATCTAGATAAGCGTTGTTATTCAATATTCTAAAGAAAAGAAAATTTTAATATTGTTGCTATAAGGTAGAAATAATTACAAAGTGTTTTAATTATTAAAGGAAAATGTTGGTGAATTTCGTTCAAACTTCTCGGAAACTTTGAAAAAGCCACTGCATTATAGTATGTGGACAATATGGTTGTTTTTATTTAGACCACCGCAACCATTGCAAAACAACCTAATTGTTAAATACCAGTAAACTGCTAAACCAATTTCAACCGTCCAAAGAAATTTGATTTTTTTCGTATTTAAATTATATAGGGTTATCCAATTCGAGGTTGATAAAGTAGAAATCTGTATACCGACATCTGTCAAATATACAAAAATTGTATAAGCTGATTTGCATAGCATAAACATTTTTTTGAATTGGAGTCCTTGGTAACGACAATACTTGCAGATCACACAAAGACTACACAAAGATATGCTAGGCGGGACATCTTTGTTCATTATTTCATAAAAACAGTTGGCACACAAAGCATGAATCCGTTTTTGTGTTATTAATTCATTTTTTTATGTTATCACGTTCATCTTTTATTTTTTAATAAAATGGTTACACCGCAAACATCTGAAGCCGGAGTGGACAATTCAATATTGAATTCGCCATGAAATATTTTATAAAACATCCACTGTTTCGTCACTAAATCGTTATACAGGTTCATTAGCTTAATTCACATCTATTGAAATTCGAGTAGATCCTTTTGCATTTATTTTTAGTGTAATGACTTTCGCGCGTGGTTCGGTTACGCAAAAAGTTTATATTTATTTGATTTTACTGCCATCTATAGTCAAAGATTGGAATCGTTGACATAAAATGACGTCATGTAACAAAATTTTCACGCTAAACTAATTTTCCGAAATCCTTTGAAAACCTTGTTTTCTGCTACATTTACTTTAAAAACGTTCGACTGATTTATAAAATTAAAATACTCTGGTACTTCCAGGCATCATGTCCTAGATAATCACGTTATTTTTACCCTCGATAAATTTCAGTTCAATATTGTAGCGCTGGAGTACCATAAGTATCAACTGCAATCTTTTTGGTGCTTTAATAGTGGTTTTTTGAATATTGATATGAGTGGTTTATGATCGGTTTTTATCAGAGTCGTTACATTGCCAACGATGAACTGATCAAATCTTACACATGCAAATACTACGGCTAATAACTCCTTCTCGATCATAGCATAATTTTTTTCCGCTGCAGTTAACGTTCGAGATGCATACGCAATTACTTGTTCTTCCTGAATAACAACAACTCTCAATCCAGTGCTGCTTGAATAGCACTCTAAAGTGAGCTGTTTTCCGACTTCGAAATATTTTAGAGATCTTGTATCGGCGACTATCATTTTCAGTTTTTGTAATTCCTGTTCTTCCTCTTGCGTCCATTTCCATTCTGACTTTTCAATTGTTAATTTTCGAAGAACAGAGCTTTCTGCACTTAGATTTTTTATGTATCTTTCTTAATACTATTTCAGCATTCCTAGAAATCTTAGTAAATGCGACTTATCTTTAGGTGATGGCATATTTTTTAATGCTGACATTTTCGTTTCATCAGCTTTCAAGCCTGTATTTGATAATATATGCCCGAAAAATTTTACTTCTGAGCAACAAAAATTTAATTTCTTTTTGTTAAGTTGAGGCACTTTTATTGCCTTTTTATTTAAGAGTTCGCTTTTTTGACAAGTAATATATTACTAACCCACTTTGTGTTAGCTTGTTCAGGTGCGATTATACCCTTAAAGAGGGTATAATCGCACCTGAACAAGCTAACACAAAGTGGGAAGTACATCTAATTCGGCTTTTAACAGTGCTCGTAGTGCCGTGGGATACGACGAGGAAACTGAATAACAGGCTTCACTGTTTCATCCACTTCTCCTGGTAAGAGTCCATAACCCTCGAATACGTCTCTATACGTCTGTATTATTTGGTTGGCTTGATTTACAAGACTTTTGTACTCCGAATCATTATCAACAAACTTTACACTGTCATCGTTCGTTATTTTATTTACGGCATGCTCATTCCGCAAAACTCATTTATCGTAACGAATAAGCCCGAGAATAGTACACGCGTACTCAGGTAATAATGCATCATGAGCGTTATCGACCACTTGAAAAATTATTGAATATTTTCTATTGTTGTAGAGGCACGGTACCTTTACTTTTCCCAAAACTTCAATCGGATGACCACCATAATCCGTTAAAGTCAATTTAGAGTCAACTGGCGTAAAATTATTATTAGTTAATTTACGTAATTGATTAAGCCCAACCAAACAAGCTTGTGCACCCGCATCCAAGTCACGAAAAGTGACGCCATTCTCCATTGAATTTTAAGGTTAGATCAGTTCGACGAATAAGGGTTTTAATCACGATAGATATAGTAAATGAACAGTTTTTGAACAGAAGAACATTTTCTGTTGTGTCTTTTTCCTCTTTGGTTAATGAGAAATGCGAATATGTACTTGATTTTTGCTTCATCTCCAACGAGTGTCAACAGTAAATTGGTTTTCTTTTTTTTCTCCGTGACGGGCCATTTGTCAATTCCAGCTGCCGTCACATATTCACTCCAATTTCTTTTGAATAATTCAAAATTTTCGTCTATATTGCCATGGGTTTTCAGCGGCTTCGGGAATGGTACGTTCTGCATTGGTGTACTGTGATCGTTGTCTACGTATTGAGAAACGTATGCGCTGCAACATACTCCCCCGGTTAAGCAGTTAATTTTTAAAGTGACGACTCGGACTTTACCGTGTTCGCCAGAATTAACTTTAATAACACGACCTCTTGCCCACGTCAGTGAAGATGCATTATCGTATTTGATCAACACCAGCTCGCCTTCTTTGAAATTTTGTTGTTGATGCTGCCATTTAGACCGTTTTTGAAGCGTAGTGAGGTATTCCAAATGCCATCTTTTCCAAAAACCGCTTGCCATATTTTGGATTAATTCCCATCTTTCACTTAATTTTAGTGTGGCGTCATTTGGGCCCTGTCTGGTACTTCGAGAATTGGTGAGCCAATTAAAAAATGCCCAGGAGTTAAAATATTCAAATCCTCGGGATTGTTATTTACTGGAGTTAGCGGCCGAGAGTTTACAATTGCTTCTACCTGGATCAATAGTGTTTGAATTTCTTCAAAAGTAGGTGCCGAATCGCCCAATACTCGACGCAGATGTCCTTTTATTGATTTAACCCCCGCTTCCCAAAGACCTCAGAAATGTGGGGTATACGGTGGTATAGCATGCCACTGTATATACTGTGTACCAAGATATGCAGATACCTTCTCATTGTGTGATTTAGAAGATATTATCCGGAACAACTCGTCAAACCTTCGCTGGGCGCCGATGAAATTAGTAGCGTTGTCGCTATCTATGTCACTTGGTAGACCCCTTCGTCCTGTGAACCTTTTCAATGATGAAATGAACGCATCTGTTGATAAATCTTCAACTACTTCTAGGTGTATGGCCTTGGTTGCCATGCAAATAAATAAGCAGATATACCCTTTTAACCGTTTCGAGCCTCTTCCTTTCTTGGAACTGATTGCGACAGGCCCGGCATAATCGACTCCAACATTGGTGAATGGGCGCGTTAGTGTAACTCGTGATGTAGGTACGTTTCCCATGATTTGCTTACCTAATATTGGACCACTTTTTATACAATATACGCAGCTGTTGGAGATTCGTTTTATTACATCCTTTGCGCCAATAACCCAATATTTTGTTCTGGATACGAATAGTAACGGTGATGGATTGGGATGTAAATATTTTACATGCCGATAGCGTAGGAGCTTCTCAGTCAATGGATGTTGCTTCGGTGCAATTACTGGATGCTTGGTTGAATACCCAACATTTGAATTGCTCAGGCGGCCCCCTACTCGTAATAAGCCACTTTCATCTACGAATGGAAAAAGAGATATTAATTTACTGCTTTTTTTAATTGGTTTGTTAGTTTGAAGTTGATGTATCTCCTCTTGAAACATTTCTTGTTGAGCGCATCTAATTAGTAATGTTTCGCTTCTCTGCATGTGCTGGCTGGTAATGTATGGTGATCTCGTTTTTCGGGATAATTCGCCAAATCGAACACAACTGCTTAGTACTCGAACCATCAACATATATGAAGAAAATTTGTCAATTACATATTTTATCGGACAAGTTCTATCGGTAGTTACGGCTGCATTTGTTGAACTTAAAACGGTTTTTCTGGCCTCGATGGTGGTAGTTCGAACTGACAAATTTTCGTGATTTGGCCAATGAAGCGTTGACTTTAGCAGGTATTCTGGACCACTCCACCAAAGATTGTGGTTTAACAGTTCCTTTGGTGATATACCACGACTTGCACAATCAGCTGGATTCATCTTGGTTGGTACGTGTTGCCATCGATTAATTGGTAATTTCTCTATGATGAAACTCGTAATACAATATTAGAGTCCGTCCACGCATATAGAGAGCCTACTGGTGCTTCAAAAATTGCTGCAACGTTGCTGAGAAGTTTTGTTAGAAGTACAGCTCCGCACAATTCTAAGCGAGGAGTTGATAGTTGCTTTAGCGGTGCAACCTTAGTTTTTGCAGCGATTAAGTGGACCGAGCTGTCGCCGTTTATAGTGGTTGATCTTGCGTATACTACAGCTGAATATGCCTTTTCGGACGCATCGCAAAAGCCATGAAATTGTATACTATGCGTTGACTGCATTTGAAGAAATCGTGGTATATGGATACCTGTGAGACATATTAGGTCGTTTCTTGCGGCGGTCCATATTTTGTTGATTTCGGCTGGCAACGGATCGTCCCATCCTATTTTTGACAACCAGAGCGACTGAAGTATGATTTTAAATATAATTGTTGCTGGAGACAGCCATCCAAGCGGATCAAATATTTTACCACACTCTGACAACAGTTGGCGTTTTGATGATAGTTCAGAGTGTAACGCAGGAACACTGAAGGTGAACGCATCTTCTTTCGTCAACCAGCAAATTCCCAATGTTTTAACATAGATCTCAGGATCCTCAAACGAAATGGAGTCTGTCCCTGGTTTCTCCTTTGGTATTTGATGCAGCAACTCCGGATTGTTTGAGCTCCACTGTCGTAAAGAGAAGCCAGCTTGAACGATAATTGGCTGTCTTTCGCTAATTGATGTAAATAGCTGATGGCTAGATATGGCGAACACGTTAGTCCATATGTGACAGTATTTAATTGAAAATGTTGCATTTCGGTTGTTGGATGTTTTCGCCATACAATTCTCTGGTAATTTTGATGTTTAGGATCAACTACTACCTGGCGGTACATCTTTTCAATATCAGCAACAAATGCAACCTTATGTTTACGGAACCTCGTCAGTATTGAAAACAGGTCGTTCTGAATAGTTGGCCCAGTCATCAGTACATCGTTTAACGATAACCCGGAACTAGATTTACATGAACCATCAAAAACGACGCGGAGTTTCTTTGACGACCGTAAACACGTTTTTTTACCAAAATCCTCACGTAGCGCTGCATGTTATCATTGATGATATTACAACTTTTAGTAAATAGTATCACAGCTTCGGCAAGTGCTTCGCCCATTTTAGAAACAAATTTCTGAATTTTTCCTCTTTTATATGAAAATAACCTCACTTTTTAGTTTTATTTGAGGGAAAATAATTTCTATACAATGGAAATTATTTATTTAAACATCTGTTGTTATATTCGTATTTAATAAAACATTATTTAACTTTATAAAATATATTTATCACGACGCTATTTTATTACTGACTTTATTGCCCTCTCTCGTACAATTAAACTTCAATCCCCATATGCAGAAACTTCATATCACCGATATGTTATCTTCTACTTGGTCGTAGTAAATGTGCGAAAAGTAAAGTGAAAAATTAAAGTGAACAATAAAAGTGAAAAGTGAATTGCTGCAGAAATGAAAGGTCTTGGAAAATAAAGTGTGTAGGCCGGACAAGTGGTGCAATGATTAAAGCTTCGGTACTTGGACCGGGGGTATTGGGTTCGAATCCCACCGGAGGCTGAATGCAAAACGAATTTTCGTCATCAATTAAGATCGGTGATGTTAACAAACACAACTTAAAGACCCTTTGTTGGAGTGCAGAATTCAGCGCCGACCCACCGTCCATGTCAGTGTAATTGTGTGAATATTGATCTTCAAAGGCGTAATTCAATTTCGGAAAATTCTAGATAGAGAAACATTTAAAAATTGAATTTTCTATAAAATCTCGAGGGTTCTTAATTAAAATTTTGGTTTACTTTCTAATTAAGTGCAGATTTTGTCACGAACTTATGCATGGAGGTGTTCAGAACGTGTATTATGAAATAGCATACTTTGAGGAGTAAAGTAATACAGGTCGCGGAAAAATAAAAATTATGAAAAACCTCATGCGTTAACTGAAAAAATAATATTTACGTTACATGAAAGAAATATTTATGCCATACATCAATTTTAAATAGGAATTTTTGCATCGTGAAGATTAAGCAGTGGTTCAAGCTAATTGACACTGGCATGCAGCACTAAACGCGTTTCGTAGAACATATTTTACCAACCACGGTAGCCTAAGCTAAGTAAAAATTAGAAGGAGGTACACAAATAACGACACGGAACAAAAAATCTCCAAATCGGATTGCAAATTCATTTACGTTCGTTCCGAGTGATGATTATCATATTACATCGCTCGTCGATGGCATATAAAAGATAAACCAACACACACACGAGTATAAATAAGTACCCGAAAAGTGTTGATGCGGATTGAATGGGGTACTCTAAAAATAGAAATCAATTGTTGTTTTTGTATTTCATGCTCATTACATTGTTGTTGTATTTCCTTGGTAATAAAAAAGGAAAAAGTTATTTGGGGAAGTGAAATTATAAGGTTTGGCGCAAAAATAATAACCAGGATATTAGTAATACGATTTTTTTTTGTGTTCATCACTTTTTTTTTGTTGGTTTCCCATCCTTATATTTTGAACCATATATAACGAAACCTATGTGCTCTCTGTTGAAGGGAAATTTATGTATTCATTATGCGTGTATATGTAAATGTGTACCATGCAAGGGGTAAAAAGGTTGGCACATATATGCTGAAAAACAGTTATAATTTACATAATTTTGCCTGTACACAGTATATAAAGAACCCATTCAGAACGTCATTTTGCCATATCCATAATTTATACGGTTAAATGTGTGCTTATTGCTTCGGAGCTTTTTTGGCGTTCTATCCTATCTACATGCGTATATATTAACATAACATTCAAGTTCAAGAAGTTAATTTATTTTCCTCGCAATGATGATCAAGATGATGATATACAATTGAGGTTCTTATTTTTTCTTTGTTCTCCTGATATACATATAAACCGTATTATGTTCACGTGAATTCATTTTTTCGTATAGTAGTAGTAGTCTTATAAAGCTGGATGTGTCTGATGTATGGCAGATATTAAAATTAATTTTGTATGCGGAAAACTGTTGCGCGCTTTATTTAAATGTTGAGGTATGCAAAGCACGATTGAATTATTCGTATAAAAGAATTTGATTTATTATTATTTTATTTGGATTATTTACATTTCAATAATAAAATCGCTATAGAATTAGTTGATGAGTCATAAAGTGTGGTGAAGTGTAACTAGAATACACTAATTTATTGGTTACCTAAACAAAATGTTATAGAATAAACACTTTTTCACTTTAGTGACACACTTTTTGACACTTTTTAGAAAATATATAAAGGTTTCCACAAGTTATGCGAAAAATCACCCAAAAATTTGTACATATTACTTTCTTGTTTAATTGGTTTATTTTCAAATCAAACTATAGAACTGATACAAGTATATAAAGGCAATTCTCATCCATTGGTATTATCATAGATAGAAACCGCATTGCGCTGCTAGAAAAAAGTTGTTCTAAAGATTGCAAACGAAAAGTTTGGGTTGTTTAGAGAAGTTTTACATAAATTCCAATAAAACTCTTTGCGATTTATATAGAAAAAAATTCTTGTAAAGATCGAATATAATAAGTGAAAAAGATATTGTTTCTCCTAAACTCGTAATCAAGAAAACCGCTGAAACCAACCAACAAAAGAATTTTTAATAAAAAAATGCTCTCTATTTGAAGAATTCAACATCAATTTATATTGTTGGATTTTAGTTTGAAAAGTTTGAATAGATAATAATGAAGTAGAAATCCACAATCTGAAAACAAGGAGCATTGTGAGAAGAAATATTATTAGCCAGTTTGATCTAGAGTTATAATTTATCAGAATGAATATAGCACAGAAATTGTAAATGCTATAAATTTATCGTCCACACATCAATTTAAACTTAGCATTCTCTCGCTTTTTTGGGAGACGGTTAAAGCGCAAACAATTTATAGTGTTTACATTTAACGTCAATATTTAACCGTAGAACAGTCTATCTTGGGAACAATTCACCGTGGACACCATTTATCTTGTGAACAATTTATCGTAGTTTGTAAAATTTACCTTATAACAAAATTATGTGTGAAATTTTGGGTTATTCTGGGTGATAGCTAGATATTGAAGCAGATCGTTAGCAAGACCTTAGAAGCTTGGTTTTGAACTAATGAAAGTATTTTCAATATTTTGGTTGTTTGGTCACTGCAGTCTGATGAGACGACCGAATTTTTTAATTAAAAGAATTCAATGTTTCATCAGTGCGAAGCCAAACTTCCAAAATTATTTTATTATTTTTTTCTTTATTAATTACAAGTGAGACTGTGTTCATCTAGCAATTTATCTTTCAAATTTACAAATTTTACATTTCTTAAATAATTTTGATTTGTTGGGGTGAAACCCAATGGTTAGTCCCAAAATTAATTAAACCTATTTAAAATATAATTTTAATTTGGTATGTTTACTAGGTCAAGTGATCTCGTTCTTTGAAGTGTTCTTTCAACGACAAGGTTATCTATCATATGGCGAATATAGAGATGTCCACGTTCCTGGAGCCTTATTTCGTGTATGGCGACATGCTTCTTTATTTCATCTTTGATGTATTCCATCGTAAGTCTCTGTGCAGGTCTTTTACGGAGAACCTTATTTTGAACCGTCTGTATCCTTTTGGCGTTTGTTTGGTTAGTACATCCCCAGAGTTGACTACCGTAGGTCCATATCGGCTTCAGTATTTTCCGATATAGCAGCAGCTTGTTGTGTATTGTAAGCTCAGAGCCTCTACCTATGAGCCAATTCATTTTTCTGAACTTAATATTAAGTTCTTCTTTTTTCTTTTTGACGTGCTCTCTCCACTTGAGCTTGGCATCAAGAGTCATGCCCAGATATTTAACTTTGTTTGCATATGGCACCGGTCGTGAGTTAATTACTATCGGTAGATGGGAAGCCTTTTGATATGTAAAGTTAATTTGTGTGGATTTCGTCTCATTAAGCTTAATTCTCCAGCGCTTAGTCCAGTTACAAACCGCATTGGTAATCTTTTGGAGTTTGCTCGTTGCATCAGCGACATTATTTCTAATGGCCATGATTGCTGTGTCATCTGAAAAGGTCGCTATGGTTCCTTCATCTGTTGTTGGAATATCCCTTGTATATAATAAATACAGGATTGGTCCTAAGACACGCCCCTCTGGGACATCGGCAGATATTTTCTTTAGTTCGGAGTATTCATCCTCATATTTCACACGAAAATGTCTATTGGATAAATAAGATGTTAGTATGGCATAGAATTGCCTCGGCAGATCTCTGTGCAGTTTGAATTGCAGTCCACGGTGCCCAACTTTATCGAATGCTTGGGCGACGTCCAGAAATATGCTGAAGCATACTTTTTTGCGTTCTAACGTTCTTTCAATAACGTTGGTGATTCTATGCACCTGTTCAATTGTGGAGAGCTTTTTCCTGAATCCAAATTGATGTGGAGGAATTAGTTGTCGGTCTTCAATTATGGGTTTAAGTCTTTTTAGTAATAATTTTTCAAAGAGCTTTGACATAATTGGCAGCAATGAAATTGGCATGTATGATTTTTATCGTTAGGTGGTTTATCAGGTTTTGCTATCATGATTTCTTCTGCTACTTTCCATTGCCACGGAACATATTTTAACCGAAAGCTCGCATTGATTATGTATAGTAGCTTACGAAATTCTTTACCTGGTAGAGCCTTGATTATTTGGCAAGTAATCAAGTCATATCCTGGCGTTTTTTTATCATTCATGTTGCTTTTCACTTTTTCTTTTAATTCTTTGAGAGTTACTGGGCGTATATCAAAATCATGTAGCTTTGGGATTGACATTATATTTTCATTGGCCGTTTGCCTTGGTAGTGGTTGGAAGGTATCCTCGAGATACTCCGATACTCGAGGCACATGCATTTTAGGTCTTTTGAGTCCTATGGTCGTCTTCCATAGAAAATAATCAGAATTTTTTTCATCGGTTAGGCTAACTAGATGTCTGTTGTTTGATGCATTTTTAACTTCTTTAAGAAGAGATTTGAGACTGTTACCTAAATTGTTAAGAATTGTTTTGTTCTCCAGTGTTCTGGTTATTTACCAGGTTTTACGTATCCGTCGTTTTTGTCTTACCAACTCTCTAAATTCCATTATGGGTAGGATATGTTAAGCTTCTTCTTATTTTGTATAATGGGGGTACTTACTCGTACAAAAGCAGCATAGTGAATTGCTTCATTGAGTTGTTCTAATTCATCTTCCAACTGGGGGGGATTTCTTATCGGTACCTGAAGATTGATTTTTTCCTCCAATACTTCAATTTGTTAATCTGGGTGCATTCTCCCTTTGAATTACCATTTCACTGACTGTCATGATAACCGGGAAATGATCCGATACTAGAGAATTACTGTCTTCAATGTGAATGTAGTACAGCTAGAACAAAAAAATTCGTAGCAATAAACCTGAAGTCGTGCATTATTAGCACTAGGTGGTTTTGTTTAGGTGACTCAATGATCAACTTCATACACTAGCTAGATAACTGTTATCTAGATTTGAGTAAAAATGACATCGGTACACCAAGAATATGAAAATTCGTAGCAATAAACCGGAGGTCTTGCATTATTAGCACTTTATGGTTTTATTTAGGTGATTCAATAACCAATTGTTGAAAAATATTTTCGCCATAATCTGAGGACGTTTATTATCCATCGGTGGTCCTCTAGAGTCGCTGCGAACTACGCTGCTATCCGTCGGTGAAAGTCTAGGGCTATTTTATGATATCGATCTCTAATGGTCACATTTTCGATGTTAAGCGCTAGTTGCTTGTACCATTTATACTTTTCCCGCCTGCATAAACGATGGTAAATTTCCTCGTGGTCATGCAGTATTGGAGAAATTATTTTGTATTTTGAGATAGGTTTTGCTGACGTGCGCGATTTTTATCACAAAAGGCTTCCCAAAAAGATCAGAAGCATCTGTTACCTCTGTTTTAAAAATCTTTAACTTGGTTGAGGCCAGCCCGTTTTCATAAAATTATTAAATGCGGCAATTGTTCCCGCAGCTCAGTCTTTAAGAAAAAATAGCGTGGGTGTTGAGGTGCCCAGATAAAGGCCTTGTTAACCGCTATTGGAGAAAGTGGGGAGCATTATTAACCCCTAAGTAGTGGGATCATCATCAACCCATTATGCGGATCGAATCAACCGTGGTTGCATATTGCGGGGGTTTACATTTTCATCTAAACTACTCAAAAACATAAAAAAAGAAAATATTGGCCTCGGGCCCATAGTCGTTGTTAGTAAGCTAGGGTTTTATGATGCTTCTGACAGAAAGGAAAGGCGTTGATCACAACAACAGTTCCCGTCCCGAAAGACAGCCAGAAGAACACCCTATTACCTGGGCCGGTTTAGCTTAGTGGGTTATTTTCCTCTTTACTTTCGTTCTCGTACCATCAAAAAAATTAATTTATTTTTTATTTATAGAATTTTCACTTTTTCTCTTTATACCGCTATAAATAAATGCACTCAACTCTTTTAATGAATTCTTTTATAATTTAAAACTTTTATTTTACAAGGAATTTTTTTGCATCGATTTTATCTTGTTAAACATATGTCAATTAAACCAAAAAAAAAACTAATAAATTCTACACAACTTAACGAATTTTATTTTCAACACTTAACTGTCGTAATGTCACGACGCTACTCCACTCCGCCGAAAAAAACCCCAACATTTTTTTTTCTATTTTTTGCGATATTTATACCCATCTTTGCTGTTGGGGATTGTAGGACAGAGAAGAAAAACAGAGATCGAACAACAAGAAAATTCCCACAATCCAACAATGCGTCTGTGCTGAATAAGCATACAAATAAATTATAAATATCGCTCGCATAAAATTAACTTCTACGAATTTACTTGACGATCAAGATAGGAAGTATATTTTTGCAAACATTATGCATCACCTAATCAAATTTCGTAGAAGAAGAAAAAGACTTTACGTTTGTAAACATTATGGTATGCAGTCGTTACAATGTTGCATGGCATACGTGCAAAGAGAAATATTTTACCTAAATATGGGTTTCTAGGGTAAAGTTGTTATCTTCAATTTATTAAACAGAAGATAATCTTATAACACATAATGTTTATTTATTTATTTAATCTAATTTAATTTGTTTTATTTATTTATTTAATTATAATTTACAAAAAATTTGAAAACCACTCACTCCATTTTGAGCGCAAAAGCTCATTTGTAATGAGGTATGAGGTTTTTCGTTTTCCCGAAATTTTCCTTTTGTTTTCTTGTTTTTTTCTTTATTTTTTGTAAGTAGTTCATATTTATTTTAACTGGACTATTTTATGATAAATCACCTGTGAGTTCTTGTGTCATCTGTATTTGTTTTATTGTTGGTATACTCGCACCTGGCCATCTTTATTCCTGTGGAGGATTTGTTGAATTCGCCCTAGTTGATTGATGTTTTAGTTTTCAGATTTAGTTTTATCATTTGAATAGACGATTTGAAGTAATATGGCTTAAATCTGGTTCTGGACTACTGGTAAATGGTTCTCCATTTTAGAAATGATACTTTATAAATTTTACGTTTGACTCTCATAATCTTCCAAAATGTGGTGGATTTGGGAGGTTGAACTTAAATATGATTTTTCAAACTAATGTTTTTGAATAGTCTTCATGAAGTTTAATTCCATGAATGACAGTCCACAAAACATTCCATTAATTTTAACATAATACTAATAAATAATAAAATATACAAAAAACAATTCCAACCATTCGACATCAACGTCAAAGGACACATCATGCTTTATCTGAGCAAATTTCCCATAGAAAGTATCTCATGTAGATAAGTTCAATGACTTGCAGTAAAAAACAAAAAAATAAAAACTTGCCTCCATGTTTTGTACAGATATCTATAATTCTAGTGAAATGTCATGCATTTGTGGATGAGTTTATATAGGAAATATGTGCTAGCAACCAACGAATTATAGAACATGACTAGCTCAATGGTGCATGCCCCTTTGTTGTTTGAAATCAGGACAGGGGTTTTGTACGAAATTCTCATGAGAATTTGTATACGTATACGGTGTATAATATTCACTTTTAATATGTGTACTGTCATTTTCTATCTTTGTATGTGTCTCAAATTCTCATAAAGTTTCGCCAAAATGTTGACTCGAGTAAACGAAAAGAAATGTATACATTGTTTTTGTTTCATTTCTCTTGCGACAAAAGTACCATTTTCTTTATACTTGTGTTACGCAAAAACGTAACGAATACGTAGCCTTTAGTATAAGCAAATATTCATAAACTGAACGTTTTCTTTACGCAATGTTTGGAGGGTTAAAATCACATTGACGATACCAAAATGTGTACGTACACTAGCTATACGAATTTTTTAATTTTATTTCATATCTAGAATTTTCCGGCCAATTGAAAAACATATTGCATTATTTATGACTTGAATAAATTCCAATATTCGTTATTAATAAAATGTCACGTGACATTTTTACGAATAAACATTAATTATATTTTATTGTGTACAAATATTGATTGTTCAAAGCGCGCAGATTGTATAAAAATAATCATTAAATTTAATTTTGTTATTGTTGTCACAAAATTAAATTTTTCTCATCAAATTGGTGGGTAAATATGAGATGTCATATTGCCAGTAAGAATGAGCAACGGTGGTGTAATTTTCGGCTAATGATAAATAGTTTTCTTTATAAAGAGGTGGTAGTATACAAACCGCACACCCCGATCAATATTTTTTTCGCAAAAGAGATGGTGAAAAACTACTTTTCACACTTTTCCACAATCAAATTCAACAGTTGTCAACTAAATCGAGGACGAAGGAAAAAAATATAAATTTTTTAAATAACTTTAATAGTTTTACATGTATTTGACGTCGCGTCGACATTGTAAATTAAGAATTAGTGCTCGCGTGCTGAACTACACAATCATTTCTTCGATAATATTGTAGACATTTCACGTATTTTTTTGTTCGTCGCTATACGGGAATATACCTTAAGTAATGCTAAATGGATGTGGATGAGTGATTTCTGTTTTTAAGGTGGATACCTAACATAAAATTGTATTTGATTAATTGACAACATTTATTTTTCAACGGCGACACGATAATATGGACCTAAGCAAAAAATAAAAAATAAAAAGCAATAAACTCGCTATTAATAGACTGATTAGAAGATGGATTGATTATTAGACGATGGAAAATGTTTTGAAGGCGGATTTATTGGGTTTTTACGAAAAATGTGATAATTACGCGTGTAATGTAAACACAGCAGACAAGGGAAATTAATGCGATGAGTAAACATGCTTGTAATCATTGATTACCAAAATAATAAAGTATTTAGATAATTAATTTTGATGGTGATTAACTTTCTAGGCGTAGAACTTTGGTTTATTGCTCCCTTCTACCGTGAAGCAAGCTTTTGAATTTAAATTTCATTGAACTTAAACCTCTTTCGCTCAATGATTTGAAATTAAATCTCTAGTTTATTATATGTGGAAATTACCTATGACTTTTCTTTTAACTGATCTTTATTTATTATAAGCTGGCACTATTGACGTTCGAATTAAAATATCACCTAAACCTCAAGTATTGTGGGACTGCGCGTATTTTGCAATAGACTATCGACTAATAGTGTAGACAATAAGTTTTGACTTAAATATTATCATTGATTTACTGTCAGTTTATCGTAAACAATTTATCGTAGAACAATTTATCGTGAACAGTTTATCGTAGAACAATTTATCGTAGAACAGTTTATCGTGAACAATTTATCGTAGAACAGTTTATCGTGAACAATTTATCGTGAACAATTTATCGTAGGACAGTTTATCGTAGAACAATTTATCGTGGAAACAATTTATCGTGAACTCAATTTATCGTAGAACAATTTATCGTAGAACCGTTAATCGTGAGGGCAGTTCAAAAATATCACAATTAATGTCTTGGATTTG
Source organism: Nephrotoma guestfalica (assembly GCA_963691935.1). Classification (NCBI taxonomy): domain Eukaryota; kingdom Metazoa; phylum Arthropoda; class Insecta; order Diptera; family Tipulidae; genus Nephrotoma; species Nephrotoma guestfalica. The sequence continues at coordinate 234,498,417 of OY829915.1, read as the reverse complement.
AAATATGTATCTTAAGACATAAAAAAAATGTCCAATATGTATCGTATAAGAATTCGGCCATTTCTTAACCAACTATGTTGAAATATGGTGGATGGAAATGGGACCCTTTAATGATTTTTAGAAGAAGTCCCAAAAAATATTATTTTAACATACAAAATTTTGGCAAAGCCAAATGAATGAATGAATTTCTCGACCAGTGATAATCGAATACTCCGTAGATCTTGTTGAACACCCGCGATACCCTCGGAATTGGATCAGAAAGACCGTAGTTCGTTACCGCTCGGTCGATGAATAAAGCTCCATTGCGTTGACGCATTCGACGTTCGGAAGAGTACAAGTTGATACGTGTTAGTAACTCGATACAATCGACACGGGAATTGATGATATCACGCACAAACAGCGCGGAAGCTACGTCTCGGCAATTGTCTAGGCGTTGCAGTTTCAAAAGATTGCATCGATTCTGATAAGGCGGAAGAACGTAGTCCACGGCACGACTGGATGGTAAATGTCGTAGTGCGAACAAAATAAACTTCTGGATACTCTCAATCCTCTCAGAATGGCATTGGTAGGAGGGTGACCAAACAGGAGATGCATACTCCAAAATGGACCGAACAAAGAATACGTATAATGATGTCAAAGTTAACGGGTCCAGCCAAGCCAAGCATAACGTACGACTTTGAGGTAATGACATTAACATGTCTGGTAAATGTAGCATCAGATTCAAAGATCACACCAAGATCAGAAATGAACTCAACCCGATCAATGGTTTCGTTGTACAGTTGGTATTGATAAAAAACTGACGAGCGGATACGGAAGAAAGAAATGGTTTTGCATTTACTCACGTTTATAGTCAGTAAGTTGTTAATTGACCAGCTGCAAAAGCGGTTTAAGTCGTCTTGTAACTTTTCGTAGTCTAACACGCTAGAGACCCGGGCGAAAATGTTCATGTCATCTGCGTAGAGGAGGCAGTTGGCAAACTTAAAACATTTTACAACGTCGTTAATAAATAATGAAAATAACAGCTTGTCGATATGGCTACCTTGAGGCACGTAGAACGGTGCCCGAAATAATGGGGAGAAAGAATTTAGAATCCTAACAGATTGCCAACGATCTGAGAGATAAGACCGCAACTCCGAAAAATGCCGCTTTCGTTAAAGAAGAAGGTAACTGCAGGGGCCAGACTTACGGCACAACGTTTGAATAGGATCGGTGGAAGAACGTCATAACCCGCTCCCTTGCTAACGTCGAGAAGGAGCAGTTGATCCAGAACCTCCTGTTCGGTAAGTTTGGAATGATGGAGTACAATTGAGGTGGAAGTAGTAGGAGAACCGGTGTCTGTTGACCGAAGTGGCTTGTAAACTGATGCAAAGAATTTGGTAAACAAATTGCAAATGTCGGATGGCTGACTAGCGGTGGAGGTCTGGTAAGACATATTCGACGGAAAACCAGATACCTTTTCTTGCTGTTAATGAAGTTCCAGAATTTTTTGGGATTGGATGTCAAAACTTACTCGATTTGCACTACGAAATTATTGAAAAGGAACCAATTAAGGGTCTTGAATTCATTGCGGGCATTAACAAAATCGGGATAATATTCTTCGCCATAAAGCCTGTAAAGGGAGTGAAACTTGTTGCGTCGTTTCTCGAGCACCGTGTCATTTAAATGAGTTTACAGTGACAACAAGTGTCATCGCGCCATGACTAGCTTAAATAAATTTACTATAATAGCTGTATTCGTTTGGTAAATTTACAACACAATTGCATGTATCTAAATTGAGAAAAAATTTAGCTAAATTGAAAAAAAAAATAGATTTACGAAAGTTAAATTGAATTTTTAGTTAAAAGCTTACCAATCGGAGATAATTTTAAGATTTTTTTTTTCAAACGTCGGTTACAATCAAATGGCTTTCTAAAAAAATTTCAATTTAGATACATGCAATTGTTGTTGCAAATTTACCAAACGAATACAGCTAATAATAGCCGTGTTTTTTATTAGCCGTGTCCGTAGCACGCAATTTTCTATGTCGAAACTTATATTTATCGCGCTATTTTTGCATATAATTAATTTATTTAACTCTAAACTAAAATTTTTCATTCAACTTTTTAGGTAAAAGTCGATAAAAAAATATCTTGTTCTACCTATTTATAGGGAGCCGCTATCGGGAGCACTATCTATTTCAAAGAGAAATTTTAAATTTCCTTTGTTTTGTACAACCCTTAAACCACAAGAAACTTATTCTTAAAATAAAAATTTAAAGCGCAGTAAGATCATTTATTTTATTGTTTTATGGATGAGTTTATTTTTTCATTCGTATAGTATAGCGACGCCAGTGAATAAGTAGCAGTTTCAGTAGAAATTTCCCTTCGGCGCCGGATAGTGCTCAAATATTAAAATACGGCTAATATTGGAGCAATTATCCAGAACTTGTTGCAAAAATTATTAAAGAATACTATTTCCATCTACCATATTCAATTTCATCATAATCGGTTAAGAAATTACCGAGTTACGTCCCAGATGGCCATACACCAGAACTTCTTCCAAAAAGCGTTAAAGAATCCCATTTCTGTCAACCATATCCAATTTCATCATAATCGGTTAAGAAATTACCGAGTTTCGTCCCAGATGGCCATATTCCAGAACTTCTTCCAAAAATCATTAAAGAATCACATTTTCATCCACCAAATCAAATTTCATCATAATCGGTCAAGAAATTACCGAGTTCCGTCCCAGATGGCCATACACCAGAACTTCTAAAAATCATTAAAGAATCCGATTTCTGTCAACCATATCCAATTTCATCAGGGTCGGTCAAGAAATTACCGAGTTCCGTCCCAGATGGTCATATTCCAGAACTTCTTCCAAAAATCATTAAAGAATCCCATTTTCATCCACCAAACCCAATTTCATCATAATCGGTCAAGAAATTACCGAGTTCCGTCCCAGATGGCCATACACCAGAACTTCTAAAAATCATTAAAGAATCCGATTTCTGTCCACCATATCCAATTTCATCAGGGTCGGCTAAGAAATTACCGAGTTCCGTCCCAGATGGTCATATTCCAGAACTTCTTACAGAAGTCATTTAAAAATCCCATTTCCAACGTACAAAATCCCATCTTATTTTAGTAATCTATTAAGCTGGTAATGGCCGAATTTCATAAAATTGTATAAGCCGAAGACACTTTAATTTTTATTTACAAATTATTTTCTTATACAGTCAATTTTACAAAGCTACGATAAACTGGCATACGATAAATTGTCTACACGATAAATTGTGTCCACGGTAAATTGTGACTACGATAAACGGTTATACGGTAAAATGTTCACGTTAAATTGAAACACGATAAATTGTTTACGATAAAGAGACCGTCATCCATTATCATTTGTAGATTGTATACAGTTGGGCCTGTACACAATTCGGAGACAATGTAGAATAGTTCTTCTGTTGCTCTTTTTGTTGCTGCTTAAAGACGTACGAGTATGCACTTGAAATGTCGTTTATGCTTTCGGAGTGAAATTAATATATTTATACTGCAACAAAGTCTACTTTACACACGTATATAACACTCGGTGGTCGAGTGTGTGTCAAATGTTGTCAACCCGTCCCGAGGTCGAACCTAGTCAAAGTCTCGCTCGTCTCAACAAATGGAATAATCTCGCACAGCGATAGACAAGTATATAAGCGCGAGCAATATGAAACGCAGACACAATTAATTCAATTCAAACATTCAATTAATATACGATACGATTTAATAATTTAATAATCGACGTTCATAATCAACCGCGCATGAGCATGGGATACAAGATTTAGCCCAATTGCTTGTTTCAGTATTCATTTTTGGCCAGAAGTATTTTGAAGCAATAATCGAATAAGCTTTCGCGTAGCACGGATGCCGGGATGTGATAAACCATGTAGACTATCGAAGATTGTCCGTCGCATGTTGAGGGGAACAAATGGTCGATTTTTACCTGTAGAAGTGTCACACCAGATTTGCTGCTTGTCTGGTACGTCGATGTGTTGCATGTTTACGCTTGATTTCGGGTTGCGTGTTAAAATCAATTTCTGCAATTCGTCGTCGCGTTGTTGTTGTGCCAGTAATTCCTTCGTGTCGAAGGAGAAGACGCTTAGTTCTGTGAGAAGTGTTTCACCAGAACGGGACAAACAGTCGCTCACCACATTGTGTTTATCTTTGATGTGATGAATTTCGGTAGTGAACTGGGCAATATAATCGAGATGTCGTAATTGCCGGGGACTGATGGCGAAAGTGTTTGATTGCTAAATATATAGCAAGAAGTTCTCTATCGAAAGTAGAGTATTTAATTTCCGTAAGAGAGAGCTTCTTTGAAAAGAAACGCTAATGGTTGCCAACATCCTTTATTGCGTTGTTGTAAGACAGCTCCAACTGCTAAATTCGAAGCGTTGGTAGTTATGTTGAACTGTGCGTTGTTCAACGGGTGTGCCAAAAGAGTGGTAACGGCAAGAAAATGCTTGACCGTTTCGAAAGCTTGTGTGCAATCTTCGGGCCAAGAAAAGTTTCTTCTGTTTTTGGCTTTCTTAAGTAAGGTGGCCAAATGCCTGTGAATAGGCGATAACATTTCAACTAACCGTGGTATAAAGCGGTGATACTGCTGTATTTGGCGGATTGTTGTTGGCTCTGGAAAATTTGAAATGACATCAAGTCTGCCTTTCGACGGGATAATGCCATCTTTCGAAATTGTGTGGCTCAAGAAGTCGAGTGACTTTAAGCCGAAAATACATTTCGAAGCTTTGATATTAATTCCATATTCGGAGAGACATTTAAATACTGACTCGAGATGTTCCTTATGTTCCATCTCAGAGCGGATCGAAACAAGGATATCGTCGATGTAAGAGTAGACGAAGTCGAGCCCTTTTAACACTTCGTTAAGGAATCGCTGGTATGTCTGGGCTGAGTTGTGAAGGCCATATGACATTCGGGTGAACTCTAAAAGCACAAAAGGAGTATGAAAGCCATAGGAATTTGATGATATGCCCTAACCAAATCTATTTTCGAGAAAATAGTGGCGCCGGCGAATTTCAATGAGAAACTATGGATGTGTGGGATAGGATCTCTATCTCAGTCGTTGTCTTTCTTTTGCACCATATGTAATGGTGAGGAGGCGGGTGATGATGAGGGGCGGCAAATTCCGATGTCTGTCGTAAACTGAAATTCAGTTTTTGCAGCTTTTAGTTTCGTTGTGTCGAGTTGTCGCGGTTTAGCACAAGGTAACCTAGCTTGCGTGACCACGTAGATGACTACGTTATGCTTCACTGGAAGATTGTAATTCTGAGCCCCAGAGAGCGAGAGGCATTTCTTCAAAAGAGTGCCGTAATCGTTGTTGACGCAGAAATGTTTTGGAGATGGCGTAACTTGGGCGATGATTGCATTCAAATGAATCGGAGAGTCTTTTGTTCTTCAAATTGACCACGAGACCATACTTGGACAGAAAGTAGACTGTGTATGTTTCTTAGAAGTTAAATCTAAAGCCCGACTGCATCTTTTCGTTTCCCATTTCTTGTTTCTCGTACAATTGCTTGACTTCTCGATATTTATCGAGACTCTGTTCACCGAAACGAGCTATCCCTTGTAATTAAGTGACGCGGTTTATACATATTTTTGCTACGAGAAGTGCCACGAAGTGACGAATGAAGAAATGCGGGCTAGAGGAGGTAACACGCAATATTGAAAATTCTATTTTATTCGTAGATCTTAGTTTTATTTCGCTTGAATAAAGTTTAAAAGGATTTTTGTTGTAATACACCTTTTGAAATAAATCACATTTTTTACTGTAAAAATTTATTTTCTCCTTGATCTTGAACCACCAAAATTACACCTCAAATGCGTGTCTCATTTTTTGGTTACGTTTCTCGCTCAAGCTTTAATAAAACGACAAGGAGTCGCAATGCAGAAATTTCCACAACATCACTTTCAAGGTTTCTAAATTCTCTATAAAATGGCTAATTTGGATTTGGGAATGAAATATCGAGCAAGTTCGTTTACAGTCTCAAAGAAGTCATAAAAAAACAAAATAAAATAAAACAGATTTCGGTTTCGAAAAGAAGACAAAATTTCCTTCAATTAGAGTAAAATTTATTTTTTAAAGGTGTTATTTCACCAAAATACAAACGTTCAAATCTGGGTGTTCGAAAAAAAATTGCATAAATTGACTTTGAAGACCAATATGCGTGTACAGCTGCAATATGATGCATCCACTGAATATTTCACAAAACAATTGTCGGGTAAATCCACACTATATGTATCAGGTTGCCAACAGACTTCTGTAAAATCACAATAACCACAGACGAATTGATTCACAAAGTTTCTCTAATATCGCACAGATTTACAAAAATCATCAGTGGTTGATGAACGGCTCTTGAACGATGTCAATGTTATCAATTTAATCATTTAAAACGAAATACTAGGCGAGGCGACAACGTATTAGCCCATCGATACTGTAATGAATCAAGACGAAATTGTTATACAACTGAATTCTTTATTCATTTTACATTGAAAATTGGCATTCTTCCCCGAAACACCAAACCACTATGACTTTGCAATGGTACCAGGATTTCAGTGAAAATGATTATGGCCAATTTTGCATATGCCATTCAAATTCAAACGTTTGCAGCTTAAAGCACTGCTGGGAATCGCCACAAGTGTCTGGAATAAATTTGGAAAATGCATGCTTCTTACATGAACTGCAGTATGTGGCCTGCTCAAAAAAAAAAAAAACAAAAACGCAAACACTTTCTATCTTTGAGTAGCTAGTGTAAAACAATTTTTCGCCTCGGTGGTCAATCCCATTTGTTTTATTTACAAAAAAATAACCAGGAACAATTTGAGTTAGGCGGAGTATTCATCTCTGATAATATTTCCAATATGGATGTCTTGAGAGTGTGTTCTCTTTCTCTTTAGATACTTTCCATTTATGGACATGAAGTGCAATCTATCTTTTCCCACGTAATCAGACATTGTGTAAAATGAAAAAACTTGCTAAGCTTTTCACGTTCACACATTATCTTGTTATTGTTTTGCAGAGAAGAAGGGCACGGGCACATTTTTGAAAGCTTGCGATCTTTAATTCTCCAAATTATCATGGTTAATGACAGATTTATGCCTAAATATTTGTTTACTCAAATATTTTCTATAAAATACCACTATCGCACGATTTTCTGTAACCATTAATTGAAACAATGGCCTTCTAATGCTCTGAAACTAGTAAGGGTTTCGGGATATTGTGATGCTGGTTTGTAAGTAACATTACATTTTCTGCTCAGTCACATTGACTTTTAATCCCCATTAGTAGTTCCTGTTGTGTACCATAGACAATCTTTTGGTTATGTTTCGGTTAAATGATTTTTCTAAACTGTCTTTGTAAATTTCGTTGACGGTCGGTCAATATAGTGAACTTTGTAATAAAAATTTCGCCACATCACGTTCCAAGTTACGCAATCCACAAAATCAGTTACATTTTACTAAATCTATACCAATAATTCCATTTCATAAGTACATCATAAAAGCAACACAATTTTTCACATCCCCCAGTTCACCCCAAAAATATATGTTTATATTGAATTTACCGTACAGGTTGTTGTACATAAAATACTTTTTTCCTTTAAACTCATTTTCATTATGATTATTTCTATCTGATACAGACACACATAAAATATTACAGGCATGTGCCTATACAAGAAATAAAAAGTGCGGGTAAAACCAAACAACAAAGCCAATGTTGATGAAAACATAAATTTTCCAACCGAAGCACAAATGACAGAAGCAAAGCAAAAAAAAAAAACAAGACAAATTCCTAAACTCTTAATATTGTCTTTATAATAATGCTGACAACAATAATAAGAATGATAATAATAATGACAATGACAGGAGCAACCAAAGTACCACCAACAATAACAAGAACAACAACAACAACAGCATAAGATAAAGGAGGATGAGAACAAAATAATTAAATTAAGAGTAAAATTAAGATTTTTTGTGTGCTTTATTGCTAATTTTCGAAATGATGCTCGCTCGCACTGAGCTTTTAGATTATAAAATGAATAAACAAATTTTGCGGTTATGACAATGAAAAATGAAAATTAAATTGAGTTTACTTGTCCGATGGGTGCGGGAGAAGCAGGAAATTTTTATAAATTTTTGTAAATAATTCCTACTTGACCTAATTCCTGTGTACTGAATATGCTCGTACATAGCAAAACAGACGTATATTTTTTTACCACAACAAAATAAAGCGTGCGGAATGTTTAAACCGCAAACTCGAGGCCAACAATTTATATTGGGTTTGCATACGATTTGATCTACGAATTTAGAATTTATAGCGATCTGCACATAAACTATTTAACCAAAATTGTTATAAACGTTCACAAAACGTTTCTAGGCAGAACATCGCTGTAGCAAATATAAACACACATTAAACTAAACCTCCCGGATACAATGAATAGACAGTAATTTGTATTTAAGGATTTCATTCGTTTCCCTTAATTTGTTTTTATGCGGAAAGTGTAACCGAAATAAAGTCTCACATATTCAGGAATAAATAAAGTGCGAAATGAAAAAATTATACAAATGAGATTTTAGATTGAGTAAATTTATTTTTTAAGGGATACACATTTTGTCGTGTCATTTGTGGATTACATGTAGATGTAACAGACAAATATGTACATAGTTTAGGATGTTTAGAAATTTAAAACAGCAGTAACAAAATTCTGTAAACCATGAACAACTCGGGGTTTCCGGTTTGTTAATTTAAATGTCAAATAACGTAAGGGAGACGTATTACAGGGAGCTTGTTTTATTTTTAGTCTACCTAAGGAGGGACGTGTTTTTTTCTCTCTAACCCTATTTCATTTTCTTTAATTAGATTTTCTGGAACAGGTGTCACTTTTGTTGTTTTTCTCGAACTTCGAAAAAATATTGGTAGTTAATCAAACTGTAACACTATGTTCACGATTTTTGGTTGTCAAAGTGTCATTCGCGTGAAATACTTACTAACTCTATCCTAAGTTAGAAAACAATTTTAGAAATGGTTTAGGGAAAATTTCATAGTCCTATACACTCACGATTTCCATGATGGTGTTCTAATTCGTAAAAAAATCTAAAAATTGTTTACGTGCGTGTGTGTGTTTTTTTAATGTGTTTTTTAATGGGCGGAGGAGGGGAACCTTCGACAGACTTCACGCGTGAACCCATATATCAAACTCGTGATAGTGTTGGATTCTTACCGACCAAACCACCACCCCCGATAAACCATGCCGTTCGCCCCGTGGAACTACCGTTAGGTATTACTTCGCGAGCCAGGCTCAGCTTTCGCTGCTCGGCTGGAATTAACTCCACGCTGAATTTCTGCTTCTTTCGAGGCGTCTCAACTCTCTAATTATCCGTGAGACACTTCCGCTTACGGCGTTCCACCCATCTTGAGATGCCACCATAAACTCCACTATATTTTCCGGCGTTCGTTGGACCCCACGTACACAGATACTCCTTCTCTCCTCAGCAAATCGTGGACACTAGAATAATACGTGCTCTACATTCTCCGTTACTCTGATGCATAAAGAGCAATCTGGTGACTCTTCGTGCTTGAATTTGAACAGGTATGATCACTCCATCTTCTCAGCCATACAGTGATCGTCTCAGCACGTGCTAATCGGTGGTTCTCCGCTTTTGTTCCTTGACCACGACGCAGGTAAGTGGTTTGGCGCTCCTTGGCAAGTAGATCTATTGGGGGCATTCCCGCAAGAACACCAGCAGCATCTTCTGACACCGTCCGAAATGCGCACAATACTCTCAGAGCACTTAACCTCTGAACTGTTGCTGCTCTTTGTCTATAATTATTGTTCTCCAACGAGTGCTCCATGAGATGTGCTCCAAATTGGTGCTCCATGAGATGTGTCTTATATGACAATCTGGCATCGATCATTACTCCTAGGTACCTGATGGATGGTTGACTACCAATTTGTTGGGCTCCAATCTCTAAGGTTATGTTCTCCATTACTTTTCGGCTAGTAATAAGGACAGCTTCTGTTTTATGTTCTGCTAGTTGCAGCCCAGCAGATGTTAACCACTGTTGAATAAGTCTGACCGTCCTATTACAGATGTCCACAATCTCCTCTCTGTGTTTTGCGACAACTACAATCGCGATGTCGTCCGCAAATACAATCATCTGTGCATCGAAGTACACCATCGTACATCACATTCCAGAGTGTAGGACCTAACACTGATCCTTGAGGAACTCCACCAGTCATCTCGTAAGTTTTCTTTCCTTCGTCCGTATCATACATCAAGATCCTCTCGCTAAAGTCGGTGGAAACTAGTCTCAGCAGGTACTTCGGTACGTTCATCCGCGTCAGTGCGTTAAATATGCAGCTTCAATTCGCCGTGTTGAATGCGTTTTTCACGTCCAATATAACTATGGCACAGTATTTTTTAGTACCACGTAGCCATCAAGAACCGGATATCGCCTGGTGTGCCGTATCTACAACCTCTAATCGCATCCACTATTGAGCGCGCCTTTCGAATGCCATACTGCTGCTCTGCCAGGTTTCCTGCTCTAACTATAGCCTCTTGTAACCGGTCACATACAACTTTCTTTAGGGTTTTGCCTGCCGTATCCAACAGACAGGGACGATGGCTCACCTGGTGGTTTGTCTTCTTTTGGTAACAATGCTAGTCTCTGGTCCTTCCATTTACTAGGGAACACCCCCTCAACTAAGCATGCAGTATATACTTCCGTGAATAAGTTTGGGTATGCTTTAACCGCCGACTTTAATGCAATATTTGGAATGTTATCCGGGCCAGAAGCTTTATTGTTACCCACATGCCTTCAGAATTTCCTCCTCAGTAACTGGTGGTATATCATCCTCCTCGTTGCCTAATACTTCTAACACACAATCGGGTTTCTGCGGGAACAGGTGACTCACTATTTCAGACAGCATAGCCGGGCATGTGGGAGCAGTGCCGTAATTGCTTCTTAGTTTTTCATCACCAATCGGTAGGGTCTATCCCAGGAATCGCGGTCGACCTCCTCGCACAGTTCGCGAAAGCACTTTCGCTTACTTGCTTTAATGGCATGCTTAAGCTCCGATCGAGCTTTACAGTATTGTTGTCGAAGGAGGGAGTTTTCGACGTGTCTAGCACACTGGTCTCGCCTTCTTACTTTCAGGCACCCTTTACGCACTTCAGAAATCTCGTCGTTCCACCAGAAGACTGGTTTTCTACGATTATCCATCATCCTTCTTGGCATTGCTGCCTCATAGGCTCTTGTAACATGTCTCATAAGCTGGACGGCTTTGATATTTGCGGTACCTTATAGGGTAAGATCCTCCATCATGAGACGGAAACTGTTCTCATCGAACGCTGCGGACTTCCATCCTATTCTCTTCCAGTGTCTAACTATAGTCCTTTGGGGTTTACTATCCGCCAGTTCATACACAACAGCTTGATGATCACTATGTGCATATAGACCCCTCACTCTTCACGCTACTCCTCTATCGGCAAGACAATGGCTCACAAACGTTAGGTCAACTATCGAGGTTGCATTTCCTCTACAGAAAGTAGGTGTATTTCCTGTATTCATTAATACGACCGGCAATGATGCGAAGGCTTCTAACAATGCGGTTCCTCTGCTACTGGTTTCTCTACTTGCATCATCCGTGGCTCCGTGCATCATCCGTTAATTGATCGAGAAATGTTTTAAATTCTTCAATCGATGCACTAGGAGGTGCGTAGCAACTATAAATATGAACGCTGTTCACTTTGGCTCTGACAAATCCGGGTACAGAACTCACACCAGCTTCCTATAGGGGATAGGTACCACAAACCCATACTGCAGCTCGATTCGATCTATCTGAAGCCCAACACCGTCTATCAAGGTTCCTATATTGCTCACACACAATTACAATGTCCGCTTTCACTTCCAGTATGGATTGCTGCAGCAGGTCCTGGGCAGCCTCACAGTTGTTAAGATAGACTTGAATGCCTTTCATTTCCAACGCTATTTTTGCAGCTCTTTCTGGCATACCGGACATCTACCACTACCAGTTACGTGTTTGCTACAGCCTTTGGCCGTTTCGTCGCATAGCATGCATTTTGAATCTTTTTGGTATGTCTTAGCAAAATGCCCTTCTTCACCACATCTCCTGCAGAGCTTTGATCTATCCGCTTCGCTTCTACAGTTCCATGGCCGATAACCGTGGCATTTAAAGCATCTAGTCAACTCTATTTTTTCCCGGATTCGGCAAGAAACCCAGCCGATTCTAACTTTACCCACTTCTAGCACTTTTCCAACCATAGTGTTAGGGAGGCTAACAACCGCTGTCTGCGTTCCTCGGTAGGCTTTTGTGAGTGACTTAACAATACAGACACCTTTCACCCCTTCAAACTGTGCTTCCAGAGCCTCTATCACCTCTTCAGATGTGGTAACCTCGTCCATGTCTTTGATTACAGTAACGCCTCCTGGGTCAAAGTTTTAACCGCCGCCTTTCCCCCGATTGCTTTCGCTAATTGCTCTCGAAATATTGCGGTTTTCGGCTGGTCTCCTGTAGTTTGTAGCTCCAACAATAGGTCTCCACTATAAGTTTGACGTATGTTTGATACCCTTTCACCCAGAGTATTTAGCGGCGGGTCCACCTTAACTTTCCGCAACAGATCGGCAAATGAGATTTCGTCACTCTTCTTTATTAGCAGCGCATCCGGGCGAGCCCCTTTCCCTCGCGGACGTGATTGACTTTTTGGCGTTCTTTTCCCCTTCACTTTCTGCCATTCTTGTTCTGAGCCAACTGTCGCATCCTCCAATTGATTTGAGCTCGTAGTGTTTATATCTCCATTATCCGACATAGATGCTGTGGTCTTTTGCTTTTTGTTTCCGTCCTCCTCATTAATAAGAGCCTCCGATATTCGAAGCACTTGCGGAGAACATTGCGGAGCAGCCTTAGTATTCCTTCTCTTACTTTGCGTTCTTTCATCTCTCCTAGGTGGCGTGGACAACTTCCTCTTACTGGGCTCCACAAGTGGTATATCTTCGTTAGTCGCCGCCTTCAGCTCCTCTTTCCTGCTCACAGTACGTAGACGACCTAAATTCTCCTTCCCGTCATTATTGATCGGTGACGTTTGGCACTGCTTTTCCGAAGCTTTTCTGTTGTTTCAGATAGATTAGACATCTGCCGTTAACATTCAGTTTGTATTGCTTTGAGTTTCATACAAAACGTGTTTTTTTAAGGTGTTGAATCTGTCGGATTTCGTGAAAACTAAACAACATTTGCGGGAAGTGTTAATTTTTTGTCTTAATTGGAAAAAAGTGCAGCTGAAGCACATCAAATGCTTGTGGAAGTTTACGATGACAATGCTCCAACCGATAAATCATGTATAGAATGGTTTTGACGCTACAAAAATGATTGTTGGGACAGCAAAAAAAATTCGTAGACGATGAATTAGAGGCATTGCTCGATGAAGATCCGACTTAAACACAAGAGGAGCTTGCCATTACCTTGAGAGTGTCTCAACAAACAGTTTCCGTACGATTGCAATCTGTGGGTACGATTGAAAAGCAAGACAATTGAGTTCCTTATTCCCCCCCTGTAGTCCCTTAAACCAAGAGACGTGGAAAGGCGATTTCTTTCTTGCGAGCAGCTGCTTCAAAGGCAAACAAGAAAGGGTTTTTTACATCGGATAGTGACTCGTGGCGAGAAGTGGATCTTCTACGATAACCCCAAGGGAAAAAAATACTACCCTTTGCCCGGCCAATCGTTGCCATCGATGCTGTGTATCTGGTGGGACTAAAAAGGCGTTGTGTACTGTTGTGAGCTGCTACAACCTAGTGATTCCATTACGGGCGAAATAAAATGATCAAGTAGGATATTTTACCGCACCCGCCGTATTCTCCGGACATTGCTCCTTCTGATTACTGGTTATTCCGATCCGACGGATACAACACGATCTGGTGGCTCACTGGTTCACTTCTTTCGAAGAAATTGAAAATTGGCTTCAAACTTAGATCACCTCAAAAGACGAAACGTTTTTCGAGACGCGATTCGAAAATTACCTGAGAGGTGGGAAAAAGTTGTAGGCAGCGAAGGAGAATATTTTAATCAATCTATTCATTCATTTTATTTTAAAATAAATGCATTTTTAAAATTTAAAAAACGAGCCGAATTAATTTGTGATCCCAATAATTATGTTTTAGCCCGTAGATGGGGATATAAAGTCGAGTGATCAAAACATTGCTGGATGTGCAAAAGTTAAGAGACCGCGAGGAACAAATAAAATAACGGTTGTGTATTATGACTGGAAATTTTTAAAAATACACATTTACTCGTGTCTGGAGGTTGCTTAAACATACTAGATTTGTACATGGGGCGTCCCCGTTCATATATGTCTAGCAAAATTATTGGTTGTCATTTGAGGGAGCTTTATCGCTCAAACTCCATCATCTGAGACCGAACCGGCATAGTTCTATACAGACTATAATCTGGCACCACCTCAAATTTACGCTCCGGCAATAGATAACAGCCATGAGAGTTGAACAATATGAACGATTAAGAAGGTTTATTTATAGATATTGCATCTTAATCTCTTCGGTGCCTCAAGACATTCGGTGCACGTGTCGACAAGTCGTTCCAACACTTGTCTTCCTCCACAGAAGATGCGCAGTATAAAACCAAGCAGTTGAGAATTCAAGCGGCTGAAAGCTGTCAAGATTTCAATAAAAAATCCCAAGGACATACAATGAGAATTACATCAAACTATAAGACTCTCTATATTCATAATGCTCCTATGCTCGAGCAACCATAATGAAATAAATTTCTGTGATCTATTCCCTCGTTGACAAGCGATCTCATCATAGATGGACTCTGTGCTCAAAGATAGCTGAAAGATTTTGGAAAATATAGTCTAAGGATTACTACTAAGAGCTAACTACGAGTATGAGATTGGTCCGTTATGAAAACCTTTCACCTACAAAATTGACAAAGGGAAGGATAACAAAGACTTACTCAGGGTCGTATGGTCTAACTATAGGGTAATATTAATAAAATTCAAGGTACGCTTGAATACTCACAATCGAGTCACAATCACAAGACTCTTAACAAGATCAAAGACCCTTGACTAAGACGATATAGATCTCGTAATCGGAAATTTACCAGTCGAGCTTACGCTGCCAAATATCGAAGATACCGATTGCATATTGACTTTGTATTAGATTATGACAACCAGAACAAGACTGCTGGGAAAATATTTAATATTTGAAGTAAATATACCGTTACGCACCTCCAGAACTCCATCTTATTTATTAGGGCGCAAATAGAACTTCTTATGCTAGATTTGCATCGATATACTACTTTAAAATTACAATTTCTGAGTAGCAAAACTTCATCAGCTACAACAACTTCATGATAAGCAAACTAACCCAAGCCGTTAGTCATAATCAAGGAGAATATGCTTTGTGTGAAATACTTGTGTTATAGCCTACAATATTATATATGGATTTACTCAGTTCAGCCGTACTATGGTGGGTATCGTTTGCCCACCACAACAGGCATTTTCTGTAAAAAACATAAATAGAGGGATGCTAAGCCTACATAGGTCTCGGTTGTAATTTGTTGAGAGGACGAACAATCTAGAACTAACAAAAAAAATCGTATTCATACCATTTCCAGCATCTTTCAAAATCGGAGGAAATCAAAGAACTGCTGTAATTATAGAAGGCGGTAATTATAGAATATAGAAGGCGGCAGTGAGTACATCACAAACATTATCTTATCGCCACATATACCAATATATCTTATTATACCCTGTGTGATAATCATACGAATAAAAAGGCATCGTTTATAATATTTCTCAAAAATTAAAAAAATACTTCTTTACACTTTTCCCATTTTGAGCAACTTTTGATGCCTTTGTCTACTTTTTCAGAATATTCTTAGATTATTATCATGTAATTGACTCCATAAAATATAAGCTATATTACGAGGAACTTGTTTCATTTTAAGCCTAACTAATACTTTTGGTATAAGTTATAAGCAAAATGGACTACACTTTTAATTATCATGAAAGTGTCAAAAAGTGTTGTAATACTCAGAAAAAGTGTACACTTTTATATTATTTCCTCAAAAGTGAATACTTGACTAATAATTAAACATAATTATATACGTATTACATAAAGCCTGGACTTAGTTTAGGATGTTTAAAAATGTAAACCAGCAGAAATACAATTTTGAGTTCCACGAACAACTCGAAGTTAATTTAAATGTAAAATAATGTAAGGAAATTAATAAATTACCATAAAAGTGTTGCACTAAAATGAGAAACTGTGCACTTTTAAAGTATTTCTCAAAAGTGAACACTTTTATACACTTTCACGGTTTTTGGACTTGCTATATTCCTTTTAACACACTTTAAGGAGAATATTTCTAATAAATCTTATTTCAATTATGATAGAATGTACTTGACTCCTTCAAATGGAGGAACCAAAATCTATAATATTCTGTTGATTGAATGCTGTTTAGGGAATTGACTCGTGCTAGCTAATTTTCCAATTTTATCACTAAATTCTTTTACTATCAATTCAAATGTTTCTATAACGTATAGACCCACACACACGCACACATTCCATTCCCCTGTGATACATCACCAAACACCGTAATAAAATGGGAAAATAAAAATCGAAAAGATTTTGTGTGTAACGTAAGTAATGAAAATGTGTTTTCCCAGTTGGAAATCGAACGTATTGTATCATAAAAATAGCTTTATGTATGTAGCGTTTTCTTTGAATTGAGTTTTCTCTGAGTTTATGTTGTGTATGTTGTTGTCATCGTCATCCTCGACGTCTGTAACTTTATTTTGTTCACTATACAGTTTATACAGATAAAATATGTATACTGCATATAAAATAGATGTTGCTTATGGAAAGCTCTTTGACTTATGGCTGATGTACACATAAACAAACATACTCGTATTTGAAAAATTGAAACGAAATTTAATGGATTTTCAATTGTTGTAGCTTTTTTTATAGTTCTAGTTTTTCGTTCATCCAGGCATCAGAGTTATGTCTGTTAGTTATGATTTATATCAACTTCATGCTGTAATAATCAATTTCCTCTTAATAGAATATAACAGTTTGTTTTATGTTTAGCAACTATTCTAAATATATGAGTAGGTATAGAGAGCATAATATTATATAACAACTATGAGCAAAAAAAAAAACTTCAAACATATTTTAATTTAAAAACTCACTGCGATAAAAAGCACAGACACAAACACACTAACACAAAAAAGCTTTTTTAATTGAAAATGAAATTGCCTGGGGTTTTATTGAATTTGATGTATGGCATAGTGTAGTATGCCTCTGTTGGTGTTGTTGCTGTTCGGAGTGACTATTGACTTTGTACGGCGAAATGATAACATTTTGTTGGTGTGATGCGTAAATTATTTTGTGTGCTGAAGTGGTTAAGTTTCATTCAATTTGCCACTTTGTCACTCTGCTAGTCAACTGAGTAGTGTTTATTTAGCACGCATTGTGGACTAAGTTTAATTTAGCGTAAATGATCAATGTGACAAAGCATACAATGTTACCATTTTCGAACTCAACTTGATATGGACAGGGCTAGTTGTATTGGTAAACAGCCGAAACCGCTGTTATTTTAATGTCGGGATTTGTTAACCGATGCTCTACAATACTAAAACGTCGAAACCATACTATGTAATCACGTTGGTGTTTCTGAGTTGGTGTAAAAATGGAGATAGCCCTTAAAATATTGCTCTTGTTGTTGACTCCAATTGGTGGTATTTAAACATCTTTGTTTGCAAGAAACGCCAATTTGGAGACGAAGAAAGTGAGACTACCGCCACAATTGTGGATTTGCAGTGCCGTTAAAAAATTGTTGCTTTTTCGAAGAAGACCTTTCAACCGATATGTCACATGATTAAAGGAATGAAGAACGATAAAAGGCGTTTCCGCAATTGCAATATTGCAAATACTCGACCCTTTGGCATACAGGTTTCAATAGATTTAGAATTTTCCGAATTCAAAATAGAAGAAGATTGGAAAAAATTAAACTTGCACAAACCATTTTCGAGATATCAGCGGTACAGAGAGAGACATACGGAGGAACAGTTTATGTGTTAGACTATTTGCACTCAGTAACCTTTAAAACCCATAGAAAAGTGAATTTGAACCTATAGGTAATTTCTATTCGGTTTTGGCAGGATTTCCATAATTTAGTCCTACGAGCCGAAGTAAATTAATGGCGGTGAAATAGAGACCCTCCCTGTGAAATCGACGGAAATGAGGACCTCCACA
The DNA here is from genome assembly GCA_963691935.1 of Nephrotoma guestfalica. Lineage (NCBI taxonomy): Eukaryota > Metazoa > Arthropoda > Insecta > Diptera > Tipulidae > Nephrotoma > Nephrotoma guestfalica. Next base: position 234,480,093 of record OY829915.1, on the reverse strand, counting down.
CCATCAGTAGCATATCACTCATTAACAAAAGATTCAGATATAAATACTTCTCTTGAATGAACGAGTTTATCGAAATTCTGTTAAAATAAAAACAACTTTCGACTGCGGAGGCCCGGAAAAATCCAACTAAATCCTTATTCAAGCCCTTTTGGCTTCCGTCAAAAATGTATTAGTATTTGCGAGTTCCTCGGCTTTTGTTGGCAGCACATAGAAGTGAATAACTTTTTGGATATACCCTTTGGTTTCAATCACCACCCTCCTAACCGTGGTTTTTACGTAGACTGAAATAATTGTATTGTTACGAGTTTGCCCTATCAAATCCCGCTCATATCACAATATATAATTTCCACAATGATTTTTAATGACATCACACCATCTCGCTACTCGACTCACTTTCGCTTTTATTCTATCGTATACCACGTCATAACTAACGCTCACTAAAGAGTAACTTAAGACTCGCTCCTGTATTCATCGCACTCGTATTTAGGTATTGTGTAGAACATTCCAGATTGTCCGCGAATAATTGCAGCCAATCTGCTACAATCTGCAATACCAACAAACGTTATAAAACTACTTCTAATGGTAATACTTAAACCAAGATGTCAGTATTTTCATAAAAATATTTAACCAATTTACGCTGAAGCTGCCAGCCCAACCGACCAATCTATGCGGAATTAATGTCACCCAAATCAATAGGCGTGATTGTAACAGTATGTTGGTAACTACACCGATATTACACCGATTTCAAATTATTTTGTAGTTGATCCGGCTAATCTAGAATAAACGTTTGTAAGAATGGGATCTATCTTTGTTCTCTTCTTCGGCAATGTTTTATGAAGACTGCGACTGTATGAATTTGGGAATATCTGCTTTATGATCAGTTATGATTTCAAGAACGCGGAAATCGTGAAACTATTTAACATTCCTGACAAAAACAGGAAAATTTCTCATCATACGGAAAGAAAACATTTTTGGGTCATCAGTATTTCGAATGGCTTCATTTTTGCATCCAAATATGTGTTCCTCCGACCGGACCCAAATTCACACTTCATCAAATTGTCTAAGCATTTCTCGCAACCTTTGTTGATGTCTATCAGAGGGTGACAATGCGACAACAACTTCACCAACAACCTCAAACCTAGCCAGAGACCTGGCTAGGATTCAATGAAACAATCATTCGTTAATCTCAAATTTAAAATTGATTATGTAACCTTAGAAATGAAGCGGCACAATCCCTCAATGGAATTTAGCGCCACGTCTGATATTTCATGCAAATTTTTAATACAATTTGCAAAATACCACTAGTATTGAGCAGATTACAAATTGATACCGTTTGGACTATGGCTTTGAAATCTTCAGCAGCACTTTGTTCACGATATATTTATAATTACCAAAGCACGAACTGTTTCACTTACTTTGATTACTGGGACGATAGGCGTCGCGTTACACAGCGAGCGCATTACACAGATGTAAAAATACACTGAGCGAATGGAATTCGTCAGGCTGGTAGACGAATTGACTCAATGGTCGAATTTAATTTCGATTAAAAATGGAGGGCCGGAAGCATTTACTACACGAGTTAAAATTGAAAAATGCCTTATTTTTAACTGGAGCTTTTGAAATAATTCCAAATGTAATTATTACTTCACAATTAAGTCCCGTTTTCGTGCGAAAATTGTAAAATTTGCGAAGCTTAATTTTTGATGATATTTAAGAGCCACCTGACCTATTTTTCGATTAATTTCAGAGCCGGAATATGTGTTTGCTTGCCTGTCTCTCCTTTTAAACATTTTAAAGTTTTAATAGATTATCTCAATGAAAAGAGAAATTTTGAAAAATTATAATTTCGATTCCTGACTTCATAATGGTCAAAAAAAATATTAAATGATTGTTTCATGAACAGGTTTTAACCCTAGATCAAATGGTTGAGGTACAAAAACATATCGTTTTACGTCATTTATTGAAAAAAATTTATTTGGAAGACTTAAAACTCTTGTATGCAGTTGTTACCTAACAAAATTTGTCAAAACCAGGGTAGCGATCTGCAGGAGGTAAATTCGCGTTCCGTGAAAAATGAATGGTTTTTTTGTTCATTAGTAATTTGGTAGGTTTGTTTTCCTTATAAGAAATGTTATAAGGAAACTTCCAATAAGCAGATGATAACATAAACCCCGATAATTTTTGGTTCATACATATGTTTTGGTCTGCCAGAAACATTCGCACAAACAAGTAAATTACTTGCATCACCTTTGATGTAATAAATTACGTTGAACAAAATAATAAATATACACAACCCGTACTAACCCCCTTTAGAGGTGAGGGTTAGATCCTGGCCACCAGTGGTCGTTCGATATATCTACGATTGAACTAAAGTGATTTAAAATCATAATAGGGAATGCATTTCGAGATAAATCAACTCCCCAAATGCCGTGACATCATCAGATTCAGCAAATTCGGTTAAATTTTATAGATGAGTAAGATTGTCAAGAAAGTAATGAAAATACATCCAGAAAAAATAACAACATCTGAAAGTACATTAAGAGACGACCTAGATTACCATGGTGCACAAACAATTTGCATCAATTTCCTACCGCTCTCGATATCCCATCATTATTTTAGCACCATTTAATAAGATTCATTCAAAGGCAGAAACTTCATCCTGGATCTACGGCTCTTTTAATTTACGAGCCAATAAACGATGTATAATTATTGGCGAAAGTGGTGTACAGAGAATGCCTGCTGCTCTGTCCTGCAAGACCACGGACTCCAGAATAATCACTGTCAGATTTTCTATCAATACAATTGAATCACCATTCCAAAACACTGGTAATGAATTTCCGGAACCTTTGTTTGTTTATAAATGGAAAAATTGGTAGTTGGCCATACTTAGGTGTTTTCGTATCTTACTACAAGGCTTGTTAAATTGGAATGTTAGACATTCGCTTAAGCGCATTATGCGTTTTCAATATCAGCACTTCTAGAAGCAAATTATTTTGATCTTTTTCAGGTAGTTTGAATTGTGCACATAGACATTATAAATGCACTTGTGACAATGCAAAAAATAATAAGCAAAATTAGGAAACAAATAGTTTTTAATTTGTTAAATATTTGATGTTCAATATACATACTGGAGTTCACTCGGGTTGTAATAAAGCAGATGGGAAGCTTCCCTTGATAAAAAAATGCTCCCATACCATAAAACTTCGGCCGCCAACTGTAGCTGTCGGGACCATCTAGATTAATTTCGCAACATGTAATTACAAGCATGGCTGTTAGACGTGGTTTGCTATGTAATTTAGTTCATTTAATGTTTGACGAACTGTTTACAATGCGAGCGATGTGTCGATTTGTTATACAGAAAGACTCAATTTTTCCTTTATTTGCCTGCATGATAGTCGATTTCGAGTAGCTTCTTCACAAATTTCGCCTTTTTGGCAAGCTGAGATTTTGCTTCGTCCTTTTGTTGGGGCTTGTATGTGGCATTTTTTACCCTTTTAAATAAAATTATGAACAACGCTTTCAGAATGCGCAATTTATCTGGCAATTTCTCTAGTGGAATATTGCTCCTGCTTAAAATTTTTTTATAGACAGCTGCTCCCCTGCAGATAATCTTTTATCCTTAGGCATTGTTGTAAAAAGGCCTTTTTGCATGTTACAAAATATTACGTCCCTAAAGCTAGCAGAACCCATATAGCAGAACATTACAAGATAGTATGGATAATTATAGGCTAATTAATTTTGGGCTCCATCCCGCCCAACTAAAACGATGGATTCTGCTAGCTTTAGGAAAAGTTAGCAGCACCCATATCAAAAATGATTTGGAAAATTAAAGGTTAATTTTAGACTAATTAAATGTCCTATTTAATTTTTTCTATTCTGCTCGTTCTAGAAGAGCATAAGGCTTTATCACTTCAACGCTAGCAGAACCAAATTAAAACAAGATCAATTGACATACAAATAATTTTAGACTCATTATGGACTAACCAAATGACCCATTAAGAATTTTGGGCTCCACTTCTACTTGAACAAACTTCAGGTCATTTAACCTAAAGGTAGCAGAACCCAAAACGAAAATCGGACCAAAACCGAAATTACAACACAAAACTAGATCAGTGACCTGAAGTTTGGTCAAAATAGTATAAGCAGTTCTAGATTTAAACATGGCTGCGATTATACGAATGTCATCCACTGCATAATTACTCAAGATCAGGTGCATTTCGCCGCTTCATACCTACAAAAAGGCTTTGCATTTTGCAAAACGTTCTAGTCGAATGCTGATACCAACTTAGTAGCAGCCAATTCTGAACTATAGGGTTTATTTTGAATAGCCTGCTATTTGGGTAGCTGTCAATTTTGAAGCTGTCATCTTTTGACATTCGACAAGTAAAAACTACGCCATTACTAAAAATGGTACGATACACGCTTCAACAGCGCTATGAGATTGTTAAAATTCACTACAAAAATGGTGAACATTTTGCAGTCACAGTTCGTGTGCATCGCTCAAAAACAACTAAGAATATTGCTGCTGTAGCCCGTAGTGTTGACGAAAATCCTGGAATTAGGCATTCCACAAACGACATTACACCGTATTTTGCAAAGGCTTTTAAAGTTCAGTTAACACAATAACTCAAGCCGGTCGATCACCATAAACGTCATATCTTCGCTGACTGGGTCCTTTAAATGCATCAAAATGATCCGGATTTTCATCGAAAAATCATCTTCAGTGATGAGGCCCATTTTCACCTCGGAGGCTACGTTAATGAGCAGAATTGTCGCATTTGGTTGGGGCTCAGAAAATCCAAGAATGATAGTTGAAAAGCCTCTCCACCCTCAACGTATCACTGTTTGATGCGGTTTTTGGGCTGGCGGTGTGATTGAACCTTACTTATTCGAAAATGAGGCTGGTGCAACTGTTACGGTTAAATTGGAAGATATTCATGTGGACGACGTTTATTTTCAGCAAGACGGTGCTACGTGCCACACAAGCAACGAAACAATCGCAATTTTGCGAGAAAATTTTCCTGACCGTGTTATTTCTCGAAGAGATGATCACAATTGGCCAACGACATTTTGTGATTTAACACCTTTGCACTTTTTTCTTTGGGGCCACGTGAAAGTAAAGGTCTAAGTCAATGCTCCACAATTGATTCAAGACCTTAAAGTGCGAATTGGTCATGGAAAATTTCATGAAAAGGATATGGTGCTGCAAGCTAGCCGTGGCGGCCATTTGGCTGATATCGTTTTCAAATGTTAATGGCATACCTTACTCTTTACAATGAAATAAACATTCATTGATTTATCTTAAAAAATACTGGGGAAACCCTTTACATATAAAACATAGATCTAGGATATAAATCAAAATATTGATTGATGACCCTTTTCATAAAAGGGTGTTAATCAGAATCTTTTAATGAGACTTATTATATTAGGTTGACTAGCTCTTATGGCGGTTTGTACAGCTACCTATTTGCTGTAAATTTACGTGAATATCTAAATTCTCAGAGATTTCCGAGCATATAAATTAGATTTGCTTCTTACATCAAGTACGTTGCTTCTTACATCAAGTACAATTAGTTTCGAAACACTTCGTAGATGCCGAGATAAATAATTTCATATGTTTAAGAATTTTCGGATTTCACTCAATGATGTTCTCTCTCGAACTTCTAAATTCTCAGAGATTGCCGAGCATGTGGATAGATATAATTTGCTTCTTTCATCAAGTTCTAGTTCAGAACCACTTTGATCATCTGTGTGCGACCCGTAGGGGCCGAGATAAATTATTTCATATGTTTAAGAATTTTCGGATTACACTCAATTATGTTCTCACTCGATTAACAAAAATCTCAGAAATTTCCGAGCATGTGGGTTAATAAGATTTGTTTCTTACATCAAGTATTTGTTCAGAACCACTTCGATCATCTCTGTGCGATCCGTACGGGCCGAGTTAAACAAGTTCAAATGTTAAAAATATTTCATATTTCACTCAATGATGTTCTCTGTCGAATAACAAAAATCTCAGAGATTTCCGAGCATGTGTATAGATAAGATTTGCTTCTTTCATCAAGTTCTAGTTCAGAACCACTTCGATCATCTCTGTGCGATCCGTAGGGGCCGAGATAAATTATTTCATATGTTTAAGAATTTTCGGATTACACTCAATTAAGTTCTCTCTCGAACTTCTAAATTCTCAGAGATTTCCGAGCATGTGGATACATAAGATTTGTTTCTTACATCAACCATTAGTTCAGAATCATTTCGATCATCTCTGTGCGATCCGTACGGGCCGAGTTAAATAATTCCAAATGTTATAGAATTTTCATATTTCACTCAATGATGTTCTCTCTCGAACTTCTAAATTCTCAGAGATTACCGAGCATGTGGATAGATATAATTTGCTTCTTTCATCAAGTTCTAGTTCAGAACCACTTTGATCATCTGTGTGCGACCCGTAGGGGCCGAGATAAATTATTTCATATGTTTAAGAATTTTCGGATTACACTCAATTATGTTCTCACTCGATTAACAAAAATCTAAGAAATTTCCGAGCATGTGGGTTAATAAGATTTGTTTCTTACATCAAGTATTTGTTCAGAACCACTTCGATCATCTCTGTGCGATCCGTACGGGCCGAGTTAAACAAGTTCAAATGTTAAAAATATTTCATATTTCACTCAATGATGTTCTCTGTCGAATAACAAAAATCTCAGAGATTTCCGAGCATGTGTATAGATAAGATTTGCTTCTTTCATCAAGTTCTAGTTCAGAACCACTTCGATCATCTCTGTGCGATCCGTAGGGGCCGAGATAAATTATTTCATATGTTTAAGAATTTTCGGATTACACTCAATGATATACTCTCTCGAATAACTAAAATCTCAGAGATTTCCGAGCATGTGGGTAAATAAGATTTGTTTCTTACATCAAGTATTTGTTCAGAACCACTTCGATCGTCTCTGTGCGATCCGTAAGGGCTGAGTTAAATAATTCCAAATGTTATAGAATTTTCGGATTACACTCAATGATGTTCTTTCTCGAATAACTCAAATCTCAGAAATTTCCGAGCATGTGGATAAACGAGATATTTTTCTTACGTCAAGTTCTCCTTCAGAACCACTACGATCACCTCTGTGCGATGCGTAGTGTATTTTGTTGTAAACATTTTTTATTATAAAATTCACTCAAAACTTTTCACAAAAATTAAATATTTTTTATTTATTGTCCAGAAATGTTTGTGTTTATTAAAAATTTTCAAATATTATTTTGAAAGTACAATTTCTGAGTGTTTTTTTAATTCTAGGTACTTATAGGACACAGTGTATATTTTGTTATTTTGGCATAAACTTCACTCCGATACTTTTTTGTATTTTACCGACATAGTAATACTTGCAAGAACAATTTATCCTGACAAAATTTATCATTGCAACATTATAAATCCATTTCATTAACGGACGAGCGATTTACGTCGTCCGCCATCTGTTTCGTAAAAATAGGTTAACCGGAAAAATTCCCAGTTTTTTATTAAATTATATTTACATTGGGGTTCGATTGATTTTTCAATACCACTAGAACCGGTTCACGGTATATGTAGAGTGACCAAAAAATATTCATCGCATAATAAATTTAATTATGGTAATCTACATACACAACTTCATGATAAATGTGCAATGCATTAATATTAAAATCAAATTTTCGCAATGATAACACGAATTGATAACAGAAAAATGCGAATAAATTAATACTGACGGTTATCATTCAGCTACATCATATAATTTATATGCATTACCTTGAATTAATTATAGAATCGTAATTCGGTTTAAAATTCGCAGGAAAATTCGATATATTACAATACTTGTGTGCATAAAGTTGTTCACAATATAAAATATTTTTAATGAAGTCGATCCATCAAAACAAATTATGTACTTTGCTTGTGGCAGTTATACGAGTAAATCCTATACAGTATTGTTGTACGGAAAGCTCAAAACAAGTAAAAAAAATTGAGAAAATTTATTTACGGGAACGGGAGAAAAATAAACTTTTCCTTATGTATAGAGATGTTCGAGTACATCTATAAATACGTAGCACAAACGCTAAAATTTTAATTAACCAAATTTATGCTTTTCTGGATTTTATACACGCACATATCAGTGATGTGGTTTAGGCTGTTAGACTTATCCCATCAAAATGAAGAGCTTCGTTAATTTGATTTAAATTTGAAATCGTACATAATTTGCGAAAAAGCTTTTCTCGCATATCTTATTCTGTTATTGCAGACGTGTTCGTCATTCGCTCAGCCTGAGGTTTAATCAGGTAGTGATTTAGTCGATAACAGAAACTAGAAATTATTCAATGGGTTCGATGAAATTGTCTGTAAAATAGCATAAGGAGAATACACGTGTTTTGATCTAATTTTTCCGCTGTTTTCAAGCACGCCACCTCTAGATGTGGGCGTTGATGCGATATAATTCCGGATAATCCGTCTCGAAGGTCCAAAGGACCAACACAGGTACACAGAATTTTTTTTAAAAACCAGTTTCTTGAGTTCGAGAATATGGCAAAAATTAAATTTGCAATAATATTGAATCAGATCAGTTTTCCAAAATTTAAGCGGAAATAACGATTTTTTACAACCTCTGTAAGACGGATTAATTGTTCGGGATGAAACATCATACATAAGATTTTACCATAAGTTGGGAGGTCTCAAAGAAATAAAAATCAAAAAACTAAAGTCAAAAGAAAGAATTGTTAATTAAATTTCAAACAATATTAGTTGACAATATAGCCACTACTATTATCGAAAAGTAGATATTCGAGCCTATTCAAATTAGTACAGCCCTTACTTATAAAATGGGTTGGACTCCTCTGACAAAATTTGATATGCGTCCAGTTTCAGATTCATGCGTTTGAATTTCAAGACGTATTATTACATTAATCCGTTTAAAATGTAATAACTCATTTTTAAATTGGATGTAATTGATAAATCATTTTGAAAATCTAGATATCTGAGTCCAATCCTTTTAATATGCACGGGCTATACTAATTTGAATAGGTACGAATGTCTACTATTCGATAATAGTAGTGGCTATATTGCGGAAACTCTAGGATGGACTGTTAATTGGGTGTGTATGATCAGCTCTCATATCATATTTTGTCAACATATCAAATTTTGTCAGAGGAGTCCAACCATTTTTATGTGTGGGCTGTACTAATTTGAATATACTTGAATGTTTACTATTTGATAATAGTAGTGGCTAATTGCGAAAATTTAAGGATGGACTGTTAATTGGGTGTGTATGATCAGCTCTTATTCGAGCCTATTCAAATTAGTACAGCCCGTACTTATAAAAAGGGTTGGACTCCTAAGACAAAATTTGATATGCGTCCAGTTTCAGATTCATGCGTTTGAATTTCAAAACAAATTATTTTATGATTGTGAAATACATATCAAAAATAATACCAAAAATGTACACTGTTAAATTCAAAAATATTCTAATTGGATTTGTTTTGTAGTGAAATTGAAAAAATTTTAGATAATCTTTATCATTTATACTAGAGAAGCCCTGAATCCCTAATAGTGTCGCTGTAAAGATCAAATAATTTTCTAACAATTTTAGATAAACACGTGAAAATTCTGATACAATTTACTAAAGTTTTTTTAATTCTAAAGAAGGTTATTTTAGACAATGTTTCTACTTTTATATCTCCGAATCTAGAGATGTTCACGGGGTCTCACCTATATGGCTGAATAGCTAAGTCAAAACCTCATGTGTATGGTGTTTTAAACAAGGGTGGTTTTTGATTTCAATCTATTTTCAAATATTTCTGTTACCGCTCCTTCAGATGTTCATAATTTTTTAAATGTATTTTAGGATAGCATAGATACAATTCTAACATTGAAATGAACATGGTTAATTTATGAAAATATTTACTGTGCGTTTGTTAGTTGACCAACATTATGGTATATCAAGTAACCATAGTAGCATCAATGACAAAGCACGTTAATCTTGAGGGACAGGCCATTCAATGCATTTTCGATATATTGAATCAGCGAATTTTTGCAAAATTACACCCCTGCATCTCCTTTAGAATTTCTCAACAAAATGGATGCTAAATGGATGTAAATTGGATAGCAATGGATGCATTGCTTGGATAGCAAAAATAATATCTGCATTATCATCGTTCGACTGGGATAGCGAAGACACTATCTGCATTCCCTTTCGGCTGGGATAGCAAAGACACTGTCTGCATTACCTTTCGGCTGAAAACATTCGGCTAACTTTGACAGTATGGATATGGTCTCTTTTCACCACATTGATAGAAAATAGTTTGACTTATCCAGACATTATATTAACAAAAACCCGACTACATTTCATCAGCCAATGTTTGAAAATTTATTTATATCCATTGAACTATTAAGTTGCGAATGGCACAATTAATAATTCAGCAATCATAATAGCCGAACCTCGTTCATTTCACCGATCGCACTTTATCTAGGTTAACCTAAAATACATCCAAGGACAGGTAAACTTCTCCAGGATCTCTTTGTCTAGGCTACCCTAAAATAGATATCTGAACTTCTAGTAGAAGATAGATATCTCATCAAAAACTATTAATTAGGTCTATTTTCGTGTTAGTTCACATTTAGATAACATGAAATCTAGATAGGAGAATGTAGCTACTCCAGATATTTTACACCTCTTTAACTAAAAATAAAATCAACAACAGGAAAACCTTGAAAATTTCTAAACCTTAAAAACCCTAATTCCCTAGGATCATATAATAGACTAGGCGCTAGTCAGTGGAATAAGCATAGCTCTAAACTATCCAAAAGTATAAACGAGACCCTGTGAAAATCTCCAGAATTTCAGGAATTCGATTGGTTTTCCAGTAAATCGGGCTCGAACCTTATTTAGGAACGTCAACTACGAGTATGTAAAATTTCACTTTGGTGAAAATACCAAAATTTCAATTAAGAATAATTTCAATTATGAAGAAGTTGTAAATTTTGAAAAATATGATGAAAATCGTCATTTGTGTCCCATTTTCACAATATTGATAGAAAATCTTCTGATCTATTCGAATATATGAAAGAGATCCCGTGAACACTTCTGGGATAGGTAATATAACCGTAACCGTAAAAATGTCTCTGGACAAGTTAAAAATCATCATAATTAGATCCCGTTCATTTCCCTCATAGGGTTTTGGCTGATCTATCTGACCATGTAGGTGAGACCCCGTGAACATCTCTAGGATCGGCGAAATAATGTTTGAAAGTTAATTTAAATTCATGGAACTCCTAAGTAGGCTGTATGACACAGTAAATATTTTCATAAATTAACCATGTTCATTTCAATGTTAGAATTGTATCTATGCTATCCTAAAATACATTTAAAAAATTATGAACATCTGAAGGGGCGGTAACAGAAATATTTGAAAATAGATTGAAATCAAAAACCACCATTGTTTAAAACACCATACACATGAGGTTTTGACTTAGCTATTCAGCCATATAGGTGAGACCCCGTGAACATCTCTAGATTCGGAGATATAAAAGTAGAAACATTGTCTAAAATAACCTTCTTTAGAATTAAAAAAACTTTAGTAAATTGTATCACAATTTTCTCGTGTTTGTCTAAAATTGTTAGAAAATTATTTGATCTTTACAGCGACACTATTAGGGATTCAGGGACTTCTCTAGTATAAATGATAAAGATTATCTAAAATTGTTTCAATTTCACTACAAAACAAATCCAATTGGAATATTTTTGAATTTAACAGTGTACATGAATGTGACATGTGAATCTGAAACTGGACGCATATCAAATTTATTTTTTTTTTATCAAAGTACGAGCTTTACTAATTTGAATAGGCTCGAATGTCTACTATTCGATAATAGTATTGGCTATATTGCGGACACTCTAGGATGAACTGTTAATTGGGTATGATTAGCCAATATATCAAATTTTGTCAGAGGGGTCCAACCCTTTTTATATGTACGGCCTATTCTAATTTGAATTAGCTGGAATGCCTGCTATTCCACAATAGTATTGGTTATATTGCGGAAACTCTAAGATGGGCAGTTAATTATGTATTTAACCTCAATCTTTAAATAGATAAATCTTTTAAAACATTAATACAGGGTGTCCGCCGGGAAGGTATACTACTTTGTTTGTTTATGATTTTTGATTAAATGAAAGAGAATGGATCTTATATTGATAAATGTTTTATTTAATGTCGGCAATTATGTATGGAATACAATATCAGATAAATGTCCGCCTCTGTTAGCCTCACAAATGCGAGCCCTTTTGAGCACATTTTTCATTACATTCTCACACATTTCACGCGGTATTTCATTAATTTCATCACGGATATATTGTTTGAGTTGCTGAAGCGTTTCTGGTTTGTTTGCATAAGCCTTGCTTTTTAGATATCCCCACAAAAAGAAGTCCGGAACAGTCAAATCAGGCGTCCGTGGAGGCCAATCAACATCACCATTTTTTGAAATAATAATTTGTTGTGGAAAGAGTTCTCGCAGTAATTCCATTGTAATCCTGGCTGTATGTGATGTGCACCGTCTTGTTGATACCACATGTTAATCAAGCCCAAAGTATGCAGTTGTGGCGTTAAAAAGTTTTCAATCATATCACGATATCGCTCCCCATTCACAGTTACCGTTACGCCGTTTTCATTTTCAAAGAAGTAAGGTCCAATGATTCCTCCTGACCAAATTGCACACCAGACTGTCACTTTTAATGGATGTAAAGGTGACTGATGAATAATGTGAGGGTTTTTCATTGCCCAGAACCGTCTATTCTGTTTATTCACATATCCATTTAAATGAAAATGTGCCTCGTCACTCATTATGATTTTTTCATGAAAATTAAGGTTGTCATGGGCGAGCTGTAACATCCTATTGACACGATGGTTTATCGAATATTTTTCCATAATAAATTTGCCACGTGTCTACTTCACGACTGTCAAGTATGAACTGTCAATACTAATATTCGCCTAAATGGCGGTAAAACAAAGAAGTATACCTTCCCGGCGGACACCCTGTAATTGCATATATATATTTTTTATTTGGTTTTAATTAGAAATATTAACTGACGTTTTGTGTGTACGCTACACTTTTTTGCTAATTTGTGTAGCTACACTTTTTATTAACGTTAGAAACTTAACACCGGTAGATCATTTTTGAAATTTTGCCGGAAATGACGAGGTTTGATATAAAAAAAAATTATTTCATTAAAATTCGGCATCTTGACATTCCGTAGGCAAATTGACTATTCGGAATAAAACGTCATACTAAAATCTTTTCCATTAATTGGGAGAACCTTGCGAAATTTGATGGAAATCTGTGAATCGTGATAGCTTCAATGGGAGCTTCATAAATTTATGCGATGATGTTGAAAAGTTTAGCTTTTACAAAAACGACAAAGAATCAAGAAATTTACATAAATTTAAAGATTAAATATTCAGCCCAGTATAGTTAACGTTGTTGCTTTTCTGAAATTTAAGCAGGGGATATGTTGTTTTACCAAAAGTCCGGTCAGTTTAATTTTTCGCTTTAGAAATCGAGAGTGGTAAAAATAATGTTTGTTTGATATTTTCCATGTAAATATCATTGGAAAACAATATTTTATGTGGTACGACTGAAACGATTGCATCATCGAACACTTGTGTATCGCTCTCTGAAAGCTCTCAAATTAAATCAAAGTGTTTTTCTGTGTATATCGTGTTGTAAACGATATATTATGTTCTGATATATAGGAAGAAGATTTTTATAACGAGTACACACAGCATGAAAATTCATATGCTTCGTAACTTGATATATACGATTTTCCCTTTGTAATGTAAATAACTATACGACGAACGGATTGTGAGTTTGTATTGTTATAGAAATGCGAGTTAAATCGTTTATTAAAAAAAACCTAAACATTTTATTTATATTTTTGTATCTAAATCAACCCAACTCTTTCCTGCCTCCAACATATCCTTTTAAAATGGATTATATTTGGCTAGTTCGTGTTCAATTTTCCCTATCCAAGACATGATTTTCATTTCAAAAGCATACACAAATACGAGCGCAAATAATGTTATATGTCAATCATTGTTGCTTGCTAGGTTTTGTGTTTCGAACAAGAACGCCGATAATTTGATTTCATCCGACTTGTTGATGTAACTATACAGAATGAGTTGGATGAATTGTGAATTTTTGACTAAGAAATGCTGTTGAGTTGGCTATTGCGTATAGAAATTCGCTGACCTTGATTAAATGACTTTGGTTTTTCTAAAAAAAAAAACCGCTCAACTTAAGAAAAATAAATCCATTGATATCATGGTCCTTCGAATATAAATTTCTCATTAATAATAATCAAGGTTAATCCCCCAATATAAAATCGAATCTACATAGAATTTCAAGATGTTTTCCACTTCCAATGAATAAATAATGAAGCAAAATCGTCCCTCCTCTTGTGTATCGTTCATTTTGTCAACAAGTTCTTGCTTTTTTCGCCTTTAGTATGGTTTGGTTTAGTTTTTATGTGGTCGCCTTGGTACATTTGAATATTTTATTGCGTTAAACATTTTTATTATTTCACAAACCATTAAAAGCATCGCGAAATGTCTAACACATTTTGTGCGGTTTTTATAGGCAACGGTGGCGTATAAAGTTTGTCGCCTCTTCACCAATCTGAATTGAATTTCCATTAGGATTTATTACAGTACAGTAAAGATACATATTTATAGTCTACACCGCAAGAATGTTAATCATTTATGGATTATTGATTTCAATTTATGATTTCGGGATTGGTTTTGATTTTCGGGTACGGCTAAATGTCCGCTCCCAGCTATTATTTTGTTCTATATGCATAACACCTAAGGGACATAAAATTAAAAGTTTATAGCGCGGATACTTACAAATTTTATATATGGAAATAGCAAGTAATAAAACTTAATTGTGATTTATTGCCGATGGACATATATACAAGCAGTCACCCTTTCGAAATCTATACTTGAAATTCGAGCCGTAATATTTAATGGTTCCCGATCACCTGCTTGGACCATAAAAATAGCATTACAACGTATAATAGTGATAATGGATTTGTTCTCAAATGCTGTGGATTTTAATGTACAGTGTAATGGCCTGGAGATTAAGTTTATCAATTGATTGGTCCTAACGTTTGTGTCGGCAAGTCGTAACACATCGGATGAACAATCCTAACTTATTTACTCTTTCCAGTTTCGATAAATACGAAAGCATTGATTATTTCGTAAATTTTGGAACATACCTGAGATGGGGACAATTCTTATTACTTTTCTTTATTGCTTTATTTCATAAAATAAAATTTAAATTGCAAACCAACCTCATCAAACGCAAAATTCGTTCCATTTGACCCAATTAATAAAATTTGTTCTTTCTCCCTATATAAGAGTTTTATATTTAGGTAAAAAAAACCTCGCCGACATCTTCCATCGATTCAGAAATGCGAAAATTAATTATGTCCAATATAAAATGTTACAGATTTTCTACGTAGACAATCTAAATTTTAAATTCATTTAAGAGTACGCTATTTAGGGAATGAAAATAAAAATGCAAATCATTTTTCTACCTAAACAGACCTCCATGCTTTCTAAAAGGAACACCTTGAAAAGAAAAATTTTTCCTTGCCATATTCATTAATTTGAATATAATTAACAATCAACTTTGAATAAATTTTGCCAAATTTTTCATTAAAGCAAAAATTTTTGTTGTAATTTGTCTCCTAATTATCCATCTATCATATCATTATCGTACGCGTGCAGTGTTACTTAATCTAATCATTAACCGATTCCCAGATTCTTACTTGTATTCCATCATCTATTTCCAACGCGGCCATCTACTTTCTACCAGCCATTTCCTTACTGACCCAATTGGCTCATCGGCATCCTGAACTTCTTTATTGTCCCATCTTACACATAACTTTCAATAAACTGCACAGAGCCATCTGGATTATCTCTGCATTGTTGTGCAACATATCACGTCGGTGTTCAGTTTTGAATGTGTAGATTTGTAGTCGTTCCTTGCCCTTAATGCATCAACCATTTGAGTGTCGCATGATTAATTCAAACGATAAACTCTTGGGATCGACAATAATATGCGACAACTCGCACTTTGCCCTCGTGCCCTCTGTGATAGCACTGCACTTATCCTCGTGTTGGTAGCATCTGAATTTCTTCTTTAATTCTTCAAACATTTTTTGGATGTTCTGTGCTCCACTCAAATGGTTGGCTTTCCTCGGTAAGGCAATGGAGACTTCGTGCAACGTCTGCGAAGTTTAGCACAAATCATTGGTAGTAGGAGCACAATCCTAGGACCCTACTAATTTGGCTAATATTTTTTAGTGCAGGCCAATTCATTACTGATACTAACTTCTTTGAATGAGTTTACGCACCATTACTTAACTTCAATCCTGCAGTCCGTTTAAGATTGTTGTTGTCTAGTATGATGATGTCATTCAAATAAACCAGACATGTTTTTCAATTTAGCCCTCTTTGGACTACAAATTGGTCAAAATTCATATTTTTAGTTCAGTTGTCTCCTGCTGTGTCGCGACCGGTAATCTTCTTGGTGTTTACCGAATTGGAGAGAGAACAAATAGATCGGCTAATTCATCCAGTGCATCCACTGCAACATCTAACTATTCTGCTGGAAGATATGGCTGAGCGAATGATTTTCTTCTGCCAATGATTTGGCGGTCGGCGACATTGTTTCGACTGGCAGTTGGTAATATAGCTGATTCCCCCAGCTGTACCGATAACCATACTTTTCCCGATTACATTTTTTGGTGAGCTATTTTTGATATTTGCAGGCTTCGCAATTTTTATCTTGGTATCCCAAAGGTCACCGTCAATTCTCGTGTAGATCACTTTTACGCACATCGGTGGTATTGCGATACTGTCTTCCACATAACTCGAAATACATTTTTTTTACTTGTGTTTCTTTGAAGGGGTATCTCCACGTTTCGCCATTTTAGTACCTGGTTATTCAGATCCACGACCATCCGGCATTTCTTCATAACATCCAGTCCGATGATACATTCCTGTATTCCACCGAACGTTATTGGAAAGGTACACTCTCCTTTGACTATCACAGATTTATGTGTTGCTGTTAGCAAGATATAACGGTTTCCACCAGCCACCATGCCCTTTAAATTGACAAATGTTTCCTCTCCTCGTCTCGTTCAACGTTAAACTGCCCCATTTCTTCGCGGTTCTTCTTCTCTCGTACGTATACCAGCTTCTCTTAGACGCTGTGTATTTGGCTGCTTCGAATCCCTCATATAGCGCCCGGGTTGTTGGAATCGGAAGCATCTAGACGGGGAACGCGATCATTTTCTTCCGTTATCACGAAAAGCTAGTCGAGGTTTCTTTACCTCCTCTTTTATTAGTGCCGTTTATTTGCATGATCTGTTCCGAATTGAGCTTGCGCATCTTTACTATGTTCGTGGCTAAACTTGCTCTGGTCGCTTCATATTCTAAAGTCAAAGCCAATACAAGGTTCTCAAATGCAGTTTCAGGTGGTCATTCTTCACAGCACTGGTAAACGCGTCCACTGTTAGTAAGTCCACCACATCTGCAAGTGCATTGCCGTAAGATGGACGCGTCAATTTCGTTACATCTCTTTCTAGGTCTAGCTTAGAAAATTGATCACTTTGCTCCTCTCGAAGTTCTGCCAATTGAGTACTTTGTTCTTTACGTAGACCAGCAAATTAACCACCTTGCTCGTACTTCCACTATGCTGCTCGTCATGCTGGTCTATTTTGAACCTTGCTAGTTTAATTTGGCGCCTTGCTCATGCATTTCCTTCATTTGAAGTAATAGCGTTGTGTATTGTTGTTTCTGTTTGATTCATCGTTCCGATTCTCTCATTTTTAATCTTCTTTGCAAGGTTGAACTTTCTGCTCATCATTTGGGTTAACTGGCGGTATCCTTGATGGTCCTGGCGTCGGTGATGCCTGTCTCGATCTACGCACTCGATCCTCCTGTTTCAGTATCCTCTTGCATAGCGCTCTGCTTTCTCGAAAGCAGCTCGTTTTATTACCTTCGATTGAAGGCCCGACGCTCTTAACCTTTTTCCTCAACTGCTGTGATATTTAGGTGTTTAGGTTTTTAACCATTGCTGGTATTTGCAAAATCCCACTTCTGACACAAAATGTTAGAGCTTGGTAAGTTCGAGCAACCAAGCGGTAGGTTCGAACACATCCACATGGACCTGGTTGGTCCACTGCTCCAATGGAATGGCTATGATTATATTTTAACGATAGTCGAACGATTTACCCGTTGGCCAGAAGCTTATCCAATCCGAGAAATGACCGCAAAAACCGTAAGCAAGATCTTCTACAATGAGTACATCTGTAGATACGGTGTCCCACTCTTCATCACGACAGATCAAGAGACACAATTTGAATGAACGTTGTTCACCGAGCTCACGAAGCTTCTAGATTCCGAATGGTCGAAAATGAATGATCCGAAAGCGAATGGTCTTGTTGAACGGTTCCACAGGCAACTAAAAGCCGCGTTAACAGCTCAATGTAATACATCTCATTGGAGTTCAGAACTTCCAACGATCCTATTGTGTATTCGATTATCTGTCAAGGAAGACATCAACTGCACTCCAGCAGAGCCAGTATATGGTCAAAATATTAAGGTTCCCGGTGAATACTTCATCAACGATCAAAATTCGAACCCAAACACAGATACTGCGAATTTCATGAAGCAGCTTCGTACTACCATGAGAGCATTAGTTCCTACGGACATAAGACATCCAACCGAACAGGCAACGTACATTCCCAAAAATCTGGAAACCTGTTGACACGTATTCGTAAGTGTGGATAGAGTCAGAGGTCCTTTGAGTACACTGTATTCTGTACCGTATCTGGTGATCCGCAAATTTCGCAAATTCTTTGTTGTGGATGTAGAAGGAAAATCAATAACAATTGGTATCGACAGGCTTAAGCCAGCATACAGAATACTTGTGGTAAACCCAGTCGAAAAACGGTTACATTTAATTTAAAACATTATGGTTTTCGAACCAGGAGGGGAGTGATGTAGCGGCTCAAAAATCCTTTTCACTTAGTGGCACTCCTCGTTGCAAAAATATGTATACACCGCGCCGCTTAATTACGAGGGATAGCGCGTTTTGCTGAACAGAGCTATTTCGCCATCTACATTCGTGAATCTCGATATTTATCGATAGCCGATAAATATCGAGAAGTCAAGCAATTACACGAGAAAAGAAATGAGCATTCGGGCTTTAGAAATTAAAAGAGACACAGTCTCATAATAAAAATTGAAAGTACCGTGAACAATCGTCCACCATTAAAGTTGTGGACTAATATTAAAAACAATAGTTTTAATAAATAATAAATAAATAATTTATAACAATAAATATAGTGAGTGTTAATCATTTATATAATAAAACCCGGTAACACCGCTACACGTCTCGGAGTTTCTCCAAATTTATTGGTTGCCCTATCCGCTTTTTTATACGCCGTTGTAACATATCCCAGACTGTTGCAGAAATTGGCGTGTGTTTAGAGCTGTGTGCGACTCAGTATTATTCTGCATACAAAAAACCCACGCCCAATTTGTCTGTTCATGGAAAGCATATGAAGCCTTAAAATTTCTTTCACATATCGTGTTGATGTTAAAGCTGGATGTGGTATTACTACCAAATCTGTAATTCCACGAAATATACGCCTAAACCGTGATCGAATCTCTATGGAATGCTACGACTGGCATTGCGCAATATGGGATGATTATCAGACAGATACGGAACTCGATCAGGTCGACGTGATCTTAGTTGATAAGCTTTCAACCAATTTATTATCGGCTGTTTTAATATCTGGCTTTGTACTGGTACATTACTTTTAATTTCTTGAGCACTGCTTGTCCTGTTTTTAGTAACATAACGTGCGAGAGCTAGATATTCTCTTGGTGTAGTTTACCTTGGTTGACCAGATCCTTCACGCCGACTCACACGCCTGTTATTAAATGTAAATGCCAAGTTCACAATTTTTGTGGCGCGAACGAGTAATTGCTCTGTTCGGTTCATCTCGCTTGAATCTTCAAATAACTATGCGATAAATTAAATTATTGTTTTCCATAAAATGACGGATAATTTAAAGAAACTTAATATTTTATCGTAGAGTGTTTAGTTTGCCAGATAAAAAAATGTACTTGTTAACGTTTCTCGCTAAAACTTCAATAAATCGACAAGGAGTCGTCGTACAAAAATTTCCACAACATCATTTTCAAGATTTCTAACCTAACGCTCTTGAACCTATTCAATTTGATCGAGTTTCTGGTCCTGCTCATCAAATTTATTATTTCGGCTTATACACAGCTTCACAAACTGACCAAATTGCTGATTAAATTGGATACCTTGTTCCACTCACAGTTCCGCCATCAAATTTATCGTTCAATTCTAGCGTTCCCTCCATTTTTGAAAAACTAAACTAAACTGATTATTCTGAAGCTGGCTACTACTGTGATCGTGATCAACGCCCAAATATTACGAAACCTGTGAAAACCTGCAACTCTGATATCTTTATTTTCCTTGGATATACAGAAGTCTATGTCTATGTTGGCCGAGCTGCTACATGCAAAATCGCACTACTAAATTCGTAATAATATTTTATTTAGCTTAATCCGTTTTGTTAGCTTGGAATCTACCATTTCATGGACGTGACTATTAAATTGGAAATTGTTTTGTCATTCTGTTAAAACATTAGTAAAGCAGCATTGATTTAAGTATTTTTTTAAATATACTTTTGGATGAATTGTATTTTTGTATGAATTTACGCAAAGAGATTTAAAATTAATTTATCACCATAACACCTGTAGGGTTCAAATCTACCTCATTTAATCTTCTTCAGTGTGAATATCAGTCCTTAACCTCTTCATCAAGAATGGTGACGATACAGCTTACTTGGAAATATTGGGATGTTTCCATTCCTTATGATGACTGAGTGCTTTATTTTATTACGTTTCACATGGAGATGGAGTTGAGCTTTATGGCTGAGCTCGATGCCATTTATTTTAGGTTCGTCAGAACATTTAGAGGCGGCCAGACAGGGATATAATTAAATGACCCTAATGATTATAGTATAGAGTTGTCTGTAGAGTTATCAATTGCAGGAGTAAAGCGCCATTCTTAGCGCTTTCTATTACGCTAAGTTGTCAGCTTAGTTTGCTGCCCAAAATGAGATCCAGGTACTTCGCTTTATTTATAAAAGTGAAGCTTCTACTATCTAAAATAGGGAGATCAACCTGAGAAAGATTAAACTTCTTAGAAAGAGGGCCAAGTCAATCTTATGTAGCTTCAAACCATAACTGTTGGCCCAATTGCAATGATGTTGAGCGCGCGTTGCATTTTTATGACCTAGTTTCAGAGGAGGGGGCACACACCCCACTTGGTATTGTATCTTTACTCTCAAATTTGTTAATAGAGAGGGCAAGTAGATCTATACAGTCCTTGAATGAACTCGTCAGAGATCTTTGGAATTGCAATAAAGGCTTTTTACCGCCTTAGGAATAAATATTACATTTTGTTCCGTCCATTTGATATGAATGTGACAAAGTTTCAACCTTTGAGGGTAGCTAAGCCTTAACTAATAACCTCAAGTAATGGTACCGTTAAGTCCTGAGTTTGCTAGACATCAGAGATGATGCTATCTTGCCCCGCTGACTAATACAGCTTAATATTGTTCCTGTTTGTCATTTGGTTTAAGAAGCTCTGTAAAGTCTTTGGTCTATTATACCTCCCAGGTACCTCCGAAGCCTCTCGTGTTTTGCCACGGTAGAGTCTTCACTCGTTGGTTCCGGTCCTTCTTAGTTCGTATTCGTTTGTTTTGAGGATTTTCTTATATAGATTTTATTAACTTCCTTAAAAAGCTCACGGATGTCTTGAAGTTCCTCCTATAGAAATTTTCTGAATCATCTGCTAAGAGGACACACATCTGCGACTTCATTACACGCGCTTGATAGTTTGTACTCTAGGCCATCAAGCGCTTGAATTTATTTACAATGGGCTCTGGAACCAATACCTGTAGTAGTTTCTTTAGAATGGTTCAACATATTTCCCAGCCAGTTTTCCTCCTGTTCCTGAAAAATAATTTTGATGGATTTTGTTCAAAACGGCAATGGGCATCGGACCCGTCGGCTGGTTAAAATAGTAGGTTCGTACTAAGAATTAATTAAAGGAGTGACATACTTCACTAACTTCAGCGTTGCTGTAATTATTTAGCAAGAACATATTTAGGTTGTTTTTAGTGAAAATACGAAAACAAATCTTACGTGCATGCTGACCCAAAGTTCTTGGATTACGACAGTATCAAAGTTTTATCCACCTGCGTAAAAATGAAGGTTAATTTTTAGCATTTATATTAACTCCCCAGAGCCGCTTGTATCTTAACGGCGTTGTATTGCCGTTCCCTTGAGACCCATCAAGGCAGCTCCCATTGAGTGCTCTTTAGGTATCTCATTGAAAGGCTTAGTTGCAGTTAGCTGAAACTTGGATCTTCTCACTACCTTCTGCGATTCCCCAAGACCTCGGTCTTTTAGGCATAGAGCTTTCAGACAAACCGCTCTGCCTAGGTTCCGTAATATTTTTCGCCTATACGAGTGTTTCTTTATGCTTGTCCGATCTCTTAAACAGAATCTCAGTCAGCTTTTTTAGAGTTTACTTTTCCAGAACTTCTCTACAACCAGCTTAATGCCTATTTCGCTAGAAATGAATGGTTTGAAGGGCCAGCATGGCCGCTTGCGTCTCATTTTTATTATTGCGTTGGAAAATAGGTCTGAAGAAAAATTCTCGCCAACAGTAGTTTCCGGATTTATAATAGAGCCGGACTATTACCTTTTAATTGACATTGAGTTCATTTGTTTCATACGAGTTACCAAAGACGTATGAGGTTTTGCATTATCATGGCAAAACATCATACCATTTCGTGTTGCCAATTCTAGCCGATTTTGCTTGATTGCTACTTCCAGTTTAAGCAGCTGTTGTCAGTGAACGTCTGAATTGATCGTAAGTGTATGAAGTTATCCAAAGGTTTCAGGCGATATTATATTTATACCATCTCAGGATTTTTTAAATCATCCCAGGAAATGTATGAGACGGTATTTTGGGATTGGCTTAATAGGCTCCTATGTGTTTGTTTCGGCCATTTTAGGTAAATGTCTCATCGATATGAAACGAGTCGCCCACGACATTTTAGATTTCAAGGAGCCGTAAATATACAGTTTAAATCGTATGTACCATCCCAGAATTCTATAGTGCCAATCTCAACATAAAAAAGGTCATGCGAATTTTATTTTAGATAGTGAACAACGTATCGTGTTGAAATCGGGAAAGATGGTGGTTCCTTAGTGGTTCCTCAAAATACACAACATCTTTTTAGTCCAACCTAATCGACAGTATGGGCTTGAGAAAGCTTGTTTGATCTGGTTCAAAAATCTTGAACTAAGATGTTGCTGGGTTAAATGAATTTCTTTCAAATCATGCGGAACCCAAATATCGAGCTTCTTAGTGAGTCCAAAACGTTTTAAATTACTTTTAACTGTTGTGTGCGATACATTTAACCTCTCTGCAATCTCTCGAATAGTTGTATTTCTTCAATTATGGCTTTCACTTAGTCGTCATCAACTTCATTTGGTCGAGCAGAACGTGGCTCATCGTTCAGTGAAAAATTTTCAAAACGGGATTTTTCCAACCAATTTTACAAGTGCGTTCTGTTATGCAATAAATATAATAAATTTCACATATATTTTTGTGAGCCTCAGCGTCTTTCTTTCCTTAACGAAAATAAACGAGTAAAAATGTATCAAAATTGTTTGTTTTCACACCCCATTTTAAATCTGACATAACACTAACAGTTACAAAAAAAATACGCACAACTTGCTCGTTTCATAATTGAAATATGACAAATATCAAAATGCCAAAAGAAAAATATTTTAGCACTGACAGAAGTTTTTCAAAAACATGCCAATTCCAAAACTTTTTGAAATCCGAAAATGCTTTCTTCTTAACCCAATAGTTTCACCTATTGAGGAATCTCTAGTTAATCAGCCGAAATCTTCTTAGCCTTTAATAAGCGGAATTGATTTTTTTCGACTCTATGAGTGCGGTCCATTTCGTGACTTATTTTGTGGAGACTAACAGTTAGTCTCCTATCGAATAGACTTGATGGAGATTTGCTTGAATTATTTTGAATAGTTACCAGTTCGGCCACAATCGTCGCATGAAAGTCAAACACGCCTACAATAAGTCTAGCCGACAGGAGGCTTATCGTAGACTTTCAAATAAGTCAGTCTCCACAAAATAAGCCTCGTCTATATTAAGAATGAATGGCTGATCTATATATATATATATATATATATATATATATATATATATATATATATATATATATATATTTATATATATATATATATATATATATATATATATATATATATATATATATATATATATATATATATAGGGTGACTCAGCAAGAGCGCCAAATTTAAATTTGCCGCCATTTTGTTACGGTGTTTTTTTTTACCAGAGCACGCGATTTAAGAATATGGAGAAGTATTCAAACCAACAACGTTTAATTATTGTAAAAACACATTACAAAAACAGTGAAAGTTTTTCGCATAAATGTGGTTGTATTTCACCAATAATGCGCCGTATTTCCTCTTTATGATGTTAAACTGTTTCAGGCTTATTCGCATACACCTTTTCCTTCAGATAGCCCCAAAGAAAAAAGTCCATCGGTGTTAGATCGCACGATCTTGGTGGCCGTGCGACTATCAAAAAATATCACCGTACAACTCGTATTAACAAAATGGCGGCAAATTTAAATCCGGCGCTCTTGCTGAGACACCCTTTACATCAATTTTATTTCGTATCGCAGAAAAATGGCTCCAGCATTTTTGATTCCAATAATTATTTTAATTTGTTTTGCAACAATTTTGTACTAAGCCGCTCATAATTTTTGTAAGTACGGTATTAAATCATTTTTATTGCATTTCCGCAGCTAGACAAAAACACTAACAATAAAAAATTCCGACATTACGATGCAATTAAAACTGAAAACAAGCTTAACACATAAAACAAGTATGGTTCTATAATTACATCTTATTTTAAATATTAATTTATTTATCCACCATAAAATTTAAAGAACAAAATTTAATATAATTAAATTAAAATTAAAATATTTTTAAATGTAACATAAAATTCTTTATTTTATGGTTGTGTCTGCAATAAAAAATGCTGAAATGAACTAACCAACGACGAGCAAATATTAAAATGTGAACAAATTGTTATAGTCGTAGTCTACATGCAGGGGTAATATTGTGCTGGTACACAAAATAGATTTTAATTAAAATTTATGATTTTATGATAACTTTTATAAAGTATTGTTATGCTATTCATTATTCATTGTTGATATAAGACTGCCGCTATTTTATTTTCAACTGTATAGCATAATATTAAGTTTTACAGGTATCACTCGTGCAATGTAGTATAGAATTTTCAAAATTTTGTTTTTCTCAAAAGAAATTTTGGGACTGCTTTATATGAGTTATTCCTATATACATAACCACTAGGTCTTCATTAAGTTATAATCGTGGGGGTTATTTCACTACCGTAATATTTTCCCATCCTAGCGCGCAAGCTATGTATACCCTATTTTTGCACTTGTGTGTAAACCTAAACATAAACGAGCCAAAAGAAATCATAAAATTAAATCATATTTCCTGTTTTTTTTTATAAAATTTTCTTTCATTGTTCCGGGTTGTGCCATATTTTTTTACGCCATTGTTGTATATACCCACACCAAGCTTTTCCAAAGTGCATTCATTTACGATGCCATAAATCACACAATAGAATTAATACTCTTGAGAAGCTTATTTCCCACAAAACATATAAATTCTATAGTTTTTGATTAATTTTAATTATTAGTATTGTGCTTCCTACTATAATTATGTTGTAATTTTTATATTTTATGTTTTATGTGCTGTACACGAGAGGAACAGGTACACGTAACAAAATAAACTACGTATTTAATTAAATTAAAATGTTATCATCTGCCACATAACACATTTTCTGATTTTGTTTTATGAAAAATGAAAAGTTGTATGGTAGTAAGTAAGGTATGTAATGGGAAAACCGTTACAAATACACAAATTAGGGATTTTCTTTTTTTACCATCAGCATCACCGTCGGCATACAAAAATCTGATATTTTGAGTGATAGATTAAATGTTTTGGCAGCAAACTGTTTTGGTAATTTTATTTACATAAACAGAATGAATGAACAAGAGTTAAGGGTGCGAAATTAACCTCGTGGGATTTGTTTTTTGCAACTTTAGGCAGGGAAATAAATCAGAGATTTTGATTGCGTTTTAGAACGCCCAAAACAATTCAAAAATGTTCAATAATGTTGGCAAATGTTTCTAAAATGTGTAATTTAAATAAAAGAACTATATTGGAATTGTCAACAGGTGGGTGAATTTTGCCCACCCCAAAAACTATCGTCTTCTATGCTGTACCCTATGGAGTCGTTATTTCTTTCCGAACTAGTAGTTTACCGGAATGAAACAGTCCAGAATCTGCCAATTTACAAAGCAACCTTAGGTATGAAGTTTTGTACTGATCACTCAACCTGTTTGGGCCTAAAGTTGAATAAACGATTTATACCAATTTTGGTACAAATTTAATTCAGAATCCATTTATTTTTAACCGATTTTTCGCGGATTCTATACTGTTTAAAATATTTGCAAAAAACGTTAGAAAACGGAAAAGCTCCAATGGAAGCGTCATTCCTAGTGGGCCAATTTCCGCCAAATTTCAATGGGATCACTATGAAAAAAAAATTTAGTATGAAGTGGAATATGGATGACCAAAGCGGTCAATTCGTCTGGGCAGTAGAGAGGACATAGACCGACATACTCCATTTTGAAATCACTTTTCAGACTTGTAAAAGAGAGTAAAAATTACACCGCATGCCATTGGTTACGCAAGGGGTTAGTTCTACTCAAGCTAAGGAACTCGCGTTTTCGTTTCTATCAAATCGGATATTTTCATGTACCAACCGAGTTCCGTGCTATTCGTTTGAAAAAGGTACTTCCATTCAATTTACTCATTTTTCAAAATCACGGCCCAAATTAATTTTGGAATCCTATCCTTTGTTTAACATACAAAGAGAGTTGTATCCCAATCGGTTAAGAAAGGGCTTAGCTTAATTTAAAATTACATTTTTCCAGAGGCATATCCAAAATTGATATTAGATTCCCATTTTCATCTTTAATCTCAGTTTCATCCCCTTCGATTGAGAAATAATATGAACAAGACGCAACATAAACTGAAGTACCTCTAAACAAATTCCCAAAATCATGATCCATTGCAATCGTTTCCTGACACTCGAAAACATCAGCTCTCAAAATGTATACCAAAATCGTTCGAATGTATTTTTTGTTAAATAGAGGCCCGCATCCAATTTGAGATCCCCTAAATAAATTTTCTCGAATGTATAACTCCTCGATATCGTTTCTTAATACTCAAAACTAACTAAGACTCAGCATAAAGCAATATGACGCGACCTGGTATAAAATCGCATAACATGGTGTAACATGGTAAAGATGACGCAACATGGTGAAACTCTAGCAACATGGTGCAATATGTTGCAACATCCCACAACTTAGTGCAATATCCCACAATATAGTACAACATTGTGGAACATCACGCAACATCAAGCAACATGGTGCAACATGACGACGCATTCGGAAGACCCCTGGTGAATTATCAAGAAATTTAGAACATCTTGTAATCTTTCCTTGCCTTCGAAAACCCTGTCCGGACATATTTTATCCAAACCGTTGAAGCCAAATAAAATGTTAAAAGGTCCAAATCTCAATAAGAGCCATCGAGACTAAGGACACAACTGGATCAATTCCTATCACTCAAACCCCACCCACACCAAATTTTATCAAAATCGTTCGAGCCAATTTTTTTTTTTTCATAAATTGAATCGGTCGGAGGTCTTCATATCAAATTTTCCCGAAATTAGAACTAATCGCAAACCAAAATCGATCGAACCGAAAAAATAAGGATGATTTTTGGGCCCCATTGAAGGACCTCCTTTCTCACTGAATGATTTCTAAATGAATTTTCCCGAAATCAGGATCCAACACAATCGACTCCTGGTAATTGAGAACCTTTCACTAAATTTTGTCAAAATTGTGCGAGCAACAAACAATTAAAAAACGGAGCCACACCGGATAACCTTCTAAACGATTTTTTTTTAAATCAAAACCTTTCGCAATCGATTTTCGTACTCGAACAACCCGCTCGGTAATTTTTATCAAAGTCGTTAGAACTGAGAAAAATTATTTAGAGAACTAGAAAATCTGCTTTTAGCAATTTGCCATGATAACTAACGCCTTCGTTTACAATCACTTCGTTATCTTCATATTCCCCTCCACATGGAATGTCATTCTAAAATCCAATTTCCAATCAGTATTGGAGGAATATTTGATATGACCAATTGTGAACAATTTAACCACTCGACCACCAAGCGCTATAACTTTGTAGAGTAGAATTCGTAACCCACCTTAAATTTGTACATCTCGAACAGACAAATCCTATATCATATCGCTTCAGCCTATCGTCTTGTACAACTTTTCGTTCATTTGCCAAGTTTTTCTTTATTCGATGCACAGCGTTGCTAATCCTCTTAATAATTTTCTATGGACCTATCCAATTTCGTTTTGCATTTTGAGATCTGCTTTTCTGCTTTTTGAAATTGTACAGCCACACTAAACCACCTCGTTGGATGTTGCTGTATCTCTCGGTCTTGTAGTGTCCAGAGCTGAGCGTCCAGAGCTCTTCACTATTGACTCATCCTGTTCCTGATCCTTTCTTTGTCTCTTCACATTCCAGCACTTTTTTATCTTTACACTTGATGATGATGCCACTCTCCGTGACGCCGAAACCTGTGTGGTTGTTGCCTCATCTCCTCTTTTATTAGTGACTTTATTTGCGTAATATCCTCCGAATCCAGCTTGCACGCAACTTTACTGTATCAGTGACTTAACTTGCTCTAGCTGCCGCACATTTTAAAGCCAACGCCAAGCGTAATTTTGACGAGCCAATTGCATTACTCGCTTTCTAGGTGTTGCAGGCTCTCCTCACGTAGATACCGCTCGCTTCGGAGTTGAATCTTGCATACTTCTCTTACGTATGACTTCCCAAATTTAGTTCAGTCATATAGCTCTTTTCTGTTGCGGATACAGTTTGCAAGGCATATGTTCTCTTTCCCACGAAGAGCCAAAATGAGTGCGTTGAGCTGCTTCAACGACGCACTCTAACAGTTGAGCTGTACCGCCGTTTGAAACTGCATCTTAAAATTCTCACATAGGATCTCGCATCGGAAGTCGGTGGCTCCAAAATTCCTCTTAAGTTTCCGGCAAGTGGTTCATTGAAAATGTTTTATTAAGCCCGCCATCTCCAATAGTTTGCGAGGTGTTTGTTTCAAAACGGTCTACACTTGCTTAATTTTATTTTGAAGCACCTGCCTGATTTTTCCTTCAAATTTCTTGAGCTGACTATCGACTATTTCCTCAAGGGCTTTATTTTAACTCTAAGCTCCTTAAATTGAAGATCTTGGATATTCTGAATTTGGTCGAGATTTTTATTCTGCACTTTTCCAGAATACGCAGATCAGCAAGCTGGTTGTCTTGCTCCATTCTTAGTTCTGCCAATCAGGCGCTTTGCTGCTTGCCTTTTTGGTATATTTTTGTACCTTATTTAGTGTCCATTCTCTTCAGCGTGTAAGAGTGCCTTCATCATATCACTCATGTCCAAGGACGGTTTTTGTTGTTCAGAAGTAGGCGACTGTGCTGAAATGGTTGTTTCTATCAGATCCATTGCTTGTGATGATTATTGCGTCATGCGTCATGTGTCCCTGACCCCAGAAATGCAAAGCAAATGTTTGTTAGTTCCTCTGGATGTCCGATCAAGAATGGCTAGTGCGATTTCAATTTGTTTCTAGTTAATCTTCTACTAATTTTATTTCGAAGACTTGAGCAGTTTTTGGCATTTGTAGCTCATGCGGGTTGAGTACCTGCCTTAGGAATTCACCAAAAAATACCCAATAATTTGGAATTGGTTTACATTATTCCAACTACTCGCCTAGTATATCATTGTAAATGTATTGGTTCAGACAACTTTTTTGACAGTACCACTTTAGTTCATAATCCCATCGTTATGGTGCTGTTGGCAATTTATTTGAGAACTCAAAACTACCGTTGTGACGCTGCAAGAGTTATAATTCCCATATAATCAAGTGGCATATCGTTTGGAAGAGATTGGACATTTTGTTATAAGTAGTTTAGTTCACAAATTTGCCGTTCTGGCGCTGGTAGCTAATTATCATCTTTTATTATTGTAAAAACGTAAATGTTTCTATGTGCGTAGCTCTAGTGAGTTGTAGTACGCCCGCGACAGTTTCTGAGTTGGTACAATCAGAGCTGGACTCCGGCGTCTAGAGGGCCCAGAACAAATTTTTTCTAAAAGTTTAATTGTTTTTATTTTTTCCACAAGAATGAATTTAGAATGAGGTCTGTCCCCTCAGATGAACAAAGGACCTTTCTTATAAATTTCCACACCATTCATAGGAGTTATATGAAATTAGGGACATATTTAAATCCAAGGGGTTCAGCCCCTGGATCAACAGGAGTCTTCTTATAAGTTTCCACACCATTCCACACCAAAGGAGCAGGTTTTCGTAATATGTTTGAAAGGGTCGGTCTCTGGATGTATGTGGTTTCAAACAATTGTTTCCCATAAATGTTTGCAATTGGCAATGGAATCGTCTCAGCGAAAAGAAGGCAGTACTGTTGGCTCTGGAATATTATAAGAAACGAATTGCGTTATCAATCAATGAATCATTCATCGAAAAGAATGTCTTCTTCTAGAGATGCTAAAACAAGTGAAGGGCGTCAGACACGGTTTGAAAACGATCGAAGCAGAACATCGCTTTCTAGAGCTGTTGAAACAAGTGAACAGAGTAAGACTTGGCTGGAAAAAATCGCTTACGATAGTCGATCAGAGCTCCCGTGCAAGGCCGTGATAATTCAGCTAGTTTAATATAAAATATATACGTTTTGCATATCATTGGAAAGGTTTCGGGAAATACCACCAATTTAGTTAAATCACTTTATTAAACAAAACTATCGTTGTGGCGCTAAAAGCAGTTGCAGTTTTTCTTACCCCGATATAATTGTGGCATATCGTTTCAAAGCTTTTAGACGAAGCAAACATTTTCTTATTAGTTCTTTAGTTCACACATTTATCATTTTGGCGCTGATAGCCAATTATAGGTTTACTACATAATATATAAATAAACGCCGCATTTATTTCTTTATGAAGAGGTTTTCAAGTATGATACAGATTTAGCTGAAGCGGCTTTGTGCCATATTGTTTGTCAGCTTTTGGATCAACAATTTTGTTACCAACTCTTTAATTTACAAATCAATCTTTCTGGCATTGATGGCAATTTGTGTCTTTAGTATATAATATATACGTGCCATATCATTGTATGGCACGTTCATTCCTAAATTGGTTCTAAATCCTGATGAAAAATTAATCTGGTCTGATTCTCTAGAATTTTGTTTATGTAGATCAAGTTATTATTTTAAAAATATTTTCCTTTTGTTCCAATCCGGGCAATTTCGGAAATCTTATTGAAATTTTGGTGGAAATCAGTGTTCTGAAAGTTGCAGCTTTAATGGAAGCTTCTTGTTCGAGATTTATGTACATTCTAGATAAAAAAAGAGACGGATTTTATGGGCCCCAACACATAGACTCCTTCATTTTTTCTATGGAGGTGAACAAAACTAATTATTGGGTAGGCAACATTTGAGAACATATCTCATTTATTTAAATTTACATAGTTTTACAGCGTGGGCAAAATTATGTCAATACTAAATTATAGAATAAATTTTTGTAGTGATGGCTCAAATATCATTATTTTGCGCTTTTGCGGCCTATCGAAACTTTTTAAATGGTGTGCAAAATGTGAAAACACTGTGACTTAACACATTTCTTTAAATTCACATTTCGGGGAGCTAACTTCACACCTTAAAAAATGTTCGTACAAATATGTTAAATATTCTTACGATACCGCCTATTGGCCGCTTGGGCGGAACATTAATTCTGCTGAAGATTGTTCAGTTGAGGGAATGGCATTTAGCAATCTTATAACAGTGTAGTTTTATAGCAGATTATAGCCTTTTAAATGTAGTCGCATTGTGTCAACATTTTTTAAGCCATTAAGCCGATATTAAAGTGCAGAAGAGAAGAAAAATTGACACTCTTTAACTTTTATCGTACGCTTTTAGTGAATAAGGTTCAAAATTAATAAATTGTTTGTTTTATCAATTTTTTGACACAAAGTGTATATACGAATGTAAAAACCCCACTCAGTTTAAATAGTATTGCACTCAACAACCGCCACTGTCACAGAAAAAATAATAGGGTCCTATTTACGCAGAATTTTATTCCCTAGCATTTCTTTGTACGCAATTTCGTTCTGGAAAATACTGTGTAGCAATGAGCAAAAAACAAAAAAAGTTCTGGACGTGTATTTTTAAAGGCAGGTTTTTCGACGGTAATAGAAATATTAGTCTCTTACATATATATTTAGCCAATGGTTACCAAGAACTGCTGTCGAATAATATTATTTCAACCACTTTTTACCTGTGGTACATAATTGACAATTTATGTAACGCCTTCGAATTATTACTAAATTCAGTAATTAATAATAAAACGTGACACAGACGTTAATTATTTGGAAACTTGTGTTTGTCTTAGTTTTGTAAATCGGACAATTCTCGGAATACCAAAACAGATTTGTTAAGATGATTTCTCCCGCGGTAAATCGTAAACGACAAATATTACCTAGAATTTAATTATCAAAAATATCTCGAATTTCTGTTATTTGAGAGGACATACAATCTAATTATTTATAATTGGATATCTTTCTTAGAACGGTACGTTGGTAGGCAATTATTGCAAAACTTCAATCTCTTTAGAAAAAGATGTAAATCAAAGATTATCGTTGAGTCATGTTTTAAAATCTGTAAAAATTATCACATGTAGAAATACGGCTCATCAATCTTGCTATTTGAATTTACTTAACTGGCAATTAAATAGTTGAACCCTGATGTAACATTTCCCTTTAGGCCAGTCAATCTTCGGCACAGTGGCTTATAAAATACTGCTTTACTTCTTTCGGTTTGTTACAGCAATATTTGCAGCCTTACTGGACGAGGTTGTTTGTTAGTTTAACTAATTTTTTATACGATTTATATTGGAAAAGTACTCCCGGAGATTGGAATCTTACTTATAGAAAGGCTAGGAAATCTTCCTCAGTTATCAACACTCCTTCGGGTTCTTCAGATATGTTCCGTATAAGCGATGAGTTTTCCTATGTCGTACTTACTTCCTGTGATAGAATTTTGGTCAAGATAGTATCCCAAGGATCTGGACCATAAAATGTTCCAAGCAGTTTCATATTTCTCTTGCGAGGTATTGAGGTGGCTTAGGAGCTTGATGGGATCTGCACTCTTCAGTTGTTAGATCTTCATTAGAATGATCGTAATCGTCATTGAAATGTTGATTTCACTCGTAGGAAGTTTGATATTGAATCTTTTTAGTCCCTGTTTTGGAGTAACTTTGTCAACAACATTTTTTTTTTTTATTAAAAAAAGAAAGTATTAATTGTCCAGTGGATTTAATATCCTTTGAAGTTCAATTAATACCCTCCTTTTTATTCACGCATACACCACCCATTCACACAATTACTGTATACCACCTGCACACTGCAAGCTCCATGTCAACCTATACACTGACATGAACGATGGGTCGGCACTGAATTCTGCACTCCAACAGAAGGTCTTTAATTATTTTTATTAACATCACCGAACGTAATCGATGATGAAAATTCACTTTGCATCCGGCCTCTGGTGGGATTCGAACCCAGTACAACTCCCGGTCCAAGTGCCGAAACTTTAACCATTGCACCACTTGTTCGGTTTGCCAGATGTAAACTCATAGTCTTGCTGGAGGTTGTCGTATGTTTCTTGGCTGAAGTATTCGTTATCATTGTTTGCGTTTCCATTTTCCTCTTCGTAATTATTTGTAAGAGAGATCTAATTGTTGTATGTCAAACAGTAATTTAGTTTTTTTTTGGAATCAAATTTGGCTTCTACCTTCGAGCGACCAAATAGCCGATTGTCCTCGCCACACTCACAACAAAACAAGTTCGAGTTGACGTTTGTTTGTAGTGATATAGCATGTTGCAAACACTTTTTATACGTGCGCAATGCGTGCGTAACATTCCTAAATTTAGGTAACCAATCCTTAAAGTTCAAAAATATTTTTTTTTCATAATTGATTTTTATCGTTTGTTCTTATTTAAAACTTAATTTTATTATATAAATTTATCATTAATCTAGAATTTTTATTTATCCTATTTAATCCTACATTTTCCAGGTATTTTCATTTTTGGTAGCAACACATTAATTATTCAACAGATCTTATCGGGTGACAAAATCTTAATAGAATCGTTAGTGATAATTAAAATTTAATACTTTGTATTATTTTCGGTACTTAGAAAAGGAATATAATAAAAATCTTAAATATATTTTATGAAGGTAATTTTGTCTAAAGTTGTGTTAAATTTTTTTATTGCCATCAGCGGCAGAAGTAATAATGAGTCCTAAACCAGGAAAATCAGCAAACGATAAAAATTTGTATAGACCGATGCCACTACTCCCGGTCATATCAAAAATATTTGAAAAACTGCTACTCAAGGGGCTGAAACCTAGATAGATGAAAGATGTTTAATTTCATCACCCGAATTTGGGGTTAGAGAAAATCACTATAGTTGAACAAGTTCACAGAATAACGGAAGTCATTGAAGATGCACTTGAGAATAAAAAGTAATGCTCCAGTATGTGTTCAGATTTAGCCCAAGCTTGCATCGAGATCTGCCTTAGCAATTTTACCAAATTCTTAAATCCTACATACCAGATCGATACTTTAGAGTCAAACTTTAAAACGAGTACTGTGAACTAAAAATAATTTCAGAAGGTATACTACAAGGTAGCGTACTTGAACATATTCTGTTAATTATTTACTAGAGAGACTTACTGAATATTCAAGTTACTACAGTTGCAACATTTACAAACGATACAGTGATTAACCGGACTAAAAAATGGCGTATCTTATGAAATGAAGCGAAATAAGTACATGTCAAATTTACGAACCAAAATGTAAACTGGATTCCCGTGGTTCTCCACTCAAACCAAATTCTATATGCAAATACAGCTAAATACCTTGGAATGACCGCCAATGCTAAGCTAAGATGGAAAGAACACATCAAGAAGATAAAAGAAGAGTTAAACGTAAAATATAGGAAATTTTACTGGCTCATGATTAGAAATTCTGAGCTCTCAATTCACATCAAATTGCTACTGTACAGGCAAATACTAATGGTACATTAGGAACAACAACCTTCACAGAGACGTGAAATACGTCACCGATGAAATAAAGAAACAAGCAAGGAAACGTGTACATTCTCGACATGAAAATGCAGACATCCGTCGCACGTTTAACACAACCAATGAAGTGAGAGGACGCCAAAGGCATAAATCGCTGGAGCTGGGCAGTTCTAAATAGAATAAGAAATTCTAATGAAATGAGTAACCAATAGATCACTCAACATAAACCGAAAATCTAATTTAAGATAGGTAAATTACTAGATAATGTACGAATCGGTTGTAAAACCGCTAGAACGTTAAATTAAATGCTAATTAGGAAACGTGACTACTCCAAATGGCATTGAATTTTAGAAAAAGTTCCTCCTCTAAATGAAATTTTAGTATTTGTTATTTAGTAAATGTGTATTTGTAGGTCGTATGTGTAAGGAAATAATTGACAAAGATTATCACGAATTTCCTTAACAAACAAGGTTGGTTCACTATTTGTGAATAACCGATCGATTTAATAGCTGAAGTTAGCAGAAAATTCGGCCGTAAAAGCTGCATTATCGAGATTTCAGCAGATATTTGAGCATACAAATCATACTTTATCACTGCATTATCGCCATCCCGACAAAATACCATCATAATATCTGCATTATAGACAATAAAATTGAAGAAATAGAAATTGGTTTGTTGTTTGAATCGATTATACTGTATGAATTGATTAAAGTAAAACACCTTACTGAAATTAGTAGAAACAATTCGGCAGAAATATAAAATTCTGCATTATTGACCAACTGTAAATAGAAAAATTAAAATAATTGACCGACAACAATTAAGTTTTAATACTAAAGATTACTTTCTCGTGTCCGTTGTAGCAACAAGCCATCAATCAAGGTATATACTGCCATATTTACCATTAAATAAATGATCTGCTCATACTCGTATATAAACAAGATAAAGTTGAATATTTTATATAAGTTCTGCCAGATATAATAATTAACACACGAATAAGTGTTATAGTTTTTAAAATCTAGTAGGTTTCGAAGCTCAATGTAAAATTCCACACACTTACTGAAGGATTTATTTTTCGTCTAAAAGAATGATCTACTAATGATGTGTGCCTGACACAATTTTTTTTGTCTAAATTTCAAACTATTTAAATTCATGGTTAGTTCATACCAGTTATTGATAGATGTCTCTAATATTCATATATCAAAATATACCTGATAAATAGTTCTGAAGTGCACACACGTCAAATTGATCATCATTTATCATTAGCTTTTATGCTAATATTCCATAAACCTAAATTTACTTTATAATTAGTTCTAAACTGCAAACATTGTTCAGATTTATCAATCGCCGATTATAAATTTTGGGAAGATTGATAATTATTATTTATTTAGCAAATTGTAAATTAAACATCAGACGCGATTGATTTCGCACAATCTATGAATGACTGGTACAAACTACTCATAAATTTAGTTAGTCGGAAATTTAGACAAAAATATCCGTGGCAAGCACACAGTATGGTGCTGTGTGTCTAATACCGATTTTTTTTTTGGACTAAATTAGTGTCTTTTCATTTCAAAGCCATATTACGCTATTAGTCACCAGATGGTTAAAAGTCTTCTCGAGAGCTTGCTCTTCCAATTCATGCAATTCGCCAATTCATCATCGTGGTGTATGTTTGGAGGGACCTCACTTTTGAATTGCCAAGTACTTATGACCAAACTAATTGTCCCTAATTTCCTAAGATTTTGCATATTGTGTATAATAAATAGTTCGACCAAAATAGAAAATTTCAAAATGGCCTCACGATCTAACTCAGTATTGACGTTTGTAAAAATTCCAATTTCGAATCACAAAAACTCCGGCAGAGCTTGTATTATTATTACTACCGCCATCTATTAATGGCACACATCATAGAAAAGTAAAATAAAAAAAATACTGATTGTCCAATATTTATTGTATTTCGTTTGTTTTAGTGTATATGTTACCGTAAAACACCGAAATCGGTAAATGTCCGAATAAAAATTGGAACAAACTGTTTTATTGTTCCGATGGCATCCGCAAAGAGAAGAGACATAGAGCGAGTTATTTAATGTGTATGATAAAATTGAATTGTTTTTATTTTGTGTAACAGTGTGAGTAGTCGGTATTAGTGCAAAGTCATTTGGAGTAGTAGGGCCTAACGGTTTTACTAACTGTCACGTGTTCGCAGGTGTTAATTGCGTCCCTTAAGTTTCTGATGAGGAATATATAAAATTACGGGGATTTAGGGACGATGGTCACCAAACATTTCGTTATTATCGGGCCTTTGTTCAACCGGGTTTTAATCGAATAAGCGAATTTAAAAAATAAATATGTTGGTCATTTTCCCGATTTCGACAACACGAGCCACACAAAAAATTATTGTTGTACCATCCTGCAAAACTTCATCGCTCTATAATTTTGTTGGTGTGCGAAGAGGCAAGATACGAAGAAAAAGGCATAGCGTTGCAGAACTGTGTGAACCGGTCCATTGTGTTCTTTCACACAATAATTAAGGGCAACACATAACGGCCGTAAAAATGATGCA
This sequence comes from Nephrotoma guestfalica, assembly GCA_963691935.1. Classification (NCBI taxonomy): domain Eukaryota; kingdom Metazoa; phylum Arthropoda; class Insecta; order Diptera; family Tipulidae; genus Nephrotoma; species Nephrotoma guestfalica. The sequence continues at coordinate 234,441,936 of OY829915.1, read as the reverse complement.
TTGGTTTGTCCGCCATAACTGTACCTATTTCTTGGAGGTTGTTTGTAGTGTTACTCGTATATTATAACAGACCGACATCGAATCTAGTCGACAAAATTAGAATTAGCTGACCGGACCACTGCGGAGTGCCGAGAGCGCGTGGCAGAGAGAAATAATGCGGCAACAACGCCATCATCAGCGTCAAGCAATGGTCCCTGGTTGGGTGGTCGCTTGTGAACAGCATAAAAGAAATTGTAAAATATTAGGTGTGCAAGTTGTTCAATTAGCTGGCAAATATGTATTTCTTTCACACATAGTGCAGTTAAATGTCAAAACTTTCACCGAAAAAAATTAATTTTGTCAAATTCTCTCTAAGGCAGCTGGTATATTTATTTCTTAAATATGGTGAGCTAATTAAATGTGAAACCAGGTACATTAGGGATCAAAATGAATTAGATGATGGAAATGGGTACTGGATTAAATCTGACATATAAGCCAACTGTCGGGCGTATATGGGAGCTGGAGAGATATGAATTAATTTTGATCGTCGCCCAATACTGCGATGTGTTTTTTGTGGTGAGATTTTAAGTATGTTCATCATAAGAACCGTGCACGCAGAGAATGTTGTCCAGGTTGTGCTCATACTTATTATAGGGTGGCACATAAGTAACGGTATTTATTAAATGAATAACATTTTTATTTCTGATTTTATTTAACGTTGGCATTTATTACAATTTAAATTATAGTTTGGAAATATGTTCACATTATGTTTTGAAGATAATATCTTTCAAATGGTGCCCATTGTTTGCTTCGACCTGACGTGATTTTTGCAGAGCACTTTCCATAACTTATAAGCTGTTGGATGATTCTTGGCTTATTGGCATACACCTTATCCTTTAGGTAGCCCCAACGAAAAAAAAAACGAGAGCCGTTAAATCGGGCGAATGCGGTGGCCAGTTAAAATTAGAAAAACTCGATATTATTCGATCGCCAAAAAGTTCGCGCAGGAGAGCAATAGTTGGACGAGCTGTTTGAGCTGTGGCTCCATCGTGTGGGAACCATAATTCTGGATTGTTCTCTACCTCTGGCCTTAAAAAATTTTCAATTATTGCCCGGTATTGAATGCCATTCACATTAACCGCAACTTGTCCGTCGTTTTCGAAAAAATATGGTCCAATGATTTTTTCTGAAGTTATTCTACACCATACTGTGCATCTAAGTGGAAGTTTCGGGGTTTTCCTCAATATTTGCTTGCACTCGAGCAATGTTCACATTATTTCGAACTGCACGAGGTCTTCCAGCACGCGGAAGATCACAGACAGCCCTTTGTTGGCGAAAACGCTGAACCAATCGGTAAATTGTTGGAACGATAGGTGTATTTCGAACATGGAAAAAAATTCGATATGATCTTTGTGTCTGAATAATCGATTGCTGACTTTCATCATAAAATTGAACAACTTTGGTTCTTTGTTCTGTGCTGAGCCTTTCCATCATAAATTTCCCAAGTTTTTCAAAGTTAATTCTGAAAAAAATACGTAACCAAAAAATGTATTCACTAATTAAATCATAACGTTACTTATGAGCCACCCTTTATAATGGCACGTTTTCCGACGATTGTTTTCAAATTGCTTTTGCCAGGAACAATTGACGACTGCCGTTTTAGCGCATTCCCGTGATGTGGCATGGTAATCCAAATACCTTCAGAGTTTAAGACCACTCCGGACAATTGTTACGGTAATAATTTATTGTCGTTACTTTCGTTGACAGATTCATCATATAATTGAACTTTTAAGCCTACTAGTTACCCCGTTTACCCTGTAATTTTGGTTTCGACCTCGTGGACTTAGAAATAGGTAACGTTTTTCGTAATTGAACAGGCACTAGGAGTGAATGATGTATGCTCGTTTGTACCAATGTATGTGCGTAAGCTTGATAATCCAGATTGGAAACTCACTAACAACAATAAGGAGTAACAAATTACGCCACATCCAGCTTGTCAAACGAACTAGTACACATATCCAGCGTGAACATGTTAAAGCTGAAGAATCACTGGCTCATTTCAGTGTGACGAATTCATAATGGAAAATGCCAGTTGAGAAATGTTAATTTGTTAACGTCAAACGTTAACGTAGTTTCAAATAATATGCGTAGCGTGTGTGTGCTTAGTCGAGATCTCCGCTGTAATATCACTGATATTGTTTCAGAACGTATAACGGAGCTATCATTAAAGTTTTTGCGATAAATAATGTGGGTGGCAGTGACCAATTTTGTTCTCTGCTCGTTGGTATTTCTATGGCAGCTGATGCATTTAATGTATTTGAGACGGAGTTACACAACTCATGTTATTTATCAAAGAATCGAGATATGTTTTATCACACTTACATACTTCATTTTTAATCTCACGATACAATTGGAAATTGTATATAATAGTTGATAGATGTATAAAAAACCACAAAAAATATGAGCATTGTACACTGTCATGGTGAATAGAAATGTTCTATCCACAAGCCTATTTGACAAGAAAGAAGACAAATCATTTGATTTTTCATAAAACTTTCTTTTTTATAGTGCTGCCTCTGGCGGCGTATAGCAAAAACACATTTTTTCTGCTGAAAATTTTCTGCTATCTTCGAGGGCTCGTACATTTTGGTTAAATTGTGTAAATATTATTTTGGTGATTGTTAATGTGTGTAGCTACATTATTTATTAGTAAATGATTTAAATATCACACCGATACCCAAATTTGGCGGATTAAACTTCGTTTAGGGTTTTTTTGTACGACAACATTTAGTAAAATTGTGAGAATACACTTTAGATATTTGTAAATTGGTACGCTGTACAAGGTAGGAGAAAATCTTCATCAGAAACATGAGTTTTTGCTATTCGTCGCTAGAAGCAGCACTATTACAAACATGAATTTTGTTTCTGCTGATATTTTTAGAAACAATCAGAAAATTTATGAAATTTTAAGGATGGCAAAACATTTCAAAATTGCTTGCGACACTAGCCCTTCAGACATTTTTAGTCATTACCCCTTAAAAGCAGACGGTTTAGATTCACCTTAGCACTGAAAATTGATTGAAATTTTGGACATTAGTTGATTCTAAATCGTCAATAGGTTCAGTCGCACCGCACGGCACTATACCGTGTCAAGCCACCTATACGGATTGTCAAACTTAATTTTTCCGTACCGTTTCTGAAAATTGACAGATTTGCAAAACAAATTTAAGAAAACTTAAAAAATATTGAGAACCCTAAATATTTAATAAAATGCCAAATAAACGGGTGTTTAAAGGATATGTGAGCGTGGTGAGAAAGAATGGGTAAAACCACCGTTAGAAACATTATTTTAGAAACTTGTCAAATAATCTGGACAGTTTTATCTAAAACCTATGAAACTATTCCCAATCAAGCAGATTATTCACAAATTGCTCAAAATTTTAATAGAATATGGAACATACCCAACTGTGTGGGGGCCATTGCAGAATAGCCATACAAAATACTTCGACGACAAAAAAAATTTCAGCATCGTCCTACCTACCAGCGGCATGCGAAGCAAATTATATTTTTTCAAATATTTGCGTTGGGGCTTATGTGAACCAAAGTGATGGAGGTACAGTATGCGTCTAATACAATATAGATAAGATTATAAATTCAACATATTGTAGGTATATGTAGTGAATCGCAATTTACTGCTACGAGGAAGTGTTTGGTAATTCCCAAAAGGGAGGAACACCCGAACTCTAATATATCGAAGCATATTTGTATGTCCGCTTAAAATATATACTACGGAGCCTTTTCCTGGACTGCAATTATCATTAAATCAACGAGTTTTAAAATAAAGACTATCAAGGGCTAGAAGAGTCATAGAAAATGCTTTCTAGTAACATGGTGGCGCATTTAAACATTTCAATAAATATATTTCCGGAGAATGCAGGAAAAGTGGATCTAACGACTATTGCTCCTCACAATTTCATCAAACTAAACGATTCTGCTGTAAAATATTGCCCTCGGAATTAGGTGGATTGGGAAGTTAATGACCATGCTCTTCATATTGGAGAATGGAGACATGAAACAACACCTTTGAAATCTATCCGGTTGGGATCGAATAACTCAGTACGCGCTGCCATGCATATGATAATCCAAATGGCGGAATATTTTTGTAATAAAGGTGCTGTTACTTTTCAGTATAACATGCTAAATTTACATTTATAATACGGAACTTTTAATATTTTATTCAAATCAAATAGTAGAATTACTTATTGATTCATTAGCTTTTTGAATCATTAGTATCTTATAATTCATTTTTTCGTATTCCAACATGTTTTTCATTGAAAATCTCTGTTTCTTCCTTTTCTCTGACATTTATCTCTTTATTAAGGTTATTTAGACTCTAAAAATCTAATTTCCACTTCATCAACTTGGGCTGTTTTTCTCCTTTTGTTGTGTGCTTTCATTATCAAATTCATCAATATGGAAAGTGCTACTGGAGTCTTCAATGTCTTCAAATTAGCTGTTTTCTGCCATTCTAAATAATAAATTGCAGAAACGTTTTAATACGATCATCCAGAAATTGCAACGTAGGATACATTTCTACAGTTTTCGTTCTCGACCCAGACGATTATAATAGTTTTTATTTGCCCGAACATATCGATCTCTAATTTCACATCATTTCTTTTTTGCTTACGAATAAAATACAAACAGAAACACCAATTACAAAAATTCAACTATCCGCTTAATTTTGTAAAATATTTACCCTCGATATTCAATTCCTTTGTAATTTCTGCCCATAATCTATCATTTTTACATCTAAAGTTTGACCCTATTAAAGATAGTCGAAAATTCCCAGCCGAAAAATGAATGACAATACAGATTCAAACTAATCAAGCGAAAATGACAGCCGATAACTGTCGATAATACAGATACAATTTTTTATGTTGAAAATCTACATTAGAAATTTTGATTTTGCTGTTCCTAAAAAACGACTAAAAAAATTAAAACAAGAATTGTTCATTCGAAACATTTAACACGAATATACGAGTACCAACCCAAATTTTTCTAACTGCTCTATTAGATATTTGGGGAGGTAAGATCGGAAATGCATCTTCTAATGATTATCATTTAAAAAACGCCAGGTTATTTTTAATTTAGTGAGGTCAGGAAAACTCGTTTAAATATTGGCTAAAATATTGTTCTAAAAATTGGCCGTTTAAAGTGTCATGACTGGATGATGCTCATATCTGGAGAAAATTTCAGATCAATTTCATGTGGCGAGTCTGGGAAAACTCGATTGAATATATTGCACACAAAAAATTGGAAAATTTCTAATAAATTGGCCGTTTAAAGTGTCGTGGCTGAAAATACATGCTCACAGCTGGAGAAAATTTCAGGTAAATTTTCATGTGGGGAGTCCGGTAAAACTCGATGGAATATATCACACACACAGTTTGATGTATTAGTTTTAATTGTTTCGTATGAAAATTTTCTATTTCATAGCTTTAGTTGGTTTTAAGAAATAATAATATCAGTATTTATAATATAATAAAATTTCTAACCGAAATAAAAAATTATCTGCATTATCGACATTTTTCAGATGCCATTTGATCTTGAATAGATTTAATCTGTATTATCGACATTTTTCGGCTAGGTATTTTTGAGGATTTCTTTACCAATTTGTATGTTTTCTTGAATTGAATTTTTCAAAGCTACCGACATGAAAAATTCGATCTGAATTTTTTTTACCAGAGGAACTATCACTTTTCATTTTAATCCTTTTCCAGTCATGATACTTTAAACGTTCAATTGTTGGAATTTTTCAAACTGTTTGTATGCAATCTATTCAATTGAGTTTTCCCGGACTGCCCACATAAAAATTAACCTGAAATTTTTTCCAGGTGTGAGTATCATTAAGACCTTTTCCAGCCATAACACTTTAAACGTTTAACTTTTGAAATTTTTAAATTTTGCTTGATATATTCCAACGAGTTTTCTCAATAATAAAATAGTTTTGTATTATAGTTTTAATGAATTTAATAAAAAAATTAATTTTGAATAATATTCGTCATTGGAACAAAATAAACATTTTGAATTTAAAATTAAATTACTGTTTAACATCACAAATACTTATCTGCTTTATCGACATTTTCCGGCTATTAATTTATACGAATCTGACTTACCGGTTTTTACAGGCGAACATTCCAGGTTGGTTTTTGAAACTGCAAGATCGACATTTTTCGGCTGAAGCATGTCGGCTAACTTAACAGTATTAATTGTTATTGGCTTTGTTATACATTTGTAGCTCTGAACAGCATTTAATTTTTTCAATAAATTCTTTGATTGTAAATTCCATTTTTTTTTTAAATTTAGTTTTTCTCGGGGTTAAAACAACAATTGAATTTATTGTTTGCCTGTCAACAAAATTTTTAGGTTATGTCATCCAAGGAAAAAAGAATGTTCATCTATCGCTTCCATACGCACCGTACCGTTTTACGATTTAAACTACGTGTAATATGACATTTTCTACTTTGACAGATTAACGAAACGGATGTACATCAATCTGCAAAACATAAATCAACTTTGATGAGATTTGCATCCTACATAAATTGACTTTACAACTTACAGCTTTCTGCCGAAGTAAAGTTTTGACAATTTTTTATTCTTGCCCGCGGTTTATTCACAACTTTAGATATAAAAGTTTAATTGGTTTAACCAACACATTAAACGAGCTATTCCTGTTAGCTCATGAAGTATGGTTTGCTGCAGGATTATATTGAATTAAAAGGAAATAAACGAAACATTTCATTCATATTATTTGTATCGTTGTTGTTGTTGTCATAAAATGTTCGGTATTATTGCTGTCAAACAAAATATAAAACTTTTTTACAAATCCGTCATCGTAATGGGACGTCTTAAGGGATGATTACAGTCACAACGTAAACATAATAAAATCTCTCGACATTAATTAGGATTAGACAATATATATAAGAATGAGAAAAGTTGAGTCGTACGTAATGGGATAATTTTACTCATGGGAATAAAAGCTAATATGCAAATCCATTTTAATGTACTTTTTGAGTATAGAAAAATCCGTCAAACTCTATATATTTTGAAAACAAAGGGAAAATGAATCGATTTGTCTCATTTATATACGAAATCGATAACGGCTTTCATATTTTGTCTTTCGTCTGTGTGCTCTATCTCTACAATCCAAGTGAATTGACACATTTTACAGGAGCCAATAACAAAAATATGCTCAACACACGGAAACAACAAAAACGATTGTCAAATTGATTAAAAAAGTCATAAAATAGATAAAGAATTGATTATCCATCCCCCCATAAAATATTTTGTCGCTGTTTGTCTCCTACCGCGTTGCGCTGCTGTTTTGCTTACTACACGAGTATTGTGATAAAAATATTTTAATTTAGGAAACAAGTTAATCAGAATCTGTTTACTGTGCTTTAATATGTAAATATGTCGATTTTATAAGTATTACCAAACTCAAACTCTAGTTTCAGATCGTATCCGCTCGAACTCAGACTCATGTGCATAAAACAACGCAACCGGACCACATGAGATGTATTCGTCTAATCAAAAATATAATATAAGTCAAACAACAAATCCGCTTGTGATGACCCAGCAAACGATACGTGACATTCAGCCTATCGCATCGACATCCCTGCAATCACAGCAGCCGCCACATCAGCAACAGCCCCAACCACAATCTTACGAATATACAAGGCGTGAATCTCTAGTGAAACCCACATGGCCAAATGTGTCACCGGGCCAGGTTCCGCCGGCGGCTATATCACAAATTGGCAACGGTCTAAGTAAAACGATAATGGGCAAGGAATTAATTTGTAGTAGTAATTTAAACGGTAGTAATTTAGTTAATGCAAATAAAATACAAAATTCAAAACGTGAAGTTGAATTGTATGATTTATTTTGTAAGGTAAGCAAATTGATTCGCACGAGACCCGTAAACCCTTAAATTTCTAAACATTTATTTTTTATTTTTCTACAAACAAAAAAATTCTCTAGGTAATGCTACTCGGTGACTCGGGGGTTGGAAAAACTTGTCTACTCGTACGATTTCGAGATGGAACATTTTTATCGGGAAATTTTATATCAACCGTTGGAATCGATTTTAGGGTGAGACTTTTTATATGAAACAAAATGTGTATATTTTAGATATCTATGTGTTTTGATGTTTATTTACCTCTTTATGTTTTATTTGTACGTGTGAGTGTGTGTATTTCTATATCTGTATATTTCAAATAAATTTTTTTATTCGGGAAAATTGATATCCGCTCCATTTCGGAAGAAAATTTACTGGAAAATATTAGCAAATATTTACATATGCGTTAACGATATATATCTAAATTACCTCATGCGTGTGTAGCTCACGTCTTTTTTATTTTACGCAGAAACACCTGAGTAATCAAACGAATTCGTCTTTTACGCGAGGATGTTTTATTTTTAGTTACCTGTAAAGTGGAAATCTCGGAAACGTTAATCTAAGTGTATTGCCTTTATCATTGAATGTAACTAGAGGTAACGCATTATTAAGATTACGTTTTTCACTTGTTTGGGAATCTTCGTTGAATCTCAAAATCAAAGTTATATTTTGAGAGTAGTTTATAAATTGTACCGTTCTGGAGCAATTCAAAATTGGTTTCACTAAGCAACGTATTCGGTAATAATGATGCGAGATTTTTATTCTTGAATTTTATACGACTGCGTTGAAGTTTTATTGTAATTGGAAGTACACGTGGGATTAAGTACTATTTTATCCAACAAAATCTTTCTATTTTAACATGTTTCATTTGTTGGTGTTTTGTTCGCATCGATTGGGTTATAAAGGCTGTCCAAAGGACTTGAATAGACATACGCTGGCCAATAACCGTTCGACATGAAATATTATCCTACTCATTGAAACCCTAAGGTATCAACGACGCTTCAATCGACCTGGCAACAATTTAATCAAGCAAACCGAGTGTTCATGTGAGCATAATCCTAGTTTACCCGCCTATTTACTTAAGAAACAGTGTCTTGTAATAACTCCTATAACCATTCAAATCTAACGCCGTCGCAGTGATACCAACTCTTCGGATCTTGACAACATATTGAGGGGTATTTTAATAATTGCTCTGCTCGGTGATCTGGATTGATAAGTCTTTAGAATGAAACAGCAAACATTTTTTAATTAAAATTCTCTTCATTTTTCAATATAGACTCCTTTTACCTCGATACACTTATTTCAACGTTTTTCCAATTTTATTAAACTTTCTTTAAAATATAATTTATCGTATTCCTTCAAATAAGCGTTCGTTTCGGCTATTATTTCATCATTTGACATAAATCTCTTTCCTTCGAGCCATTTCTACATGTTGCGGGAAGCGCAGTTCGAAACCCAACTCACCAATTTTTGCTGTGTTTTCCATGATGAATGTGATGGTGTTTTATCATGAGTGATCAGCACTTTTTGCTTCGTCAAATGTGGCCATTTTTCCTCAATTTTTTCATTCAAAGTGCTTGATAATGATGCATAATATTCACCTGTGGTGGTTTTACCCTTCCCAAGATACTCGATGAATATTATGCCTTGTACATCCCAAAATACAGTGACCATAACCTTAACAGCTGATGCAACAAATTTGCTTTGTTTGAAGCACTTAAACCAGCTTCTATCATGGTGTTGACTGTTGTTTTGATTCTTCGTGTACGTTGTTGTAAACACGTTCATATGAGTCCATTCACAACAACTTCATAGATTTTTTCGACCAGTTCTGGCATTGTTATCTTTTTGGCCTTCCTGAACGGTCAGCGTCACTTGTACTTGTGTGGCCACGTTTAAATACATTTGCCCAACTATAAACGGTTGCATTTGAACTTACATGTTCATCTAACGCTATTTTCATCTCATCGATGATTTATTTTGGTTTTAAACCTTTTAAATTAAAGTAGTTAATCATTGCACGATATTTATTTTCTTATTAAAAAACTATTCAATCAAAAGTCACAAAGCTTTGACACCTTTCGTTTAGAAGAACTTCATACTTCAGGATAAACAAAATAAGTTGTTGCTAGTGACGCATAGATGTCGTTATTCGAAACATTTATCAATCCAACCTAGAATGCTCAGCGCTTATATCCTGTCCGTAAAAACTCGAGTATCGGTCTACGTCTTACTTATCGGCATTAGTTAAGCAGGAAAGACATCTTAGTAGTTGGGGAGCCTGAGAGAAAGTTTTACCTTCACTGCATATCAGGTTTTACCATCTTTGGCCGATCTGTGCTGAAATTGACACTATCTGCAGTTAGAAGTGCTTTACTCACCAAGATCTCTCTGGTGAGAATATCAGTACTAAAGCGCTCTTGAAAAGGTGGTGCGAAATTCCCGTATTGTTACAGTTTGACCTGGATATTGAATAGATCCTTATAGGTATACTCGTTGCCGTTTCTCTATCCAGAATATGTTGGGCTTTGTGATAAAAGAGGTCCTTCAGTTCTTGAGTGAGTGTGCTTCTGATGGTGCTATTTACATATAAGGCATATGTTTAGAGCACTTTCATCGAAAATTTTAGATTTATCAGAAATAATGGGCTGCACGCTCCATCTTTTACAATTGTTGGTTTTGCAAGAATAAAGCACTAATGGGCTTTCTCAGACCCTTTTTTAATGTTAGGTTGTACCCTGAAACCTAGCTTTGTCACAGTTTTATGTGCAACTTTTGGTCCAATTTGATAGAATGCTAAGCGTGCTTTCTGAGAATGCAATTTTATTTACCAACTAGACGTTAGTAATCTCAACTCCATATAAAACCACTCGGAAGTTGCATCCTTATCAGGGCATTAAAAATAACAATCTTAGGGGCAGTATTCTATGGTGAGCCTCTCCTCAATACTCACGCACAAAAGGATTTCCTTGTAAAACGGGGGGAAATACGCAAAATCAACAAATCACAAATTGTGTTTTGATTAATTTCAGGAACATACTGATGAAAGTAAAAAGGTGCCACATTTGAACGCACTTATAACTATTGCAATAGAGATCCAAGTTGAATCCAGTCCGCGGCTAAACAAATGGATGTAAAAAAACCACATCCCGCAAGTTACAGAGGTTCTATAGTCAAAGAACTTCATCCAAAGAACTTCAGAAAATGCGAAATAAGAAAGAATTATTAAGATATTTAAACGTATAAAGCCAAGAAACGTTAAAGCAAACGGATATCAAACCTAAATAATATCCAAACCAAGTCAAAAGCCATTACTCAATGGCAGTGTACTGGGATGCTCACGGTTAAAAATATAGAATATAAAAAATGAAGTAACGAACTCGTCGCTACGGAAGACAACAGAACGAATAAAACGCCCAGTAACTCAGATTTCACCTATAAGAACAGCAAGAGAAGTTGGGCAAGGAGGAATGAACAAAAAGTAAAATCTCTGCTGATCGCACTATGAAGAGTCCTAATGAGGTACGGGAGAGCGAACAAATTCAAGAAAAATAAAAAACTGAAAATCAAGTAATCACCTTGACCTCTCTTGCAGAAGTGATCAATAAAATGAAAGAAAGGAGTCCAAGTAATTTGCAGGAGTGATAATAATACCCAAGCCAGGAAAAGCACCAGACGAAATAACGTCTAAAAGACCAATCTCCCATTAAAATGAATGAAACCGTCAATTGAAAGTAAAGAACTCATCCCTATACACAATAGATAATGTTCATAGGGTAACGGACATCATAGAAAAAACATTTGAAGAAAAGAGGATCTATTCAACCGATTTCCTTGACGTGGCTCAGGCTTTTGACAATGTCTGACGCGACGATCTATTGCTGAAACTTAATTTTACTACCACAATTTTGTCACCTTGTGGAATCATACATTACAGACAGACATTTTCTTGTTAAATAGGAACAAGAATACTAACAAATTAAAGAGATCAAAGCTGGAGTGCCACAACGGAGTGCCTAAGGACCAGTTCTATACTATAAATGGGTAGATTTAACGATGACACTGCTATCATAACAGTAGGTGACACCGTAGAGGAAGCTTCTAATAATCTTCAAAGTGTGATAGACAGAATTATCGTATGGACGAAGAGACGACATCAAGTTTAATGAACCAAAATCCTCTCCAAAAACCACTATACCAACCGAAAAGTAAACCAAACGCCTATGGTACTAAATAATGTTCCATTACCACATGCTAACTCAGCAAAATAAGCTGCGATATCTACCATGTCAAAAATAAATGTGAAGAGCTCAGACTCAAACACAGAAAAATGTACTGGCTTTTGGGAAGGATATTAAAAACCTTATGAACTTATGGTATTCAGCTGTGGGGTGGTACTATATCGAGTAATTTGAGGGATATTGTTAATTCTCCTTAGCACGAGGTAAGCAAAGCAGCACAGAAGCATGATATGAGGCTCCATATCACCCAAATATCGAAGCCAACCAACTCCTTAACCACCGAGAACTAATAAGAAGCCTAAAAAAATCCATTGTGAACAGACCAGTTTTAACCTTTTTTCATGAAACACAGTAGTGCGAAAAATTAAAAATGTGTTTACCAAAACACATGTAATATCGAGAAAAAAAATTGTAAGAATAATAAAATGTATGAAGAGGCAGGAAAATCGACAATTGCATTCCACAAAGTATGTCTGGGGTGGTAAAAAACGAAAATATGTTTAAAATATTTTCTTGATCTATATAAACAAATTTCAAGAAAATTAATCCAGTTTTAATATTGTATGTGACCATCTTGTCTAATAACGCTTGTATATATTCTACACCAAAGGAGTAATTTTCATCAGCACCAAGCGGTGGGTTTCAGAACTAAAATGCTGGTAGCATGTATTGGTTCACGTCCTTTCAAACGATATGCCACATGATTATATTGGACTGAGCAAAAGGTAACTGCTTCCACATCCACAAAGGTTGTTTTGCGTGTTTGGTTGCTTGAACTAAAAGTATATTATAAACTGCGACCAGCGCCAAAACGGTGGATTTGTGAATTAAATTTATGATAACAAAATTTTGCTTCATTCAAAACTTTTAAACGATATACCATATGATTTTATCAGAATGAGCACAAATCTGCTTGCCATCAGCGCCAAAATGGAAGTTTGTAGTACTAAGGTGGTTCGCCTAAATGTGTGTCATTCTTCAAACCTTTCAATGATATTGTACATGACAGTTACATGTGTTATGATAAATTGATAATTATGTACCAGCGCTAAAACGGTTCATTTGTGAACTAAAGTGCTGATAACACACTTGCTACTTTTTCCAAAACCTTTGAAATTATATGCCACGTGATTATATGAGAATGAGAAAAATGGCAACAGCTTCCCCAGATATTTCAGCTAAATTTGTGACATTCAAGATATTTTCAACGATATATGACGCAGTAAATATTCTACAATTAACGAATAATTTGTCAACTGGGTCAAATCGGCGGCTTTATGTACTAAATAAAGTGGTATAATCAAAAATGTTGCTTTATTCAAGACCTATCAAACTCACCATCCTTTAAAAGCGCCAAATGAGCTCCAAGAACCTTTCAATGATATTGTACATGACAGTTACATGTGTTATGATAAATTGATAATTATGTACCAGCGCTAAAACGGTTCATTTGTGAACTAAAGTGCTGATAACACACTTGCTACTTTTTCCAAAACCTTTGAAATTATATGCCACGTGATTATATGAGAATGAGAAAAATGGCAACAGCTTCCCCAGATATTTCAGCTAAATTTGTGACATTCAAGATATTTTCAACGATATATGACGCAGTAAATATTCTACAATTAACGAATAATTTGTCAACTGGGTCAAATCGGCGGCTTTATGTACTAAATAAAGTGGTATAATCAAAAATGTTGCTTTATTCAAGACCTATCAAACTCACCATCCTTTAAAAGCGCCAAATGAGCTCCAAGAATGGCGAACATTCAAATCGCACAAACGATTATTGAAATATCATCGGTAAGGCATCCAAACGAACGGGCAGTGGGTTTTCTTTGTATGTTTAGACCAAGTTACCTGGTTTTGAACCAAGATCATTTTTTATCAGTTTCATAAGGATTTTAATAATTTGGTCTCACAGATTATGTTCTAAAAAGCCTTTTGCATTTTGGTTGGGTTCTTTGGAGTTCATTCGTGTGCCAAGGTGGCTAATATTTGTCTAAGGTCGGCAGTCAAGATGCCGTTTTCGTGCACTATCCACAGAACAAGGTTGTGGTTGGTTCACAGGGTTTCCGTTATGTTAGCTTCGACGTTTCCCCGGATAACTTGTTCGTTCAATCATGCTACAGTATTTCAACGTGAGATTAGTTGGAATCGCTTATTTTATGTAGAGGATAGGCGGGCCGCATATTTCGCAACTACCAGAAAGTGGTTAATTTTGGTGCCGCGTTTGGTCTTTACATGTAGCTAGAAAAATGCCTTTAGGATACGAAGATGTGTTTAATTTGATTGACCGCAACTCCATAATTTTATTTCCACGTGCCTTTATGGAGATGCGTGTATGAGAAGTATGTGCTGGCTTCCACTAGATTTTATGCCACAACCAGCTCGTTGTTGTTTGATGCACAAGGTGTAGGGGACCGATGGTACCACGGTGAATACTGTCTCTTTGCCAATTTCTACGTTAAAGTCGCCCAAAACAATCTTACATCGTGTTGGGGAATTTTGCTTAAAGCACTTTCGTGGTGGTCGGTAGAAAGTGTCTTTGGCATATTCTGATTTAACCTTCGTTGGGGTATGTACGCTAACAAATGAAATGAGAAATCTGTTGCGAATTGGCGTAAATGATAACTGATCAGAAAATCTACTTCGAACTCGTGTCTAGCAAAGCTGTTGCTTTGGCAGAGTACTCTCTAAATCCGTAGCAACTGTGATCGATGATGTTGTTGTCGATGAGTCTAGTTTATTTTACTGAAATTAGATTGAGCTTACACTGCGATGCCTGATCGAAGAGTTGGTGGAGGCTCCCCATGCGATTTAAGATAAATATGTTTCATGTTCCCAATTTTAAATCATTGTTCTTATTCCGTGTCCGATGTCGTTGTTATAAATCGGAGTTAATTATCCGAGGCCTTTGGTTGACGTGTGGTTGATAGTGTTTTCGAATAATAGCTCGCTGCCTGCTTTTAAATAGCTCCATCCAAACCGACTGTAACTCTGTGGGGGTTATTTTAAAGTTCTCAATTTCCTCCCAGTCGGAAGTCAAGTTGTAATGAACAATTAATGTCAGATTAATATAGATGCATCCCGGTGATCTAGTTAAAAGGAGTTATTTGGAAGATGGCTTGTGCAAGCTCCAGAATGCAGCACATAGAGAATTTTGCTAATGTCAATGATTTGTTATGTTGAATTTATATAACCAGACTTGGTATGCTTCTTTGAGTTCGCCTTCGATTGGTAGCTTGCATAGTTTAATAATTGGCCTTTTATATGTTGCGTCTTGGCATTCACTATGGTGACTCGAACCAAATCATCTTTTCCAGAATCATCTTTCTTAAGAACCCGTCCCAACATCCACTATGAGACACCTGGCTGTGTAATGTTATTAATTACAAATTGTCGGTCATATGCCATTTTGTTTTTAATCCCACGGATTCCACGTCCACACCTGGTCCGTCTCATGGTGGTGCTTTATGTGTATTAGCAACTAAGAAGAGCTCTCGAGCTATTGCTGCTAAATCAGAGGCGTCATTTGTGAGTGGTGTTAAAGGCCACTTGGAGTTAAGACACGCTTCAATTTGAGTTGTAACCATATACAGTTCCTTTAATGTTAAGGTTGATTGACCAGTAATTATCTGGCGATGAAATTTCACTGATTTTATTCCTGCTTTCCAGATACCTCCGAAATGGAGAATGTGGTGAAAGATGAAGTGCCTGTTGATTCCATTAATGGTTAACATAGATGCAATGTGACTTGGCAATGTTGTTATGGCTGTCTGATAGTTAATTTTTAAAACGGCGTTTGCTTCGATAAAGTAAGTTCCATGTCGAAGAAAATATCAGTATACAATCCTCGCCTTGAAACGAATCGATTGTACTTCTTCCTTTGGTTGTTCGTAATTAGTTGGAGCTGACATAGTCGATCGCTGGTTTGGCAAATGGTTTGGAGCCATAATAAGATAATAATAAAGTGGCCGAAGCACTTCCTGCTCTAGCTGAGATGAGTCGGCCCATGAGTTTTGCACGCCGATAGGGGCAAAACGAAAATTTCCTTTTGCATCCTGCCCCTTTTTTCATGTTCGAACCCGGTTCCCGATCCAAACGCCAAAGCTTTAGCCACTATGCCATTTTGGTCGGTAGAGTCGCCGATCGAATTTGGCCAAACCTGATTAAGAAATTGTCTCGTTAAATCAGTACGGTCAAATTCCAAAAGCATGTATAATGGGACAAAATTCGTAATAGAATACCAATTCCATACAAGAACCTAAGAATTTCTTTCGAAATACGGGAAATCGATATCTTGATTTTAATTTTCCGGATTTTGACAACTAGGTTTTGAAATCGAGATTCAAAGGTAACTCCAGCAGTCGAAAATTATGTGAAGAAAATATTGTGATATTTCCTCAATGGAGAACTATTTTTGCTCGTTTTTAAATCAACTATTTTCATTGAAGGCTCTGAATCTGGAGAGAGTACTGCTAAACCTAGGACAGAAGTATTTTAAGAACAAACGTTGGAATGGAACACTATATTGTGCCTTCGTCTTAATTGACTCACAAAAACTGTAAGATTTAATGTCCAAGTACATTTTTGAAACCCACATAAAAACATGTTACCATTTTACTTTACCACAAGCTACAATAAAAACAAGAATTTTTAATTATGACGAAAACGGAAAAGTTATTTCCTTATTTATTCATAAAACTGTAAAACGAATAAATTATACGTTACAAAGGAAAGTTTATTTTATGAGTAGCAAAGAAAATCTTCCCACACAAGAATACTACTGTATAAGAAGCTAATAAAATTTTCCAAGAAACTCGGATATAAAAATATCAATCTAATCCTGAAAAATGTTTCGATATCTAGCAAATACCGAACGGATTTAATATCGTACATTTTTTATGATACCTTATAAAATATTTCCTCATTATTATTTGAGGCATGTTCCACTTACCATCTACATGCTACAAATAGTATGCGAGTATCACAATATTAAATCTATTTTCAAAGATTTCCCGTGCTGCCAATGGTGCACTCCTCACTTGTATTTTTTATTACAATTTCAATCGATCGAATAGTCTAGTCTAAATTTTTACGCTTACGCGGTAACTAGCTCATAGTTACCTAGCAGTTTTTTAAATTGAAACACTTACGATTGTTATAATTTATGCCTGTCACCAAAAGTGTCAATTTTATTTTGTCATTTAATTGAGTTTTACATTTAACAACAATATACGTTAAAATATTACCGCCTTAATTACCAACAATCAAACTTTCATGCTATCATGACCTTTTTTGGTAAAACCTGTTAAGCCAATTTTTATTTAAACACGCGAATAAAAAATATAACAAAAAAATCTTAATTTTATTAATTTGGCGAGAAACAAATTAAAATTTCACCCCATTACATCCCACCACTGGATTCGTTACGAAAAACAATTCAACTTGTGTACGTAATTAGTCAAATTTTAATAAAAACAAAACTTTTTCATTTAACCAGTCTGATATTTTCACTCATCTACTCCCTGGCGACCCTTTTCTCCTTCCACCCAGAAATGTGTATTAATTAGCCGGGTGGGTAACTCAATGCACAAAAACAATGGGATAAAAATTAAAAGAAAACGAAGAATGGACTCATTTTATATATTTCGTATCCTTTCCTAATTGAAAGGATTACATTTATTTAGACAAAAAAAAAATAAAGAAAATCCGGAAATTAATTTTTAAAATATTAGGAATAAAAACTAAATTAATTCATGAATAGATAAAAGGAATTCATGCAAAGGAAATTCAATTTTGTATTTTGTATTTTGCGTTGCTGCGGATACGATTTTATTGCACAAATCATATAAAATATCTTAAGCCATTTCAAATAAGGACAAATCTTAATTACTCAACAACGTTGCTGCTGGATTCATCTCGTCTCGATGGGGAAACACAAAATGTCCGCCAGCCTTTTTATTTGATATACAACATCTGAATAACAATGTCTTAATTTTTTATATTTTGTTCTCTTATTTTTTTTTTTTTTTGTTGTTTGCGGGTTGGTTTTTGCTGCTGACCATGTTGTAATGATAAGAAAACAGTTGTTAGATGTTGTTTCTTGCATGTTAAAATAACAACGTGGGTGTTATGACTATAGTCTGGATGTATTCGATTTTTTCTTGTAACATAAAATTTTTTTTTGCCTTAGACCTTACTACATCTGCTGGGTTAAGATGTAAAAAATTATAATCCACTTGCAAGTGAACAATAGGATTTTAAAAATATTATGTAGTCAATATAATTATTCTGCTTCAGGATTACCTTTTAAATTATAGAACGGATAATATTTACCGCACCAAACTTAACAAAGTTTATTGGTAGTGTTTCGGTTATGTTGGGAATAAAAATAATCCCAGTTGATCAATAAAACAAGTAATTCTCGTACAATATTCCATTCACAATCATAATATTAATTTTTTTATTTTGAATAATCAATGAACATGATAAACACGATCATAACTTGAAATTTATTGTAATTGATTAAGTACAATGTTACATTGATTGATCCGCAATTACCATTGTGAATTGGTAAATATAATTTAGAGAATACACTATCGGTAATATAAAGCATACGGCTACTGTCCGGTAGATGCCACTGTGTCAGGGTGGTGTTCTATCGTCCATGTAATCGAATAATACAAAAATCAAGAAACGTTATGTTCGATTTTAATCAATCTGGTAAGGTGGGCCAGATCAAATACTCGGGTCTTACTCGAGGTTAATTTAGGATGAGGATGGTATACTGTTAAAGTTAGCTGACATGCTCTAGCCGAAAAATGACGATAATGCAGATTTGGTATTTGTCAGATAAGTATTTGGGATGTTAAACATTAATTTCATTTTAAAACAAAAATGTTGATTTTGTTCCATTAACGTATATTATTCGAAATTAAACTATTTTATTAAATTCATTAAAACTATAATATAAAACTATTTTATTTTTGAGAAAACTCGTTGGAATATCAAGCAAAACTTGCAAAATTCTAAAAATTAAACATTTTATCTAACATGGCTGGTAATCAATTCAAATATAAGGTATCAGTAATAGTTATCTCTAGAAAACAATTTAAATCATATTTCATGTGGAAAACCGGGGAAAACTCGGCCGAATACGTACATACAAAATTTGAAAATTTCTACAAAATTACCGTTTAAAGAGTCATGGCTAGAAATAGCCATTTAAATGAAAGGTTGTTACGAGTTGGTTCAAAAACCTCTCTGCATATTCTTTTAAATATACAGAGGCCTCTTTCACGGTGATTTAGACGACTAGATCTCAGGGTTTTTGAACCGTGGAACAGGGCCAGCTTGCAACTATGGAACCGACACGAAATGAGACCCCCTTCCCATCATACCAAACCGAGAGAAATTTAGTTATTAATTTTATCACAATAAACAAAAAAAACATAAATAGGTAACATAATCAGGACAATAACGGAAGAATAAATCGAGGCCGAGGAGAGAGAAATAAAATAAAACCGAATCCAAAACGTGAAAATCGTTAAATTCGTTAAACGTGAAAATTCCGAACTAAAGGGAAAAGAAAAAAAAATCGCACAAAAATGGTCGCTAACTTGAATACTTACGTACGAAATAAAACAAAAATAATTTGATCAAAATGGACGCTGAAAGTGAACATTAATACAGCGAAACCAATGTGCACCTCCTCGCGCGTGCAACACAACCGCTATGGCGCTCGATTACACCAAAATATATTGAATACAATTTAACAAATTTGAATAGAAGAAAAATCAATTAGAAATTGAAAATAAAAATTGAAATTTAAAATTGAAATTGGAAAAATTTAAAATTTCGATTCAAGAAAAATAAATAAAAACAGAAAACAAAAAAAAATCGGTACCTTTTGACCTCATTAAGGTCGACCTTGAGGGTTACGGTGTCCTGAATTGGCGAAATGGGTTGGGCGTCTTCCCACCTTTACTCGAAAATAATGTTGGGCGACTCTCCGCCCCGAACCATAAATATCATTGGGCGTCTCCCCGCGTTAAAAAAAATGCGGCTGGCCACCCGTAACCGCGAATATCGTTGGGCGTCTGTCCGCCGTTAACCGTAAATATCGTTGGGCGTAAACCAAAAATGAGAATGGCCGCGTTGTTGGCCACACGTAAAATGTGACGATAGAAAATATTTAATGTTTAATAAACGGGTTTCCGCACGGCCGGCTCAAATTAATTTTGGTGCACGACCAACTCAGATTAAACAAAACAACAACCACCAAATAACAAACTGCCGTAAATAAGAACTCTTCGTAAAGGCGCAGCTTAAGTTGTTATCCTTGAATTTAAACCGATTATTCCAACTTAAACTCACAACCAAATTTCAATTGGATAGTAATCACTTCATACAAAATAAATGTTTTCAACACTGTAGATCCCACGCGGAATTTTTCGTTCTTCTCGTCTAACCAACTAATTTCCACTTTTCAATAAAACTCAAATTGCACTTTTAACTTTTTAAATTGCTACAAAAAAACTCAATCTCAAATATAATTTTTAAACATTTAATTTATTGGTAACAAAAAGCCAACTCAAAAAACAAATTTACAATTTTCTTTATTAAGGTCAAGCCAAAAACTGCACTAGACTATCTAACTCAAAATTCAAAATGTTTCCACTTAATTGGATTACATTCCAAAATAGACTTCTTCTGAAATCCAAAACTATACTAAAACACTTCGCGCACCAAAAAAACATCTGGAAGAATATTTTGTTCGTTGGTGTTTTTTGGTTTTGTTTTCGTGCGCGTCACTCAACAAAACGAGAAAACACAACAAAAATATTTCTCTGTATCTCTGCCGGTCGCTCACAAGCACAAGGTGTACACATTGGCCTCGCTCTACAACATTCATTCGACATTTACATGAACACTGGATGTGGAAAAAAACACAAACCAAAATATTAAGGCCAATTTCCGTAGAAACAAACGAGGTTAGTAGTAATACCATAGAACAGATGGTAATGCCGTCAATAAAAGGCATCATTCATTCAATGACCATGGAACTAAAAATTCAAAAAGAACAAAGGAAAGTAAATAATGTTATGACCCCTCAAGGTATCGTAACAAGGTCTTAAAGACGTTCATACCTAAAAAAAATTGTAGGTAAATTTTGGGGACATATAAATCCATAATTTTTACATTTTACATGGTTACAATCATTCGCTTTGGCTCAAATATGCGCCGTTTCTTGATAACTCGTTACCATTTAGAGGGGAATTTCATTATGCTGCCTTTTCAAAACGTCTTGTCCCTATTAGCAAAAAACTGAGATAGCTAGTTTTCACAAGCATCTCTTGAGGCCATTTTTACACCACCAAGAGCGTTTCCATGGACAAAAACAGATGAAAATCGTTTGGTACCAGGTCCGAAATATAAGATGAATGCTTAATAATCTCACAACCAAGCTCCCGAAGCTTCTGGGGGGTCATCATAAACGTGTGTTGTCCTGGTGGAACACGACCCCTCCCCTATTGGTTAATCCTTGCCGCTTCTAATCAATTGCTTCCTTCAGTTGGTTCAATTGCTGGCATTAGAGGTCCAATTGAGCGTCTGGCCATTGGGCAGTAGCTCAAAGTAGATGATTTCCCCCCAATCCCATCAAACAAACAGCTTAACCTTCCTGACTGTCAATCATGGTTTGCCACCGCTTGGGCCGCTACACCGCCCTTCGTCCTTGATCGTTTCACCAGACACTATCCGCTTTAGAAATGGCTCGGTTTCGTTCCGTTTGGCCAAGGATTCGCTTCATCAAGTTTGTTTGCGTCAATTCATGCGGTAGCAAAACATCGAGGTTCTTTCTGAAGCGAGCCTCATGCAAATGGTTTAGAACTGTTTTGTGTGCGATCTTCAGCTCCTGAGCGATGCTACAACAGCTCGCATGTCGACCTACTTCGATAATTTCCAAGATTTTATTGACATTTTCGACGATAGGCCTTCCAGTGCGTGATGCATTTTTCATATCGAAATTACCGAAACGGAATCGACGAAATCAAAATTTCGCATGATTTGCTGTGACAGTATCGGGACCATAGACACCGTTCACAATTTCAGCCGCCTGACTTGTGTTTTCGCCCTTATCGAAGCAAAATTTTAAATATAGCGAATTTTCTCGACTCGCTATAACTCACAACTGAATCGATCAATCACAACAATGACAAAGGAATATTTTTAGTACATGAGTTCCTCTTCTCAACGACTATAAGTTTGGTCCACTCCGATAAATACATCACGAGATATATGCCATTAAAGCCATTTAGTGAAAAAATAGTGGATTTATTTTGCCCCAACCCATTATTTGAAAATTTCTAAAAATTGGCCGTTTAAAGTGTCATGGCTGGGAAAGGATTTAAATAAAATATCTTTACGATGGTCTCATATGGAAATAATTTCAGATCAGTTTTCATGTGGGGAGTCCGGGAAAATTTGTTCCGTATAAAAATTTTCTATTCCAATAGTTTTACTTGATTTTAAGAAAAAACGATATCAATATTTATAATACAAACAAATTTATTTTCGACATTAAATTTGCATCTGCATTATCGATATTTTTCTTAGATTTAATCTGCATTATGACATTTTTTCGGCTGCCAACCAACATGCAATTCGACCTGAAATTTTCTTACGAGGGTAACTATCACTAAGGCTTTTCATTTTAATCCTTTTCCTGCCATGACACTATAAACGTTCAATTGTTGGAAGTTATCAAACTTTGTCTGCGCGGGATTTTTCGACTGGGTTTTCGATAAACAAGTTACCGTCAATTGTCGGCCGTCATTTCCGTTTGATTAGTTTGAATCTGCATTATCGTCATTTTTCTGCTGGAAATTTTCGGCTAACTTTAATAGTGTGAGGATGGTTATGAAATGCAAATATATATGTGGTGCGCTCATCAATTTCCAAAATAAAGAATATAATTTTTTATGGTGGCACTACAAATAGTTAAGGATAATTAACGTAGAAGTTTATTTTATTATTTTGTTCATCCATTGTATTCACTTTTATTTATATGCAACCATTTTACTAGTTTTAGAAACCGTCAGATTTAGTTGAGTACTCGAGAAAATAAAGACGTGAAATTCGATTGCAAACTTTTGTTTTTTTAAATTCACGTAGTTTTTGGTTCCCAGCATCTACCTGCAGCATCGCCAACAAACAAAAATATAATACGGTTTTAACAGCTCTCGACCCGTCAATGCGAAGAAAATTATGCGGAACTATCAGCGCCGCGCCAGATTAACGAAAATTCGAATATATCAATGAAAAATTAATTGGATATTTTGCTGAAATCCGGCCGGGACGACCCACCGGTTATTATTCGAAATGCCAGTGCGTGGCATGAAATCTAGTCTGTCAACTTTTCACGAAATGCGCCGAGTACCCAGGAATTCAGTCAGTGACAGGACAGGGTTCAACGTTTACACGAACATGTACGAGCGGCCGTAGCTGCTTCCTCCGGATCAGTAGAATAATTTACTAAGATTTTATACGCAATTTCGACCTGTTGACTATTGATTTAAATGGGGGTTGTTTGGTAAATAATATAACTAAAGTGTCGACAACTTATGTTTTTCATCGTTTCCAAACAGCGGAATTTAAACTCTTCAATCAATAATCACGTCGTGCTGATCGAAGATTAGACTCAGGAAAGTTAGCCGCTACAAGACACGAGTTCGAATATTTAATGAGAATGGCTAATTGCGGTCCGTCATCCAGTAACTGGGCAAGTCTCTTACACATGATCCGATGTAAAATGGCGCCATGCTGTGACTACCGTGCTTTAAATACTCAAACGGTGCCTGATAGCCAATACCTTATAATCTCGATTGCATGAGTATTCTTAGTGGAGAAACAATATTCAGTTAATTAGATTTACAAAAAGCATTTCATCAGGTTCCAATTATTCCGAACGGCATTCCAAAAACAGCCCTCACTACTACATTTGGTTTGTACGAGTTTATGTTTCTGACATTTGGCTTTTGCAATGCGCGCCAAATGTTCCAACGATTAATAAATTGAAGCCACCTTAAATTCGTTTTCCCGTATTTGGATGACATTTTAATCGAGCGCCTCCGGAAAAATATACTAACTATCAATGTGACTAAAGGAACTAAAAACCTTCCTAGCGATGATAAATGATTATCGGAAATTTATTAAGAAAGCATTAGAGCCAAAATCGCACTCCATTGGACGATAAAATGGAATTTTAACAACCACAAAACTATATTGACCTGCACCGATGAAGCAAACGAAGCACATTTTCGAAGAAGTTGACCGATACCAAACAAAAACACATTTCGTATAATCGAGAACTTTTGGCAATGTATTTAAGTGTCAAACATTTTCGATACATGTTGAGGAAAGAGAATATAACCTTCTGTCAAAGATTCCGGAAATCGAGACATTTATGATTATTCATGGAACATGAAATAGACGATGAATTTACCGAAATCCGTCAAGGTACTACAACTTCTCTAATTTTAACAAAAATTCTATCCCCGGTTCTAACGAGATGATCTGGTGTGATTCATCAACTGATAGCATCGACTCATAAGCTTTCCAGGCATAAAAGCTACTAATCTAACTGAACGATATGTGTGGCCAATCGTACAAAAAGATATTACAAATTGTGTGCGAAGTTGTGTACAATGCCAACGCTCCACAGTACATCGTCACACTAAAACATCGATAAACAAATACATACCGGCAGATCGACGATTTAGCCACATCAACATAGATCTCATTGGACCATTACCATTACAACAAGGCTATCGGTATTCCGATTCCGTTAAGTGATATGCCAGCAGAATCAGTCGTTCGTGGATTTTTGGGCTGTTGGAACGCACGTTTTGGACCCCCAGAATATTCCACAACTGGCCAGAGAAATTTATAACATCATTGGAGCTCAATCATTGCATTGAAACACGATGCATGAGTTGGCAACTTACCAATCATAATGTTAGGTTTACGAGTATCGTTTAGTCTTGTTTACAATGCCAGCTAAATTAGTCTATGGTACGACATTACGTATTCCAGGTGAATTCCTCGACATACAAAAATGAAGCGAGAATCAAAACGAAGTATTAGTTAACTTACGCAAATCAATGGCAAATCTAAATCCGAGCAGTCCGTCATTCCACATTCAACCGACCTCTTATACCAGAAACATATCTGGAGCCATCCCCATCACCACCTTATGAAGAACCCTTCCGGGTACTTAAAAGAACGCCAGAAGTTCATACAATCAACATGAACAATCGCATCGTCAATGTGTCTGTTGATCGACCTAAACGATAGTACACAAACAAATGATAGTACACAAACAACGAATCAGCAAACGAGTACCAGTCAGCAGTTGCCACAGCCATCGCCAGCAAGGAATCGACCGAAGTGGAAAGTTCAACTACCCCAACGCTATTGCTAAAAATGGTAGTGCTGTTGTGACCTCAACGGATGTTTATGAAAACGATATTATTGTCCGCGGAGGAAAAACTGCAGAATAACATCTAGCTAACGTCGAGAAAGTGTTTTTGAAACTACAGAAAGCCAACTTATGCATAAATATTGATCAGAGTTCTTAAAAACGGAAACGGAATTTCTGGGTTTTCTCATATCAAACAAGGGCATCAAGCTGGACAAAAAAAAATATTGGCTATTCAAAACATCAAGAAATCTGTGAATCCTTCCTGGGGCTCGCATCATATTATAGGCAATTTATCCGAAACTTTGCACTCATAGCTAAATCGTTAACCAACTTAACGACAGGAGAAAATGCGCAAATCAAAGCATCGCAATCCAAAAACATGAAGATTGACCTGACCCAGAAAGAGTTAGAAACGTTTCGCTATATCAAAGATCGCCTGTCTTCAACGGAGATATTGATTTCTCCAAATTTTATCCTTTTCTACTAACTACTGACGCTTCCTTGTCCACTATTGGTCCTGTATTATCTGAAGGAGATATCGGGAAAGAACGGCAATTACCTATATCTCCAGGTCACTGAATAAGGCCGAAGAAAAGTATGCATCAAATGAAATAATATGGGCACTGAATAACCTTCGCAACTACTTATATGGGGCTTGGAAAATCAAAATTCTGACAAAACAACAATGCCAAGTTAAAGTAGCTGACGCCCTATCAAGACTGGAGCTTGTAGCGAACACATTCTCCGCCACTTGAAGTATTTACTGTGTGGAAGAGGATTTTACCAACTTAATTCGATACTGTGTTGCACCCATCAATGTCTTCAAGAACTAACTGATCTTTCAGAAGAGCCCCATACGTCTTACTACAGACGATATATTAGTTTGCTGTAGATAAACAAACTGTTCTAAAAACGAATTGCATCCAACCGACATCACCGGAATCAAAATATCAGAGAGGTTTGTATATTCAAACAATTTTTCTAGTTTCAAAATACGCCTAACGCAAAAAGTCGTTCAAGGCGTTCAGAACGAAGTAAATAAATCCTCCATCATAAAGGAAAAACATAAGCGGGCACACAGAAACCACATGGAAAGCGTAAGCAAAATTTGGAACACTACTGTTTTCCAAGGATGGCCAGTTTGATTTCAAATACACTCAAACCTGCTATACCTGCAACACAAATAAATACGATCGACATTCTCATCGTGTTGCTCCCCAAGAAACACCTATTTCAACATTCTCTGCGGAAATTCTTCATTTGGACATAATGAAAATCAAAAAGGAAAAATGTTTTCCCTGTGTGGATAAATTTTCAAAGTTCGTAAAATTGTTTCACATTAACAATAAATCACTTTTGCATGTACGGGATAAAATCATAAAGGCGCTTCATTATTTCACTGTACCTCGTATATACTTGTGATGTATAATGTGAGAAGCTTTGCGGGTCCTATCGTAACAGACTACTTAAAAACCTTAGGTATCCAAATTTATCAAACACATTTATTAAATGGAGCTATCCGAGGGACTTCATTCTGTCTACAAAGAAACTGTGGATCGCAACGGAAATCTAATGGCATCTTTTTGCAGGTTTCAAGACAAAAGATCACGAGGATCTGGTCGAGAGGCTTCCCTAAAATCAGTATCCACCATTACAACAAAAATAGTAAGAGAGTCGGTCCGAAAACCTATGAAGCTGGCGACACCATTTATGCGGCAGTCAAAGAAATCCAACGAAAAGATAAGCCAAAATTCCTTCCAGAAACAGTGGCACAAGACAAAAATGTCACTGTAAAACTACTTCACGAAGACGCATCCATAAAACACAAATCAAAAACCTACACCACTAACTTTCCATTATTACTACGATACTTATAACAAGCATTCCCTCTCTTCTTTTCTAGTATTTGGCTCTGGTGTTTTACTATGCCACTGAGTATCTATGAGTACAACACTTCACCCCTAACAATAAAATCAGGAAATGGACGAATAATCCAGTTTCAATTTCAATTTAATATTTTCGCAATACGCGAGACGGTCGAAATCTAAAATTTCACTCTCTTAAGTAAGGAAGTGAAGATATTCCAAGTTTTACCCTCCGTATTACGCACGAACATCACCGAAAATGACTTCAATATCGTTTCCGGATACTTATACCATCTGTATCTTGATAACATAGGGCAATTACAGGAGCTATTCAACGAACACAAGGAAGCGGTCGCCATTGACAGTAGGATCATTGTTTGTGGCTTGGTTTTTTATTTTACCCGGGCATAGAATGCGACTGCTGTATTTTCAAAAACCAACTGTCAGGGGAATTTCCCACTCATCAACCTGGAATTCAACCCATCTGGTTAAATTTTTGATCCACGGTACATCAGTAATGTTACATCAGCACAACGTACCTAGCGAGACAAGCGAAGACCCAATTTATTGATTCAACACAAATGTATTGCCTCTCTAAGTGTAACATAAAAAGAATTTCATAGGATAAGAATTTCTTTATATATTTTATGCAAATTAAGATAATTTTAATTTTCACATAAATTTGGATTTTGAGTAATAAAGTTTTTTTTTTTGTTTCGAATTCTAACCGAATTCCTAGCTTAGATAATTCTCGTCTCGTATACTAATTTTCAATTGGAAAACTCATCATCAAGTAAATAGTTCTTCAACAGACGTAAATGCTAATCAATCGATAAATCCGGCTCCTTGCGAGTTTATAATATCGTCGAAACCTAAATCAATACGTCACGGATACATAAAAAACCAAAAGTACAAATACAACAGGAACAAAAAATTGATAACGGATCGGATATGAATATCCTGTGGAGAGAAAGAAGAAAAATATTTTATTTTTAAAATAAATTTTCAATAAAATCCAAACCCATTGAGATGTTTATTTGGTTGGTTCAATATTACATTTATTTATTTATTTATCTAAACTTAAAAATTAATAAAATATTTACTTAGATACATATACGTACGAGTGTGTACATACGAGTATATACGAGTACCAGGGAAAGTTAAAAGGAAAGGAAATCCTTTTTTATACTTTTTACTTTGTTTTACATATTTACATACAAGGCCGTTTATGGGATAATCAATTTTCTGATTTGCGGGTGGAAGTCAATGATGCGGGTGTGGGCTGGAATAATGTACATATGGAATGTGTGAAAAAACAGGTATTTTTCTCACCTGTCGCACCACATCAAAATATTTTGAATTATATTAGTTCATAAAATTCAATAATAATTATCTCGGTTTAGCAATTCATGTTAGCTAAGTGCACTAAGCTAATCTAACACGGAAAAAAAGAAAATATTTGCGTATTATTACTTGAGAGTGCTTTCAACCATCTATATTTACGTTTTACCTTAAATAAATAATCTCTGAGGTAACGGACCTTGATTTAGCCAAAACAAGAAAGAACGTAACAAATTTGTTTATCCAACAAAAGCTCGTCATAATATCTTTGCTAGGTAGTCAACCATCCTTTTTACATAAAAAGTTGCCGAGCAATTAAAATCGCAATTATTTTTTATCGTCAGCATTAAAATGATTCAATGAACTGGTCCCGGTTCTCTTTTCTTGTCTCCCGCCAAGCTGATGGTACTTTATATTTATAACAAAACTTTCTTCAATAATATTGAGTCGAACATTTGGAAAAGCTTCATGAAAACGTATACAACCAGATAAATACCACTGGTCCATAAAAGCAACAAAAGCAAGCAACAAAAACAAAAAGGTAAAAAGCATTTATTTCTTTAATTTTCGTTTTTATCTCTGTTAACCACAAAACCTATTATACGTATGATCTAGATACGAAGAAGAAGAAAAACTAAACGAAAAAAAAAATCAAAATGAGCTTTTTTCACTTGTCTGCTGTCTTATCGTCATCGTCTTAGTCAAAATCATCGCCTTCATCGTGTTATGTATGTATAAGAACCAAAACGAAATAAATATAAAAAAAACTTTTGGTGTATACTGATGGACGAACACAAAGACGTTAATTAATCCAAAGTCGTTATCACATAATAAGAGCATCGTTCGTTGGTAATTTGGTTTAATTTTCGAACGATGTTATCATCATGGTCCAATAAGGGGTTAAAAGGTGGATACATATATTACAATTTCGATATTGGATGTTGTGATTTTATTACTGATTGAATGATAACATTTGTCTTATTATTTTTTTTTTAATTTCAGGTAAGATGCTTGAACGTTGTACTTGTATAATAAGGTCGAAAACGTAAGTAGACAATTCGTTTTAAATCCTGATAAAATGAAAGATTGGCATGATCTTGGTTGTTACATTTGGCATATCTTATACAAAGTTGGTCTCGCAAATTTTGATTTGTATAATTATTTCCTGTTTACTTCCGATTTTTTATAGCTTTGGGCCTCTTTAACTGTATCCGTGCGCAGAATATGTATTATGATCTAGATTAATCCAATCGTTCTTCTCGATCCAGACTAGGGATTAGTTTTATTTTGTGGATTAGTCCAGCAATCATATATACGAACAAAAGAAAATACCGAGTGCGCCATCTTTTATGTTGCTATGTAAACATTGAAATAACTTTGAAAAAATAACCAATGTCTATCTATGATATATTTTCATTTAATTTGGTCCTTTGCAATTTATTTGGACTAGTTTTTGAATACAACATCAATTAAATGGCCGCCTTTATTGGTCAAAGCAAAATGTGGCATTACCTTTTCGAGCATCTCGGGTGGTATAGCGATGATTTCGGCACGAATGTTTGCCTTGAGCCCGTCAATGGTCAGAGGCTTCTTGTCGCACACTTCGCTATTCAAATAACCCCACAAAGGGTACGGACTTCTTCGGAGAAGAAGATGTCGCCTCTTTTTGACATCTGACGTCCGGGGAATTTTCGTTGCAGAAACTGAATTGTTTCATTTGCAGTGTGGCATGTCACACCGTCTTCACGCATTTGCGGGCAGACAAAATGAGCCAACATCCACCAATATTGATTGACTGTTTCGTGTTCTCTGAAAAAAATATGGCCCAATGATGGTTTTGGCGCAAACGCCGGCCCAAACAGTCACTTTTTGGTTCTGCAATGGCGTTTCGTGGATCTCGTGTGGATTCTCCGTTCCCCAAATGCGGCAGTTTTACTTATTAACGCCGCTAGAGAGTATGAAATTGGCCTTGTTGGTCATCAAAATTTGCTCCCAAAAATCAGGTTCAGTGTTAACCGTTCGACCAACTGTTTGGCCGTATTCCAAGCGACGTGGATGGTCTATCGGCAATATTATTTATGTTAATTGGATGTTATACGGATTACAAATGCAAACCATCCTTGAAAATGCACCGCAAAGTGATTCCACTGGCGCCAAAAAGCTGAGCGCTGCGCCGATAAGACACTTTTGGGTTCTGGGCAACGCTCTCTCTGACCGCTTTAACCAGTTCATTGGAACGTCTTGATCGTTGATGAACGGTATATTCACGATCTCTCACTGTCTCGTGCTGAACAAAATTCAAACGAAGAATAGTGTTTTCAGACGGTACCTGTCGACTATTCTCAATTTACAGCGTCACTATTTCTGCGCGTTGTTTCAGTGTGAAGCGATTCATGGTTAAAATTGTACTGAATTGAGGTTTCAAAAGCTAATCAAGTCAGTCGGTTGACAAATGTCACAGTTATTCAATGTTTACATGCCGACATAAAAAATGGCGCACCCTGTATTATGAAAAATTAACAAATATAAATTTCTAGAATCACCTAAAAGTTTACTACAAGTAATCTTGCATAAATTCAGGGATTTATCAGAGATCAATAAATGTCACGGGCATATTCAGCGCGAAAAAATCGATAGCAACAATAAACTATCACCATCGAGAGAATTTTCTATTCCAATCCGAAAACATATTACTATCGTGACAGTAAAAAGTATCATGATACCATATCGTGACATTTACAACATTCAGTCCAAAATTTCAAAAATTACTTTTGTGTATTTTAAGTTATCCTTCAATTGCTGGGAAGCTTAGACAGCCCTAACCTCAGATGAAAAGGACCTCCAGGAAGCTAGTCGTTTGGTTTTGGTTACAAACTGAGAGATTTTTAGAAAAACTATTTGGATTTATTAGAATATAGTTGTTTGAATCTAACCTCACAGGCAATTCACGAGCACGTGACATACACCGCCAGGATCGTTGACGTTTCGACTACAAACTCGAGAGCTTTTCAGAAAAATTCTATCTGAGATATAATTTGGATAAAGTCGTTTGAAACTCGCTTCACAGGAAATTCACGAGCACTAGACGTATACCACCGGATTTGTTGAAGTTTTGGGTACAAACTGAGAGATTTTCAAGAAATATCTATCTGGATATGGTCGTTTGAATCTCGCCTCAGAACGAATTTTTCTGGAAATATCTCAGTTTTGTAATCAAAACTTCAGAAAATCCTGTGGTATCCGTCAAGGGCTTAATTTCTCAATTCTCAATTTTATTGTCAATTAGATTATTGAGGGAGGGGAGGGGGGTGGGGTTTTATGTAAAGTATGAAATAGCACATCGGGCAAATAATCTACACTGCTTTGCTGGCACGTACGCACACTTTTGTCGAAATTTTCCATGGTCTTTTTACATAAATGTGGCTGAATTTCATTGATGCAGCGTTAAATCTCCTTTCCTACGACCAGGAAATGTCTTGTGCAGTAATTGGATTGTTTCACTGGCTGTATGACACGTCGCATCGTCTTGTTGAAACCACATGTCGTTCACATCAATTTAGACCAATTTGGGCAGAAAGAATTCGGTTATCATGTCGTGATATCGAGCATCAGTATCAGTAACTTTTTCAAAAGTCCCTTTTTCATGGGTTTCATTTCTCTTAACCCCAAATACGGCAATTTTAACGATTAACGAAGCCATCAAGGTGAAAATGAGCTTCGTCTCATTTGCTCCAAAAATCAGCATTCCCATTATTTTTGAAATATTGTTCAACAATAAAACCGTGTTGTTCTTTCATGTAGTGCTGCATGTTGATTAACCCTAAACTGTCAGCTGTCAAACGGTTTTCTTTTTTTGGTTGCAAACACTTAGATTTTG
The DNA here is from genome assembly GCA_963691935.1 of Nephrotoma guestfalica. Lineage (NCBI taxonomy): Eukaryota > Metazoa > Arthropoda > Insecta > Diptera > Tipulidae > Nephrotoma > Nephrotoma guestfalica. The sequence continues at coordinate 234,409,187 of OY829915.1, read as the reverse complement.
TGTGGCTTTGATGAGGTTATGGGATGAAATTTTGATTTTTTCCGTTTTGATTTTTTCGATATTTCGTAATAAAATCGTTTCCAATTTTACATTTTGCTAGGCGGACAATGACCCTAAGTAGAATTGACCATGTAGAATTTGTTCGATATTTTAACTTCAAATTCGCTCGTAATTCGAGATTTTGTCGATGTTCATCGGTCGGTTGCTGCTCAATTCTATTTGTGAATATTTACCTGCTTCGTTTATTTCAACAGCAGCGTTAAGTAAATGTGCTTTACCATGTTGTCGATTTAATTTGTAACTTTTTGTTGGTTAAACCATCAATAAACAAAGGGAAGCATTTGATACTATCGTATTCAACATGCTCTTTGAATGAAACTCTTGTATTTGTTATGATGCCTACATATTTTATGCAAGCTTTGGAAGTAACCTGAGAATTGCCCACCTGAATCGAAATTGTTGTTCATATTTTCTGCTTGTCATTAATACTGCCTCGATGCGCCTTTATACTGAGTAACTGCAAGCTGACGTTAATAGTTGCTGAATAGTTGGCCTCCTGTAATGTACATAGTTTATACCTCTTTATACAACTTGCATATATCCTCGGTCCATCCACTTTTCATGGCCTAACGCACTTAAAGCACAGGTTGGAGCGCAACGAACGTCTTCAATCACCTAGACATTGAATTGGGTTTTTCTTTTCCAACACGTATATAACCAGCCATCCAATACGTATTTTACCTGCATGACTTCGTCTACTACCTTGCCAAGTTTGTTCCTAAAATAGCTTGCAACTCGAATATATTTTCGCCTGCAGTTTTTTATAGTTCTAAAGAGCTACCCTTTCTTATCTTATAACTGCCGGTCACATCTTCCCCGAGATATTTTAAGTTAAGCTTATAATTGCTCTAATGCATCTGCGCGATACGAGACGCTCCTTTCAACCCTTTGTGGGGTGCGAGCTTTTCCACCCATGCTAAGGAGATGACCGCTATAGCATTGTAGGTAGTTGATTGATATCAAAGACAAAGAACTCTCTCACACTGCACCGTAAACTGATCCTTCTTCTGTCAGAACATGGTTGATTGAATCTTATTTTCTGGGTTGTGACCTATTTCATAAATGTATAATTAAAATCCTGACTATAAAAAGAGGAGTCCGTTGAAGCAAAACTTTCAGTTTATTTCCATAAGATGCGTAACTTTATTGAAGATTTTTTTGTGTGAGTTTTTAATTTAAATTCAAAACTTTTGTCATTCAAATTTTTCATTTTTGTTTTCGGCAATCACCACGTCATGTGTAGTAACACGAACATTTGAACATAACCAATTTTGTGAATTAGCATAAAAAAATTGTGTTTTGTAATTTAATGGTCTAGTGAAATTATTTTAATAAGTCCTATATCCTCATGAATTTCCCCCCTTTTCATCTCCCGTAATCTGACATGTTTTGTATACCCGCAAAGTGTATAAGAAAACAACAAACAAATTGTTTTCTACAATATTTGATAAGAAACAAAAGCAAAGCTCTTTAAAAATCAATTTTATCAGAAAAAATATATTAGGTAGACAGACAAATTGTAGCTAGTTTTATACCAACTTTCTATTTTCCGAACGATAGCATATTGATAGGATGATAAAACGAAAACCCAATGAACCGCAAATATTACTTTTTGTACTTACAAAATTATGCTTAGACCTTGAACAAAAGATTGTACGTAAAGGTGGCAGCACACGTTAGTGTACGGGCCCAAATTTATTATTTTATAGCACAATCCATTGTTTTATTGTGTTTCGTGGAAAATTATACATAATTTCCATTTCGTTTGAGGGAATATTCACTCAATTTATGATTAATAAATAATATTTTTGTATTCCTTTTCCGAATAATTTAATGCTTAAAAGCACAAAAATGAAATTCTAATTGTTTTTGATACGCTTGTACCCAGAAAATTGTTTTAGATGAAGAAAAGTTACCCTCGTGCCAAGGACATTACAGATTGAATTTACTCCTTCCATTTTTAATACATTAATTTGCATTTTTTGTTTGTTCGCTCTGCTGGAGCAGCATGATCTTGGTTTCGTCACAAGCTTTTCGATTACAGTTTTTTTTATTGGGTCCATTGCCATAGATGATTTTAGATTGCGTCATGCGAGAAATAATCGATAATGATAATTATTAAATGGCATTGTTGTAGTTAGTGCGTATCGAATCTCTACTATATTGGGAGATAAGATAAGATTTGTTAACAACTAGCACTAATTAGACGATGTGTGCTCGATAATGTGATTACTGTGCTATTGATTCCAATGTACTATCAAAACCACTGTATTCTTACTCCACATTGGAGTACTAGTCGACTATTATTTCTTGATGGTCTACAAAATCTATTGGCATAAGCTTAAAAAGCTTGGATGTAACTACCATACAAATATTTATGAGGCACACGTAAAGCTCCTTAACATTCCATAAATAGTGTTTAGAACCGTGAAATGTTTTAGACGTGTGATCCGATATGTCGTCGTGTCTCATTAATGTAGTGATGTACATAGTGTGTATATATGACTTGATTATAATTTTGTTATTTATGGAATCTGTTAACTGTCGTATGTAACAACTATTGCTGTTTGCAATGAATTTTATTGTATTCAACTCTTCATCCTAGTCATCATTAGTCGTAGGAATAATTTGGAGAAAAGGGTGTTGTGACAAAATATGAATATTGTGGTATGTATATGTGGGTTTTCGGTACACTGTTTAGCGGAGTGAAGCTTATGCCAAAATAACAAAATATACACTGTAACTCTTAAGCAATTAGAATTGAAGAAACACTCAACAATTAAACTTTCATAATCTCCTACTTGAATTTTTAATAAAGACAAATATTTCAACATTATAGCAAAACATTTAATTTTTGGAAATGGTTTGTCTGAATTTTATAAAATGAAATTTTTTAACAAGACGCACTACAAATTGCACTGTGATCGAAGTGGTTCTGAATTAGCAGTTGATGTAAGAAAGAAATCTTACCTAATCACATGCTACGAAGCCTCTAAGATTTTTGTTATTCGAGAGAAACTGAAATAACTGAATAACTGATCGAAAGACTTCTGAGCTTGTTCATTCCACGTGATACCTCGTTTAGAATTTAACAGATCTGTGAGTGAGGAAGCGATCGATGAATAAATTGGAATGCATTTTCGGTACCATCCATTCTAGTCCTCTACTCCATGTGCTTGTCCGTTTTCGGGGCTGGAAAATTTTGAATTTTGATTTGCCGTCACCAACAATATGTTCCAAATATTTTAGACGTTTTAGGAGGAACCTAGATTTTTCTACATTAATGGTGAGATTTGCAACAGACAGGCGATCCGCAACCACCTTCAGTAGGTGTAAGTGTTCTTCAAAAGTGGGGGAAGTCACGAGAAGATCATTCAAACGCGCGTTCGTGTAATTCGTGTAGAATTACGTGCACACTTACGTTGTGCATAAGTCGACACATGGTCTGCGCAGCATTGCACAAGCCGAAAGGCATTACTGTGAACTGGTATAATGGTCTACCCGGCACAGTAAATGCAGTCTTAGCTCTTGCTGTTGGATTAAGCGGGATCTGCCAGAAAGCATATTTAGGCTGGAAATGTACCTGGTGTTTTCCAAGCGACTAAGTAATCCGTCGATTATTGGCAAGGGTAAGCGTCTTTCACTGTCACATTATGCAGCTTACGAGCATCAAGACATAGTCGAATTTTATCATTACTCTTCCGTACTACAGCCATTGGTGAACTCCAAGGGCTGCAAGATTCCTCTATTACCCCGAGTCCTAGCATCCGCCCCATCTCCTAGTCCATATCTTTCTGGACGGCAGGGGAAATGGCATAATACCGCTGTTTGATGGGTTTTGTGTCATCAATTTCGATTTCGTGCTCAACGAGATGTATTTTTCCCAACCCAAGTTGAACCGATGACGGAAATTTCATCTTCACGAAATCTAATTCTTACGGCTGCTCGCTGGATAATATGTGATGGTCAATGTCTTCTATTCGTGGTGTATTTATGGAACTTGAGACTTCTGAGACAGAAATTTGTAGTCCAAATGATTGATATAAAGTTGGCGCGATAAATAATTTGATTATTTTGGTTTGACCATGGAATATCACTGGAGTATGGATATTTCGCAGAATTGGTTCTTGTGTTCCACTGGCTGTATGTACTTTTATTTCTTGCGGTCGATATGTTAGTCAATGTGTCTCCAGAAAATTTTTGCTACCACTACCTAACAGACTAATAGTGGCTCCAGAATCGAGTAATCTTTAGATCATTTGCCCGTTTACTTTTACTTCTACGTATGGCCGATGGTCTGGCCCTGGTTGGATAACTGACGAAATAATGTCCTTGCGCAATGGGCTGCGCTTACGGAACCAACCGGTGTTATTCGTTTGACAAGAAGTCGAACCAAAAGATTTGGTTTTAGGTGTGCTTATTTCCGCCACCCCCCGGTATAACTCCGGATCGGTGTTGGCTTTCGCGACCGAGACAAAGGTCTCGAGTACCCCTCATCTCGGCCCTCCAGTTTCCCGGTGGATTACACGCTGAACAATTCGCCTTGAACGTATTTCTGGCTCCACACCCAAAACAGAAATTAGTATTGTTGGGTTTCATACAGTCCTTAAAGTAGTGGGTTGAATTGCCACAATTCCAACAACTTCGATGTCCAGGCCGTGAAGGTCCTTTGACGTTTAGACTGGGTTTAAGAACAATGGGTCCAGTTGGATTATTGTACAACCTTTCTGGGGAGTCTTCTTTTCTAAGCTTAGCCTCCATTGTGTTTATCTGTGGCTGGTTGTATTCGTGCCTGAATGAGTCAGCTCGTGGACCCTTGGAGCACTCGGATCAAAAGCTACCTATCGTCGAGGCTGTGGCCTGTAAGATTCTGTTGCATTTGAATTTTGCAGCGACAGACCTGCCTCCGGATTATGTCCGAATCTACGCCACTTATCTTCTAAAGCACTGCAGCAGTGGATGTAGGCCGGTAGGTTAGTGCAAACTGTAGACCTAGTGCTATGTTCCTTCGTATGATTGTATATATCGTACGGTCAATTATCGTTTTGCTTGATTGCAACGCGATTCTCTATATCGCTTGGTAAAACTCTTGTACGGTTTCGCGCGGGTACCTCTGCTTTCGATTACTAAGCATCCGACGTATGTCGTCATCCGTGGTGCTCGGCGTAAACCGAACAATCATTGTTTGTCTTACCTGTTCCCAGGAAGCTCCAGGATTACGATCGACCGTACTCCAAAACCACTCGAAAGCTTCATCCTCTAGGCAGAGATCTAGTACTCGCACCAGCTGGTCATAGGGGATATCAGACCTGTCTGCGTGCCACTATTCGTTTGAGAAAACTTTGAATCGTTAACTCGCTTTGGAGTCCCTGGAATTTGATTTTCTAGATTTTCGCTTCCTGCCGTAATTTTGTATTACTCCAAGCTGGTATTTCAGGGAACTTGGTAGAATTATGAAGCATACTATGGGGCATATCACACACAGTTTCGTCTTCCTGTGTTCTATCCAAACTACTAAACTCCATTTGATCTATTCTATCACCAAGATCCTCCAACAGGTCTTCCCCAATATCTCCTGTAACGTAAATGGGGACTTTGTTTTGAGCTGCTTCGCAGCTTTGCTAGTCCAACCTCATGTTGGGGTTGTGTTGGCTTTAACCCGAGGGTCACTGTAGCCTCTTTGCAAGGCATTTCAATCACTAACCCTTCTATCTGCTCTTGAGCTTGCTCTGGGGCCAGCTTTCTGCGCTTTAGCATTGCTACAACCTTGCCAAAAACGTGGGTTATTTCTCTTAAGCACGTTGATATTTCAGAGAATTTTGGTGACTTGCTTATGCGATTGGCTCGACCTTGAACATGAGCTAATTTTGCACTTGTCTCCGGCAGTCAATCTTCGGTTGGTACACCATCTCTTGTGTTTTGCATTACCCCTTCCCATATCAACTTTAGCTTCTTTGTACAGGCCTCAATTTTACGTCTAGGTTATTTCTGTGCGGCCTGGTGCGGTTTGCTAGGCGCGAAGAACCGTTCCTCGCGCTCTTACTCTATTTTACGCACTAGCGCTTCTCTCATTGTTTGAGTTATTCCTAATTGGCTTTGTCAAGCAGATTGCGCACCTCAAACTCTATACGCAACTCCTCGTCACTGAGTTTATTTATATAAAACTCCATCTTAGCTTATTCAGACAAAAAAAACAGAAAATTTCAATATACGAACCACACGATATTAAAGTATATACAACCACAGTTCATCCCACCGTCGCCATGAGGTGACAGTCCACTACTTGGGTCAAACAAGGAAAAGGAACAGATTATTAATTTTGACCAGCTTGCGACTCCACCTTCAATTATGCAGTCAATTATGCAATTGTGCGTCCCAACTGCTTACGACTGATTCTCACGGCCATGTTGGTTAGACTAACAAAGCTGACTAGATTACCTTCTTGATCATGTCATCAGTCTTACCCTCGTTCCACAATCCAGATTCGAAACCTACATTTGGAGACAATGGTTTGTGTGAATGATATCTACGAGGCCAAATGCTCAGCTCTCGAGACCGAATTACTGTTTTATCAATAAGGAACGATAACTCGCCGGTTGTCGCTAAGATTTCCACAACGTGTCTCATAACCCACTTGTACCTTATGTCCAAAACTTAGAGTCATATATCTGTCCACAATTAGAACACAAGATTGAACAGCTAAAAGTGTTATGCCCTGGACGTACTTAATCTAAAGAGGAGGACTGGTGAACCGATCCCTAAGGATGCAAATTTAAAATTAAATTAATGAAGTGAAAGATGCGAAAAACCTAACTAACGTTGTGGTTGGAAATCTAATTTTAACCGAATTTAACAAATTTATAATCACTTGGAGTAACTTCTTACTACAAGCTGGATCATTAAACTGAGGGGAAAAAATGAGATGGAAATCTTTTCAATCTGACCGGGATATGGAATGGTGTTTCAAATTTAGCTGGGAATGTGCAGCACTTTATACCCTCGGTATCTTCCCGGCCGAGAAAGGGATATGCACATTGCTCCAGGTGAATTTCTATGCGGCTCGTTGATGTTGTTTCTAATTAGCCTTGATGTGATGTTTGGTTGGAAGAGTTGATGTTATTCATACGAACCTGAGTATATTTTATTTTCAGAGTTTTAAAACCTAAGTCGTTGTTGTAATTCTAATTTTTTTTTGTAGCAATACAATTAACGTAGCCATCCCTTCCTTGAATCTTTTCGAAGCAAAATCACGTAGTAAAGAAACAAATTTAAAGAAAGCTGTTAACTATTCACAGCTGATATCTTATAGCCAAGTGGATAAACCAACATTTCGAACTTTCCAGTAATTTTGAATTTTCTTATAAAATTTCACATTTTAATGTCAGTTTAGAGGTGTAACCTCGAATTTTCCGATTATTTAAATAAAAGCCGTTTTCAAAATTTGGCTAGTTGATCATCTCACTATGATTATCCGATTTCACATATTTCCATAATATCGTGGGTGTAAGTGTATTTCGGAAGTAGGGGGAACGGAATTTTCGGATTATTTAATGTTGAGACGATGTTCGCGAAAGTTAATTTTTTAAGGGGAGGCAAAGGAAAACCACTTATACTGTTAATAATCTTTAACGCAGTGAAGGCAATGGATTTAGACCTCTTGAAGAAATAGCGATTGACTGCACTACACCGGGCTGCAAAAAATCTGTTAATATTAAGTCACATTAAAAATAACAATTCCAATTTAAAACTCCCATAATACGTTAATAGAGTACCATAATCACCTATCATCACATACACAGCCACAATAAGTATATTGCTTTTTGGTTATCACATTTCACGGCAAATTACTTTTACATGAGACAATTAATTTAACATAATTGTAAGACGTATAATAACAGTAAATAGCAAAAAAAACAAGATAAAACCAATTCAGAGGCATCCAACGATGAGATGATAGCGACATTGTTGTATTTTAATATTATTCATGTTATGGCCTCCCGAAAACAACACAACAACAAACATGTTTCATATACATAAAATTTCCATAGGGAAAATTTAAAAATAACAACAACAACACCAGCATTTACCAGAATACAAAATGTTCAAAAAATAATTTTTGTGTTTGGAATTCAGCCAGAAGCACTATTTTGTGTGTGTAAAGTAAGTAGTACAACAATACTCGTATGTACGTTGTCGAATCGGAAAAGTTGGTTTAATCTGTTCGACTGTGTTTTGCGGAATAAAATTATAAAGTCGACATGAACTAACAATACACAGGCGGATAAAATTATTTGTTTTTGTTGCAAACGTATATGCAAACGTACGAAACTGAATACTTGTGATAGAAGTTAAAACGATTTAAAAATCGTCTATGGGCGAATGAATTACTCTGTCGGCGAAACATTTACGATCAGCTGGGCAAATAATAAACGAAAACTTTTCAATTTTCAATTAATTCTTAATAAGTAGATATTTTTAAATTTCATAATTCACATAATCATAAATTGTTGCTGTATTTGCCGGAATCTAGGCATTATCAACTGACTATACCACCTCTAACAAATAGTGGAGGAACGAATGGAAGTTTAATTCAAATTAATGTTGCTTGTTTTTAATTTTTTTAATGCTATACGAGAAATGTAAATTTGGCAGTATAAGGGATTACCAAATTGGAGAAGATTTCGATTTACAAATTTATGGTTGTGTACTTTTCTTCGTTCGTTCGTACTGACAGTTTTTTTCGACCAATATTCTCTTGTGAAAAAATGTAGGAGAAAAAATCGTCATTTTGGAGCAATATGATTGGTCGAAAAAATTGTCAGAACGAACGAACGAAGAAAAGAACACCAACCATAAAACCGCCTTTAGATTTTCTAACTAGTTGAACAAAATAAAATGTCAATAAGTGTTAATCTTTTAATCAGTACGTATTAAACTACACGTAGTAGCGTAGCGTTGCCTTTATGAATTTCGGAAAATTTCATTAACAGGGTCGAACGGGGGAACTCGGGTCCCTTAGAACCCTGGGAGGCTTTTGAAGTGCCAGGAATCGACGATGATGGGTAATGTAATTTCTGGAAAATCCGTTCAGACGATCTTCTGGTGGGGCCCGAGTTTCTCTCTTTAATGTGATTTCATCTCGCACGATTTTAACAAAAAATTGCTGAAGGAGTCAGTTTCGAGTACCAAAAAACGATTGTAGTGGGACCGGATTTCTGAAAAATTTATTTAGAGGGTCCTCCGGTAGGGGCCGGGGAACGATTTTGATAAAATTTTGTATTTCGTATGCAAAGAAACGGTTATAAAGAGTTCTGATTTCATTTAGGATTCCCCGGACAGGCCGTTATGTTTTGCCATGTTGTATGATGTTGTACGATGTTGCGTGAGGTTGTACCATGTTGCTTGCTGTTGCATATTGTTGATGGATGTTGTATGATGTTCCACTATGTTTCATCATGTTGGCTTTGGCCTTCTTTAAAATTTTATTTGTCTTGAACGATTTTGCCAGAATTTCAGAGAACAGGGGTTTCGAATGCAAGGGCACAATTACAACGAGTTCTGATTTCTGGATAATTCATTTAGGAGACCTTCGTATGGGCCGTCATGCTGCACCATGTTGCATGATGTAGCACCATGTTACATGAAGTTGCATGATGTTGCATTGTTGTGGCATGTTGCGTCATAATGTACGGTGTTGCGTGATGTTGCACCATGTCGCGTTATGTTGCTTAAATTGGTATCATGTAGTGGGACATTGCTACATATTGCACCATTTTACGCCACGTGTACCATGTTGCGAGATCTTGTGTCATGTTGCTTAGTGTTGTGTCTTGTGTTTTTTGTTAATTAGATATTTGGCGTTATGTTCCGTCATGTTGTAACGAATCTTTTCGCTACAACGATGTTGCGGGTGCTAACCTCTGGTTTGATTGAATGAGTCTAGTACAATTTTTTTATGGTTGATTGACCGAAAGAAAAAGGAGAAGAAGTGATGAGAAAAAATAGGGGAGTCCGATCCGAGATTTAATGAAGTACGGTTGTGCGTTAAAATTAAAAATATTATTATAAAAAAAGTTGATCCAAACTAATCCAAAAAATACAACACATACTTATTATAGTAATATTGGTGAAAGTAAACATTCGGGCAAATTTATATTGAGTAATTTAGAGGAGATGTGATTTTTTAATTGGCCTTAGGTACATTCCAAAGTCGTTCTAAGTATTTTCTAAGCATTTAGCATGAACTTCAGTGATACTGGTGGACCACTGAAACAAAAAGGAGTGTCCCAAGCAAGTTATATGATTTTCTAATAGGTCTGGGAGGGTGTTCCATGAGTTTTAAAAATGTAATTTTTTAATGGGCCTTAGGTACATGCCAAAGTCATTCTAAAAATTTCTGACCGACCAAATTGCACAGTGGTTAAAGCTTTGGCGTTTGGATCGGGAGGTACCGGGTTCGAATCCCGATAGGGGCAGGATGCAAAAGAGAATTTTCATCAAAAGATTACGATCTGTGATGAAATGGAACACATCTATGACCACCTGTCGGAGTGCAAAACTCATGGGCCGACCCATCTTCCATGCCAGTATAGGCTAGCATGGAGCTATGCAATTTGCAGATGGTACAAAATCGCACCTATGACCGTAGGTCCTCGAATTGGCCTACACACTGGCGTAAAAGTAAGGACGGAAAAAGCTAACCTTGAAAGAGTTGGGAGAGCCTTGGCCCCAGCTGTTCTCCCCAGCTGGCCCCAGAACAGATTGCAGAGATAATAAAAATAAAAAAAATGTCTGTTAACGATCTTGGGAAGTAGTAACTTGAGATCAAGAATTTATTTTCTTGTGACCCCCTCGCCCATCCAACAGTGACATTATATGGTTTTACTAATCACTTTTTGAAAATGTTGGTTGTTATGAGTTACATTATTGATTTGTAACATTCGCTGTCTAATTAGCATTGTGACCTTGGTACTTTTTTCACGTTTTTTCCACCTCCAACGATTTTGATGCCATCTGGCGTAGCCTAGGTCTCTTTATTTAATTTTTTATTTTCGGCTGGCACGATTTTGATGAATTTTGGTAAAGGGAATATCACGGAACCAAATGCAAGGAATCGTTTTCGATGGGTGCTAATTTCGGGAAAATTTGTTGAGGGGGTCCTTCGATGAAGCTCAGAACCCTATTTTAGTTTGTTTTCGGATCGAACGATTTAGATAAAAATTGCGGTGGTAAGAGTTTTCTAATCCCAGAAATGGATTGCGATGAATCCTGATTTTGGGAATCCTAATTCATGTTGACTTTTTTGGGTCAAACGGCTTTCAATAAAAATGGATGAGATGAGTTTTGGAGGGTCAAGAATCGATTATGAGATTTTAATTCCGAAAAATTTATTTAGGAGGTTCTCCTAAAATATTTTTTTCCCATTCCCTATTAAGTTTTTCAAATTTAATGGCCTAATTCACAAACTGTACGTAAGCTCTGTAACGGTAAAATTTCCGATATGTACTAAAATGGTATTCATAAAATGTAACTCGGCTCTATAAACGGGAGTTTTGTTCTGCAACTTTGCAGCATCAAATTTGATGATGTAAAGTCACATATCACGATTTCAATAGCGAATAACTCGAAAAAAATTCGATTTCATGAAACGGTTTTCGCATATATCTCAGTTTGCTTCCAAATAACTAACGAAAAGTGTCTCGGGGTTAAGCAATCGATGTCATCAAGGCTGTTTGTAACGTCCTGTCGATCGATAGTTTAACACAGCCTCTACTTGTTCGATCAACGTGATTACCAACTGTGTGGTGACTGACGTGAATCACCCATAGGTTGTACCATCGGGATTGGTGGCGCAAGAAAATTTTCGTGGTATTCTCTACCAATCTTCCAATCTCGCTTCTTCTAATTACGCTCGTTATTGTAAGTTGGTGCGTAATTTATAACAAAGTAGGATGTTTTGATGTGTAGGGCAGTGCTGTATGTTGAAGGCAGCCTCCAACCCAAATGATGTGATTATCATCCAATAATAATGAAAGCGACTGGAGCTGTGGTTGCCTTGCGTTGAACTGTGCATTTTCACGCAGCGCTAAACCATTACCTCTGAACCTGGTAATAAGTGCTTGGTCCAATTATTCTATTATCAATCAATCTATGAGAACTGTTTAAAGATAACTTCACCAACCACCCGTCCAACATGCTATCGATTTTGATGATAACCATCCTCTGCTTTTATCCTGATGTTCCAGGCGGATCCGACAACATATTTTTGTACGCGACTCTTTTATCTTTTCGGTCAAAATCGCTCTTTCATTTGCGACTACCGGTATTGCAGCAACACGCTTAAAGGGAGGCAGAACAGTCAATAGTGGTTTCACACTTCCAGTTCCATTTTTTGAGAACTCAGTTTCGTCAATCATTCGTCTGATATCAAATCATTCTACAGTTTTGCGTGTCGCAGCCAAGATACAATGCCGCCTAAGGAAGGTCTTAGATGTATCAATTTATTGCATCGTGGGATAATGAAAAATGACCGGTCATTCGGCGGAAAAATTGTAATTGTTGGTGGTGATTCCCCCGGACATTGTCTGTTGTTATACGAGACAGCCGAGCCGAAATTATTAAAAGCTGCGTCAACTCGAGTGACGCAATAAATATAATTAATTGACGCAATACTTGGAGAAAATCCTGCAGAACATAGCGATGAACAATTACCCTGCTTCTTGTAATGGCATTCGATTGGTGTTTGAGCAACTGTCAAAAAATACAATCGCTATCTGTATTATTTCAAAATATAATATTGTGGGGATCGTTATCAAATTTATGTTGTGCTTACAATAGCGCCAATGTCAAAGTGAAAATTTTACAATATCAAGAGTAAGGCCACTTGCTGCATGACGACCGAGAATTCACTCGGAACGTGATCCACAACGAACTTTTCCGCATGTAATTTAACAAAGCTTTGACATCGGCGAGAAGATGCATGGCAAGAAGATGGTTTTGCTTAAAATTTGATCGCCCCTGAGTAATATAAATATAAGGCGAGTATTTTGATGGCGATTCAACTTCTCTTTCCATAAGCGGGAATGAAGCCTAAATTTTGTACAGGTAAAATTGTCCATTCCACAGATTTAGATAAAATACGGGGATGAGTTTTTTCCAAGTTTCAATTTCCCAATTTCCTTTTTAGCTAAAGGACGGAATAAACAAAATTTCAGTCAATTTCATTTGATACGTAACAAATCACTTGGGGGACCGATTTATAACAACCCGTTAACAAATTTAATTTTTATTTTTTTTACATACATTTCGGAAACCAACGTAAACAAATAATTATGTTAAATTTGTATCCAAACCTTTTCGAAATTCAAAAAGGTCGAGGCTCCCGCTAACTGTGATCATACCTTATATTGCTTGGTTCCATTTTTAGGGTTCGATATTTCTTCTTTTTTAATGAATTTGATCGTGAATTTAGAAACTGTTACTGTTAAATATTACTTGCTATGATTCAATTTACAATTATCACCTAAACTTTGAAGATAAAATTCGAATTAATATCTGGCGAAGATGAAAGTGCGGATCTTGACCTCAACAGTTTTGTGCAAATACTTTTCTAAAATTTTACTCAACAGGAGATTATATTTCCAAAAGGTATCTTAATATTATTATTGCTGATATAACGACAAGTTAGAAACCTTTTCAGATCCGACGATGCAAATTAATGATTTACCCTAAAATACGTAAATTTAATATAGCTTTGACGCAGAAAAATGATAAAACCCCGCAAAAAATGCACATGTATACGGTGGCACCAAATTCAATAAATCCGATTTATAATTTTCTTTCTCCCCATAAAAATCTTGTTCTAGTACAAAACTCACGCACACTGATTTTTCGGATAATAATTTCATATTTATTCATTTGAGAAACATACACACACACATAAAGAATCACCTATATATAAAAATAAATATATAGCGGATACAACCTATAGAACTGGCCCTATAATCCTTTTTTATACTCTCGATTTTTCTTTCATCTGTCGTTTTTCCAATTTAGCTTTGCTGTTGGTATTGTTGAAAGGATTTCTGTCTTACGTTTTCTTTTGTTTTGTTCTGAATAGGAAACACCAAATCCACATCGAAAAATTGGGATAAGATTTTTTTTGTTGTTGTCGCATCCATCCAAACAAATACTCATGAATGTATAGTAAAATACCCCACCCCTCGTACCTCACCATCTTAGAACATTTTTCCTTTTCTTTGTGATTTGATGATATTCTGTTGTCGATGATTATGATGATGATGATGATATCAAAATGATTGAATAAATGAAGCTGACAAAAAATTACAATCATTATTATAATAGAGAGTCACTGTAAAAAAAGATTCTTTTTTAAAAGACGAAAGAATTTTATTTAAAGAAAGCTTTAGATGATTTTTATCTCTTTTGTGTACTTGGTAAAATATCATTTTTATTAAACGGGTGATAACGATTTCATTTTTCTCGGGGAAAAAAATTATGATTTTATGAATTGTATGTAGCCGATTTCGGAAATATGGATGGGGGACGAATTTAAAGTTTTGTATAAGTAAATAAATTATTGGTCAATCACATCATTATTCGATTAAAGTTATAGCATAAGGAATGTATGGCTGCTCGTCAACGAACAAAATAAACCAAGTCTTTATTGAGGTTGGCAGACAATACAATTTGTAATCGTTAAAATCGAGAGAAATGTCGAAAAGTTTGTTCCGGCGAGGCTTAATTGATCGGATAAAAAATTTGTATTTATGTAATATTTTCATAAAGTATTTCTCGAATATTGACATAACGCGTTATAGGTAAATAAAACTTGCTACGTATTATATCAAACAGTTGGCGACGTTCGTTTGTATACCTTATAAACAATATTTTTTCTGTGTATATCGCAGACATTGTATTTGTTTCGACTGTATGTATATGTATTCCAGTATCGACATTTAGGCGTATAAGAAAATCAAAAATCTTAAACAAAGAAATTTTATCTAAACCTCAGAAATTACAATTGGTATTAGCTTCAACTTTTGATGGTATAGAGTTGCTATTGGTAACAACATAAATATGTGGAAACAGTTTGAGAAAATGACAATTTTTTTAAGTTATTCGCTCTCAAAATCCTGTTTTGTAAGTAACTTAACATTAGCAAATTTGGTGCTGTAAAGTAACAAAACTTACGATTATATTTTACAGTTACAGAGCTTGGAACCTCAGAAAATTAGTAGATACTCGTCAAAGCCGACCGAAGAAATTTTAAAAATTCCGCTCCAATTTGTTTTTTGACCAAACTGTGTTGAAGTCTAATTAAAATCTTATTAGAGCATTCTGGAGTCAGTTTTAAGAGAATTGCATATTGATTATTGGAATATTCAATTTCCTTATCATATCGACATGAATTGTTTGCTGAAAGCTGTGTCGAGATATTATTGTGATTGTGCGTTTCATGTTAAATTTCCCGCTCATTGATTGGCAAAAGGTATGCATCTGGTAGCAATTTTACTATATATATGTTACGGTTAAAGCCCGAAATCGGTAAATGTCCGAAATAAATGGTTTAATTCACAAACTGTATGTAAGCTCTGTAAAATCGTATTCTTCAAATGTAACTCGGCTCTATAAACGTAAGATTTATTCGATAACTTTGCAGCACCAAATTTGATGACGTCTAAAGATTTCGATAGCAAATAACTGTGTGGGTAACAGTAGCAGAAAAACTTTCGAATTTCAAAATAAAACTTTGCATACCGATTAAGTCCAATTTGTTCTAATTAGTGCTCACGGGGAAAAATTAGTGCTAGTCCACGAGCCGAAAAAAATTTTAAATTTCGCCTTAAAGACGAAACAAATAAAACCCGATTTCTAGAAAAAAACAGAAATAATCTAAGCCTAATTTTAAAACTTCTTAAAGGCGGCTAAGCTGATAAAATTTGAGCTTATCATAGAAATATGATTTTCATAAATTTTCATTCATAAATCGAGGGAAAACAAACTAGCCCCTAAAAGATATTATATTAAACGAACAAAACAGAGAGGTACAAAGTTCAATAATATTTGAGTTAAACAACAAATAGAAATAAAATGTTCTAAAATCCAAGCCATATGCAATTCAGATAGCGTATACCTGTCAGGTATGTTCATTGCCATCCGAAAAAAACAATGGCCCAATTCCATTGAACAACAAAAACCGTTAAATGAACAATTTTCTAACATTTAGTGTTCTTGAAACCAATGAAGTTGGCAATTCTGATTGCATATTCCGATCAGGTATGCTCATTGCTATCCGAAAAATGCAGTTGCTGATTTTGTGCTAATCCAGAATTGGCCCAATCCCATTGAACAACAACGACCGTTGAATGAACAATTTGCTGATAAAAAATGTTCTAGAAAGCAATGAAGTTGGCATTTTGATTGCAATTCCTTTCAGATAAGTTCATTGCCATCCTAAATTCGGCCACTTTATTTTTAGGATGGCAATGAACATTCGTGATTAACAAGATCACATCCCTTCTTTTAAACATATTTTGGGCTGTAATCGGAAACAATCGCACAAAAAAATATTTCCATAATTCAATAGGGTGAAATTTTCAGCCGCCGCGGGAACTATCACTATAACTTTGGTTTCATTTCGAATAAGAAGAGAATGTATTATCACATTTTCTCAGAAATAGTTGTGTGTAGCTGTAGAATAGAGTGATGATGAATGATGTGTATGATTATTCGATAATATGTCTTCAGGCTCTCTTCAACTCGAATCGATACATAATTGTAGTAAATTCAATAGACGTTTTACTTGTCCTGAAACATTGTTGCGGGTAAAGGTTTGTGGTACACTCCTTGAAATTAGAGGATGTGGTTGTGGATATCCTTCAATTCCTAGAGAAGTAATTACAAGAAGAATATAACTATTTAGGTTTTAATATTCAGACGAAATACCATCCTCATTTCAACTAAGCTTCAAACTTGACGTAATATCTATAATAAGTATTACTAACAGGGGAACATAGGAATGGTGATGGTGCACTTGTGAGGAGAAACATCGATCTGTAATGTGGATGACCGACAGTTCGCTCAAGTAGATTTTCTCATATAATTAAACATTTAACACATCCTTATCCTGTAGTACCAGAAACAGGCAGATTTCTTCGAATGATTAAGTGATAATCGAATACAGTAGCGGTAGTATGTACATGCATGAAAAAATTGAGTTGCTGCATTGTTCGGAAAAATCTGTGAACATCTAGACAAGACATACTTAGCATGAAGTATGTTATACTAAAGCTGCCGCCAAACGTCCCGTTTTGGGAGGGACAGCCTCGTTTTGGTAGCGTTTGTCCTTCCGAGAAATTATGTCCCTCTTTGTCCTGCTTTCATGATTTTTGTACTGTTTGTCCTTTTTTATGCTTTTGTTGCGAAATTCCAGCACGTGCAGATTTTTGATTTGGTAAGTAAGAGAGTGTAAGGAGTTTAATTAATAAACTAAATAATAATATGGGTTGCTACCGACAGCCTGTGAATTATAACTAGAATAACTAGAATAATTTGGTTCTTAATCCGGTAAACTAGGCTGTTATCTGGGTACCCCAAAAACCACACCGTTCCCCTCTACCAGTCTGAGCTGCGGGAACCGCCATTTTACTCAACATGTTGCCAACTGTTGGGTGCCCTGAAAGCGCCCATTGCATTCAGATGAGAACCAATAGTCATAATTTATTTATAAAAGAAAAAACAAACGTAAATTTCATTTCATCAACCAACACTAAACCTGTTATAGGAAATTATTTTAGTCTCCCTACTGTAAAATAATTATGTATGTCATGTCAATGCGTTCACATATCTAACAGCAAGTGCAGTTATGTGCATTATTATTCTCGAGAAAGTTTGTGCGCAAAACAATTTACGTATTTTGGATTTTAATATTAAAATTGATTTGATTTTAACTTTGTCCGACATATTCTTATTTATTATTTTAATTTTAAGATAATAACATGTCGTCGAGTAGCAAAAAGCGCAGGACTACGTTCAACCAAAAACACCAAAAGGAATTTCCACGTATAAAGATTGACCATGCCAATGGTGGTGACTATAACGATGATTCGAAAGAGTTAACAATCATAAAAAAAATTTGGCTGTACTTTTTGTACACCATTGACAAATTTTTTTTATCGACTGTCAATCGCAATTAAAGCTGTAACAGTATGGACTGCACAACCAAATTAATTCAGTCTATCTATAATAAGAGATTCAGCTGTGGAAAATCGAAATGTTCGGCTATAACCAGAAAAATTTTATATCCATATTTTAAAAGCAAACTTGAAAACGTAATTAGTAAAGTGAATTATTTGTCCCTCAAGAGTGATGCTTCGAACCATAATGCAACTAAACTCTTTCCAATGATGATTCAGTACTTTGATGTAGATGTCGGTATTGTGACAAATATTTTGAATCTCTCACACATGACATACTCGTATGTCAAAAAGTTGTGGCCTTAACTGGTGACAATACGAATACCAACTTTGGAGGAGAAGAACGCTATCGATTTTGGAGCTGGAACATTACCAGTCGATATTGAAGGTAACTTAATTCAAATTTAACTGTATTTTATAAGATTTACAATTCGGACTGAAAATCTTAAGTTGTTTTGTGAAGAGGCTAGTGTTAAATATTCCAAATTACTAGGGTTCTTGAAAACCAGATGGTTGGATTTGAGGCCAGCGACTGAGCGTATTTATAAATTATTCGAAAACTTTAAGTCTTACGTTTTAAGCCAAGAAAGTTTTTCGAAAATTAATCCACACCGTTATATCTCCGTTTTTACACCCGCAAGCATCAATTTTTCATGAAGTTATTTTAAAAATGGAAAGAAATAATTTGTCATCTGAGGCATACGAAATTTCTCGTTGAGGCATACGAAATTTTAAACGAGTTAAAGCTTGTAATGTTCTATCGACAAAATAGTTACATACCATTGGTTTCAAGAAATATCTTAACAGAGTTAGAGCAATATAATCCTAAAATTCGGCAATCTTTTGAGAAATCAATTAAAAAATTTCACGAAACCGCTTATAACTATTTAAATGAATGGACCAAAATCTTGGAAGAAATGAAAATTTTTGAATGGAGTGTATTTAAAAAAATTGGAGATAAATGAAGTGATTCATAGCCTTGAAAAATTAATAGAAAGGTTCAAAACCAATATGAATATCGATGATGTAAAATTATCAGACGAAGCCGTGTTAATATTTATTTGTCTCCTGAAACTCTTTTAAACTGGAATAGTTACAATGAGCAATCCGATAAAAAATGGGTCGATATGAATGAAAATTTATAGAAGTTGCTAGAAATATGCTTGTGTTTACCTGGAACAAATGCGGCAGTAGAACGGAGTTTTTCGATTATCAATAATATATGGACAGGTGATAAATCAACTTTGGGACTTAATACTTTGACTGCACAGGTTGTAATTATGGTCAACATCAATAAGAGCCACAATAAGCTAATGGTAATGATGAAAGTGGAACCCAATGATTACTTACTTAAACAAGTAAAAAACAAAAGTATATTTAACTACTCATAATTAACTTTTTTTTAAGCAACAATGAATGTTGCTATTTTTACTTTTTCATAATTTATTTTTTTGCATAAATCCTTGTTCCTCTTAGATATCAGAAATCCATAAAATGTCATGCTTTGACCATTTTGATATCTGGCAGCCTTAGTTATAGGTAACCAGCCTAACAGCTGCTCTGTGTTGTAAAGATTTTATCTTATCTCATCTTAATCGATTTTTCATATCCAACCGAAGCTACATAGAAACCAAAAGGATAAATTGCTTAAGATCAGGATTCCAAAATGAGATTCTGGTATGACTTAGGTGATAGATGGACCTAACTTTTATGCGCAAAATCCTGATGTGGTTATCTCTTCGATTTCCACAAATAATTTATTATTTGTTAATTTGCTATTGCGTAAGTATTTTTAACTTTCAATATCTTTGTGGGCAATACCAATCCAATGAAGTGAATATGTGTTTACCTTTTTCATGCCTTCGGTAGTTTAAATAATAAGAATAACTCATACGGCTCCGTTTATTTTGAAAGTGATTTAAGTCCATTTTACAAAAAACAAAGTTAATAACACCAAAATTGAAAAGTTGTTTTTCGGGCTAGTTTATCGGGCCAGCTTCACATACATAACAAAACTCGATTTTCATCGATAGATATCGAATACACCATATTTGATTTCTAAAGCGAAAAAATATACTACCGGACTATTGGTAAAGCTGTCTTGTATTAGCTGTGCAAGTAGAACCTCGGCTCTGAAGTTGGTTGCATTAAAATATACTTCAACGTATTCAAATCACCCGCCATTTTCGATATTTGTAGCTTACGCGAAATCAGAAGCTGGATATAGTACAGTTGATGTTTAATCAAAATTAACAAATAAAACGGAAATGTATTATGTAATATTTTAATAATCAAACACTCGATTTTAAATATAGACGCGAAAACAGAATGTCACATTATTGGCTGACCTAAGAGGACCCATTTAAATTTGAATAGAAATTTTTTTCACAATGAAAAGTTATCATATAAAATGCTACCACCAATTAACACTGTTGTTAGATTAAAACATCCATCAATTGTATAAATTGTTTGATAAAATGCAACAATACCACCTAATTGCCAAAAATCTGTCAAAAATAACAAAATTGAACAAATATAATTTATCCGCCATCCTATTTCAATATGTTGACATAATCTAACAAGCGCGAGTTACCCGATACACTCACATTAAAAATGAAATAGCCTGCTAGAAGTAATTTTAGTTTTATCGCCAACCGCAATCTTTTTGTCGATTTGGCGCTTCTTTAATAAACTTTTGAGTTCGATAAGTTAATTCTTTATCGAAGTTTTTGTAGAATATTAAATTCTCTAAAAAGCTCATAAATCGCATTGCTTTAAAGTTCTTTTCATTTTTCAAACAAAAATGTTTATCAAACAAAAGTTTATTTTAGCCGCGTTAGTCATTGCTGTTTTTATGACATAACTTTCAGTCATTTACAAGCTGTCATTCCGGGTGCATCAATTTTAAGAGACGGATGTCGATAAGCAACATTTACGTCATTGCATTCTATTCTGGTTTCAAATAAAAGCCATGCTGCTCAAGCTATGGAATTGATTAATTCGACGTTGAGTGAACATTCTGTGAGTTATTCAATCGTAAAAAGTGGGTTGTAAGATTTCGTGATGGCAATTTAAGTCTTGAGGACGATTCACGGCTAGGTGCAGTAAAACATTTTAAAGACGAAGGACTTAAAGTTGTACTGGATAAAAATCCATGTCAAACTCTATAAGAGCTTGTGGAACAGTTAGGAGTTACTTAGCAATATCACTTCGATTCCATGCAATGGGAAAAATACAGAAGTAAGGAAAATGGGTTCCTCATAAACTGACCGAAGAAAGCAAAAACCGCATGACTTTGTTTTCTCGGTACAAAAGAAATAATTTTTTGTAAAAAATCATTACGGTTGATGAAAAGTGGATTTTGTACGATAATCCTAAATCCAGAAAACCATTGGTTGATTCAGGCCAGCCATCAACATCAGAGCTTCTGGAACCTGGTCAAACTTACAGCTGAACGTTATGAGTCCCAATTGATCAAATTAAGTGAAGATCTTGAGGAAAAAAGACCATTTACGGGCCAAAATCAACCCAGGAACTCATCTTCTCCTTATGATGAGAAGTTTTACAGCATGCGGCATATTTTTCAGACCTGGCGCCCTCTGATTACTACTTATTCAGATTGATGCCATCATATTTCGTAGACCAGCGGTTTACGAAAGTTGAAGATGTGCAATAATGGTTCGATGACTAGTTTGCTTCGAAACCACCAAGTTTATATCGCGAAGACATTCATCATCTACCTGATAAATGGCATAAGACCATAGATGCTAATATTTCGATAATTAATCTTTGTAACAATTATATTTTCAATAAAGTTGAATTTACCAAAAAAGGCGAGTTTCTACTTGGACACCTAATATAAACAAAAATCATTATTCCTATTTCCTATCTGAAATTTAACAGAAAGCCATATAAAATATAATTTAGCAAGCGAAAATATTTAATTTATGGGTTTCCATTTATCGATGGTTTTCCATCATCGTAAGTTTTCTTTTTAAAAACCTACCTGCCACCCATGGTATAACGGTAAAACATATTTGAATGAAAGGGTAAACTCATTTTATTCCTTAAAAGAAACTGTACAGTTTCACCTAACCTCTACAGCTGAATATGAGTAGTATAAGCGATTCCTTAATATTTTAACTGATTTTATCCATCGTATTCCACAGCCTATTGCGGTTTTCGAGTAACCGACTAAAGCTCGTTAGGTCAATTGCATTACATAGACCACCATAAATTCAAATTTAATTTTAAAAAAATGTTTGATAATTTTAATTTAAATACACTGCCACACACGAGTGGTGAGTGATTATGATTACGATAAAATGTTGATAGGCATCAATCATTCATCCAACTAAAATGTATTTTTTTGATGTGTAATCTTTGCGATAATCCACCACCTGATAATAATGATTCTGTTTACCATAAAACTGTAATAAATTTCAATCTACATAAAATGAATGGAAATTTAGTCACCTTTACTGTATTCAAAGAAAGAAGCTCGCACGTAAATTCAACAACCGAAATAAAAATCAATCTGCAATTTACCTGAGTTGAGTTTTCAATCTAATTTGTATTCGTTTAAATTTCACCAACATTACATTTTATTGCTACGAAATTAAAAGATTCGTTTTCTTCTAGGCACACCAAAGCAGCAAAATTCCCAATTCCCCGAAATTCGAACCAAAAATTATTATTTTGTATATCGATTTAATCATGCAGAGTAAAATAAATCGGTAACGAGTGAAAGGAATTGGGATACAAAAACAAATTCAATTGAGTATTAATCAATATATACCGGGAAAAGATCTGTGCGAGATACTCGTACCCCGATCCCATATATATAGTACACACCTATCTTCCGAGTTGCTTTCTGGCAAAAATCATACCGTAATAAAACGTAAATTAATTTCACAAAACATTTAGGCATTATTATTTTTATGTCCCTACGTTACGTTTCTCTGCCCGAGAACGGAAGTACCGAATTGAAAGGAAATTAAGGATTTTGTTTTTTGATCTGCACACACAACAGGATTTATGTATGCCAGACTGAAAAATTGTAAATAATTTTGTTGTTGGCGTTTGAAATGCTCATTAATTTGGTGGCTTTCTACGTTTGAGATTTGCGACAAAGAATCTGAAAAATGACCAGACTTTATAAGCTTGAAAACGAATTTAACGTCTTAAGATATTCGCCATCATGTTAAGGGAAACATTACACCAAACATTTTCTAAACGAAATTGTATAGAGTGTTTTTTATTATTTGCTGGTTTGCTACGTAATAAAATGAATGCAGACAAGAAGAAAGAAGACGAGAAGCTTTATTACATGTTTGTGCTTTTATGGCTGTTGGAGGGATTTGTTTTTGAATAAAATAAATTTCATATTACACTGTTTGCGTTAAAACTATGTATAATACACAATGTAATGTAATATTTATATCTATAATAGTGAAGTTGTGTGGGAAATCCAGCAGACACTGGTTTATATTTCGGTATAAATGTTTATTTGCTATCAGATTTGATATGTTTTATTTACGGCTCAGTGATTCCTAATTTTGGTCTAGCTAGGGGACATAAAAATTAGAATTATTCAATATGCGGAAAACAAGACAATAAACTTGATATATTCTACAGCTGATATAAATCTCTCGCCATTCTTATTTACAACAAACTAAGTAAGTATATCGAATTCATATAATTTAGGCATTCATCCTTATCAAAATGTCACCCAAACTTCTAGAAATGGCAAGAAAACAGATTCAAAATAATTGCCCGGCGAGAGTAAATCAATATGAACGGTTATTTGGGCCCATCACAAAACGAGAACTAATAGATTTGTTTAACGAAATTTTGTTTATTTTATAGGCAGACAATAAAACGTAAACGACATTTCGCTACAAAACAAATACCAAAAATGTCATGTCACCGAAAAAGGAATTCACAGACGGTGAAATCTCCCCAACTTTTCGGTGGATATACAATATAGCTAGTTTGGTGAAACGACCGCACCAAAATCATCGTCCGGCTTTCACGCCAAAACAACCGAACCGATTTTAAGGTATCGGTTAAATAGATTTGTAGCTGACAACCACAGGAGTAATCTGACAACTAAAGCGTTTCGTTTAATTATTAACTAAACCATAGAAAAATATAAGTATTAAGACGGCCATGCAAAGGAATGAAAATATCATGGCGCTGACTGTTCAATGAATTATTCACAATAGTAAAAATCGCATCTTATATCTTTTATAGACTTCAACATTAAGAAAAATGCGTTTTTGCTATTCACCGCTACAGGCATCACTATCACAAAAAGGAAATTTTTTCTGCTGATATTTTTTGAAATTTTTAAGCAAATCAATAATTCTCAGCAGAAAGTTTTTTTGAAAAATCAAAGCATTTATGAAACAGAAGAGTAAATATATGTTTAATCGTTAAAACATAAAAACATATACCCAGAGTAGTTACAGGGTTTTTTTAACACTTTTGGTAAAACACTGAAAACATTTCACATTAGAATGACTTCAAAAATTTATGGAATGCTACTGACGCCAGTTGTGATTCTTATCTTGCTCATGTATGTAGATTATGATTTCAGCTACCATAAAAACATACACCCAGGGTAGTTACAGGGTGTTTTTTAACACTTTTGGTAAAAAACTGAAAACATTTCACATTAGAATGACTTCAATAATTTATGGAATGCTACTGACGCCAGTTGTGATTCTTATGTTGCTCATGTATGTAGATTATGATTTCCGCTACCATAAAAACATACACCCAAGGTAGTTACAGAGTGTTGTTTAATACTTTTGGTAAAAAACTGAAAACATTCACATTACAACGACTTCAAAAATTTATGAAATGCTACTGACGCCAGTTGTGATTCTTATGATGCTCATGTATGTAGGTTATGATTTCAGCTACCATAAAAACATATACCCAGGGTAGTTACAGGGTGTTTTTTAACACTTTTGGTAAAAAACTGAAAACATTTCACATTAGAATGACTTCAATAATTTATGGAATGCTACTGACGCCAGTTGTGATTCTTATGTTGCTCATGTATGTAGGTTATGATTTCAGCTACCATAAAAACATATACCCAGGGTAGTTACAGGGTGTTTTTTAACACTTTTGGTAAAACACTGAAAACATTCACATTACAACGACTTCAAAAATTTATGAAATGCTAAGACAAGATACCACTATTATAGGTATACTATTATAGGTCGAATTGGCCTATCTATAGAGAAAATTTTTCGGTACAAGATTTTTCCTAGCGGAGATAATGTAACCTTGTTAATAGCAATTTTCCACCATAACTCTTGAGTATTTTAAAAGTCTTGGTCAATAACAAGCCACTTCCAGAGATTAAGGCAAAATACTACTTTATAGGTTGAATTGAACTATCCCTAAAGAACATTTTCCGGTATAAGGTATTTCCTACCGGGGAAAATGGCACATTGTTAATAGCAATTTTCCACAGCAAATTTTGAGTACTTTATCAATCTGGGACGATAACAAGCCACTTCCAGAGATTAGAGCTAGATACCAATATATAGGTTATTGGCCTAGATTGATAAAATACTTAAAGTTTACGGTGGAAAATTGCTATTAACAAGATTAGGTTTTTTTCAATGGAAAATGTTCTCTATAGAAAGGCCAATTCAACCTATATAGTGGTATCTTGTCCTATTCTCTGGAAGTGGGTTACATTTTCTCTACTAGGAAAAACCTAATACCGGAATATGTTCTCTATAGATAGACCGATTTACCCTAAATAGTGGTATCTTGCCCTAATCTCTGGAAGTGGCTTGGTTCTGGCCCTCCAAATACTCAATATTTTGAGTGAAAATTTGCAATAAACATATTTGATACTTTTTTAAGTCGATTTTGTCCTCAAGTTCGTTGAGCCACAATAAATTGGTACAACCTGTTCAGCCTGTCTCTTCAGTTCGTAAAACATCAAACATGAAACTGAGTTCTTTCAATTTTATTTAAGTAAATCGGTTCAATAATGACCATGCCAAGAATGTTGATTGATCAGATGTTCGGAATCGTATTTAAATCTATTTCACCAGCCTTCAAACTCTCGCCTCTTTAAAAGTTTCAACATCCTTTAAAATATGATGATCATTAAACATATATGAAATTTTAAAACATAACGACCTTGTTATGTAAATTATGTATCAAATTTGAATACGCTCTGTTATACTTCGATAATATAATCTCATTTGCATCTATTATACAACATCCATAGCATTTAATTTACAAAACAAAAATTGAATATATTTACAATTTTTGAAAAATAAAGAATATCAAATATTTTTGAAATTTTGAAATTAAATTTCCATTATAAAAGCGCACAACACTTGTTTGTATAAAGCATCATCATCAACCGGTATCAAAAAATTAAATCGAACTATTATATCCGAGTACATACATATTCTAATTTTTCAATTATCGCATCCTCAAAATTCATTTATCTGAAGACTATAGAGACCATATCCGATAATAAAATATTATTTTTATCCAATAAAATGTATTTGGTTGATCTAAAACTTCTATCGCTTTAGTTGTATATAAGCACCAACATTTTTGGTTACCCTACCGTACGTCGTTTGTATGTGATGCAAAGTTTAGAACTTGAATAAAACTTTATGGAAATTTTGAAAAATTGAAAATAATTTTTGGCTTTGGGTCATGAATTTATTCATGTTGTGTTATTATAAGTTTTGTACATCAACAAGATGATATATTTTACTCATCCCATTAGTACTTACATATTGGATATTACAGCAAATAATCCGAATTTAGATAGTAACAGGATGTTGCAAAAGTCGGATTATTTCAATATAAGCCGTCGAAGCAATAGAAAAACTCTTGAATTTCCTTTGTCAGGAAGCACTTACGTTATTTTCTCCCTACCTATATTTCAAAAAACACTTTATTAATATAAATGACGTAATATAGTAACGTTATTACGAATTTACCCTGTCAAATTAATGCTGTATAAGATAGCGGAAATTTCTCAGCGGAAAATAACAGATTTCGCTACTCGCCGCAAGTGGCAGCACAATCACAAAAGAGTATTTATTTTGTTATTTAATTACCATCGGAAATTTTTTATTCATTTTGTATCTCTTTTTTCACTAAATAAAACATCCCAGCGGAATAAAATATTAAAATTGATCCTTAAAATGACAAATTGATTGATCTCCGAAGTAAAGGAACTCGGTAAATGAAATCTTGAAATTTCACAATATTCCGCCTTTCCGCCATTCTAAAAGAATGACGATGAAATTTGGATAAAAGTATTGATCAGGGGTCCAAAACCTAGGTCAATATTCTAGGATCTGTTCCTGCTGGACTAAACTAGGCCATTTCATTACCAATATCATCATTATTAGCCAGAAATTACGATTTTAAACCAAAAACTGTTCTTCAACAAAAATTGGGCCCTGTACAGCGCAGTCGGATTGATCGATTGGAATGAAACTTCATACATAGGTTTAGGTTAGGTTTCAGTGGTTGCTTACTGCACACTTAGGCCAATTTTTTGGCCCATTGTGATACCACTCATTCACTCCACATCATTAACCCACCTCCTTCACCTACTCACACAACTACAGTATACCACCTGCACATTGCAAGCTCCATGTCAACCTGTGCATTGTCATGGAAGGTGGGTCGGCGCGTGACACAGAATTCTGCACTCCATCAGAGGGTCTTAGTTGTATTTATTAGCCTCTGATGGGATTCGAACCCAGCACCTCCCGGTCCAAGTGCCGAAGCTTTAACCACTGCACCACTTGTCCAGTAACTTCATACATAAGCTTGTTTTACAAATTTGGGTGATCCCAGAGAGTGTTGGCCGAAATCAGTCCACCGGAAGTGACAGCTTCCATAGAAGTAGTTTCTTCGTGCCGGTCAGTTTTCCAAAGCGAAATATAACGATTTTTGGCAATGTGACTTAGTAAGAAATACACCACAATTAATTTCTGAAGTGTAAAACTGAACCTACCCGATTTGTAATAAAAATTGTCTTGTAATAAATTTCAGAAAACCAACAAGATCAACACTTGTTAAAAATGTAATCTTCATTGCAAAAATTGAAAACCTATGGAAGCTGCGAGTTCTGGTACGCAGATGTGCATCACATTTCTCATCGCTCTACCAATTTATGGAAAAAGTTTTAGTATATGAAGTTTGATTTCAAATAGTCAATCGACCTGGCCTGTTGTGATGACGAATTTTGGTGTACTAAATCCAATTCAAAACTCGTCATTTCCGGTAAAATTTAAAATATGATCTGAACTAGTTTTGTTTGAAAATTAATTTACAACCTTTTTGTTTCAACCGTTTTTTGTTTTCAAAATATTTACAAAAAACGAAAAAGCTCCTATGAAACTGCCACTTCCGGTTGACCGATTTTGGCGAAAATCACTGAGATCTTCCGATTTATGGTAAAAACTTAAGTATTAAGTTTCACCCCGATCAATCAATCCAACTGAGTTGTAGGTAGGACACAGACATTAAGTTAAAA
Source organism: Nephrotoma guestfalica (assembly GCA_963691935.1). Taxonomy (NCBI): domain Eukaryota; kingdom Metazoa; phylum Arthropoda; class Insecta; order Diptera; family Tipulidae; genus Nephrotoma; species Nephrotoma guestfalica. The sequence continues at coordinate 234,380,357 of OY829915.1, read as the reverse complement.
AACTCGAAGTCAAAAACTTTCCTGGTTGTCATACAAAAAATTAGTTATTGTCAAAAATCGACCTTTTTGCTTAAATCTGAATCAATGTTATTGTAAATTTATTTTAGAATCTTTTAGTTCATAGTTGATTTTCTCATAATTTAGATACTTTTCAAATTATTTAGAAAATACCAAAAAAACACCTATGCAAGGTGCCACTTCCGGTAGGCCGATTTTGTCCGAGTTTCATTGGGATCTCCAAATTTATGGAAAAAGTTTATGTATGAAGTTTCATTCCGATCAATCAATTCGTCTGGGTTGTATTGGGGCCGAATTTTTGTAAGTATGTTTAATAATATTTTGAAAAATCCGGAAAAGCTTGTTTGGAGGCTGCCACTTCCAAATTTGTAGAGAAAGCGTCAGTATGAAGTTTCATTCCTATAAATCAATCCGACTGGGCTGTACAGGAGCGAATTTTTGTTGAAAAATAGTTTTTGGTTTAAAAAAATCCGGTCAAAAATGAAAAAATTAATCTTTCGAACATTGACATATAACAAACACACTCGAAATGTATTTATGTTTTTTTGGTTGGAGAGAATAACATCGATAATTTATACCATCATAATAAAAATTCAAAGTTTACCCAAAGTCATCAGGATTCCACCCCTAAAAAATGCCATCATAAAAACAAGGGAGATCAATTCATTAATACGACCACCTATACATTTCGAGTCAGCACACCGGTACACCACGATACATCCACTTAGAGGTAAGGCACGTAACATCCACTGTCAGCCAAACCAAAGCACGGCAATCCGCCAGCCTAAATCCAACCTTTCACAGTACTGCATGTACAACATTGTATACATACATGACACCTCCATAATTATTCAAGCCAGGTCACATGCATGTGCAATCGACAAAACTGATCTCAATCCTGTGGTCAACCCAAAACCACCAATCACATAACCAAAACTCAATACAAATGCATCCCGAAGTATACAATCCACACGAACTATCCAAGGTCAAAGTACTGCTCCCATAAAACATAGAACAAATCGAGTGCCAAAAACTCAAAACCAACCCCAGACAACGCTCAAAACAACCAACCACCAATAAACCACTCCTCACCAAAACCAAACAAAAAATTGCCTTCTGCAAGCTAAAAGTTTACAAACGAGTCTTTAAGTCAAAAAAGGAACCATAACCCATCGCACAAACATTTAACCACTATAAAAACGTCTCCAAATACAAAAAAAAACATATAAACCACAACTTCGCAGCCCAACACTCCAAATTTCACCAGCATCCTAAATCACTCCAACAACAAAAGGCAGTCGACAAAACTCATCCAATTGATGAGCCAGAAAGAACAAAAGACAACCAAAAGGAGTAGTCTAGGACCAACCACAATCACGTGTATGTGTAGCTCCTCCCACATACAAATGCACACGTATACGCACCACCCATCCCGTTCCATTAGGTACAGTGCAATCACACTTATACAAAAAGATCAACAACCACTAAAACCCCGAAACGACCGTGACAAAATAAGTCAATTGGTCGACCGCCAACACCACCGCACGCTACAGCAAACGTTCAAACCGACCAGATTCGACATCCTTGATCAAACCTCGACGCAAAAAACGCATTGGAACCCACCTCGTGGGTCACGACGGAAACGACTCATCCACAATATAAACTCATATTCCGTATATCACCCCTACCGGATACTCATCCAATATAATCTAGGCGACGAGAACCCAACAGAAAATATACACAAACATACTTACCGGTGAACATTCCTCTGAACCTTATCGTACTGATACTCTACAACATACAACACTTCATCCACGTACCTATTATTATCATTCAGCTCTCCGAGGTGTTATCTCGAACCACATCATCTTCCAAAAACCAATTCAGTCATTTCGATTCAACAATCCTAGTCACACTCTCTGCCTTCCGTCAATCAACCACCACAAACAAATCTAGACAACACGTACCGTACATCAAGTATTCCCGTACTTGGTATGTTTAAATTATGTACACGAAGAAGTTTCAACATAAACAAATAACTGGGGTTTTTACTTAAAAGTGCTGTACCATTAGACAAATTAAATTACTTTTACCAAGCAATCAAAACCTATTGTCACATATTGTTACGAATTTGCCCTGTCAAATCCGGTTCGTATCACTGGATTGTGAATATCGTATTTAGCGCACTATTGGAATATTCCCGAAATATTCCGACAATTATTTTTCTTAATGCAGAAGGGATTTATACAAAAATACTATCGGTATGCTGCTCTAGACTACTATAATCTGTCACACAACAAAACAGCTATAAAACTATTTCTAGCACCACTACTTTAATCTAGATGTCACTAATCTCACAAAAGGTAGAACTCATATGGAGTCGATATACTACTGTGAGCAAAAAGTAGTAAGACTTTTGAATTTAAATTTCGCGCGGAAAACCATTCGTCGAAATTTTTTTTTTTTTCTATGTTGGTATGACTGTCAGTGACATCTGTGCCAAATGTCACATCAAAATAATCATTAGTGTTTAGTATACGCTTATCTTTCTAAAGTACAAAAAGTGTATTCGGCAATTTTTACAATGAGTAAAATTATTCAACAAAGAAGTTCCATTAAATTTTGTGTGCGGAATCAATTTTGTGGTGCCGAAACCTTCAGAATGTTGCAAAAGGCCTTCGGTGATAATTGTATGTCGCGAGCAAGTGTTTTTGATTGGTACAAATTGTTCAAAGAGGGTCGAGAACGTGTTGACGGCGAACCACGTCTAGGACGGCCATCAACATCAACTGATGGTCAACACGTCAATAAAATCAAAGAATTGGTGCTCGAGAATCGACGATTAACAGTCAGAAACCTTACTGGAATCGTTGAAGTATCGGAAGGATCATTGAAAACCATTTTGAAAGATCATTTGGGCCTAAGAAAAGTGAAAGCACGATTGGTTCCAAAATCGCTCAATTTTTTGGAAAAACAGCGTCGCGTTGACGTCTGTGAAACAATGCTTTCCGACTACCAGGATGTCATGAAACGTATTATAACTGGCGATGAGTCTTGGATCTATGCTTTCGACCCGGAAACAGACGATCAATCGGTCGAATGTCGTACCAAAGGTGAGCCGAAGCCGAAAAAACCACGTCAAAGCAAGTCAAAAATCAAGGTGATGTTGACAGTTTTCTTCGATTATCGAGGTGTGGTGCACTCCGAATTCCTTCCGGCCTGCAAAACTTTCAACAAGGAATACTATTTAAGTGTTATGCGTCGTTTGCGCGAAGCTATGCGTAAAAAGAGGCTGAACGACTCTTGGTTTTTGCACCACGATAATGCTATCAGCTAATATTGGCTTTACGTGATGTTTTCGCCAAAAATTCCACCCATATCGTTCCGCAACCACCGTATTCGCCCGATTTAGCTTCGTGTGACTTCTGGCTGTTCAGCAAACTCAAACGACCGCTCCGGGGAAACCGTTTTGAGTCAATTGAAGACATCAAACGTGAATCGCTTCGCGCATTGGAGGCTATTCCGGAAATTAACTTTAACAACTGTTTCGAGGATTGGAAAGAACGTTGGCACAAGTGTATTGAGGCCTGGGGAAGATTACTTTGAGGGGGACGAAATAGATTTGGAGAAATAAATAAAGAATTTTAAAATTATGAACAAAAGCTTACTATTTTTTTGCCCACAGTATTATGTTATGCAAAATTGTTTTACAGTATCGTGCAAGTCCCTCACCGCTTGCGCGGACTCCTTTTGAATTGTGGCTAATGACAGTAGTGCATTGCATTGATTGTTGGCAAGAAGCCCCGCATTACTATATTTATTATGGAATATGCTACAAGCTGTTTGTTAGTTATTACCTGTTGTTACAATATAAGCAGTGTTGTGCGTCCACACGTAATTCGGAATTGTCGATATTTTGGTGTCGAAAAAAGTGTAGACAATTCATTTTGGCGTAGACAATGTCGATAATTCGTAGAGTATGTAGAATATTCGTAGACAATGTAGATTGTTTTTTCGTTGTTTTGTCCACCCTTCCCTCTGAAAAAAAAATCAGTACGAGGTTGCCATCAAGACATTTCAGTTTTGGACACACAAATATGTGAGTTTGGTATATTCTAAAAAGCTCTATCGCCACATTTTACATGCATTACTGGACAAATGGGTAATTGTTTTCTCATATCAGAGAAATTTTTGTTTGATTTTCGAAAAAATACTCAAACTATAAACTAAATTGTTAAAAAGGTTATTTTGAAATTGTCAACACCACTTGCAAAAAACAAAAATACTGGTAGATCAAAAACCATCTGTTACACCTGCCTCCGGTAAGCCTAATCAAAACATTAGTTTTAAATTTTTGCGCTAAAATTTATTTACTAGGCTGTTCGACTTATAAAGTTGCCTAGAATTTTCGGCATTTTCTTATTTACCTAATATTCCAATTGCTTCGGTGCGCTATTATACTTAGCGTCACTTCCAGCACTCATTTACTTTCGATATCGAACTTCTGCACGCAAAGTTCAAAAATAACCTTGTACTAAAATTTGTTTCTGCCTAGTGAAAATGCACCTGCAACATGCTGAAATGATCACCGCTGATGTGATTAAAACTGTACCCAGCTATATTGGTAGGCTACTCGTTGGCCAGAATCATTTTGTATTGATTTCAGAGAAGGTGCATCGCCCAAGTTTATCCATTGAATTTACGAAATTGAATTATGTTCCAACCGATGCTTTTTATATTGGGGCAACCTTAAGCGAATTTTTTGTTTTGCAAATCTATGGTCATGAACATGAATTATCTTCAAAGAATTGTTCTGCGTCCAGCGCTGCATTAAAAAAATTTGAAATTTCAATTCTAGTCGGAATCGAATTCAGTAAGATGTATTTTAACGAAACCAAATAAAATGTCGTTACGTATCGGCTTCGTACGAGGCTAAATTCGCGGCTATGAAAGATATTATCTGTGCGATGCCGTCTGTTATATACATCTTCGAAACACATACTGTATCCACCTTTATTACTCAAGTTCAACATTCATTTCTTAAGCAAAAGGATGGCCTACAAATATGGCGCCACACGAATGAGTTTTGTGTTCAATAAAATTTTTTGCCTATCCATCATTCCGTTTTGAGGTAGAAATAAAATCCATGGAGCCGAAATGGTTCGATAAAAAAGAAATCATAAAATTTTTCTAATTGCTAACAGAAAATAATAATTGTTGACCTTGTCTACATTCTTTACATTGTCGACATCAATTTTTAGTTGTCTACATTCGGTTTTTACACATGTAGAATATTAATTATCTTCACGGTGGCGACAATACGGCAGTTTTGATCGGGTAAAACTTTTAGACACGGAGCTAAGTATTTAATTGCTAATCGGTTTGAAATTGAATTGATTCCTACTCATTGTGTTTCTTGTGCAAATTTCCTTTTTCACAGATGAACATAATTAAAATAATTAGTTAATTAGTTTGTGTGTAACCTACATCAAATCATATTATGAAGTAAATACTATGTACGTACATACATTATTGCTACATTTCGCAATCTTTCAAGATTAAAAAGAACAAAATTTAAAAAGGCATTATTCTTACTAAAAAATGAATCCATGCACAGTAAAACTTTGTTCTATTCATCTTCTTAATCCGATTTGCTTCGTATTCGTACAAAATGAAAATTTTATTTTATGTTTTCTTAACAAGATTTTAAAGGAAAAACTGAAAATGTGTTTCTATTATTTTATTTCTTAGTACGGTAAATGCATAGCATGGGATTTTAGGCTGGTGTGGTATGTTGTAGGTGGGCGATACAAAAACAATTTTATAGTTGTCTTGTTCGCTTAAAAGTTATTTTTGGGATAATTTGTGTTATTTCCGGAACACAGATAAGGACAATGTCTGTGGTAATTTTGGAAACCCAAAATTACACAAAAAATGAAACTTTTTATCGTGAAGCCACACCATAAAATTTGTTTAAATATTGAGTCTATTAAATGCAATCACTTACGATCATTTAACAGTAAGGGCATGACTTTGAAGTAAGTGTTACGTCAACAAGCTTATTGCACTTTCAAATTAATTTATGGTTGAAAGAAATATTTGTCAGTAATAGTTCATTTCAACTTCACATTAGTTTTAGTTTGGCCAAATGTCAATAGATGTCAGCAAAATGTAAATATTATATTTTTTTTGCTATTTTTATCGAGATGGCACTGCTAATTCATTATGCGGTTTTGTTTAAGAAACATTTTTTATTTAGTCTGAAATTTCGTACTAAACTAAATAGATGGTCAATTTATACATGGCTCAAAAGAAACCGCACCTTATTTTTAATTAAAATGTGCTAAATAAATTAAAATTTATTAGTCTCCAAAATATTTATAATTGGAGATGGATATATTTTAACTAGTTTTGCAGTTTAGAACTGAATATCAAGCATATTTTGATTTATGAATATTAGAGACATCTACTAATGACTAGTATGAACTAATCGCCAATTTGGTTAGGCGAAAATGTTAATATAAAAATAAAAGACAAGCGCACAAAATAAATTACTGACTAAACTAATTTCATGTTAGTTCGTACCAGTTTCAATAGATGGCGTAAAATATAATGCACCAAATTTGTATTCTAATTTCTTAATTTAATTTAAATTTTATCAATTGTCGAAGTATTTATTATCGATGGTGGATAATTAACAGTTTGGTACGCAATTTAGGGTTTAATATTAGAACTAATAGATTTTATAGCTACAGCTTAACAACTCTAAATCTCTAGTGCAAACGAACGGCAATTTAGCATAGTCAGTAATTTTTACTGTGTGTCTCACGACGATTATTTTGTCTGAATTTCCGACTAACAAAATTAATGATTAGATTGTACTAGTCGTTCTTTGATGGCACAAAACAAACCGTATCAATTCCAACAATATTTTTAATCGGTTGTTGCGCCAATATGAACAAAGTTAGTAGTTTGGATGTAAATATCGATGTCTACAAGTAATCAAACGTTGACTACGAGTAATTGACATTTCCTACGTTGCGGCGCGTTATCTACACAGTCACGTAAACATTAGTAGTTGACGCGTTAACGCCCATCTCCCCCGAGAGGTCTCCTTGTCGACTATATCGACTAATATCATGAGTATCACAAGGATTCTTCTAAAGACCATCAAAAGGATACAATAGCCCTTAATACTGAGTATTAAACTGTCTATATGCCCTGTCCTAACAGTCTCTCCAATTCTCTGATTTCACATGTTTGATGTGATTTCGAATAATATAAAGAGGATCAGAGGGTTTTTTTATGACTTTTTCAAGAGGATACTATATTTATCATGCCCCAGCGGTCTCCCCAATTCTCAATTTTTTATTTAATTTGTATGGCGCGCTGATTTCACCTATTTGAATAATTTATTTTTTATTTAATATCATGAGGATCACACACGAATTAATTTAAAAATTGAAAATTGAGGAGGCCGGTGGAGTATCGCAAAGAGAAGGTCTAATACGCGATAAAATTTTGAATATCAAATTTTAAGTAGCACTCAACAGTTTAATACTTAGTATCAATAGCTACTATGGTATATCCTCTTGATGAAATCTTAGAGGAATCCCTGTGACCCACCCTCATGATGTTAGTCGAAATATAAACTAATCAAACAGGTAAAATCGGCATGCCGTACTAATTAAAGAAACAATTGAGAATTGAGAAGACCGCTGGGACACATTAGCTTTTCTCATTTGAAACTATTTTATCGATTTGATGGTATATTGGAACAATCCTTTAAACATTTCAAAGCATATTTTGGCTGTTAGAAACTTAGCGCAAATCTAGTGTTCGTATCTGCCAAGCAATTATACATAAGGTACTCTGAAACCATCTATCGTCTACTTTAACCTCGTAACTTCCTTCTGAACCATTGGTTTAAATATATTGTTTTATCTGCTCGAAAAGACACGGCAATGTGTTCCCTAATGAGCAATTTCATCTGTAGTACTCACATCATATGGATGGCCTTCCCATAGATGAAACAATTTTGATCTACTTTCGACATAAGAAAATTTGAGTTTAATCGTGACTGTCCATAAAAATACGAATATCTCTTACTGAAAGTCGCTGCAGTGGTAGGGGAGATCGAACGAGAGGTTATCACTGAATAGTACAATAGAATAGTACTACAACAGTGGCTTTCGTTATCCTTTTTAGTAAATTAGGTTTCCCGCTTAGTTTAATTTCTGGCACCATTTAAAACCACCTAATTTGGGAGAATGTGTACAGATAATTCGAAGTGGTACTGATTCTTAAACCGTATTTGTACTTTTCGGGAACTTCGTTACAGCAGTCCCAGTCCGTAGCAGCTATTATATTTAAAAACAACAATCATGGTTTCACTATCGCTATCGGCCCCTCAATATAGGTTTTGAAATGCTGAAAGGATGAAGACCATGACGTGTTCGATTTTATTTTCCATTATTCCTTCATTTAACCACCACGTTGCTTTATGGAATCATTCAACTCAACAAATCCGTTTCGTCTTCAGTATGTGTATGCACGTTAGCAACCGACATATTAAATTTGTTAGTGTGGTTTCTTATCGAGGAAATTCACACATTCATAAGCCAAAAACTAGGGAGTGTGCCCATCGGCGGTATCGCCAATATTCGCTCTCTCTCACTTTCTCTCTCTCTCCCTTCTCCCAACTGTTTCGGTCCATCGCACGCTCCCTCCAGTTTTGACTACCTATTGTTCGAAGATCTTGTTCGACGTCGAACGCTTTTTGTATCATTCGTTCGGAAAGGGATCTTTCGACGTGTACCAGCCATCTAACTCGACAGGGTTTAATGAATCCGATAATATGGCAGTCTCCAAAGAAATGCTTAATTTCGTGATTCATGCGGTTCCGATACTCGGTCACTGATGACATGTCTTTCAAAAACCTAGGTATCTAATGGTTTCGCACTGGGTTAGATTGATGTTATTTAGCTTCACCGGAGGACAAGTTTGTTTATGGAGAGTGAATGTAATATGTGCCGATTTGTTTTCGTTTGCCTTTATTCTTCATTTGGAAAGCCACTTACCTATTTGTTGTAAGTGTTCAGGTCCGCTGTAAAAATTAAATATAATACTAAACACAGTACACTGCTTTGTGGAAGCCCTGCGAATATTTAATTTAAATTGGAAGATGCGCTTTTATATTCCAACAAGAATTTCCGATTTAGCAGGTAATTTTTATGATCGCATGTTAGTTCGTTGGTAAGTGTATGTTAACTTTATGTGTGAATCCTTTATGTCATGCTTTATCGAACCCTTGAGCGATGTCTCAAAATGCTGCTGAGCAGTAGTTCTTTTGTTCAAATGAATTTCTGATTTCTGATGTGAGCCTGGTGATTCGGTATAATACTCGTACTTTGCTCCTGCAGAATTGGTTTAACTTTTTTAAGAAACATTTTTTCAAAGAGATTTGACAGAGTTGGCAGTAAACTAATTGGACGAGTTTACTTTTGTTTCATCTTTACCAAGTTTATGGCTCATTATGATCTGCGAAATTTCCAAGTTTCCGGAAAATAGACAGTTTTCATTACAGCTTTGAAAAAGTACTGTTAGTATTTTTTCCACTAATTAGGTCATGCCAGGTGCTTTTTTGGGATTTATAGGTTCGCTAATCATAATTTTTAAAAAATTTACTCTTCGGCTTCTTCAGGCTGAAATTCCGAGTGTTCATTATTCTCCTTCGGAGTAAATACCTTAACTAAATGTAGTTGCTCTACCTACATCGCTCCTTATCCAGTTTTCATCGGGGGGACGAATCGGAGGATATGAATGCGTAGGCCGTTTCAAATTTCTTGTAGCTTTCCACAGTGAGTAGTCTCTGCTTCTGTCGCTTTAAGTTTACTTACAATATATAATACTGAATCCTGAATATTCTATAACGTAATGTATTCGTTAGATGTTGTACTGGTTCATCAATTTTCGATTTTATTTTAAATCGGTTCAGATTTTTATTTCAATGAGCACTCTCTGGTTACTGTAAATTTGAATTTACAATAACCTATTCCAGAAGAGAGTGGCCAGAAGATAGTTCGTAGCATGTTTCGGCCACAACATAAGTTCTAGCAATACTCTTTGTTACATAAAGGTCAATTAAGCCGGAAATTTTTCATCTATCGGCTGCGTTGGTCTGTCGCCAGAAGGAATTTATTGATCTAGATTTGAAGTAATTTTCAAATTGTTGCTTTTTCAGAGAGCGGATATGGTGCATTGAGCAGGCTATTATTCTAAGCAGATGATAGTTGCCTGTATATGCTCCTCGCGATATTTTTCCAGCTCATGTTGTCCTATTCTTCTAAGTTGAAAATCAATTTATTGGCCAACTGTATATGTTAAATACAAACTCTTTTATTTGCTTAGCAATATTTTTGTTTGTTTTAATTAAAAGTTTTTAATTAATTTCCGTACAATAATTATTTTTGATTCCGATGTAAACGTAAATAAATACGCGAACCTGTGCTCCAGGTCTTGAAGGTACAGACTAGAGAAAAAACAAAGTAAATATTTTGATATTTTCTAGATAAGGATTCAATTTACTTCCACCCCCTAAAGGTAAGAAATACATAATAAAAATCCTTTGAACTCGACTTCAACCATAAAATCATTTCCGCAAAAGAAAAGTTTTCGTCTAGACACGAAATTTACTATTATTAATCACATAAATAGGCTATATCAAATATGGATGGGTGGTGGCAGGGTGCGAGGAGTCAAAGATAAAATTTAATTTAGATTTTTTTTTATCTCTGCTGCAAAATTTACTTAAAGAATGAAAGTAAACAGAAATCAAGGCAAACGAAACACTCGAGTGGAGTGGAAAGGAAAATAGAAATCCTCATGATTCATCTCATGATAAACTGGGTATTGTATATAGGGATGCTGAAAATGATGATGGTTTTATTGGTACACTTGATGACTTATAATTGAACTTTCGTTTTCGTACTTTTAATAAATTTTATTGGTTTTGATTTCGTTTTATCATTGAAATTTCTTAAGATGTTCTAGCGCTTTTCTTCCTCAGGATGTTTCGAGCATATTGAATTTGAGTGGGCAAATTTAGTTAGTCGCGTGTTATAAATATTTGATGTTTCGTTTTTTATTTTTTTATTTATTTATGTCGTTCGAAACGATATTATCTGAGGTTTTTTGCTATTAAATCCAGAGACGGACTTTCAAATGGTATAGAGCAGTACAAATTCAAGCGTCGTTCAAATCGAACGTATTTTAATTTTCATACGAAACCAATTTAATTGTTTTTAATATTTTTTTTTATTTATTGTAATTTATTTATTTTCGCGTGTGAACATTTTTTGAGTAAAAAATAGTGGGAAACCGAAAAGAGAAGAGTACTCGTATATCAAAATTACGTTAGAGCGACAAAGACCAACTTTTGTTTGCTCTTTTTATAGCAAACTGTATAGTGACAGATTAGGGGCACCATAACCTAGAAATTAGAAAAAAAAATTAAAATGATACAGTGTGAATGTTAAAGGTTGGTGATCCGACAAAATTTTAATTTTTTTTTGTACCATATACAAATAATTTCGAAGATTATGCAAAGCCCAAATGATGGCCAGCATTTCATTCTCATTGGCCGGCCGAATAATTTTCTTCTTAAACTTTGGTCGTATTATTCCAGATCATTAGAAATATAGGTTATCGGCCTATCTTTGCCGATTTCCCCTTGTGATAACAACGCGCCGATTGCAAAAGACGACGCATCGGCGGTTAGTATACAAGGTGTTTTGTAGTCCGGATAAATAAGTATCTCCGAGGTTGTCAATAGCTCTTTAATATGTCGAAATGCTTCAATTTCCTTCTCGTTCATGTTGATTTTGATTTTTTTGGACTGGTTTCCTCTGGTTTTTGCGTTTTTCCCTCTCAGTTAATGGTGTCGCTATTTTCGCGAAGTCTCGAATAAAACGCCTATAATAAGATGCTAATTCGAGAAACGATTGTAAATCCTTCAATTTGTCAGGTTTCTTAATGATTTTTTTTGGAGTCCGGCTTGATATCCTTGCTCGTAATAAAGAATCCGAGAAATTCCGTTTGTGTTTTTATAATTCCGTTTTATCCAGGTGAACCCGTAAATTGGCCTCTTCCGCCGTCTACCATACTCTAGAATATGGCTGAAGCGTTTTTTAAGCTGAATGGGAGTCTTAAGAACTCGTACTTCCTTCCCATTCATCGTTGAAAACGATGTTTTTAGTATGTCGATTCCCTTCATCTTTATTTGATGAAACCCTGAAGTTAGATTAATTGTGGTAAAAAAAAAATTGAATCTACGAGGTTTGCGATTGTGTTACTTGTATCAGGAATGGGATATGTGTCCGATGTTGTTACTGCGTTTAGCCTTTTGAAGCCTACCACCATTCTATACTTTTTCTTCTGTGAAGCGTCCATTTTATTTTCAGCAATCCAAATCGGCGAGTTATACAGGCTTTTGGAAGATCTTATTATTCCATCCGCTATAAGTTGTATATTGGTGTGTACTACTTCGTGTATATTGGTTCCTCCGTCGTTGTTTTTATTTCGGCTCTTACTTTTGGTGATTGTTTCCGTATTGTTCATAGGTCCGAATAGTGCATGAAATGTTGATACGACTTGCTAGAGTTTTTTTCATTGAGTGAGATTTTGATGTTCGGCGATATGGTTAAAATGTTGCACCAATTATACCATCGAAGGTTTTTAAACCCGGCAAAACGAAAAAATCAATTGTGTTGTTTATGCCTATATACTTTTGAAAAATTGACCTCGAACTTTTTTGTCAATTTTAATATCTCCAGCTGCTGATCTGGTTTTAAACTATACGTTGGTCAGGATGGCGGTTCCGGCTAACTCTGGTTTTACAAAATTTTTATTAGCTCTGGTGTCAATTAGGATTTTAAGGATGTTACCGTTTTTGAGTTTATATTTTATGTATGGTATGATACTGAGGCATCCATCATAAAATTTAATTCCGGATTTTCCTCTACTTGCTCTTCATCAATTATTTCATTTTCCATGTCTTCCACAAGTTCGTTGTAGTGGTCTTCCTCTTCCTGTTGAGTTTCCAAGTGATGTATCCTCTGCAACTTCCGTGGTTCATTGTGGTTTGAGTTTTCCCGTTTAAACGACTGGTTATTTTGATAATTTGGGCTATTGATGTAGTTTACTTGTCTTGTCTGTACCGATGGATCAATACTCATTGGTACTGGTGGTTTCAGGTTGATCGGTCTGGGCGGAACTGAATTATTTTGATATTGAATCAGTGCAGTCACCGAATTGTTAAAGTTTCTCGTATGGATTGGTATGTTTCTGATGTTTAGATTTTGCATTTCCAGGCAAGCTTCTAGAAGATTTTGCGGTTTTTGGATCATCAGCATTTTTGACAGATCCCCATTTAATCCTCTCATGAACGACGAGAACGTTGATGGCATCAGGTGTATAGTCTTCGGTTTTTATTTTATTAACGATGAGTGAAAACTGGTGGTTTACGTTGGAGTAAAACTCGCCCAAAATCATATTTCGTTGGATTAGGAAATTAGTGCTGAGTCCGTGTTGCCTCTTATATTTTGTCTCACGCTTTGCAAAATAGCTCGATATATGGGTATGTTTTCAACATTGTGCACCCAGGAGGCGTATTGGGTGGGATTACCATAGAAGTGTTATAATTCTTTGACATTATCGGGTAATTTGCTGATTTTCTTCAGGTCTGTTCCGTTTTAGGTGTTGTAAGCGTTGTTAGTGATATGTGTACTGTTGGGTTTTCTAAATTCTATTTTAAATACTAAAGTTAAAAGTAGTTTTTTTAATTAGTTTTACTTACCTCCAAAGTGCTGTATTTATTATAAATATTTTATTTAAATTTGACTGAAAATTTCAATATAAAATCTCCGAACTTTTCTTTTTATTTTCGCGCCATTCGGAATATGTCAAATACACTCAAAAAATATTACGGTAACAAGATTTAAAGGGGTTCAGTGCACTAGTTCCAATTGTAGTTTTCATATAAAATGTGCTGCCATGAATGGTAACTTCGATGATTCTTTGGGGAACGGTGCATTTATTTGGTCTTGCTTCTCATGCAAAAGTGAGGTTAGAACTGCGTTTAATGTTGAAAACAATGTTTCATCTAAAGCTTACACCCACTGCAAATGTACCAATTGAGGATTTGGCAGCTTAGAAAACTCACAACAGTTTTTTACCAGCACAATTGAACAGCTGCGTCTCGATTTTATATTGGCAATGGACGAGATAAAAAACTTAAAGCTTCAAATTACTAAGGCTGGTGACTTTCTATAGATTTTTTATTAAAAAATACTGATGTCGATAATTTACTAGATGTGCTGTCAGTTAATGGCCTTGATATTCTTATGTCTGGACCTACCAGGATTTTTAAATCTTCAGTAACTTGTATCGATAACGTTCTCTGTAGGTTTGATCAGAGGTATTTCCGAAGTCCCTCATGCAATGTTTTAGATTTGGGCATATCAGATCATTGTTTAATAGAAACTAGTTTCTTTGGTGCTCCCAGAAGAAACTCTGTTGAGATTGTCCGCATTGACTATTGTCAACTGCTTCTATAGGAGAATTGGTTCGATGTTTATATCCAATCCAGTGCGTCACTTGCTTTTGATTATTTTCTAAATATTCTAAATGGTCATCTAAGCTTAGGCCTTGGATGTCTGATCTCCTAATAAATAATATACGCAAGAGAAATAATAAATGCCTTCTTGCAAGGAAAAATCCTACTGACAAAAGGCTTGCTAACTATAGTCGCAAACTGTGTAACAACGTTAATGCCAAAATAAGTCAGAGTGAAAATCAGTACTACGTTAAACAGTTTAATTCCAATGGCACTAATGCCCGGAAAAACTGACAGTCAGTAAATGAATTGATACAAGGGCACTCCGAGTCTGCTGAAATTAAAGAATTAAATTGTAAGTCATCTATCTTGTAGATGTCTTAAGTTCCATCATGAATTTAAGTGTCAATACAGTGATTTCCCGTTAGCCCTAAAGCGAGCTGTAGTTATCCCAATTTTCAAAAAAAAAAGATAAATCGAGTTTAGAGAACTACCGACCAATATCGCTTCTTTCCATTTTTGCTAAAATCTTTGAAAAGGCCATGAAACGTGAGATGGTACATTTTTTGAATAAAAATAATTGTCTCTCTCCGCTGCAATTCGTGTTTCGGAAACATAAGAGCACGGAACAAGGTATTTGAACAGTTCTGGAACAAATAAGTGGGAGCATTGATTTAGGGCTAAAGTAATCTGCGCTGTTTGCCGATATGACTAAAGCTTTTGATAGAGTAGACCATTCGATTCTCTTAAGGAGGCGTTATTATTGTGGCTTTCGTGGAATGATTTATAGCTGGCTTTGTAGTTATCTATCTGATCGATCGCAAGTAGTGCATGTCAATCACCAACTGAGCGGAAAACAGCCAATCATGGCAGGAGTTCCGAATGGAAATTTCCGACGCCCTTTTTCAGGCTCCCTCACCGCTTTTGCTGACCACTTTTCGTTTGTGTGCTCTGGTTCAGGCAAACAGGTTAGCATATCAGGGATCGAACACGATTTAGATTTACTGGCGGAATGGCTTAAAGTTCACAACTTATTTTTGAGTGAGAAAACTAAAATAGTACAAAGCTCATACTTGTACTTCGACTGGCTATTTTAAGATTAGTGTAGTAAATGAAATTAGATATTTAGGTATTTTGATTGATGCAAATCTTAATTGGAAGGTCTACATTGACAGCTTGAAACATAAAACTATTATTAGTATCGAAGAAGATGTATGTCTTACGCCTCTTTTGTTCGTTATAACTGCGGAGATTAGTTTATTATGTCCTAGTCGATTATATACTTTTCTACGGGTGAGGGATTCCCTGTAAAACATTAATGCGTTCGCTTTTGGTTCAACAGAAACATATTATCCGCTTAATGACTTTTCATGATGCGCTATCTTCTTCTTGGCCCATCTTTCGGGCTCTATACATCCTGCCACTTCAACACATGTTTGTCTTCCATATTTTTTACCATAATAATTTAATTTTAATTTGTTTTCATACACCTAGCACACATCGATCCCCTTTCACACTTCTATCTGATTTGTTCTAATAAATTCATACACATTCTTAACCTAATACCTTTGGAATTGTTTAATATGCCAATTGCCCCAGAGATGTGGCCTTCAGTAATGCATCCGTCGCTGCTTGATTTTTTGCCAGAACCAGCAGTTCTCCAGCTCTCGAGCGTTGTGTTTTAATGGTAACCTGTGGTTATCATATTTAGCGCTGTTTGTATTCCAAAAGGTGAAAAATTTGACAGGTTTAGTCCCTCCTGCTCGTGCTTGATTATTAGATATTTTTCATTCACTCCATTGCAATCCATTATATCTGCACCGCCACCGAATTATAATCTCTTTGTTCGCATTTTTTCGATCTTTTACCTTTTGGGGGGTTGGGCTTTATTTCCCAACATCCTCAACGGTGCGAGTCTATTTGGGCTTTCAAACATCGCCCCTTTTAAGGGCCGAAGCCCTCCTTTTGCCCACACCTGACTTTACTTACTGTCTAAAATCATGCCGCTAAATATAAACAAACACTTGTTGTTGTCACCAAACAATAATCCACTTAAAACACTATATATTTGCGCCCACCATCTTTTTAATATTATAAAATTGTTCTTACACCACTATAAAACTATTTTAACTTAATGAAAACCCAAAATCACTTAAATTAACTATTTATCAAATGAAAAAGGAATTTTGCACCGAGCTGTCAATTTTTATGTGTACGCTTGCCGAGAAGAGAATCGTACTTAATGTGCTTTTTCATCTACACTGTGTAAAACTTGTTTTCCTAAAGATGGCAGATCACTAGTATTATGGATATAAGTTCCAAATTATGCCGCTGTTGTCGTACTTCAAGATGCTGGCCTTTTCCCCAAAAGATGGCGGAATTAATTTAAAAACTAGTGATGAGACAATCTACCGAGTGTGCAAAACGTCCATAAACGGACAAATATTTCAAAAGGATTGAGTTTTCGGTAAGAGTACGATACATTCAAAAAATGCAAAGTTTAAAAAATATATACTAGATGACCCGGTGAACTTCGTACCACCTACCCTCTTCATAAGCGATTATGAATCCCAATCAACCCAATTCATTGAAATCGGCAGTATTGGCCGCATTGTGTACGGTTTGAGTTTCGAATTCAATTCCTTTTATTTACATGGAAAAGAAATGAGGTAAACATTCAATGCAAAGCTTTGTGGTAAACTACGTTTTTCGTTTTGTTTTCCGGCGCGTGAACATACAAAGATGATGCGACATACAGTTGTCCATGCGCGAAACACGGAACCCTAACGTAATCCTGCAAACTTCCATCGGAACGCCAGACACACGCCAAAATCCAGAATCATCGGAACGCGCGGAATCGGCGCCTTGATGATGTTGTTCATAAGATTTTCATAGCCAGTCTCGTTCCATTGCACAGTCGAGATTGATCGATGTTACACAACATGATGTTGACTAAGGGTACTTTCAATTGCAAATTGTGAGGTGGTAATCTGGGTAATTCCAGCGAATTCAAGAATTCTGTGGGATAGTTGACTAGTTCATCCTGATTGATAACTGTGTCAACCGATTTGAAGAAAAACAACTATCCCGGAATGAAATTTTGAACGTTCGCGTTGATATCATTGACATCTCTGTTTTTCGGCGCCAATATGGCTCGTTCGCTCAGCCAATTATGGTTTTTGCACTACTATGTTCGGAAAAACACGTCGAATGAGTTCTGCCTTCGATTCGGTCAATTGGCATAAATCAGTGGAAATTGTGATAAATCCGGTCGAGATTGCAAAAACACTCGCGTGTTAGTCGCCATTCGGAGGGTCTTCACAGATTAATAGCCATTGGTAATGCAATCGATAGGCATGATTTGATTGCAATTTTTTCTGCGAGAACATTGTATCGAGAGTAAATTGGTGATACGAAAGAAACGGAATTGGAAAATTATCATTAGATTTAATTTAAAAATCATAAATATTCATCTGCCATTCCAAATTAAGGTTTGATTTTCTTTAAGAAAGTTTAGTTTCTTACAAAACTTTGAATGCACAATACATTACAATGCTATTACCATTTTAAAGTTTGATTAAGCTCCATTATTTATTTATTTAATTTTTTATTTTCAGAATAAAATTGTAACCGTCGACCAGACCCGAGTGAAACTGCAAATATGGGATACGGCTGGCCAAGAACGTTTTCGTAGTGTAACCCACGCTTATTATCGTGACGCCCATGGTAAGTAGAAACACTTCATAGATGTGATAGCACACCATACATTTTTAAATATATTGAATCGATACACAAATTACGTCTCTTAAGCTAGCAAAAACAATTGGAAAATTAAAGGTTAATGTTAGGCTAATTAAATGCCCTATGTAAATTTTATTATTCTGCTCATTCTAGAAAAGGCATAAGGTTTTATCATTTCAGAGCTAGCAGAACCCAAATCGAAAATCGAACCAAAACCGAAATTAGAACCCAAAACAAGATCAATTAACATACAAATAATTTTAGGCTCATTAAGGCCTAATCAAATGCCCCATTAAAAAATGTTGGGCTCCACTAGTTCTTGGCCAAACTTCAGGTCATTTAATCTAAAGCTAGCAGAACACAAATCGAAAATCGAACCAAACCCGAAATTAGAACCCAAAACAAGATCAATTAACATACAAATAATTGTAGGCTCATTATGGCCAAACCAAATGCCCCATTAAAAAATTTTGGGCTCCACTATAGGCCATAATGAGCCTAAAATTATTTGTATGTTAGTTGATCTTGTTTTGGGTTCTAATTTTAGTTTGGTTCGATTTTCGATTTGGGTTCTGCTAGCTTTAGATTAAATGACCTGAAGTTTGGTCAAGAACTAGGTAGGTAGGTAGGTAGGTTTCAGTGGTTGCTTACTGCACACTTAGGCCAATTTTTAGGCCCATTGTGATACCACTCATTCACTCCACATCATTAACCCACCTACTTCACCTACTCACACAACTACAGTATACCACCTGCACATTGCAAGCTCCATGTCAACCTGTACATTGACATGGAAGGTGGGTCGGCGCGTGACACGGAATTCTGCACTCCATCAGAGGGTCTTAGTTGTATTTATTAGCATGACCGATCGTAATCGATGATGAAAATTCGATTTGCATCTACCACCTGCACATTGCAAGCTCCATGTCAACCTGTACATTGACATGGAAGGTGGGTCGGCGCGTGACACGGAATTCTGCACTCCATCAGAGGGTCTTAGTTGTATTTATTAGCATCACCGATCGTAATCGATGATGAAAATTCGATTTGCATCTAGCCTCTGATGGGATTCGAACCCAGCACCTCCCGGTCCAAGTGCCGAAGCTTTAACAACTGCACCACTTGTCCGGTCGGTCAAGAACTAGTGAAGCCCAAAATTGTTTCATTTGGTTAGGCCATAATGAGCCTAAAATTATTTGCATGTTAATTGATCTTGTTTTGGGTTCTAATTTCGGTTTTGGTTCGATTTTCGATTTGTGTTCTGGTAGCTTTAGATTAAATGACCTGAAGTTTGGTCAAGAACTAGTGGAGCTCAAAATTTTTAATGGGGCTTTTGATTAGGTTATAATGAGCCTAAAATTATTTGCATGTTAATTGATCTTGTTTTGGGTTCTAATTTCGGTTTTGGTCCGATTTTCGATTTGGGTTCTGCTAGCTTTAGATTAAATGACCTGAAGTTTGGTCAAGAACTAGTGGAGCTCAAAATTTTTTAATGGGGCATTTGATTAGGCCATAATGAGCCTAAAATTATTTGCATGTTAATTGATCTTGTTTTGGGTTCTAATTTCGGGTTTGGTTCGATTTTCGATTTGTGTTCTGCTAGCTTTAGATTAAATGACCTGAAGTTTGGTCAAGAACTAGTGGAGCCCAACATTTTTTAATGGGGCATTTGGTTAGGCCATAATGAGCCTAAAATTATTTGCATGTTAATTGAGCTTGTTTTGGGTTCTAATTTCGGTTTTGGTCCGATTTTCGATTTGGGTTCTGCTAGCTTTAGCTTAAATGACCTCAAGTTTGGTCAAGAACTAGTGGAGCCCAACATTTTTAATGGGGCATTTGGTTAGGCCATAATGAGCCTAAAATTATTTGTATGTTAATTGATCTTGTTTTGGGTTCTAATTTCGGTTTTGGTCCGATTTTCGATTTGGGTTCTGCTAGCTTTAGATTAAATGACCTGAAGTTTGGTCAAGAACTAGTGGAGTCCAAAATTTTTTAATGGGGCATTTGGTTAGGCCATAATGAGCCTAAAATTATTTGTATGTTAATTGATCTTGTTTTGGGTTCTAATTTCGGATTTGGTCCGATGTTCGATTTGGGTTCTGCTAGCTCTGAAATGATGACGTTTTTGTTGGAAGGGGTGGAGCCCAAAATTTTTTAGTAGAGCATTTAATTAGCCTATTATTAGCCTATAATTATTCATACTATCTTGTAATGTTCTGCTGTATGGGTTCTGCTAGCTTAAGGGACGTGGCGAATTACCGTTTGGGATTATTTAGAAACCAGAAAATTAATGTTAATGGCAAAAACAACAAATTACCTGCTCTCTGCTTATGTTTACAAAAATAATAACCAAAGCTTTTTATTTGGAAAAAAATTGTTGACATGTAAAGGAAAATTTATTTTTTCCACAAAGTTTTATAATTAAAAAATATATTTTTATTTGAAATAAACAAAATTAAATTTTTATTTTATTTATTTGAAATTATTTTAGCAACAGAAAATTTATGTTTTAATAATTACTGTTGGGTTTCGCTTTGCACTGTAAACATATAAACATACACCAGCTTTTGAAATAACTAATAACATACACATCGAGTTTTTAAACGAGCCAATTATTCAATTCATCATACCCATACGACGTGGTGAATATATTTGGGTGGGATTTGTTATTTGGATTTTTAAAGTGGATGTTTTTGATATATTAAAATGTTTAAAGTTAACTATAAAGTTTGGTTTTAATATTTGAATTATTCCAACTCGTACTGAGAAGCGAAAGCTAGAAATTATTGCTACATAAAGTACTTTTGACGGTCTGACTCCCTTTGTTTCATACAACGCGCAAGTTTACTGGAAAAAATATTTTGATTATATTTCTTTGGACGCTTGTAAAATACATACCAAAAATTTACCAGGCACACGAACATAACCCTGACGACGACTGGCTGACACGAAGTGTTACCAAAACGCTGTTGATGAATTATATTGAATCAAAGTAGAAAATGTTCACAAAATTTAAATTTTCGAATTGCATTAGCAGTTTTCGATTTGGCCACCCTTAGCCGCGATTATGGCCTTCAGACGGCCAACAAAGCTATTGCATGCAGCACGAAAGTGGCTCTGCGGTATTTTGGCCCATTCCCGGCGAAACGCTTGCTTGAGATGATCGACAGTTTGGTATTTTTTTGTCCCAACCTTGCTCTTCAAAATACCCCAAACCGAGAAATCTAGCAGATTTGCATCCGGTGAATTTGGTGGCCATTGGGCGGTGGAAATGAACCGCTGAACATTGTTTTTCAGTCAATCTTGATTGATGCGCGCTTTATGACTCGGCGCCGAGTCCTGTTGAAATGTCCAGGCTCTGCGGCCGAAATGTTTTTGTGCCCAAGACTTCAACGCTCCCTCCAACACATGATACCGATAAATTTGAGCATTTATCTTGATGCCACGGTCCAAAAAAACGAGCGGTGAACAGCTTTCGGCCGTTATGGCAGCCCAAACCATCACCATCGGCGGCGCTTGGTTTCGTTCGAGTGGATTGCCACAATGGTTGGTCCAAATTTTCAGTAGACCGCCCGGGCAAGTAAATCCGGTCATTTTGCTTGTTCACATATTGCTCAAAAAAGAAACGGTGACTCATCGGAGAAAACCAAATTCGGCAAATCGCCACTTTCGTGCAAGCGTAACAACTCCTTTGCTCTTTCCACTCTAACTTTTGTTTTAGCATCGGTGAGACTGGAATTTCAAGGCCTTTAGTCCAAGAAATTCTTTCAATTAATGTGCTGCATCCATTCGAGCGAAATGTTTGCCTCACGAGTGCGTTTCGGTCCACCACCATAGTGGACCAAACATTTTATTCACATGCAGATGTTTTAACTGGTTAACAATCTGCAGCTGTGGTTTTCCAGCCAACTATAGAACAATCACACTATTACGCTTGAATTCCATTGCGGAGAACTTTTTTTCTGAATATTTCCCACTAACATGCTTTTGTACGCTTGTAAAAAATGGAATGAACTGTCATTAGTGTAAATTTGGGCGCTCTGTCATCACTGTGCAAGCAAAGGAAGAGGTAAAAGCTGTAAGCCCCCAAAAGAGTAAGATGGTCCTGCTTAGTAGACGCCCTATGCTCCCTGGGAAAAAAAATTACCTAACTGTCTCGAAGGCTGGACAACTAAACAAAGTTAATGCTGTTAGCGGACATCTTCAAGACAAAATTTGTCTTCTTCAAGCATTTGGTTTATAATTTTCAAAAAGAACTCAGTAAAATTGCAAAAATGTATGAAATTTCTATTTGCATCGATAAATCAATGTTTCCCATTTAAAACGGCTTCGTTTTAAGTGCTCCATGCGAGATGCCCAATTTTACACCACTTTTTCGAGCAGTCCGGCTAGTATATCGCTAATGACTCGTTTAATGTTGCCTTCCAATTGCCTTCCAATTCTGCTGCATCGCTGAACACAAATTTTCGGTTAAAAACCCGATTTTACTTAAGACGTCCTAACTCCAACTCGCCAAATTTTCGATGCTGTGGCAATATAAAATGGCAATGCTCACTGAGAACAATTGACTTTGACAGATGACACTAATCACGCGTGATGTGTCAAAAACATATACAAACATATATATTTAAAAATAAAATCGAAATAGGAATGGTCACCTTGTAAAATCTAAAAACTATTGTTTGGTTTGACCTGACCCTTCCCCGATTTAACGACGAGTTGTTTCGAGACGAGATACCCCGGAAGTAGCACCTTACGTAACCTTTTTTGGGAGCGTTCGTAAAAATCGCTGAAAATTTATGTGTAACTTTAAAAGTTTTAATTCTCAAGCATTCGAACGGATTTCGAACTATCCCCTATGCCGTTGGAAGGCTATGGCTGAATGTGTCATCCTTCTAGCCTGTCCTGGCTACCCCACCTACATCAACAACAATTATCGATTATAACTTTTATCGGTTAGTGAGCGGTTTACTTTCGTTTGTCCTGCCTCGGTTGCTGGAGTTATCAATCGGGAACATTTCCAATTGAAACCAGCGCCACCATCTATCCAAAAATTAAATCGACCCCGTGATTGGCCAACTTTCACCATACTTTATGTTTATATAGTCGCTGATGAATCGGTTAGAACCCTGATAAAAATTTATGGAAACATTAAAATGATTAAGTTGAGTTCATCTCCGCAACCAACAAGTTTGTAACTTAACATAATCAGTTTTACTAGAAACTAGGTTATCAAATAAAAAATTGTTGTAAAGCAAAGTAGTTGCAATATAAAATATTGTTTGATTTGTAACGGAATTATAAAGCCATAACTTTCTAGGAAATCTACTTGAAGGTGTTCGTGTATATGTTTGTATATAACATACATCCGTGTACCGATATAAAAGGTTATGGTAAAAGTATTTTTTCACTGTGGTATAGCGTAAGCCATAAAATTTAATAAGCATATTATGCTAAAAAAAATAAATTCAATAGAATCGAGCTCCGAAAATTGAAGACACAATCCTGTAATGTTTATGTGCTACTTTTAAAAGGATTTCCATTTTTTTATTCAAAAATGTGTTTTGTGTGGAAAAAATGGTGGGTGTGTGCTGTGTGCGCTCTTAAAAATATTGAAACCCATTTTTACGGGAATTTTGAACTTTATTTTTTATTATTCTCGCTCACTGGTGTATATGAAACGATCTTTTTTAATGTTACAACTTCTTAAATCAATATAACGAAATCGGAAAATATGTAAAGTTAAGCGTCCGTTGTATTCCCGAAAAACGGTAATAATAATAATAGAAAAACAAAAGAAAAAGCACGGTGATACCGATAAATATACTCCCTCCCCGCGCAGATGTGATGGAAATAGAAAAGTTATTTTTATTGGGCGGATTAAACGTTTTATATATGCATATTGCATATCGCATTTATTTAATTAAAACGTTCTAAAGCTCATAACATTCACATTAAATGTAGTTTGAGCTTTACATAAAGCTTAACAGCACGTAACTAAAATACTGAATCATTATAAATGTACACATAACTCCAAATGTTTTTTTTTGTTTGAATGACAACAAAAATCAGCAAAGTTGACAACAACAACAACTAACTTCATTATTCATCAACATTCAAGCGATTGTGTCTGATCTCATTTCAGACCTAGTTAACTATTTATTAAAAATTGAACTTTAAAAATCCATATACGATTTAACCCAAGATGGTCTTTTTGGTATTTAGACATTTTTTAATCAACATTGCGTATTTGTGTGACGTTTGTCCTAAATTGACCTAAAGCAACAACAAATTAGGATAAATTTGGGACAAACTTCATACGCGACTCTCAAAATCGCATTAAAAGTGCTTTGTCCTAAGATATTCCTAAGAGGTTATTACAACTGGAATGGGTGTTTTCACTCTGTACTAGACCCAATGCTATAATATACATAACATTATTTTATATACAAAATACATACGCATACATATATATGTTACGGTTAAAGTCCGAAATCGGTCAATGTCCGAAATTTTAATTTTTTAAATACGTTTACACACTTATATTTCAGGAGTCCAGAGGTCCAGTGTTTTCGAAATGTTTGTTGACCTTCCCCCCTACATATCCGTAGTTTCACTTATTCCCCATCAGAAGGCTATATGCGTCATAAGAGGCACAAATAGCTCCCACGAGCTCGTGAGAGTTAGTAAAGCCGTTATTCCCTACTATTCGGAATTCCATTTTGCACTATGCCATGAAAAATACTCCGTGGGGTGGAGGATGAACCATTACGAGAATACAGGAATCTCGTTTATAGATATTGAAGCAATAAAACAGTTTTTTTCCAATTTTTATTCGGACATTTATCGACTTCGGACTTTTACCGTAACATACTAGTGGGCAAAACGTAGTAAGACTTTTTAATTTCGCGCGGAAAACCATTCGTCGAAATATTTATTTTTCTAAGTTGGTATGACTGTCAGTGACATCTGTGCCAAATGTCACATCAATATAATCATTAGTGTTTAGTATACGCTTGTCTTTCTGAAGTATAAAAAGTGCATTTGGCGATTTTTACAATGAGTGAAATTATTCAACAAAGAAGTTCCATTAAATTTTGTGTGCGGAATCAATTTTGTGGTGCCGAAACCTTCAGAATGTTGCAAAAGGCCTTCGGTGATAATTGTATGTCGCGAGCAAGTGTTTTTGATTGGTATAAATTGTTCAAAGAGGGTCGAGAACGTGTTGACGACGAACCACGTCTACGACGGCCATCAACATCAACTGATGATCAACAAGTTAATAAAATCAAAGAATTGGTGCTCGAGAATCGACGATTAACAGTCAGAGACCTTACTGACATCGTTGAAATATCGGAAGGATCATTGAAAACCATTTTTAAAGATCATTTGGGCCTAAGAAAAGTGAAAGCACGATTGATTCCAGATTTTTTCGCCAAAAATTCCACCCATATGGTTCTGCAACCACCGTATTCGCCTGATTTAGCTCCGTGTGACTTCTGGCTGTTCGGCAAACTCAAACGACCGCTCCGGGGAGACCGTTTTGAGTCAATTGAAGACATTAAACGTGAATCGCTACCCTCATTGGAGGCTATTCCGGAAATTGACTTCAACAAATGTTTCGAGGATTGGAAAAAACGTTGGCACAAGTGTATTAAGGCCGGGGGGGATTACTTTGAGGGGGACGAAATAGATTTGGAGAAATAAATAAAGGGTTTTACAATTATGAACAAAGTAAGTTACTGTTTTTTGCCCACAGTATTATATTTATTTATTACAACTGATTTACAAATCATCTAGTAATTTATCTTTCATAATTTATATTCTTGTTTGGAGGGTTGTAGCCCTTTGGCTAGTCCTCTTTATAATTTTATTATATTTTTAGTCGATCCTGATTGGATCTAGTAGATCATGTGGTTTCTTCCTTCGCAACCGTCTTACTGGGTTTGAACCATCCAACATACGACGTATCTCAGCGTTTTGGAGTAGACGAATACGTTGCATGTGTTTTCACGCATGTTTGCTTATTTCTTCACTGACGAAATCCATCTTCAGATCTCTATGGAGGTTGTCATTTCTTATGTACCACGGTGCATTAACTATTCCACGTAGGACTTTGCTTTGGAATGGCTGGATGATATTGACATTGGTTGTCTTTGTACAGCCCTAGAGCTGAGTACTGTAAGTCCACACAGGTTTTCGAATTTACCGGTATAGTAGCAATTTATTATGTAGAGTTAGCTCAGAATTTCTTCCTAAGAGCCAATCCATCTTTCTGAGTTGATTAGTCTCCTCTATCGTTGGCAGCTCCTAGGTGTATAGAACATATAAAATTGGTCCCAGAACGCTACCTTGTGGTACTCCTGATGATATTTTCTTAATTTGTGAGTATTCGCCATCTAATTTAACTCGAAAGTGTCGGCTAGATATGTAAGATTTTAGAATTTCATAAAACTGATTATTGACGATACACTATATTCGTTGTTATTATTTATAAATACTTTCAAGGTGACTGCTTGCAGAAATTCCTCTTCAATTTTAAGATCTATAAAGTGTTTGATGTTTCCTTTTATAACCACCGACGATCCTCCCCTTGCCCTTCCTGCTGGATGAATGGCGTGATAACAATTGTATCCATATATTTTAAGATATGAAGCTGAAGTAAAATGGGTTTCCGATACTAGGCATAAATCTATTTTTTGAGTATTTAGGAAAATTTCTAATTCTGGAATATGTTGCATTAGCCCATCTGCATTCCAGGTTACTATTCTTAATGTTTTATTTGTTGTTGTTTGCATCATTTTAATAGAGCATGGATTTTATTTCATTTAGAGAGTCTCGCTTATCTAACCTGTTGCTTAGAGCTTGCAGGCATTTCTCTTGTTTAGCTAGACGAATGATAAGAGCTTCCATGCTTCTTAGTATATTTTGGAGCACTGCTGTACCTTCGGTAGTGCCCTCCGAAATATCTGGTTTTGTCATGACTACTTGCGAGTACAGTTTTGGTTTTGGTTCTCCCGTTTTACTAACATGAGGTTTAGGTTCCTCTTTGGTGGAAGTTTGAAATTTTTTTACTGATATTCCTGAACTTTGTTTTCGCAGCAATATTTTTACTAAACGGGCATACTTGGGCATGATGCTTTCCGGCACATGTCACGCATCTAGTCTCTTTTTGGCAATATTTCTGCGTATGATTAAAACCTTGACATTTTTTGCACTGCGGTATTAACCAGCTATTTTTTTCAATGGCTCTATTTTAACTCTCATGCTCAGTATGGCCTTGATATTATACACATCTTCCACTTTTTGTTTATTATTAAAAGTGAGCATAAATAGTGGAAGCCCTCTTTTGTTAATTTGAACTCCTTGTTCAGTTTCGGTTTTTTCTTTCTTAATGATGTTTACAGCATTTTCTATTTGATAACCCTTTTGCTTGAGATCCTCAATAGTTTCCTCTTTTGCGCAGGTTGGGTGAAGACCTCTAGCCATAACTTTGATTGGGCGACCATTCTTATCCTCATACGTAAACCACTGATGCCCCTTGGAATTAAGCTTTGTAGCCAAAGTTTTATAGGTTTCGAAGTCTACAACATTAATTTTCCAGACGCCATTGTTTAGAGATACGAGTTTGTACTCGGCTACCGTAATCGATTATACGTTATGTATAGTTGAGAAATTTGATATCCCGACAACATTTATTGGTGGAGGTGATTTTTATTTTGGTTTAGCTGGTTGTTGTTCTAGAGCTAGTTGTTTCTTGATGATTAACTGGTTTCTAGAAACCTTTTTTGAAGTTAATGATAAAGTTACTGCCATTTCTGGTGAATGTTGCGCTTTCCTTTTCTTACTTGGTCTTTTATTCCGGTTCAACATCCAATTTGTTTCTCTTTCTAATTCTTCTTCATCCGTATGAAATGGATTAATGTCATCATCGACTGCGCACTTTTTTCAGTTCTTCATTCTCTTTCTTTAAAATTGTAAATTATTCTTTCAATTTAGTTGTAAATTCCTTTATTTCTCTTAGTTGTTCACAGAGTTCGGCATTTTCCTTCTCGTACTGAAATATATTTCCAGTTGAAGATCTTGGTGATCTTGATAATTTGGAACTTTGTCCAAATGGGTTAAACAATGATTGGCTCACCCCAGAATCTGTTGGGCCTGCCTCCGAGTGTGGATTTGGCAGCATATCTGCTGATGTACCACCTGGGATATTACATTCTGTATTTGTTGTACTCATTGTTTGTTTAGCTAATTTATACTACTGGCATTTGGTCCCCGGTAGGACTTTGCTACTGTCGAAGCAGTACCCGCGGCTACCTTGGTGCTACGTAGGTGTACACAGAGACAGCCGAAGCTCTCTGAGTACCCTAGGATGAGGGGCATGTGCCAGAAGAGGTAACTATCGTAGGAGCTTTTTCAATTTTTGCAATGAAGATTCCTTTTATTAACAAGGGTTTTCTTTGTTGGTTTTCTGAAATTTAATCAGGAATAAGGGTTTTTGATTATACAAGACAATTTTTATCACAAATTCAGTATGTTTCGGTAATCTTTCGCTTTAGAAATTAAGTGTGGTTTATTCGATATCTATGTACATTTAACGTACAAGAAAGTCAGGTGTTGGACACAACAACAACACCTTCTCATATGCAGAGCTACTTGCCAGCTAGAAGTCATGGTTTTTTGTATCTTAACTGTAGCAAACTCAAAGCTATTTCGTGATTTTCGCTGGTTGGCGAATAGTCGTTGATCAGCTAAACTGCACTTTTCTGTAAGTGCGACATTTTTACTGTATCGGAAATGTTATCGTTTCGGTGAATGAGCTCCGCAAATATATCGTTGAATGAGGTCCAGTTGTTGTACTTCTCAGAGAAATTTGTTATATCCAATGTCGGTAATTTTATTCGGCATCTTCGTTTGTTTCTACCATTTATTTTTGCAGCTGGTTGGTTTTTTAGTTGCAAATATTCTTTGGATCAATCTGAATTTTCTAATGCATACTCGATTGCTGCAGTTTTTGCTACAATTGACGCATTAATACGTTCTGTTTAAATAGCTTATTACTGCTGTTCCCATCATTCATTGAATCCCAATCGTTGCGAGGTATTGATAAAGGCTGTTGATTACCACTTTTAGTTGGCGTTATGTTTGAAGATAACATACCAAAACCAAGTGTTAGTTGGAGATGATGCCAGTTAGAAATAATAATCAGGAGCGCCCCATCCAGGAGTGGAAACAATTTATAGAATTTTGTATTATGACTAAATATCATAAAATTTCTTAAACCATTTGAGGTGTCTCTGGAGATTTTAACACAACCTCAGGCATAAGGGGTGTTAGTTGAGGACCATGTGAACCTAATATTTTTTATTATATTTGGTCATAATGCAAAATTCTATAAATTATTTCCACCCCTGGATGGGGCGCTCCTGATTATTATTTCTAGCTGGCATCGTCTCCAACTAACACCCCAAAATAACTGAAGTTGTGTTAAGATCTCTAGGGATACCTCAGTTGGCCTAAGAATTTTTATTATATTTAGTCATAATATAAAATTTTATTAAATTTCCGCGAGGAAAAGTGTACAAAAGATCAAGAGAGCAATTTTCACAATGTTGTATTGAAGAACGTATCTCGTATGGCGGTGGATCGTGCATGTTCTGAGGAGTTATGTTGTAAGGACAGCTTTCGTTATAGGCTGCCGTTAGCAAAAAAATTTATATAATGTACTTAAAAAAAAGTTACTTTACTTTAGGAACAACAAGAAAAAAAAAAGATGTTCGCCAGAGCACGTCCGGATTTCCGCCGCTAGTGCAGAGACGTTTGGTCGTGGGGTTGTGCTCTGGCCGACTCAACACTACTATGTCATAACTCTACGATTTACGGAAACTCACTTAATCAGCTCACCTTTTTCCTTACTCCATTTTGGTCATCACCTCAACCACTCTCATGATAAATAATGGGATTACAATATTCGATTCAATGTGGAGCTATTATTAACAAGAATCCAATGAATTAAATAATTTTTGGCTAATCATCATTATTATCCGGAATGTAGTATTTTGGTGATCAATCACCAAAAAAAAGCACGCTATATAAAAATAAAAAAAAAATAACCTTAAAGAAGTACCCGTGAGAAGCAGCGCTTCCACGACCTTGATACTGCTTCGCGGTTTTCTATGAACAAAATCGCTAAGGAAGAAAATAAAATAAATATTCGATTAACTGCAAAATTATCAAAACAGTACGATCTTATGTATATCATACTAAGATTAATCCAAACCAAAATTAATTACTGTTTATCAGAAAAAATGAACAATGAAAAATTGAAATACAAGTAAAATAATATAAGAAAGCTCTCAAAGATAAGGAAAATTAAATTCAAATAATTAAAAAGAATGAAGAAAAAAAATTTACTTAGCTAAAGTACTCTGAAGAATAGTGGCTACCGTCCCTAACTGGATTCACGCGGATTCTGCCACGCCTTCATCAACTAACCGTATTTGGGTTAGCGGTATTTCCGATCCATCGATTTACTCTAGAACTCGTTGCCTCGAAAATGCCCGTTGATGTAGGTGTGGTTACTTGTATCTTCCACACGACTCCGATATATAACTGCGGCCACGCTTTCCCAACAACCGAGTTTACTGGTATTTTTGTCCCGCTGGCTGTCGGATAAAGTGTTCTTTTATTATTTTCCTCCTCTTTTAGTTTTTGGACGTCTCGACGGTTCCTTGGCCCGAATTTAAATAATCAATTCATAATTTTTAGTATATAAATTATTTAAAACAACATTTCGTATGCTTAATGAAAAACACCACCAAGAACTCTATTGAACCAGATGAGAAAACACACCCTTCGTCGGCGACCTAAAACTGCTCGTATACTTAGTTTGCTGTGATTTTAATGTGCTCACTAAAAATCTATCATAATTCACACAAATTTATACACAGAATATTTTTCAGCGTGACACTCGTTAAAAAAATTATATATTGTTATTGGTTTTTTTTGTTAATTTTGTACACCACTTGCTTGTTTGCATGATCTCATGTTCATACCTCTGACGATTATAATCGAATGAATTATCAATAAAATTATTTTTGTGTTCTCTACGATCTCAATTAACAACAAAAAAAACATTCCGGTCAGTCTATGCCGTACGAACAAAAAAAATCCGCTAATCCATAAAATTATCATAAGATTTCGTTTACGTACCGAGTATGGGGTATAGCCCAAATTGCAAGTCATTATCTTATAAAAAGTAAATCGCCTAGAGTATACTATGCCATAACATGCCTACGCCGCAGGCGTAACAATATTTAATTGGTATAATTGTTGTGTGCATCAATCGCTTAGGCGCAATAGGCAATGCTGTACAATGTACCACGAAAGCTGTACGCGAGTACGTCGTATCTTTTGCCGGGTTTATTGGTGAAAACTTCCTGCTCATGCAAGATAATGCGAGACTGCATATGGCTAGTATAGTGTACCAATACCTTCAAGAAGTGGATGTGCCTGTGATGGAGGTGCCAGAGATATTTATCCAACGAGTCTCCAGGAGCTGCAACAGAGGATCGCAGATGAACAGGAGGCGATACCTCAAGATTTGTTATTCGGGCTAGGGGAGAGAATATTTCTTATTAGTAAGAATGTAATTCGATTCGAAACATAATTCGATTTTTACCAATAATTTTCATGTATAAGTACAAAAAAGTACCACTGGATAGGTGTTGAAACAGACTTTGAATCTGCATTCTAGGCAATTAAAAAAAATAGGATTTTGGATATTTTTGAACTTTCAACGACCCAGGTTACCCGAGTATGAATTAAAATTTCTCCGGTTATCTCATGTGATTTCAATAATTCTTCCTTATGTAGTTCAGTGTGTCCGCAATATTCGTGTTAGTGAATATTAATTAATGAAATGGTAAATATAATAACTCCAAATATTTAAAATAAAGTTACGTTAATTTCCGCTTTATACAGGTATCATTTTTATATACACCAACAAATACAAACGTTTAGCATAAACTTAGTAAAAACTTCACACTGACCTCTCAGAAAATCATACAAACCTTGGTGATAACATATTTAACCTCAAAATACTAAATTATTTAATAAAACCCTCCCTTTTTAGGTTAGTGATGTGAATGGCTCTAATGAACCTTTTCAAATGTCATTTTTATTGTATTTTTACCAATACATTCTCACTTTTTTTTGTTGGTTTACGATCAATTTAATTCTAACTTCAAAAGTATGCAGAGGCATGTGAAATTTGAGCTAAACTATTCCTAAAATTAGTTCTACTCTAGCTAGGTCTAACTTCACTCACATCCCAACAACATGACCAATCTGAGCTACCGTAGTTGTAAAAGGAGGTGTGGTTGTGAACTGCAACAAATGTATATGCCATATTGTTAGTTAGTTCCATCACCGGTTTCAGCAATCTTAAGTATAGCAGAAGCTCATTCTAACCAATTCTATTAATCTCTATAAAAATGTCTCGATTGTTATTGAAACCTTTCACAAAACAATAATGTTTATATTTCAACTTGTAGAACTAAGAGCTTAAATTAAGCTTTAGGCAATTTTAAGAGGCTGTCGCTTCAATTGAATTCGAAATTTTATGCTTTTTGCATTAAATTACAATAAATTACTTTGTATTCGCATACGTAAGAAAATCTAACAATAACATTTTTATTGTCGAACGGATCAAATTATTCCATTGGCATCATCCTCATTCCTTATATATAAGGACTTCGCTCCCGACGAATGAAGAAGAAGAACAATAAAAATGTAATTTACGAAATAAATAATAGATTTGTTGTTCCTGTTCTCGTGTACACAATTTTATTTTACTATTCCTCGTGTTTCATGCTTTCGGGCAACGTGAAAAATTTATCTACGACATTTTATTTGCCGTCGTACGATTGAAAAGCTTTTCGTTTATACGAGTAAATGTAAGCGCGGCGGTTCTAGTAAATAGACTTTTTAACTGTGTTATTGTGATTTTATATTTGCTCGTTGATAAAATTAAATTATTATCGGAATACGTCTGGATTTGAAACATGGAAAATTTTATTTTTTTATTTTTCGTCAATATTTTGTATTCTGCACGTTTTCATTTGCCTAAATCATACCGATGTTTCAAAATTTTGTACTCCCACACCGCAATCGGATATTTTATTTGAATCGGTATAGAGCGAGTATACCTAGATAGACATAATATTAATGTGTGGCACAAGGATTGATTTATTTAATTGCTTGTACCAGGCTCCGTTAAATTAAATGGATACGATCGATATGTGATATTTGAGAAGTAGATTTAAGATGAAATTAATTTTTTTTTGTTTCTTCCTTTCAGCTCTCCTGCTCCTGTACGATGTAACAAATAAAGTGAGTTTCGACAATATACGTGCTTGGTTGGGTGAGATACGCGAATATGCTCAAGAAGATGTTGTTATAATGCTTTTAGGTATGTACACATATCAGATTTTATTGTTACAATGTTTATTATTATTCATTCGTAGAAATTTAATTGTGTTTCGAATTTGAAGTATTTATTGAAGTATTTTAGGATGTATATATTACGTAATCAAGGGTAAAGCCGTCTCAATTAGAGGATAAGTACATACATTTCAGCAAAATGTTTAAATTAATTTCTTAAAATTATTCGGAAGTTTAACCCTTAAACGTCCAAAATATGCTAAAGAACCAGTTTCTTGAATAATGACCTGCTGACCGACTTAAGAAAATTGCTCTCCTAGTTATTGGGTGAACTGAAATTAAATTAAATTTAAGAAATGCCTAGGGTACTGAAAGTTGATATTTACTATGTAGTGTTACAAAATGGTTCTACAGATTCATTTAAATATGCAGCGGCCTCTTTCACGGTGATTTTGCCGACTAGATCTCAGAATTTTTGGTCGTGGGGAAGTTGAGGCTTGCATATTCCTGACCTACACCGAGGAACAGAACAAAAATAAAAATAAAATTCTGAAACTAAATTGAATTTACACCAGATTAAATCGGCTGAAATTTTAGGAAAGTGAATAAAAATAATAATAACCGGGTGTGTCCACTCAGCCCTGCAACTACGGAACCGACACCTCCCATCATGCCAACTCGAAAAATTTAGTAATTCATCGTATTACCAAAAACACACAAAAAAACAAATATAGGTAACATAACCAGCACAATAACGGAAAAATAAATCGAAGTCAATGAGGGAGAAAAAAAATAATAAAGCCGTAATAATAAATGCCGAAAGAAATCGCAGTGCAATTTTGTATTTAAATAATTTTCATTAAGAAAAAGAGGAGAAACAACTACAATTCATTCGACGTTCTCGCTCTACAATTCATTCGACGTTTACATGAACACTGGATGTGACTAAAAAAACAGAAATTAAGGCTAATTTCCATAGAAACAAAAGATTTTAGTATCAATGCTATATATCAGATGGCAATGCCAACAGTAAAATGAACCAATTATTCGATGGCAACGAAATCAAAATTCAAAAACAAAATTACAAATTAAATAATGTTATGACCCCAACAGGAGTCGCAGCAAACGTGGTAACGACCCACATCCTGAGAAGTCTCATATATTGTCTCATATAGCCGGGGGCTTAAATTACCACGATACAAAAAAATCAAAATAAACTAATCGAACTGTACCAAACATGTACCGCAACAAACCGATAGTTAAAACGGACGTATAGTGGATATCCCTTACATGAAACGAACTGTTTGATATTTAAATAGACAAAAGAAATTTAATAAAATAAACAAATTATTCGAATAAATACAAAATTTTAATAAATTAATAATTAAAAGTAAACAAACAAAAAAATATAAATAAATAAATCAAACTTACTCAAAAACTACTCGAATTAATAAATTAAATAAATAATAAATTACAGGAATAACTAAATAACGATGTAAATAAATTGATTTAATATGGTGAGAGTCAAACCCCCTCCATACCGAATGATAAATATAACCATAAAATAAATGTCAAAAACAACTAAAAATAATAATAATAATTCCCTCAAGTTGGTCAATCAGAATAAAGAAACAAATGAAAAAATAAAACAAATTTAGAAAATACATCAAAAAACTAACTAAACGAATTTAAACTACTAATCACAGGGCAATGGATAGAAGAGTCTTCCACAATCAAACACAACAGTGGAAATGAAAAACCACTCCAACCGATGATCTGAGCAAAAAAAAATGAATATTAAATCTTAAGGGTGGATCAAATATTTAACTAAACGCAAAGCAACGAATAGAAGTGTTCCTCTACAATCGAATCCAGCATAGTAGAAATAGAGAAACCATTCCTTCAATTTAAACAACGCCACGCGATGGTTTCGGAATCGTATGCAAAGGGACGGAATCTAAAAAAAAAAATCTGAATAAAAGAGTAAGAAGAAAAAAATTTATTAAAAAGATCAGAACTAAAAACTGAAAAAAAAAATTTACGTTAAACGAATTAAAATGAGGCTGAAGGTCCCAAATAAAGTAACTTGGAATAATCCCACACACACAATAACTCAAAAGAAAAATGCGAAATATAATTGAATAATAATAATTGGAATGGCTACCTGGTAAAATAAAATAAAATTTGGTTCTAGGGACGGCTAAGTTTGTTAAGCCTTGGTCCACTAGAAACCGGAGGCCCGTAATTTCGCAATTTAATGACGGGACATGACGACAAACCCTAGAAAGTGGTACCTTATCGTAGCCTTCCTTTGGAGGGGCTCGTTGAAATTTTTTTTTAAAATACGAAAAATGACGATAAATAATAATAATAATAATCACAAAAATCGAAAATCAAACTGCCAACACACCCAAAAGTACGCCGATAGTGAAATAATTCAGATAAGTAATAATAAGGAGCAGACGATAAAGAAAAGCAAAATAAAATAAAGTATTAATATGAACCCGTGGATTCCAATACAACCCATAAACTAAATCAAAAACTGTCACAGAAAAAATCAAATAAAAATAAAAAATAAAAATTTAAATCAAAAGAACGATGTGGATGGTATACTGGAAGTAAAAATCCCACCTCGAGCCGGCTGAATAAGATAATAATAAATAATAATAAAAATTGGTGAAATAAATCCTCCCCCGGCTACCACAACTACCAAGTGTAAGGTAAAGAGAAATAAAAAATAAAGAAATGACAACTAAACCCAGAACAAAGGATATCCGAGCTCCTGATCGAGTCGCAAATGAGCAAGCCAACCGGAAGAAAGGCTTTGGTGTGCACATCCGTGCGAATTTAAATAACGTCAAGCGCTGGTTTCGACACTGGATGCATACACCAAAGAGACTGAATGTACGTTAAAAAAATTAAAACAACAAAAACAAATTAAAAACGCAAATTGGACATCACTGTTACAGAATGGTTCAGAAACCATTCTGTAGATTCATCTAAATCCGCAGAGGCCTCTTTCACGGTGATTTTTCCGATCAGATCTCAGAGTTTTGGATCGTGGGAAAGTTGAGGCTTGCATATTCCTGGCCTACACAGCACAAAAATAAAAAATAAAAACTGAAACTAAATTGAATTTACACCAGAATTAAATCGGCCGAAATTTGAGGAAAGTGAGTCAAAATAATAATAACCGGGTGTGTCCACCCAGCCTGCAACTATGGAACCGACACCAAATGAGACCCCCTCCCATCATACCAATCCGAAAAATTTAGTAATTCATCTTATTACCATAAAAACACAAAAAAACAAATATAGGCAACATAACCAGGACACTAACGGAAAAATAAATCGAGGTCGATGAAAGAGAAAAAAATAATAAAACCGTAATAATAAATGCCGAACAAAATCGCAGTGCAATTTTATATTTAAATAATGTTCACCAACAATAAAAGGAGGAAGGAAGGAAGCAGAGAAAAGAAAAAATTAAACTTTGAACAGAAAATGGTCGCTGAGCTTGAATAATTATATAGCGAAACAAATGTGCACTCTCTCGCTCTACGAACACTGGATGTGAATAAAAAACAAAACAGAATGTTAAGGCTAATTTCCATAGAAATAAAAGATTTTAGTATAAATGCCATATAACAGATGGTAATGCCATCAGTAAAATGCACCAATTATTCGATGGCAACGAAATTCAAAATTCAAAAACAAAATTACAAATGACATAATGTTATGACCCCAAGAGGAGTCGTAACTTTAGTTACACTCCACTTCACTTAATTACGACCGCCTATTATAGGCTTCTTTGGCGTATCACTTTATGCGACGTGTCTTTGGATCTTCCTCGTTACTAGATGGTAAAATCGAAATATGCTGAATAATTTCGTACAAAACTCACGGTGAATATTTTTTAAATCTTAGTTGGCTGCCTTAGTTTGAAAATTTTTTATTTATTTGTCGCATCAAAATTTCAAGTGATGGAAATTGTCGTTTGAAATGATAGAAGTCACAAGAAAATATTTGTAAAGCAGCATACTAAGATTTAAAAAACAGCCGCAACGAGTATTGTAAATAATTATTTTGTAAATTTCGATTTAATAATCTAGTAACCAAGAAGATGTAGTCACGTCGCATGAAGTGATGCGACTAAGGGAATAAAGGTGATAATTTCCATATTTGTGAAACGAGAATGTTACTTTATACAAGCATTTCATACATCGCCAATTTGATTTCAAGATTTCATAGTACTAAACACTTTCATAACATTGGGCGCTTTCAGGGTACCCAACAGTTGGGAACATGTTGAGTAAAATCGCGGCCAACGCTATGAACTTGTTTAGCACTATATGAAATTTTCAAATCAAATTGGCGATGATTTTACTAATCATGATATGGGACTTGAAAGCGCCCATTGGCTTTGATTTTACTCAACATGTTCCCAACTGGTGGGTTCCCTGAAAACGCCCATTGTCGCTCATCGAAATAGCGATCAAATAGATACTAACAGTAACACCGTTGTGTGTATTTTTTACAAATCTAGTAATCTGGTCAAAAAACATGCATTTTCAATGCGTCACTTGACTACGACCAGACCAATGTTGAATAGTTGGTGGTTGCTAAAGCGCCCTCGCGATTATTCGGTTTGCTTTAAATTCATGCTTATCAGCGGCAAAGAGGGCTTGAAACCTGCACCGACAAAATTAGCCCGTCTCAATGAAACCCACACCACATTTATTACAACAAATCTCGATTGTATTACAGTTACCGTTTTCGAGGAACGAGTGATCGCTGGTCGGGTTAGCTTACAATTACTGTAACCGCCATAATTGTAACTCTTGATGTAACTCTTGATGATATCGGGATAGTCCTTGTACCAGAATTTTTTACAAATTGCATTGAATTTTTTAGTTCAAGACCACCCATATAACTTGCTTAAGGGTGAATTTCACCCCAAACGATTCTTAAATAATTTATTATACAAGACTGCCACCAGATTTTTGGCCAAATGTTGCACTAGAAGTCTTGTGGAGGCTAAGTCAACCTTATCCAGGTGTGCAATAAATTATTTTTGTGTTATATTGGACGGAATTAGCACCAGAGGATATAGGTTTCAAATTGTGATATAATAGTTGGTTTTGCCACCTTTATTAATTCATTACACCAGATAAATTACATATTTGATGCCTTTACAGTTTGGAGCCAATTCTGTGTAACCTGACACAAAAATAATTTATTACACACCTGGGTAAGGTTGACTTACCCTTCACAAGACTTCTAGTGCATCATTTGACCCAAAATCTTGGCCGACAGTCTTGTGTAATAAATTATTTATGTTGGTTAAATTGGCGTTTTTGTTATAAATAATCGTTTGGGGTGAAATTTACCCGTAGGCAAGATATAGAGGTGGTCTTGAACTAACAAATTCAATGTAATTAGTTTGTAATAAATTCTGGTCCAAGGACCATCCCGATATCATAGCTACATCAAGAGTTACAATTTTGACGGTGCAGTTTTAAAAGTCAGCTAAACCGACCACTCGTTCCTCGAAAACGGTAACTGTAATAAAATCGGGATTTGTTGTAATAAATGTGTAACAAATTGTGGTATGGGTTTCATTGAGGCGCGCTAATTTTATCGGTGCAGTTTAAAGCACTAAAAATCCCATGACATGAAAACAAGAATTCCACCGAGTTGCATTTTTAGGCCAAAAGAAATTCAATTTGTTCTAATTGACATCAGTTTTATTTTCATGATCTGAAGAAAGAGGAAATATTTTTAAACAGAAAACGGACAGGTGGCGTAATGGTTTGGGGAGCCATTTCGTACTACGGAACAATTGACTTGGTTTTTCCTAACACAGAAATGACTGCACTTTCGTACAAAGCTATCTTGGAAGAGGCTTTTCCAAAATTTAAAGATTTGTAACAAAGTACATATAACGATATTACTGTTGGTATCTATTTTACCGTTATTACAATTAGCGACAATGTACGACCTTATTTTTATCTATACTTGCATATCGAAAACCGATAATATGCAAAAGTTACAGAAATAATATTCTCAACACAAAGTGTTCTTCCTGAAATTAGAGGAACGCCTCACAAAAATTCCATTCCTTAAGAGAAACAACAACTCCGCCGCCCCGCTCCACCGCCACAAAGTACAAATTGGAAGCCATATAAATTCAAATTCTATTCGTCACCTTTACAGTAAATTTAACAGTAAGGTTTTCCGACACAACAGAACAAAACCGGCGGAACTGCTGCCAACACCTCATATAAAACCTGCAGCCACGATCACGAATGCTATGAACATGCTATAATATCATGTCTGTCACGTCAGCTAGAACCAAACCAAATAACGCACAATTAGCATGATGCATTGTGCATCATTGTGCACCAGCCAGAACCAATTAAAGTAAGCTGGAACCAGAGTTTTATCACTTGGAACCATTAAGAGATTTTACAATGAGTGCATAAATGGGATTGTAAAACAAATAAATGTTCAGCCGGAACCATAACAAGGTAAGCCAGAACCACTACAATATTAACCGGAACCAAATTAAGCAAGGCATAACCAAACCATCTATGGCACAAGTAGTACAATGCCTTGTGCATCATTGTACACTATCTGCTATTTCGGCCGAAACCATTAGGAGCTTGCTCAATGGCCACAATGCGCTTAAATGGTTGAGAAACATTAACTACAATATAAGCCGAAACATTATAATGCCACCCGGAATACCAAATAAACTATGGCACAAGTACCACAATTCATCGGGCATCATTGTGCACTCTCTGACTTATCAGCCGGAACTAATATTAAGCCAGCCGGTACTGATACTGCCGGACTGATATTGTAGTGGTTGCGACTACCTTGTTATGTTTGCGACTAAAAGCTTGTATGTTGCACAACCATTTAAGTGCATTATATTCATTGTAAAAACTCTCGCATCGTCATTGAGCAAGTTCCTAATAGTTCCGGCTGATATGAAACTCTGGTCCCGGCTGGATTAATATTGGTTCCAGCTGATAAGTCAGATAGTGCACAATGATACCCAATGAATTGTGGTATTTGTGCCATAGTTGGTTTGGTTCCGACTGACAGAGTTCCGGCTGGCTTTATATGGTTCTGACTGAAAAATCAGGTAATGCACTATGATGCACAATGACCTTATTATGGTGCATTGTACAAAATTGTGCAAACATTATTGGCTCCAGCTGATAAAAATCTGGTTCCGGCTGGCTTTATGTGGTTCCGACTAGCCCCACATTGGTTCCGGCTGAAAAAATCTATAGTGCACAATGATGCACAATACATCGTGCTACTTGTGCCCATAGTTAGTTTGGTTCCGGCTGTCTTGGTTCGGACAAATATTATCTAAGTTTTTCTTAGGCTGTAGGAAGGCATTTTGACATTATTCAGGCCAAAAAAAAGTGTTGAGGTGTTTTGGGTTTCCTGACAAGTGTTGTCAATTGTGTATGAATTAGGGCAAGTAGGCGAGATTTGGGATGAATCGGTGTAATTTACCATACCGACAAATTGTTGAATTTGCTTAGCATGTTGCTGATGCTTTTTTGGTGCGGGGAATTTTTTTACTTTAATTCGTTCTTCGAACGACAGAATAGCATTAGAAGTAATCTTGTGACTGAGCAAGTCAATATTGCTAGTCCCAAACACACAGTTTCCTGTGTTAATATTGACATAATAATTTGATACTTTTTGATGCTATGAGAATGTCGGCAATATAAGCAAAAACAAAATCGAGATCTCCCACGATTTCTTGATGAAACGCTGGAATTCGAATAAGCCAATAGGTGTGGTAATTGCGGTTTGATGAATATCGACCAGTGCCACTGGAATGAGATGATACGAGCAAACATGTAATTGCATGGAGAAATTTTGTATATATGGGTATCGGTCAGGAATTGTGGCTGCATTAAGCCTTCTGTAGTTCCCACATGGTTGTTGTCCTGATGAAAAAGATCGGCAGATTCCTAATTCCACCATGTTTTGGAATTCTACGAAAGACACTTTGTGGCGGATTGTATCAAGTCTACGTGATCTCAAAAATGGTAAATAGTCTGTAGTCACGTTTCTAAATCTCCGAATTTCGTTAGAAAAGCCAGGTCAATTATAGGTCAGTTGACATTAGCAAGGATGACGGCCTGTTTAAATGAATGTCTTAATCCAATGTCTACTGACCGAACTAAATCGGAATTGCGATTGCTTCCGAAACTATAATATTTGTGATGCGGGATTACACTTAAATCAGCGCCGGTATCTATCAGGAATGTGATATTGTTTACCGAATCCCGTCAAAATAAGCGGCTATGCTGCGGTTTTTTGAGATCTGCCGCTGTGACCTTCACACTTATTGGTTTGGACAATCGGTATTTGCGGAACCCTCTTGCTGGGTAACCAAATTGCATGTTGCGGTACATTTGGATGGTTTGTTCCCAAATCTTCCATGATACCAACAGCGGTTTTGTGGCTATTGATATAATTCAGTTTTGTGGTTGTTTATAACTTGGCACCAATTAAATGCAAAATGTTATTTAGATTAATATGCGGGAACGCACTAAGGGAAATATTTGACTCGGTCCAATCCTAATATTATTACAAATCTGTATTGTCATTTAGAATTGATCACTTGTTTTTTCGTTTAGCCGTCCCTACGAAACGATTTATTGTGAAAATTAGTTTAAAATTCGTAATTTCCACAGGATTCAGAGTGTTCGGGTCTGGAAAGTTGACCAATACTAATAATTTTATAAACTCAAGAAACGGAATCGTTTTTTCGACTGCCATTGATGCTGCATAAGATAGCGGAAATTTTACAGCGGAAAATAAGAGATTACGCTACTCTTCACACGTGGCAGCACTATCACATTCGGAGAATTTATTTTGTTATATAATTGTGTGGAACTCAACATACCATTTACATAGCCAATCCAAACATATACGGGGCCTGTATGATAAGTACCGGCTTTTGGTATAGGATTTGGTAAATAAATGTTTTTCAATTTGAACGGGTCGATGTGTTGAAATTGAATAAAACAAACTGTGTGTGGGGTATTAAGGAAATTGTATGCCATTGTATATGGAATATAACATAGTTCAAATTTACGCCGCAGCTTCTCACGGTGGCACGGATCCAAGTGTTCCAATTTTCAATGACTCTGCCGCATAGATCCGGCTGAATTTGAGCGATGGTATTGGTTACGTTGGCTTTAAGAACATCGATCGATTGCGATTTATTGTCATAGACCTGCGATTTGACGAAACCCC
Source organism: Nephrotoma guestfalica (assembly GCA_963691935.1). Classification (NCBI taxonomy): domain Eukaryota; kingdom Metazoa; phylum Arthropoda; class Insecta; order Diptera; family Tipulidae; genus Nephrotoma; species Nephrotoma guestfalica. The sequence goes on along the minus strand of OY829915.1, from coordinate 234,337,243 downwards.
ACAAGAAAAAGTCTAGCGGGCCAAATCGCATGATCTTGGTGGCCTATTCGAGAGATAACTCTACCCTCAAATCGTTCATGCAGAATGTTCATCGTTGCATCTGCTGTGTGGCACGTATCCCCGTCCTGCTGCAAACACATGTCGTCTACCTCCATATCGTTCAATTTGGGGCAAAAGAAATCGGTTATCATCGCTCTGTAGCGTTAACAAGCAAAATCCGCACCAAATAGTAACTTTTTGTGGATGCATTTCGCCTCGTCGCTAAAGACGATTTTTCGGTTAAACGTGCGAGTGTTGGCTGATTGTTTACCGAACCGGTTGTCTCGAATTTGGCTAACAAACGTTGGAGCGCAACGTTTGTACTAATGAACACTCATTTTGATAATAAAGTTTTATCATTTGGACGTGCTGCCCAATCGTGTATCTTGTCATGGTGATTTGGCATCAGTGACTGAAAAAAATACCAGATTAGGCAGACCCCACAACATCGACCCTCCCAAATTGAAAAACCCTTTAGTAAAAAATGGATTTCAGAATATTGAAAGAACAAAACAATATTGTTACAGTGGATAAGCTCAAGCAACGTAATATTATGTTTCAAATTTTATTATCTAAAGTTTATATCACAAATATGTTTTCATCGTAAACTATGTCTGATTACAATAAACTTTTCCCGTTCTATACTCGTATATAATTCTATATTGTGCATACAGAATTGCTATGAACTCGAAATTTTACTATCGCGATCGAAGCAAGAAAAATGTATCTGTTCCAGGATTTTGGAAAAATAAAAAATCTACAGACACAATCCCAAATTGTACGACCAGCATAACACAGAGCGTAAAAGGTGTCTGTACGAGTAACAGACAACTATGCTACATACTATGTGTTATGATTACATTATGCTTATCGTTTCTTATCACGTAACGACATTAAAGCTAACGAAAAAAAAGTGAAAGCTGTTCAACATAAAAATATGTTTTAGCAACATAAAATTTATCGAAAAGCTAATAAAATTAGGAGATGCCTTCGTCGTACGTGATATTCAAATTTTATCTAATTAAATTTTCTAGAAAATCTCAACGTTTACATATTTACCCGCGTATGATTGTAATACTCGTACGATAAACAGATTTTCATTTTTCCATGTACCACCGCATACGCCTATGTCTCTCGGTAGTGATTTTTTTGTACTACTAGTAAATATAGTATATAGTTGAAGGAGTAGCTACGTAACTCGTATATAGTTGTGCACAGTAGTTGATATTTCTATAACAACGGTTCGCTTTTACAATCAAGTCAAGCGGTTTTTCACATTTTTTCCGCTTCAATTTAGAATTTTTTATTTTTTAGTTTAATTTAATAAATTAATTATAAATTTCATATACGTAGTTTATTTTGAAGTGCAGATACGAACGTATATATTACAAGAGTTGAGTTTATTTCAGTAAACTATGTCACTTGAGCATTCATACAATAGAATATTTATGGTTTGAGTCCCAGTTCGTTTGTGTACCGCACAAATTTGCGATACTGGAAATAATCTTTAAATTTGATTTATTAAAAGAATTCATTGCGCTTTACAAAATTAATCTAGCTCCAAATCGGCGTTGAACCACATAAACCTATGTTGTAAAATCATACAGTATACGTAGAACTACCCTACACGACAGTGATATTTGAAAGTCCTAGAAGTACTAGTAACAGATAATAAAATTAATTTTGTTACAATACTACTGTACACAACAGTACTTCATTATTAATTTTTGATATTTTATGTCGCGCTGGCTGGTCACAATCAAAATCTGCAACGGAGCAAGCATGGTGTTGGGCTTAAATATCTGGTTAAGGCTGTATGGTACTGAGAAAACAAATTTCTTTTTAAATATCGATATTTAAATGCCCCTAAAAGTATGCAATGGTCTGTTTCTTTAATAAATTTGAGTACCAAAATTTTGTATAAATTGATTACTAAACTTTATTTATATTGTTTAAATGTGTAAAATTAATTAATAATTTTATATTTTTCATTATTACTGGTCTAAACCATGCATATTTAATAAATTAATAACCACTTATCATGGACACACTTTTTATTTCGCGATTTGCCATCTATGGACAGTAAATTTACCAAAAATAATCGTCATTGTGGCGTAAAACAAATAAACTTATCGTTTGAAACTAAATTTTACATTTTCTACGTCATTTCAAGACTTATCTTGATAATTATGAATTAATACCTCGATTTTATGTTTCTTAACACCACGATGCAAAGTGCAACTCCACTGTTGTCTACGCCTGACAGAGATAGAAGCCAAAGAGATTTTAAAATTTTGTTTGAATGGGTGGAAGGCAAAAGTGACGTGGTTCTAGCGGGTGATATGAATGCGCATTCGAGAATATGGGGGAGTGAAAGAACTGATGCTAGACGTAACTGGTTGACCCGCCTCATTCTGGATTCCGATCTCGTAGTCCTGAATGATGGTGGGTCGACTAGAATGCCGAGAGTGGGGTCGGCAGCCAGCGCGATAGATTTAACTTTAATATCTAGCGGGCTGGCGGGCCAAGTCACTTGGAATGTCACAGATGAGAATTTGGGTAGTGATCTTTATTGGATCAGGATATGCTTAGGTGGTATAAATGTTGACATAGGTCATTATGAATGGTAAGAAATGGGTCGAACGTATGAATGACACTCTCATAATGAAAGAGGCAAATGAGATTAACCAACTTGAGGATGAAGTAGAGAGAGAGTGAATGAAATGTGCACTATAAATGTCAGAGGGAATGAATACAAGGTGAATGGTTGGTGGAACAATGAAATCCAGTATTGGTATGAAAGGAAACGGATAGCATTGAGAGAGTTCAATAGATGTAATGTCATGAATGCAGAATAAATTATGGAAGGATGAATGCAAGATTGAAAGGCTATCCGTAGAGCGGAAAGGAAAAGTTAGCGGGACTATGTGTCCAAAATGACACATAGAACCACAACTAAGGATGTATGGGATAAATTTAATAGAGTGAGAGGATATAGAGCGCAAGGCAGAAATGCAGTGTTAGATAACAGGGAGAATGGAGATATCTTTTTACAAATGATTACGGACGTACGTAACAATTTGAGCGATAGGTATGAAGTTTTGTTACCTGATAATGAAAATGAATTTAAGAACGATATGTGTAAGGAGTTTGAATGGGAAGAGTTCCGAGGGGTTTTAGAAATATCCAAATCTACTACCCCCGGAACTAACAGAGTGAGTTTAAAAATGATTGGTAGATTAGAATTCGAAGCCAAGGTGGTCTTGCTTCGAATTCTCAATCAAGTATGGATGAGATTCAGATACCGGAAAAATAGAAGGAAAGCAGAGTGGTACCTATCCCTAAAAGGGAATCTGGCAACAAATTACAGGGGAATATGTATGTTGAATGTATTTGTTAAAATTGTGAATGGTATGATGAAAGGTCGTATGGATAAATTTGTGAATGAGTGAAATTTGTTGCGGGAAACCACCTTTGGGTTTCGTCACAACCACTCTGCTAATGAATGAGTAGAAAAGTTTGTGTGGGAAGTACAAGAGAGATTGCAAAGAGGGACGGTTAACAAAAAGACAACAGGATCACTGGTAATCTTAGAAAATATTAACATATTCTCCTAGATTCGTCCGGCAAATCCGAAAGTCCCTCCGAGCAATCTAATAGTGCGGTTGAAGTTTCGTGACACAACAAAAGCAATGAATGAGTCATCGGTTAAGAGTGAATTTTGCAAAATACGAATGAATTATGTTTCACATGTGGAAGTGTATACAGATGCAAGTGTAAATGATGATCACGTAGGTGTGGGAATTTATATTCCTTCAATGAAGAAAGAGAAAATGGTAAGAGTGTATGATAGTGTCTGTATAATGAATGCAGAATTGATAGGGATTATGGAATGGATCAAGCTGACAATGACACAAGGGAGAAGGAGAATAGTGTTATTCTTTGACTCCATGAGTAGGTTGGTATTAATTAGTAAGGGCGGGGAAACTCATGGCAATGTGTATGTGGAAATGCTATATAAGTATCTTCAATCTTGTGGGAGGGAGGTCATCCTTCAATGGATACCTTCACACCTACAGATTGAAGGTAATAAAAGAGCCGATATGCTTGCGAAACGGGGTTGTTTGATTGAGGATCTAAATGATTATGAATTCATTGATGCCGCAGAGACGTACTTCGCATGTTTCAGGTGAATATGTGGAGAAAATGGGAGAGAGAGTTTATTGAAAAATGTCAGGTGAAAGGTAAGAAGTACTTTGAGTTGGTTAGGTCTCCTTTGAGGCAACCGTTCTTTAAGGTGCTCAAAGGAGGTACTGAAATGTTACGAACTATGGAACGAGTGAGATTGAATCATGGAAATTGGAAAGAATGTTTGAAGAAACGTAATTTGGTTGTGTGTGAATTATGTGAAAGCTGTTTGTTTGTGGAGGACATCGAACATTTGATTCTGAAATGTTCTGCATTTAACCAGAGCAGACAAATGTTCGATGTTCTATTGAGTGCAAGTAGTTTGACTGAATTATTACGAATGGGAATGAACGTATATAAGAATGTGTATGAATTTATTAGAACAAATCAGATAGAAGTGTGAAAGGGGATCGATATGTGTTAGGTGTATGAAAAGAAATTAAAATTAAATATGATGGTAAAAAATGTAAACATTAAATTTGTAAATTTTGAAACGGGCCATATGGCACCAAATTTTTGGAACTAGTGCCAAATAAAAAAAAAGTAAAGTTTAGTAAGCAAATTATTTAAAATTATGGTCTTCAAACTTATTAAAGAAACAAACCAGTACACATACATTTAGGGGCATTTAAATATCGATACTTAAAAAGAAATTTGTGTTCTCAGTACCATACAGCCTTCTAGAAATCAATAAATTTCATTACAGGTAAAAAATAATTTTGCTTAAACAGTTGTTAACTTTCGGCTGAAAAATATTGATCAACATTGTCGAATTGGTTATTTTTCGGTTATCATACCAAAGACACTAACTGCATTCTCATTTTTTATTATTTTCGGCTGGCAACTTTTAACTTACTTTAATAGTATTAATTAATGTATGTTATGTTTGCCTACAATTTTTGTTTTGGTCGTCAAAGGGTTGTATGTTTCGTACAAGTATTGGCCTAAACGCCGCCTAGTTAGCGCCACTTCCCATGCGAGCGAGAGATGAGATTTATTTATATGAGAAAAATTCTCATACCACTTTATTATTATTTCATCATTTGTTACATTAATTGTAAACAATTGAACATTTTACATAATATTTAATCGAATAACGATCAACTATCAAGTTTATATTACATTAAAACTAGATTTTTGAGAAATTAATCACCTTTGGTTATAGTTCTAATATATTCCGCCAGATGTCAGTCATTTTGGGTTAAAAGGCAATCATAAATCTAAATATTCCTGCGGATTATTTTACAGTGTACATTTTTATTTTTGTAGAACCCCCGCTTATGCAGAATGTTGTTGCGCGACTAGTTGAGACGAACTGATAATTAAAAATAAAATTTATTAATAGTATTTGATGCTACTGAAGTTAGCAGAAAAATTCAGTATAAACTGCATTATCGACCTCATTTATATACATTCCGCTGTTCCACACTTTGATTCTGTCGTCGTGATTCTTTCCTCGTTTCCTTCCTTTACGTCTACAAACTGTTTTTAGTTTCTATGTGAAGGGGAAGGAAACGAGGAAAGGATCACGACGAAAGAATCAAAGTGTGGAATGGCGGATTGGTAGAAAAAGTCAACAGAAATATTTTGTTGTTTTTGACTGTTTTCTGAAAAATTGACTCAATTTTATTTATGTAAGCCTGTTTTCGGCTGAAATTTGAGTAAATTTCAATTGTTTACTATAAAAATAAGCACAAGAACTGTTTTAACAATAAATTAGAAGTAGAAAAAAGAAAAATTTAGGGCTTAAAAGGTCCTCAAATTTGTTGGTTTATATAAGTTCTGAACTCCTATGGCTATCTAGCCTGTAGATATTTCGCGTCTTATGATATTTTACGTATTTGATCAACAAAAATTAGTCTGTCATCAATTTGTCATTGCAAATAGTTTCTGTACTCTGTTTGCTAACTTATGACGAAACATAAAGTTTCGCCGATCGTGAGAATTCTCGCTATTCGAATATACGTGACACAGGAAATGTAAAGACTCCGTTGAAAAGTAGAAAAGTTCTTCAGCCTTAGGGTTTAAAAGGTCCGCAAATTTGTTGATTTATATAAGTTCTTGAGTTTGCAGACCTTTTAAACCCTAAGGCTGGAGAATTTTTCTACTTCCTACTTCTAATTTATTGTTAAAACGTTCTCGTCTTATACGTCAATAATATAGTTTTTCTACAGAAAACGGTCAAAAACAACAAAAAATGTCTGCTGACTTTTTCTATCAATATAAAGGAGATCGATAATGCGGTTTTTTCTGCTGAATTTTTCTGCTGACTTCGGTAGGTAGCATTAAAATTTGTTCTGTCGTTCTTGTTTACTTTTTATCCGTCATGTCGCTTTTTGTTTTCGTTTTGGAATGCACGTCTTGTGCCTATATGTACATCGGTATATGCATTTACTCTGTTTGCACGGGCAGAGTGATGAGTTAGCGATGAGTTTTTGAAATCCCAATTGCAATATTCTACCCGCTACAAAACTTCTTAATCAGCCGCGGGCTCTCAACAATTTTTGGCTCCATTGCGGCTGCCCTGTTGTGGCATGGCCTACTGTTATAAAAATCGCAACTCCTTTATGTAATTTTCTTTAGCATTTTTAAATAAAATTAAAATATTTCCAATTTATTTTTTATTTTTAGGCAACAAAGCCGATTGCGGTTCGGATCGTCAAGTGAAGCGTGAAGATGGTGAGCGCTTAGCACGGGAATACAATGTAGCATTTATGGAAACCTCAGCAAAAACTGGACTAAATGTAGAGCTCGCGTTTTTGGCGGTGGCCCGACAATTAAAAAGTAAAAAATCAGATTTGGCCGACGATGCAAAATTCAATGTGCAGGATTATGTGCGAGAACATACAAGGAAACCGACATGCCCACCATGTAGCATGTGAATAGCGGAGACCTTTTCATCGTTCACACAAAACATTAGATGAAATTTTAACGAGCATTTTTAATTTGAATACCAATAAAATTAAAAATCATGCGATAACAAATTGGGATTTTATAATTTAATTTAATTTAATTTGTTTATTTTTTGGTTAAATATTGGTTTTTAAAATTGATTATACAAAATATTAGTTAGTAACATTTTAATCGAATATTTTTTTACTAACTATAAATTTATTTAATGTGCGGTTGGATGTTTTGTTTAGTTGAATTAATTAATTAGTTAATTAGATTATTTTTAATATCCTTTTTGCATAAATTATAAATAAAATTATGTATTTTTAGTAGTGTATATGAAACGTTGGTGCAGCACAATGTGCGATCCAGCGTTTCATCTTTAATACTATTATTATTCAAACAAGCTCTTCACAGCTAAGTCTGTGACATAATCAATAATTATTATTATTAATTATTATAAAATGAATAATTGAGAAACCTATAACAATAAATAGATGATAAAATGACATTATTTTATACATAATTTAATTTCTTCGATCGAGTATAACTCAAAGTGGCGAGTATGTTCTTGATAAATCAACCTTGACTTCCAAATATTTGAGGTTGATTTATTAACATTTGGGATGGGTCCGGGATTTGGTCAATTTCACAACTATTATTATTTTACATATCAATTTAGCGCTTCGAGGCAATCTTATGATTGGCCAAAATTTGTGATTTTCTTTGATTCATTTGGGTGTTCTAGTCAAAGCCCAAAATTGGTACTTTGATGATAGAATTTTAAAATAAATTTCGATTTTTATAATTTGGACTAAATGCAGCACCTTTAAACACTCCCAAAATTTATTTCTATCCAAAAATGTAAAAAATACTCACAGTAATTAAAATAACCTTTTGTATAAAATCAAACAATTTATTAATTGCAAAAACAAAAATATTTTTATCTACCTTAAAATAAAATAAAATTGAAAAAAGAAGTAAAACAAATAAAAATTAATAATGGACCAGAAAAATTAAAATAAAATTAATTTATATAAAAAAAAAATTATATATTATATTATATTTAATTAAATCATATATTTATTTAGGTAAAAAATAATTTAATTATTTAAAAAACGCAAAAAAAATATTTATATTGTAATTTTTATATTTTGTAATGCCGAAAGTGTCGCTAGTCGCTGCTCGGTAACAATATTAATACAATTGACAACATAACTAAGGACATCTAACGGAAATATGTTGGAAGTTGATGAACTTATATTTTCTGCCACATACATTCCCGCAAGAAGTCGTTATGGTTATTTGGTCAATAATTAACTAGCGGAGGGAACGAAACTAATTTCATTATCGTTTAAAAAATAATTAATGAAATTTAATTATAATGAAGTTTGCGCTAAAAATGAATTTACTGATGAATTTGATATTTTTGTAACAGGAAATTATTTTTAAGAAAGAAAATTGTAAACCCGCAGCTTCCCGTTGAAATTTTTGGATTAAGTCAATTCTCATATAGCTTTGACGATAGCGGAGATCGGAGATCTTTTGTTAACTGCGAAAGAAATGGAAATCATATATTGTATTCATAAAAAGTTAACATTCAGCCGGATTTCTTTAAATAATTTCTACGAGTGTGAATTACTTAAACTTTCCAACGATATACAATTGAAGTAACCGGCCAACTTCCAAAAGGGTGTCCTTGGGAAGCTTCACGATTTTCTAATTAATCTGGACTCTGGATTAAGAAATTACTTTTTCAAATACACAATAATTACATTCAAAAGTGAGTCTTTTAGCACTTTAGTGGTATTGTTAGTCTGCTTAACGTTGTATGGTACTCAAATTGTCAAGTTGTTGACCATAAAATATTACCAATTGACCTAATTCTTTCGTTAGGATGAACTTAGATGTATAATTGAGGAATTAATACATAATTATCCAAATAAAATGTTTAGTTTGTCTAGGTTTCAAAGTTTATCGTTTTTTTGAAACGCACAAATCAATTTTTCAATACTTTCCCTCTCTAAACAGCGAAATGTTTGCATCAAGGTGTTAAGAAACATAAAATCTAGGGATTAGTACATGATTATCAAGATTAGTCTTGAAATGACGTAAATATGTAAAATTTAGTTTATTAAACATTAAATTTTTTAATTATTATTTGCCTTTACGCCGCAGTGACGATTATTTTTGGAAAAATTACTGTCACTAGATGGCAAATTACGAAATAAAAAGTGTGTCCAAGATAAGTGGTTATTAATTTATTAAATATGCATGGTTTAGATCAGCAATAATGAAAAATAATAAATTTATTAATTAATTTTACACATATAAACAATATAAGTAAAGTTTAGTAAGCAAATTATACGAAATTATGATACTCAAATTTATTAAAGAAACAAACCATTGCATACATTTAGGGACATTTGAATATCGACTAAAAAATAAATTGGTTTTTCTCAGTACGATAAAGCCTTAAGGCTGTGTTCATGCTAAAGAAAGAAGTAGGTCAATTGGTAATGTTTTATAGTCAAAACTGATGTTTACTAAACATACTTTTAGACAATTTGAGTACCATTACAGCCTTAGTTTATAATATTAAAAAATTTAATTTTCGAGTTAGGCTTATTATATTTCTTCTAGGTCCAAGATACTCATTTAGGATTCCAAACTTATTCAAAGTATTTTGCTAGCATTTAGAATAGTGAAACATCCGACCCGATTAAATCAAAAAGAGTTACGAGAGAGTTAAAAAGAGACCATAAATTTACATGATTTTCGAATGGATATGATAAGCAGTTCCATGAGATGTAAAATACATTTTTTAAATCGACAACTGACGAATTTGAAAGTCATTCTAAGTATTCCTTCCGGTCATTTCCTATCAACTTCAGTATTAAAGCCGAATTGTTTAGATCTGAACGAGTTTCCATAAAAAGTTGTACATACGAGTAGCTCTAACGATAAGTAGATAAGTATTCTTTGAATCTGACTGGTGGGATATTCCATACTTTTCCCGCGCTGTTTTAGATCTTTATTTATCAGACCTGGAGTTAAGGCACATTTGCCTTATTTAATTGCTCCAACTTTTTTGGGCTCCACTAGCTCTTGGTAAAACCCGATAAATCAATAATCAATTTAGAGTGCTTAACAATATCTTACGTCATGTGCATAATGAAAAGATATATATAGGCTATAGGCGGACCACCTTGTCAGGTCCTTCATTACCACTAAAGTTGGTGTTAAATGACTGGAAAATTCTACTTTGGCATGCACCTTTACAGCATAATTCGAAAAATAGTTTTTTTAATTTCATGGAACACATTGCTAGATTCGTCAGAAAACCTAAATTTAGTCAAATTACGCTCGCGTAGGAAATCGAACAAGTCAAGTTGCTTATAATAGTCCTTATTAGTTACGATGCGCCCGCCACGTTCCTTAACGTTATTAATAATAGAATCTTTCAACAGTGTGCAGTTTGAAAATGTTCATCACTGTCGCAAAGAGTTTCGATGATTCAGTTTTCATTGAATTATTGGACTCTAAAGAATCAAGAATTGAAATCGAAACAGGCCGACTGCACAATGACAAAAACTAAAATATTCTTGAATGATAAATATAAAGCTGGAACTATTAAATAATCTACATTCAAATAGATCATTAAACCGAAATTTGAGGTAAATTTTGTAACAGATCAATTACAGGAAAAACAGTTGATCGTAAAGAGATTGTACCACTGCACGTTATTCTTACCAAATCAGTTACAACCGATTTTTGGAGTGAATCCACCACATTTTACCTTCTTTATTGAACGAACAATTCATTTGGTTGAGGCACAGCATGGTTGTGAAATTCCAAATCTGATGGCTGACATTGGTGACAAATACACATCGAACGAATTTTATTTCTGCTAAACAAACGAAATTCAGATCTTATTTGCGATTCAGTGCAATCCTTAAATGAATGAAGTATTTCAGTTCTCCTACAATTAATTGTAAAACAATTCTCCAAAAACGACAATTCACCGAAAAATAAAAAAATGTAAGACATATCAGCAAAATCTGGAATACACGTCCTGAAAATGTGTCTGGGTTAAATGGCTGATGACAAAACCTCAAGACGAAAATGTTGAAAGATAAAACGTCGAAAAATTGAATCGAAAAAAATAATGGAAAAATATCGTTTTAAAGTGGGCTGCCCCAAAGCCTCGAGTTTCAATTTTAATAATTTTGATTATACTAAAATAGGGATCCCCCTACGTGCCAAATTCGTATTATGCTCGATTAAGAAATACCCTAGTCCGGTCTAGTTGACCATATTCTAAAAATTCGTTCAAAAATCATTTTTAAGAATCGAATTTTCATTATACCGACCAAATGGCACTGTGGTTAAAGCTTTGACGTTTGGATCGGGAGGTACCAGGTTCGAATCCCAATAAGGGCGGGATGCAAAAAGAAATTTTAATCAACAGATTACGATCTGTGAGTAAAAGGAACACATCTACGACCCCCTATCGGCGTTAAAAACTCATGGGCCGCCCCATCTTCCATGTCCAGTACTATAGGCTGGCATGGAGCTATTGCGCAGATGGTAACTTAAATCGGTCCTATAGCCGGGTACGTCTTCGATTTGGCAGGAATTACGTAAAGTAAGACGGGAAAAACAACCGCGAAAGAGCAGGGAGTGCTTCGGCCCCAGAACAGATTGCATGGATTAAAAAAAAGAATCGAATTTTCGATTATACAAAGCCAATTTCATCAAAGCGGTAAAGAAATGGTTTAGTACCATTCAAATTTGGCGCTAACAAAAAATATATCAGCAACTCATATTGAAATTCAATTTTCGGCATAAAAACCGACTTTTGCCACACAAAAAACTAAAAATTCCATGGGCCGAAACAGGGTAAATAAATTTCCCAGGAATATGAAACAATATACGAACCTAAGTAACTATACTCATTTGACATATTTTTGGCAAATTGTCATTTCCGGTGAATTACCATATTCGATGAACTGCCAGTTTTCAGTTAATTGATATTTCGGTGATTTGTTTTTGAATAAATTGTCGTTTTCATTAAAGTGCTTTTCGATGAATTATCGTTATCCTTCCGAAGTGAAGCAGCTTTTGCAGTTAATTTTAAAAAAAAAGTCGAAGTCCGACGTCTGCATTAAGCAAACGGTTTACCGATAAAAATCCAGAATGGATTGGAAAGTACATGTACGAGATATCAAAAGACATACGAATGCCGAACGATTGATTGTTTACATAGCCGCCGAGGAACGTAATATGGCCTCATTACAATTTAAGGGGATAGCCAAAAATTTAAAACGTCGCGTAAAAACGCACAATTTCATAAGAAGATTCCGCACTTGGTAATGAAAAAGGGAACTTAACCAGAAGTCATTTATGCGTCTCGTGCAAACGTATATTGAGTAAATTAAAGTTTTATAAAAATTATAAAATCGTATTACGTTCGTATATTTTTTCTATCTTACCGCAGCGACTTGCCGCATCAATGGCTTCAATATCCGAGTTGAGTTGCGAGCTTCGATTTACTTCAATGGGGGATCTATGTTTATTTAGCACTCACATTAATGCCTCTTTCGCCAATTACATTATACAGAACCTTTGATTTGATTACAAAGATCAATGCTTTGTATCGTTGTAGTGGAATCCATAATGAAGTGATATTCATTTTGTGGATCTCACAATTAGAAACGTTACTACTCTGCTGGAAAAGTTGCATCTCACAGCTGCTTGTATTTGAGCGATATGCATTCAGTTGCTGATGTATATCAGAATACTGACTGATGTCCATGTTTGCACCTCTGTAACGCCGCATATGCTGGTGGAGTGTCTCTTAGAGGCCATGTTGCGATTGATTTGGTTTTCTATAATTCGATCTCAATGTTACTTTGTGGATTCTCTTATGTGGAAAAACGTACTTGATACAAACTAAATTCTACATTATTTCCAGGTCAGTGGCGTGTTGGGCTTTGTTGTTACTAACTAGTGAGAGATGCAAGTTGTTAGAGCTGATGTGCGATGTGTTTTCTACACTCCCACCGATTTTTGCATTAAAGTCACCCACGATGTTTTTAATGTCGTGATGGAGTATGTTATTGGTGACTTCCTCCAACTCGATAAAGAATATGAATATGACGTTAAATTTCTTAGTGCGGAATCATTTGTTGCTTCACGCGCCGATGGATGATAATGCCAACTCCAAATTCTCTTCCATTCTGATGGCCACCGTAAGGAAGAGTGTAAGCATTGGTGGTGTCTTGGACCCCACTCTCAGATCATCTAAGTTTTTATAATGCAAGTACGTCTAATATGTAACTCATTGTGTAACGTAACTCATTGTGTACGATTTTCCTAGGTATGTACTGGTGAAGAATCTTATGACATTCAGTCCTACCTTGAACACATTTATACAGCAAGTCGCATGATACAAGACAGATGCTCGATACAGCGCTTGTTTTTTGGACGCAAATGACTCACCATATCATGTAGTGTTCATCACTATAAACAGAATTGTCTTTGATAGTCTACACTACACTGCCTGATTCATTTAGAGTCTAGGATTAAAAATAATTTTAGAGCCCCATAGGCACTACTGTACATTACTTACAACCAAAAAATACACTTTTTCCGATTTGCAAGCACTTAATCAGTTATAGTCGTTGGAAAACCATCTCCAGATCACTTAAACGTTTGAAATCACATTTATATCGTGGATGACCACCTCGAGTCGATGAGTTGTTGAAATGTCGCCAGCACAATTTTCAATCCGTACGGCATTCTTTTAAACCGATATAAACCAAATGGCGTAAAGGCCAAAATTCCACTAATATTAATTTCCGAGTTTTTAAGAGCGCCCGACTCTCTTGTTTTTGTATTATTAGTTTCATCCATTTGTGCAGAAATCCGCAGTACACAGATAAGGCAGTTTGATCCGGAGGGTGCCAAGTATCTGGATACAACGTTAGAAACTGAGCTTTTTATACTGGGCCCCAATTGTTGCAACATGGCCGGTTATGAGTACGGTACAATTAAACACCTTAACACATCATAAATATCGTAGTGATTTTCAATTTTTTTACCATATTTTCAAAATAGTCAAATTTTACAAATTTCTTTAAAAATAAGAACCAAGTGAAATTATAACTAATTTAACAGTTGTAAATTATCTCCTAAATTTTTTAGTGCAAACTTCATTACTGTGATAGTTAAAGTTTATATTTAAGTTTTGGCACAATAACAATTGTTACATCAGCGCCGCACAACAATCAACTATAGAATTAATTATAAGACGCTCAAAAATGTGGCCAACAATGGATAATTTGATGAACAAAGCATAAAAAAATTAACAGTCAAAGGGTCGACTTTAGTATCATTCAATTGCATCCTTTAACCTGTTTCGGGCTGTTACTTGGCCTGAACCTTCATAAGTTCTAACACCAAAACAGTAATTGAGTCATACTAAAGGCTGTATCAAAATAAATTATTGTTGTTATTAATTATAATTTTTGAAAACATTTTGTATTTTGTAGAGATAAATCATTAAAATTTTTTGATAAAATATAGAAAAAAATCGCAGGGATGAACTAGCACAACATAAATTTTGCACAACATTCAACGAGTATTTGGCGATTGCAAACGTTTAAAATTTTATTTTATTCACTAACGTGTTTATCACGGCAACGCCTTAAAAAAATTTTTCAGGTTATTCTGAGAGACACAAATCGAATGAAAATATGGTATTTGGGTTGCCTGCACCCCATATCCCCAATGTCTACTGTAACACTTCATAAAACCAGCCAAAACCATACCCTCTACAGCCAAACTAACTATGATACAAGTAGCACAATGGATTGTGCATTATGTACACTACATGCTTTTTCAACCGGAACCTTATAATTCCAACCAAAACCTGATAAAGCCAGCCAGAATCATACTTCAGCCAAACCAACTATAAAACAAGTAACACGATGCATTGTGTATCATTGTGCACTATAAAAAATTTAGCCTGAACCTTATAAATCCAGCTCTGTAGGATTTTTCTGTAGAACCCTTATAATTCCATCACATAGTCTGTTTGGCTGTATATAACCATACCATCGGTTGCGGCTTGAATTATAAGATTTCTACTGAAAAATCATATAGTGCTGGATTTATAAGGTTCCGGCTGAAAAATTTTATAGTGCACAATGATACACAATGCATCGTGCCACTTATGCCATAGTTGGTTTGGTTCCGGCTGGCGTGACGAATACCACATTTTGTACAATTTTTCTGTTTTCAAGAGCGCCGCGAGGCATTAAAATCAGATATGTTGGCCGTCAAAGTATCAGAATATATCGAAGCGATGAATTATCTCCACACAATAACTATCGACATAAATTTATTAAATTCAAATCAGAAATAATTTAGACATCGATATTTGAATTTCTGTCTATAAACTTGAGGTGAGAAAAGCTTTAACTATGTAATTTATATTATTAAACAAATTAAACTTAATCAAAACAAAATGTAAGTGTTTAACTCTGTTCGGTATAAATTAGATCTCGTTAACACACTTATTATATATTAGATCCTCCATCACACATTGTAGTCTGTGAAGTAGAAGACAAACAAATATGTCTTAATGTTTTGCTGCCAACCAGTAATTGTCGATAATCCTAACTATTAATTATAGCTATATAAAGTATATAAATAAACACTTGAAACGACAAAATATGATAACCCTGTCAATATTATATTACATATTATGTTTAGTACTTAAGTCTATATATCTGTAAAAAATAACTATATACAAATCCTAAAAACTATAATTAACGTACATAACTTAAAAAAACGTTTCTTATAAACGAATATCATGTCAATAAATTACACAAACAAATTAATTTAAACAAATCAAGAAAAATTTTTTTTTGATAAAACGAATAATTACAAATTATTTAGATTGCATGTTATGAACTACGAGTATCTATACCTAGTAAACCCTTTTGTAGTAATGTAACGAACTTAGTAAGTTTTATAATAAAAATATCAAAAACAAAAATTATTTTTGAAAATAAAAATACAAAGATGGAAATTTGATGGAAACAAGATATAAATAAAAACAAATGTTGTCAAATACTGAAGAAAATATATTGTATTATTGTAAATTATATATATATTATATAAATAAAAGTTATATATTTAGAGAAATCTAATCTCAATTGATGTTTTAATTAAACTGTATGGTACTGAGAAAAGCAAATTTCTTTTTAGTGTCGATATTTAAGTGCCCCTAAATGTGTGCAATGGTTTGTTTCTTTAATAAATTTTAGTACTTTAATTTGGTATAATTTGCTTACTAAACTTTACTTATATTGTTTATATGAATAAAGTTAATCAATAAATGTATGGAGTGTTTATTATTGTTGATCTAAACATTGCATATTATAATAAATTAACGACCATTTATTTATCTTGGACACATTTTTTATTTCGTAATTTGCCATCTAGTAAAGTAAATTTAAGAAAACTAATCGTCATTGCGGCGTAAAACAAATAATTTTAAATTTAATATATTTTTAAACTAAATTTTACATTTTCTACGTCATTTCAAGACTAATTTTAATAAGCATGTACTAATCCCTCGATTTTATATTTCTTAATACCTTGGTAAAAAATTGTTCACTGTTCAGAGAGAGGGAATAGTGCAAAAATTGATTTGTGCGTTTCAAAAAAACTATAAACTTACAAACCTAGATATTAATCCTTCAATTATACATCTAGGCCAATTGGTAATATTTTATGGTGAAAGACTGATTTTTACGTAACATCGTTTTTGACAATTTGAGTGCCATACAGTCTTAACTCATAGGTAGACAAAGTAATTGTCTATGAATCTAATGCTGCACCAGCACTTCTAGGATGTTATATAACGAAAGGTAAATCCTATAAGCAACATTATAACATGTTTATGTGTAGCGCATAGTATAATAAAGAGAACAGACAGTCTTAGGTTACACTTGCACAAGAATACAGTCTTTATAAAACATAGCACAATCCAATGAAAATCATACTAACATTTTTTACAAATTAATTACAACATATCGACAGGGGTGCAATTCTTTACAAACCATATTTTTCGTTACACGATGCTTTTCGCATTTCTGTTAATTTTTGTTATATCGTACTCGAACCTTATACAAATTAATTACAATATATTGGAATAGAACAATCCCCAAAATCTGCCCCTAAGGAGTAAAGCTCTTTAAAACCATATTTCTCTGTTTAGGGTATAAAATGGACACACATGAATTTATTATTGAGGGATTCAAATAAGTTTTAAGGGCTTTGCAAAAGATGGCGTAATTAGTATTAATCGCATCGGGTCATCTTGGAACTCTATTCATGTTAAAGCGTTATCACTTCCCTCTAAAAATCAGAATTTGTAATTTCGCTGAAGTGTAAACAACATAGTTTTTGTGTTCTAACCATGTCAACTTTTGTGCCAACAACGCGATGGGAGACCAGTAAAATTTGAAGACGCTGAGTTGGAGGCGTTATTAAACCAAAATTCATGCCAAACTCAAGAGAAGCTTGCCGAATCTTTGGGAGTGACTCGACAAGCGATTCAAACCCGTCTCAAGACCATGGGTATGGTGCAAACAAAAACAAGGAAATTGGGTTCCGTATTTAATAAAGCCAAGAGACGTCGAACGCCGTTTTTTCTCGTGCGAACAACTCCTCCAAAGACCAGATCGGAAGGTTTTTTACGCATCGAATCGTGACAGGGGACGAAAAGTGGACTCACTACAACCCAAGCCCAGTCATGCATCAACTTCAACCGTCAAACGGAATATTCATGGCAAGAAGCTAATGCTGTGCATGTGGTGGGAACAGTTCGGAGTGATCTACTATGAGCTAATCCAGTCTAACGAAACCATCGCTTGAGATCGTTATCAACAATTTGTTAGATGCAATTAGTTGATGCAATTAAGCCGAGCATCGAAGCTCAAACGCCCACAATATGCCAAAAAAATTAGAAAGCGATTTTTCAGCACGGCAACACTCAGCAAGGATCATCAAGGAAACTTTGGAGGCGCTTCAATGGGATGTCCTACCCCACACGCCGTATTCATCAGACATTGCTCATGGCCTTGAATAAAATATATTATACCAATTTCTCTGAATAAAGCTTCGAAGTTACAAAAAAACTCAAAACTTATTTGCACCCCCCATATCCACAAAAAACGATCATAATGCATCGAATTACCTTCTTGTGCAGGAAATAGATATTATGATCGATTTTTTATGAGTGTGGGCTAATGTAATAATTCAGATTTCGATTTTTGAGGGTGTGGGCGTTTGCAATAAATTCAGGAGTACCTATTTCTTGCACAGGAAGGTAATTCGATGCATTATGTTCGTTTTTTAAGTGTGAGCTGTTGTAATAAATTCATGCGTATCCATTTCGTGTGCACAATGAGCTGAAATAGAGATAATCAAGGTTCTACTGTAAAATTATTCACTTTGAATTTCACTCATAACTTTAAAACTATTACTCACAAATTTCTCAAATAAACGGTTTCTTATCGCAAATGAATTAGTTTATCAAACTCAAGGTCAACAATAAGGTAAATTGATTCGGTTGACACAACCAAATGAGAGTGGACTTATCGATTTTATTGGTTTGATTAGTTTAAGTTTAGGTAAATTCTGGTAGATTGATACTGACAATGAAATGAGTCAAGAACCATTTCCAAACGGAGATTTTATTGGGTCGAATAGATTTAGCTTACATAAATTCTGCTTATCGTGGCGTTTGCTGGAAAATTTCGCTATAGTTTGACACAATCAAATGAGTCGAGGGTTATTCCCAAACGGAGAGGAGAGATATCTTTTTCCAAATCGATTTTATTGGTTCGATCTCAAACGATCAAATTTTATTGGTCACACACAACAACCTTTTGTTTTTGACATTCACAGGCTCCATAATTCAAACCTTAGTACCTCCACATTGCGCCGATGATACATTCCTCAGTTATGTTATAGCTACGATAAACCGATGTTTGCATTGCATTTCTCCGAACGCTATTGCTCTTAGCAAATTATAATGAACAATATCATCAATCTGTTCTGATGTACCATATCAGTCAGTCAAGTTGCGTTCCGTGAAACAATAAAAATGAAAAGTGTTTTCATTAATAATCTAGTATTTGCACGAAGTTTCATATTTTCATGGAATGCAACCGCCAGAAGAAACAACCGGTTTCGAAGCTCCAGTATCCAGTGTAAATGTGCTTTGATGCTGAGTTAACAGTTACACTTTTGTAATCCACCCCAAGTGGTGTTATTTTAACGGAGCATTTTGCCTCTCATCAGCTTCCACTTTTCAAAAATGGTGTAATATACTTTTCCGGATCCACGGTCATTTCATGAGACAAATGCTTTCTCTTCTCGTTTCGCTCAATATCTAATTGTCTCGTTTGTTTCGTGTTTTTTCGCGGCCAAGAATGCTTATAATCCCTTATGTACTGCTTGAAGTGCTGCCTAAACGACGGCATTCATAAACGCGTCCACTGTTAGTCCGCTCAACACATTTGCAGTGGCATTGCTGTTAACGCGCCAATTTCGTTATCTTTGTTTCTAGGCCGTGTTTGTCGCTTGCTTTAGAGTTGTATCTTACATAATTTTCTGGCGTACTACTGTCAATATTTTAGTTCTAACTCAGTCGTAACTCATAACCCGCTCATAACTCCGTTCCATTGCGAAAACAGTTTGCCAGACATCTGCCTCGAAGAAACAAAATAAGCGTATTGAGCTGCTTTCTTTAATGTCGCCCAACCATTGTGATGTACTGCCGCTTGGAAATGCATACTTTAAAATTGGGGTATCCAATAGTTAACCCCAAATAGGGCCACCAATAGTTTGCTATGTTTGGTTTGAAAACAGTCCACTTGCTGATGAAAATTCGCGTTTTGTTCTTTACGTAGATCAATAAATTGTCCACTTTATTCATCTGATTTGGCGCCTTCCTCTAGATGAGAAGAGGGCCTTCATCACATCTCCATATCCAGGAATGATTTCTGTTGTTGAGGAGTAGGCGGATGTACTGAAATGGTTGTTATTGTTTGATCCGGTGCTCCAGCACTTCACTATAGCTACAAGAACCGGCATGCATCTCAATAGCTAACCTTAGCTTGTGATTGGTTGCTGATCGTTAATTAATAATTCCAAGTCGTTGGCCCTTAGGCCCGGTTGACTGCTTTTCCATTTAGTTCGTTGTTGTAGTTCGCAGAGGTATTCGAAGGATCATCTTTTCCAATAGTTCTGGTCCGTTTTCTCTACTTTATGGCACCTTTTTCTTAATGATACGAGCTCCACATCTGCCACTAACCACTAACAGTGCCTTCAGAAAATCTTCTATCAAGAAGTACTCGTCGTCGGCTGTCACTGTGGCAGAATTTTTCCATTAACTTATATGGTTCAACGAAGAACGTCCCATTGTCGAAGCAGATATCGTGCCGTTTTCCCAATAAATAAGGCAATATAACCCTTGTAAGTTTTGTGGCATGTCCCCGTGGCTGTTCTTAGCTAAACGGGACTAAAGGCATTTGTTTATGATGAATTAAGTCAGATAAATATTTTTGAATTAGTTGCCGTACGGCACATTTATTTACTGTCAATAATCCAATATTTGTTTTTTAAATGCGAAAACGTTAATTTCGTACCGCGGCTACGCGTTTTAAACTGCTGTAGCGTGAGGACACTTAAATAATTAAAAGAATAGCCAGGTTTGCTTATTGTTAATAGAGTCTCGGAATTTTGTGCCTGATGTGTTAGTTGTATCTAGTGTAATTGTTAGTTTCAATAACACTGTACACTTCGCCCTCCAACTAGATATATTTTACATTGCAAAATCTGTCCCTTTGCTACCAAGGTTTATTGTTTAAGCTATACCCACTGCCTACCTTATTGGCCGATTTCATGTGGTGCCATGTCGTTGTGCGTATCAAGGATTTAACTGCAGAAATCTTAAATTAGATTGTAAGGCTCTTTTTGTCGTTACCGTCTGTTTTATTAATCCGCTGGTTTACTGAATATCTGCTGCTTGCGACATCTAATTTAAAATTCGCTTCTTGTGGTTCGTACAAATGCCCAACTTCAGGTGATCGTATTCAGTGTTTTTTGAACAGAATAGAAAATTGTGTCCTAATTGGGAAATAAGATGTTGCTAAAATTACCGGTGTTTTGTGCTTTCATGTGCCCGAGCTAAACGTGTTTAAATCCGAGCAATAGATGTCACTATTGTCAAATTCATCCCTCATCAAATACAACGCAAACAATATACCAAATTTGAAAACATAGGTAATATTTTTATTTTATAATATAACTACATTTTATATCTTTACTCCTCCATTGCCACTTCAGTTTTCGACCGATCTTGTTGCGGCTTACCGGTCACCAGACACTCCTCATAATTCCATTTCGGAAACACTCGCTTATACAGATACATAAAAACGGTATCGAATGACTTGAGTTGCTGATCGAAGCGACATTTCATATGCCCATGTGTACCTAGCGATTCAACAATATGTCCCACCCGGCCTGCCCTTGTACGTAGTTTTATCGGTTTGAAGTAGTCGACATCCTCTTTGTTGAAGAACATGTACCGAACAGTAGCACTACGTCGATTAATTTTGATCGGATGTCCACTGAGTAACGCCCGTTTTAGTATAATTCGATCGGGTGTACACGATAGCAGCGATCCAGTGCCTACTAGAGCTAGTGTTGAATCGAGATTTTCGCGGAAACATAAAATTGGTGCAGGTGGGAATTGTATTGGAGCGTAAAATGTTGCCACAACCATCGAATTCTCCTGGAAGAATCGCTCGTATTTATGTTTATTGCCGTTTGTGTGCTGGCTGAAGATTGGATTTACAGCAAATCGACGGTATCCACATTGAAATATTAACCGCTCTTTTGATTTTATCGGAATACTCGAATCTGGTGTTCGACGGATGACTACATTCATCACAGACATTTGATGTTCGTGCGGCAACATTCCGTACACCACTAGAGTTTCACTCCCATTCTGCTGTTTGTATAACTTCCACAAATCGATTCGGACATCTTTTATGTGAATTGTAATGTACCAACCGGGTTGAGCACCTTCATTTTCGGTCGAATCTTTTAATACACGTCGTTTTGTCCGATCGAAATTTTGGAACTGGAAAATTCGAGCATAATCATACGGGAGATTTTCTTTCATGTCCCATGGTGATGTGCGGAACGATTCGAGTCCCCGATATTTTTGGAAACGTTCACGAACCGTCATATCGGGTGGAGTATCGACTTGATCCGGCCATTGGGCATCGACCCGGGCCGCTTTAATTTTTTGTAAAGTTTCTTGTTCCTCATTAAGATCCATTTCTTGGTCATATTTCTCATCATTCACGGGCGCCTCAGACACGGTAACCGTATCGAATTCCTCGTCCTGTTCTTCCTGAGCATCTTCCATTTCGTCGTCAGAATCGCACGACATAAAATCATCATCGCCTTCTTCATCATCTTCACTATCGTCGTCATCATCGGATTCGTTTTCAACCTCGATTTCGGGAATCCATGCAGCTTGATACTCGCTCATTCCTTTTGGAATTCGCTTCACCAATTTTTTATTTTCCTTTTTCGACTGCTCGATTTCTTCCTCGGTTGGAAAGTTTTGTTCACCATCCATCTCATCTGGTTCATTTTCTCGTATTAATTGAGTTTGTTTTTCGGGATCGGCACGGTCTAATACACGAGGTTGCGCTGCTTCTGAAGATTCATCGAAATTTTTATTTGGATCGGGCGTCAAATCGATCTGCGACATCTGGAAATCTCCTAACCCAGGAATGTGTACCAATTGGTTAACGTTTAAATTTTGTCCCCTCAAATATCCTGATACTCGTAGTACACCATGCCCACTTGAATCATCGGTTACAAATTCGATGTTTTCACCAAATAAATGAGGGCGATTCGCTTTATTGTGGATTACGTTTTTCTTTTGGCCGCCAATCCGACGTAATAGGGTTAGTCCATCACTAGCAGTATCGAGTACAACGGGTTTCTCATCGGGCATCATTTTTTGGGTAATTTTTGTGATATCCGATTTTAGTTGAATCCGTTTTTTAGGGTTGATCGATTCTAAATCCATTATGGTAAATATCGGGGTTGGTAATCCTTGGGCGGTTGCCATAGTAAATATTTTTTTGCCCCACCGATCGACAATCTCGTCGTCGGCACTTGTGGCCGTCACTAGTAGAATAGTTGTGTCACACACTTTTAGATAATCGAGTACATTAATTTCTTTGCCGCGACCAATTGGTGGTACAACGAATGCAAACCTTTGCTTAAATCTCGGAATTCTGGGGACACAAAATTAGCATTATGGATTTGGTTTTTAAACGTATTAAATATACTTACGATATATGAGTAACACCGGCTTCCGTTTTATTTATCACCGCCTCCGGATCACATGTTTCGATAATCGATAGTGCCGAATTTGGGTCAACCGTTAAATTCAGTGGAACAATCGCAACCAAGAATGGTGATGAATCGGTTCCGCCGAGTAAACGCTTTTTTGAAAACACATCTTCACGTTTTTGTTTACGAATTTGATTTGCCTGATGCCTGCGCTGTTCTTTCTTCATTAAATTTCGGTGCCGCTTCGAAATCGCCTTGACCGAAACCTTCCCTTTCGTCGCGTTGTCAATCGAACCTTTGGAACGGTGTCGGCCAGTCTTATGGGTTTTATTAGTTTGTTTCAAGGGACCGGTTCGGTGGCCCTTTTGTGTGAGAGCCATGATTTCCCGGTATTTATGCACAAAATTAATTTATTTTTATTATTTTTTCAAGAAAACACTTCACTAGGCACTGTTTTGGTTCGACAGCACATGTCGGAAAGAAAATTGACAACTAGAAATACACTGAACTTAATTGATTGATTGGTACTTTTAACGGTAGATGTCAGGTAAATTTGTAAACAATTTTTTTTTAAATGTACGTTACGTACCATTATTCAATCAATTAATTAATTATCAATATAATTTAATTTTATATGGGAAAAAATTCAAAATCGATTTTGGATGTAAATGGTTTTATTTAATTACGAATAAAACCAAATTATTTTTATTTCGTTCAGCACGATATCCATCTATGATCCGATATTTCATAAATCGAAAAACGAACGCACCCATATTCTTCGCATTTCGAAAACGAAAAAAATAACAAAACGAATAAAAAAAAAATTTCAAAGCAAGTCAAGCGTCAGAATTCGTATTTTGATGTTCTCCGTTTTTATGTTTTTCATACAATTGAGAAATAAATAATTTAAAATCAAAAAAAGTGTAAAATATATTAAATTGTAAACTATGTCATTATAAAATTCGTGTTGTGTTTGTGTTTCTAGTTTTCCAATTCGATAAAGAAAAATGATGAGATATAGATCGTCGATAAAATAGAAATTACGAAGAGAAAATTTATTGTTTTTTTTAATGTTGTTTTGTTTGTTGTTTTATTTTCTGTTGCCTGAAATTAGAAAAGTGTGAAATTATAAATGAAAAATGTTTATTTAAGTAATTGTGTGTGTATTTTATAGTAATAAAATATCAAATTTAAGAAATATATAGGAAAAGATAAAAATTAAATTGAGACGATTTTTTTATATTGTTGAGTGCAAAACAATCACCGCCCATAACAAGAAAAAATAAAACCGAGAAAAATTTTCATTTTGGATTAAATATTTATTGTTTGTTGGTGGCCAAATTAAAATCACATTTTGGATACATTGTACCGCAAAGCAGACAAGTTTTGGATATATATCACACAAATAAATTAATTGTAAGTGTTAAGGATTAAGTTTATAAAATTTTCTTGTTAGAAATTTGACTTCTTCCGGATTTTCATACACAGCAACATTCTTGTCTTGCTCTTATAATTCTTTAGTTGTTGTTGTTGTTTGAGTAGTGTAATGAATCGAAATATGGCGGATTTGTAATTGAAAATTTATTGAATAATTTCCCTAAAACTAATTTACGTCTTTTACGGTAAATTTACGATTGTTGATTTTAGTGATAGCTAGGCTAAAATGAATTGTACGATATGAATGGCACAATCAGAATAACCGATTGCATTGTCTGTGTTTTTGACAGCTGATTACAATTCAGGAAAATTCGGGGTTTTCCGTTTATTACTTTTCTAATTAGAATATTTGATTTGAAGATGTTTGCGTTTCATTTGAGCTCATCGATTTTTTTCGGTGGGGAGTAACCAGCACAAAAATTCAGGTCAGCAAATTGATTTTGTGTGTGCTGTGAGAGCTGGTCGGTTATGAATTGTGTAATCTACGAAGGAGTTATATTGGAATGGTGTTATGCAACAATAACTTGCAAGTCATCCTCCATAAAACGCATTTAAATACCGGGGCTTATAATATATCCAAAACTTGGCGAGATAAGTACGTATTTGAATTCCTAATTTTATTTGCTCAGCTTGGTTGTGATATGGAACATGACCTACATAGTTTTGCATACAAATATTTTTTAATGTTTTTAAGCCTGACACAAGGTTGTACAGAACAAAGTCAAAGTAACAAAACCGAGTTTAGAATTCTTAAACTACGTATATACTTATCGCTTTAGAGTAGTAATTTGGTAATCAACTGAAATATTTATATCTTAAGGCCATATTGATTATTAGATGATCGGCAAAAGATAGAAACTAATTAATTTTATTTCCTTAGAAAAACTTGAATGGTTTAACCACTTTTTGCGACGTGTCTTTGAAATTGACCAAACTCAACCGCTAGATCTCTAGAGTTAGGTTAATTTACTGAACTGAAGAGCGTTTAATGAAGTGTTGTATGTTTGATTGTGAACATTCGGTGTCTGCATTAAGAGACAAACCTTTGCCTCACTCATCATTCGTCTTCTACCTAGTACTTATACTCATGGATAATTTTTTTATTCAACCTACTGATCCTCTTGAAATTTGCTTCTTCTAGTTCTGGTATTCTGGGCATTAGCTCTCATATGAGAATAATCCAACATAACTCTAGATTCATCCCTAACAAACAGGTTTCAACCATGTTGGTTCTTCTGGATTTTTTTTTTGTGGGGAACAGTGGGTCGTCCAATGTGGAGCATTGTCGCCACTTGCTGCCCGTGACGTGGGGCTGAGAAGCGATGGACTGGCGGACAAAGCAACTGTAATTGGCGCTTAGGTTGTTTTTAGGACCACGGAATTCATTTGAACGCACACTTCCATTATAAATGAGCTCGTATGTTTAATATGGGGAGTAGAGTTCTTGAAAATTGTGTATAAATAAATAAATTAATTAAAAGTAGATTTTCAAAGTTGAAGCAGTCATAAAAGTATAAATTTTTTTGGTTTGAAATAGTTTTTTGATCAATTATTTATGCTGTTCTATTGATTAGGTTGTTACCACGGTACTAGGTGGAATGTTGTTCTACAGCCGGAAATCGATAATTAAGCAACCAATAATATTGCTTGCAACATTAATAGAAAAGTTTTCCAATAAGTAGGCTGAAGGAATGTAGAACAACGATTCCGATGAAAGTAGTACCCAGAAGTAGGCTTCTGTTGTGAAGGGTGTGCACATTATATCATTTGCACCTTGTTGAATATAAACCAGGTCATTCCCGATTCTGTAATCTCATGTACCCTCTGAATTTTTTTTAATTCTTGATGTTATATGCAGTAATTATTGGATTCTGTTTGCGATGAAAATATATAATTTTGCATTTCTTGTTATTCAAGTCCAATGAATTTTAGTCACACCAAATACTAAGTCTATTGAGATTACCTGTAGTTTGACGGCATCATGCATTTGTTTACGCCATCGGCGAATATGAAAACATTGTAAGTTTCTTGTTATGTTCATTATGCTATTAATGAAAACGTTAACAATCCAGGGTCCAAAATGTGATCTATCAGGAACACCGGTTAATGTTGGATTTATTATTTTCTATTAATACGTATTTCTGACGATTCGTTAAGTACGTGTTAAACGAATTAACGTATTCTAATAAAAATCCGCCCACAGGTACGTCTACTTGGTGACGTTTTTCAATCTCGTTTATTACTATGTTTGTGAATTAAATCAAGTTAGAAGACGTAAAGCTGCACGGCTTAATTCCATTTGGTTGACAGATATATGACGTATTAATGTCGGTTTAAAACTATTGCACACAACTGCACTAGCCAGCACCTAAATGACTCAAACCTCCGCGCGTACTAAAAGGCGTATTTTTTTAAAATGGTTCAAACGATTTTCGTAAAACAAATTTTTTTGACAGCTTAGTTTTTTATCTTTACAAGGACATCTTTATCATTAAAATCTATACAGTACTTTTCAAATTAAAGCGATCCTAGCAAAATGCGACGTTTCAGAATATCACGTTGGCCGATATTTGCCATCAGTCACTTATCAGACGTTGACCTGCCCAAATCTCTACCGGTTCCATTCGTTATTACCTCAAAATAATAGATACTACAGAAAAAGCCACACAAATTGTTGCTTTATTGCAAGAAGTATGCAATCAACGAGAAGTCATTCGTCAGCTATACAAGAGCCAATCTGCTGTCTCAAGAGTATCCCGAAGGTTTCAGGGCGTCGATGTGCAGTAGGAGCTAAGACAAGTTCCGAGATGGAGCTGTTAGTCAATGGACAGTAAGAAGACGCTTGAAGGAAGCCAAACTCTCTCCAATACGACCCTTTAGAGGCCCAAAATTGACAGCACGCTGTTCAAAGAGCGACTCGAATTTGCTCGCCAATATATCAATTGGACCATCGAGAATCATACAGCTCGAACCACTCGACAGTTCATGGATGAGGTTGGACAGACATGAATCCCATTGATCATTTATGGGACGAACTAAAACGGAGGGTCCGGGCCAGAAATATGGTAACATCAGTGACCTCAAGTTGCGTTGGGGCGGGGCAATACAAGTATTAACCAATAAAATTGTTTTTGCTTTGCTTGAATATTTTGTTGTAATTCAAATTTAATTATCCCCAATATTTTTTTTCTTAACCATAAATTCTGGTTGCGTTTTCATTCAAAATTTATCAATTACTAATGATTGAACAGTTTGCATGATGGATTTACCAAAATACTCGAGAACGTTTTTAACATAGACGAGGATGTACCATTCGACCCACATCCGTCACCAAGATGTTAAGACTAATAGATTGTTGTCGTCAGATATAATTAGAAGAGTAATGGAGATGTTATTACTGGTTCCTTCAATGGATCCAATGTAGTTCTTTGGTCGATAGACATATTGAAAAAACTCGGCAAATATGTCAGCTATCTCTTTGGCATTCGGCGTGTTCACATTGTTAAGGTGCTCCTCGATTTCAAGTTTAGATATAATGAATTTCCCGAATACTAGCCGAAAAAAACTTATACTGTAACTTGAAATACGTATCGAACTCCTCGCATTGTTCTAAAAGTACCAACTTGTATGTTTCCAAGCTTGATTTTCTCATTTTAGCGCGCAGGCAGCATTTAAAATGTCATCCCAATTCACTGCTTCAAAGTAATTTTGACTTGTGGAACACAAAGTTTTTGTCATTCAAATTTCATATGTTCCATGTATTTACATTTCTATGTAAATGTCATATGTATTTTATTCAAAGTGTTACCATTATTAGTTACACATTATTCCCGTCTTTCTGGCAATGCGTGGATGCCACGCCAAAAAACTGTTCTTCTTTTGAGGTAAACCAGTTATCGAGCCGTTTTCGTACATTTTCGTAGGAAGTGAAGTGCTCCTCAGCAAGCCTGTGCCCCATCGATGCAAATAAGTGATAATCGGACGGAGTCAAGTCTGGCGAGTAAGCCGCATATGAAAGTATTTCCCCATTAAGTGCTGCCAACGTTTCCATGACCGGTTTTGCTTTGTGTGATGGTGCCTTATCATGAAGCAAAATTACTTTGTGTTGCCTTTTATCATATTCTGGTCGTTTTTCACGCAAAGTTCGATTTAAATTGATCATTTGTTATTGGTAGCGTTCAGTATTTACGGTTTCACCAGGTTTTAGCAGCTCAAAATAAATCACAGTCTTCTGATCGCACCAAATACAGAGCATTGTCTTCCGCCCGAAGCAATTTGGCCTTGCATTCGATGTTGATGGTTGTCCTGGATCAACCCAAGACATTTTGCGCTTTGGATTCTCAAAATAGATCCTATTTTTCATCGCCAGTCTCAATTCGATGGAGAAATACATTTCTTTCGTGTCTGGCGAGCAACATTTCGACGGTGGTTTTTCTATTCTCCTGTTGCCTTTCATTCAGTCTATGCGGAACCCATTTTCCTAGCTTTTGGAGCTTTCCCATGGCTTTTAAACGTATGGAGACGGCTTCTTGTTACGTATTCAATTGATCCGCGTGTTTTTTCGCGTTTCAGCGTCAATCCCATCCAACAATGTTTGCAATTCACTGTCTTCCAACCTTTTTGGCGGTCTTCCACGTTCTTCGTTTCTCACGTCAAAATCACCACTTTTCAATTTGTTAAGCCAGTCATAGTATTGTGATTTACCAAGAGCATGCTCATCGTATTGACAAGCATTCAATGTGATTCAGCAGCAGCTTTCTTCAAATGATAACAAAAAATCAATGATGTCCGCAAATCGTAATATGTAGACACAACAATCGACATTTTTAACACGTAAAAAATATGCGATATTGTATAAAACTTGTATGGTTATGAATTGAATGTTTTTGACAGATGCCAAAAGAAAACCGTCTCACGCTTTATTTGAAAGTAGATCCAAAAGCATTTTGGATTATTTCTTATTTTATCTTAAAGACACGAGATATAACTTTAACGGTTACCCAAATTAGGTTCTAATCCAAGCAATGGTTGCTTGATGTTATTGCACCATATATCTATGCTACGCGCCCCCCCTCCCTCTTAAGTACAACATGTATCGCAGAAGTACATTGATTAATATTGCTGTCTTAAGTTGTACTTTCTGCACCTAGCACTGAATAAAGAAATAGTAAATTCTGCATGGTACCGAGAACACTCTTGCCAACTCACCTTACTCGCATAAAACCTCTCCAAAAGAACAAAAATGTTCAAAGTAAACTCTAATTCGGAATACCAAAAATTATTTAAATTTTTTTATGTTTAGGAACTAGAACTATAGTTTCTCAATATTAGGAATAAAATATTATCCTTTAGGTGCAATTGAAAAACTGAATTGTGCAAAAACATTTGGAAAATTCTAATGCGTGTATAAGAAATATGAAAGTAATTTACTGCAAAATTCTGAATTCCATTCAGAAATCCTTCTTCCCTCTTCCTTCTCTTCCCTCTCAAAAAATGGATGCAAAGACCTGCGCCGTATGATATATTTCCCTATATAAATCCCTTCAAGGGATGTCAGCAGTAAAAAGAAACGCAAATATATGAGCATTTTAGAGATCATAAATCAGTTAACGTTTAACAACTCCGAAATACTTGGAATACAATCTTGACTGTCAGTTAAATAATCGCGTTCATCGCATTTTGCTAGCACTCGACACTCCGTTTTTCGGGTTCCCAGGCTAGTGTTCTGCAATCTCCTCATCGAAAAGAAGGTGATTATTTATTTAATATTAGAATAGTTACAGATAATTGCTCCTATCAACATAATTAAGTGATAGCTGGCAGTTGAATGAACTGGAAATATTACTTTATGCGCATTTCCTTATCATCAAATTTACACGCTTATTGAATCTTTAAGAGAATAAATAGCTTTGTCGTGCTTAGATTATTCCCTATTATCGCTTTTATCATTTAATAATTGATATGTCATCTTAAAAATTGATGCAATGCCAATCATAATATTTTTCACGTAAAACAAACAGCGTGTTTCATTGAAGTTTAAATTGCGCGAGAATTTCTACTTCTAAACGAAATGTTTTACAATTTCCACTGATGAAGTTCTTTATTTTGCTAGTACTGGCGAATGGAAATCGACAGCTTATAAATTGAAATTGAACACTGGTTATATTCAAAACCTCTTTAAGAAACAGGTAAAGCCAGCCAGCTGCATACTAAATTTTAGATGGGATACCTAGAGTTTTCGAAAATTAAACATCAGACACCTTGTTCTATTTTTTTTTGTCGAAACGCTAAAATATTTTTCAATTTGAACGGGGGCGGTGCTCATTCTGGTTGATATTTCATCCGCGTGAGTTAAATTGCAGCACGATGCCATTTTGATCATAAATGTTTCAGCCATAGCCCTGCCATATCCTTTTTTCTAATATTTCATGTTTTTTTTATGGTCAACACCAATTGGCTAAATGGAAATTGGCCAAGTTATGATTTTTGAGATTATGAAAAATAGTTGTGTGGGTTTGAAGGTAAATGGTAGACACCTATAGGCTTTTGTATTTTTGGCTTTCTAGCTATATAATCTTCAGAAATGGTTTCCGTTTCCGACACGGATTCAAACACTGCCGGATATTTCTCTTTTGATTTTTTTAATGATTGTAACATTGATGCTACATTTGCTTGTATCGGTTGAGCTTTGTTTGCTTGTAAATCTCGTAAGAGGCATGTATTGATACACATGTTGATACTTGATGATAATTCATTTTAAAATCCTGATGTTCGCAGATGATCTCAAAACCTAGTCATCGAGTCAGTTGATGATGTCAATAAACTGCAAGAAGTCACTGACAACCTAGCGATATGATGCAAGTTTAATTCTCTGAGTCTCAACTTTGAAAAGTGCAAATCTCTATAATTTTATCAAAACCCTGTTACACACGACTATAAGATAAATGGTGTACTTCTTCAGGAATTACTTGAAACTAAAGACATAGGGGTTGCTATCCAACGTTGGACGGACAATATTGTGGAGGAGACACGGAAGTCCAAGTTGTTGGAGACAATTAAGATCCTGTATTATACTTACTTTCGATCCCAGCAGGTATATGCTGTACTTGTCGTTCTACGAGGAACATATCCAAAATATTGAGGAAATTTATGACCTGGAAAGACGGATGGGTGTGTGACCATGATTAATTTTTAATTAGGCCTTGGTCTAAGGGGTGGACAACCGAGGTTGCGTTAGCAGGAAGAAACTTAAGTGTGATGTTAGATTAATTTTCTATTCCACGATGTACTGGACAACTATCCAACGTAAGTAAATTTTTTCGTTTTTCTTTTCGTCATTTGCCGATTTACAATGTTGGACCATTCCTAAAAAAATCGATTTTCTTATTACAATGGGTTTAAGTTTTCTACTCGTGCCAAGCGTGCATAAAAGTACGGTCAATTATTCTTTCGACATCTTGCCGCTTTTGCAATGTTCATCCCGGAAAACGTAGCTTATGTTATGTATCGCTTTAAACAAAAGTTCTCGTTCGTCTACGGTAAAAACATCTGCAGCCGCATATCCTCGAGAAAAATGTTTCTTCAAAGTTCTCTACAATTTCATTCGAAACATCATTTGATTCCCCTGACAACGTTTTCTAGGAGTTTGCATTGAAAATGTATTGTAGGAAAATTAAATAAAATTATTTAGAAGCTGTGACGTCGTCGTTATTGTCGCTGACGGCAAAGCATTATGCGAAAACTTTGGAAAAGTTGAGTATCAAATTTGGTATGCAGAATTAGATTTGAATACTTACTTGAATTTTGAACGAAGTTCCGGAATTCGGCCTTACTGAATGTAACTAGGCCTTTGATATGTATATCTGGATTGGGATATTAACGTGAATTAAACATAAAGTTCTGGAATTAGGTCATTATAAAAGTAACTTAGCCGTTTCTTAATCGATCACGGTTATATTTGAATAAGATAGATATTAAATTTTGAATTACTTAATTGAACTAGTCCTCTTCTTCTTCATATTGAATCGAATTTCGAAATTTATTGACATTTTATAGTTAAAATATGTCGGGTGCAAAATATTTACATCCAACCCATTTGACAATTAAAAATTTTGTGCATCGAATTTTGTTCATATTGTAGAGCTGTTTCTTTAATTAAGTCTTCGGAAATTCGAGCATTTAGACTGCGTACATGACATCGAGAGTTATTCGGAAAAATACCATGGTCTCGTACTGAATGTATTAAAACAACAATAAAGTTGAAAATGTTTCAAGTCGAGTGCGGTACTAGTAAGCGGGGCAAAAACATTTCACAAATTTCAATTTGATGGTTTTGAGTGCGGGAACAAGTGTGATAGTTCTCTCATTTTTTAGCCAAAGAAAAACTTGCATTTACACTTTCAGATTGCGTCGTTTTTAATTTTAGATTTGACGATCCACGCTCATTCTCATATTTTGACAAATATTCTACCTTTTGATTTCTAATGTTGTGAACGATTGTTTTGCTTATTGAAAATTTCTCAGTAGCCGTCCTTTCACTATTATTTTCCAAAAAGTTAATTAGCTGCATCATTGGTTGTAAATTTACTTCTTTAATTGTTTTGATTTGCTCGCTACCATTTTTACTAACTGAAAATATATTTTCCACAAAATTAGCATTACTTATAAAGGGTGTCTCAGCAAGAGCGCCGGATTTAATTTGAAAGAAAAACACATTTATTTTTGAATTAAGCAAACATTTTTATTTCAACAAAAAGAAAAATAGTTCCGATTAAACGTGATATACAATATCAGACAAATGGCCACCACAAAACCTTTGGCACAGGATTATTCTTTTGTTGAAATTTTGAATAACGTTTTCGCATAAATGTGGCTGTATTTCACCAATACCGCGCCGTATTTCCTCTTTAAGATGTTCAACTGTTTCAGACTTATTCGCATACATCTTTTCCTTCACATAGCCTCAAAGGAAAAAGTCCATCGGTGTTAGATCGCACGATCTTGGTGGCCAATGTTGATCGCCAAATCGAGAAATGACACGACCTGGAAACTTAGGCTGCAGTGACACCATTGTTTCACGTGCTGTGTGGCAGGTCGCACCGTCTTGTTGGAAAAACATGTCTTCCACATCAATTATATTCAATTCGGGCCACAAAAACTCCGTTAATATTTCGTGGTACCGCACTCCATTAACAGTTAGCACATTTCCAGCTGCATTTTCAAAGAAATACGGCCCAATTACTCCGTCAGCCCAAAATGCACACCAAACAGATCGCGGTGGATGCATTTACGTATCCGTCGAGTTGAAAATGTGGCTCATCTGAAAAAATGATTTTCTTCGAAAAATCCGCATTAATTTGATGATGTTCCAACACCCAATCAGCAAATTCACGGTGGTCCCTTGGTTTGATTTCTTGCACCAATTGAACCTTGTACGCGTGCAAATGGAGTTCTTTTACCAAAATTCGTTGCATAGTGCTTCTGGAAATGTTTAATTCTTGACCACGATGCCGAATGGAAGTTCCTGGATTCTCGACCACAGATTCCCTTACTGTGGCTATATTTTCGAGTGACCGACAAGGACGACAACGAACAATGATTCTCCAATCCATCAACGTAAATTTGGTCTCAAATTTTGTAATTAAACGCCTCACGGTCGATTCATTTGGCGCAATATTGCGACCGAAAACTTATCGTAATTGGCGAACTGTTTTTGCAAAACTTTTACCATTTTGTTAATGTGTTTTTACAATAATTAAACGTTCTTGGTTTGAATACTTCTCCATATTCTTAAATCGCGTGCTCTGTACGTGACAACTGTCAAACAAAATCACCGTACAACTCGTATTAACAAAATGGCGGCAAATTTAAATTCGCCGCTCTTGCTGAGACACCCTTTATATGTAGGTGAAAACTAAACTACGAAATCACTATAAATGGCAATATCTTACCTGGTCGGGAGTTACAGAATTATTAGAGTATTAGAATTCTACAAGAATACAAAATGAACGGTAAAAGTTAAATTGATGAGCATTGTGTTTCTCTGGTGGTGTTTATCATATTCGTCGCAATTTAGAATAGGGAGGTTGTCAATATTGAGAATAAAATTACCATACGTTTTAAATTAAAGGTGATACGTCAAAGAGGAAGTCGGTCTATATACAGAGGTGGTCACAATGTAGAGGGGTCACTATTTAAGAGATTAGACTTGTATGTCATATCAACTAATATGTGTACCTGTATTATTGCATACCAGCTAAAGCCTCATCGTTCGTGCCATGGTGTATTCTACCTAGACCCCTTAGTTCGCAAATAGCAAGTAGTTTATCAAGCATAATTATTCTAATATTTGTTTTACTTTGCATGTTTGCGAACAATCGCAATCATCGTTCGAATAATAGATGCCCTTGATTTATGAAACATGACCAGTAATAACGAGAAAATTGTGAATATGATCATTTTTCAAGTCATATTATCTTACATAATACCCTTGTGTTCGAATAGAGCCGCGATCGCATTAAGATTATGTACATAGAATTTGCTAAGTGTAAGTGAGAATTTATTTAGATAAAAAAAATTGTTATCGACAAAATTCGGCATTCCTAAGCTGATTTATTTTCTCAGCGCCAAACAAAATTATGGTTTCTATCCGCGATAAAAATAGCCAATATGTTCGTATACCGGAAGCGATAAATTTTTCGTAAAATATTTTATTGTGTAATTTCATATTATTATTATATCGATAGATTAACCGCGAATTATTAATTATGTATGCGATTTGTGATTTATGTAAATAGACATGGATTTTGCATTTAAGTAGTGTTACACATGAGAGGTTAAAAGGGGGATCATCTGCCTGTGATTATAAATCTCAGTCATTATCAACCTCATTTTATTTATAAAGCAAAAGCGTGTAACTTTTGATAGTGTACTCGTATCAATATTTCATTCAGTCATATATGTAAATGTAATGTATACTAGACATGAACATAGGTGTATATGTACAAATGTCTAATTTGTATATGACATTTTATAACTGTTATCACACTACATTTCCGCTAGTTTGCGATATTAGGAATAAAATTTATGGCTGACAAGGAATTCCCTTTTTATAAATTGGTATCGTAGATTAATTGGGTACTTTTTACTTCATATGAATTAAATTTTTATAGATTTTTGTGATAAGCTAGGATTCACGCATATGCATGTCGAAAATAGTTGTTTACACATCACTAATTTTCACCTTTTTAGGCAATTGTTACCCATAGTTCTCACTGTTAAATTTTATTATGGATTAATTCTAATTCATTCATTGATTGTAGACGTGACCAATTTTTTAGGCATTTGCATGCTATAAAGATTTTTTCGTGTAACATTTAATCTTGACGAAACATACATCCTTATTTATATCAATATTGTGGTAAACTTCATTTAAAAAAATATTTTACATCTCTACTCAATATAAAACCCATTTAACCCATTCGTTATTTAATAAAGATATTTCTAATTGAATTGAAAACAATTGATTTAAGATAGTTTTAGAATGTCTGAATTTTGTTTTTTTTACACTTTTTTGATATCTAAACCACAAGAATATATTTTCATATACGGAGTGATTAGCAACCACAATATAGGAATGCCTACGAGCCAGCCAACATTCCTACTAATTTTCTTTTTAATGTCGTACCTGTTTTGGTTTAATCAAATACGATAAATAAATACTTAAGTATCTAGCGGATTGACGTGTGCGTACTCAACAAGTATATATTGTATTTATTTATTTATTTAGCCAACAGTATTATTGTACATCTGGTATTTATAAAATTCAATTCAATTTTATATAATTGAAATTTGTACAGTAAATTTTTTTGTAATTCTTCTCTAGACAAATTAAAATTGAACACGGCAGAAAGCACCACTTAAAAATCGGGTCCAACATACCAAAGTTCGACCAATGGCTCGATGTTCAATGGCAAACAACGGCCTAAATACGGCGGTAGCACATACTTAGGAGCGTTTACCTCTCGAGGGAGTCGCATATAGACAAATAACAAAAATCGCATCTGAATTGATATGGCTAGAGGAATTGTTATAGTACGGATTCCAGAGGTATATTCCAAGCACGAACGAACAAATGAAACGAAGAGGACTTTTAGAGCATACGGAATATGAAAAACTTTGCATAAACGGATTTAAAACCCTAACATTGAATTAGCCTTGTTGATACACCTGCCAATATGGTCGACGAAATTAAACGATACATTTCGAGAAAATAAGACCCCTAAACCTAGAACAAAATGAACTCGATCGATCATAACTCCATTTAAAATTAAAATTAAGCTATTGCCAAGCCCATTAGGTGTCCTAGAAAAAACTTTAAATTTAGAAAAGTTGAGACGCTTATTCAAGGTACACCATTCACAGAAAATACTTGTTGTATTGTAGATTAAACAATTTCTGCAAAAGATTTTAGCATCATCAGCATAAATTAAAAACTTACAATGTTTGAAGCACCGTTTTACATCATCTACGAATGCAATCTATATGAGAGGTTCAAGATGACTAGAGTTCGGTTCGTCAAATATGACAAGATTCACTTTAAAGGAAGGGCATCCCACTGCAGCTTTTCCTGCTTCTGAACAAATTGAGATGTAATTTTTAATTAAGATACGGCCCTTGACCATCGATTCAAATAATTTAGGAATGGTCGATAAGATAGAAATACAGCGGTAATTTTCGATATCCTTTCTCCCTCAACTCTTGAAAATTGGCTTAATGCATTTCCAAATTGAAGGAAATACTCCACTCGCCAAACTCAAATTGAAAAGGTACATGAGTTAAGACACAAGCACACTTTTTAACACAAGAGTGTGAATTTTGTCCGGGCCACGACTCATATTCACATTTACATTCAACAAAGCATGCAGAACGTGAACGGTAGTAAACTGAAAGTGAATGTTTCAAATTGTTTCAAATTGAATTTCAGGCCAGACAGGCGACGATTAAACAAAGGATCGCGTGCCGACAAAACCACAGGCGAACGAGGAATAAATTGGTAAATTGCCAAGTTTATTATTTTATAAAACTGATCAATTTAAGCGTCCATATATCGATCCCAATTAATATTATTCAGAAACTCATTTAAAACGTCATAGTATCCCTTTCTAAAGTTGAAAGACACCATAAGAATTAAAATT
Source organism: Nephrotoma guestfalica (assembly GCA_963691935.1). Classification (NCBI taxonomy): domain Eukaryota; kingdom Metazoa; phylum Arthropoda; class Insecta; order Diptera; family Tipulidae; genus Nephrotoma; species Nephrotoma guestfalica. The sequence continues at coordinate 234,299,024 of OY829915.1, read as the reverse complement.
TACGCCAACTTTAATACAATTTTGGTGTATGAAAAATACTCGATGAACCGCCAAGATTATTAAAGCAATGATTGCTCCTCTGGTTCTCGATGTTGTTAATGTGTCTTAGTCTAAGTGAACAGTTTGAGTCCATCACGAGGTCTGAGGTTAAATGGCCATTGAGTAGCAGAAGATCATCTTCAACAGTAAACCATTTCATTTTAGACAGGTTAAGCTCTCCCAAAATCATAACATAATCGAAATGAGCAGCCGTAACTGTTAGTTGGTTTGAGAAAAACGCAGATAGTTCTCCGTATATATCAGCTGAGGAACCGTATGAAATCTAAATAATCTTGATAGTTAATCAACATCAGCTTTTTATTGAAAGCAAGTTTAACAGTCAAAATCTCCAACTCGTTACTCTCCAGGTCAATAATATCCTCACGTATATCTTTCGAGACAGCAGAAGTCCGCCACCTGTCGCCGTCATTTCAAGATCCAAATATCGATCGCGTCTGAAAACAAAGTAGTCCGGGGAAAATACTCTGCGGAACTGCATATATCAGCAATACAGTGTATATAACAAGTATCCACAACATTTTAAAAAAATAGTGGCATTTAAATTTGTTTTATAATTATAGTTAGTTCTATAATAGTCTCTTCAGATTACATTGGCAAACTATTATTTAAAGGTAAATTTAATTTAGTTAAAATAAAATCCTTAGAACGAGTTGGTAGTTTTACTTCCCTTCTAGGACAACAGACAAATTGATTGATAGAATATTTTCATCTAGATAAATCGCTTGAAGATGTCGTTATCGGAACCGTACATTGATTTCGTTGTTCCTTAGAAATGTGTGGTTTAATGTTCACACGGTCTCGGCGATAAGGTGACCCATTAATATTAACAAGGAACGATCGGTCCGAAAGGTTTGGTTGTATTGTTCCTTTTGTCCACAACTTATCTTCTGTTGGGTGTATTTGTACTACGACAGGCTCCCCTACTTCAAGATGTGACAACTTTCGTTATCATCATGATATTTATTTATTCTGTAAATTTTTTTGGTTGTTGGAATTTCCCTTACGTGTTTTTCTCGAAAATAAACGTTGAACAGAAGTGGAACCTATTTTGTTTGGAATATTTCGGAGTTTGTTTTCTTATATAATTCGTTTTGCGATTTTATAGCAGCTCCAGCTTTACCATTCGCCTGTCGCTAAGATACGTGGATATGAAATTTGAGTGTGTGATATGCTCCACACGTTCAATCAGACCATCTGCAACCAAATTGTTTAATTTTTTCTTCAAACGGTGACAATAAATTACTGGTATGCGACATGCATTTTGAATTGTATAATGGTTTTCTCAATCTCTTATTTTACCCCGCCCGGTTTTGTACCATATCCTTCAAAGTTATCAGCATATTTATCCACAATTCGCTCTGTACTCGTTTTTTACAACTTTACATCTGATGTGTATTCTACTCTGGTAGTTGATATTGACTCAATGAGATGATTTGTTACCGATGGCGTAGGAAAATTCTTGACCTCAGAACTGTATGTTATCAATTTTAGAACGAAACATGCGCTTGAAGGCAACAATGGCTGTGGTTTATAATTTGGAATATAATACATAATTTTCGAGGGTACCGAGGCATTGCCGTAACTTTGTGTTTATTGGATGATGTCTTAATTCATATATTTGTACAGCTTCGTCATCGGAACTGGATTGTCATTCCCCTTTATCGCGGTCAATTTGGTTGGCCTTATATTTGGATCGATGACTTGCCGATTTCTTTTTAGATTCGTTCGTTATTTCTACTTCTACAGCACGATTCAAAATGGTGCTTGTATTTACGAATATTACATATATAGTCCAGAGCCGGACAAAATCCTTTCCCAAATACATGTTTTGTACCACAAAAACCATGATACAAAGCCAATCTTTTGTCCTCGTATGTCAAACCAAACTCCATATATTTTTCTATGGTTTTTCTCCATTTGTGGAAAGCATAATGCTTGTTTTCTGCCAATTTCTCGATGCTGGCCAGAGATTCATATCGGGTACTACGGTATAGTCGTTCTAGCTTGACTTGAATTACACGAAATTTTCTCAAATGCTACATTTAATGGATGTGACCACGGTATATTGTTGGGAATTCCTGTGTTCGCGTCCTTCGGCTCGATGGTCATCTTTTATAATGTAAATTACATTTTATTCGTTTAACCTCAGTTTTTTACATTGTGTAATATTTATGATTTAATTTGTTTTCTTTTAAATTGTTGTGGATTATTTTAATTGAAAATATGGTATTCAATTATTCACACCTGACACCATGATTTGGTTTAATCAAAAACGATAAATAAATACTTTAATGGCCACGAATGTGACTTTATTTGAAAGATATTAATGTTTGAATATGATTTTGGACATGTAGCCGCCGCGGCGGAGGCGTACATGGATAAATCTGGAGGTTCAATTTTCGATCACACTTCGCAGCATTTCTGGTTGTATTTCGGCAATAACGTGTCGAATGTTGGCTTCCAAGTGTTCATTATTCTCTGGCTCATCAGCGTAGACAAGTGACTTCACATACCCTCAAAGAAAATAGTCCAGCAATGTTAAATCACATGATCGAGGTCCCAGTTGACACGTCGATTTCTCGATATTAATCGTACCGCATGTCTCTGATGTCAATACGGTCCAATTAAGGCACACAAATATTAGTAATCACCAGTCTTCGTTGACTGTAACATTTTCACACATATTGTCCGATGATTCCTTTGGCCCATATAGCACTCCAAACGGTAACTTTTTCTGGATGTAATGGTTTTTGAATATGGCTCGTGAATTATCTTCACTCCAAATGCGACAATTCTGCTTGTTGACATAGTTGTTCAGCCAAAAATGAGCTTCATCACACATGTCGGTTACCATCGAAAATTTGCACTCCGCATCCGCATTGGAATGTGGTAACGATAATGTAACTATAACGACTTTCTTTATATTTGGGAACAACAATTCATCATTTATGGTCCTTTTGGAAGTACTGGGCTTCCAAAATTCTGCGTCACACAATAACCTTAATATTTATTTCTCTCTCGGAAAATTGGAAAGGAATATCCTTCCACTCGTTCTCCAAATTATGTTTATTGCATGGCAAGTATTTGGATATTTCTTTCAAATTTTTATTGCTACACTAGGGTTTAAAAACTTCACAGCATTAATAAATTTGCTAAATAAAAAAAATTTGGCTAATATTTTTTCAAACAGTGTCAAATTCAATTTCAGATATTTGCAACTTGTTACCGTTACTCACTAGTTCAGGAAAATTTAATATTTCACCTGTAGCAACCAACTGAAATATTTCAGGCTTTAAAGTATATCTTACAATAATAATCAGTAAACAGTTCGATCTTTCATACAGTTTATAAAGTAAGCACATTTTTGCTTTGAAAAACTGCATTAAGCAGTTATGGCACAAGCAAATATGCTTTTGTTTCGACGATTTCCAATTGACTTAAAATTTGTTGCGCCTTTTTCCGGTTGGTTACATTAGTATCATGTATATTAAAGTGGGGCAAAACTGTCCAATTTTCTAAGATTTTAACGATGTATAAGGTGATAAAATCTATGTTTGAGCGACTTCGAAATATTATTGAAACTTCTTTAAAATCGCGAAAATTTTTATTGCTGTGCTGCAATTTACGGCGTACTGTGTTTGCATTTGAAAATTTTGGGCGTACCTAACCAAAATAGAAATATTCTTTATATTAAAAATATCGGCGGATTCGTCAACGAAAATTGAGAAATCATTATTTTCAATTATATTGGTTAACTCCCGATCGTCAGCTTTAGCAAGCACTTGTGATAAAGCATTTCTTAATTTTGTTATACAAATGTGTATCAGCTAAAATTTTTACATTTTTTGTAATTAATTTTTGAAGTGGAATCAGTGGTATATCACATAGAGTGCAACATTATGCTCCACGAACAAGCTCGTAAGTAATATTTCCGCATACTTACCCTTTTTTATGATTTGTCTCCCTTCCCATAAATGCAATTATTGCTGGAATTTGCGTCATACTTTCGAAATTAATTTAATTTTTTTTCCATATAAATGTTTATTTAATTCATTGGCAACGCATACTAGATTACTTTTTGCAAGCCTGAGGTAAAAGCTTTGTATGAATTGTCACTTACCAGTAAAAGCCATTCTGTAAATTTTGGATCACTCATCCAAACTTCCTGAAATTTCCATGTCTGGCTATGCCTAGTTCGTTTTCTGATCTTTTTTACTGCCGTTGTATACTGTAGATCAATATCAGTATCATCTTCTGCATTTCCGTTTAGGGAAGACCTTGTCGACATCGTAGATGCACACATTTATTGTTTACAATTTTTTGAACAAATAAATAATATTTTTTAATAATCAACCGTCAGTATTGTTTTTGTTAACAAAAATATTTAAAATTTTGGTATTTTTTCCATATTTTTGGTGTGGGACGCGTTCATCAGCGATCCACTTCTCAATGTGTCTTTCTTCTCTTTGCCAATTCTTCGATTAATTTATAAACCCCAACATGAGGTCTTCCGACTACTATTTTTAGTCGGGTGTGCCAGGCCTCAACCGAGTTTTGTGTTCTATGGAAATTTTTTCCATGCTTATGGAATGTAGTTTAAGAATATGAACTACATTGAAGTTTTCCTTGGTATCCATAAACATACCTTATATAATTTTATGGAACCATTTTGCAATTCGCTTGGCGACTGGATCAAATTCTTTTTTGATCGCGTCAAAATACTCGGAGTCCTCTTCAGGAAGTACGAATGCTATTATATACTAATGATATTATTTGGACGAAATGAAAAAGGCATCCTTTGTATTCGGCCAACGGAAATATGTTTTAACTAAAGCTATGCATGTTTTTTTTCAAAATTTGACACAATTCTCTTTGGATTTAACATTGTTGTTCCAATCACAAGCAACTTTACACAGCTCATAGAACATCTCCGAGTAAGCCGCTGTTGGTTTTGAGCTCATTATAGAAAATAATAATGACACGATCTGGTCGCCATTTTTAACAGGGATCGAGAATAACAGTCTCATTATAGACGCGGTACAACCTCGAATGTATCGTCCTTGACAGTATTCAGCCTCTGCTAGCAACATCAAAGATGTTTTTGTTCCTAATAAAACATTTTTTTCTCTCCAAAATCTTTCTCATGGGAAAAAAATTTCATTTAAGTTTTCCGGCTCTTTCAATGTTGTGGCCCTCACTCGATAATCTACAATCTTGGTCGCATTCAACAATACTTTCTTTTATAATTTGAGAAGATTGCAATCCTCGTACTTCTGCCATACTTTTTACTCTCTTCTTTCATTTGCCTTAAAATCATGTTTTCCGGAACCCACCGGAGAGTGATTATGATTTGTTAGTTCCTTTTTTATTTCATGTTTCCCTTCTTCTAGTGCTGTGGTTGCTCTTGCTTTAACACAACAGGTTGATCCGTTGATTGCAGCATCGATAAGTTTGATTTTCGCTCATCTTTTCGAGAGATGGTAAGCGTAACAGCATTAATAATTTTAGCTTGTCTTTATTTTTGTTTGTTTGGGACCAATGATATATTCATTTTGCGCCTTATTTTTCTTTATTTGTTTTTAATTTTATTTTGAATTGGTCTTTTTTATTTTTTTTATTGTTTTATTTTTTTTTATTATTTAATCTTTGCAATCTGTTCTGAGGCCGAAGCACTCCCAACTCTTTCGCAGTTCGCTTTTCACGTCCTTACCTTACGCAAACGTCCGCCAAATCGAGGACGTATAGGTTTGATTTTATCTATAGGCTATAGGTTCGATTTTATCACCATCTGCACATTGCATAGTTCCATACCAGCCTCTACTGGCATGAAAGATGGGTCGGCCCATGAGTTTTGCACTCTAATAGGGGGCCATAGTTGTGTTCCAATCCATCACAGATCGTAATCTGTTTAAGAAAATTCTCTTTTGCATTCTGCTCCTATCAGGATTCGAACCCGGTACCTCCCGATCCAAACGCCAAAGTTTTAACCACTGTGCTGTTTGGTCGGTAATTGGTTTTTTTATTTATTTTTATTTTTAATAAGCCTTTAAAATAATTTTTTTTTATATTACATATTTTAAAAATTAAAATATTTCACACAAAATGTTTTATTAAGGTAGATTTTTGCGTGTCATCATATAAACATGTCATTTTGTTTTCATATTTTAAGTCGTTACCACATTGCACTCATTAGAATCCCGATTTTTCAATTTTTTTATGAATTGGGGCGCAATTGAAAAAATCGGGCTTTTGAAAGTCGGAATTTTGATAATCGGGATTTTGATTTTGAGATTTTGAAATGCGGGCAAACGACCCTAACTCTTCGAAACTAACTACTTTCACAATAGTAACCCCACCTCCTTGAGATTTTAGTATATTTCTGTTAATTTCATAAAATTCTCGAGCGTAATATGCTAAATCGAATTAATAAGCAACAATCTATGCTGTTAACGGTATAAAGATAATAGATCGCGGTATTCCAATGCTGTTTCTGTGTAAGATTGGCTGAATATCTAGCAAATACATGATTTGCTTGCCCTGTTAATCCGAGCTTGCTGAATTTTCTGAATTTTAAAATCATTTTGCAGAAAATAATCATTCTGAATGGTTGTTGTCTTAATTCTAGCGATACGGTTGATTCCTGGTATGAGTACCTTCTTAATGTGTGTCCTAAGCGCAAATGGAAATTTAGTTATGAATTGTAATTATAATCATATTTATATCCGTGTTTAACCTTTCGTTCGGGACTATTTATATTAATGTGAAATTGGAAGATTGTACTAGATAAATTTATTTGGGAAAAACTGAAATAAAATATTTTCCACTAAGTAACTTTCTGATGGTTGTGAATATAAGCTTTTTGTTTTATATGGACTGTAATAGAATTCTATTTACGAAGGATGTCTGACGATACATTGTATCAATTGTCTAAATTTCTCTGTTGTTGTTGGTGATTTTAACCAGAACAGACGTTTAGACTTCATTGAAAGTTTCCGTTTTAAGTTTCCAAATTAGCAGCCAACAATAACATTCCTCGAAAAATCTTCAAAGTATTTTTTTTTTTGATTTTAATCGTACAAAAGTGGATTATTTATTTATAGTTTTGTGTTTTATATAATAAACAAAAAGGGTCATTTGCCCCGCGCTCCCTGCACATCGTGCGAATTACTAGAACTGGTGCCTATGCCATATATACATAAACACAAATTAAAAATTACTCAATAAGAAGTTATTTAAGACAAAAAAAACTCGTGAGTTGAGGAAGTTAAATAACTATAAAGTTTTTTTTTATTCTTATAACTGTATAGCGCTATATAAACGTACAATATAAATAAACATGTAAAAATTTATATACAAATCAACCTACAAATCTTGCGTGTGTGTACACGGCATACAAACATCACCAAACAAAACGCGGCGGTGTCGTCGACGTTGTCGTATAATAGTCGAATATACCAAAAATAAATAAAAATAAAAAAATCGCGAATACTTCTTGTCATTAATTTTATTCATAAAAAAATAATTTATTTTTATTTATTTGCACACGATATATTACAAGTTATATAAAGGATACGCTTCTTAGGAAATTTGCTTAGAAATGTCTTACGCTTCGTTCGCATCATGCACATAAATAATGTATACGTACACTTCAAAGAACGTGCCATCATCGAATTTTTACATTTTTGAATTGGCTGTATAGGGAGGGCATGGCTAAATTTTCTGCTGCCGCTGTTGCAGTGAAATGATTTATCCGTCATTTTATAAATTGGGCCGTGAAATTTTGGAAACATGACGTTTGTGATTTAAAATTAAAATTTTTGCGAGCTCGTTTTAAGCGGGGGTGCTGTGTGCCAAAATTACATTTTTTTTTTTGGAAACTATTTTAGAAATGTGACGTTATGTTTTTTTTTGGACCGTCGTCGTCGTACTGAATGATGAAAATCGAAGATTTTGCGAAAATTTCGCTATTTTCGAAATATTTTATTTATTTTTCTAATAACTAGTGCTAATTTAATAATGTGTCGGCTGATCCGATTATTAAATTTATGTATTTAGAATTGAGGTAATAATTTGGAATATCCAAAATTGAAATAAAGTCCATCGAGAGTTTATAATTTAATTATCGTGTATAAAAATAGTCTATAAGGTACATTTAAATGTTTATTGATTTAGAAAGATTTTTTGTCTAACCACAAATAGTTTTATATATTTTAAATTGAATTATGTGATTATACTGCTACCCTTACATAAGAGTATGACCAGGAATACTTTGTATATAACTTTTCAAACTATGGTCTTTACAGTTGTGGAATCCTAGCGATCTAAGAACTCCCATTGTGTCATTGCTCCTTGAGGATTTTCTGGTATCGTCGGAAAAAAATTCGATGATAATGAATGATTATTTATGCTCTCTTTCGTAAATTGGAAGTAATTGTGGTGTAAAAGACATCTTTTAGAAATTTAGCAAGTAAGGATTGTTATACGTATTAGAATAGCTTTTGAAAATGGGTTGGTTTCGAAAAATAAAAATTTTATTAGCGAAAAAATATTCCAAAATACCATCTCGACACATGTCTCGAAACATGACACAAATTATCAAAAAAATAAAAATTACATCAACGAAAGATGAACACCTAAGTTGCACGAAACCAGCATAATTACAAGAAATTAGATTATTTTATTTTGCTTATTGCAAATTTATTAACATAAAAAGTTATTAACACATGTATAGATAAGTTCTCGAAATTCACGAAGCTCTTCCATATTAAGGACAGATCAGCTCCGCATATAAGGGATAAAATCATCAAAATTTTGCATTATTTCACGACACCCAAAATAATAATGATGGGCAATGAGTCAAGTTTTATCAGTGCTATGGTATCGGATTATATCAAGACGCTCGGAATACAAATTTATCTTACGCCATCCCAAAAGAGAGAGGTAAATGGAACAGTGGAGAGCAAACAACCATCATAGAGATGGTAAGATGTCTACAAAATGAACTTAAGGATCTCCCCACCAAAGAGCAAGTAAATATTGCCGTGGGTCGATACAATAATATGATTCATTCGGTCATTGGAAGGCAACCCAACGATATATTCTTTGGACGAACCAATCGCATCAATTTCCAAAATATGTTAAACTGTAAGGATAAGGTAAATGCCGATGTAATCCAACGAATTCAAATTCCCAACAAACTAAGCTACAAAGAGAAAATTCGAGGAAACCAAATCAAAAACACACGAGGTTGGAGACACGATGTACGTTGCATTAAAAAGCATCCAAGCAAAGGATAAATCGAAGTTTAGAAAGGAAACTGTGGCAATAAATAACAATGTCACAGAGATAACTGCATCGGGGAAAAAGATACAAAAAACTCACATAAAAAAACATAGCTGAATGAAAATTATCTCTATCATTTTTACCTCCTGTCTTTGAAAAACAACACGAACAAACATCTGAAAGGAAACTTTCTAATACAATATAACAACGAAATCATAAAAATCGACAATCAAACATTCACCAACCAAGAGATTATAGAACCTCTCAAGCCCTACCATCAGTACTCCAGCTCAATAAAACGGAAAAAGGCATCAAGATCGACCCAGAATACCTCCACGATTTACATCTAAACAACGTAAAACACCTTAAGAATTTAGCTGTGATTTGCATAGCTATAGTTATACTCTCAAGCAAAAAGACCATTCGTCACTATAAAATAAGGAGGGACAGATAAATTCATCAACCAGAGATCATCAAAGAACTGGGGATTCAATCAATTAACTTGGAACTTTGTCCCACGGGTCGTGGATCTTTAAAGGAGAATAACGACCAGGGCTTAGTTATAAAAATGCTGATTCTTTGCAACGTGTCTTTAGATTTGCCGCGTGCCTCTTAATTTACATCAACGAAACATAAACACCTAAGTTGCACGAGCATCCGCCATAATTACAAGAAATTAGATTATTAAGCAAAGTAAGCAAAATATTACTGCAAATTTATTAACATAAAAAATTTGCTGATTGCAAATTTTTGAATATGGAAATTTTTGTTACATTTACGTTCAGTTTTAGTTTGGAATTGTATCAATAAAGATTAAAATAAAATTCATTTTTTTTAATCGCTCCGAATTAAAATTCGTAACTTACGAGTATATAAATATACAGTGCTGGGAAAAAGTGGGCAAACATATTTTATTGCAAATTGGAGTTTTTTTTTTGCTAAAATTGCAACACTTTTGAAAGCAATTGGCTTATTGTTTCATTTTAAATACTACTGCTAATTTACTTGCAATTTAGGGGCAAAACCCCGGAAAATGGCAAAATATTCAAAATACGTTGATTGGAGTTAAAGTAACGGAATAAATTAAGCACCTTTTTATTTGTTTTTTATTGATTTATAGCAGTTCTATCTTTAATATTAATATTTTGTTGGACCGCCATTTGCTTTAATTACAGTGATACACCTCCGATTCATCGAATTTGATAAATTTTTCAAAGTTGTAGGAGGTATGGATTCCCAAATCGTCATCAACAAACTTTGTAAAGCTTCTGGGCGCTTTCTTGCTACTTCTAGCTTCATTATAGACCAAATATTTTCAATGGGATTTAAGTCTGGACTATACGGGGGCCAGCTCATCACATTGATACTTCTTTCTTCGAAGTACTTTTTTACCTTTAAATGAATAGATAAGAAAAAAACAAGTTTTTAACTAATTATTTATGTTTATCTGAAACGCAATTTTTCTATCTACAATTCTAAATTAATAACTCACAACTTTGGTGGTATGGCACGGAGCGTTGTTCTGTTGAAAAATAAATTTGCAAGTCTCGCAAAAAAGCTTTAACACATAAGGCTCAAATTCGTTGGGTAGGACCTGCAGATAAACAGCTGCTGTAATGCTGGAACTAAGGAAGCACAATCGACCGGTTTCATTTCCAGAAAAACATCCCCAGACTATAACTCCTTCTTTTTTCGGCGGAAGTCTTAAAAGACATTCGTTGCTAAGTCTCTCGTTCGGTTTTCTTCTTACGAGAATTTTTTCATCTCCAACATACAGCTTGAATTTTGATGCATCGGAGAAACTCACATCAATCCACATTTCTGGAGTCCAAGAAACATGCTCCTGGGCCCTTATCAAACGTTTTTTTCACTAGTAATGTGAACTCAGGCTTTTGGGCTGGTTTAAGTGCTCTCAAACCAGCTTTAACAAGTCTTTTTCTCACTTAGCTGGCTGCAATTTGTTTTCCCGTTGCTCGCTCAACATCCCGTCTTATGTTCGATGTGGTTCCGACGACAGTGTAATATTATGAAACGATCTTCCACTGACGTTGTCTTTCTGGGCCTTCCAGAGCCTTTCTTTCTTTGTGTACTGCCCATTTCTCGCATTTTTTTAATATTCCACGCGACAGTACTTTTAGGAATGTCGAATATTTCTTCTAATCTTAGGATCACTTACAGAATAATTTAATCTTACAAAATAAGAAACTATTTATACTAAAAAAAAAATTACAGGCAATAAAACATATGCGCCCTAATGACGGCCAAGAACGGCGGTAGGCGTAAAATAAAATAATTGCTTGACCAATTTTTTTTGCACATCAGTTACGGGGTTGTACCGGTGTAATAAAAACAAAAGTCGGACAATTTTTTTTCCAGCACTGTATATATATATATATATATATATATATATATATATATAAGTGCATTGGCTTTAGAATTGAAGGAGTGTTTGAAATAGAAGCTTCAGTATGGACTCACCGAAGAAAGTTAAGATCAATGGGGCTAAAAAATTTCATAGCAAAAAACGGTCTATGATCTCCAAAAAAAAACTTGGGACAAGTGGATGAACTATACAAAAAAATATTTAAATATGCCTCAATCATTTTGGGATGGAAAATAATTTGGATTGAATTGTCAAAATTTGAAATGAAAAATTCAAAAAAGCGCAAAAGGGTTTAGTGCCGCCAATCAGATCATCTGAAGCCCAATTTTATTATGCCTACTGTAAAACATGGTGGAGGATCCTTAATGACTTGGGGTTGCCTTTCCTCCTTTGGTGTTGGAAACTTGGTGAAAGTCGATGATCCTTCCATCGGGGCAATCATATGTCCAATTTATTAAGCACAACTTTTGACGAATTTGCTCACAAAATGGGGTCATTTATCTTCCAATAGGATAACGATCCCAAACATACTCAAAAGTTGCAACCAAATTCTTAAATGATAATTCTGTTGAAAAATTGGAATTGCCGCTCAAATTGCCATATTTAAATCGAATAGAACATCTCTGGTCGATTTTGGACTCAAAAATTTAAATGTAGAAAAAAACCAACGTGACTACTTTTGGGAAGAACTCCAGAATCAATAGAGCAACATATCCATAGACATATTAAAAACATCACCCAAGATTAGCTAGTAATAGTAATTGGTTTTTAACGAATACAATTAAAATTTTAAAATATGGTGAAAGAATTAGTTGTGAATTATTTTATTTTAAATATTCAAATTTTAATCAAATAAATTACGTACACAAATTAATACAAGTTGTATTTTAATTTTCAATTGCTCCCAAGTGTAGGTCTCGCAAAGTATTTCGTTGCCTCACACATTCCAGTACTTAAACTGAACAATTGCTAAAATTACTGAAGCCAATTAAAATTGCCGTCAAAGGGCTTAGTAAAACAGATGCGAGTATTCTGCAAAGCGAAGCTGTCTTTACGTTTCTGTTCGATGCTTTAACAGAACCCAGTCAATCAAATGGTATTGGTAGGGAAATTATCGAAGCAATAAATATCGTATCGATCACAGAAGAAGCGAAAAGTTGGTGTCACTAATTAAATTTCTTCACAATCCATAAAGTCTAAAACACATGAGCTCATACGACACTCTAAAAATGTTGTTCGAAACAGGAAATTATTAAATTGGCGAAAGAGTCATGACGAGGCTGTCTAATATCTCCTCCCCCTCCCCCTTCAGATCCCATCTCCGATTCATTTTCATCAATTGGACGCTACAATAAACTCATGTTTAATGGAAATGTCAGCCTACGAGGCTACTGGGAAAATCACAGTTTATTTAAAATTGTTGCTTGAAGCTTTAACGACCATTCAACCAACCTGGAAAGTTATTTTCTCAAAAAGCATTAAAGTTCTAATTTAGTATTAAAATATTATATTTATCTATTTTAAATTTTTTTTCGAATTCTCTAGAAGAGTTGTCGAGTTTTCAAACGCTCTAGTCTATACGAGTACATCCCCCATCTTATTCATACTACATCATATTAAGTTCCTATTTTTCGTTTAGCTTTCTCGGCCAATGCTTTTTTCCGTGACCATCTTTCAATTTGGTTGAACAAATCAGTATAATTGTTTTTCACTATGGAAACTTTGCTTACATCGAATTAACGAAAACTGGAACTCAGGCAGCTTTCCATGTATTAAAATTAGTTTTGAAAAAATTCTAAATGTTAATGGAATCTGTATTAAATCTTTAGTATTCTACAATCAGTTGACCAGCCTTCCCAGAGTGATTGATCAACAAAAAAACGTATAGTATTTATTATGAATCATTTGAAATTTTGTGTAAGATAAGATAGACGGTCGTTAACGTGCGTTGGCTATTGTGTCAACATCATCGTCATATTTTACTAGAACCAGTTAATAAATATTCAATAAAAGTATGTTAAATGAAAGATATATCAACACACTCATACAGACATAACATGATTAACACGTTGCCAAAATATATTTTAGTAAATTCCCTCATATCAAACCAAAATAAGCAAAAAAAAATTGCACGTTTTTTGATATCGCGATTTAATCGTAAAATATGTACGTATTACCCATATATAAGTTTACACACGAAATTCTACCGCATTTGATGAATGGGTTAATATATATGGTACCGTATAAAGGTAGTATAACTATAGTTTATTACTTTTATGATAAAGTTGTGTATAATAATTATAAAGCGATTTGATGCGCGCGATAAGGTGATATGATATACTAGCAGTAAGTCTCGGCCTCTCTGCAAACACAACATACTACACCAGGAAATAATTTAATTGTCTCGTTCACAATCAAAAAGTGTTATCGTGTAGTCAATCAAGAAATAAATTCTATTATTGATTGGATTATTTGAGTAAGTTGGATTTTGTAGTTTGTTGACTTTAGCCCGTTAGATATGTAAATGTTTGGGATGCATATTGAACGAAATTTTTTTTGGGATTTTAATTAAAAGCAAATTCCACACACGTAACCGCACCACATATTAAACGAATCTCAAATTATTTCTGTGTATGTATGTGTGTGTGTGTTCAAATATTTATGCTAATATATTGGGTATGTGGATGTGTGGTTTACAATAATTCAATATTCAAAACCACATAAAAAATAATATTAACATAAATTTCTTGTATTTAGTACTTACTCTCTATATAGCACATAAAATGGTAAGACACGAAGTAGAAATGAAGAAATATTTTAAGAAATAGAAACAAAAACAACGTAACATAAAAATTAACGCTAAATTAAACATAAAATTGATTGATAATCAAAACGGAAATGAGCTGTTGTTATATATACGCAAATAAATTTTTATTATAATTTTAGTAATAAAAATATTTTTGCATGTAAATTGTTAAATATGAAATTTTCAGATCGATAATTCGAAATTATATCCGCTAAATAGTATAATTCAGCTTCAATTTTATTAGAATTTATTCGGATGAATTATTCAGCCTCGACCTACATATTTTTGCTTATCCATGTACTGGCGTATGAATTTAGTTGACCCAGTTTTGTTATTTTACTTTTAAAGTGAAAATGCAAGCATATAATGATCAAGTGCTCTTGTTTTGCTAATCGTAACGCGTCAATTATGGCCACACTATCTAAAAATTATGATTAAATTAGTTTGAGCGAAATGGCACAATTGGTGTACTAATTGATTTCAATTCTCTTCTAATTCCTTATATTAGCTGACTCCGGACAAATACAAATAATACACAGATATACTAAATCTAAATTACGTTTAGTTGTCGTTTGCGTAATCTATAGTGATGCAGAATACCTTAATTCGGTTCTAAATGATACCATTAACTTACCGAAACACTATACTAAACGATTGCTAAGCAAAGTTATCTCTTATTTGCTGAATCCCTATGGGTTCTTACAAATGTTAGTAATTTCAACGATTCTATATTATTTAATTTACCAGTCTTAGAGACGGTCACACGACGAAAAAATCACATGATAAAGTTTACGCGATACAGATGACCAGAATGTGTTTTGCTATTCACCACCAGAGGCAGCACTTTCACAAAAATATGTTTTTTAACACTAGAAATTCCTTAAGTCATTTTAATATGAAAATTTTTCAGTTTTCTAACAAAAGTGTTACAAAATCCTGAATCATACTCCTTTTACATTGGTAATAAAGGCCGATTTTCTTGCTTTTTGTTTGTTCGTTTATATGTTTTTGACACATCATGCGTGACTAGCGACATCTGTCAAAGTCAATAGTTCTCAGTTAGCATTTTGTTCAGTGAAAAATGTGTTTCTCGCACTTCGTTCATTTTATGGTTGTCATAATCGAACCACTGAGCAAGCAATTCAAACCATTGTAACAAAATTTCGCATCAATTTCACGTTATTGGACATCAACCCACCAAATCATATGCGTAGAGTGCGTACTGAAGAAAATATTGTTGGAAGGTTTTACGCAAGGATCTTGGTCTGAAGGCGAATAACATACAGCTCGTGCAACAACTGAAGCCGAACCACTTGCCACAGCGTCGAAGTTTTAGTGCGTGAGCCTTAGAACATCTTGAGGAAAATCTGTTTTTATACCGAAAAATTATGTTCAGCAAACCCATTTTTGGTTAAATGGATACGTTAATAAGCCAAATTGCCACATTTAGTGTGACGAGCAGCCACAGGCAAAGCAAGAACTGCCAATGCACACAGACAAAACCGCTGGTGCAGTTTATGGGCCGATGGAATCATTGGTCCGTATTTTTTAAAAGATGACGATGATCATAACGTTACCGTTAATAATGCTCGCGATCGATCAATGATTTCGGACTTTTTTTTGCCCAAAATTCATCTGGTCGATATTTCAGCAATGACGGCACAACATGCCACACAGCAGGCGAAACCATGGACACTTATTGAGAATTGAGTTCTGTGAGCAATTTATCTCACGCCTCGGTCCGGTGAATTGGCCGCCTAGATCGTGCGATTTGACGCCGCTTGACTATTTTTGTGTGGGCCTACGTAAAGTCTCACGTCTATGCCAATAAACCAAAAAAATTGTAGAATTAGAAGACAACATTAACGTGTCATTAGCGTTACGTGTCATTAGCGAGATACCAACCGATATGCTCGAAAAACTGAATGTAAATTCAAAGTAAATGGTAAACATTGATTTATCGATCCAAATAAAAAATTTATACATTTTTAAGACGCTTAAAAATCATTCATTATAAGCAAATCGCCCGCCTCAAACAAAATTTATTGGCATTTTTAGAAAAATCAAATAATTCTAGTTATTATCGACGATTTTATTTATTTATTGTTGAACACGTAAAATTTGAAAAACAATCAGTGCAGAATGTTCGATTTTCTAGCTCATTCTTAAAATCTAAAACAACCCCTCAATTAGTTACGATAACGTAACAATCACATATTGTTTACATGTGTGTATATTTTATTTTGTTTTAACAATTTTATTTATTTATTTAATCTTTCAAACATGAAAATAACAATAAGTTGTCAAATCTTAATCACTAAGGGTATTATGTAATTCTGCGGGAGCAGAATTTACTTCTTATCAATAAGTAAACTTCACAAATTTTTCTAAAATTACAGAAATTATTATTTTAATGTCTTGAATTTATGAGCTCACGAAATACGTGCTGTTTGATTGGGTGGTGAGGCCACCCCTTAGCACGAATGAAATATTTACTTTTTGCAATTTTAAAAGAATTTATCGTTTATAAATAATAAAAATTTATTCAAAATACCCTGTTTTAGTGGAGTCAACGTTGACTCAGCCCCCACTACAGTTTTTTATATTTCTGCTAAACTGAACTAACTTCTCCTGAAACTTACGGATTCCAAAAGCTCATAAAAAGCTCATAATTCTGCACTGATTGTTTTTCCAATATTACTAGATGCGGTGGGAGGAGGAGGAGGTAAGGTCTAGCTCAACAGAGGTCATTTATTTCAATTCCAGACCACCTAAACGAGCTTAAATATTTTTGTTTATGAATTTCGGAAGCTCACAAATAACTACAACTATTGTTTTTCCAATTTTACAAGATGAGCTGTCTGCTCAACAGCGACAAATATTTATTAGTTTTATAAATGTTAAGTTTGCATTTGACATAAATAAAGAAAATTTAAATCATTCTAAAAATTCCGCAACGAATAGAGTAGAACAAAGTAACAGCAAAATGTCTTTGATGCTGAAAAATTTGGTGTCCCGTTCAACGAATAAAAACGAACTGAAAAAATAACGGTATAGTTGCGAAATCTACTCCGTCCGTTAATCTAACATTACGCTGGCAATTCGAACAGTAATTACTTCATAAATATCCAAATGCCGCCTAGTGAAAATTTGCAATACCTAGTCAATGAGATTTCTACAAAAACATAGGTTTTGCTCAAAAGACAAAATTGAGTCTGAAAAGCAATAAATTTAGATTTACTGAAATAGAAAATTTCACCAAACATCAGGCGAGAAATCAGAAGACGCTGTCAGATAATCTGCGTTGCATTATCATATACGACGTATATGGACGTAAATGGAGTATATTCCTACGATTCTGTATTTAATCTAGAGTACTGAAAATAGACCAATGTACGGAACAATTACAATAAAAACCATATCAATAGAAAAGTTGTAAATTTTGTTCAGGCTATGTATTTTTTTAAATTTTACCGGAAGTGACGAATGATAGTTTGATTAAAACACTTTATTTTGCCAAAATTTGGCATCTCTGCAGTGCAGGCTGATTGACTATTCGGAATCAACTTCATAGTTAACTTTTTTCTTTTGTTAACTTTAAGATTTTAAAAAATTTTAACTTAGCTATTTTTTACCGAACAAAAATGTAAAATATCAAAATTTGGATCGTTTACAACCTATGATTGGAAGCATTTCTAATTGCTAATTAATATGAAATTTCAGAATTGTACTATTTATTTCTTTATTACTGCCAGTTTTGATTAAATTAAAAAATAAAATTAACAATAAACCTGAGTAATGTTTTAATCAATTTGTTTTTCTTTTCAGGCAAGGTAACCGAGATTTGGGTTGGCTAGGCGTACAAATGATTGAAAATAATTGAAGTATGTAGAAAGTGTAAATTGGAAATATATACAATGAATTTTGAGGTAAGACATGATTTTCTCAAAAAATGGAATTAGTTTTTCACTACGGTCAATTTTGGTTACTACTCAACATTGTCTAAGATCTTCATCAAACGGAATTTACTGTGCCTCAAAATTAGCTTGACACAACCTCAAAATTTTCAACTTAAAAAAAATGTTTACAAAATACAAACGGAATTGCGAAATATTAGGTGTGCAAGTAGAAACTGATTTTTTTGATTAAATTCAGCTTTATTGAAAATATAATTATTACAAAGATTAATTATCGAGAAATTCGCCATTTATCAGGTGGATGATTAATTCTTTCGCGATAGAAACTTGGTGGTTTCGAAGCAAAATAGTCATCGATCAATTTTTGCCCATCTTCAACTTTCCTGAATCGCTGGACTTTCAAATTAGATGACATCGATCTGAATAAGTGGTAATCAGAAGGAGTCATTCAAGTCCGGAGAATACTCTGTAAAATTTCCCACCCTAAGGAGGAGATGAATTCCTGGGTTGATTTCGCTGAATGTGGACGAGCGTTGTCATGCAGCAATATAACCTTCTGCCTCCCTTTGTTCGATTCGTAAATGGTCTGTTTTTCTCTCTTTGGGCCTGGTAACTGTAACAGAAACAGTTTTTTTTATCTACTTAAATTAAGTTTGTTGGTCTATCGGTTGGTAGCAAATAATAATATCTTAATAGCGACTTTGTTAATGTGGTAGTCAAAAAATTCGAAATATTTATTAGTCTCGCGCTGCATTCTTGTAATAGGCTCGTTCTGGCCGTTCTGTGAGGACCAATTCTATAAGCAGGCACCGTTCTCAAAGCAAGAGCACATTTACATTAAGAGTTATCTTTTCGAGTAGATCTGAAGAATCTACCCTGTCAGATAAAAGTTGATGAATGAAAACGATGTCTGCAACAGATCGAATTAATAAACTCCAAGCAGTCGAGATAAGGAAGCAAGTTGTAAATCCGCGCAGAGCATAGGGCAAAAATGTACATTGTACAGCATCAATTCTTCGTATGTGCACTTCATGGTATGGGGACCAAACCTGACTAGCATACTCGAGCAAAGGTCGAACACATATCGTATAAATAGCCCTCGTAACATAAAGGTTCAAAAATTCTGTAGGTCAAAACACAAATCCAAGCGAGTAGTTTTCTATGGTGACAATAAAATCGATGTGATCTTAGAGTGCAGTTCGCGGTCACAAATTACCCCTAAGTCCCGTATGGCTAAACCTTTTTCAACAACAGCGTAGTTAATGTTTTCTTGAGTATGTAATTGATTGGCATTTATTCACATTCAGATCAAGATTATTTTTAGCACACCAAGTTATGAAGTTATTAAGGTTATTCTGTAATTGGTCAATGGAACTTGAAATTTGTCGGTATTTTTTCATATCGTCTGCATAAATGAAAATTAACGAGTTTTTAATCACGAAATCGACATCGTTGGTGGATACAACGAACAAAATAGGCTCAAGATGACTGCCTTGCGGTACCTCGGAAGTAGTTATAAAAGGAGCAGATATTGATGACCTGACGATCATCTGATACTTACGTTCCCTTAGATAAGAATTTACCCATAGTAAGAGTTTGGGTGCGAAACCAAGAGCCCTGAGTTTAAAAAAAAAATATCTTATGGGAAACCCATCAAAGTATGAGACGCAAAATCCTCTAACAATGTTTTACATTGAAAGTAAAGGGAATCATATACAATACTTTCAAATAACTTGGGGATACAGGATAATTTCGCAATTGGCCTATAATTGGAGACATCCCAATAGACTATTTACATCCCTTCTTATGGGTTGGAATTATAAAAGAGTCTTTCCATATTGATGGAAATATTCCGTGCGAGATCGAGTTGGAACAACGTTGTAAGTGGCTGAGCTAAGTTTTCAACACAGTTTTTTAAAACGATAGCAACAGATCGAGTTAATAAAACTCAAGCGGTCGAGATAAGGAAGCAAGTTGTAAATCCGCGCAGAGCAAAGCGGAAAAATCTATGTTGTACAGCATCAATTCTTCGTATGTGCACTTCATGGTATGGGGACCAAACCTGACTAGCATACTCGAGCAAAGGTCGAACACATATCGTATAAATAGCCCTCGTAACATAAAGGTTCAAAAATTCTGTAGGTCAAAACACAAATCCAAGCGAGTAGTTTTCTATGGTGACAATAAAATCGATGTGATCTTAGAGTGCAGTTCGCGGTCACAAATTACCCCTAAGTCCCGTATGGCTAAACCTTTTTCAACAACAGCGTAGTTAATGTTTTCTTGAGTATGTAATTGATTGGCATTTATTCACATTCAGATCAAGATTATTTTTAGCACACCAAGTTATGAAGTTATTAAGGTTATTCTGTAATTGGTCAATGGAACTTGAAATTTGTCGGTATTTTTTCATATCGTCTGCATAAATGAAAATTAACGAGTTTTTAATCACGAAATCGACATCGTTGGTGGATACAACGAACAAAATAGGCTCAAGATGACTGCCTTGCGGTACCTCGGAAGTAGTTATAAAAGGAGCAGATATTGATGACCTGACGATCATCTGATACTTACGTTCCCTTAGATAAGAATTTACCCATAGTAAGAGTTTGGGTGCGAAACCAAGAGCCCTGAGTTTAAAAAAAAAATATCTTATGGGAAACCCATCAAAGTATGAGACGCAAAATCCTCTAACAATGTTTTACATTGAAAGTAAAGGGAATCATATACAATACTTTCAAATAACTTGGGGATACAGGATAATTTCGCAATTGGCCTATAATTGGAGACATCCCAATAGACTATTTACATCCCTTCTTATGGGTTGGAATTATAAAAGAGTCTTTCCATATTGATGGAAATATTCCGTGCGAGATCGAGTTGGAACAACGTTGTAAGTGGCTGAGCTAAGTTTTCAACACAGTTTTTTAAAACGATAGCAAGCAAGGCATCAGGGCCAGCGGAAAAATCATCTTTTAGCTTGTTGATGTTCCTTACCACAGTATCAATTTGAATAGAGACCGGAGAGGCTCCGGTAGTCCGCATCGAGCTCGATATCGTTATTTTAGTAAGTCGTATTAAAGAAACGCGAAAATCCTAGCAATGGTTTTGGGGACACCAGAACAAAGATCACTGAACTTCATGGTAGTAGGATATTCATCTGATTTCTTCTTGTAGTTTATGAATTGGCAAAAACGCTTTGGGCCAGCGATTATTTCTGACTGCATACTACCGATGTAATCATTATAGATTTAATGAGATATGTTCGAAAATTTAATGAAAACATTCACGTAATCTAAGTAATCCGAGTCCAATATCGTCTTTAAGAATTGTTTCCAGTTTTCATTTCTCTAATTACGCAGTGAACGGTGTTACCTAATCGTTCATTAAGCTTCTTAAAATCGGCCTTACTGAAATTAAAACTAAGTGAAGTCTCGCAGTTAATGGTAAACTCTACATTGTTCGCTGGAAAATGTAATTAAATAGGTGGATGATACAAGTCAATTGTACTAAGAATAAAATTTGTTTTCAAAATTCTTGCAATTACTAGCACCAGAAGAGAATACTAAGTCAAGCTGCCTGTTTAGATTGTTCTTGACTTTACTGATCTGCATCAAACCAGAATTTGAAAAGTTAACCGTAATCAAAGTTTATATTGCAGATCATGCATTCGCAGCGACATAATGGAATTATCCTCAGATTGTGTCCATATAATATTCGGGAGGCTAAAACCTCCAACGGTAAAAAGGACGGGAGATTTTTATGCGTTCAAGTATATTTTAATGCAACCAATTTCAAAGCCGAGTTTCTACTTGCACACGTAATATATAGCCATTACTAAAATTCACTCCAGGCCGTTGAAATATTGTTAAAATTCTACTTAAACCATGAACCACTAATCATAAACATCGACATCGACCATATTGAGTACATGAAATAAAAATAAATTTCTATTTACTAATTAAAAAATAAAAGTATCTGTAATAATTTATTTAGTTGTAATTCGAGCAGCAGGCAGTTATTTTACAAAATAAAAAATTAGATTATTTAAACATGATAACAAAAAATATTGAATGTTTTAATATTTATTAGTATACAGGAAATATTATTTATTATACAGCATACTACCCCTAACTATATACTAGAAACTTGGTAGTAAAAATAGCATCAATAAATTGTTTAAAAGGGTTTGAAAAGGATATATCCACTATTAATCATATTATACTCGTACATAGGATATTATAAAATTCATGTATAATTAAGATATAAATTGATTATTGAATAATTTTTAGGATATTATACGAAATACTAAATATTTTATCTATGTCAATTATCAATTTTATAATTAATTTATATACAGGGTATATAACTATGGTAGAGTTGCTAGTTTACATATTCATAACTTTATTACTTGGTCTGACACACTCTGTTCCAACTCGAACCTCTTCCTTATTGTGAATGATCTATATCATAAATTAATATAAAAAAAATCTGGTTCAAAAACGTAATTCAATTAAAATTTTTATTAAATAATTTAATTAAAATTCCATTTTTAATTTTTGCTAAATAAATCCATTCTCCAGTTACTCCATTTTTCGTTGTTTATTAATTTTATTATTGAATTAATGCAAATTTCAAAACACGATTTTTGTTTACTTGTCTAAAAACATTATTGTTGTGTTTTATAAGTTCCGGTATAATGAAAATGAAAGTGCGATCACGTGATTTATTATTTGTGTCTATAATAATAACTACAACAAAAATGTAATTAATTTTACCATATGATAGGTTTAAATTCCGCGTTGAGCGCCAAAAATAACCAAAGCATAAGATGCTACTTACATAAACGTAATAAACGATTTTTTAATTGCGAGAATTCGTCCATCACGACTATTTGTCTTAAGTACAGCTTTACGTGTGTAAATTTAACAATAATCAGATTGCGTGACGCTATCTTCACCATCGACAGCTTTAACTTGCTATTACTAAAAGATCAACTGAGTAGACTAAAATACAATTTTTACAATTCGCCACTAATAGTTAATAAAAGAGGGCAACTTCATTCCAATAGTGCGATACAATTACGCTATAAGACAATTAATGTGGAGAGTTTTGAAACGCTTCACTAGATTATCTCATCCACCCGTGCTAATATTATTAGCGATACTAATAGTAGTGAGGATTATTTTGTTTCGTTATAATTAGGTTAGACAAGCATAAATTACAAATTTAACATAACTTCCGCAAAGCTTTGGTATGATGAACATCAAGAAAATTACCGAATGATCTATCGAGCTGATATGCCACACATAGATGATGTTGATGTTACGTTACCTGCAATGTATTTTGAGAATATTTACCAGAAACGATTCCATAGTGAGAGAAAACAGGAGAAGATTTTGTGGATATGGCTAATAAGGACATTTAGGATTTATTAGTGGAAGAAGAACTTTGTGAAGCAGATTTAGTAGAAATGGTATCACAAACCCAAGCAAATCAAATCGACTCTAGCTCTAACGAAGATAGTGGTGTTAATAATTTTATGCTAAAAAAATTACAAGAAGGTTTAAGCTTAGCCGAAAAGTTGGAATCGTTTTTCGTGAATACAGACCCTTCCATGGAAAGAAGTCGAAAATTCAAAAGGGAACTACAAAAATGCTTATCACCTTATCATCAAATTTACAACGGCCTTAAGCAAAATTACAGATTTTTTAAAGATTGCAGAAGGTACGCAAAATCTATATGATGCAGAAAAAACGACGCAGAGAAATGCAGAAAACCCTTCAGCAAGTGAAGATGATATCGTCCAACCAAATAAACGTTCCCGTTTAATCCTATCCTAATAATAAAAAAAATTATTAATTAATTGAAATGAAATTAATAATATTTATCTACATACAGCCAGCGCCATAAAAATGTGCGAATTGGATTATTTTCACTTTCTCTCGTTTGTTTATTCTATGATTTTGTTTTTCGCTCAATTTTCATTTATTTTCTGTTTTTTTTCGCTCATTTATTTTTCTTTGTTATTTCAATTGTTGTGAAATAGTTTCTAACGGCAATCGACATAAATATTAGTTAGTTCTAATTAAGTAATCAATGTGTAAAGTTTACATTGGGTCGTTGTAAATTCACTGTTGACGAAAAAGCAAAAATTTTGCAACTTCGAGCTAAAGATTACACAAACGTCAAAATAGCGCAATTTATAAAATGTAGTGAATCCGGAATAAGACGTTTTTTAAAGCGATATAGTGAAAACAACACAATTTCGAGAAGGACTGGCTCTGGGCGAAAGAGAAAGACCACCGATCGCATAGATCGAGTATTAAACCGTTTATCACTAAGGAACAAATTTAATGCGGCTGCTGAGCTAAGAAGTGATTTGTTAACAACCACTAACGGCTCAATTTCTGTTCGTACTGTCCAGAGGAGTTTAAATGAACTGGGTCTGAACGCTCATCGACCGACGAAAAAACCGCTCCTTACCTCAAAAATGAGAGCTCAAAGGTTTAAATTTGCCAAAGACCGGGAAAATTAGACATCCGATGACTGGCGGAGAGTGGTGTTTTCGGACGAGTCCAAATTTAATTTATTTGGGCCCGACGGAAGGATGACAGCTCGACGACGAAAAGGAGAGAGATATTCAACGGAATGCGTTTTGCCCACACTAAAACATTCCCCATACGTTATGGTCTGGGGTTCCATAACAGCATTTGGAAAGGGGCATATTCTTCTTCTAGAATGTTGTGTAAATGGAGAAAAATATAAACAAATAGATAAAACCTGCCTCTTTCCGACTATTGAGGATCTGACGCAACATATTGAAAATCCAATATTTCAGGATAATTCGGCTCCATGCCACAGATTACGCCTTGTAAGATATAGCAGTTGTTGGTAATATAAGAACGTTTATTTTTAATACCATTTTCATTTAAGTAACAGAATTTAAACAAACTTTGGGGATCGAGTCATTACCATGGCCGGGAAATAGTCCTGACCTGAACATAATTGAAAATGTATGGGCATTTTTGGGTAAAAAGAGTAGGCTATACAAGCCAAAAACTGTAAAAAAAATTGAAAGAGTTAATTCAGAAAGCATGGTTCGAAGAATTTTTAACCGAATATTTAAACAACTTATACGATTCCATGCCGCGAGTCGATCAGGGATGTTGTCAAAGCCAAGGGCGGGCCCACTCTATTAATTTCATTGGGGTGCCTTTCATTGAATTTTTGTTTTTTTTAAACGTATTCTTTTAATCTAGACATGATTTAGTGCTTAAGTTTAGTAAAATTTAACATTTTTATAAATAAGTTGTTTTGTAGCTTTTTATTTTTGTTAAAAACAGCACTTGAAAAATATGCAACATTCATATGGCAACCCTAGAAAATATTCGGTACCCTTAGTTTAGTAGGTTTAAAACATCCGACCACAAAAATATTATTAAAAATATATAAAATATTACAAATATTGTGTTTTTAACCAGTATTTCAAAGTTGTGTCATGCAGCAAATAATATATTTTTCAATGTGTTCCTTTAAATTTCAATTCGTACATTTTTATGGTGCTGGCTGTACATATGTATTTATGTAAAAAAAGATTTGATTTTTTTTTGTAAAAATTAAAGTTGCTTATATGAAATTATATATAAAAAAAAATTTTTAATGGGTTTTAGAACCTACCCCCTCCTTTTGTATTAGCTTCTAGTCTCTTATAGCACGATTTCACATAACACGTTATATTATAAGAACCTATCTACCGTGTTATACGAGGGATACCTGTACTCGTAAGTACACGAAAAATCGAATTTTACAGCATACATTTTCTCAGAGAGTTTCCAAAAATTGGGAATGATCTCAATTGCGTTATACAAAATGCGCCATATTGCCAATGTTTAGCAACTTCTTTAGACTAGATTTGCCTATACAGGATACTTTTGTACATACAAATATTCCTCGTTTAATAAATAGTAATCATAAAAATTTTCGACATTGAGGTTTGCAGTTTTTCCATTCACTATATCGGCGAAGTTCAAAATAGTGTTTTCGAGGTGGTGCTCGTCGGTTATTCTGTATCCTCTCCACTACAGCTCAGACGGATTGATTGATTTGAATAAAACTTCAAATTTAACTTCCACTTCTTCCACTCGTATGGAAGCTGCTTATTAAAGCAGAAAAAGGACTTGAAAAAGAAATATTATGTTTTCAATAAAATTTCGTTCCGATAATTTCTTTAAAATTTTATCGAAAATTTGGCCTTTACATTCCAAAAAGGTTGACTGATCAGGATGAAATTTCATTTTAGACCTTTCTCCATAAATTGAGGGATTCCAACGAAATTTGATGAAAATCGGTATATCGGTTGGCGAGATGCGGCACGTAGGAGTTTTTCAATTTTTGCAAATATTTGTAAAAGTCAAGTAATTTACGAAAAATCGATTAAGAGCAAGAGGAGTTTAAATTAAATTGCAACATAATTCACTTTGGTTTTCTAAAATTTAAGAAAAAAAACAATTTCCAGAGTTTGAAGAATAGTTTCTATTCTCAAAGCTTTACATAATATAAAACCTACGCAATATGAGCATGTTACCAAAAGTTCTGTAGTTTTCTTATACTCGCCTTAGTAGTCTATTGTGTTGTGTATTCTCGATCCACGTATGTTATATTCACGGTGTTTGGCACAAATTAAACACCCTACATTTTTAATAGTGTAGTCGAATAAAAAAGAATCAGAACTCTATTTTTCGAAATAGTGTTTGCTGCTATGAACTATTTGTTTTGTATTGACTTAGATAATAATTTAGACCTTAATAACCGCAGTCAAATAAGTGCTATTGGGTTGAGTAAAATAGTTTTTAAAGTTATTAGTTCATCCCCAGACACCCTATTTACTTCTTATACTTTGATCTTTTTGGTGTATCACCATATACATTTTGGTCTAACAGCTACACACCAAAAATTCCTAGAAATCCAAATTCCTAAGTAACACGAGACACCTACTTTATACATAACCGCACACATTTTTCTATTTGACCTGTATTATAAAATCTCAATGTAGATTATTACTGTATGGTTGACTTAATGAATATAAATTTCAATCTTAAATCGATCTCTTTCTATTTGCATAAAATTATGTGTACGTGGAATAAAAACGGCAAGCACTTATTGGGTTTGTGCCAAATTTATATTACACATTAAATGTTTGGGCCGCCACTAACTTTAGTATATTATATATATTCGTAAGACATTGAAATTGTTTTGTTTATATCGCATAAGATGTAATCTTGCCCGTATTTTATAAAAATATCAATGTTTATATTATGGATTTAACTAAGAATTTCCCGCTATCTTATGAATTATATTGACATAAGTGCGAGACTTTTTTTTGTAAATATAAGTAGTTGACAAAATTTATATAATAGCACGCCCAATTTAGTTGGTGACTTGCACCCCAAGCACACATTTTATTCATAAATTTATCGATTATTTTAATGGGAAATATGTGCCAAACGACTAATATAAGATTTCTTAATCACCTACATATTTACGAGCGCGTTAAGACAATTATCGAGACGATGACGACAACAATGGTAAATTATTTTATTTAATTATGTACGAAACAATAACAATCAAATAAAATTGTGCATGCGGTGACATTTTACACTTCATAAATTAAACATTTTGTCACACTTTTGTCATAATACGCGTTTTAGTCGTGAACGCAAGTATTGTTTTTAATAAACGCTTTAATAAAAAACAAATCCGTAATTTTCGTTTATTTGTTTGTTGCCGATACAAATTGATAATTTTAATTTGTTTGCGATATATCGATGGTATAGATGCAACTCACAAATAAATCGGTCTAGTTATGCTCTAGAATATTTGTATGTTGTCTAGTTTATTGAACCAATCCATAACTTAAACTCTCACTCGAGAATGCTCTTTATGGATGTACATAGTTTTTACGAATTCTATTGTTAAAGATATTTGCTTTTTAAGTATTTAGTTACGCTTAAATCTTTTAGTTAATAGGTCTTTAATTTAATGGAGAAAGACATAGTTTTAAGAAAAACGAATTAGACTTTATACAATAATTATATACAAGCAAAAAAATTTAGGTTTCTGTGCGATAGATCTAACGGAAGTTTAGTAACGTATTGTTTGCCTGAAGGTTGTTTGGCACAAAAAATAAATAAAAGATTTAGTGCTAAAATCAGATTCAGTATAATAGAAGGTTGCGAAAATTATGTGTATTAAATTTACCAATCTGCATCCGCTTAGATATTCAAATAACTCGTTTCGAACTAAAATTCTAATAAATACTAGACTAATCATTTCCTTATTAAATTATCGAAAAATATTATATCACATGTCATGCTGTACATAATTCAGAACCTAACACCGTCATTTAAATATTACACGTCTTCGCGGTAAGTTTTTTACCTAGTAATCTTTCCGCTTGTACATCTGGTAATCTGAGTCATGCAGCTACAGGTACATCAAAAATGAAAATGAACGATTTTGAATTGAAATAATAAAAAGACAGTTATAGTTTTTAATGTCATTTTATTTTATATGTAAACCTTTGTTTCTTTAAACTGTCAAACACCGACTTAACCAAAATTTAAGTGCTTGTTGAATCATTGCAAGAGGAATGTTCTTGATCTCTGGCTTTATCAATAGTTTTATTTGCGCAATATTGTTAACTTTAGATTTTGCCAATTGTGATTTTAAGTAGCCCCACAAGAAATTATCACATGGTGTCAAGTCGAATGATGAGGGGGTCCATAAATTATAATGAGCAGATGATACGTTATTTTGTTGAAGAAATACAAGAGTTTTTTGCCGTGTGTGATGGAGCTGAATCTTGGTAGAAATCCAGTTATCATCTGAGTAAAAGCGTTTCGAATCTTTGAGAAGTGGGTTTAAACAGTTGCTTATGTGGTAATCTGCATTTATTTTAGAGCCTGGTTCAACGAAAATGGGTACTGTTGTACTAAAATTGGATATTTCTAAAAATACCATGACGCCTTTCGGATGAGACGTTTTTGTGAAGGGAACTGGTTCCGCTTTAGTTTGGTCGACATTCATTAAATAAAACCATTCCAGCATTCAATAGTCGGTAAAGGGCCAGAGGGCTCAGGTGTCTTTTGCTGATTGTTTGCGTATGACTCCGACCTTTGTTTTAAAATGTTTTACCTGATGCTACTGCATCGGTAGATTGGATTTGGTTACCATTTCTTGTTGATTTCAAATTTGACGTTTTGATCAGGATGATTTTCATCCAGTATTTTTAATTGGTTTATTACATCTCATTAGCGGAATTTTATTTTTTTGATAGTTGGTTAGTGTAAGTACCTTTTGAAATGTTGAACCCCACTTTTTTACACTCTTTGATAATTACTGAGAAACTAACATTTTTCTCTAAAAAATTTAAAACGAGGAGCTACTGTTCTTTTGTGAACACCATGATGGAAACTGGCATTTAAAATAAAATTGCATCTGGAATATTCTATATTTTAATGCTTGTTTCTCTCATATACTCTAACTCTCTCTCAAATAATGGGACTCTGAGTTATTCGAACTAAAAAATCGTTCACATTCGTTTTTGATGTACCTGTACATCATTGATACTTTTCTTGATTCTGAATTGATAAATTACGGAGGAATAGGAATAAGGTTTATTTTTTTTAAGATAGATCGACCCGATTGCAGATACCTAGAGATTGTATGGCAGAAGACAGCACAGTTCTGTTCTCCTTTTTTTGTTAAAATAAAGTTTAAAAATTTGACTGAAAAATATTAATGCAAAAATACAAAATAAATTAAATCCGCTTTGGGTTTGAAAATTTAAAAGATTAAAGTAAAGTAACAAGTAACTTCTATCTACTTTTAAAATTATCTTTGGTTAAACAAAAATCATATAAATAGTTAATTGTATTGAAACTCTTACACATCATCTTCACTGGTTCATTGTCACCATAGTTGGTTTTGTGTCTATCTAAGTGGAGGAAGTCTTGATCTCTTAGTTGTCTACTAGGAACTTTTATTTTAAATGAATTTAGTCCATCCGGTGCGTCGATTAGGCCTAGTATGAAATTACCAATAAATGTACTTTTTAGCAATTCGCGACTATTTTCTAGCGTTGCCAAGTTGTATGTCTTACACCCGGTTAAATATGGTGGTTGTCGCTGTATGTTTACGTGGTATGGTAGATAATGGTCATAAACCATCCGTCTTTCCAGGACAAGTAGCGTATAAACTTCTTCCGAATTTTCTCAATACTTTGGATATATTCTTCGTAGAACGGGTACCACACATTTACAGCATATTCCAGCTGGGATCGAATATAAGCACAATACAGGATCTTAATTGTTTTCAAATCAAAAATGTCACCCGTGCAACGTTTGACAAAACCGAGAATGGAGTTTGATCTAGTGATGCACAGCTCAATGCTTAGTAACGCTCATGTTTTCAATGTAACCCATAGGTCAAGTACTACCTGAAGAAGTACGTAAGTTGGTTTTTCTTAGTTTATTGGCATCTTTGACCGACTCGATGGCTTTGTAGATTTTGAGGTCATCTGCGAACATCAGGATATTGGAATGCTTTATTACTTCAGTAATACCATTAATGAAGATTATGAAAATCCATGGGCCAACGTGAGAGTCTTGCGGTACACCAGTACGAACTGCCTGAAAAATCCGAACTTGAAAATGTGTTTCAAAGTTTTGCAGTGGCTAACGGAGCCGAAAGTTTTAGCAAAGTCGGTGTATATTACATCAACTTGTTTGTGCTTCTCAATTTTTTTAACAGAATAGCTGGTAAATTCTATGACATTTGTCGATATTGATCTTTTGGACATAAAACCATGTTGGTATTGCGACATATACCGCGGAAGCACTGCTTTGAATGAGTTGCATATTACTAGTTCAAATAACTTAGGTATAGCAGATATAGATGTAATACCTCTATAGCAAGAAACATCATTTTTAGGTCCAGTTGTTTGAAAATAGGTGTCACTCTAATTATTTTCCACTTTTGTGGAAACGTTGCCAATTTGAATGATTGGTTGAATGAACCAAATGCTTAGAGGAATTTCCAAATTTTTAGAATTCTTCAAAACTAAAGCCGGAATACCATCAGGACCACATCCTTCTCCAAATACTACCAATGCTCGCTGGAAGTCTTCTGGCTCGATGTGTGAAGTAAATATGAATGTACTATATTCTCTAGCGATTGAATCTTTATAATTATCAATGTCTTCTGCTTTATAAACAGATTGGAAAAATTCGGCAAACATTTTGGTTATGATCTGTGGATCACAAGACTTTTGATCTTTAAATCTCATCCAGGCTGGGTAATCATCAGTTTCGCGTTTGGTTTTAAAAAATGTTCAAAAGTGTCTGTGGGATCGTCGTTTATTTTATTCTTTTGATTGCTAATATAGTAGCTTCTGTATCTCAGTTCAAAATAAGATTCAAAATTTCGGTTGTATGCCAGAAATTTTCTATTTACTATCCTGGGAACATAATTGGAAGTTTCCTTTATAAGCCATGTCTTTTCTGTTTTTAAGTAAGACCGATAAGTTGATTGTCATACCATGGAGGATATTTGTTCGGTTTGCTCATAGACACGGGAATGAATAAATCGATTCCTTTAAATAGATGTGTGGAAAATTTGTCCACGTTTATATCTATGCCATTGCTGCTAAAATGTTGTAAGTTAAAGATACTAAAAGAAAGGATAAAGGTTATTAAAGATTTATTGGACGACATATATTCTTATTATGTGGTTTCAGCAGGGCACGAGAAACAATGGCTCGAAAAGTAAGGTCTACGCCAAGAAGCTCAAGACGATTGTAGAACTTAAAGACAAAATCAACTGTGTTTAAATGATATGCAGCTCGAACTACGCCAAAAATTCATGGAAAATATTGATAAGCGTATTTTTTGTTACCAGACAGTGGAGTCGCAAAAATTTGTCGGATATTATCATCAATCATACATAAATGATACATGTACATTAGGTAACACAAAGAAATTAAAAAGAAATGATTTGTGTTTTATTAAAAAAATCTTTAGAGGCAAGTCTATATAAAGGGTGTACTATGTGTTGGTCTTTCAATCTAAAAAACTGTTTATTGTGCGGTGGCAACCCGAATATTTTTTAAGAAATGGAAAGTCGAAACTATGCCATGATTGGACATGTGTACGTTTACAACACAACGCGTTTTTGTTATCCAAACTTATTACGAAAATGGTCGCTCGTTAAAAAACATTTCGTCGTAAACTACGTGATAATTTTGGTCAACATAGACGTCCTACAGATTCTTAAAATTCTTGAACGTTTTGAGGAAACTGAATCAGTTGCAGGTCGTAGAGCATATGAACACGACCGTTCAGTTCGTACTCGTGAAACTGTAACAGTGTAAATGAAAATGTTCGTGAAGAGCTATCTCTATCGTGGCATGTTAACAGGATTTTTGGGGCCAAATTGATTTAGATGATCTTTGGCTTCATCAAGACGCTTCCACATGCCACACAAGTTCAATGATCGCGTAATTTCAAGAAATTCCTATGTCAATTGGCCAACAAGATCATGCGATTTGGGCACTCTTAAATAATTTGCTTTGGGGTTTTTTGAAAAGTAAAGTGTATAGCAATGATCCACAAACAATTCAAGATCTTAAGAACAACATTCGAGCTGAGGCCATTGAACTGTTTTTTTGGAAAAAGTAATTAAAAGTTTTGATGTTTGGATGCCGGCCTGTAACAGGAGGCGTAGTGGTCACATGAATGATGTTGTATTCCCTACATAAATGACATAGAAGCAACTTTCATTTTCAATAAAAAAAATTAAATTTTCAACATACTCGTACATTTTGTGTTTTTTTAATATAAAAAAAAACTTACGGGTGGAACACCCTTTATTAATCAGGATTAACGATTGGTTCTTTTCATTATTTTAAGCTTTATAATTTATTGGTTTTAGTTTTTTCCTATAATATCATATTTAATTTTTTCTTATTTTATGACAGGATTTAATTGATCGCGGAAATTAAAATATGCCGAAGTTTTCGGGTAAAATAATCAACCGGAAGGCGAAGGTTCTTTAATTAAGAACTTTTATGAATTATAGTAAATTTTTATTTTTTGAAAAAATTCAATTTTTACGACACAAGTCAGGATCACTTACTTTACCTACCGTAATCTATCCTCGCACTCAGCAACAATCAACATGCCGACAGAGTTGGAAAATCGTGTGAAACTACTCTACAGGAACTTGCTACAATAATTGAAAGATTGTATAGTATTAAGGAATTTCTTGTGGGCACTTTCCTGAATATTGCGGGTGGCTTTGAGAGTACATCTTTTTCCTCCATCACTGAGCCTGCACAAATTCTGGCATCGACCAAACTTTCGTTACATGGATTGAATCCATGCTTAGGTCTTGCATTGCTGTGGTCGAATTGATTCTCATTCTGCCTCTGTTCAAGTTACCAAAGGCTGCCCGAGGCGTAATTGGCGTGCCGTGGTAATACCGGTGATATGTCTTCGACTCCTATACTTGCATTGCAGACGATTCTGTTTCTGCCCCCACTGCAGTTGTTCATCCTAGGCACGGCTTGAACCGCCGCATTTTGACTGCGGTGCATTGGCACACGAAATATTTTCGGTTTGATTGCTGAAGATTTGATTCGGTTTGATTGCAGAGACTCATGAATGTCTCAAAACGTCAATAACGGTGTCTGAGTTGCTAGTGTTTTTTGGCCACGGCTCTCACTCTGAAACTCCAGCGAGTTTTGGAACCTATTGTCCTTCACATGATCTACGATGACATGGAAGTCTAAGCCTAAACTACACGTTATTCCTATTCCTAATCTCGCAATTTCAGGCGAAGATATTATCCAAGATAGTAAATCTGTGTTCAATTCTTTACGGAATCCTATCTTTCCATTTACAACTTCCAAACTAATGAATGACTGTAAACATTTTATTAATCTTCTTTGCTCTAACAATAGTTCAGGGTTATGTGGGTTCCGGCTTTTTATTGGCTGATGCTTTAGCTAAAGAAAGCCTACTTCTGGAATTCATTCAACCTGACTGCTGCACGCAGTCACAAGAATGGCTTGCTTCCACTACCTGCCGAGTGGCAAAGACTTCATTTGTGAACAATCTTAGGTTTACAAAGTACGCTTTATCTTTGAAGAAAGCCCATAGCTAAAAATTTTGGTTGCTATTTTGACTGGTCTACGGTAGTTTTAAACTCGAGACTTGTTCAAGATTCCTTGTGTGACAACTGCCTTTCGTGGTAGCTTGGTCCCGATTTCTTAACTACGAATCTTTTAATGTAGGTCAGCTGCGTTCCCTGATCTGGTTTAACATTTTGCCAGAGCTGCCGAGTGCATCGGTTTGAGTGCCGAATCTGCTTGGGTTCCAGCAAAATTGAATAATAGCACAATTGATTACTATCAAATTTTATAATTAATCTGTTTACACTAGAATTCCCAGAGCCTAGATCCCAGAATTATTTCCTGTTGAAATCAGCACTTCGAATGTGGGCAGTTTTTTTTTATTAAAGCTGCGATATTTTGTAATTTTTAAATAACAACCAAAGCTCTACGGTGGAAATCGATAAATTTGTGTAAATTGTCAGCTCTCATGGTCGAGAGGAAAATTTATATTTAAACTTTTAAATTAATCATTGGAAAGTAAAATAATTTGATGTGTGTTCTGTTTTTGTAAAAAACTCACAACGCCAATTCGTTCTAATATTTTTAGTTTAATTTTTAACAAACTGTTTAGAGTCACTTGCTACATTTGAAAGAGAACAAATTACAACAGAGTTCTAAAAAATATTTCTGATATTTGGTCGGGTAACTGCTAGTGTATACTATATAATGACTCAAAACAATTTTTAACTCAGCCAACTTTGAACGACTGAAGACGACCTTGTAAATTATATTCAATGAAGTAGCTTGGTAATTCTTTCTGACCTCCTTGAAAAATCTGATAAAATGTTAACAAAATGCTGCAATTTCGGAATTTGGAAATAAAAAAATTTTGATTTCTATAAAAATCTTCTTATTTATGGATTTCATCAATGATCTTACCTTTCAAGTTACTTGGTTCCATCAAGGATTACGAATAGTTAGAATAGTTCTATTCTAATGGCATTATTTTGTGTTAAATATAAAAACTGGGAAACAACGAAATAATTGAAATACAACACTCAGCGGCTGCACATTTTTCAATAACGATATTATATCAACATGCAACAACTTTTATCTATAGGAGACTAAAAACCAATGTCCGCAATGAAATTTTGTGGCTATATAAACACAGAAGCAAATTATTTAATATACAAAAATTGGCCGGGCGCCAAGCTAGTGCGCGCAAACATGACAACGATTAAATAATCTCGCATTCATGTTCGAGATTTACCATATAACAGCAACAACTTTAATAATTTAACCATATAAATTTTAGCTGTACACAAACGACATCCACACGCCGCGGCAATATATATAGACCAGACAGACATTAAATAGATATATAGTGCTAAATTAAGACAAATATTTGAGTTTGTTTTTATGATTTTGTTGAGGAAAAAAATTACAAATTGAATCTAGACCAATTATATTTCGGTTTGGTGTGCTTGTACCGTGAATCGGAAATTTTTTGACTAATAGCCAAAAATGAGCTAAACAGAAATAATAATAGACCGCAAAAAGAAAGATTGTTTGACCCGATCGGCGAAATAATTGTTTTCTTTGTTTTCTTTAAACGAAAATACGTCTGCCTTTTCTTGGCTAATATACACTTCTTATTCAACTTAAAAGTTTCTTGTTCTAATTATTATTATATGTATTGACAAAATAAACAGAATTACTTGAATGCTTGTACCATCGATAAAATCGATATCCAGTACCCTTGGTATTATTAAATTTACCTACCCCATGTTGGGCGCCACAAATCAAGGTACATGTCATTATCACAATTATATATAGGCCTTGCTCTAATCTCGCCTTTAAATAAAATTTACAATCATATGTAGTTGATTATCATGAATAAATATTGCAATTGAAAATAATTTATTTTATTATTTTGAAATAAGATCATTTGATCAGCACATGTTTAAAATATTGATCATCAGTCTTTCATTTAAAATACATGCCAATTTTAATTAAAGATTGCGTCACTAGAAATTCAAATCGATCACATAGTTGATCAATAATATGTAGAATAGATTACAGTTGCAAATGATCAAGAGTACAAAACAATGAATGTATCGTAATCGATCATCGTATCGCGGTTAAAATTAGGTCAAACCGTAAAAATTTTAAATTAGGCGATAGTAACAGAAATATTCACACAGCAATTATCGTAATATCTGAATGAATTTACTCGCGTAAAATATAACAATAAAACGTTTTTTTTTTTAGAAATTCCCTAAACTTGTTTTCCGTCTTGAGATATATAGACACTGTTAAAACAAGACAAGCGAAAGTAAAACACAAACAGTTTTATTTTTCTATTTCGTTAAATTTTCATTACAAACAAACTGAAGTAAAAAAATGAGAATTTAAATTGCTTTTAACGGTGAAGAAAATTATTATAAAAATAGCGAGATACCAAGCCAAGAACAAGACATATATAAGAAGACAAGGCGAAGAAACTAGAAAAACTAAAAACTACTTTCATTCGGAATTTAATTGCAATATACTTATTTTTTTTTTATTTAATTCAACTGTATATAGTTATATTATAGTTTTGACTTACTGACAAGTGTGTAATAGGCAGAATTAAACGATTTTAGTTTTGTACAATAAAAGTTGCGCACATTCGATTAGAGATGGTTTGTTTCTTTTGTATAGATAATTTACCATTAACATCATTAACTATGTGTGTGATATCGTATTAGTTTTATTTTATTATTACAAATATGACCTCTTTAGATTAACTTTTGAAACTGTTTTATACCTCATTTGAAAAAGCTGTAACTTTTATTTTAATCAATTTCATTGTCTCGCTTAAATTTTATAAAATTGAAAATGCCCGGTGTTAAGAAAATTTATATATGAAAATTATGTGACGTTTAAATATGTGACCAGGTAACGTTTAAATTAGTACACAATCGGTGTGCGATTATCGCAAATGACACTTACGGTAGATTGCCAGATTTCAAGGTGCTATGATGTCTTTTGATTAATGACCATGATCGCCTCTTTATTTTAATTCGAATATGACAAAGATTGACATTTAAATATAAAAGTTGAATTTAATAATTAATTCTGCGATTCAGTTTATAACTGGCATTACACTGCCTTTGAATAGGTTTACCAAACTAAAATAGTAATTGAATATATTAAACGCCGATGCTCCGGGATGCTTATACGGTAGCAGACAATTATCACCAGAAAAACAGAATTGTTACCCACAGATCTAAAACACTTCAATATAATTTACTTAGTTGTCACTCGATGCATGTGTGTAATGTATTTGAATGTGTTTTGTAAACTTCTAAAACACAGCTGCTTGGCGATGGTTAGGTTAGAATCGGGTGGCCGTCCCCAAGGGAATTTCTCACATAATTACAGTATAATATCCGCACTTTGCAAACTCCATGTCGTATCTATGAAGCTCACACGAATATAGTTAGCCGAAAAACACTATGGTAACACTAAAGGTTCAGATACAGAATAGTATATTTTACTAAAAGTTACTACGAAAACTATTTTTTTTTTCAAAATAACTGTTTTTTATTATTTTTTTTTAATTACAATCTAGTCGAATACTAATAAGCAATTTTATTCTAACTTAAATTACTACATTTTACTGAAATTTAAGGGTTCATCCATCGATGTACTCCTTAGCTTTGATATTTATTGTTTGACCGCTCTTTTGTTGTGCGCTAGATAGAAATTTATTTTAGCTGATTTTACACTAACTCAAAAGGCTTTATTCTTTTGAGTCTTCTAACTAAATCCATATTATCCAGTAGCTGAATGGCCTCTATGTTGGCATGGTGAAGTAGCCGTTGTTCATGACTTCTTGAAAATTTCGGTTTTGATGGATTCTATGCCCAGATCTTTGTGGATGTCGCTATTTCTGGCAAACCATGGTGCGGTGACGATGTTTCTTAGCACTTTATTTTGAAATAGTTGGATAATATCCATGTTGCTCTGCTTGGTACATCCCCACAGCGATGTACCATAAGCCCAGACAGCCTTCAATACTTGCTTTTAAAGCAGAAGCTTATTAAGAATTGATATATGAGAGTTTCTTCCCAGTAACCAATTCATTTTATTGTATTTTAATCCCAACTCGTTTCTCTTCTTCTTTACATGAGCTTTCCAGCGAAGCTTAGCGTCTAATGTCATACTAAGATATTTGGCAGTGTTTGCATGTGGTTGGTTTCAGTTTTATGCGCCATTTTTTTGTCCAGTTGTGTACTTGCTCTATGGCGGTTTGTAATTTATCTGTTGTATCTGAGTTGTTATCACCTACTGCCATGATGGCTATGTCATCGGTGAAAGTGGCTCTCGTTTTGTGAGATTGAAACATCTCGTGTGTATATATTAAATACAGAAGTGGCCCAAGTGCACTTCATTGTGGAACTCCTGCTCTTATTTCCTTAAGCTCAGAATATTCATCTTCTGGCTTAAGCCTGCAATGTCTTTCCGTTATATACGATTCCAGTACTATGCTGTACTGTTTAGATAGGATTAATTTAAGTTTGTAGATTAAACCTTCGTGCCAAACCTTGTCAAAGGCCTGCGCTACATCAAGGAATACTGCGGAACAAACCTTTTCTCTTCTAAAGTCTTCTCAATGATATTGGTTATTCTATGCACTTAATCAATAGTTGAGTGCTCACTG
The DNA here is from genome assembly GCA_963691935.1 of Nephrotoma guestfalica. Classification (NCBI taxonomy): domain Eukaryota; kingdom Metazoa; phylum Arthropoda; class Insecta; order Diptera; family Tipulidae; genus Nephrotoma; species Nephrotoma guestfalica. The sequence goes on along the minus strand of OY829915.1, from coordinate 234,259,694 downwards.
CGAAAACCAAATTGGTGATTCGGAATTATGTTATTTTTTCAATTATTAGTTTGAATCTTTTTAATAGTAACTTTTCAAAGAGTTTAAACATTATTTGGCAGATCTAAAATTCAGTACTTGCCTTTTCTTTTTAACATTCGTTTTGCACCTGAGCTTAGTGTCTAGCGTCATGCCGAGGTACTTATTAGAATAAGTAGAGAATATTTTCTTATGTTTTGAGTATTCCCCTTGCTGGCTCGCTCCAAAGTAACGGTCATTCGCAATTCCAAATATTGTTTTGGCAAATCTCGTTGGAGATTAAATTCCAGACCACGGTGCCAAACCTTATCAATGCTTGGGCTACGTCTAAGAATATTGTTTAACATACTTTATTTTTTTCCAGCGCCTTCTCAATTGTATCAGTGATCCTATGTACCTGTTCTTCCGTTGAGTGCCTTTCTCGGAACCCAAATTGATGTGCTGGTATTAGATTTCTGTTCTCTATAACTGACTTTAGACTCTTGAGAAACAGTCTTTCGAAAATCTTTGATGTTGTTAGTAAAGAAATTAGCCTATCCGATGTTTTGTCGTTTAGAGGTTTATTAGCCCGTTATCAAGTCGTATCCAGTGGTTTTTATCTTTGAGGTTTTTTTATATTTTGTTTGATTTCTTTCAAAGTAACTTGTAGCACAGATACCTCGTTTATTTCGCTTATAGGTGTTAAATATTCATTATCCGCTTGTCCAATTAGGGTGATTTGAAGGTATTTTCTAGGTGTTCGGCATGATCTATCGACTTTTTACTTATCGCTGCAAGCAAGTTCCATCAACCATTTTTATGTGTGGCTTGTATTTTAGGCTTTTTAAACCTATGGTGGCTTTCCACAAGCAGGTTTACTTTTGTAAAGTTACTTAGGAAGCTAGCAACTCGTTCTTAATCTCCTTTATAAGTTCTCTGTCAAGTCTTACGGGCTCTTCTTTTTTCGTTAACCAACTCTCTCCGCTTCAGCTGAATAGTATATACTTTTTTGTAATATTCCTTGTTGATCAGAGGTACTTTTCCAGGCCGCTTTTTTTACGCTTTCAATGAGGCTTTCCAATTCTTCTCCTATCATGTAAGCGTTCGAGATCTGCACCGGTAGATTGACGTTTTGTTCGACTAGCTGCCGAAAGTATTCCCAGTTTGTTTTGTTATTTGTTAACCTTAGAGGGCTTGCTTTTTTGTTACCGTGGCACTTATTGTTATTAAAACTTGAGAATGGCCTCATGGTATCCCTTCTTCATTTTTGACTGCTAAGTAATTTTCCGAGATTTATCTTGATCTAAGTATAGAAATCCAGAAGGTCAGGAATTTTATTTGAGGCTGTAGGCCAGTAGGGAGGCTTTCTACAGGAGTAAAACTCACATTTTAATGTTATGCCTACTGCAAATAGCTCTCAATCCTTTGGGACTAGTTCTTTGAATTGATCCCCATAATCTGTTTTTCGCGTTAAAGTCGCCTTTGAGGTAGTCTTATTTTTTGGGTTATAGCGGGGTGGACAGTAGATTGCTGACATAAAGAGTGGCCCATCTAACGTTTGCAATTTAATTTGGCTCTAATTCAAAGACGAATGAATATTTTTCAAATCGGCTTATTTTGTTAGAAAGAGTATACATTGCCATTACGTATGGAATACAATTTCATTCAAGTGACTTCTACGGCTAGCTTTACAGTACCCCATTCTGTCAACCCAATTTTTCAGAACATTTTCGATTGTATGGGCTTTCAAGTCTTGGATACTCCCTGGATGGTAAGAGTAACACTTATCCTTAACAGCCCCTCACAAAAAAAAAGTCCAACGGAGTCAAATCACAGCTGCATGATGGCCAATTGACATCTCCGCAAAGACGGATCGTTGCGTTTGCTGTGTGACAAGTTGTGCCGTCCTGTTGAAACTAACTGTCGCGTGTGTTCTCCTCTTCTGAGTAACAAAAACTCGTTTATCATGGATCGGTAACGCTCCCGATTGACTGTAAGAGCAGTTACTTGCTCATTTTCGAAAAAAATAGGCCAATGATGCCGCCGTTCTAAAATCCACCAATCCTACCCATCTTGGGTCATCGATGTATTTTCGAGTATTCCTAGTCTCTGTTCTTGTTTTTTTTTCAGTAGCTCGCCCATAGATTGTAGTCTTTGGTCTTGCGCAGTCAGATGTAAATTGATAGCGTTTTTCTTCTGAAGTTTGAAATATTCGTTCTTATGTTGTGCCGTATCTTACTTTGGCGCTATTTAGAGGGATTTGTTTTTGGGTAGGATTGCATCCTAAATTGAAAACTCTTACTTGTTTGATTTCTCTTGTTGTCTCTCATTCTTGGCAGAACTTTGACTACCTCGCAGCCTCTGCAATTTGCTGGGTGATGGTTACCATAATGTATGCATTTAACTCGTTTTTAGTTTTGTTGCAGTCTTTTGATGGATGTTTCCCAGCACACTTTACGCCTCTGGGCACTCTATTACAGTATATCCGTGCATGTGTGGTTATACGCCTGACAGTATAGTACAGAACGCCACTAGTGTTCTTTTTTAATGTCTCAATCTTAATTTTCATATTAAGGATTTCTTTGATTCCGTATACCCTATCATAGAGGATAGCCCTACGCGTTGTCAAATGTTAGCATGAAAAGGAAGGGGCGAACTTCGGTTGTTTCTCTTACACTGTTTGCGTTTTTAGTGAGTTCTTTAGTATGTTCACAGCATTTAGGATTCTGATTCTATATAGAGCTGGTGAATGATTATGTTGTACTCCCAATTTTTCAGGATCATCTTGAAGGAGAAACACTGGTCATTGGTTGATTAGTTGGGGCGAAAACCACATTTGATATTCGCCGATGATATTTCGGCAAGGGGAATGATTTTGGAAAGCACTTTGTAGGCGGCGTTTACCAGAGCTATGCCACGGAATTTTTTTTATGCAGTGAACATATGTGTGCAGTGTTTGATCTCGGGAAGCGCCTCCTGGTCCCAGATCGCAACGATAAGTTCATATAGATTACATGCAAGAATAGCTTTTCCGCTTTCGTTAGCTTTCTTTTATTTTCGATTGATCGCCGAACCAATCATTCCATGTTCTTAGTGGTCTCTTTATAATAGTTTTTTTGCTGCGGTAGTTATGGCTTACTGGATAGCCACTGCTTCTGGATGTTTGATGGAGTTTCTTAGTTTTCATTGTGCCGGTTTAGATGTTCAGTGATTGCTTAGTAAGTTTAAGAAGTTGCTTAGTTAAGAAGTTATTTTCTTTGCATATCTGCTAAATGTGTTTGTTAATTTGCACTTATATTTGAACAACAAAAGCATATGATCACTGTGGAATGTCTCTTCGAGACCAAGACTGAATTAATTTGGTTTTCTATTCTTCCATCATTCGATTGCCACGTGACTGTCTTGTGGATCTTATGTTGAAAGAGCGTACTCGTACGACTAGGTTATACATTATAACCGGTTTCATGACACGTTGGCCGTTGTTACTCAGCTAATGCGTACGGAGCAAAACGTGATGTTGAACCCGCTCTCTGCAGTTTCGCGCCTCGAAAGAAAAATTAGTTTGGTTGTATGTGTCACTCATGCTTTGGCATGGGCTAAACGAATCTGGCTGCATTCATTTTTGATGTAGGTTGCCGCTGTAGAGAATGGCGATACCAAAACGGTTCTATGATTTGATTTCTGTCTTTCCACTTTGTCAGATCAGATTTGATTTTAGCAATTTGTTTGATTTGTTTACGCTGATTTCAGCGAAATTTACTACTACTTTCTAGTCCTTTTGTACAGGTGTATGATTCTCATTTAATGCTGATTTGAAATACTGAAAATTTTGCTTGGTAAGTACTGAAATTTTTACTTTGTGTTATCAGGAAACTTTATCTATATACTCTGGAGACTTAAGCCTTCTCATTGTTGAAATTCACCAGTTTATAATCTGATGTCTATACATACACATAAATAGATAAAAATAAATTCACCAACTGAATTTATATGATAATTTCTGCCAAAAAAAGTTAATAACAATTTACGGGTTTAAAATGTTTATCTTTTAAAATAATAATGTAATGATAGTAATAATTCTTTGTGCTCGCTTTATTAGTAGATAGCAGCTTAAAATTTGGGTCGTTTAGAAATTTTTATGGATTAAAAATTCGATAAAAATGTAAACTATACATGGGAATTCATGCATATTGATTAGTGCTACTTGAGACTACACGACACTGTACACACATTCCAAACAGTAAAATCACTTTTTCATTTAGAGTTTCATATGTACGTACCAGCGATAGATATGCATAACGATATTTCGACAGCAAATTGTTAATGAATTTTTTTTTCCGAGAGCGCGAAACAAATCGCCAACAAATCTTTAAATAATATTCTGATGTGTCGCACTGCCTACACATTTCTCAATGGTCTATATTTAATATCATAAATATTTTGACGACAATTACACGTTATTTTAAACAAAATATATTTTTGGTGGAAATGTCGACCTTTAAAATTATTTTTAAATATTTAAATTTTTCGCGATTACACACAGAATTTTATAAAAATAAATAAATAAGATTTAAAAATTTCAAGTTCCGATGAGCGATATACCGGTGGGAATTTCATGGCACTGGTTAATTTTGTGTCATATATACACATACACCATGACCAAGACTCTGGGATCTAAATATAAAATCGATGATTTGCCGTCTTATTGGCCACTATTGTTATATTTATAGAAAAATTGCAATAATTTCGTAAATATTTTATAGCGCTTATAATAATTATGATTCACAATATATTTTTCATTATAATAAATTTTCTATATTAAATAATTGGCGTTAACGAACTTGAAATAAAAATACACATAAATATTATGAACAGATGAGTGGTTTATAAACATGCTACATACACACAGAGAAGACGCATCAAAGTGATTCATATTTTTTCGGTTGTGACAAGTGTGGGAGATGCTTTAAAATTGAAATGGTACATTGACAACTTTATACGAATGATTTTAAAAAAATAAGAAAATTAAATCATTTTTAACTATCGTAATCGGTTCTAAAATTGGTAAGAAGGCCAAATTGTGACTAAAGATAGCCTCCTAAAATTAACATAAAACAGGACTCCTAAATATATCATTTGCAAGGTTGCAATTATTATCTCAAATTAAGAAATTTCACCTTAGATCGTACTCGTTTTTTATGTTGGGTCATGTTCGAGTAATTCATAAGGGTTGTGAAGTTTCTTCAGAACCTCGAGTGAAAGTTTTTGAATATTTCAACATTTTTCTAATATTTTAATTAATTTCCAGAATTGAAAACGGCCTATTAAATTATGTATGTGGAGGCTTATTAAACCCCAGCTTAACAAAATACACAATATTATGAGGGAAAATTATAATTTGTAATCCAATTTTCATTGATTTACGTTTATAAAATGGCAATCCTATTTCTGCCATATTTTACAATAGGAGTCGTATACGTGTACCTGTTACTTTTTATTAGTAGAACATCATGGGCTGAATTTACGCATTTAGGGCTTTACTTTTAATAAAATACAACTCATATCAAAAAATGAAGAGGTGAATACGTTATCGCCAACACTTAAGTGTCGTTGACCATGAATGTATACATAGATCTCGAATACACCACATTTGATTTCTGAATAGAAAAATCAATTTATCCGTATCAAAAAAAATGTTCCTTGTTTAAATGGCAGAAAACTAACAAGGTCAACCATTGTTGGTTGAAAATTTAATCTTCTATTTATTTAAGTCTTTTAATTCTTTGCCGTTTTTTTGTAAATGCTCTGGTTTTTAACATCATAACAAAATTTGAAAACCTCCCATTCAAGCAGCCACTTCCACTACCCAGATTTCCACGAAATTTCGATTCCGAAAAGTTAATTCGCCTGGACTGGAGAGAATCCGATTTTGTTGACCAAAATTGAAGTCTTTTTTTATCAAAAACTCGTCATGTCCGGTACGATTTAAAAAAAATGATTTGAGTAAATTATGTTTTAAATTTAATTTACAATCTTTTTGTTTTAATAGTTTTTTTGTAAATATATATACTTTTCAAAATACTTGCAAAAACCAAAAAGTCAAAAATCAATTACGGAGTTTCATCAATCAATTCGTTTGGATTGAGTTGAACAGGGACCGAGTTTTTGCTGAAAAACAGTTTTTTTTTGCCAAAAATCTTCATTTCCGCTTAAATTTTGGAAAAACGATCTGGGTCGATATCGTCTCAAAATTAATTTAAAATATTTTAGTTCACCGTTGTTTTTCTCGAAAATGATATACTTTTCAAAATATTTCCAAAAAAATGAAAAAGATGGAGACTACCACTTCCGGTGGACCGATTTCAGCAAACCAAAAATTTTACTAAATATTAGTAAAAAACGAAAAAGGTCCTAAAGCACTTCCGGTGAACCGATTTCGGAAATTCACTGGGATCCCCCAATTTGTAGAAAAAGCTTAAGTATGAAGTTTCATCCTAATCAATCAATCCGTCTGGTCAGTACAGTACAGGGCCGAATTTTTGTTGAAAAACAGTGTTTTTTTTTGTCAAAAACCCATTTTTAAATTTTAGAAGAATGATCTTGACCCGTACTGTTGCAAATTTAATTTAGAATAATTTAGTTCATAATCATTTTTCTCGTATATATAATATTTTCGGTGGACCAATGTCAGTCAAAAATCATTGGAATCTCCCAACTTATGAGAAAGGCTTAAATATAATGTTTCATTCCGTTTAGTCAACCCGTCTGGGCTGTAGAGAATGAACAGACATTTAGTGGGCACGGCACCATATACGAGAAGAAAGAAAAACGAAAGAAAGTAAAACGGGCCAAAAATCCAATTTAGAATGCAAAACAAAATTTTGTAATACGAGCACATTAATTAAAACCCCATTAAGTCCCAATTAAATGCCACAATAAAAAATGTTGGGCTTCACTCGTTCTTCATTTTGAAAATCGAATTAAATCCAAATTTTCAACCCAAACCAAGGTCCCAAGTCCTGTGAATATTTAAAGGCTCTCGATAGGTCAATTAAATGTAAATTTCATGTTCCATTGATTTTTGATGAAACAATGAGTTTTACATTTTAAGGTTAGCAGAAGCCAAATCGGTAAAAGGGTCAAAAATCTAATTTAAAATGTAAAACCAAATATCATCAATGTACCTATGGTACGAATCGAGGTTTTGATTCTGATTTGCATTAGCGCAGTGCTGCTCGATAATTGTACATTCAAGAATATGTAGTCAAATATTGGACTCACGGTTGAAGGTTGGACAACTACTAGCAAACCGAATGCAGTCATAGTTCATTTCAAGACATTCAGATGGAAGTGAAGTAAAAAAAGTGTCGTGATCTGTAAGAATAGTGAAGAGAGGTCTGAGCTTGTCTTTTTACAGAGAAAAAGGTTACTCAGATTAGAGTCACAAAATATTTTCTCTTGCGACATGTAATAGATGCAAGCCAATTGCGCTTGATAGCTGTCTTTTCATTATTTAAAGCTCGAAGAAGCTACAGGTCCTAGTTAAATGCACCATAAAAAATGTTACTCCACACGTTTTTGACAAAACTACCACATAAATCAAGATTTAACTTCATGTCCTTAATTAAAAATTCTCTTTATGCTAGTTAAATGTCCCATTAACAATTTTTATGGTTCCTCACTTTTGATAAAACGATCGGATTTTTATTATAAAGAGATCCAAATCGAAAAATCGGGCCAAAATTAATGGGACATTATGACCTAATTAAATACCTAATTAAAAAATATTAGGCCGCTTGTACTAGGCAAAACATTGCTAAATAAAGTTATAGCAGAACTCATTTCGATAACCAGGTCAAGACCAAATTTAGAATACAAAAAGTTTAATGTTATGATAACCCAATAATCCAATTTAGTATGCAAAACAAGCACTATGTTTATGTAAATAATTAAAGCCTTATTAAGGCCTTATAAAGCGCGTAAATTACAAATTGTCGGTTTCACTCTTTCATGGCGAACCATATGGGCAGTGAGAACACATCAAAACTACCAAATTCTGTACTCACTCCGTTCGATTTTTACGAAACTTTGGGGTTCTCTATATTCAAGAAACACAAAAAATGTTTTTTGTTTTTTCTGTGTAACGGCATGTAACGAATATCTGATTTCCCTTCAAAATAGAGGATAGAATTTATTTTAAGTGATATCATAAAAACGAGAGAGAGAGAAGTGATGATTTTTTTTATTTTTGTATTTGTTTGAAGAATGATGATCAAACTTACAACAAAAAATTGTTGTCGAAAACAGCTAAAAATCAAATTTTCCGGAACAAAAACAATTCTAAAAAGTTCTAATAATAAATATTTCTGGTAGTACCATAAAATTCCTTTCATTTGCGTCTCCATTTACTAATATCGATTAAGTAGTTTTTGGGAAATAGGTCTTCATAAAAATTTAAATTTTTACGAAACCGTGGAACCTCGAACGTCTTCTGTTCAAAAGTTCAGGTGAGGACAGAATTCGGCCGTTTTCTTGTGGAATAGCTGCCTAAAAGTATATGTGAAATGATCATAATATTGCAACCGATCGTCCCTAACGTACGTCAACATTTTTCCAATGCTTTTATGGTTTTGCTCGCCCATAAATTATAGTTTTGTCTGAGTGAAATTTGAAATTTATCGTGCAAGCACCCAAATTGGCACACATTTTACTTAATTTTGTCAATATTAATATTGCCTCTTCCTGAGTTAAATTAAACAGTTTGGGTTATTTTACCTATATGTCAATATTTACTAGGGATCCGATAGTTTGTCGCTCCTTCCTCAAACGATGTGCGACATAACAAATTTTTGTATTGCATTTGAGTGAAATTTTAAAAACTTTTTTAGAATACGCGAAATTGTGGAATAATATTAACTCATTTAAATAATTTTGCGTTTGGGTTGTAAATCACTGAAGTGACGTTTTAAAAATTTAACAAATAATTTTGATTTTAACGCGACACTAATATATTTTTCACTGAGTGACGGTTAATAAAATAGTAAGAATATGATAATACCCTGAATTGCAAATTTAGATATTTGAGTTTAACATTCTATGGCACACTTGTCTTAAGGCATTCCCTGATAATTACAATTTCGATAAAAATTGCCCATATTACCAGGGAAAACCAGACTCGTGCCACTGGCCTCATTTTTGATAATCTTTACAATAGTTTCTTAATCCTGTGAATAAGTTCACAGAATCTATGTGAATGAACTCACACGAAAGCAGGATTCATCCCTAAGGCAAATATAAGTAATTAAATCCACCGCAAATATCATAATTTGCCAACATTTTATATAATTCAGCCAATATTTCTCAATATTTATCTCTCTCAGCCTTTCTCCTTGAGTTAAATTAATCAATTTATGTGGAAGCACCCACAAATACAAATAAAAGTAAATGAAATGTTTAATTTATACTCAAGTTGTCAACCTTCACGGATTTCAAATTATGAATTGTTGTTCGCATCTTTAAGCGATGTGGACATAACAAATTTATGTATAGCATTTGGGTGAAATTATAAAATCGTTTTAAGGGTGAACAAAATTATGGCATTTCATTTTAACTCATTTGGTAAATTTGGCGTTCGGAGTGTAAATCATTAAAGTCACGAACATTTCATCATTTTGTCAAAACAATATAAGACGGGAGTGCATACTTTAAACTAATATAACAAAAAATATTGAACATTTTCATTTTCATTCTTCTGTCCAGGAAGGAATAAAAACAAAGTTATGAACGATTTCACATCGAATTGTTTAGATTCCCGTAAGTTATCACTATGGGCGACGGTTTAAAACCTGCAACTAAATTATTGTTATAGCAAGACCGCTCTATTCAAATCAATCAGTGAGCACACTTGTTTGAAGTTGGTAGTATTTTCGTCTTTGATATGAAAAGTTCGGAATTCAGTTTCAAAAGCCGTCGACTAGATTGCCCCGCGTAGACATGCTCAATGCGTTACAAAATTTGTCCTGAATTTGAATATTATCGATGATTGTGTGCGCTCATCAAAAAACTCAGAACTTCAATTCCTTCTCATTCTCGCAATGATGACGTGCATAGGTAGTGCATAAACACACCTTAGCACTTAGAATAAATAATTTTGTAAGTCCCAAAGTTTCAACAGTTTCAATACCGCCATAGGGGCAAATAATAGTGTTTTCTCAGTTTTTCTATTTGCAAAGCTTTACCTCCAGCAAAGACCACCTTTGGGCAGGATTTTTAATGTATGTGGTGTTACCAATTTCGCATTAGAGCCAAATAGACAATTATCTACAAAGAATTGACTAGTTTCCATTCTTTGTAGTATACAGATAGCCAAAAGTGAGCAGAGGATTTCATCAACACATCGACAATTCTAAAGCAAAGGGGCGTTTACGAACAGTCTTATAATTTTACTCTAAAGTTGCCGTTTAAATATTATTATTTCCTGCAAATCATTGTGGGAGTGGTTAAAACTTAGTTTTTGGATGGGGAAAATTCATTAACATTTAACTCAAAAGTTTCTATTGAAATTTGGTGGACAAAATTCATCAATACATGAATAATAGTAAGATAATCTCATTTATTTAAATTGGTTATTAAGAATACCACCGAAGAGTGAATTTTTAAATAAGCCCAAACACCCAGCTTCAAAAGTTTCCAGAGTGGACAAAATTAATTATATATTCTTTAAATTATAAGAATATATAATTAATTTTGTTTAACTTAAATGTTTCTGCGGAAAATTTAATATTTTGTATTTATGTAATGCAGCTTTAAGGGGGTGAGCAAAACTAATTATTTGGTGGGCAAAATTCATCAACACAACTCATCATTACCTTTAGGACAGTCCTATCACATAACTCACTTATTTATTGGGTGTACAAATGTATTTCCGACCTGTTTAGTGAAATAAAAGACATTAGTCTGTGTAGAAAATGAAAGAATGTTTTATTTAAAGTATGCTCCTTCGGAAGCTATAACCTTCGCCCATCGTTCAGACAATAAACGGATTCCCCGGAGGAAGAAGTCTGGTTGTTTCGAGGCGATCCAGTCATCGACCCATTTTTGATGTTCTCATATGAAGTGAAGTGCTGCTGTGCCAGGGCTGATTGCATCGATCGGAACAAGTGCTAATAAGAGAGAGCAATATCTAGTGAATACGGCGGGTGGGGTACAATTTCCCAGTTCTGCTTGTCAAAATAATTTTTGACAGGTATATCAAAATGTGGCCTAGCGTTGTCATGTTGCAAAATAATGTTATCGTGCCTTTTGTCCAATTCCGGTCGTTTTGCAGCTAGAGCTTGCTTTAAAGCCATCAGTTGTCGTCTTTCGAACCATGGATATTTGCTTTTGGCGTCATAATGGATCCACTTTTCATCCCCACTGATGATCCGATGCAAAAACCACTTCCTTTGTTGTCGTTGAAGCAACAATTCACATATGGTTTTCCGACGTTCCATGTCCCGTTCTTTCAATTTATGAGGCACCCAATTTCCTAGCTTCTGAACCAATCCCATGGCATGTATACGTTGCGAAACACATTCTTGAGTAATATTCAACTCTTCTGCCATTTGTTTTTCGGCTTGACAAGGGTCCACGTCAAGCAATTCTTTCAATTATGTACCTTCAAATGTTCTTGGTCCACCTTCAAGTTCTTTGTCTCTTACGTCAAAATCATCAACTTTGAATCGTGGAAACCACTCTGCATGTTGTATTCGATGGAGCATGTTCACCGTAAACTTCCACAAGCAAACGATTTGTTTCCGTCGCACTTTTCTTCAACAAAAAATAATGAATTAAAACGCAAATGTTGTTTTTTGCCACAAAATTCGACATTTTCAATTACATATTTTCATGTTGTTGTTTACGCTTTGAACAAATGTCACTAGTAATTATTCAAGCTTGACATCTAACCTCCAAAGAACATGTATTGCCCGATTGAATAATATGCAAGCAGTGATACTAACGACACCTCTATAAAAAGGTCGGAAATACATTTGTACACCAAATAAATTAATAAATAGGAGTACTTCACGAACATTCTTGTAATTTAACTCAAAAGTTACCAGTTTAATTATTGGGTGAGCGAAATTAATGCGTATTGATGCACACAATAGTAAGAAATAATTACCGGTGCTTATGATTATTATTAGAATGTAACATAAAACTTTCCACGGAAATCTAATATTCTGTGCATTGCTTAGGGCGTAAGCAAAACTAATTATTTTGTGGGCACAATACATTAATACGTGGACAATTTTTATATATAATTAACTCATTATTTAAATTGAAAATTAAGAGTGGTTTACAAACATTTTTATGATTTGAGAGGTTGGACAAATCTATAACATACTCGTACAACCTTTTTGTTTTAATTTATAATTGAGTTGAGAGTGCTATGGAAATTTGGAAATGTTATGCACAATTTTGTCCACCCATAAATTAATTCGTCCACTTACTAATGATATGTAAGAAATTTATGAGTAAAATTTTGAAAACCATATTATAAGCGTATATGATATACGAACATATTCCTTTAAATTTGTATGTGTGAATACTTTATTTGCCTCTTTTCAATTAACAGTCATCAAAAATAAGTTCAACAAAAATAAATTGTTAAAATTTTTTCCGGTTTCTTCGCTGGTATAGACAGTATTGCCATGAAATTTTAAGGGAGTCATTCTACGCCATCGTTCAATTTTGTGATTAAGCTAGCATTTTTCGTGTCTTGCGATTGCATTTCCTGCCTATATTATGTATAAAAATAATGGGATTCATATCCATTTGAAGGGAAAATCAATATCAACTCTCGTAACAATATGAGTGTCCATCATTAAACTGTAGAACATACCTTTAATGGTTAATACACCTATATATTTTACCACGTCGGAAATCAAAATTAAAATGTTATATCCGCTGCTACCGTTTCATTTCCCATAATAAGCCATCATACTCATATTCCACGTCGGTATATGCACAAAGAGTGCAATGCAATTTTTCTTCCATATTTTAAAATAAATTTTTTTTGCTTTCCTATATTAAATTTTCTGGTAGTTGGAAAATCAACTGCATTGCAGAATATTTTCATTTGTGCTAATTTTTGTTTTATTTCTGTCTAGCAGAGTTTTATGTGTTTATAAAATAAAAACTGTTTGCCATTGTTGTACGAATATATCGCAGCAGCAGGGTGGTTGAGATATATACGAGACGTAAAGCAGCAACTATAGGTTTCATTTTATTTGGGGTGTGTGAATTTTATACAATGTAATTTTATGATTAAATGCTATATTTTTCATAGTTTTTCTTAAAAATACTTTTCATCGACTTCACATCTGGTGTGAGATGTACTTATTTTCCCGACGCTGTATATGCACGCAAATTATTATTTTTTTATTTTCTTATTACACAATTAAGAGAATGTGAATCATTACGATTGCAACTTCTTGGTTTTAATGATTTTTTGCTACATTTATACGATTATGTCGAGTTGATGTGATGCAATCTGCTCATGTCTTGAATTTTGTCGTAAAAACGGAAAATATGTTATAAAATTTTATTTTGGACCGACTCCATCAGACTGTGTGTCGACCAACAAATTTTTTAGTAGCTTGGTTCTGATGACTCCGACAATCTGGTGTAATTATGTACAATAATAATAATAATTTTTTTTTTTATTTATCTATTTTCAGATCGAGACTGGTGGAAAAATGATGTAAACTCGTTTTTCTAAATGTTTATAATAATTAATGGAATGTGTTTTAAAAACACAAAATTCCATCACTGATCCGACAAGGACGCGGCCGACGACTCGATTTAACGCGAGCAAAACTGAAAGGTATGTGCACACCAAAAATTATAAATCTTTTTTTAGGCACAATTAAATGTTGTACTTATTTTAGTTGCGTAAGCACAAAAATATTCAATTAATAAACTATTTGGTTTAATTAATTCGTTAATTTACTTAAGCGCACATAATTGGCATCATGTTAGGCAATAAAATTAATTTAACTTAAAAAATGGTGACACGAATTATTGTATTTTAACGCTAATTATGTGCATTAAGTTTAATGGAATATTTTTTATATGGTTGACACGTTTAAAACATAAATGCTCTTATATGAGCATCTCGTAGAATGCGGTTGTCGTAATTCATATAGGGATGTGTCAAAAATAACTTCTAAAAATTCTCATGTGCTATTAAATGTTTGATTTCAAATTTAAACATTTTCGGATTTTATTTAAGGCATGTATGGCAGTAATGTATGGCCCAAAAACAGCCTTTATTTTATCTTTCCACCGAACGAAACGGCCTTTGTAATCTTATCAAAAGCTGTTGATGAAACTGGATATTAAAAACTTTTTTTTTTTTCTTTTTCCCTGTACTGTTCTGGGGCCGAGGCTCTCCCAACTCTTTCGCGGTTCGCTTATTTACGTCCTTAGCTTTACGCCTGTATTGGCCAATTCGAGGACGTACGGATATAGGTCCGATTTTTATTACCATCTGCACATTGCATAGCTCCATGCCAGCCTATACTGGCATGGAAGATGGGTCGGTCCATGAGCCCCGCACTCCGACAGGGGGTCATAGATGTGTTCCTTCTCATCACAAATCGTAATTTGTTGATGAAAATTCCCTTTGCATCCTGCCCCTATCTGGATTCGAACCCGGTACCTCCCGATCCAAACGCCAAAGCTTTAACCACTAAGCCATTTGGTCGGTGATATTAAAATCTCGGATATCAAAATATTAATACATAGATCGATTCCCTATAGCTGATGAAACCAAACTTTAGTATATGAGCCATAGTTGTACCTATAAAATGAGGGTAGGATTCCAATAAAAGTTCCAGGCGTGGTTCTGGATAATTTGGAATTTGATTAAGCCGTTTTTCAACGATACAGATGAAACAGTTTGTGTGATTAAAATAGCCAGTATGAGTGGACCAAAGCCCGGTGTTGACACTACAAAAACATCGTAAATACTTATGTATACATTTATAATATTGCCTACACAGCAGACAATCTTTATATAAAAAAAATTAATCGTGTTATTAGAATTAGAGTAAAGTAATTACCAACAAAAGTTCTCGTTCTCTTAAATAAACTCCAACATGTTAAATTAACAAACCATAGACATAACTTTGACGAATATAACCGCAAGTTGCCCAATTTTAATTTTACTAATTGAGTCCAACCGCTAGAGGGAGATCGAAAGCACTAGAAATGATGGAAAACGATGATAGAAAATCTAAAGTTTGTAAACTAAAATTAGCTCTCATTCTTAAGGGAAGGTTAATGGACCAAATTGCAGGCCTCCACAAAAATATGTATGCCTGGAAGCTTCAGACGGCTACGATGAAACGGTCCAAGCATTATTAGATCGTTTGAAGGGCGGTATAGAGAGAGAACTCCTTACTATCTACTTCTACATATACATACTAGTGCACAACAACACAGCATTAAGAAATAACATAACATAAATTACCTTAAAACTTACACTGGTGGCCAGTGGCACTATTCTGGTAATTCCCCGGGAATAGGGAATTGGGGAAAGAATTTATATGTAATTTTTATTTAAACAATATTTTTCTGGCATACTAAGGTAAAAAGTTACTGTTAATTTGTTGAAAACAAAATTAAATGGGTAATAATTTCCCCTGCCAATTTAGATATGGAAAATTTATAAATATTTACATCAAACTTTTCTCCTTAGTAGGCGGGGAAAAAATATTTGAACAGAAATTACATATAAATTCTTTCCCCAGTTCCTTATTCTCGAGGAATTACCAGAATAGTGCCACAGGCAACCTAATTAATAAAACAAAAAATTCAAAATCCTGCTTTTCAAAATCCCGATTATCAAAAGCCTGCAGCAAAAGCCGGCTATTGATAATCTTTTACTAGTCAGTACAATGCAACAAATGCATAAAATATTATTGGTTCTGAATCTAGCTAGATTAGAATTCTATATTGTAAGAAAATTTGAATTGCCAAGCCAGATTGAACCAGATTTCCAAGCCAAATTAAAGGCCATATCGTGCTGAGATTTGCACTCTACCAGAGGATCTTAGTTGTGTTTATATTAAGCGGGATTCGAATCTAGCACCTCCCGGACAAGTATCGAAGCGTTAACCATTGCACCACTTGTTTAAGGTCAAAACCGTTAAGATCCCCCTATAACTGATCTCGAAGTTCTCACACCAGGTAATTTCTTAAAAGGTTCAACAATAACTAGAGTCCCTAGATGAATCTCAGAGATACAAATATTGACAGACACTAAAGATTGCAACTGATGTAAAAACAAAACTTCTGAAAGAAAGGTCTGATGAATATCTTCGGGAACACTACAACAACGTCCGAAGTAGTTATATGTAAACCCATCCGAGTACAAAGGTGTTCATACGGGTCGTTTTAATGCCCAGAGCATTCAGTACAAAAGAGCAATAAGATCAGTTTCTGCCGTACCGAATAAAGAACTCTAGCTATATCACAGACAAGAACCAAACGATGATAACAATAGACCAACTATGAATAACATTGAAGATACCCATCCAAAGAAACAACAGAGATCAGTAACGGGAAGAAACACTAACTCGAAATGGCCACAATAAATCTTACCATACACTGCGGTTCACTTGATTAGACGTACTTGCAATTTTATTTCTAAATGTAAATTTTACTGTAATTTCTCGTTCAACCAGTAAAACAGTAATGAATAAAACATAGCAATCTAACTGCACTTTTGGTGTTTTTTTGGAATACAGTTTACATTAAGCGCATTTTATCGGTTCATGTGAATAGACGCATTGTAAAATTTAAGTATTTATGAGTAAATTTCGGTGTAAGTTGCTAAAAAAAAATTTCAAAATTGCCGATCAAGAATATTAAAATGGTTAGAAAAAATATTTTAAATACGGCAGAAAGGGCAAAAAATTGATGCCTACCACTAAGAGGGATTTCTCTACCGCGCAATAGCTTGAAAAATCAAACGTAGTTAGCATACTTGGCAAAATTATTTAAAAGTTTGGAATTCACCAAACAGCACATGACTTGGGATATGCACCCGCACACAATAAATAATAATTGGAAAAATGTTGTTTTTCGAAAGAATGGACTGATGGACCAGCCAGACTTATGGAGATAGCTATAATTATTATTTTGATGACATTCGCAAAGAAGAACAATTTTTGATCCGCCATCACGCCAGAAAAGGAGGAGTAATGGTATGGGGTGCAATTTAATATTGGGGCGCTGTTAAACTGAACCAAAAAGTCACATTAAATTTGAACTTATCTTAAAAAAAATTGTACTTGCCGTACAATTTGCTTTCTCAGAATAATTATCGATTATGGATTTATTGAGTAGAGGTTTCTCTCTCTTCTCAATAAAAATATTTTCTTGGATCCGCAAGAAATTACAAATTAAATTAAGTAAACCGCAGTGTATCAAGGCTGCCATCACCACGGCATCTATTTTGGTAAGATTGACAAAGGAAGTGTAACCAACAGGGAGACCATCTAAGAGCATTGCACTCACCAGCTAGACAAGTTATGCTCAAACGGAACGCTAATAGCAACATACGAAGGCATACATTGCCAAATCAAAGCATCCTACCGCGAAATAAAGGAGCAAAATTAGATATTGAATGCGTCAAAGGGAAACAATGTCGGCCGAAGAAGATAGAATTTGATAGCAAATTTATAGAATTCGAAAATATAGTAACGAAATGTTTGGGCCGCTTATAACCCTCTTCAGAAATTTACTCCTCGATAATTTGTTCCCACTGATTTAGGACAACTTTACATTGTATCTCGCCCAAAATATATTTTTTGTAACCAAAATTATATGTTATGCTGCACACAGGATGTTAAAAAAACAATAAACATAATAAAGTTTTTTGACAGACATAAAATAGTCTATATAGTTGCTAGAATATGACACGTCGAACAACTATTTCCGTTAACATACAAAAAGACTATTAAAAACTTTTCCAACGATTTTCAATGTTCTTCATTTTGATTGAAAATTTATTTATAAACAATTTTCGTTCGATTTTATTACACACAACAAATTTTTTCAATGTTTTCGCATACTGCTTTGCCGTCGGCGACAATAACGAACGACGACGTCAACGCATCTAAATAATTTTATTTAATTTTCCTACGTTACATTGCAAACTGTGTTAGACAATATTATGTCCAAAATTATCCAAAAATTCGCAAACCAATTTTCGGTGTGAACATACCGTTAATCATTTAAATATACATGTACCGAAATATTCTTATTCTATCTGGTTGTCTTTGAATTTTCTTTTTAGTTCAAGATCGTGCACGCGTTTATTCTATGTGTGCTACACTTTCTGTCGCCGCACATACGTCGTGGTTGTGTAGTATGTGTTGTATACTTCTATCTTAGGCTCGCTCATTTAAAATGACAATAAATCATTATGATGATGAATCATTCGTTTTCTGTTTTGTTTGGCGCTATACTCGTATAATTTATGCGCGAGCTGTTGGTCTCTGTTTATACACATAAATATACTTACATTAAATGTATTGTACTTTATGTATAGATAATTGAATCTTATTTTTTACGAAAACAAAATATTTAGACTAGGTCTACGGTGTATATGGTTTGAAGGCACCTATTCAATGATAATTTAAAGAAATACGTGTATGCGATATCGTCTTAATAAACTGATATGCATATTTACATTATAAAGGAAATGTTGATTTTAAGTTTACTTGCACTTTGGGCAAAATTCGTTAGACTTAATGGATATTTAGATAAAATTCTTCCTTATAAAAACCACCACAAGTTTTCGAGGCAATATTAAATCTGTTGTCCAAATTATTATTTACCGACCCCCAATTATTGAGATTGCGCGTTAATTTTCTTTAGAAAATAAGTTAATTTTTAAAAAGAATCGCGCTACTCTAAGATTTTTCCTGGAAAAGATTAAATCATTGCAATAGGGTTTGTATGATTATAGGCTAACGGTTATTGCATCACTCAATTGCACTGAGAAAGTCGCTCGGCTCTCTTAATTTGCAGCTCTGAGGTGATTCGATCATCGGAAGAGGGGGATCATAGGAACTTTTATAGAAAACTTTTAAAAACCACATTTCCAAAATACTTAAAAAGGTTTCTATGAAAATATTACTAACCCATAAATTTTAATAAATATCATGCAATGGTTATTTTCAGCTAAATCATCCAAGGAATCGTCTAAGTTGCATTAATACTTTGAACGATGAAATAATGTTTCAAGGCCAAATATGATTTAAGTGACAATTGTCTTGACGGAATTTACTGACAGACATTAAATTCAAACGACAGCGAAAATTCTCCTTAAACCTTTACTAAAGTGAAACGCGTGTTGTGTTTTAGTAAATCGGTCAACTAATGCGATATTGAAACACTAGAACAAATAATTAACAGCAACAATGCTTAATTAAAGTCAATTGAAAGTTTTTCAAAAATGCATAACAAAGTTAACATTGTTAAATGAGTTGAGGAAGGTACTACTTTAGGCACTTGGCCATTGATTAGACTAATATTTTTAGATCAGGCTTCCTCCATTCAAGATTAACACACAGTTTGAAGCATTTTTCTTGACTTTAACGGGGTTAAATAAGGAACAGACACCGCACATTATGCGTTGAATTTCAAAAGTACAAAATTTCCGTAGTTTATATTCCCATTCGAAACATGGTATTAGAAATCGCCCCGCAACAGTTTTCATCAATGACAATTTGAGCTGAGGAAAAAATTAAAAATTAAGAAACCGGGATCACACTCGAGATCCCCCTAAACGAATTTTCCTGAAATCAGAACCCTTCGCATTTGATTCCACTTACTCGAAAATCCAATTTGAAAAATGTTCAATAAAGTCGCTTGATCAGAGAAAAATTGACCATTAAATGTACGACGTGAGCTGGTTTTTGTTTTATTTAACTCTGATAATTTTAAGAGTTGCTCAAACTGTGTGTTCATCTTAAACGGTCCAAACATGATCTTAGAATATTTGTCGCACCAATTATAGTGATTTTTTGTCTTTTTTAACACTGTTGATGTGATGTGTTGAATTCCTTCAACTTGTGTGCTTCTCTTAAACGGGTGGCCTCATTATGATCTTAAAATATTGGTCCCATTAACGGCCAAGAACCTGTAGTGAATTCTGGAACAAAAATATTAAAATCCCGCCGCCAACGTACCACTTGCCGTGGTATTTCTCCTATTTAAACATGTTTATGTCAATATAATTTCTTAAACTATGTTTTTCTGGAACGGCCCTGGTATTTTTTAAAATATTGGTCCCATCAATCGTCAAGAGCCAATAGTGGATTATAGAATATAAATATTGGGATTTATGCCATTCTACGTATGACATAGTGGGTTTTAACATACTTTTTTCTTGTAAAATCCAGCATTGTTTATTGCATACTTGCTTATTGCTGTTGTTATTATGTTTTCTATTATGGTTTTTTTGATTTTTGTCTTGGATTAAATGGAATTTTAGATATCTACATTGATCTTTTATCATTTTTCGTTTAAACTTTTGTTAATATTGTTATGAATTTACTCTATCAAATCCGATTCGTATCACCGGATTATAAATATCACTATAAATGGAACGACGAAATATAATTTTCCTGGAAATACTGAAAATAATCTTAGTATAATTTCCAAATACTTACTTAACACTTAAAACATATCAGCAAAAACTTTCCTTGATATTTATAATTCACTTTACCTAACTTAAAATGACTCACACAATTTATTTCACAACGGTTCTGATTTAGACTAATCTGCAATAAAACTATTTCTAATGCTTAAATGTAGATGTCGCTATTTAATAAATTATTAATTTCTCAACTCTTGATTGACCAATTCGCGTTTAACCGACGTCGAATCCAGCCGACCAATCCACGCTGAATTGCTGCTCCAATAGGCGAAATCATAACATTACTCTCTCCCCTAAGTCTGTTCGTTCCGAATAAAATCTAAGCTATCACCTCTGTATAGTGCCAGACGTTCCCGAATACAGTACCTTGGGTTTTCCTCGCTGTATTTACTCCGTAAACTACTTCGTTTATTTTGATGATGACAGTATATGGCTTCAAGATGTTTCATTTTATCGACGTAATATTGACCATACAATGCTAATGTTGGAGCACCACCAAACTTAATATCTGCGTTTAATCGTAGGTTACTCCCGAAAATTGTTCTGGCTGATGTAACTCCGAAAGTTTTCGACTAAAGTTTCGTATGCAGCTTTCGTAGAGGAAATGTTAGCCGATTTGCTAAAAAAGCATAGAACCAGGTAATCCTGAAATTTCGAGTGCAGGTTTTGAAGGAGGTCACTGTGGAGGTGGAAGTGCTTTTGTAACTAATAGATGGGAGTTACATGATCGATTCCGACGCAAAAGTAACCCGAGTGTGAACAAGTTGGTGTTGTTCAGTGTATCGTGCAGTTTTTAGCACCACACACCACTAAATATTTTTTTTTTCAATATAACGTTTTATATTAAATATTACTATTTATAATTAATTTAATTATTTATAATTAATAATATAATTTATTTATTTAGATTTAATAATTTAAATCATTTAATTAATGTTATGACAGATCGTAAGAGAGTACTCTCTCTTACGACATTTTTGACATTTTTAGAAGGAGAAACGTCGCTTATTTATTATTGATTTCATCAATGCCAGTATATGTGTACGGCCAATTTATGTGAGTTGCTCGCTCGTGCGCGGTTGTTTCTGAACGTCGATTATTAAATCGTATCGTAAATTAATTAAATGTCGCACGGTTGATTATTAATATGTATTGAATGTGTCGATGATTGTGTTGATGATTGTAGTATCAATTATTTTCCGAATAATTGAGTTGCTACAATTATATTAAATTAAGTTTTAATTTAATTTTTTACTTATTATTCGCCATGTGTAATGGCGCGACTTAATTGTATGATTGGTTGAGATGAGCTGAATGAATTTTTGTTCAAATAAACTTGTTCGTTTTGCTTTGCTTCTATTCGTCGCGTCGCTTTTTTGTTTTCGTTTTGGAATACTCGTCGTATAGTTCCCGTTGTCTTCTTGTTTGATCATTTTTGTAAGCATGTTGTTTATAAAGAATTGTATTAAACAACATGGGTGGCGATATGAAGAGCCATTTTTTATGTTGTTTACCAGTTACACTTAGTGAAACAACCGGGTGGTGATTTAGAGTTGTGCCACTAATTGCATTTGAAATTGCGGGGTGTTACATTTGCGATATGTATGGTTAGAAAATTGCATCCAAAACAAATGATAACGATTCATCCAAGTTAATTAGGCAGCACTCAAATGTTTGCCTTAACAATAACAATTGGATTAAAAAACATTTCACAACGCCGCCTGTGTTCAAACCAGGTATAACAAAAATTCGTGTTGAAATGTAGGTAACCAGCCTATTAGGAATCCAATCAATTTCACACGTCCATATCACTTATGCAAACCTACAACTTAACAAACTAATCAGTTGAAGTGTCCGCAATACATAACAGATTCATCACACTCTAACATATCGTTCCATAAAAATAAAATTAAATTATGAATTCTATTTATCTTGGAAATATGTTCATTCTATCATTGTTTCCGATGCGATCAGCCATTCGAATTATTTCCCTCGTGCATCTTTATCGGTGCTGTTAATGTCACTTAACATAAATTGCGATTATCACTCCTATTATTTAGGTAGTGTTACCATCCTCATCCGATTCATTATGCAGCGCATCAAGTTCATAGTATACAAAACCAGAATTGGAAATTTTTTAATTTTGCAAACTGACTCTTCGATCAAAAAATCAAAGTAATTTTTCACTCTTATTATTCACAAAAATATTAACTTTTTTTAGATAACAAATGAGAATGAAAGATTTCTTATAGATAGATAAATGCGTACGTTCTTAAATTTTTTGGTCAGGACTATTAAGCCTTTCAAAATTGTGCATCCTGGTGTGAAATCAATCTCGATTCTAAACTGTTTAATACTATTAACTTGTAAATTTTGTTAGTCTGGGTACCCACAACTTCCATGAATTCATATTTTACGCTTTTATTATTTGTATGTTAAATTACCGGCGGGCTGAATTATGAAAGTGTTAAAATTGTTGGAAATTTCCCAACACTCCCTAATTACATACTGAAAAAACTAATTTTCCCAAAAGCTTCAACATGAGAATTAATTCCATTTCGACATTTCGATCAACCCTTAAACAAATTTTATTTTCTTCAATAATCTTCATATTTCAACAAATTTTTCCAAACCTCAAAACCACCCAATTAAACCATTTATATATTTTCCAAACGAATAGACTAACAATATACATTGTTATGTATTTACAGAGTTTTATAAATAATCATTTTAATCATATCAAAAATATATAAAATATAAAAACCCAACACGCTGAGCTTAAAAATTTTCCAAAACTTAATTAAACATGATATTTTGTTTTTTTCCATTTAACGCACAGCACAGAACAGAAAATGCTGTTTCCTTTTAACCTTTTCCACAATATACAAATGTATATGTTATGTATGTATACAAAAGACGCACACAAACAAATTATAGTTTTTATGTTTTGTTTGTGTGTCACACAAATCGTACAGAATATTTTGTACAGCCGAACCGAATAAAATCAATAAAATCTTATTGGAAAATTTATTCATCTGAACATTTGGTATAAAAAGTATATGAAAAACTTAAGCTATTTTTAAACAACACGCTTTAATAGTTTTCCTCTTCATTATATTTTTATTTATTTTCTTTTTATCTAACAACAGGTATGTCCTTGCGCTACCGATATGTTTTTTTCATTTATTGATTTCAAAAATGAAAATAAAGCGGTAATAAAAACAAAACCAAAATAATTTTCCACATTTTCTTTATACAAAGTATACAAACAAGAAGATATATTATGTTATCCACTTTGCATAAAATTTCAATTAAGTTTTATATATTTTTTCTATCTGTCGAAACTAAAAACTATCTATCTTTATATAAAAACCTATTAAGAAAGTAAACGTTGGTGTAAAATTTAATTAAAATATTCGTTAATTGAATTGACACATCAAGTAGAACAGTCCAAAAACTTTTTATGTGGGGCAAATTTTTATGTTTTTTTTAAATAGAAAATTGATTTTCCAATCAACGAAATAAAATTATTCTTGGCATATTTAGGCTTGTCTACCATAATAACCGTATTATAGTTGTGCCTAGGTTGGCTTGGTGTCGCTTATGAGGTTTAAAAATATTCAACAAAATTACAAGTTTTTAGAATTTGTTTTCGGAACTCGAAATCGTCGAATCTCAAAACGAAATTTTGCCTTGATGATTAAACTAGACTCTTTCTTAAGCGACTTTGGATAAAATCGGTATTTAAGGCAAGATTGGTAATGTCTTTGGATGCAATTCTAGAATATGACCTAGCTGAACGTAACATGATGTTTATAACAAAAATGGTTCATATTTAGATGATGTGAAGGACATTCGGCCCTTTAATTACTCAATTAAACTTGGTTTTTGTTTGTGATTGGGATATATACTCGTAAACTATAATTGTGAGATGAGCCATATTTTAGAATTTCGACAAACTTTTGAATTCAAACACAAACTTGAATTTTTTTTAGAATTAGGCCATGATAAGTAAATCTGGACTATCTTTCAACCAATTATGGCCAAATGTGGTGTGTACTACAGGCTTGGGTATATAACATAAATTTGGATGAAATTTTGGCAGATAAATTTGATTGAAGCATATTCAAAAAAAAAAAAAAATAGTCCAAAGTAATAAATTGCAAAGTTCTATTGAGTATAACTTTGCAATTTATTAACAAATTTTGATGAAACGCGGTTTTTAGATGCGATACTTTCACTTTAGTTGAAGTGCTTGGATTTAGCCATGAGAACTTGGTCATTTTTTGTCAAATTTGAATTGTTCGGGAGTTCGAGATTTTTATATAAATTTCCAATGAAATGCTGAATGTTGAATTTGCTGAGTCAAACTCGATTTGCTTTTATTTCTTAAACGACTTTAGTCAAAAAATCTGTGTGTAGGATTAGAATTGGTATTATGATAAGAATTTTGAATGGAGTTCAAGAATATGTATGCTAATGGAACTTGTCTATTTTCTAGCCAATTTTGGATTGAAATATGTTATTGGAATTTTAAAGTGCACAACGTTCTAAAGAAATTAAAGTGAAATTCTGGTTTTAGAGTGAATATTTTAAAAGCCTTGTTGACTTTTTCATGTGAAATGCACTAAATGAAAGTGCACTCACTTAACCCAAATACGCAAAACGAAATTCATTAATCATTCTATAAGATGTTTAGCAAGCGAGCAATTTGTTATGCCTTAATCAACGAACGAGTAAGAGCTTAAGTTATACGCTGTTTGAACGATTACGGTTAGTGTACGACCATCAATATTTTATAAGCTACGCATCAAAACTAAATAACTTAACATTTTCCTAAATGGTTAAAACAGCGTACAACTTAAGCTCTTACGCGTTCGCTGGTTGACGCTTTAGTCAAAATCAATTTTTCCATATAAATTTTGATTTGAAATATTTTTTTCTATCTATCAAACACCATAAATTTGTATATGTTCATGTGTTTGTATTTATGTATGTGCGAACAAGGGTTTCGAAAAGGCTTAGGCAATTTTTATGGAACGAGAACTGTAACAAAATTTTTCGATTTTCAATATTTTCGATCGACTGATTATTATACGTAATATGCCGATTCTTTTTGGAAATGAAACAATCCAAAATAGGCAAATGATCATTTTCTAGAACTAACCTACTTGTTCCAATCAAATTGTATCAATTCGAGTTTTGACCTAATCGTTTAAGAAATGGTTTCGCTCCGTTCAAATTGCCTATTTTGTAGAGCAAATCTCATTTTCGTCCCACATGACTTTTATTCATTCAAATTAGCAAGTTTATAGAACTGCATCCAGACCTCGTTTGTAATTCCATTTTTATTATATGTACAAACCGAGATTCATGCATTTGATAAAGAACCACATCCAATATATATGCATCCGTTTTCATCATATAAATTGAGACCATTCCAATTGGTTGGAAATGGCTTAGTTCCATTTTAATAATTACATGCAAATATGTCCAGAAATTGCTTAGTTTCAGCATTCGACCTGAGTTAGTCAAATTGAACGACGAAGGTATTCGCTTCACTCAAATTTGCGTTTTGTAAAACGTCCAAACTAAAAATTAGAAATAAACATTGTTGCTTTTAAGTTAGGAAACAATTTAAAAAAAAGCTTCTAAACGGCAACCCATCGCGTTCTCTGGGACACAAACACCCCTCATCCCCTCTAAATAAATTTCCTGAAATCACTGGTCGAATTATACAATTTGTTGATATTTGACTTTTCTCTCCACAAAAATAACCGGCCTATAACGAGTAGATAGGGTCAAATGCCATTTGATAATTCACCAATTGAACTTTGTTTAGTGCACTTCCTTTTAGTTCATTTTATTTTGGTGTACCACTTTGTTTTAGTCTGAAATTCTGAAAACTGGTTTTGTTGATGAAACTGTGGGAATTTTAACTATTTAAATCGCTTTAAAACAATAACAAAATTGAATAGAAGATAGAAGTTGAAGAAGAATAGAAATTAAATAGAATTGTTTAATCGTACTAATGCTATGCGCCTCACCGATTCGTTTCCTGCTAACTAAATTGATGGTAAGTTGATCTAGATGTTCATAGATGGCACCAAACTAACTACAGTTTGATGTTTCGCCAAAAATTTGCTTAATAAATTAAAATTTATCAATCTCCAAAGTATTTTTAATCAGCGATTGATAAATCTGAACTAAGCTTGGGATTTACAACTAAATATTAGTTCATTTTGGTTTATGAACCTTAGAAACATCTATCAATAAATGGTACGGACTAACCATCAATTACTAAAGACTAAATAGTCGGAAATTTCTATAAAAAACGGCATCACGCACACTGCGTAAAACTCGTTAACTCAACCATAATTTTTACTCAAAAATTGTGTATTCAACGAATTTAGAAATACTAAATATGTCAAAATTTGGTAGGTGCTACAAACGCAGAATAAAAACTGAACGAATGAAATTTTTTCAAAGAATAATTTTAAAATTAATTTTCAAAATACAAGGATTTTTTAACCACAAATTAAGGCTTTAGAAAATCAGAAATTTGTGGGTCAGTGTTTGAAACCATTTTATCAAAAAATTATTTTAAAACAATGGTTGTGTTTGTTTTACAAGCCACGGTAAATATTTGTAGAATATTAAATCATTTTAGATCAAATTTAAACCGGTCAAAAATACATTTTTAAAATTTCGATTTACGTAAAATATTATCAGACAATCGTTAGTGAAAAACCTTATAAGAAATCAATTTGTCCATGAAAGTGGTACAATTTTCTAGGCCCTTACCCTTATCTTCGCAGTTAAATTAACTTATTGGGGAGTTCCAAGTTTAGCCATAATTGTCTTACTATACTAAACATCCGTTTCTTTCTGAAAGTCCTCTACATCTGAAATTTATTCGTATAACAAGTCTCGTTGAAAGATCTCGCTCTTTGCACTTTGAGCCCATACTCTTGAGGACTACTGTGTTCGATGTGCAGAATATACCTGCTACATTTATGTAGCACCGGCTAATTCTCGAAAATTTCAATTCGTTAATGCCAGAAATTAAGTATGGTTCATGATAGTTCTCACTTCGTTGTCTAACTCCGTAGTCGACTCGAGACTTGTCAGGAGTGTTAGCATTCTTCAATGTCGTAGAATAGTGTCGATTCAAAGCTGCCTTATATCGATAACTGATCGATTCTGAATCTGATGTTACGTTACGGTGTTACATTGAAAGTTTAGATTACTGTGGTCGCAATAACAGTTTATCTGCAATAATTAAAGTAAGGGAAAATGGACAACGTATTGGGGGAATTCTAACGGAGTATGGTCGATATAAAAAGTATTTTGACTTTATGCACTTGGACTGAAGTTCTAAGTAACGACGCTCTCTCAGTCTTGCTTCCCTTCTCTCCAGCTATCTCTCTCCCTCTCTAGCTATCTCTCTCGATTTCTCCGTTCTCTCTCCCTTTTCTCTCTCTTTTGTCTTTCTCTCTCTAGGGCTCAATGGACCAATGACACTTTAATCCGAAGTTAAAACTGATTGTTACCTGAATAATTAGACGCCCAAATCCCTAAATGGGATGTAGCACCAGCAAATAAATATAATAAATGATATTTTCAGCGACAAAAATATCAAGACTTTAAAAATCTTCAGATCTTAAGAGGCTAAGAACGTTGCATGTCTCAAAGCGTCCGTGTATTTCCGAGGTCGAATTTGTGATGAATCCGTATAGTAATCCGAGGCCTTTGTCTAGGGTTCATAACTTCGTCGTTTTATGAGAGGAAGTTGTTAGCCTGCCGGTCAACCCGCTTATTACATGTGTGGGTCACGTACTGATAAAGAATATGAAGGGCGCCAACGACTCGCCGTAACATGTAGGGTCCACCACTGTAGACAAAATTTCCTCAGCTCTTCCCCACTACACCTCCTGATTAATTTAGAGTTCCCCGAGAGCACCACGAAGGGTATGAATCTAGGACTTCGCTCTTTCGTAAAACAACATACAACTCATTATGTGTGCAATTATTGTGCCTCTATCACGATAAGATACTTTGTATTTAATTCTTGCTACATTCCAGATGATCACTCGCCTTCCATTCCTTGGTTTAATCTCGTACATTAAACCAACTGATGAAACAAACCACAATTGCGCCCGTTGATTGGATCCTTGAAAATTCTTCTTAATGCTCCACACATAGCAGTATGACTGCTACATAAAATGCCTTTCCTGGCCCCCGCTGATATCGTCCTCTATCCTTACTTTATTTATTTATTTATTTATTTTATTTATTGATAGATTGACATAATAATTAAAGGACTCCGTTTGTTCTGCGCTTACCACTTGCATAATGCTAGTAAATTTAATTTATAATTAAATTTTTGAAAAATTTTATGTAGTGAAGAAATGTGCGGAAACAAACAAACAGTGTGGTAGCTGGACCTATCAAACCTTTATTTTTCGATAATTCAAATGTGTCATACACAAGATCTGTTCAGGCCTTCGTGAAGAATCGAATCGGTATATTTGTACGATCTGGGTTACGTAATGATTTTTGGGCATTTAAAGTTATCATATTCATCTTAAGAATTACTTGTCAGTGGCCGTCAAAATTGAATCATTCAAAAACCAGTGTTTTACATTTCTAGGATTATTTGTCAATGAATGAACCATCCAAGTTAACTAACTTTTTCTTGTGTAGCACACATCTGAATTATCGAAAAACCAGCGACCCGTCAGCTAAAATATACCGGTTTGTTCGGTACAAGTTCAGCTTTTATTTTGTATGATACGCGTAGTACGTAGGTGAAGTGAAATGAAAATTTACATATTCAAATGACACAGGCGAAAACGGAAATGAAAATTTCACCGCTGTATTTCCGCAAAATGAAATACGCAGTTTTTTTTGTGTTTATTAACATCACCGATCGTAATCGATGACGAAAATTCGCTTTGCATCCATAGCCTCTGGTGGGATTCGAACCAAGTACCTCCTGCTCCAAGTACCGAAGCTTTAACCACTACACCATTAGTTAGCTAGTGAAATAGGTATTTTTCGTATTAGAATATAGATGTCTCTTTTTAACTCTACACATTTTCCAACATTTCATTTGCATTTACGATAAATGTATGCTAAATCTGACATCTTATCAATTATTTTTATTTTTGTTATTGTGTTTCGAATATTCTATTCAATAGTTTTGAATTTTTTTGTAAATCGAATATTTGAACGAAGACTAGGAAATAGTAAATTTTACAAAAATCGACAAACTAATTTTTCACGGAATAATATATCTGGTTAGTATTCACGTTATTGCTTGAAACTCATTTGGCGCCTTAAAGCCATGGCAATTTTGATAATATTTACTGGATTAGATTTAACAATGTTTTTGCACCAATGACAAGATTTTTATCCGATTTACTTACGTAATGTCAAAAGAATGTAACCTCTTTCGCGAGTCACGGAATAAATTAATAAACCAGGTGTCTATTTATTTAATTCGATTTATTTATATCTTTCTGACATTGCTGATAACGCAGGAAATCAAAACAAAATCGTTATCGAAGTTCTGCAATTAAAAAATTTAATTAAGTATTGCCCTTCAAAATTCAAATTTATGCTGTTCATTAATATTTTTAATTATTCCGATAAAATGTTACCGTAAAATATTGTTAACAAAATTGAAATTTTCTGTATTGTAGTTTATTTAGTTAAGCTAATTTGCGTGAATAATCCAAGGATAAGTGATCGATTTTAGTCAGTCAGCGAAAAAATTGAACCCTCCAAGCAAGGCAAGCAATATTCTTTTTGTGTTATCGGAGCACTAAATAAGCTACTGGATAGACCATTATGATGCGCTAAATGTAAATGGGAAGACATTGAATCAATTGTTGATTCAAAACTCTTCTAATAGGTAATTATTAAAACCTTTATAAATAAAATATCTAATGACTAAAAAAATGTCCTACTAAAAAGGATATGGTATAACAAACCCACAGTTTCCCTCGGTTGCTACTTCGGTTGCATCTTTCAAAATTTTTTAATCATAATATTGCCAATCACAAATATTTGTTTAGATTCTCCTTCTAAAGACCACAATTCTTTGCATGGCGCAAACCGAACACCAAGCCTTAATTAACTAATCAGAAGATTTAGTTCGGTTTTAGTTAAAATGTCCAGTGAAACTAATTTTCTTGGCAATAAATTTTCTACCAAATCTTCAATATTTACATCCTTTGACATTTCCAATATTTCAATCAATGTGGATACCCTTTTAATCAGCTGATCGGTATTAAGTATTCTTTTCATTAAAATTTCGTTTCGTTCACAATATAAAACAAAACAAAATGTAAGAATAAAGAAACATTTCTCGTCTTATTTCGGTAACGTTAACCTTTAGCCTTTAGCCTGCAGACCCACAAACGAACGAGAAAAACTAAAGTACTTTAATATTCGTTTCATTTTCGTATAATAATACAAACATACAACACAATACATTGAAATATTTAAATTTTTGTTTTCTTATAACCCATTCGGGACTGTCGTACGAAGAGTAAAATATTTATGTGTTTATGTAATATTTGTACATTATGTATCATAATAAAAACCACATTTTCCACCCCCAAATTAAATGTTTTTATTTTTGCAGAAATGAAAATGAAATGATAACAGAAAATTGAGAATGACTTTCACAAGCCAGAGAATTAAATGGGTTAATGTTATGGTTGTGTTTTTACATTTGGCGGGAGAGATGGGATGCAGGCGACAGAAAGTTGTACAAAGACGAGTAGAAAATGTATTTCATCTTGATGTGCTGTTCTATATATTATATACAACAATATTTTATTATTGTTTTTCTTTTGTTGAAAATAAAATTTCCACAATGTTCGGCGGAATGTCAACTCACTTGCATTACGATGATGAGCACTTAAAACACAATCTACGCGTATCTACAGTTTAATGAAATAATTTCATGTCACCCAGATATATAGATAAGAGATTCAAGATGATATACGATATACTACGACGTTTTGAGACGTGCGATTGTTACAATGAGTTTCGATCATATGAATTTATTGTTTTATTTATTTTTTACTGGCGGCAGATGATTTTCATATTTGCTGAATTTAAATGATTTTGTAAAATTAATTGACGTTGTCATTAAAAAATAATGTTAATTAGCATATTCAGCTAATTAATAGTTTGCGTGCAATTTATAATTCATTATATTCAAGGGACTAATCAATATAATATTTAATTAATAATACTAATATCTCGCCATGTGGATATGAATATGAAGAATTTGCATGCATGAATGTTTTTCTTGTTATAAGCTAATAGTTTTTTAAACGAAATATTTGTGGTATTTTGTTATTGAGTATAGGGAAAGCATTTTTCAAATTTTTATTAAATAGATGTTACGCTTTATGTACAGTCGCTTTCATAAAGAGTTAATGTACATAGTGTGCAACTTTGGAAGTCACAAATTTGTATGTTGTTCAACCTGTTAAAATTCTGTGCTGGTAATATCGCTGGAATGGCTTGTGCGATTTTATGTTGTTTTCCCCAGTTTACTTACAGTTTTAATTCTGAGGATTGAAAAGCCTTTGGGTCCTGTACTTCAAGGAGGCCGGTATCTGCACTAGAAAATGTCCTAAGAATAACTTCCCGCACAACAAAATGGATCTTTTTTGTTATCCGTAAATACTCATTTATTACGTGGGTAACTGCAGCAGGGAAACTTTCGAATTTCAAAATGAAACTTTGCATACCAATTAAGCCCAATTTGTGCTAATTAGTGCTCACGGGAAAAAGTTAGTGCTAGTCCAGGAGCCGAAAAAATGGGAAAAGAAAATTTCAAATTTCGCCTGAAAGACGGAATAAATAAAACCCGATTACTAGAGAAAAAAACAGAAATAATTTAAGCCTAATTTTAAAACTTTCTAAAAGCCGCTAAACTGATGAAATTTGTGCTTATCATAGAAATATAATTTTCATAATTTTTCATTCATAAATCGAGGAAAACCAAACCCCCGAAAGATACTCTATTAAAAAAACAGAGATATATCGTTCAATAATATTTGTGTTGAACAACAAATTAAACAATAGAAATAAAATGTTCTAAAATCCAAGTCATAAGCAATTCAGATAGTATATTCTTGTCAGGAATGTTCATTGTCATCCGAAAAATATAGTGGCTGAATTTGTGCTAATCCAGAATTGGCCCAATTCCATTGAACAACAACGACCGTTGAATCAACAATTTTCTAACAATTGCCAACTTCATTGGTTTCTAGAACACTTTTTGTCAGAAAATTGTTCATTCTACGGTTGTTGTTGTTCAATGGAATTGGGCCATTTCTGGATTAGCACAAATTCAGCCACTATATTTTTCGAATGGCAATGAACATTCCTGACAAGAATATACTATCTGAATTGCTTATGACTTGGATTTTAGAACATTTTATTTCTATTGTTTAATTTGTTGTTCAACACAAATATTATTGAACGATATATCTCTGTTTTTTTAATAGAGTATCTTTCGGGGTTTGGTTTTCCTCGATTTATGAATGAAAAATTATGAAAATTATATTTCTATGATAAGCACAAATTTCATCAGTTTAGCGGCCTTTAGAAAGTTTTAAAAATTACTTAAATTATTTCTGGTTTTTCTAGAAATCGGGTTTTTTTTATTCCGTTTTTCAGGCGAAATTTGAAATTTTCTTTTCTCGTTTTTTCGGCTCCTGGACTAGCACTATTTTTTTCCCCGTGAGCACTAATTAGCACAAATTGGGCTTAATCGGTATGAAAAGTTTCATTTTGAAATTCGAAAGTTTCCCTGCTGCAGTTACCCACGTTCATTTATTATATCATTTGGTAAGTTTTGGATCAGATAACAATTTTGGCGCTGTTGCCTAATTATTCGTGACGTAAAAACGTCTTTAAAACACTCAATATTAACTGCCTGCACTTTAGTACTCAAAAATACCGCCTTGGCGCTAAAGGTACATACATTTTCTTTATTTCAATACAATCATGTGGCATATCGCGTAAAAGGTCTTGGACCAAGCAAAAATTTCCTTATAAGTAAATTTACTTTGGTTCCATCGTTTTGGCGCTAATGGCAAATTATACGTTGGTTAAGAGGTAATCCTCCGCTTCACGGACAGAATGCGTGTGTTCCTAACTGTCCGTAAATCGAAAATTAGTGAAATCAAAATCAAATAGTGAAAATACTCGTAAAACGTAGGCAACTATGTTATAAATTCGCACGAATAATGTGAAGATAGCGGTTTAGGAAACCGTAAAATACACGAAAGTAATGAGTAAATTACATTGAGCCACAAACCAAATTTATTCATTTTAAATAAATCAATTAATTCATACATTTACAACACCTTATTTATCAAATTGTAACTCAGAGATTGTCTGAGCTAGTCGAAAATTCATCGGAACTTGGAGCTGATTCCTCGTTTATTTAAATTTTCGCCATAATTCGCATAAGCTGCTTCTTCAACACTAGATGCTTCAGTTGTTTTGAAAAAATAACAATCTAATGAGGTTTGTTTTTCTGGTTTCTTAGATTCTCGATACAACTCCTTGTAGCACAGAACGTCACTTTCAATTTGTATCGATACTTTAAGGCTTTTTACGGAAATGTCTCCATCAGCACATTCTAAGAGTCCTGATACATATGTGGTGTCTACTTCTTGCATTCCTGCTTCATCCTTCACACACCATTCGTAGTGGCTTCGTTCACCTCAAACCATCATTTTATTATATTATCCACTGCATCCTTTATATTTAATTGCTTCCAAAATACTTTGAGGCTTGGTTTGGCCCATCAATAGACTCAATTAGGTTTTTGAAAACTCGTTGCAAATAGTATGCCTTAAAACTAGCAATAACGTCCACTGGCTGCAGTAATGGTGTTGTGTTTGGAGGTAGAAATATCCCTTTGATGTTATCCGGAACGTTATTTAGTTTATGGCTGGGGCATTGTCAACAATTGACAAAGCCTTGTTCGAAATATTGTGATCAGCGTTGAATTTTGTCACTGAATTTGTGAAATCATTATTTAGCCATTCTTCAAAACGGCGCGATGTCATCCAGCTTTTTTATTTGACCGCCAAGTTATCCCAAGCTGTGACTTATCAACACCTTTGAAAGCCCGACGATTTTCAGAATGATAAATTATTTGCGGTTTTAATTTATGATTTCCAGCAGCATTTCCTCCAACTAATATCGTAATTTTATCTTAGGCTGCCTTAAACCCCGAAGCTGATTTATTTAGAGATAAAGTCCTTGTTGTCATTCGCTTCCAGAAAAGCCCCGTCTCGTCGACATTGTACACCTGTTGTGAAAATTCTGGATACTTTTTCGCTTCTTGGACTTTTTTGCTTCTACTGGTTTTATATTATGCAAAGAATGCCGCTTTTTAAAGCGATCAAACCAACCTTTACTAGTTAAAAGCCTCCACCCGAGATGATTCACCATGTTTAACTACCAAATCTGCGCGAAGATTTCTTGCTTTCTCTTGAATAACAATCGTGCTTACGTTTCTGGTAGTTTGATGGTTTATCCACACACTAAGCATCCGCCGCATCTCCTCCTTAATATCACTTCTCTACTTTGAAATATGTTTTACAGTTAGAGGAGTTACTCTTTGTGCACTTGATAAAATTGTATCTCGGTTATCCTTTATTGTACCCACTGTTGACGTAGCACGTTGAACGTGTTGACGTTCTACCTTTATTTCTAATGTGATTGATTGACGCGCTTTTGTCATAAACTTTTTGTCTATATGTACTTGCTGTTCGCTTTTCACTCATGTTGGGGTATAATATTAATACAATTTATTTAAAAAAATTGTATGGGGCACAAATAACTCAGCACTGCGCTATACCAAATAACAACTTATACTGTTTGAAACTTAAATTTATTTTATATCTATTTTGGGAGAGTCCGTCCGTATAACCAAAACATGCATAAACTGTACTAAAAATTTTGAACGAAAAATGATGTAAGGAAAATGAAAAAAATATTTTGTCCGTAATTGCGAATATTGCAGCCGATATCGAAATTGTTGGCCTAAATTTGTTATGTTCGTAACTTCGAATTTTCGTAAAGTGAGCGGCCGTAAAGCGGGGGCTAACCGTATTTACGTACCTTATATCATTGAAAAGGTGTTGGCACATAGGTATCTGAAGCACTACGTACCTTATCCGGCAAAAGTTTGTAATATAAAATAACCGACCAGGGAATACAGGACATGTTTTGCGAGAACTTTGGCGTTGTTGGTTCGCTGAAGGAAGGCCGATCAGTTCTTTACTAAATTAAATTTGTTGCTGAGCCAAACCTAAAAATTAAATTTCAATATGTCTATACATTTGTGTACCATTCGAACCTACCTAATAGAAAAGCTCCGTATTTGCATACGAAACGATCACTGACCCTCTATCGGCAATTTTCTGAGTTTTTTTTTTCAAATTATGGGTAATCTGTTTTTATTAAAAAAATTATTTAATATAAAATTGAAATATTAAAAACAAACAAAACTAGTCACGAGATTAGGATAACTAATAACAAAATATTAGAAGAAAATTTCGATAAAAGGAAAAGATATGCACGAGTTTTCCATAATAGCCATTGAATATCAAAAAACTAAAAGAAAATCTTCCCACATATGCTTATCGAACCTGCACAATTTACTCTTACTTTAGTAAAGACTCTTAACAAACGTTCGGGACTTTAGCATAACGTTTGTCGGTTCCTATTGGCTTGGTTATACCTCGGTTTTTGTCTGATAAATTGTTGACAAAACCCTGAACTTGTGCGGTATTTCTTGACTGAATAACAACCGATTATTTAATGGCTTGTAGACTGTAAAATGTTAGGCGTAACTCTAGCCCTGTCGTTGCTCGCTTATTGAACGAAAACCGAGGGATCATTTAATAGTTTTTAGTTATTTATGAAGACTATTTAGAAGGTCACATGTGCTGATTACTAGATGGAGCCGTTACCGATACCCTGCATAATTTCAAGAAAGAATATTGCGTATTTCTGCTATTTCATAATCGGAGTGAACTTTTTAATGAAAAGTGTAGCACCACAAAATAGTGAAAAGAGTAACCAAGAAAAAGTGTAAATAACATAACATTCTTAAAAAAAATCGCAAAAATATTCCCCAAATCCAAATCTTTTTATTTTTATTGAGCTTAACTGTTCCGAATAACTCATTTTTTCCACTATTAGAAGATATTATATTCACGCTTATGGACGATTAGGCAATATTTGAATATATTTGAATATTATTTAGTTTTTATTGCTACATTTTTCGTTAACCGTAGAACCGTACCTATTAAAAAAGTGTAACAATGTTGAATGAATGAAAATAAACAACATAATATTCGAAAAAATGAAAATATGTATTAGTCGCTGGTATTGATTTTGAATATTCCCAAAACCAATCACTAGACTTAATTATCAAATGTTTGAAATGACCTATGCTACACAATTGTCATCCTCAACATGTTTAAAATGTCATTAAGTGTCGACGTATGTCTTCTAATAGTAGAAGAACTGAGCTGTTCGAAACAGTTAACTCTTTCGCGGTTCCCTTTTAACGTCTTATTTTACTCAGTAGCAAAATCGAAGAGGTGCGGTTATCGGTCCGATTTACGTAGAGCCATGGGTCGGCCCATGTGTTATGCACCCTGATCTGATCATAATCAGATGATAAAATGATCTCTTTACATCTGATCCCTACCGAGATTCGAGAACCCGGTACCTCCCGATCCAGATGCCAAAGCTTTGATAGGTGGGAAATATTGTTGATGATTTTTTTTACAAATATTATGTTATTTACATTTTGTCATTGTTTCGATTTTTTAATAGTTACACTTTCCGATAAAATGTGTAGCTACACTTTTTGCTAAAAATTTTATTTTTTTTAAATTTCATTATTTTAAAAAAGTCATAATCCCCGTGAAAATAAATATCGAATCTATATATTTGGCGGAGTAAAATTTGAAGACTTAATAACTACTACGGAGCAACCCGACTAGATCGCTGTTTCAAGCTCAATGCGTGCACAATCTATGCTATTGCTTGAGATTGGTACCGCTTTTGGTCTACCAATAAGCTTTTGGATATTTGTGCTTTTAAATCAACTGATGTAGTATTAGAAACGATTTTACGAAACTAAAACGATTTACCTAGTAAAATAAAGTATAGTAACCATGAAAAATTTTAACCCCGAGGTTTTCGCAGATTTACCATTCACTACATCGCCTGCTGTAAGTCAAAAAAGTATGTTTTAAAGAAATCTCTTTGTGTACGTGCAGAAAGACTAATGGGCCGATTCTGAAAATGTAAAAATGCTATAGCTGTAACTTTGTAGAAATTGCTTACAGAGAAAACGATACAGTGTTCTAAAAAATGTTTAAATAAAATTTGCTTTGTTTGTTTATCATAAAAATATCGAATTTTATGTAAACTAATTAAGAAATAAAATAAGAATGCATTGTACAGTTGTTAAACAACATATTAGTACAGTTGGCGTCATTCGTTTGTATACCTTAAGAACAATATTGTTCTGTGTATCACTGAAAAAAATAATTCAATAAACTCAGTTTATTAAATAAATCGGAAGAATAATTCGTTGAACCAACGAATTTATTTATTGGTTATATAAAAATTCCAATAAACGCGATTATAAGTTGATAAGTTGATATATCGCAGACAAACTATTTGTTCCGACTGTACCTGTATGTATTGCATTATCAACATTTAGGTGCATATAAGAAAAGTAATAAATCATAAACAAATAAATTTTATCTAAAAGCTCAAAAACTACAATTAACAATAGCTTCGACTTTTGTTGTTATAGAGATGCTATTAGTAACAACAGATATATGTGTAAACCGTATCAGAATTTTTTTCTGGTTATTCGCTATCGAAATCTTGATATGTAACTTTACGTCATCTAGTTTGGCGCTGCAAAGTTACAGAACAAAACTTCCGTTTATAGAGCCGCGTTACATTTTATGAATTCCATTTTAATTTTAGTACATATCGGAAATTTTACGGTTACAGAGCTTACATACAGTTTGTGAATTAGGTCTTAGAAAAATGATTTTAAACTAAAAGCTTCTAAATTTTGCGGCAGTACACCGGTCCAGATAAGTTTTTCAAAATTTAAACAAAAATTAAGATTTTTGACTAAAGCTGATTTTCCACAAAAATTCGGCGCTGTACAACTCAGACGAATTGATTGATCGAGATGAAACTTCATACTTAAAATATTTTCACAAATTGGGAGATCCCAGAGAAATTTGGCCGAAATCAGTTCATCAGAAGTGAAAGTTTCCAAAGAAGGTTTTTTGCTTTTATAAATAGTTTGCAAGAATACCGTTTTTTTTTCAGAAAAAGCCGTGTTTCAACAAAAATTTGGCGCCTGTACAGCCCAGATGGACTGATTTGATCGCGATAAAACTTCATACCTAAGATTTTTCCACAAATTGAGAGGTTCTACTGAATTTTGACCGAAGTTTTTCGTTTTTCGGAAGTGACACCCTCAAAGAAGCGTTTTCGTTTATTGCATATATTTTGAAAAGTATATTCTTTACGAGAAAAACGGTTATGAACTAACAGAGTCTAAATTAATTTGGGTCTAGATCAGTTTTCTAAAATTGAAACGGAAATAACGTTTTTTGTTTAAAAAATTGTTTTTCGATAAAAATTTGGTTTTTGTACAGCCCATACGGATTGATTGATTGGAATGAAACTCCAACTTAAACTTTTTCCATAAATTGGAAGGTCCCAGTGAATTTTGGCCGAGATCGGTGTACTGGAAGTGGCAGCTTCCACAGCAGCTTTTTCGTTTTTTGCAAATATTTTGGAAAGGAAAATGCATTTACGAAAAAACGATTAAAATAAAAAGATTGTAAAATGAATTTCCAACTAAATTAGTTCAGATCATATTGTAAATTTTACTGGAAATTACGAGTTTTGATAATAAAGTTGTATTTCGCCAAAATTCGGCATCTATACAGACCAGCCGGAATGACTACTCAGAATAAAACTTCATACTTAAGCCTTTTCCATAAATTTAGGAGAGCTATGCGAAATATGGTGGACATTTGCGCACAGCTTTCGTAGGAACTTTTTCAATAATTGCAATTCGATTCAAGATCGGGTGTTTCTCGCGCCACAACAGTTACACCTCTCCATTTTCTAATTTCGAATACTTAATCAGTTGAAGAATAAATATAAAGCATCTACTTTAATGGATTTCCTTCTACACCTAAATTAATAATAAGCAATTTAAAGTTGACAAAGGATTATAAATAAATATATCGCTTTTAAACATATAAATAAAATACAATAATTAATCATTAATTAAGCAATAAAATCGTAATTCATTACAGCTAGCTGCCATATGTAATAAAATGCTACCTCCCTAAAATAAAAATAATAATATTTCAAATATACAGTGTGGTATTGAATAGAAATACACACAATATTTATATCTATTGTTGATATCACATAAAATTTATTACATTTC
Organism: Nephrotoma guestfalica; assembly: GCA_963691935.1. Taxonomy (NCBI): domain Eukaryota; kingdom Metazoa; phylum Arthropoda; class Insecta; order Diptera; family Tipulidae; genus Nephrotoma; species Nephrotoma guestfalica. The sequence goes on along the minus strand of OY829915.1, from coordinate 234,219,405 downwards.
CACATTCAATTAATCAAAATAATATAAAAAAAATTGTAAATAGTCTATTATTCTATGGAACAGTAGTAACTATAGTAGTATAGTTTTATTGTATAGAGTTGTTCTTATACAACTTACATGTTTACTACACACATTAGAAGAAAAGGTAGAAGAAGTATCAGGAAATCGACAGACAAAAAACGTTTCTTATTTTTATGACGTCAACGTGAATTATTTATAGCCTGGATCCTTCTGTATATAACCCTTTTCCTACTAATCACTCAATTTAACTGCAGTGCTGTTCGAGATACATCCGAATTTTCAGCTTGACAACAGCACCGATATATTAATAAATAACATCTTCACTTGAAATAATAATATTTCAATTTTCTAGTTGATTTATGGCTCTCTACGTGTGTGTAAACATATTTATAGGGAAAACTATTAAGTTTTCTTTTACATATTCGTATATAAATACAAAATGTATAAATCGTAATACATATGGCATGTGACATGGCTATCACATTTTCTTGTTATTTTATGTAAATTTTATTAGTTTTTGGATATGCAAAACAAAAAACTATTTTTTTTGTCTATTCTCCAATAATAGTTTGTAATCGATATATGATTAGTTCATTCCATTCATATTTTAAAGGTTACATGCATGCATATAAATCTAGAACTTTGAAAAACTAATAAGAATATTAAGTGTGGATTTATCGATGGAAATGTGAGTGTGACACACGTGACCCACGGGTAAATAAAAAATTAAATATTTGTCACGTATTAATGATTTTGGAATAAATTTAACTGTCACTCCATTTTACAAAATCGATTTAAGCTTAATTCCAATGACAACCGCTCAATACTTAAACAAGCTCTCTCTGAAATTCACGTGCAAAAGATAATATAAGATGTTTACAACGCAGGGCAGTTGTTAGGCTGGTTACCAGATTTTTCCGGACAAAGCAGCAATTGAATTGTTTGAGCACATGCATACTACCACTACTGCATTCGATTATCACCTAATTATTCGAAGAAATCTGCAATATAAAACACGATTCGGTGTCCGAACTGGCTGAGGAATCCTGAACTTGCGAGGGTCTCTTTTACCACAGCATAAGGATGTGCTAAGTGTTCTAACTTATGTGAAAACTTACTAAACCTACTACTCCACAAGTGCACCAAATTGACCTTTGTTCTGATTTGTTGTTGCCGTGGTTGTTATGATCATTGGTTTTTGGTTCCTGATCGTCTTCGATCATTTGAACCTCCCCTTCAAGAAAAGGGTTGCATAGAGTCGACGTGTCTCGTTCTCTAGTATTCTGCTTAATGTACACATATATATATATATATATATATATATATATATATATATATATATATATATATATATATATATATATATATATATATATATATATATATATATTTATATAGATGATTAAGGGGTTCGCATTCCGTATACACAGTTCCTCGTTTGTTGAGGATTTCCCAAGTTTGATCAGTTTGGAGCAGCACCTTCCAATTAACCTCAGAGATAGTTTATTTTGTGGATGATACTCATCTGGTTGTTCTGATGAAGTAGCTTTCTGTTCTGAGAGGTTTTTCCCTTAAATGTTGAGATTTGTACCCGAGGTAATCTAATGTCAGTTGTGATTGTTGATAGCTTACTTGTTTTGTGTTCTTCTAAATTAGCTGTCCTTTGAAGGAAAACAGTGTCCATTAATGTTTTCGAAGTACTGTTCTGTAAAGTACTAGAGTTTTCCGGGACAAACAGCTTCGTCATATTCTGTTGTCGATGATCTTGAGGAATCGGAAATAACATACATCTTCGCGTATAAGTAGTTTATAAATTATTTTTTCTTAAAAGTTATTGTAACTCGCTTTTAACTGTTGTGGGTCAATCATATGATAGGTTCTCGTTTTTCAAACTCGGTCGCCCTTTTTCTGTTTGCACATTCCTTGAGAAAACGCGAGTGTTCCCAATTGAATTTGGGAATTTCTTTCTTAAATTTTGCAATTATGGTTATTTCCTGGCCAGTTAGCTAGCTTTAGAGTGCCAATTGTTCTAATTTAGGCTTTCCGTTCTCTCGTGTAAAGTTTATGTTGAAGGCCTAAATTATACGTGATTTCGCCGATCTTTGATTTTGTGTTTTAATTCTCTGTTCTCTGAGTTTCGCGCTTTGGTGTGTTTGTTTGTGGCGGCCAATTTTTTTTTAATATTTGCAATCTATTCTGAGGCCGAAGCACTTCCAACTCTTTCGCCGTTCTTTTTTACGTCCTGCTGCGTAAAGCCAAACCGTGGATGTACAGTTATAACTTCGATTTAGATAAAAATATCTGCTTATTGCATAGTTCCATGCCACCCTATAGTACTGACATGGAATATGGGTCGGCCCAAGAGTCCTGCTTCTGACCGAGCTTATGATAAAAACTCCCTTTTGGCTCTGGTGACAATACAAAGATGTTAAAATACGTAAGTGATCGAACCCCGGGATCAACGGGCTGCAATATACATTTGCCGAATTTTATTGAAAATTGGACTTACGTTTATCTCAGGTGGCAACACTTTGTACTAAAATCTGTAGGCGGTCACGCCCCAGGGTCGAGAAGCTGCCATATATATTTTTAATAGAGCCCGCTTTTTTATTAAAAATGTACACATCTATTAAAAAGAAAAAAAAATGTATTTCTATCAGACCCCAGGGTCGCAGTCTCTATATACTTTTTTGAAAATAATCCATTTTTATTGAAAATTTGCACACACGTTTATCTCAGGTGACAACACTTTCTTCTAAAATTTGTAAGTGATTGGTCTGAGGATCGAGGTCCACCAGGGTTCGTTTTTATTATATTTTTCACGCATGGGTAACTCCAGTGATATTACTTTCTATTTGAAAGTGGAAAATTTGACAACCAGTGGTTGCAAAATAATTTTTAGAAAACAGCCCCATTGCATTAAAAATTTGCACACATGTTTATTTCCTGTAATAACACTTTCAATGGAAATTTGGAAGTGATCAGACCCCAAGGTCGGAGGACTGCTATATACTTTTTTGAAAATGGAGAGATTTTATTAAAAATTTGCACACATATTTATTTTCATGGACAAAACTTTCTATTAAAATTTGTAAGTACTCGGCCCCAAATATATTTTAAAAATAGCTCGATTTTATTAAAAATTGGCACATACTCTCTGATGACAATATTTTCAATAAAACAAATTTTTATGATCGAGGGGCTGCCATATAACTTTTTGGAATGGATATGTATCTCCGGTGACAATTCTTTCTACTAAAATTTTGTAAGTGATCGGGTCGAGGAGCTGCCCTAAGGTCGAAGAGTTGCCATATATATATATTTTAAAGTAGCCCAATTATTGAAATTTTGTGCACATGTTCATCTCTGATACAAAACTTTCTATTACAATTTTAATGTGGTCGGACCCCAGGGGCTCGAGGTGCTGCCATAAATATTATAAACAATTATTTTATTGAAAAGTTTCACATCGGTGGCAATTTTTTCAACTAAAATTAATAAGAAATCGGACCCAGGGTGAGGAGCTGATAATACATAAATAAATTGGAAAATACCCCGATTTTGTTGAAAACGTGTATAAATACATATGTATCTCCGGTGACAACACAACCTACTAAAATTTGTGATCAGATCCCAGGGTCTAGGTGCTGCTAAATATATTTTTGAAACTCAAAACACACATCCGACATTATTAAAAATTTGAGCACACTTGTCTCTAACACGTTTATCTAAAATTTGGAGGCGATCGGACCCCAAGATCGAGAAGCTGTTACAGGTGCCAGGATCGAGAGGCTACCTGCCTCTATATAGTTTTTTAAAAATAATTCAATTTTATTGGAAATTTCCACACATGTTTATCTCCAGTGACAGCACATTTTTCTGATATTTGTAAGTGATCGGCTCAGATTCGAGAGGTGCCATATATATTTTTAAAAATAACCCGGTTTTATTGAAAATTGAACACATGTTTATCTCTGGTGAAAATACTTTCTATTAAAATTTGAAAGTGATCGGACATCAGGGTTGAGGAGCTGTCAAATAAATTTTTGAAAATCCTTCATTTTTATTGAAATTTACACACAAGGGTAACTGCTAAATAATGCTTTCTATAAAAATTTGAAAGTAGTAAATTTGACCAGTGGTTGCAAAATAAATTTTAGTGACAGCTCCATTTTATTAAAAATTTGCACACATGTCTATTTCATGTAATAACAGGATGGAAATGGAAATTTCAATGCAAATTTGGAAGTGATCGGACCTCAAGGTCGAAGGACTGTCATATACTTTGTTGAAAATGGAGAGATTTTACTAAAAATTTGCACACATGTTTATTTCTGCCATATATATTTTTAATAATAGTCCGATTCTTTGTAAAATGATGGGACTTCAAGATCGAGATGCTGTCGTATCTTTTGGGAATAGCCCGATTTTATGAAGAGAAAAAAATTCACACATGATTATCTCCGGTGATAATTCTTTCTATTAAAATTTGTGAGTGATAGGGCTCCAAGGTGAAGGAGCTGCCATATATATTTTTAAAATAGCCCAATTAGTAAACATTTGTACACATGTTCATCTCTGAGACAAAACCTTATATTAACATTTTAATGTGCTCGAATCCCAGGTCTCGAGAGGCTGCCATAAACATTAAAAAAATTATTTTATTGAAAAGTTTCACATTGGTGGCAATTCTTTCAACTAAAATATGTAAGTAATCGGGCCCAAGGTGAGGAGCTGATACATATAAATATAAATTGGAAAATATCCCGATTTTGTTCCGGTGACAAAATGTCCTATATAAATTTATGCATGATTTACGGCAATTATTCTTAGTAACCTTTCTTTAACGTTCTGGATTATATTCGTTCTGGATTATAGTCTAAAATCAATTAGACCTATATCAAATTTAAATAAACAACCTTATGCAAGTACTCGTACGACGTAAAAGTGGAAAAATTAATTTTCTTCGGTGTAGTGCATTTGTAGTAGCTGCAGCTATTTTTAGTACCTAACTAAAACGTGGTGTAATTAAATATTATGTTTACTTTCTGAGCGAATATTGATTATGAAAACTATGCCATTTTATAATTGAATTTTTAATGTTATTATAAATTAGTTTGAATGATAAAACTATAAATTGCTCGGTCTGTAGTAAATTTTTCCATAACCGATTCCATCTATAATATAAACTATTAAAAATGCCATTAAATATTCTGTATCAAACCCGCAAATCAATGGCCATGATATATTTGCATTTGGTCATAGGAATAAATAGTAATATACATGCTAAGTTGTAATTCGGCGATAAAAATCTGTCAATTTTTCTAATAATCAACTAAATCAAAACTAGAATTGTATACCTACGCTCTATACACATGTCTATCATATTGTTTACCTTAGTTAACTACATATAGAATACATTTTTAATTCATAAATTCTACCCATGTAATCCACACACGACTTAAATTCCATTTAGCGATTACAACTATACCTGGTGGTTGTACATGATTGTAAATTAGATTCAATTTCCTAAGAGTGTGCGGATTATGGTAAAACGTGTGTGTTATTAATTTAATAAAAAAAGCAACATAAAAATAAAAACTTGATTCAAGATAACACTTTAGCTGTCGTACATATATTTGACGTAAATACTAAAACCTCCAAAAATATCTCCTATATCCGAGAATATCTATGTAATCCAAAAAAAGCAAAGTAAGAAATGCAAACACTATACACGTGCGAAAACTATTTTAGCATTTAATTTCTATTAATAGAAACTAATAACGACGTATCCATATTTGTATATATAGCATACAACTTTATTTTTGGATTTATACAGTTTTAATTGCTAAATCACGTAAACCTATCTTTAGAGTTTTTGAATGACGTATAAATGTGGATTAGAATTTGTATTTTTAACGGGGGGATTTCCATAATGAAAGTGCAATCACTTCTCGCAAAGCTTAAGAAACCGGATATTGGGTGACGATTCAAGAAAATAAAAATTCTAATTTATTCCAGGACTATGTTGAGATAACATTGTATCATGGCAAAACATTTTGTGCCATGTATTGCAGACAGATATAAATTTAATACAGGAACCTTATCATTTTGATAGTTGATCGGTTCCAACGTCAAACTTACATTTTCAATTCCTATAATATTACTTATGTGCTTGTCACCTTCGAATCTTCTAATTCACTTAAAACACATGCGGCAGCAATTAGTTTATCTATACTATGACTTCCGCCTTCGTGAGAACTTTCTACACTAGGGAGTGAAGCAAGAACAAGTAATCCTCTAAGAAAGGCTCTATAAAAAGAGGCCGATCATTTATATTTGTTTTGTCTTTTTACTTTCCTTCGACACAACAACAAAGTTAAAAATATTTCAACTCGAGTGTGGAACTAGTAGGCGGGGCATAAAGCATTTCACGAAATTTGTTTGGTTTAGAATGCGCAAGCGAGTGCGTAAATTTTTATTTCCGCAAGTATAAACGCACAGTAAGGAAAACTGTTAAAACATATGAATAGAGATGTTCTAACTTTTAGATTAATTGCATAAGTGCGCCGTTTTTAACAAAAAAATAACAACAATACGTATACGAATCCAATAAGAATTCTTGAATCTGTGATGAAGTGGAACACAACTATCAGCCCGTGTCGGAGTGCAAAACTCATGGGCTGACCCATCGTACATGTCAGTATAGGCATGCATGGAGCTGTGCAATGTGCAGCTGGTGATTAAATCGGACGTCCTCGATTTGGCAGGCCACTGTGTAAGGTAAGGACGTGAAAAGCGTACTGCAAAAGAGTTAGGGGTGTTTCGGCTCCAGAATAGATTGCAAAGAATAAATAATAAAAAAGAAAAAATTCTTGAAAGCTAAGTATGTGTTAGTTAAAATTGGGCGAGGCAATTAGTCAATGTTAGAAAGAGACAAACAAGACGCCATGTTTTTTTATCATATTCTAATAAATGATCGATATAATCGGAGTTTAATGTTAATACAAATTAAAATATAAAATGAAATACAAATAATATAATTAACATATTTCATCAGTGTCATAAAACTACTAATGAAAAGAAATAATACTGTCAATGACAATTGTTAGCTGAGGGTATGTTGAATAGCCGTTAAAAATACGCACATAAATAGCACCAAAATTGTACCAAATAGTGATACCTCCTAGAGTCCGGACCAGGCTCTCCATATGATATTTTTGGGTGATTCTCATTTAGGCCATTAACTAGATATTACAGAGATTTCACCAAAATGCAATCATGTAAAAGTAATTTGTTAGGCCTGACCTACCAAACAATGTGCGCATCACTTAAATTAGGACTGGCTCACAATTTTTTTAGTAAAACTTTCATCGGTTCTTTGTTATTTTATTTTATTTTTTTAGGGAATGCCATTATGACCAATAGCAAGGCGTCACAGAGATTACACCAAAAAAATCCACTATATAGGAATAACTCAGACGGGTTTAACATATCAAACGAAGCATGTTTCGTTCCAATGTGGATTTGCTCAATACGTTTTTTTGGGCAAATTTTTGGCATCGACTCCTTCTGATTTTTGAGTGAATTCCATTTATTCTCAAAATAACAAGACATCACGCAGATTGCACCACAATGCCACCATATAGGGATAACTCCTACGGGTTAACCTATCAAACGAAGCAAGCGTCGATCCAATATGGGTTTGCCCAGTACGTTATTTGAACACGCTTCTCATTAGCTTCTTATAATTTTTGAGTGAATCCCATTCTCACAACAACAAGACTCACGGAGATTGCACCGCAATGCCACCGTATAGGAATAACGCAAACAGGTTTGGCCAATCAAATACCGATTGTACCGTTTCATTAAATACTTGCTCATTAAAATTTTTTTCAACAAAATTTTTAAAGGCCCTTCATCTGATTTTTGAGAGAATCTCATGTGTCTCAAATAGACATCCCAGGTATTTCACCAAAATGCCATCATGTACAAGTTACTCTTACGGATCCAGCCAAAAAATGGAGTACGAACTGTTTGGCCATAAATAATTGCTTCTATATATATTTGCATTTTGGTGCAATGTTTGGGATGTCTAGTTAGTTGCCTACATGAGATTCACTCAAAAATCAAATGGAGGGCCGTTGAGAGCAAGTCTTTTATAAAACGGTTCAATCGTTATTTGATTGCCCAAACCCGTATGCATTATTCCTATACGGTGGCATTGTGGTGCAATCTCCGCGAAGTCTTGTTATTGTGAGGATAAATTAAATTCATTCAAAAATCATAAGGAGCTAATGAGAATGCGTCATTTGATAGGTTAAACCCGTAGGATTTATTTCTATATGGTGGCATTGTGGTGCAATCTCCGTGATGCCTTGTTATTGGCAATGAGATTCACTGAAAAATCAAAAAAAATCTGATGACTGTTTTACTTAAAACAAATATCGTACAGGTCCATTGTAATATGATTCTCCGCCATATATGATTGATTTTTGGTGTAGTCTCCGTGATGTCTTGTCATTTGCCAGAATTGGATGCACTGAAAATCAAAAGAAGCCGATAGAAGTTTTAGTTGAATTTTCACTAAAAATTCCTAAAGAATTATTTTAACAGTGTGATTTCCAATACATGCTTATTTTTGTTAATTGGTAAAAACTTCACTCTCATTTAATTTCGATGTCCTTATTTGAATTAACTTAGCTAACAATGATTTCTGTAGACTTGCTAAGTTGCGACATCCTGATGGCAGGCAAACCTCCTCCAATAGGGAAATTATGAACTTACTACTTTTTGTTCCCAGTTGGATATTTGTCAACACGCATGTGATTATTTTGTTACGAAAAACTTACGTTTCTAGTTCTTGCCTTTTCCTAAATGTGTATGAAAAAGAAACAAATATTTTTTCTCGTTTTTTGATGGTCTGTTGACTAAATGGCTTATTTATGAAGTCACATCAGTTTATCAAATGACTCGCCAATGACTGTTCACGTTCGATGACCAGTAGGTAAACAATTCAGAGATATGAAAAAATCGTATCTTGTTCTCTTTATTTTTATTTGTTGACACTTTGTAATTCTTTTATTCTGAAAATTTTAACATTAGAAAGTTCGTTTATTTTTATGTTCCACAAAATAGTTCGTCTATGTGGAATACTCATTATATGGCCGGAAAAAGATTATAATATTTTAATACCCCAAACTAATATTTTTCATTCATCTTTTTAGTTAAAAATCGATATAAAAATTATTTGCTCTACCTATTTGTCTGGCGCCGCAATCCATTTCATTGGGAAATTTGAAATGCCTTTGTTTTATACAACCCTTATGGATCATAACAAACTTAATCGTACAAAAAAATTGAAAACGCAGCAAGATGAATTCTCGTTTATAACGTCATGTCAAAATAAATGTCAGTTTTTATATTTCAAGTCGTTAAAAGTTGGTTTTATGGATGAATTTATTATTATTAGTTTGAATGGTACAGCGACAATACGGGTGTAGTAGCAGAATTTCGGATAGAAAATTTCGCATTCAGCCCGCCCCGAATAGCGTATAAAAACACAACAAATGGCTTTCCTAATGCGTTGCTGAGTTTTTTTATTCACTATCCAGGACAGGCTATTAAAAGCTGACTGGGAAATTATTTATGCAGACTCGCTACTAACCCGTATTGGCGTTGTACCATTTAATGAAACTGCATATTAAGTAGCTTGGCATTTCGAGCTTTAATTTTTTTTCAATAAATATTTTTTAGTTGTTAAATTGAGATGTCTGTCAATAATCAAGGCGTTTAATGTGGTCTTGATTGAATATAAAATGAAAATGTCGATAATGGCGATAAAATCTACAGTTATTTCTAAAAATGCTTAGAGGGTTTTTTAATATTGTATATGTTACGGTAAAAGCCCGAAATCGGTAAATGTCCGAATAAAAATTTGAAAAATCTATGAAGAGAGAGTCCTATATTTTCGAAATGGTTCACCCTTCACCCCACGGATTATTTTTTATGGCATTCGCGCAAATTGAAATTTGGAATAGTAAGGGCTGACGGCTTTTCTAACTCTCGAGTTCGTGGGAACAAATTGTGCCTCCCATGACGGTTAGTCCTTTGATGGAGAATAAATGAAACTACGGGGATGTAGGGGGGTGAAGTCAACACACATTTGGTAATCATCTGATCTCTGGACAACCGATTTTTAATTGTGTAAACAAATTTAAAAAATTAAAATTTCGGACATTTACCGATTTCGGACTTTTACCGTAACATTTATAATATAAAATTATGTATATTGCACATTTCCTGTATTAGAAAAATCATTAACAACTATAAATTAAATACCATAAAACTGGCCTGAAACCACATGAAATATGTAAAATGACATTTAATTTTTCATGACGATATAAACAAGAATTCAGCTTACTGGGTTTTCGATGTTTAAAATAAAAAAAAATTTCCGTTGTGAAATTTCCCAGTAAGTAGAAACAAACTTTCGGTAGTGACTCCGTGCAAATAGGTGAAGCTAAATAATTGTTTATCTTTTATTTTCTAAGTTATTCAACTTTTTTGAATTCAAAAATGCAGTTTGGTCCTAAAACCATTTATTACACTAGTAAAAAGCAAGCCGAACATAAATTTTGTTAAAGATTGCTCCGGGTACATATATCGGGCGCCTATAAAATCACGCGAAAGTTATCAACTATTGTTGGTTTCGCGCAATCTAACGCTACCTTTAATTCACTCGATTATCATCTTGCGATTTGTTCTTTGTACCGCATAAGGCAGGTGTTGTTTTTTTTCTGCTGAATTACAGGACAGATTTCCTGTCATTCAGAAACATTTTCTCTAACTCATGAACGCTTGCATTGCTTTTGGTGCTGTCCCACTGTTTTGTACATACTTTGCTCGTTCGGAACAGGAGTAACACAAGGCAAAAAACATAGTTTGACATAACTAAACTTATCTGAATTTAATATGCTCTTATATGTAAACTATTTAAAGGTTCTAGAAGTATAATCCAAACAAAAAATTATCGTAGCTCTCAATTTTAACCGATTGTTATCTTATTTTGCACCCCTAATTTGGGTTGTGTCATTCTTCAACTCATTTTGATTATAAAAGTACAAATACAAAATTAAAAACAATAATTTAAATTACAAGGACTCATCAAAGCTTTAATAATTAAGTTTGGAATGTGGTTGCGTTTTATTAAATCGAGCAATCCAGTTTTTCTCTCATTGATCTTGGGTTTTTTCTGCATAAGCCGGTTGGAGACCTACGATAGTATGAAAACCAACTTTGATTCTCTTAGTATTTTTTTCATCTTGATTTCTTTACTGTTCATCCTCGTAAGAAGTCCTGTAAAGAAGGTAAACGAATGCTGTTTAACAACTTTTAAAACCTCTATATTTGTTATCTTTACTAGAGGCTACTCTACTAAGCAGTTTTTTAACGTTTAAGAAATCTTGGTGTGACATTTGTATTCTTTGGTAGGGATAATATTTCTTCTCGGCAGTCGTTATAATCGGAATAAACTGGTCTGAGCTGTAGATCAGGCCGTTTGACTGACCTTTCAATCAGTGAATGCGCTAAATCACTCATTTTGGTTATAGCTGTCTCATCTCATAAAGAGCTATGCTGTCTGACCGTTGGTTCTCCAATGGGCGGTTCTCGATCCATCACTTCCGTTCTTCGATATAAGCAGAATTGTCTAATATTTACTACACTCTATAAGCGTTAGTTGTTCATTCGAATCCGATATTCTTTATTTACAATTTTAATGGAACCTTTGATGGTCATGATTCCCGCTAACAAAAGTTAACATAGGTCTTGCAAATGTTTTGTAAAGTGTCATACGACTATGGGTTTTTTGTTCGGATATCACTTGGATATTATTTGAAGATGTTATAACTAACCCGATGTATCTGAAATCGTCCACGCTATCATCAAAGTTAATGTTGTTGATTCCCGCACAGATTGTTTGCCTTGGTAATGGTCCTTGAATTTCTTTAGCGTTTTTTATTAACTGGTTTTTATTTTCAGATCAAGTCCTCATAGCTAGCCAAAAAGTGTAACATACACTTTTAACCAATGTTCTTTCAATTGCCGTCAGAGTCGCCTACATTTACCCTTGTGTATGACAGATTTGAATTATCAAAAAATCCGGGTTTGACGGGTTGTTTACTGTGATATATCTGTTGGAAGTTTATATAGAGTTGTTACTCGTATATGATTATATACTTTCGACTGACCAATGGCTAATCGATTAAGACGGTAACTACACCGGCCTGTGCTACGGTAATTTTTATATTTACACGATTAACTTTTTTATACACCGGTCATATGGTCTTCCAATCAAACAGCATGTCCTTCTGGACCCATATAGTGACGATGAGATTATAAATATTTGATATATGAGTAGTGCTTTCATTTTTATTTGATTTACTGTAGAATATGGGAAAAGACCGTCATCTGGCATAGAAATTGTTCGAATAAAGATCAGTTAGTTAGGACATTCCGAGAAGCTATTGGAGGTAGTTCAGCAGATGAGGCAGGCACAAGCCGTGATGTGTCGGGCGCCTTTTATTATGCTTGAAATATGTAGGTAGATTACTTACTGAATTGTATCTATCTACTAAAAAATGGACATTTCACAGCTTTTATGTTGGTGTTGAGTTGTAAATTTGAAACAACTTGCCAATAAAGGAAATATTTTTAATTTGACTTTTTAACGATTGCTATTGGGTTATTTTAATTCTAGCTTCGTGGTTATCAAACTTTTCTATGTGTCTTTGTTGTTAGAAAATGCGATGGATAATGCGGATGCACATTGCTTTAGAAGAAGGTTAATTTCGTCTGTATAGTCGCTTCTGATTTGGCCGTCTCGAGTTTACGTTGACTTAGTATTACAAATATATCATTTATAGCAGGAGTGATCTTGTCTTATTCTAGACATTATTAATTCGGTACTCTATTGTTTAGTTGCCATTCTTATTGGTGTAACAATAAAAATACGCCGATGCTACTACCAGTTGAGTCTATGTTAGTTTATTAAATAAGCCACTTATTTCTGGCTTGACCATGACGAACCGTTATTTAAATATTTGTGGGTACACGCATTTTTTGATGACAATATCCTAGATTCGGTAATAGATTCTTCTGTTGTTTAGTCACTGACTATCTTCGGCATGGCAAACCATGAACGTGAAACACACAAAATTGGTTGTATAAGAGTACCTCTTGTATGTTGGTTTTTCCGACATTTCTCCAGTTTAATGAAGGTAGACTGTTCCAATTACTTTAAATCTCGTTAAGGTTCGTATTCGTTCTCTTAGTACCTATCGGCAGCAAAACTCTCATTTTTGTATTGAATAATTAGTAATTTTAACTTAGATTGTGATAACTATAGTTGTTCCTCTTTAAGTAGGTTTCACGATATTTTGAAATGTATTTTGAGATTAAGATATTCCCTTCGCCCCATTATCAAGTCCCTAAAGTTGGCAGAAACCTCCCAAAAAAATATTTCCAGATATTTATAGGGTAATTAAGGCTATATTAATACATTAAGGCTACAGCCACTCCAAAAAACGATGGGTTTTGTAGCTTTAAAAAGTTAGTCGAGCCCATAGCAAAACAAAATATTTAAAACAAATGAAAAATTAACAGACTAATTATGGTAAGTACCGCACTAAAATCTTGTTTGCTCCGCTCGTTTTTGATAAAGCATTGGGTTTTTCATTGTATAGCTAGCCAAAGATCTATTGAGATATAAATAACTAATCGCAGGTTCTGCATAACCCCTTTTGGTGTCCCAAAAGTACTTACAATCGAAAAATCACTCAAAAATTGAAATTTCATAATAATATTAGAAAATTTTTAAGACACAAATATTGTTTGAGTGAAAGTTGTAAAATGAAATTCTTTAAAATAAAATACACTAACAATTACACTATGAATTAGCTTTTGATGTAAGAAACCAATCTTACTTAGTCACATGCTCGAAAATCTGAGTTTTTTGTTTTCCAAAAGAAAAAACCGATGAGAGTAATACAAAATTCTAAACTATTGAGAAATTTTTATCTTGGCCGCCATGGATCAAACAGAGATGACCGAATGGATCCTCTGTGTGATCCCCAGGGAGCGAGATAAAAATTACCGAATGTTTAATAAATTTAAATTTTTGAAATTATGTAACACGCCACGCTTCGCGCAGATATGATTAAAGTTGTTCTGAATTAGTATTTGATATAAGAAACCAATTTTACTTAGCCGATATCGAGACTTTTGTTATTCGCGAGAGAATATCGCGTATATATATTGAGTGTAATATCAAAATTCTTAAACTTTTGAAATTATTTAACTCCTCTTCTACGGAACGCACGGAGATGAACGAAGTGATTTTGAATTAATATTTGACGTAAGAAACAAATTTTACTTAGCCACATGCTCGGAAATCTAAGATCTTTGTTATTCGAGAGAGAATATCATTGAGTGTAATACAAAAATTTTAAATATTTGAAATTATTTAACTCAACCCCTAAGGAACGCACAGAGGTGTAGAAAGTGGTTTTGAATTAGTATTTGATGTAAGAAAGCAATCTTACTTAGCAACAAGCTCGGAAATATGTTTGTTATTCGAGGCAGAATATCATTGAGTGTAATACAAAAATTACATCGCGTTCCCCTTGGTTAGCACGAGTTAAATAATTTCAAATGTTTAACAATTTTTGTATTACACTCAATGATATTCTATCGATTAATAAAAATCTCAGATTCTCGAGCATGTGGCTAAATGGATTGGTTTCTAATTTAGATCCACTATGATCACCTCTGTGCGATTCGTAGTCTGTTTTGCTTTAAAGAATTTCATTGCATAACTTTTACTCAACCGATCAAATGACACAGTGGTTAAAGCTTTGGCGTTTGAATCGGGAGGTACCGGGTTCGAATCCCGATAAGGGCACAATGCAAAGGGAATTTTCATCAACAGATTACGATCTGTGATGAAATGGAACACATCTATGACCCCCTGTCGGAGTGCAAAACTCATGGGCCGATCCATCTTCCATGCCACTATAGGCTGGCATGGAGATTTGCAATGTACAGATGGTGATAAAAATCGGACCTATAACGTGCGTCCTCGAATTGGCCGACACTGGCGTAAAAGTAAGGACGGAAAAAGCAAACCGCGAAAGAGTTGGGAGAGCCTTGGCCCCAGAACAGATTGCAGGGATAATAAAAAAAAATACTCAAAAGTATTCCCAAAAATTATTTTTTTTGCTATTTGGTGTTGAAATATTTGTGTGTATTAAAAATTTTCAAAAATTATTATGAGAGTTAAATTTTTGAGTGTTTTGTCAATTCTAAGTAACGGGTGATTTTTTAAGAGCTTGAGAACTTTTTTTTAAAAAAAAACGCATAAAATTTGCAAAATCTCATCGGTTCTTTATTTGAAACGTTAGATTGGTCCATGACATTTACTTTTTGAAGATAATTTCATTTAAATGTTGACCGCGGCTGCGTCTTAGGTGGTCCATTCGGAAAGTCCAATTTTGGGCAACTTTTTCGAGCATTTCGGCCGGAATAGCCCGAATTTCTTCGGAAATGTTGTCTTCCAAAACTGGAATAGTTGCTGGTTTATTTCTGTAGACTTTAGACTTGACGTAGCCCCACAAAAAATAGTCTAAAGGCGTCAAATCGCATGATCTTGGTGCCCAACTTACCGGGCCATTTCTTGAGATGAATTGTTCTCCGAAGTTTTCCCTCAAAATGGCCATAGAATCGCGAGCTGTGTGGCATGTAGCGCCATCTTGTTGAAACCACATGTCAACTAAGTTCAGTTCTTCCATTTTTGGCAACAAAAAGTTTGTTAGCATCGAACGATAGCGATCGCCATTCACCGTAACGTTGCGTCCAACAGCATCTTTGAAAAAATACGGTCCAATGATTCCACCAGCGTACAAACCACACCAAACAGTGCATTTTTCGGGATGCATGGGCAGTTCTTGAACGGCTTCTGGTTGCTCTTCACTCCAAATGCGGCAATTTTGCTTATTTACGTAGCCATTCAACCAGAAATGAGCCTCACCGCTGAACAAAATTTGTCGATAAAAAAGCGGATTTTCTGCCAACTTTTCTAGGGCCCATTCACTGAAAATTCGACGTTGTGGCAGATCGTTCGGCTTCAGTTCTTGCAGGAGCTGTATTTTATACGGTTTTACACCAAGATCTTTGCGTAAAATCTTCCATGTCGTCGAATAACACAAACCCAATTGCTGCGAACGGCGACGAATCGACATTTCACGGTCTTCAGCAACACTCTCAGAAACAGACGCAATATTCTCTTCTGTACGCACTGTACGCATTCGTGTGGTTGGTTTAATGTCCAATAAAGTAAACTGAGTGCGAAACTTGGTCACAATCGCATTAATTGTTTGCTCACTTGGTCGATTATGTAGACCATAAATCGGACGTAAATCGCGAAACACTTTTCGAACCGAACACTGATTTTTGTAATATAATTCAATTATTTGCAAGCGTTGCTCGTTAGTAAGTCTATTCATTATGAAATGTCAAAGCATACTGAGCATCTTTCTCTTTGACACCTTGTCTGAAATCCCGCGTGATCTGTCAAATACTAATGCATGAAAATCCTAACCACAAAAAATCACCCTTTACTTATGGAACACAGTGTATATTTTTTTATTTTGGAATAAACTTCAATCCGATCTCGTTTGTGATATAACATTGGGCGTTACCATTTTAAAGCAGTAGAATCCAAATTGAAAATCGGGTCAGTTTTAGAAAGAAAAACAAGATCTAAAGACGTACAAAAAGTTAAAGGTTTTATGGTCTAATTAAAAGCGCCATTAAACAATTTTGGAATCCACTCGCTTTTTGTGAACCATTGAATTTTCTATTTAAACTCGAAAAAAAGATGGAATTTTCACTTTAGGGTTTTCATTTGATAAACCTAATCCAGAGCGAAATCGAAAATCTGGTCAAAACCTAATTTAGAACTCAAAGCATGATCTAGTGAGTCGGTCATGCGAATAACTAAAGGCTCTCTATAGGCTAATCAAATGCTTCACTAAACCATTTTGGGCTTCGCTGTTTCGCCTTCGCCCGATTTTTGGGCCGTTTTTCGATTTGGGGTCTGCTATCTGTAAAATGGTAAAGCCCAATATTTTATGAAAAACGCATGTCCAATATTTTTTATTGGAGCACCTATATAGAGCCTTTAATTTTTAACTTAACACTAGGATGTAAACCCGGGTTTTCCCGATTTGGATTCTGCTTGTAAATGAAAAATCCAACGCTTTGCTAAAAACGATTGAAGTGCAAAATTTTAAATTAGCCTTTAATTTTTAATTTGGTTTTCAAACTTTCTTTAATATGAGTTCTGCTAACTGTTTATAAAGCTAGCAGAGCCCTATTGTTTTAGGAGCCTAAAAATGTATTTTTTTTATTTTATTTAAACTTTTTAATAAGCTTATAATTTTCGATAGTATCTTGTAATGATCTATAGGATGGGTTTCGCATACCTTGTGGACGTTTATTTTCTGATCGTTTGACTGACCTTGATTTATGCAAATATTTCTAAACATTTTCTCTACTGTTGCTTGTTTGGCACACAAGACTATTAGTTCGTTTTTGTTTCTAGATGATGTAATTGATCCCATCCCAAGTAGAGTTTAAAACAACTCTTCATAGTTTTAATTATGTGAGAGCTTGTTCAATTTAGTTGAGATGTTCAGTTTGGCTTTCCATAGCGTGGAATCTTTCTTAAGTAGAAGGGTCTAGAAAATGAGTTGTTGCTCTTCTTCATTGCAATGAACTCGTTTCTTTTTTTGGTGCAATTACAAACTGATGTAGATATTTAATATTATACATCCCTGACCTAAGTAACCATATTTTCATAAAAATCGTACATTAAAATTCAATTAAATATTTTTTTTAATCGCCTAATCTAAACAAACAAACACACGGATACGGTTAAAAATGAAAATGATTCATTAATTCATTCATTGAATTTTCTTTTAACGCTGGCACACACCAATACACAAACACAAAAAGAAAATTTATTGTATATTTGTTGTTACCCCCGTTCCCACAAGGCGTATACAAAAATTAACTAAAAATTTATTATAGACAAAAACTAAAGACCTTGGCACCAACACGGACTGGACTGCAGCCATATATTTATCTAAAATTCTAAACCAAATATAACAAAATTTTCCAGACAAATTTTATAAATTATTTAAATCTAATCTACTTTTTATTTTATAAATATTTACGAGTTATTTATGAAGGCAAGAAAAATAGTTTTCTTAAGTTTTCTCTGTGTGTGCTGCGTACTTTCCCAGAAATATCGATTTATTATTATTAATTTGTGAATCATTCAAATTCCATATTTTTTCGTGTGAAAAAAGTGTAAATAGACCACATAAAAAATTAATTTTCATCGGATAATTTACGAATCGATTATTGTTTAATGGAATATCAAGTTCAATGTTTGCGATTGTTGTGTCCAATTTTCAGCGATTTTAGTGATAATCAATGATTAGTTCTAGAAAACGTGTTAAATTAATTTTTTTTTACCAATATTAGACTCTCACCCTAATTTTCACTAAATTACTTGGAAATTTTTCAAAAATTTAGTGTTTACTCGTATATACCGGCTCATACCCTCTTCTAAACCTCCCGCCAAAGAATAATACCGAACTTTTCAGATACACAAGCTTTGCGTAAGATTGCTTTCTGTCTGGATTAAATTGGAACAAATTATACAATTATAGGTAAAGACATTCGGCTATAATCTAATTTATTTTCTCTCTTTATTTTCTCACATAAAACCGATATTGGCACTACTCTAAATTTCAAATCTCATGGTGGTCGAAAATGATTTTCTAACTAAATTCTAGCGGAATTCAGTTGTGCTGGAGTTCAGTTTTGTTACACATCATTATACATTCTACACTTATTTTTGTTTGCTGTCACTTGGAAAATGACCAATAAAGACTCAATTGTCGCAAAATGGTGTTCGAACCATTTACCATTTATTCAATGGCCAACGTTTCTCTCGGCTTATCCAGGAAAATGCGATGGTGTGCCTGCCTTGTGTGGGTATCTTGTCTCTCAAATATATTCGATGTTCTTTCGAATTTAGAAACTGTAGAGTTTCTAAAATCGAGTCCTCCAGATTCGAATTCACCGAATCTTAGCCCGAATATTCAAATTCGGATTTGCTTATAAATTTATCGAATCCATGGATATCATTTTAAATCAGTTTAAATTTGACCGATTTAAATAGATACCATTTGTTGAAAGTATAGTATAATTTGAGCCACTATTGGAACCTGTGACGCAATAAATTTAATATTTTTGTCTTATTTGTTAAGATTTGCTATATTTCAAGACACCTTCATTGATCTGAATCAGTTCAGATTTTATATGGAAACGTGATCCAAAATATCTATTTATCTATATATATTTATGAGGAAATAGTAGTTAGTTTCGCTTGTCACATGTCTTGGGATCAATCGTATATGTGAGAAGCAATAGACGAATCTTACATGACTAAGATCTATCGTATATGGCACGTCTGTAGAAAGAAATGTTGTATCTCTTATTGTACACGTCATATGTAATGAAAAAAATGTCTTTATTGTTATGCATAACAATATTCATAATTTGTATTCTAAAAATGCAATAACGCGATAACTAGTACTTACCGTTTTCTTGCACACATGGTGCGATATATATATATATATATATATATATATATATATATATATATATATATATATATATATATATGCAATTTTTTTCATTTCTCTCGATTGTTTACCGAATCTGTATTAAATTATCTAATTATACGATAACAAGAAACACTGAAGACATGTCATACATGTTTCGCGTAAGACATTACCGTGTAAGAAGAGCTGTAAATGACATGGCTGACAAAGAAATAGAAACGTGTGACTTTCGAAAAAAACTATTCACATGCATGTAGACCAATTCTATGCCAACTGGGATGTCTGTAATGTCCGTAATCTTTTCCGTTGTTTCACGAGTCATGACTCATGAATTGAGTCGAATCAGATCAAGCGTCAATAAATACGGCTCTAAATTGTTGAATTTTCTCGCAGAAACACGAAACCCTGTGAAAGAGCAACTGGAACCTTTCGTTCTTAGTTTCGATTCGTTTTGATGACGAACTTGATGGTTACTTGATAGTTATTTGTCTTGATAGGGAGCGCCGCTCTCGATTAGGTCTTCGTATAATATTCCCCGTTCCCACATATCGACTTAAGTGCGGGTTTCGGTTACTTTTCTTAATCGAGATGCTAAGAATTAAGAATTTCACGATCATATACAGAAATTTTCCCAGACACTATAAAGTAGAACATTGCTGAAAACTTAGATATATTTTCTGAACGGTGGCTTCGCTCTCTTGGCCCCACCATCTTCTTTAATTGTTTGATGCTGAAGTTCCGAATTTCAAGGAATTAAGAACTAAAACACAATTAAGTTCCCAGTTTCCGAATCATATGCGGTTGTAAATTTCTATAAATTGAGGTCGAATCGTTCCGCATTTAGCGGAAATTCAAACTAAAATACAATTAGGCTTTTAGTTTTCCAATTTTTAATCAAGTTTCATTTTTAAATTAGGACGAATTACTTATGCTGAATTGAAACAATTGGTGCAGGGTCCTAATAATACGATTGCATTTAAAGAAGGCATGTGGTCTTAAAATAATCTTTACATCCATTTTTGTCCACCCAAATTATCAAAACAGCAAACCATAGCCACCCAGCAATGTTGACAGCCGCAGTTTTCTGGGTACCTAATAAAATAAAAGTGGTGGATTTAAACAGTCAATTATTTATATCTTTCAATAGTTGATAATGCTGTGTGCCTAAAGTTAGTTCTCTACAAACTAAATTGAGATACACTATTCGATTATAAATATTCCGGCGCATAATAAATCTTGATCAGTCCAACTTAATTTTGTGTTGTGCCATCTATGAATGAATTACTGGTACTAAACTAGCCATGAATTTGGTTGGACGCGAAGCCTTGCTCTAAACGATCATTAAATTTACTAACTTTATTTTAAAATTGTCGCAACAAGGCGGCTGGCATTCTAAAATATCTGCTCTAGCAAAAATTTTACGTTTAAGCGGTTAATTATTTTGGCAGTGATCACCGCAGGATTTCACAGAAAGTTCATAAGAATCTGCATGTTTAGGGATTACTTGAAAGAGTAGACACTTTACCAAGAAGAAATTTTCAAAATTTTTGCATCGTTATTTTAAAAGAAGTTCCTCGATTTAACGTTATATTAATATTTATCGACAAATTCAAAACTACATAACATTTTACGAGACGAGATTTTTCAATCCCAATCCTTAGTTGCGATAGTCAAGTAATAATTATCAGACACGGATAATAATCGGCCCTAAGCCATATATTAAACTTATTTTGAATGCAGAGAACTAAAATTTGAGCAGCGATTTTAACAACGCGAATTTGCGTGTTAATATTTCAGCATTGGCAATATTCCATTGCGACAGCTGATTTGTGATATATCAACAAATTAAGCACACTCCAACCGCTAAGGTAAAACTAACGTGGAGCTGAAAGTATTTATTTGAGTTTGAGCCTACCATTTACGTAAAAATTATCGTACTTACAGCTGAATTGAGTATTCAAAGCGATACAATAATTACTTACTGCTGAGGTTGAACGGATCTACAGCAAAGGAAGAAAAAGATCTAACTTTGAACCATAAGATCTGGAATACGTCCGTCCTACCGACAACTACTAAGCTACTACTTCAGGCATTTGTTAATCAAATGCTTTAGGTAAAACATCTTCGTCTGCAGCAAAATCAGGAAAAAAATATTGAAATTGGAAAGCGCAAATAGGGGTGGTTAAAACTTACAAGGGGGAATACAAAAGAAAGCACTAGAAAATAAATGAGGAGGTCTATAAATAATACCCCTATCAGAGTTAGAAAGTCCAACCTTTTTAAGTTGCGTGCTCTTAAATTTCAAATAAAGGAAAAAATTAGCGCTATAATCAGTTTAATTTGAGAAGATACAAAATTTGTGAGAATTAAAAATGAACGTCGTGAAGTATGTGGTGAAAAGTGTTTTATTACAAATGTTAATCTTGAAATAATGGTTAATATTTTATTCACATCTAATGATCGAGGCTGGTAAAGTTTCCTTGACGTGGCAAAGTACTCTCAAGAACACACTTCTTTTTTTCACATGATTACGATCAACTACGCTAATAAACAATCTCCAGTCTCGCCGGTCCATTTTTATATGACAATATGTAACAGATAGTAAGTAAATTGACTTAGCATATGAATAGATAACGTTCAGGTTAATGAAAAATTTGAGAACTGTGGTGACCAACACCCTAATTTATTTTACCACGATGGAAATACTGGGGCGGATAAAAGATCTTTCATATTGCCTTAATTTTTTTGTTTTCTAAAGCTACGGAGAGGAGAAATCAATAGGATCTTCCGGTTTTCGATATCCGTCAAAATCGTTAGGTCATTTGTTGTGTCTGTAGTTTGTTTTATAATTTCTTGAACTCAAATTGTTGTTGTCAGATTTTCTCTAAAATCTTATTTTTCGCAATCGGAAAAGCTTCTATAGAAACTGCCACTTCCGGTACACTGATTTTCGCAAATTTCACAGCGATCTTCCAATTTATCGGAAAACCTTAAATATGAAATTTCATCCAGATCAATCAACCCTTTTGGACTGTATAGAAATTTAGCCAAATTTATATAAAAGGACAGTTTTTGTCCAAAATTCGATTTTTTTATAAAAGCTATACTTTTTGAAATTTTTGCAAAAAACGAAGAAGCAGAAAATAAGAAATTGAAAGCTGCGGCTCCGCTCCTATGAAAACTGTGGCCCAATGAAAATTGTACCGAAAACCAGAAATGGAATATGACCGAATTTATTATTCTCTAACGACTACAAATGAAAATGTAGGGGCGGGCGTGGTTTGAATGGCGTAACTAAAAATGGTGTAGTAGGAGAAGCGAGGAACGGGCATGTCTTCATGAGTCCTCGTACGCCTCCATATTTAGTTTGGTGCGGTTAAACAAAAATAGTAAATAATATCTTCTTTCTATTAAACCACTCTTATTGAGATGCGCAGTCGCCCCTTGATCAACGTTGGGCAATATTGAAAACTTATTTCCAAAGTAGTGAGTCAGTTGCCGAAACTGGCCGAAAATTTAAATTAAAAAATTCGGTAGTAATGAAGCATCAACTGAGAATAGTGTGGGGAAATTTGTGAAGATCTTTCGATTGGCTTGTTACTAAATAATACACACATTTTGCATCGTCGTCCAGCTCGTTCAATGGAAAATATTGTTGCTTTAGTTAAAAGTGTGCGTCATGATCCGAGTACCTCAACCCGCCACCGTTCATAAGAACTGAATATCACCGATAGGACTGCAAAGAATTTTACACAAAGACCTGGGTATGAAGGCCTACAGAATCCAATTGGTTTAAGAATTGAAGGCAGTTGTTGAGCATTTTTACCAAAAAATAATAATTCCCGACGACGCTCATTTTCATCTCGGCGGTTATGTGAACAAGCAAAATAGCCGTATTTGAGGCACAGAAAATCCACAAGTAACAATCGGGAAACCAATACACCTAAAACGTGTCCCTCTTTGATGTGGAAATGATCCAAAGGCATCTATGATGGCAATTTTTCTTCGAAAATGAGCAAGGAGCCGCACTAACTGTCAATGTCGGTCGTTATCAAGCCATATTAACTGATTTTTTATTCCCTACGATTAAATAAAGCGGAAGACTTGGTCGATATTTGGTTTCAACAGGACGCCATCACGGCCCACACAGCCAACGGTACAATCGACGTTTTGCGCCGTATCTTCGAAAATCGCATTACTAGCCGAAATAGCAATGTCAACTGGCCATTTAGGAGCTGCGAGTTGACTCCGTTGGACTATTATTTGTGAGGTCGTCAAAATTTTGAAAGGTGCAATTAAAGTGATTGATGGTGTTTGAAATATAGGCTAGAACGATTGCAAATCCAACCGAGGCAGTCATTTGAATGAAACAGTATTCCATTATTAATTGGAAGGCTTTCTCTCGAAAATGAAGCACCAATCATTTGAAAATATTTGTTGTAAAATTAATATACACTTTTAAAACGAACTAAAAGTTGTCGTACCCTGTAAAACACGTGCTAAGTAAAACAGTTAAACTTAAAATGAAAAATTAACGTTCAATTCTAATAACGTGACGAAAAAATATTTATATGTTAAGTTTTCGCCCATTTTTGGTTTTCAGGCCATTTTACATACAGTCGCTTATCGTAGAGCCTAAATCTGCTACTTCCGGTGTACTGATTTCCATTAAATTTCGTTGGTATCTAGTCTTCCAAAAAAGCTTAAATATGACGTTTCACCAAATCAGTCAATCCGTCGGGCCTGTGGAGAGGCCACAACGAAAGAATGTTAAATTGTCAACAATTGCGAGGTCGAATATTTTTTTGGTTACCTACTATTCTTTATTATACTTCGTAAAATAAAGTAAAATGGAGTGTTAGTTGGCCAAATCCATTGTTAGAGTTCACAATTTTTTCTAATCCTGGGAAATATTTTATTATTGAAAGATGGCGCTTTACTAATAACCATATTTTAATACAATTTTTCGTTTTTTTTTACAGACTTTCACATCAAATAAAATTGATTGTTGCACCTCCACCACACCATACCGCGTACCCTATAGACACCTGCGAGGCGGCACAATCAAAATATACAAACATACATTAAAAATTTTACAGACGACCAAAAATGCAAGGCATGGGAAATAATCGTCAAGGTGTCTATGATGGTAAAATCGCTGGATTATATGATTTAGAAGAAACACTTGGTTCAGGCCATTTTGCTGTTGTAAAATTAGCTCGGCATGTGTTTACGGGTGAAAAAGTAGCGGTAAAAGTAATCGATAAGACAAAATTAGATGAAGTATCGAAAGCCCATTTATTCCAAGAAGTAAGGTAGGTCGAAAATAATTACATACGTTGCGAACACATTTGTATTTATAATATATGTAGTAAATTATGTCCATTAATAATTCATATACTAAAAATAATATTTTGTATTTTTATTTTTTCGTCAGATGTATGAAACTTGTTCAGCACCCACATGTTGTCCGTTTATATGAAGTAATCGATACCCAAACGAAACTATATTTAATATTAGAATTAGGTGATGGTGGTGATTTATATGATTATATCATGAAACATGAGGGTGGGTTATCGGAAAATTTAGCTAAAGAATATTTTCGTCAAATTGTTAGAGCAATTTCGTATTGTCATCAATTGCATGTGGTACACAGGTAAGATTACGTTGTTGTTGTATTTATTTTTGTGTATACCAATTTATATTAAGAATGAATGATAAACCCCCACATTTGGTTTTTGGGGATCACCTACGCGTAAGTTGCGTTTGTAAAAAAAAACAATACTCGATGACGTTGTTATTTTTTGTATACGCTTCCACCAAATTATTTTTAACCGATGACAAAAACGTCACACAAATTGGATTTATTTTTATCACTTACACGATACCAAATTATTTATAGATATTTGCAAAAAGGAAATATTTTTTTTGTAAATGCATTCGATGGATTATGATTGTGTGTTTTTTATATTTTTTTGCAGGGATTTGAAACCCGAAAATGTTGTGTTTTTCGAGAAATTGGGAGTGGTTAAACTAACCGACTTCGGATTTAGTAATAAATTTTGTCCTGGCCAAAAATTGGAAACGTCATGCGGTAGTTTAGCTTACTCAGCCCCTGAAATATTACTCGGTGATTCGTATGATGCGCCCGCGGTCGATGTATGGTCACTGGGTGTTATACTATATATGCTTGTGTGTGGTCAACCCCCGTTTCAAGAGGCTAACGATTCTGAAACACTAACCATGATTATGGATTGTAAATATGAAATGCCAGCGCACGTGTCATCAGGATGCCGTCGGCTTATTAGTACAATGCTGGTGCGAGAACCAGAAAAACGATCCACATTACACCAAATCGCACAGGATGCGTGGCTGCTGGAGGGGGCACAAGACCATGGACCAGAATTTTTACCATTAGTTAGTCGCGAACAAGTTAGTGATGACGATCACAATTTGATCATACAGAAAATGGTGAATGGTAATATAGCAACGAACGATGAAATTTTAGAGTGAGTGTGGCGAATTATATTTAAAAATTTTGATAAACATTATCGAACTTTTTTTTTTACTTTCAGAGCACTCGATCGCAACGAGTACAATCATATAACGGCAACGTATTTTTTATTGGTTGAACGAAAATTACGCGCTCATCGGCAAGAGCAAGCACAGCGAAAACGACCAAATCTCACGCTACCGGTTTCCGGAGCCTCCAGGTAAGCCAGCACATCTCACCTTTGTAAAACCAGAAAATATATAATAATTTGCACATTATATATTTTATTTATTTATTTATTTACAATTAATTCTAATTAATTTGGTTGTTTTCTATTAAAAAAATTAATTTTGGTTTATTTTGATTTGGATTATTGATTAAAAACAAATTTCTTTAAATTGCATGGCTGTGTAATAGCAGGCAGCTTCTGGGATTTTATTAAAATTTTTGTTTATTAATATATTTTATTAAAAAAAAAAAATTTAAATTTATTTGTATTTTTATTAACATTTATAAATATTTTTTCTTATATTTAAAACAAAAAAAAAATCCAATAAAAATAACACGCTTAGAATGTGAAACAAAAAGTAAATATTATATAAGTTAATTAATTTTTTTATTTATTATTTAATTGTGTTTATTTTTTATTTAATTTTTTTCGTCTAATGTAAATTGTTGTGGATAATTTTTTGCATGCAACTTTGAATTAATATTTAAGTAAATGTAGCATTTATAATCGTAAATTAATAATAATGGAAAATTTAAAGATTTGTTTTCGCGATTTAGCGATTGGAAAAATTGTGTACTCTGTCTCATCAGTTTTCATTTATTATTATCATTTAAAACTTGTAGCCTCTAGCTAAACACCGCTCTAGATCTGATAAGCGACATCCTGCTATTTAACTGTGACAGTTATTACTAAAAAAAACGATTGTTCAGCATTGCCTGCAGTACCAGAAGGATTTTGGTTTGAACATGAAATTATTGATATTATTGAGCCCTGCAAAAAATCTGCTGCTGCTTGAGACTGTTTTTAAGATTTTTATTAGGATTAAGGTCGCATAATTAATTTATACAGCTTCATGCAGAAATACTACTTCTATTTTCTGTTTACCTGTTGCGGAAAGAAATAGCTCCCCACATTCAAGAAGCAATTTAATATTGTGTTTGTACTACATTTAGCTGCTATTCATTTATTGATACAGGATTTGTGCCATATTGCTACAAAGAAATATAATATAATAAAATTCAAACCACTGCTCAATAATCGGACAAAACTGTACAATGACAAATTTCATCCTGCATTTTTCCAATTACGTGCCCCAGACCTGTGTGCCCCAGGTATACGGTTCACAAAAATCCCCAAAATTCAGAAATGTATGTTACCTTTTAGACCTGAAAAATTCTATTATATTATGTATTCCACTGTTTCCATTTTTAATCGTCTTCGAACCACAGGTATTAAATTCGCAATTTTGTCATCGATCTTCTACAAAAATAATAAAAATAAATGGAATAAATTAGAAATTAACTCAAGATCAAGTTAGTCCAACTAAAGAGTTTTGGTTGACGGATGCTGTTTATCCTCAGGTTGAAATGGATATGAAATATTAAACAATTTTGGGATACTCTCCGTCTTCTAGTGCTTTATTTTGTGCGGGATTGCTTATTATATAGGTCTATAATTCGCCTCCTTTCGTTTAGACTCCAATCTTGCTTTAATTATATTTGAGATAGTTTCTTTCAAGCTGTAAACTTCCAAAATAAGTTCAACAAATCTATTCAAGATAAGAATTTGTATATAATAACCAAGTCCATGTTGTGCATTAAATAGCCGTTGGTTATCGATAGTTAGATTAGCTTTAAGCCGTCTTGCAAAAAATGAAAATGTAGATTTCATTTGTCAAAATCAAGAGGCAGACGCGACTTTCCCAAATCAGTGTAACATCTAAGATTACTCGAGAATCTTATTTGTATTTCGTCTTTGGGTGCAGTATCCTTCGATCGAACAGCATAAACCAAACGAATTGTTTTCGACATTTAGACGTCTAAAGAATTACTTACAAAATACGATTTTCCAGAAACAACTCAACGACCTTACTGCTACTAAATATTCATGAAGTCCACAATATGACGACGAATTTTTTTAAATGTGCGTACAGGTCCATCTGTTATCAAACATCATTATTACAGCACAACTTTCTTTTTGAAATCTCTTTATTCGGCGGGAGGAAGGAGGGAGATTTTGGATAAAGTATTATTGTTCACGTACGAGTCAAGATGACCAAAAGAAGGCATTAAATAAGAAAAACTAGGAAAAAATAGTTTTAACTCGAATTTAACCTGAAGGTTAAATACAAAGTTCTTGAATGCGTAATGGTTGTACGTCAAGCTGTACCACTCCAACATTAATATCTTATTTATTTTTATTAACACCACAATCAACAATAATTATATAATGGCATTCTCTTTTCCATATACTCCTCTTAATTTTCCTGATGTACCAGCTCGACATTTTTTTTTAAACTTCACTTGGTACGCAAGACGAGATAATTCTGAGTTTGTTGTTTTTCATAAAATTCATTAACAAAAAAATTAAGAGATGTTTCTCCATTTAAGCCGTAGCTCAGAATCGTAGGTAAAGAAATATATTTTCTGACAAAAATGAATTTTCCAATTCTGACCAAAAAAATTCTCTGAACTATTAATGGTAATTTGCAAGAACTATCGGACGGAAACCAAACATTTTATCAGGGTTTAATACTGTAACAAACAATAAATCCCTAACTGCTCATAATCCACAAAATTTTGGTTAAAATTACGAAAACAAAATTATTTGTAAACATTCCTCCTTTGCGAACATTCCTCTTTTTTGATTCGGTCGTTATTTATTTATTAAATGAATCTATTCTGTGAGTTGCTTGTATGATTGAATATTTAAGATAAAACATTCAATTTAAATTTAACATTTAAAATTTTTTAAATTAATGCTTCAGGAGTTTTTGAAGTTGTCCTTGTCCTTTGATAAATTAAACTCAAATATTCCATCGATGATGTTGAAAGATTTTGACAACCTATTGTGATATGTTTTCCAAAAATGTAAGCTGAATCCAATTTGAACCAAACAAAACGTTAACAATAAAACTCGCGCCCAATGGTAAATTTTGGTCGTAATCCAATATGTAGTTGTTATTAATATTGTTAGGTAACAGTTAAACTGATCGCTTTTGTTAAAGTGACACTTCGAGACATTTTGACTCTTAGCATCCCAAGATTTATCTTGTTTAAAGAAAATAAGGATGTTTCCTAAAAATAGGTCATTATCTAGTTTGTTTGACCTAAATAAATGTATGTAGTATAATGTTCTTTTAAGAAAAGTAAGGCAATTCTTAACAGTTTACACTTTGCTCATTCTCATTTAATTCAAAGGGTTATCGGGCTGATAAACGATTACCTTTTGAAATAAAAGGAACTTCAAAATAAAGCCACTGGTTGTCACTGACGTCAGGGTGAAGAAAAAAGAGAAGGCGATTCTTGTTTTTAGCGTTTAACCTGAATTCTAACGGTAGGGACATTACTTATTTTTAAATGCAACGCAAAACACAATTTTGACAAATAAAGACGCGACATAAGACGCCTGGGAAATTAGCTAGAAACAATCAACACTACTTGTATCAATTAGTGTTTTGAGGTTTCAATGCCTGAGTTCCAAAATCCTGATTGTGCAGTTAAATGTAACTATGATAATTCAAAAATCCTGATTTCAAACCAACCGTTAAACAGAATTTGAAATTTTAATTTTTTAAAACTCACCGCTTACCTGCTTTGATAGACTCATTATTTCTAGGCCACGAGTCTTCAGTAGAATCCAAGTCCTTAATTTCATGGGTATAACCCGCACCTGGCGTATAATCCGCAATATAAAAAGATGATTTTTTTACAAAAAAAATATGTTCACGTATAACTCGCACTCGTTGTTTAACCCGAACATTTAAACTTATTTATTTATATTATATTCGGAATTTCCGATAGATATACCAATTGCTGTTTTCTCTACTTTTCGAATCGCAAAAATATTTGTATTTACAGGGTGTCCATCCGTTAGGTTTCCAATTTTTTTTCCGCCATTTAGGCGAATGTTAATATTGACAGTTCATACTTAACAGTCGTGAAGTGCACACACGGCAAATTAATCATGGAAATTTTTTCGATTGAACAACGTGATTAATAGTGCAAACCTTTTACACAAGTCAATCTGCAATTACATTAACATTAAGAAAATTAGGGAAAAGTTTCGGAACGAATAACGTGCCTTCAAAGTCTACAATTTACCGTGTTATCAAAGAATTTGAAGAAAGAGGGACTGTGGAAAATAAGCCAAAGTGTGTGCAACAACGTATAGTAAGAACACCAGAAAATATTGCTGCTGCAACACTAACCAATATTTTGCATAAAGACTTGGATTTATTCCCGTATAAAATTCAATTAACACAAGAGCTGCTGTTGCTTGACACTGATAATCCGGATTTTTTTGAAAAATTAATTAAGAGTGACAAGGCTCATTTTCACTTAAGTGGACATGTAAACAGTTCTGGTATGGCGTGCAATTTGGGCTGAAGGGGTCACTAACTGTTACAATCTGTTATCATGATATGATAAGAAACGTTTCTAGACCAAAATTGCATGCCAATGATTTGGTGAACATGTGGTACCAACCAAACCATGGAATTGTTACGAGAAATGTTTCCACAACAGTTAATTTCGAAATCTTGTGATATGGATTGACCTCCATAGTCACCCGATTCTACTCTCAACTTCTTTTTATGGGGTTAGCTTAAAAGTAATGTTTATGCAAATAAACCATATAATATTGAACAACTTAAAAGGAACATTAGAGAAGAAATTACATGAGCCTGGTGAAATGTGTGAAAAAGTCATGAAAAATGTAATAAGAGCCCGCTTGTGTAAGGCCAATAGAGGCGGACATTTGGCAGACATTATTTTTCATACATAATTTCAAACATTAAATAAACGATCTCTAAACATTATATCAATTTTCCTTTATTAAAATTTTTTTTAGGCAAAACAGTAGTAATCCTTTCGGGTGGACTCCTTGTATTACTCGCACCTATTGTATAACTCGCGCCTTTAAATATTCAAAAAAATCGAATTTTTTTCATATTCCTTATTCCTATTCCTCGTAAAATTCTCGAAGAGGCGGCAGGTGCGGAATGATCTGTGGTTGCAAGCCAAGTGTTGAACATCGGACTTATGTATCAAACCTTCTAGCAGGTAGATTTACAAATTTATCTTCAATTTACAATTAATGCAAAATCTCGAGTTGCGTTGATAGTCCGACATAACTGAAAATAACGGAAGCAAACATTTCTGCAACGCAATTCGAAATGTCGCATTTTGAACCAATGCAACTCGAAACTCTAGACTTTCCCTTTTATTCCACTTTAAATTGTAGAGACATCTAGTATGAAGAAGATAATGCATTGTAAGAGATGGCAGTACTTACGTTTCGTGTATAATTTTTAAATCTTAAAGCTTAATCTATTGATATGTTTGCCGCAGTTGAAATTATAATTTCTATCCAATCGAAACACGACCTTCGAAAACTGAAAACTTAAAGGTCAAAATGTATTACGATAATAGCATTAGGACGGTTTAAAGGTGGGCGTGTTTCCTTCTATTCTATGATAAGGGCATAATTAGAGATGATTGTTCATTCGGCATATTTTTCGGTGGTTATTGTTAGTGGGATGAAAATTTCTTTAAACGGACGCCCGCTAAAAAGTGGTGACTTACTAGACAATTTAAGCAAATATAGAAAAGAAAAAATATTTTTTCGATGTATGCGTTTTTATGTCAAATTATAAGACCGTACGCACTAATTTCATTACTAATTACAGTTTTAATAAGATATTACGGGTAGTTATAACATTTGTAAACAATTTAAGGCCCCACTATTTGTAGAAACATTTGGATTTTGCTCAAGAAAACTTATGTGAAATTTTCTGAGCTAACACAAATCTCTTACAGGTATGAGACATAATCAAATTACAAACAGTACTGGGTTACTTGTTTCTGTGTGATTAATAAACACTATCTTTGCAAATTTAAATTTCTAATAATTGTTATATTTATGTATTCCCTACGAAATCAATAAGACTTAGAATGCAACAACATTTCTTAACCTTTAAACGCACCACTGCCAGAAAGCACTTCATTTTAATTGGTTGAACTAAGCAGTAAAGGTTAAGTGCTAAGTATTTTCCTCGTCTTAACATCAAATGTAAGCCTTAAAATCTTTTAAGGTGCACGGTACTTTATAATATCCTTGAGAAAATTTATATTAAACATTTCCATAATTGACAAAAAATTCTAGAAAAACTATTCTAGAGAGAGTAAAAAACGCACGCGGCAAGGCTAATTATGTACATACCATATATAAATATTACAACAGCACTTGAAAGTATATGGTTTTTTTTATAATGTTATATGTTTTCAGGTTAATCTCGTCAAGTACATTTATAATAAATAATTGTGTTCAACAATGTAATAGACAGACAAACCAGTGATGATTTTTTTATTTGATCATGAAATGTATACATTAATTGTGGGGTAATTAACAATTTTAATGTGAATGGTGCGCGTGGCGCAATCAGACGATTGCGATGTAACTTTAACGAAGAGGTGAATACTACTATAGTTCGAAAAAAATTGTTTAAGAAATATGAGTATGCAAAAAATGTTAACAGAGACTCACCATTCTAGAAGTAGTATACGGGCTGAACTGAATTATTGTGATGATACTCGTACATAAAAAATAAAGTAGCTAAGAAACTTAGTTTCTTAGTTTCATAATGATACCGCCCGGTTTCTTTCGTGCGATGATTTATTATAGAAGGAACACACACGTCAATTAAAATTAGTCAAGCACGAAACAATTCCACAATCAGTGAAATATCAACATTTTACTCATATTGATTGCGCCTTCACCAAAGCCACTTTTTCTAAAATTTGACCTTGTGTACGTCATACACAGGAACCCGTTAAATTGTTATAAATATATGCAGGATAGCTTTGTGAATGGCGACTGCAATAGAATACTGACTACATTTAAAGGTATCTTTAAATCCTAATTTATTAGGAGTACGCCAAGATGCACTGTCAAATTGTTTTATGTTGACAGGTCTCAATGAATCCAATAATATACTGGGGGTAGTCAAGTTGAATTTTGAATCGGATTAAAATGCTGGTGCGGTGTTAACAATTGCGACACACATCATACAAGAAGCCAATGAAATGGGATAATTCGAATTTGTTTTCGGCACCCTCTCACGGTAAAAATGTAAAGCCTTCTTTGAAGGCCGGGTTGTACCACTTATTACAGCTGTTATTAACCTCTGCTTCAGTACTGCCCAAGAGGAGGCGGTGCAGCACTTCTACTTTGAGAATTGGACGCTATAGAAGCGTCGGAACGTTTAAGCTAAGGCTAGATTAGATGGGTAGTTGAGTTTTATATAGAGGCTGAAGTAGAGAATGGAATAGTGATACATTTTATCTGGTTTCTCTTTTTATTTCTATTCTTTTAACCGAGGGTTTTAGTGTTTAGTTGGATGAGAATTACCTTTATCAGGAATAATTTCGACAATGACTTACGGTCCAGGTAGGTATAATGGCACGAATAGACAAAATGATAAAGGGAGTCATTCAAACTCGAGTAGACTGACCCGCTTATTGAAATTTATAATTAATCAGATAGGAGCGCGATTATTAGTTAAGGTTGCAGTACTTGCAACTCGATTTTCCAGAAATAATTTTGGAATAGTTTGGTTTGAAAAACGGCACTTGCGGTGGCAAACGTTAAATATCTATTAATTTTTTTAACAAACTGAAAAACTACAATTACACTTAAAATTGAACAGTTATTATTTAAAATTTCTAGTACCCAATTGAAACTTATGCCAATGAAACGATTTAAATCTTTTGTTGAATTTTTCCAAAATGACAAATCTTCAAATTTTGAATTGACATATAATTTAGCATTATATATAGTAGTGCATGCGGTTGGTGGTTATGAACTGTCCTTTGGTTTTAAGGTTTATTATAATACTAAGCTTATTTTTAATATTTATTTACTTACTTTAGTAGATTTTATTTTTATTTGCACATTGCATTATGTATAGTTAAATTTGAGTTTTATTTTGAGAAAAATACAAATTTTCCTTTAGCAAACTAAAAAATGGTTTTATTTTTTAATTTATAATTACGTTTATTATTTGTTTTATGTTTTCCCCTCCAAAAATATTGTGTTTTTGTTTTGTTAAAACGCAACAAACCAATAAATAGAATTTCTCCACGTTCAAGAAACATAATCGTTACCAAACCTCCAACCAATCAACAACAAAGGGGGACCGTGTCCGCAGCCAACGGTGATAGTGAGATATCAAATACGCTTATAGTACCATCATCGATACATTTAAATATACCTAGAACACCGGGTGTTGAAAGTGGCCAGGTATATCATTAAAAGTTATGTTTTTGTTTTATATTAAACAATAAATTTTTTTTTTTTCATTAAGCAGACACCGCGTAGCCGAAAATGTAGTATAGTCCAGGAGGAAGATGACGAGGAAGAGCTGTCATCCTGTTCTGGCCGTGAAGAATTATCCACACCGCTAAATCGACGTGGCTCTCGGTCCGAGGGTCGAATAAATATAGCAATCCAAGATAGAATAGCGGAATCTGAACGCCTGAAAAAAGACGTACCAATCCCATTATCGAAAATAGTTGACGGGATTTCGGGTGTTACTCTAATTACAAACGATAGTAATAACACAAAAGAGCGTTTGGGGGCTTCGGGGCGAGGTAATAGCAGTGGTGTAACACGACAACTAGGAGATTTTCGTCCGCGCACTGCCGAACAACTTAACAAAGCATTTAAATTAGGTAGATTAAGTGAAAATCCAGCGGATCGTTCCGGCTCGGTGGACAAAGGTTTAAAAAGTATTAAAGATTCGGAAACTGTAAATACAAAAATTTTATGTGATTCATCCACAATTTCAATACCATTAAGTTCTAACACAAATCAAGCAAACCAAATAACATCAAATGTACCAAAATACAAGACAATGCCATCACCCACTAGACCAAATACAATACTTACAGGGGCTAATTGTTTAAACGAGATATTTGAAGAGGGGACCGATGTTGGATCATCAGACAGCGCGACGACAACGCCGCGTCCAATCACTAGGCAAAATCATTTTATAAATAATCGGACTCAAAGCCAAGGTTCTATGTCGGCGACGACTACATCTACGTCGTCGTCGAGTCGTCGCTCGAAATTTCATAAAACGCGCACAACATCGTGCAGTAGTTCGGACGCGAGCGATGATGATTCAGAGAATCGTAAAAAACGTGCCCACAAAATAGTCGATGTGGCCAAGCCACCAATACAACATAGACGCGATTCGCACGACGATTCAAGTGATTCACAGGATCCAGGTAATACGACCGCCACAGGTAGTACTAATGCCCAAACTCATATCATTCATATAACATCATCATCATCATCGTCCACTACCACAACACCAGCAACTACAACATCTACGTCCCAATCTACGTCTGCGCATCAAGAATCAACGCAGACATCATCGGGTCGACAATCAGGAGGTGGTGGCGGATTTCGACGACATCGGGCCGGTCGTCGACGTGCCGGTGAAACTCGGTTACGTGAAAGCCAATCACTAAATCGTATTACCGAGGTACAAGAATCAGAAATCTCAATAACGCAACTTGTTCAAACGGTGGTGATACAACCACCGACGGCCGCCGTTATTATTCCACCCGCCATACCAAAACCGAAAGGATTCAGTGCTCGCTTATTTCATGGATTTCGTAAGACAGAACATTCACACACAATCACCACCACCACCACAACAACAAATCATCATAATAGTACATCACAGCAAATAAACAATCAGAATTCCCACCACCATCACAACAACAACAATAACCAACAAAATAATAATAATAATAACAACAGTAGTAATACAAACAATAATAGTAATAGTGATAGTAATAAAACACGTATACCACCATTGCAAAATGAGCCACCCGATGATGACGTTGAAATGGTATTAAGTACAGAATTGGCCAAAGCGTTGCGGGTATCCGAAACCAAAAATACGTCAAGTAATTCGACAACAAAAAAACTAAAAATTTTAGGAAAATATTTTCAAGTAAGTGAGAAAAGTTTTTCTTTTGATTTTTGTTTTTTCTATTATCAATTTTTTTATTATTAAGTTTATTAAATTTTGAGAATGATTTTTGATCTGATTTGTTTTTGATCTGAAAACATAAATTTTTTTTCGAAATTGCTAATGAAAGTTTTATATTTTTTATGATTATATTGTTGTTGTAAGTAAATGATCGTAGGTTTTTAAAGTTGACTACAAAAGTTGATATACCAAATAAATAAAAAGAGAATCTGTTTATAATGAAAATAGCCCAGAAAGAAAAACAAACCATAGCCTTGTTTATAACGCTATTTATTGATTTCATTGATCATACAATGTCATACAATGTCCCAAAGGATTGTATCTTTCCAATTTCCATTAAGCATATTCGTGGTGGGAGGTCGTATGCAAACGGCATATGCAATCGTTGGTTTATACATATTAAAAAACGGGCCTAAAATTGATGCGCAGAAGTAACCGAAAAATTTAAAATAGATTTTACTTCCTTATCTGAAGAAGTTTACGGATATAAACGTTATGTATTCCAACAGCGTAGTGAACCATCCTACTTTTCAAATAATTTATGCAAGTTTTTGTCAAAAAATCAGTGGACTTCATCCGATTGACTATCATTGGTCCTATTCTGGGTTTCCCGGGGAGTTGGGAAAATATTTTGCTGTAATTACAAATTGCACTAATTTCCAAATATGTATTTTCCGTTCCCAAATGCATATTCTGGCAGACTGGGAAACTTCACCGTTACAAATGACTTATAGGAATTTAAATATATGTAACTGCCTAGTAATTTGTATTTTAATGTTTTATTTATATAAGAATTATTGATCGCGCAGTAGAGGTTAAAGAATTTATTTCAGACGATATTTAACTAATATGTGTTCTGCAATATATCTAGTAGTCCACCTGGTACACTACCACCCACAATTATTTAATCAATAAGGTTTCTCCATAGTTAGGCCACGCTATAACAGGCCCGGCCCGAAAAGTTGTAAAAAATTAGCTTCAATCAATAGAAATAGATTGGCATCGAAGCTGGATAAAACCAGAACCGCTCGCTTTATTGTTAGAGGATTAATTTTAATAATTTACGCTTATTGTCATAGTTTTTTAAATTGTTTATTGTAAAACTTCTTTAAAGGCATAAAAATGCGCGATGTCAAAAGTACAATGCACGTATTGTCTATCGTTACGTTATCATGATATAAGACATCACGATGTTACTATATCATGATATAGTAACATTGAATGAATATCGATGAACATAACCACACCTTACGCATCCTTGCAGCTTCTGTACTCGTGATGTTCAACTTCAGTAGACAATTGAGGTCCAGCTCTCAGAACATTTATCTGGAAATATTCTCTTTTGCAGTCGTAAAGTGGCACATTTTTAAAAGGTCGTATTTTTAAATTGTTCATCAAAAATGTTTTAAGTACTTTCCCGCTAACAGTTTAAAAATGTATCCCTAACCGATTTGGACGACTATTTTCCACTAAGAACTAAATTGTCGGTATTTTGAGCTACAAACAATAACATATAAAATATGTTTGCGCCTCTCACTGATACGAATGGTATTGTTGGATTCCTTGATGAAAGTGATGGTGGCTTTACTAGTTTCATTCATGAATCGTGAATCTTCCACCGAAGTACTCTATGTTGAAGGAACTGTTATATATCTTAAACCAATGATTGGAATTTTATATAATTATATTAAATTGAAAATTTTTAAAATTTGCCTTCAAAGACGGTCCAATATTAAATCCTGTAAAACATTAAACTGAGTGTAAAATGCCACATGAAAATTTTCACAAGGAAGATATCTTGTTATTCTATATTTTTGGGACGACATTCTTCATAACACCACAAATTTCGCTTATTAATAAAATAAATAAATAAAATAACTTTATTTATTTATTTTCTATGCTTCTGATGACAAATGGCAACCCTGAAATAGAAATAATAACATCACCATGAATACAGTATCAAAAATCTAAGACGGATGTTTCTTTACTACCAGAACAGGCTGCGGATGTTGTTTCATTCGATGTTTTCATTTCGATGGTTTTACAGAAACGATTGTAGTAACAACGAATTTAATACATTGAATTTTAACTTTTTCCGGATTGACGGACTGTTCATTTATTTCCGTTGTAGGCTAAATCGGAAGATGAGTTCTGATTGCCGCGCATGTGGACTTAGTTTGACAGTTCAACTCTTTACATTCCCAACACGTATTGCAATGCTCCTACACCCTTATGGGATGGTACCGAGTCTTGTTGAAACGTCCAATGGTTTCTACCAAATTACTTACATGTCCAAAGTAACAAAGCATTGTTTAAAATCTTTTCTTGGTAGATTTATTGATTTACCTTTACGCCTTAATCAATGAAAATGAGTGGTGGGCGTCCTGTGGCAGTTACAGCGGTCCAAGCCATCACTAATGCGAGTGCTTACATTCGCAGAGTAATTCACTGGTCTAAATTGTCTTTTGATTTGTACTCTAACCAAACACGATCGTTGTGTTTGTTTACATATTGCTGAACCGTAAACATTTTTACATCAGCAACGACCAAGTGCACCAACGTGCAAGTGTTTTAACACCTTTGCTCTTGCTAGGCGAACTGCTTTTTGTGCAGGTGTTAAATCTTGCACTTTTTATATTTTGTCGAGCTTCAATCGTCGTTCATTTTTTATATGCGCCCCATGCTACGAGCAGACAGATTGAGATTTTTTATCAATTGAACTGCGCTTTGTCGTGGATTACGTTGAATTCCGGCCTTGACCTTGGCGCTTTTTGATGCTATCAGTATCATTGAATCGTGTAATGGTCCGATACACAAACATTTTGTTCACATATAAATGTCCTAGCTTATTAACAATGGCTGGTTGAACTTACGCGGGCCCAATAGTGCAAATTATAGATATTGAATATCCCCTCCCTTTTAAAACATGTTTCGTTACTCCATAAAATGTTAAAAAATTGCGAATCTTCTTGCCATCGGCGCAGTATTTCTTGACCTTTTTTTGCACAAAATACGATGCAATTTGGACCGTGGTCCCGAAGGTCTTGATAAACAACGAACATTTATTGATGGTTCGTCTGTCACCATTCCAATTACTCTATTTCTTCGTTTATAGCAAGTTGACTGACTATTCCATTTCTTCTCGGCTGCCCAGAGACTTCGCCTTCACTGTACATTTGATGTACATTTTGAAATCTCTATAATCGGGAAAGCGTTCCGATTTTGGATTTCGTCTCTGGTATTTTCTTGCTGCAGCTCGGGCCTTGCTATTACATAAACCATAAATGAAATTCATTTCTGCATACTCGCGGTGGGAATAAGGCACATCGCTTGTTGACATTTTAATTATACACCTTCAAGGGTGCACGGAACTACTAATATGAATTACAAAATGTTTTTCTTTTTATATCTTTTGTTTTATATAATTTGAGCTACTAGGTTTGCAAAGCATTGATTTTAGAAGTCGAAATTTCGTTTAGTCCATTTTTAATAAACACGACTTACGTTGTGAAAAAAATTGATAAAAAACATTCTGTTGTGAGCAGCTCGGTTTGTGATACGATTTTAAAATCTGCATTAGTGTTGCATATTTTTCTGATAGTGGATCAACTTTCTGTAGTACATTATTTTCCCGCTGGCGTCACTTAAACATCAAAAAAAAATTGGGAAACAAAAAGACTTTACAAAACCATTGGTTTTATTTAACAGAAGATAATATACAGTTTATAAAAATGAGTTTATTGGAAAGGCACACTCTCCTAGATCGTACTAAAACAGAAAGTTAAACAAAATAACTCTTGGTTTGTCTTAAATTAATTTTTTGGTGGGTGCGCATGCAATTTCACTAAAAAACACTAAAAGTGAAATAACTTTTGCACCATCAACAATTCGAAAAAACTTTCCTTGGCTGGTTTTGTTAAAATGAGCTCCCCTATCATTATATTTCGTTTGATCATCCGCTTCTGGGACACCTTGTATATCCCAGTTAGTTTTATTGATATATCTATTTTACTGCAAACCAACCAATTTTGATACAGGGATGCAAGATTAAAGTCGATTCGCATCTCCGCGCATGAACATTCATTAACCATAGGCTGACATGGTGCTTGCAAAGTGCAAATGGTATACAGTAATTGTATGAAAGAGTGATTTCAAGTGAATGATTGTGTGTTTGGTATTATGTACTAAGGGTTTGAAACATTCATCCTAAGATACCTACCTACATTAGAATTAGTAGATCCCCAGTACGATTATACACCTACGATAGTTAGATTCAACAGCTACGATCAGTGGAATATGCATTTTTTTCCACAATAAGAGACGGGCCAGTTTTAAATTGTAGATTCGGATCATTAAGTAATTATAAGCTTAGGGTTATTGGTCTTAACCAGGGCTGTAGTCATATTTCTTTATATATTCGTTTATTCCAATAGCAAACGCACTGCTTTGAAACTGATGTTTATTCTCCCAACGGACTATCCATATATTTGTGCTTTAAAGTGCTTTAAACCACCTCGAAGTATAATGGTTGTCCTGATCGAGTTTTCTGGCTCCCTTACAGTGCAAGTGATGGTAAGTTCTACCTAA
The DNA here is from genome assembly GCA_963691935.1 of Nephrotoma guestfalica. Taxonomy (NCBI): domain Eukaryota; kingdom Metazoa; phylum Arthropoda; class Insecta; order Diptera; family Tipulidae; genus Nephrotoma; species Nephrotoma guestfalica. The sequence continues at coordinate 234,178,252 of OY829915.1, read as the reverse complement.
AAATTATGCCATATCTCCTTTCAGTTCTAACCTTTTTTCAAATGTCTTGCTTCATTGATTTAGAGACAAGACGAGCATCTAATTATCGGCGAGTTCTGCATTCATTCATGCGGAAGGCAAGAGTAGTTTAGACGCCGCTGACTAATTTGAACTTGACGCAGAGTTTTATACCCCATCACTTTACCATACTCAGGAACGCCGTCCTTTTGTTCTGTTATATACATAAGAATTCTGGTATAATATTACTTACAACAACAATTTAAATTAGTTTATATATTTATTTTCCAAGTTTTGTATAATTTTATTAATTTTAAATCAAATAAATAGAAATTGAATTTGTAACCGAGCTAAAATCCTCTATTCTAAGTAAATTTATTTTTGTATTATTATTATTTTTTTTTTAATTCTAGAATTTCGAAAAAAAAATGTGAATGAATGAAACCAAAAAATAAATAAAATAAAATTACAAGAAAAAAATATATAAATTTTAAGAATATAGAACAAAAAACCATTTAATATTTATACAATTTAGGTAATTGCAGTCCACAATCGAATTTAATTTCAATTTATAAAAAACGTAAAAAAACTTAAATAAGTTTAAGAATAAATAATAAACTTATTAAATTTAAAAATTTTAAGAACAAAACAATATATAAATATAATTTTCAACATTTTCAAAAATCAAAATTCAATTCAAGCAAAATACAAAAAAGCTGAAAAGGTAATTTGGTTTTTAGTTTTTCTTTTTCGTTTTGAGTCCATTTTTTCATTAATTTATATTTTTTTTGATTAATTGTTTTCACTTTAATATTCCTAATTAATTAATGTTTGGATTTTTTTTGGATTTATAGTTTTTTTTTTACTTTTTCTATCGATCATACCTACATCACAATAAAAAGTGGCTAACACTAAAAAAAAACACAAAAATCAGTGTACGCACCAGCAGCTCTGTGAATTTTTTTTTATACACACACGACACTTACAAAATACTACAGCACATAATATTCGTATATATACACACTTATAAATGCGATCAGGAAGCTTTGCTGCTCAACATTTTTATAAGCTTTTGATTTAAATATTTTTATCTGTTTTTTGTTTGTAAGTTTTTAAGGGATTTAAAATTTGGCTAGACGAAGATTTTACTATCTTGGTTTAATCAAAAACTAGCTTTAAATTCAACAAGTATTTTTTCCCAAGCCTTAGTAATACAATACTGCCGTTTATACAACGCACATGCATACAACGCACATTGTAGTAGTCTGCAACCGTATGGTTAGTTATGATTGCCTTGTGACAGATGAGGGACGGTAATAGAAATGGAAAAGGAAGTTTATTCTCATAGACAAAGACTAACCCAGTCTTGTATGGATTGGCATTCAACCCACAACTTTTGTCACAATTGAAGAGTTTATGTATTTACCGAACAAGCCTACAGTAACATATCATTTCGCATATGCCTTCGAAATCACACCTTTGGAGATTCAGTAACAGTTAATTAATGACCAAGTTCCAAGGAAAAGCAGATAACACTCCAATTTGTGGAGTACCTCTACTGGTTGATACTGACGAGCGATTGATTCACGCACAGGCATGTGGTTGCCAGAGTGATCGCCTTCCGTCTGACGTTATTAAAGGCCGCCTCGTTGTCCAGAAAGGTTATCATGGAGAATTCATTTTACTTAAGAGATTTTTCAATATTAAGATAAGGTGATGCAGATTTCGCCTTGCAATACACGTTTCAAGATTTCAACAGCTTATTTGACTCGATCAACAAGCATCTGATACGAGTCATTCTATTTGTTTTTAAAAAAATTTGGAGAAAGGAAGATAAGCTTATAGGTCTATGATATTTCGGATTTCAATACATGTTTTTCCGACCTTAGATATAAATTTAACCATTACAGACCAGTTCTTAGGAATGTTACAGTTCTAGGCTGGCTTTAAATATAGCTTCAAGTTATGATGCAAAGATGTTTCGCTAGTTGCGGTTCAGAGTCCATCCCATCGTTGAAGCATTTTTGAGTTTTTCAACCATACCAGGGTGACCCAGGTTTACTCAAAGGATCCTAAGGGGACGCACACCATAACACATTGTTTTTAAACATCAAAGAACTTATCTACTATATCACCAAGCTCTTGCATAGATTTCCTAGAATTATTCTGACAGTCGGAGTCTTTCTGTTCCTATAAAGATAGATTTTATGGTGACATTTGTATCTACGTCATATTGAAGATAGCACTGATCGCCAGAAACCATGCAATTTTTAATATTATCCTTTATAAGGACAAAGGAATCAGGGACCAATATAATATTTGAACCCGTTCCCCAGATTGTGTGATGTAAATTAGCATCGCTTCCCATTATGACTCTAACCTTCCTCGTATGAATCTCCGCTAGTGAGCTTCCTATAATTTTAGGTGTGATATCCTTTCCGTCGTCTGGAATGTAAGGTGATATAAACAGACATTTTGATGTTACTTTAGTAGAAAAATATTTAGATTATATTGCAATCCTGCGTCAGGATGCTTATTTTTATGAGGATTATTATTAAATAATACACATTTAGTTTAGTTTAATCTGTTTATTATTATTTATGCGACCGTTGCTTGCCGTGGTGTATTACAACTGTCACACTCATGTACACAATAGAGCGCCTATTTTTTCCTACTCTAACACGGCGTCCGCCGCCACGATAATTTTCTTCTTCGGATCCTAGTGGCTTAACGCCAAGCATGTAAGCACTTTTTAAGCTTCTTGGTGCACCGGTTGCCACCCAAATTTTATTTCATTTCACAACAGTTCGTCCAATGGTCCACGAAGGTTTTTCAGGTGTTATATGAATTTGGCGTATCATGTAACTGCGAAATGCTTACAATTGTTGGACTTCTCGGTGCAAGTATTAACGTTAGCATCTCGATTTTTTGGAGGTTTAATCGTAAGCTAGTTGCGTCGACGATGTGGCCCAGAAGCTTATAGCAAAATGAACACTTCGAAGTGGAAAACCGTACTCTTCAATGGCTCGAAAAGATTGTCATGAGAATTTTTCCCCAACAATATGTTCGTCAAAGAAAGATAAAGTACCTTTAGCTCCGCTCATCATTGTTTTGATTAATTGATGAAAAATGCCAGGTGCTTTCTTCACACCCGGTTGCAGGCGGTTTACGCGAAATAGGCCACAAAAGGTGTTGATCGTCGTTGACAGCTCGATTTTACTGAACATTCGGTATTGACTCAGCTTCAAGAACATTCCTTCCGGCGTTGGCAGTTGGTACTTGTTTGGTTTCAGTGCTTCGTTCAACCCTCTAGAATAATCTGTGCAAATACGAATACGCTCGTCCCCGAAATCCGAGTATTTGATCGGACTGATTACTTCTATAATTGCAATCTCTTGAGCTCATTTTCGATCGCTTCAGCCGCTGCGAATGACATTGGGTGTGTATTGCGAGAGAATGGCTTTGTTCCCGCCTTCAGTGTTAAATATGCCTTCATTTTGTTGCACAGACCCAGTAAATCAATCAATCAAGAATTGGGTCTCCGGGGCACTCATTACTTCCTTTCAGTTGCTCTCGAAGATAATCGTTCAGTCAGATCCGGAATCGAGTTGCAATTTCAATTTCGTGCTGTCGATTATTGGCTCAACAAATTTTCTTGTCGAGATGGACAAAGCGCTCACAGCCGTCTTCGTCGTGTATTGAAGTTTGTGTATTGAAGTGAAATGGTCAATCACTGTGAAAGTAAATTACACTTTTGACACGGAAAATTTGCTTTAGATGCCTCTTATTTTGGCGCCCTAGCGTTCTGTTGCCAACGCTTCACTATTCGAGACGGCTGACCACAAAACCGACTGGCCGACTCACAAAATTTTGTATATAGTATGGCATGGCAAAACTGTATTTATACACTCACAACTATTAACATCACAATATATGTAAAATCATTTTATGTTCTCTGTTTTGATTATTTGAGAGTGAAATACAAATTTTCTACTCATTTTGTCACACAAAACATCAGCAATTTTAATAAATAATCTCTTTGTTACGGTATAATGCGCATGATCAGATTCAATACAAATATATTTTGTCATGACATTCTAGGGTCATGACAAAATTAGGCGAGTGAAGACCGAGCTTAAAGTTGCTCAATCGTGTCGCAATGTTGACGACATGCGGTAATGTCATGTTTACATCATCCAGTTCAGCTGCTTCGTGTTACATTCCTCTGCTGTCCATCTTGTTAAGAAATTTTTACAACGTCTGAGCGTCTTGCGACTTATTGAGTCTGCAATAAACATCAATACATTCAAATCGTCAGATGCGTAATTTGCAATGTCGAACTTTTCGTATTCCAGATTCACCCGGTGTTGCACACTCGGAAAAATGTTTACCAGCTTCTTTTTCCATCTTCAAACACCTTTAGCTCATCAGAAACCAAGATTTTCTTCGGCTGAAAATTCGCTGTAGTAGTTTCATTGCGTCACCGAAAGAAATGATGTGTTTCCTGAGTGGGCAAATCGCATTATCAAACTTTTGATAGTCAGGTATAAAGTGTCTTGGTTCGCAAATCCACTTTATGTGATGCTGTTATCATAACTGCCTCGGTAATAAAGATAGTTTCGTATCGCTACACTTCGAACGTCAAATTGTCTTCAGCGCAGTGTACAAATTTGTCTATGCGGTCTGATATATTATTATGTTGTTGTTGCTCTGCTTGCCGCAGCGCCAATTGCGCCATCAATACTGCAATCGTCTCGTAGGATTTAGCCCGTTTTGAATCGGTTTTCGCTTGTCTTACCTCGACCGTCGTCTGTCTTTCATCAGCTCGTCGACTTTTGCCTGTCTTTCTTCATTTAGTTTAATATGTTTATTGGTGCGACACATGTACACAATAGATCACCTACTCTTGCCTACCCGTGTTGCCACGTGTTTGGAGTCCTAAGTCGTAGTATTTGGTTTCCTCTGACTCAGGGTTCCTGGATTAAGGCAATATTAACCCGTTTTGCAATAATTTTGAGCAGAAAGACAGCCTGCCTTGCCATGGTAAATGTAGATTTGAACCTAAACATTTTAGTTCGTCTTCCCCACACCAGTTATACCAGATACTTCGTCTGAGTGTGAGTTGTCTTTCGGACTCTGTTAACTGATCACGTTTCTCCCTCCATCTTCTTGGTCGATGTGCCTTTTCTTGTTATGGAGCTCCCAATTCGTTATTTTTTGTTAACTTCAGTGTGACTGCACTGAATCCAGCTGTTCACTCCATTGGTTTTCGCCAATAAATAGAGTTTAATTAGCGAAATCACGTACTAATTGGTTAATAGTTGGAAATTAGAATGACAAAGGAGTAAAATAACTCCTAAAGGTTTATATTTATTACTCGTTCTCTTATGCCTTTCCAATAAATAGTGCTGATGATAGGATAATGCTGTATCCAGAATACACTAATGCTGTGTCACACGTCGATTTTTTGATACGGTTCTGATATACTGATATAGATGCCTCACTTCAAATATTCAATAATCAAAATATGTCTGTTATTTAATTCAAAATGGCAAACTAAGAAAAGCTTCACCAATTGCTGATTATAAATAATTCGGTACTCGACAAAATTTGAGTTTAATACGCCACTTTGAATGACCATCTATTGATGACCAGTATGAACCAATCATTAATTTAGTTAGTCGGAAAATTAAACATAAAAATGGGCATGCGATACACTATACACTATAGCCATATCTCTTTTTATAATAATCAGCCAAATCGAAACTGCTGAACTGCGTTACACGTTGACCTTTTCATAGATACACCGTTCGTTTTCGTCTTCAACGATATTTCAGAATTTCATTCATGAAACGTTGACAAATCCTTAAACGTGCTGTAAAATAGTCACAGGTGAACTTAAATTTAACTAACGCATATGACTTGTACATGCTAAATTTTCGCTGCTCCTGCAGCCACTTCAAACTGACGGGCTTTTGTTTTCAAGTTGATCATCCAATTTGTTTTTCTTTGTATTTTTGATACAAATCACACTCACGCAACTTTATTTTTTGGAAAAACTGTATAATCCAAATAATATCTCGCTGGATATTCCTCGTCACCAAGTACGTTCAAGTCAATAAAATATGATGTTCGCCTTCATGCTCTCTAACCAATCATTTTGACAACCGTACTACCACCTACATGGTCGACAATAGTTGCGACTCGATACCCAACGACGATCATGATTCATGCAAAGAACGTAAGAATTAATGAATCGGCTTAAACAAATATTTTTATTGCGGAATTAGCTATGAGGCGGCGAATAAAAGATGTATGTTAAGGAATGAAAATATGATTTTTAAAGGAAACAAGCGAATGAAAAACCTTTATAATAATAAAAATTAAAATTACTTCCCAGTCACAGTCAACTGGCAAATTTTGTAATAGTAGTTCATGGCAAAAAGCAATCCCGCAGTTCTATCGTATGTCATGTCACATTAGTAGAACCTTGATAATCGTAACCTTGTTACGAGGTTGCCTTTTATATTGCTTTTATATTTTACAATTTATTTTTTATTTACGGGAATAAGAAGAAGTCATTGAGTGCCATATCAGGACTATACGGCAAATGACTCATTAATTCTTTGTTTTGACCGCCCAAATATGCAGTTGTTTGTGCCGTTGTGTGAGAGCCCGCATTGTCGTGTTAGAGAATGATTCGTCATCGGCGGACGGTTTTCCTTTTTTTGCCGAAGGTTTCTGGCAAACAAATGATTGCGTACCATTCACAATTGATCGTTATACGTTGCACCAATGGTACGGTTGCAACATCTTCAATTTTTCCGAAAAAAGAGGTCGACTTCTGTTTGGTTTCGGGCTCATACGCATAAATCCAAGACTCGTTACCTGTCACGATATTATAGACATGTTTTGAAGCATTTCGTTCGACCAATTGACACGAGTCTTTTTTGGGCGTTTGTCAAATTATGTGGGATCGAACACCAAAAAAAAACAAACAAATTTGTCTCACGGGTAAATGTTCAAGAAATATTGAATATATTTTGGGTTCACTAATGCTACTAAGGATGCCTCAGTCTTACGATAAGTCACATTCCGATCTTGTAGTATCAGTTCATTCACAGCATCAATGTTTTTCGGAACAACAACCGATTTTGGCGGCCTTTTGGACGATAGAATTATGTATACCATCGATAAACACTCTTCCTTGTTTGATGGTGCTTCATCGTCAAAAGTCGAATTAAGTTCATCAATGCACTGTTATTGAGTTAATCCACGTCGAAAGTTGTAAAATATAATCGCACGAAATTGTTCACAATTTAGTTTCATTTTTGCACTGAAACTAAATTTTGAACTCACTATAACAAGTAAATTTGCAGCGGTATAAAAAACGTTCGGAGCAAATATACCGTCTAAAATCTCAAACTTTACGATAGAGACGTCAGTTACCAGATGGCAGCACTACTAGGGTTGTTCAATCCCGATTTATAAAAGGCAATTTGATATTTGCCGAGTTTGAAAATTTTTTCTTAGCACAAAAGAAAAAATAGCTTTTATTTTAACATTTTTTTTATAAACATTTACATTTTTTTGTAAAACAAATATTTCTATTTAACGTTGAAGCGCTTTCACTGTTAAAAAAATTTAACGGTAAAATCACTTATTCAAATAAAATGTAATAAGAAGTTGATTTTGAATGTTATTGCATTACTTATTTCATTTTTCATTTTTGATATTTTGTTTAGAAACTTCATGTCGCTCGATTATTCCCGTACAATGTTACGATCGCGCCTACCTTTGAAAATGCGACATCAGTTGTGGTAGTATTTTGTAATGTTTATTGTCATTTTAATCATAAGTGACATCTAGGTTTAGGTAGTAGTCATTTTTTAATACTCGTCACTATTTTATCACTCTAGAGATTTCATAATTCGGTACGCAATAGTTTAAAAGGCAAAGTGACAGATTTTAATTATGACTAGGGAATTGCAAAATAAATGTTAAATTTCCCTGGTCTAAAATTTAAAGAAAATTTAAAAGATAACTAAGTTTTGGGTTTCCCAAATATTCAAAAAGAAATGAAACTGAAATATTTTATTTCATTTCACAATAAAAGATAATGGAGTAAAAGGAAATTTTCATCAACAGATTACGATCTGTGATTAAAAGGAACACAACTACGACCCCCTATCGGCGCGCAAAACTCACCTTCCATGTCCAGTACTATAGGCTGGCATGGAGCTATGCAATGCACAAATGGTAACTTAAATCGGTCATATAGCCGCACGTCTTCGATTTGGCAGGAATTGCGTAAAGACGGGAAAATCAACCGCGAAAAAGCAAGGAATGCTGCGGCCCCAGAAAAGATCGCATGGATAATAAAAAATGATAATGGAGAACGAAATTTTGCTACTTTACACCTACGAGTATTGTTGCTGTTCTAAAAAAACTGTCAACGATATTTGAATTTCGAACGACTTCGGCTTCTAATATTCACATTTTTGCATTCATTTTGGTATTTAATGCTTTAAACTTTATTTTGATCGTGTCTTTTGCAGCACAAATGTTGCTTGTTCGCTTTTGTGGTAAACATTTGTGTAAAATTAGATATTGTTTTAGAATAGCATATCCTCTTCTTTGAGCCTCTATTATCCTGTATATTAGAGTTAGTGGTTCAGAAAACCTTATGCAAAACGATACGGTTAAAACCTGCTAAGTGATTGATAATGTGTGCCAATTTCTTCTCTGAGGTCCTACCGTTTCGAAGAGGATTTTGTTTTAATTTTCGAACAGTTTTTTTCAAAAAGCCCGAATATTTTAGCTAAAGTAAGACTTCTGAACTTTGGCATGAACATTTTGAACAGAAAATCCCTACGAACAGTTCAAAGTATGCAGTAGGAGTTCTTTTAAGCCAAGACATTTTTATCTATAGGACCAGCCTTTTAAACAAACCTCGCGTTAATAATTCTGTTTGTTCTTTAAATAAACAAAGGTGGTAAAACAGGTTTTATTTCGTTGTTCATTAAACAAATTGTAAATAACAAAAGTTGAAATTAAATAAAATTTGTGGATTTATATTTTTTTTAATCATTTTCATTTGACAATATATAACTGATCAATAAATTCATTCTTAATATCATTCATGTACAATTTCTTTGCTCATTACCCTTATGTTTGTTAATAATCGCGCGTTAAATTTGAAATGATTGTGTGTATCCCAGTTTGCTCTTTTAACGCAGTAATAGTGTGTCGCGGGAGGATGGTCTAAGGTAATATATAATAAATAATTAAAACATTTACACGTAATCATTTCAAATTTAGTTCTTAATATATACATACACAAACCTGGCTAAATACACTTACATACATATAAACAACTTATACGGTATATTAGCATAAAAATAATATACATACTTATATGCGCTTTACAAAAATTTATTCATTAAATTTCTCAGTGTCCCTAATACTATAAAATTTGATATATAGATTTCCCGCTACATATAAGACACTGCTCCTAATCGTTAATTTTTTTCTTTTTTTCACAGGTACACAAGAAACTGTGTATCCCAATACCCGGAATCTTTCAACGTGGTCGCTTGTATAAAGCCCAATCATGTGGCTCGATAGTGCGCGACAAAATTGTGCACACAAATCCGACGGCATCCCGTAATTCAACATCTGGAATTAGTGGCGGTAGTTCAACTCTAAATCCACATAATTCACGACATTCAGCACTGTTCTCGGATAAGGCGCGTATATTACGTAATTGTTTAGGGGCAACGCGGCTACTGGGTAGCGACGGGGATATAAATCAAAATAACGATAGTAAAAAGCATTCGACCACCGCAAGTTTATTTGCAATATCGTCCGCAACAAAAAATTGTAGTCTTAGTAAAACAACAACATCGCCTATACATCATTTAGGTGATGGCGCATTATGTAGTAGCAAATGTTGATGAAATTGTATTTATTATTTTTGCAATTCGTGTTCTATTTACGTAGAAATTAGGCGTTGATTCCTTGTAAATTTTATTTTTTCTTTTCTACGGAATAAATAACTTCATGTATTTTGCATCGGATTTCCATAGTAAAAATAGCAGAATATAAGAAAAGGTGAATAGAAATTACTCGTACATAGAATCGATGCCATTATTATAATTTACAATATTCATGCAATATGCACACTCGCAAACATAGCAACACACACGATGGTTAAACAAACAAAAACATAAATTACATAAAAATAAACAATATTTATTATAAAATAATATAAATAATATTTAATAGTGAAAAATAATAATCGTCAAATCTCTCAGTATTTAAACAAAAACTAAACCCTTTAAAAATAATAGTGAATCTCAAAAAGCTACTCGCCTAATACAATTTAGAACAAAACTTAATAATTAAACTATTTATTAATTTAGTTGAGATGGCATGTGATGGAACTTAGATTGCAACGTAAATTAAATTAATTTATTTAGTCCTAAAATTGAAATTTAGTAATATTTGTAATTCTCTTAATTCTGATTTAAGCATCATATTTGAAAATGGTGAGAAGGGAACAAAAATCAGTAAGACATGTTTAAATGAAAACATTGGTTCATTTCAAAAATCAGGTTCAAATAAACTCGGATTCCTCACAAGATGCAGAGCCCGTTTTAAGTGGTAAGTTCTTCAAATTTACAAGACTATTCGACTGTGTATAGAATATTGGTGACACATCAGAGGTGGTATTTTCGGTATCGCACTCAAATGTTTAAACAGAAACCTTACTAAAATTGAAGGAATACTTTCACCATATGAGCAAAGCGTGGAAACACCAATCCAAAAATGTAATTAACGCTAAAGCTACCGAAATTGATAAAATTATTTCAGTCTAAAATTCTGTCCTGCACTGGGCAAAATAAAAATCGACGATAAAAATGTAAAGTTGTCCATTTTACATAAAAATTACACAATGTAAGTTAATTTCTTTTACATCGCTGAAAAGTTCCCGGTCGGACACATAGATGGTGCCAAACATTTTAAACCCATGTGATTTTTAAATTCTACCTTCAAGGCGCTTCAGGCAACCAAATCTTTATATTCAACTAAGCCCCGCCCAATTTAATCCAGGTTTATTGAAAAATTTCCATCTTTTGAGCAAATAATCTTGGTCGTACCAACATGGTAACAAAAATTAACTGAAATATGAGCAATAATTTCATATATCTGTTGTTGTTGTTTATTTATGAAATATTCCAATGAATTTTTCCCTGCTCTGCTTTATTCACAATGATCTTTTTTATTTGCAATTTTGGCCAACGGTCGATTTATATCAATAAACGCGTCAGCGTTCTTCAGTACATTGTCCCCCGTACGTTTATCTTCTTTATCATCAATTTTGTTAATTGAAATATTAAGCAATTTAAGTTATTTAACTTATTGGGAAATGTTATGATTTTATGTAAAGTATGTAGGGACCGGACAAGTGGTGCAGTGGTTAAAGCTTCGGCACTTGGACCGGGAGGTGCTGGTTTCGAATTCCATCAGAGGCTAGATGCAAATCGAATTTTCATCATCGATTACGATCGGTGGTGCTAATAAATACAACTAAGACCCTCTGATGGAGTGCAGAATTCCGTGTCATGCGCCGACCCACCTTCCATGTCAATGTACAAGTTGACATGGAGCTTGCAATGTGCAGGTGGTATACTGTAGTAGTTGTGTGAGTAGGTGAAGTAGGTGGGTTAATGATGTGGAGTGAATGAGTGGTATCACAATGGGCCTAAAAATTGGCCTAAGTGTGCAGTAAGCAACCACTGAAACCTAACTTATGTAAAGTATTGTATATGCCATATAGGGTGGCATGTAGCATAGTTAGCTCTAAGTAATGATTTATTTTAATGAGACTTGTTTCTCCTTAATGTCCTATTGTTTTGATTGATTATAATATACATATAACTCGGAAGATTGTGTTGTTCAATAACATGGGCTGGCTCCCAAGTTTTTTCTTTTTTATGTACAACTCAACCACCTGGGTTAAACTCCTTCCTTGCCTTTGTCCTTTTGTCGTGATACAATTTCGTTTTTATTTGATTTTCACGTAATTTCGATTTAATGTTATTAATTCTTTTCGGCGTCAACATACATAATTTCTTTCGAAGGCACTTTAGTATTAGTAGAACGACTCATTAAGATTTGTGTAGGTGAAGCATTTCGCTGTGCCACTGGATGAATTCGATATTCAAGAGGTGCATAGTTCACGTCTTTATTATTCTTTAATGCTTTCGTAACTAAATTTTTCGCTATGAACTGATTTTTCTGCTTGACCTTTTGAGCTGGCGTAATTAGGGCTGAATGTTCGCCTAATTGTTTTTCAATGGCCCAATCTCCAACCACTTTGAGTAATAATCTGTTAATACTAGATAATCAATGGACCCTACTTTCATAATGGCACATGCAATTTTTTGAAAAGGAAGATCTGGAATCTCGAGCCCTATTAATGGTTTCTCATATCTGCATCTATTCCTGGCCAATATAATATTTATCTAGTTCTTAGTTTGGTTTTGGTCATCCCAATATGTGATTCGTGCAATTTGCTTACCATTTCAAGTCTAATTCATATTTCAACAACTTCATTTTCATCCGCTGAACTCGAGTATAATTTATTTTGTTCATTTCATTTTTTATTGTGCTAACCAATGGTTTGTGGTGTGAGTGCATTTAATCTGGCTTTCCATAAATAAAATAATGGAATTTCACGCAAGAGTATACTACGGTCAAAAGCTGCGCGAAATATCTTTTTTTATTACTAGGAATACTTTTGTCTTGTTGTATTTCATCTACTTCATCGACAGACATCAGAATCTCTGACAAATGTTCGTCTGCGATGTCATGTTCCATCAAAATAAAATTATGCAGAACGCACGCCGCAACTACGCATTTAATCGCGAGATTGCAATTATTTTGGTCAAGGTACTTTAGCCGCCTAAATGTGCCTTTCAATTGGACGTACGCCCTCTCTATGGTTGCTCGAACGGAACTGAGTTTCATATTAATATGGAATGCTGCTTTGTGAGGTGTCCGTTGTCCTTGAAAGGAGTTATCAAATATTTTGAAGCACCGTAAGCTGAGTTCCTCATCAGATGGTATTCTGGTTTTAATGGTGTAACGTCTCTTTCTAGTTGTCTGAACAGCGGACTACTTTTAAAAACTTTCGCATCGTGAACCCGGCCTGGCATTCCCACGAATACATCGATAAATCGCATCTTTTCGATTTTAAAAATCAATTGGGTTACGCCGAGGTTGCTTTATTGGTATGTGACATCCATCTATGGCACCAACTATACCCGGAATCTGAGATTTCGATTCAAAAAACTGAAAATACAAAATTTAGCTAATTTTTTAAAAGGACTAAATGTAAGAATTTGAGCAAACACTTACTTCTGAAATTTGTTTTTGTTCCTCGACATTGGGAAACTTTATGTAATTCCGCTTCATTTTACTGATGGCTTCGACGGTTGCTACAAAAATATAGTGTCCAGTACTGGATGCCATCCCAAATCTATCGCTTACCGAAAGAAATGACTCCTGTTTGCTTAAGACCCAAGTTGTAAATATGAGTTTTTTCTCTGGCTGCACATGCTCATATCGTGTTGGTTTCACATAATTTTGAAGAACGCAAAATAATTTCTGAAGGTGAAAAGTTATTATTTATACAAAATGAATAAACAAACCTCGAAACACATTTTACTCATACTCAAGCTGTATTTTGGAATTGTCACTTCGTAGTAGTTATCATTTTGAACTGACACATTTGCTTCAGATTCATCACTATCCCGAAATAAATCAAACAACACATCATTTCGTTTTGGAATATCTTCCAACTCTTCTAACATCACTTTTTTAATTATTTTATCCATATTTTAGATTTATGAGAAATATAAAACAACAATTAATTGTGCTGTCAAAGTGAGACGTAGTGTAGTCTACTCTACATTGTAGAATATCTCAAAAATAGATCTCAGTGTGCTGGATACATCCATTGTCTTTCAATACTAAATTTAATTTGTCTGGAAAGATACCTTAAATCAGATTTATCTTCAGTTATCTTTTAAATCCTTTTAATAACACCTAATGTGGTACAACTGCTAAGTCCTAATATTGGAGTCGCATCTACTAATATAAATGTTGGTACATTTCAATTAATTAAAAATATGCAACGGATTAACCTCCGATCCTGTAACTAATTTTACATTTACTAATTTATTTTCAATTAAAAAAATTTCATTCCATGAATTATTAATTTTATTAAAACCAGGTGAATCTGCGTATAAAATATTCATAATCCTTAACTAAACTATCTCACAAAAACCAGCACAATCAAAATCTTCCTCCATTTTTACTTCTCTAACGACACGTGTCTTGCAACATTTCGCAAAATGATTAGAAAATTTACATTTCTTATATTGATGCTCGTACGCCGGGCATTTACCTACTTCATATACCTTATTACATTTTCTGCCCTTAAATTCACGAGGTTGAAATTGTGTTTGTGATAATTATCACTTTTACAATTTTTTTTTAGATCCATTCTTTTTAGGTGTTCATTACAATCTGCTTCATTTTTAGACGTCTTCTATCAACTACAACTACCACAATATGATCAGTGTTGCCTGACGAACAATCATTTATAGTTTTGATACATGTAATCAATGGTGATTACATGTTACTTCACAACAATCAACTTTGGTAATCATCACTAATCGGATTGATAAGGGTACTAAAATAATTGAAATTTTAAAATAATATCGAAACATCATTTCCTCATAATCATCACCAAGCTCTAATAATTGTTTTTCATTTTGTTTGGCACAATAATATACCGTGGCAAATAAAAGGTTCAATTAAAATGTTTCCTTGTATCCAATCCCAAATTATAATAATAACATTTTTAAACCTGAACTGAAATTGGTATCCAATAATTTGCAATTTTGGTTGCATTCAATTCGCATCACATGCTATCTCGAAATCGAAATCAAATTCTAAAAGTTAATAATCAAAACTACTGCTTTTTTATTTATTTAAAACAAATATTTATAATTTAAAGTTTCTAGGTGTTAAGTATTAATGTAAATTAAAAATATTAATAATTAATTAAACAAACTTTAATGTGCAATACATGAGTTCCTAACTTCACTACTTTCATATCTTTCGTTTTAATTTTCGTTTCATTTTCGGTTTTTTATTTTTTTCGTGTACTACTCGTATTTATCTATAAAATAAGAATTTAATACTGTAGTAAACTTCAATTTACTAGGTAATTTTTTTTTGATTCTCATTTTAATGAATAATTAATATTTTTAATTAGATATACATATACGTATTAATGATTAATAATTAAAAATTAAAAAATAAAACAAAATCTAAAGGTGTATGTGCCGTGCACAATAAACAAAATATATATAATAAAACAATTTGAATAAATTATAATTATGAATCCTGTATAATTATCATTATTATTAATTAATTAATTAATTGGTATACTTAATTTAAATAAAAATATTTATATTTACAAGTTAATACAATTATTATTATTTTAATTTATGTATTATAAAAACTCTATATAGATACAATTTAATTATTATAAAATATAATAAATGAAATAAAATACAAATATAACAAAATATCATAATTTTTATACCTTTTTTATTTTTATTTAATAATTGAAACAAAAAAAATGAAAAACTAAATTGAAATAAGGAATTTATTATAATTATTTTTAATTACATAATTTATAACGTTATTAATATATTATTTTGTTTTACCCGGGATATTATTTGTTGGGGTCACCGTTTAGTAGTGAATTTTTTTTGGGGTCACCATTTATCACAGAACCGTCTGGTTGTAACTAGTAGAATGTAGTGTGATAATTTGTAAAGTTGCTTCTTTCAAAATGGTTTATTAATCGTCATCATCTTACCGTCACTACGGACATAATATGTTCTCTAAATTGTCCTTCACCACCAGATGTGCCTTGTTCTTGCAAATAGTTTACAGCCCGTCGACCATTTCGGGCCGCAGTTGCTTGTAAGTGCCTGCTATTGCTAATAATGCTAATTCAGAGATTTATTTCTTTTAATTCTGGGTATTTCTAAAAGTTGACAAAGGGCCTCGAACCTAGTACTTTTAAAACTAAATACAGTAAATGATCACTGAAAGAAAGAAAATTTGTTCTCTTGTTTTTAATTATAATTACAATATAGTGATAAAAGTGCACTAAAAATGGATATTTTCCAGAATAATAATTTTTTCTTCGTCTAGCAACGAACTAACTATAAACTAAGTGCCCCTAAGGCTTAAGTTAGGGTTACTGATCTGCAACATTTTAAGAATTTTAAGGGAAACTCATTGATTTATCTTTTATTCTCCAGCTGTGATAAATTGATCCCAGAATGAAGGATAACAGATTATAGCGGAAGTTAAAGTGGTGATGGTGTTGGTTGTTGTTTAAAATCGTCAACAAATACGATAATGAATGCTTCCGAAACATAAAATTCAACAAATTAAAGTAAACATTTTGATTAATTTTATTTAACTATGAATATAACAAAAGCAGCCAAAGATTAACTGTTAATAATATTATATTTAAAATTAAATTATTTATAATACAAAGTATTATTTATAAATTAATTATTTAAAACATAATAGTAACATAATAGAATAATATTAAATTATAGAGTTAATAAAAAAATATTGTATTTAATTAATTTTTATGTGTATTTATTTATTAATATAAATTATGATTAATAAAATTAATTAATAAAATAATATTAAAAAAAATGAATGAAATAAATAAATAATATTAAAAGTGGTACTTTTATTTTACTGTGGTAGGTATTTAATTAAGGTATAGTGTGCTTTTTGGGGTGGGTGCTGATTTGACCGAGTTTGTGATTGATCAAAGTTATTTTTAACTCAGTTACTAATTTCGGACGTTCGATATAGATTCGTGCTTGATTTTGCATATAAAACATTCAGCGATTTAAGTTTCAAACTTTATTGTCCAACACCTTTAGGCCCCTATTACGATTCTCACCTTACCTAAAATTACTATGCAAATGTGACTAGATTTGTATGGGGTATATTCCTGCTGTAATTCTTTAATATCACGCATTAACGAATTCATTTTTACTGTTCACTTTAATTATTCACTTTTACAGTTCATTACTTTTTCGCACTGTTCACTGGTTAAATTATAACTGTCTCTGCGTCCCAATTTGCTCGAGTTAATATACTTGCCTATCGCTGTTCGAGATTATTCTTTATATTGGATCTGGCGATGTATGTATTGTAATTGTAAATACATGTAGTTGTGTTCGTGTTGTTAATTCCAGTAAATTCGATAATTATTGTCGCCGCCGTTCACAATTACTTTCATTATCTTCACTTCAGCAGAATCCCCCACACAATAATCTGAATTTTCGCAACAACATCCACTAATACCTTTACACGTGTCCAAACAACTGTTACTACGCGTTCTACGATTGATTTTTACTTTGAATTACGTTTCGAAGCTTATATTGTGCGTTCCATCATGTCTTCAACTTGCAGCTTGTGGACTCTGGACCAGTGGATGTCGTTATCGGACCGCATGTAACTCTACAAAGAATTGTCATTGGAGAGCACAATAAACCATTTGCGATACGTACCCATCCCAAGCGATTCTCCCAACGAAGCGGTAACTCTAGCATCTGATATTGATTCCACGTTGCACCGAGGCAAAATCCTGCTAAGGAAATGGAATTCAAATGCCTCGTAAAGACTCGTAGCGATTGTCGGTTCACAATCAGTAGCTTCAGAACTGAAACTCAGCGATCCTGAAACCATAGTACTCGATCTTCATTGGAATCCGATTATCGACCATTTATTTTACAAAATCAGGGTAGATGAATTAGAGGTATACCATATACTAAACGTCTTCTACTTAATGACATAACTACACTATACGATCCTACTAAAATATTGATTCCAATAACAGTAGCTGCCAAGATGTTCATACAGGTTTTAGGGAAAGCGAATCTTGATTGGGATACGCCACTACCGCCTGAACTGCAAACCTATCGGTTAACGTTTCGCAATGCACTACAACAACTGACACATATTCGTCTACCACGCTGGCTTGGTATGACCCAACGAGCAAGGATAACACTTTACGGATTCCGCGATGCGATCTATGCTGACGGTAATTTTCATGTTTGCTTGGAAACGGCAAGGGCAAAAGTCGCCCCGATTAAAGAAATTATATTTCCTCCCGAGCAGTCAGTGCGCGGTCAAAAAATACTTTGTGATTTTTTACCCAACTGGTTCTTAAAATTTTGCTCTGAAATGAATTTCTGTGTGCCAAGAGTGTGCAAAGTAAAAAAGAATTTGTTACTCTATGCAGACCGGATCATTTTGTACTGTGCAACCTTTGATCAGTGTACAATGTCCGGGGTAAGCCTGCTTTCTTGGGTTAAATTAAAAATAGACCCAGCGATGAACAACGTACATACCGCATCCATCATCTAAGTAATGCGAAATACACATTATGGAGCGATTCCAGCAGTATATTATGTAGGCTACAGAAATCACCAGCAACTTTGAAACAGTACGTTTCAAATCGGGTGGCTTACAGAACACAATCCATCAGATGGCGCTAGACGCGAGTTGTTACCAAGAAGGGCATTCATTATCATGTTTATATCAAGAGTCAACTATAACGAGTGAAAATTCATGATTATCTATAGTTACATTGGATAAGAAGAAACCATGGTAAACGAGATAAAACCCTATCGAGCATTGCTCCTTTCAAGTACCAGGCCGAAGATCACAACCTGTGTCGACGGTAAAAATTACCTTCCTTTTGTTGGACGATTTTTCTACAATACGCTTTCGACCACCTGAGTATAAATATTGGAGAACTAAAAGTCATAGGAGTAACTGAAGAGGAGGCAACCTTGTGTTCGCATATACGCGAGGCTTAAGGTAACGTATACGTAACCGAAACACCGAAATCAATTCGCTAAAATTTCGTTCTAGAGTTGACCCAAGTAGCAACCTTCTTCCGCTCAAACACAGAATTGGATGACTGTCAAATTCTGGGTGTCTGAGGATGCGAGTAACACATGCTGACTCTTATACAACGAGCGTCATTCAATTATTTTACAGAAAGACAATACGCTGGCTATATTGTTAGTTAATCATGGACGTGCGGTCACTCTACATGGTGGTACAATAGATACGAAGATGATTCTGGATCATTCATATATGCGTACATTTGAGGCCTCTTAAATATCGAAGGCATATTTGCGGTGGGTAGCGATATCGGCTAGGAATCTTTAGTTTAAATCTATCTCTCAGGTTCGTTTTGGTTGTCATGAGTTGGTAGACTTTCCGGATTTCCGTTGGTAGACTTTTGGACATAAGATCTTCTTCGGTCTTGAGTTGTTGAATTGTTAATAGCCTAGCGGTAGTTACTTGATTATGTATATCTAACACTGCCTCGATCAGTGTTACTTAGATTTCTTCGAATAAGATCATTAGTAGTAGAGAGTACGTATCGATAAGGCTAGAAATCTGTTGTTCCCATCGTTATTTTCTACTATCCAAGGAGGTACATCAACGCCTCTTCGCCTCTTTTTGAATACATTTACGTATATGATGGATGTTTATGGCTCTAATGGCTATAATGTTGATGGTTCCACGCTTGCTTCTGCCAAAGTTTGCTTTCTTGTGGTGAAACAGTTCATTCTTGTGCTCTAGTTATAGTACAGACTGTTAAAACCGTGGTTCTATTAGCGCACATATTTCGATTTTGGATCCCTTGGTTACATTTGTAAAAAAAAATTCTTGGTTTGAACAGAATTTTTCTAGTTTGTCTACGCAACGGCTCATGTACCCAATAGACCGCCTACTCTTTCCCAAACCGTGTTGCCACCTCCCAACAAACTTATTAGTGTTACATCACAATACTCCACTATTAAAAGTTAACAATAACAATAATTCAAAACGAAAAAATAAGTGTTAATTGTGTTTACCGCGTTGATAGGCGAATCAGTCTGGTCATGTCATATCATCATAGAGCTGCGGAACTCTTCCGGCGTCTCGGAATCCCCTCTGCCCTTCCCAAAAAACTCGTTCTGGGATTCTGTTTCCAGTTCTGGCAGAACCTCGAGTTCGACTGCTCGTTGCGTTGGCGCTAGTAAATCAAAATTGCCAAGTAATTCGCGGGCTTTTATATTCCGTTCACATATGGACTTGAACATCTCTCTTGCTCAATTGTGTTTCGCTTAGCACAGAATAGTTTACCAACTCTTCATAATAACTCCAACACGTCCTCACCAGCCTGGTGCTGATTGAATTGTTGCTCCATTTTCGTATGGCGTTCTATTGAATGTTTGGCTCTTGGTTTACATAAGTCCAATTTCGTTTTCATCGGTCTGCCAATCATCACTTGAAAGGGTGACTTCTTACCAAGAGCAAATGAAGGTGTGTAGTGATAGTACATAAAGAATTTGCGTAAAATTTTATCGGTATTACCTTCTTCTTCTAGCTTCTTTAATCCGGCCTTCAACGAGTCAACGAATTTTTCAGCCTGATCATTTGACTGTGGGTAAAATGGTGCCATTCTGATGTACTCTAAACAATTTTCACCGTAAAATGACTCAAATTCTTCACACTTGCTTGAGGTGTTTGCGCTTCTAGCCCAATTTAGACAGAACCTTATCAGGTTTTCGACGTCTTCATCGATCGATGACCAATCCAGCTCGGAAAGAATGTGGTTACAGCAGTAACTCGAAACGACGATGCGATCGCCATAAAAACAGCAACATTGGATGATCATTAGGCTTTCTTATTTGCTTAGGTGATCGCGGCGAATAGTTCTCGATGAGGCGGGGAGCTTTATCAATGTTTCGCATTTTGTGAGTTCGTAGTGCAGGACCTGAAATGTTACTGGCAACTGTTTTGTTTTATCAACTGTGAAACACCCGACGATGCAGTTTGCCTTTCCCAAACTCCCAATGACAATTTCTTCATCTGGTTTCCCGTGACCGGCAATTAACTGCGAGATGAAATATGTGTACGCAAAGCTTTTCGTGCCCACGTATTTGATGATGAAAACGTAAGTGAGCAGTATGAGTACGTATCGTTGCAAACGGCTAGCCGAGTATAGCAGAATATCTTTCATCGATCCAAAAATCGCTAAATCGCAAAAATCGCAGTTTTTCCCGGTCTTCGTAAATGATGATGCGTCGTGCATGATGGGCTGTTTGGTTCCGTCTGATAGTTCGTACATCAATACTCTCCTCATGACATGACATGACTTCTTCGGGTCATACTAGGTTAACGACAAGTTCGACGTAAGCAATTTTTTAAGGTTGCTCTTCAAACTTTACGTCGTTGCGCAACAGTTTGTTCAATAGCCCACGAAGGTCTTCTAGGTGTTAGGGACCATTTAACTCTTCCTAGGAATGCTTGCAATTGTTGGATGTCTCTCGATGAGCGAATTAGCCGTAGCATCTCGGTTTTCTGGGGATTTGGACGTAAACCATTTGCATCGGTGATGTAGCCCAGAAGATCCCACTCTTTCCGGCCAAAAGAACACTTTTCGAACTTAAGCTGAAAACCGTACTCTTGAGTGAATGAGGTAAGTCAATAAAGTACTTTTAGCTCTGCTCATCATTGTTTCGATTAAATGTTGAAAAATTGCCAGGTGCTGCCTTCAATGGGTGTTGATCGTCATAAGTTTTTTGATTCGTAACCCAGCTTTGAGAATATTTCTTCTGGCATTGGCAGTGGATACTTGTCTGTTCCAGTTGTTCGTTCAACCCTGTTCAATAATCGGTTCAAATACGAATACGATGGTCTTTTGACGGCTACCAGCGATGCAGCGAAATCCGAGTAAATGATCGACTGATTACTCTCAATAATTGTAATCTCTTGAGCTCATTTTCAATCGCTTCAGCTGCTGCGACAGCCATCGGAGGTCTACAAACCTAGTAAATCAATGAAGAGCGGCGAAATTTTTTTGCTAAATTTCCTCACTCATTTTTGAGATTGTCTTTTGCTCAATTTTTTTGCAGGAATTGTTTACTAATTGTTTGTACTGTTCTATAGCAATTATCGCATTTAACCATGTTGCAAGGGTCTTAATTGTCATTAATTGGTGTAAGCTGTGTAATTCCAAGAACCCGTGCCCGAGATAATTTTCGATTTTGGCTCGTAGTTCAGATGGTTGACTAGTTCGTGCTCTAGTTGTACAGGAGATAGTAGAGAGGGGTGAATGACATTGTTGGCGTATTTTCACTTGCACTTCTAGGAACTTAGCCACTTGATTTATATATTAGACGTGGACAATAGCACTGGTCCACACAGTTCCAAGGTGCCTCAAAATTTATGTAAATAGATGATCTGGCTGACTGTCGATACGGTCCATACATTCTCAAAAATCAAAATAATATTTAGACGTACACATCATTTTAAAGGCTTAATTCTCTCCCTAGAGACGCATTTTCCAATTTTTATTTTCAATTAAAATTCCTGTGTTTAGGCTACGCAAAAATGGTAATGTACCTCCCAAACAGTTGTAATCGTTGCGTTGCTGCATATTTACCTGATCACCCCGTTGCAACGTTCGATCAACTTTAATTGATGATGAAACTTGACCGACGATTCTAATGCCCGAGGACACCGACTTGCGAGTAAAGAATTCTGCTGGTATGGCGTCTTTTGGATGTCAACACACCTCATCTCGATTCCATGATATATCCCAAAATTTAAGTTGACCAACAACCATGAGACATATACTTTCACTACTTTTCAGTCGCCAATCCCTTTTGTTGAGCTATAAATTAGCAATTTGTTAGACTAAAGAAAGCTCCTCGAACTTTTATCAATTTAGAACCAGGACTTCTTGCTTTACGAATCTCAAAAAAGGACTAATGAAAAAGTTCTAATAACGCAAAATTTTTAAAATTCCTGATTAATTTAAACGAGATTATTATATTTAATTTATACACTACAAACTAAAAAAATAAAAATAATAAAGAAAACTAAAGTAACTAATAAAAGAAATAAAATTTCAGTTAACATCAGTTGGGCCCACCCGGTGCTGGTCCATAACCACCTGGTTGCTGGGGTGCGCCCTGCCCCATTTGTGTCATTGGCGAATGCATCATTGGTGACGGTGATGAACCAACAGGACCGACCGGTGATTGAACCAATTGATTACTTGGCGGTGGTGCTTGTGCCTCATTCGGTAATACCAAACTGGTGAGGAGATCACGAATTGCGGGGAAAAGTGAGCATTCGTTGTGCATAGCATTAAATTCGGTGAATCTGCGTAAATGCACCATTACGGCACTAGTCGTAAACGATGTCGGCTCGCGTTTCTCAGCCACAGTCGTAACGTTCGATTGCATGTCATATATAAAGGGGAGCGCAAACGATGGTACGTCCTTCCAATCCATACCAGGCATATAAGGAACTCGAGTTATTTGTAACTGTAATAAAATGAATTTTAGTTACGGTTCCACTCGCTTCATAACCCCCTCCAGAAAATACTTACAAAGAATAAAAATTTATGTCGATTGATCAAGAAGAACGCTGAGTTACCAATTGGTGCCACGATCAGTGCTGCTGATGGTGGTACTCGCATACACAGTTGTACATTCCATTTAAGACCCTGCGCTAATTCTGGGATTAATTCTAGTTTCATGATTTGGATGAAATCTTTGAGTACATGAGGTGGTACATTAAGTAATTTTCCAAAGGCACACAAAGCTTGTGGCCGATACGGTGGAGCGCACACTCTTAGCTCGAAAAATTGTTCCAAAATCTGTAAATCCTCTGGATTCCATTGGTATGGTGGTTTACCATCTGGCGATGGATTATTCTGTGGCCCTTGTATAACCTTAATATAAAGTGATTGCATATGAGCCGGATTCAAATACACTTGGCATTGGAGCGTGTCGGCTTTAAATATTACAACTCCGGGTTCAGATTGCGGAAGGGCCACCAGCTAAAATAGTAAAAAAAAACATAAAATTATTCGGAAATTTGGTATTTTAGGGTTCTTACATTTTCATCCGCTTGGATAAATCTCTGGAAATTCCGACGCATATATACACAGCCTAAAAAGCGTTCTAACGGGCTTAACTCAGGTCCAACGATTTCCTTTTGTGGATGAGGACACGGGCGACATAACGTGTCCATAGCTTCGTGCGTTAATAATGTGGGTACAGCACCGGCCCAAGGGCGAGCTGGTAGTACACGTGATAAATGTGGTGTAGTTGGACCAGCATTCGATTTGTGATCAGGACTTTGGCCAGGGCGAGGTGATGGCCGTGGCATAATAGGAGAACCGGGCCAATTTGAAACAGCCGGCGAGAGAGCGGCGAACGGACTACTATCAGTATGACTTTGCATATACGAGATACTATTTGGTCCAGGTGAATGAGCCATTGGACTTGGTTGGGGATTTAGTGGACTCGATGGCATTAATCCTCCGCTGGGTGATGGATGCGGCATATGCGGGCCTGGTGGTGAAGTCATATTAAAATTGGGATGGTTTTGTGTTATAGGATGTGGACTTGCTGGAGTATGTGGATTTGAAACAGATGGTGGTGTTATTGGTGGAGCAAAGCGTAAACCAGCATCGCGGGGACTTTGTGGCCCACGCATTCCAATTCCACCACTATTACATGACCCACTACCTCCACCAGCTGTACCAGTACCTGATAAAAATGGCGAGGATCCACCGACGGACGTTGGTCCACCCTGGTTTTCTTCCATTGCGATCGGTGACGGTGGATTATCATCTTCAGATTGTGATCGCCTCCGGTACACGGCTGTCTCATCAACATATTTCGACAAAAATCCTTTAAGTCCTTGAGTTGGAGTGAATTCTTCCACCACATTACTACGATCGAATCGGCTGTAAGCCCCATCTCGAATAGACACGAGACCGCCGCCTCTTAATCGTATCTCAAGACAATAGACACCGTGATACGAGATCCGCAACAACGTTGGTGACTGGGCCAATATGCAAAATGACAATACAGGTACTTGCGGTTTGGGCATTCCCAATTGCGGGATTATAGGTAATTTAGCAATCGAGCTAAGAGGCTGATACGTTTCATGTAGAATAAAAATTATTTGTGACAAACTGTGATGGCGATTCAAATGAGACTGTAGCTGTTCCCGCATCATAGAATGCGCGTTTATTGCGGAATTACCACCAGTGAAAACCATTTTAAACTCCTTGTTGTCGTTGTCCCATGAAACGGCCAAATTGACCTCTTTATTTGGGCCATAGCTAAGCAATAAATTTGTGTACGTGTACGATTTAATTGTGACCATACTTTGTAAGTTGTATTTATCGTTTTTGTACTCCTCGGAAAAATCGTGCACCAACGAATACAGGTAAACGATTTTACACCAATCATTTAACAGGTGATCCACCGTCCGACTACACAGATCTTCCGAAAGCATTTCATATTGTAAATAAACCGGGCGCCTTAACCCCTGCTCTTTGTGATGTGAACTCTGAAGCGGAGTTCCAAAAAATACCAATTCCACCGTCCACATTCGAGAATAATTGTGTTTACTTGCACGAATCGCAATCGACAAAAGACGCTTCATTAGAGCCGTCCAAATAGCTTTGTCTATGGATGGTGTTCGAATTACTTTATTGTCATGATGTATAGCGGTTTGATAGGTGGACGGTTGCGGTAATTGAAGTAACTTGAGTACTAAAGACGTGGCATTAGCTTCGATTTGTAGTCCTCCGTGCGGTATTTTCCGTTTCGAAAGCTCCTGTGACAACGAAACAAAGGGCAATTTTTCATCACACATCGCCACAACATGAGCCAATTCTGGTATAAAATAAGCCGGATATATAGTCTTCTGCTGTTTACTTGGTGGGCCTAAATCACATGAAGTGGCTCGCCTTTTATTCGATGTCCCATCATCGACATAAGTTCCGGGACCATGAGTTGCCACAAACGTATCGAATTCTATCAGAGTCGATACTTTTAAATACATTTTGGTCTCTTCCGTATCTATATGATCAGTATCAGTTGATTCAACTTCGATCGATGACATTTTTACGATCGCTAAGTAAAATGAGTATTCCATTTCGTTGGGGCATTGTTTACGCTCTTTTAGCTCTACAATTAGGATAACATTTGGATATCGGTTTAATTTAACGAACACTTTATGTTTTCCAATTTTGGCGAGCGGATGATCTGGACTATGTAATAGAGGTAGTCTTTCGTGTGCTGTTGCCGGAAGATGTTGTAATGTTTTCTCGCAGCGCCGTTGCGTAATCCAAAATCGCAGCTCCGAAACCAACTTGGGCAATTTAGTTGGTTCATTATTCAGGGCATTCTGTAACTCATGTATATACGGACAATTCAAGTGTTTGGGCACGTGACAATGTAACATTCCGGTATGCGTGTCTACCGTTATATGTATTTGTTCGGCGCGTAGACATGGTGTTAATATAGGGATGGTTAAAATTGCCGGAGTACCATGAATATTGTAGTCAGCATCTTTTAGAAATACTTGAAATTCATTTTTGATGTCATTCAATCGGGCTAAGCTACGAATATATACGGTGTGTACTAAAAGCCTTTCCATCGATAGTAAATCAGAGCGAACGGCACGATCTGCAACCTCATTCGATTCTTTACTTCCGATCGATGGTAAATGAAAAACGGCCAATGGTTTGGCCGCATCATTTGGATCCGTTTGCACAGTTAACCGATAGCCTAATTCGGACTTTGGATCTTTGTTAGTAAGCTCACGCCAATACGATACAGTTAATTTCTGGCCAGGCGCGTAATCATCAACGTGCACATTTTCATCTAGACGGTCTCGCATTAAACGCAATGTTTGCGTGTAAAGCACTTCCAATTGAAGAGATTGGCAAAAATAATGCAACAAATTATAAACTTCGGTTAAAGCATTCGGATTTTCAACTAGACGTGCCTGAAGCAACTGATGTATGTAATTTACTTGAAGTGTGTGCACCAAAGCCTTTCCATCCCCTGTCTCCTTATCTTCGACCAACACTTCTATGTCAAGTAATCGCCAAGGCACATTTGGTGCATCGCCCATTACTGTTAACGACACTTCAAATTCATGTTCAACGTGAAATGTAACTCGCCCAGAATCGATTTTAAATTTACGCATTTGCGGCATTAAACTGCCCGTCACTAAACGATGTTGTATCACTTGATTTAAACGTAGAAGTGTTTGTCGTTTTTCGCTTACGGTGATTGGGTCCGGAGGTACAATCCGTTCACGTATACATGCTGGAAGCCTTGAATACGTTCCCGTTGTCAAAATTTCAACAGCGGCTGGTATATGAAAATTTGGTAAACGGGCATGAACCAAAGTTTCGCGTGCCATTCGTGCCAACATATCAGCCGTGTCGACAAACAACATTGATTGCTTATCTAAAAAGCTCATGATATGCTGAAATACAATTATGTTTGTTATTAAAGATACAATCTTAAAGGTTAGTACACTTACAGCGCTTTTATCAACTTTTGATGCGGAATTGGCCCATTTCACTAGGGCTAGCAATCTAATAAAAAGTTGCCGTGTTCGCGCTGAGAAATTATATATCTCAATTTTCCGTTCCATATCAGTTTTACGAGGCAATCTAAAACCAATAATAAAATGAGGTTAGAAGAGCGTTCCATAAAAGTAATTACAAAATCACTTACAATTCGGCTAAAACTGTTAAATCATGATATGTTCTTTGAATAATAAAATCAATTAGTACAGCTAATGATATAGAACCACCACGAGCACCTCCTCCTTCTTGTCCCGATGGCATAAAAGTGGCCACTGGAGCTTGTACACCTTCCAATGGCTGGGGTGCCATTTTTTTGTTGCTACGCCTCGATTTATAGCAAATTTATACACACAGACACTTTAAGTTATTAACTAATCGAAACTTTGGTTTATTATATTATTTAACATTATAAATTTACAATTTAATTTTATATGAAAGAACAAACCATTAACCAACGACGAAAAAATTCCGTGAGTTGACGCAAAGCGAAAAAAAGGAAAAAAATCTAATATCAAAGGCGTAGTAAAATAAAACATTACAACTGTCAAAACAATTTACCAACGACATCTGTAGCTGGATATGTATAATAAAATTATTTTTGGAACCTAACAATTTCTTTAATGATATTCCGTGATTCTAGCACGAAATTGAAACAGTTCCTTCCTTTTCGGCATTTTCGCTGTTTCTCAAAACATTAGAAACGCAATTAATAATAGTTAAAATAATTTATTATGTGTATAATTAAAAGGAATACAAAAAATTTAATTAGTCATCAATCCGGATTATAAATATTTCAGTCAAATCGCGTCTAAGCACAAAATGATCATTTTCTTGCAAAGTAATTACTCATTTTATTAATCGAAGGTTTTCTTTACTATTGTTGGTTACCTATTAAACAGCAAATCATTTGGTTCAAGCCGTTTAATAGTATTCATCGTCGTCGGAATATTGACCACAAGTATTCCCTGCGTGGTACCATGAAATCTCGTTACCATCCCTCTTGGTCTCGATTTCTATTCGCCCTGGGGCCGAAAATCGACGTTTTCGCGCCGCCCGCGCTTGATGGTACCAAGAAATTTCACTGGGTCCTAGATTTTCCAGTTTTTCTTCGCATGATTCTTTTTTTTCCTCTATTATAGGTGGTGGCGTACAGATTCTTGGTTTACATTTTCGTTGCAGACTCTCTTTTTTCTTTAATGACTTATATTCTTCATCCCACCCTGTGGGTTCTCCACTGGTCCACTGGTCTGGTAACGGTAAAATTTTTGTCGGAACCTTAGCTGATGTGTAATGGTAATCTTTAGGGAGCATATCCCCATTAAAATAAATTAATGGCATTGGCCTCTTATCTATAAATGGTAGTTCTGGTTCACAAGGGGGCCTCCACCGTGATCCAGGGATATATCGATGGCGTTCTGGAGATCCCGAATCGATTCGAATTCTATTTCGTCGATCTTTTCGTATCTTGCAATTCTCTTTGTTGCACATAATTGATCTCGGTTTATGATACTGCTTTGGAGACACATCAATTCGTCGATTGACGTCCTCTTCTAATTGGTCAAGGTTATCGAAGTCATAGCCCAAACGTTCCTCCTCCTCAAATTGACACATTTGTGCATTATATGTTTGGCATTCTGTATTTTTCTTTACAGCAATTCTTTTTAATCGCTCTTGGATATCAGGCGGTAAGCTTCTAAACATTGGCACTGTTAAGCCTAATTCAGTCGCCCAATGTTTAATTATAAAATCATCTTCGCTGTAGATGTTTTTTGCCGCTAGTTGGCCGATTACACTTTCAGGATTGCAGGCCATTATTGAATAAATATCGGAATATTATTACAATTTTAAATCACAAAGGTTTCTATATTTATAATAATATTATAACACAAATACTTAAAATTTAGAATTTAGACAAATTGGTCAAATTATATTGCCAGATTAAATAAAATAAAAAGAAATTCAGTGAACGTGCGACCTCATCGACATTCTGTTTTATTCAAACTGAATTGCTTGGTTTAAAAACCTATAATGGTTTGTTTTCCAGGGCACTCTATTTTTTTGGAAGCAGTACACGTGGTGATTTTATTCGTGGCTTACTAGATATCAAAGTAATATTCTTAGTAATTCTAGATATCAAAGTAATTCTAGTAAGTTCGAAACCTGCTGTGTGCTCTTTTACCTAGAGTCTAGAGTGCTAGAATAGTCACACTGATATCATGGCATGGATTGGCGGATTGGCATGGATCAATGAGTCTGTTCACTGCAAAAAATTGTTGTCGTGTGATGTAAATGTTAGAAATGTCAAATTGACATCGGTGTTACTCAACGCACAGAATATATACAGAAGCGACATAACTCCATTTTTGTATGAAATTCTTTCGACTCGAATATTTGACCTACTACATAAAAATAAGAGTGGTAAAAGTAGTTTAGAGGTAGATAATAGATAGCGCTAGTAGTTTTCAAAAAATTAAAATCGATTATAAAATCTTCGCAGTGTACAACTAAAATTTCCTCTCAATTTCAAATGTCACTTTGACTTTGGCTGCAACAACCGTATTGCTGTTATTGGTAAATTAAAACATTTAAGCACAGAAGTGACTTAATAATTTATTACAAACAAATTAAATATTATAATATTATTTTATTTCTAGTTATGTGTTCCGTTTGGACGGAAGTATGAGGCAAATCGGTAATTCGTTTGATGGCGAAATTATAAATCAGAGGCCTTGTCCAAAAATAATGACAGGAGAAAAGAATTACCGGAACGCAATAGTGTTGCATAAATGTGTTTGTATTAGTAAACACGTGTAGCTTGTTTGGACGTAGCGCCACACCATTTCACACTCAAAAAATAAAATAAAATTAAAAAATAAATGCCAAAAACCATTTGCTTTAACGATTTTGCTTTAACGATAAGCCCGAATTACTGAAATGTTCAATTTTATACTGAAAAGTTAAATTCCCCATGTCAATACCATGGGAAAATGTCTCTAAATAGGAGTGGAAGCACCAAAAAATTGAACCGAGTCCGCCCGGTTCAATAAATTTTGATGCTTATGATCACAAAACCAACACACATCCTTGTATAAAAAATGACAGCACATATATTTAAAATAATGTATTATACGTCGTATACGTATACACAAATTTGTGGTTTCCTCTCTCAATTTTATGAATGGTTGTACAGGCACGTACAGGTAGTCACGATTTATGTAAAATGTTCGCATTTGTATTAATATGCTCTTGGATGTATACTATAATTTTATCCACTTTATATTGAAACTACTTTTTATGAATCGAAAATGGCAATATTGACCCGTGTGAAACAGGAAATCCTTGGGGTTCTTCCAAGAATACATGTTTATGATTTACATACTGATTTTCAACTAAATAGTTTAACTCGAATTCCTGTGTTTGTACCACCAGCTGATGTTCGCTCTATCGATAAATACTGTTACCCGCTTTAAATATTTGGGATGTTATATTTTGAACACTGGGTTCAGGCGGTGCCGAATGAAAATTGTGTCGCATGAAGTAACTGCACTCAAAAAGACATTTGTAAATATTTTTCTGTTTGTTAATTTTTTAGTTCAATATGTATTTCGTTAGAAACAATTTTATACAAAAATAAATTTTATATAATAATAATTTACAGATCAAGAACAGCGTTTTGAGGGCGTACCAATTACAACTTTTGGCAAGCAACATTTGTCATAATTTTGATTAACATCATGTGCAACTCAGGCAATAATAATAATCGAAAATCAAAGAATTGCTTGAAAAAAAATCATAAATACAATAATTCATAAATATTGTATGTAAATATTTTAATATCATATAATATTCATAAATAAATACAAACAATTTGACAGACGTTCGAAAAGAGATAATTTATTTTTACACTTCTAAAAACTTTTAATGTTTACAATATGATTTTTTTTTTCAAATTTAGAGCCATCTATTGGCGTACGTGGGAACTATTTTATTACTGTCGTTTCTGTATTTATTCTGTGCTTAAAGTAACTTTATTAGACCATCCAGTCCAAAATAAAAACTTAAAAGAAGAAATAAGAATTTTGACGATACTAATTGTCTTTCTTGTTTTTGACATTCTAGCCATTCACAACTTATAATTCTAAAGTAATAACAAAATCAGTGCATTGTTATTTAAAATTTTCATGAATAAAACATGACTAGATTTGTATGTATTTTGATTAATTTATTATAATAAACATTTAATAATAGAAAAGCCACTACTAATATTTAATTTTAAGTTTTTTAAACAACTTGCACAAATAAATTTAATTTTTAGGCTAGTTTCATAAATTTCATAATTTTATCGTATATAAAATTATTAATTATACTTACTACTTATAAGTTTTATTTATTATGTTATAAAACATAATAAATAAAAATAAAATAATACAACTATCATCATTAACGATGCAAACTAAAATTTTTTCTTGAACAAAATTGTTTTCTTCGCCAACTAAAAACTGAAATTTGTACCTCATGGATTCCTCCTAGAGGCCACTTTTCTGGAGGCAGATCATCATCCTTAATGAGTATTAGCTCTTCTTTCCTTATACATATATGTATATTTGGTTCTGGTTTGTTCCATTTGTAACGAAAGGGTGTTCTTTTGTTTGTATAGCCTCCATTTCGTTAACAGAATCCCTCTATAATATAAATAAGCGACTGCAGCACGTTTGCCGGCCAGGTAACAGCGGTGGGTCAGGTTCTTGTCACTTGTTGTATAGAGGGCTTGATGTGCTGCACTGCCAATTGACGAACAAAAAAAAAATTTAATTAATAAATATGGAACATAATGAGTTTTAGTATTGCACACTTTTACACGGATCTTAAAAAAAAAAAATTAATAGGTAGTATATAACAAAACTTCACATTTCACGTTAAACAAACTGATAGTTAGCACCATAAAAAAAAGAATCTGTCACAGCCAATTTATGAAGGG
Organism: Nephrotoma guestfalica; assembly: GCA_963691935.1. Taxonomy (NCBI): domain Eukaryota; kingdom Metazoa; phylum Arthropoda; class Insecta; order Diptera; family Tipulidae; genus Nephrotoma; species Nephrotoma guestfalica. The sequence goes on along the minus strand of OY829915.1, from coordinate 234,145,667 downwards.
TGGTCAAGATGATAGACCACTTGCGCGCCTCCCGCCCCACTGGCATTATCATGTGCATTTATTAAGATATGCCCCTGTACCATTCTGTGTTAACCCATACTATCCAATCACTTTTAAAGCCACTATTCACTCATAACTTGTTGTTTTAAATCCCTCATAATTTACGGTAACATTAAATCGATGCACAAGGCTAACAGGCTAACCGTGATCCAAAAATCTAGAAAACACACATTAAGAAAATAATTGTAGATATAGCGAGCGAAAGAGATGGCAATATCGTGACCTAAGATAAAGTTCACCGAAGCAGATTAGGTATAGAAAAATTCCAAAATGATTGATTATTTAAACAAGAAAAATTGAGTTGTTACAATATCTTATAAAACTGATTATTATTATGATCATTGAAAAAAAAAGCAATATAATCTAGCAATATTACATACGGGATCCGCGGACCTTAGAAATAAATTGTACTTTGAGAATTACTTAGATAGTATATATATAATTTACGATTAGGGTTAGTATTAATACTTTTCGTTAGTAATTTAGAAATATAAATATAATTGGAATAAATATCTTAGGTAATTAAATAATCCCGTCACGATAAGTAACGATAACGACTTAATAATATAAATATAAAAATGGTATAATAATTGTATCGTATATAAATAAATAATAATTTTCTTTAATAAAAATAAATTAATAAACCTGGGCCATAGTCCAGGATATTAACATGCACTTAGCTTGTAGTGTGTAGTGATACATGTTGCCGATCATTTAATCCGTTACGGTTTATACCCAATTAGTATACGGTACTTCCACCGTTTATTGCAACCTTGTTCAATTTTCGCGCCTAGATACCGGATTACGATTTTTGTTTTTACTGCGTTTACTGCACCGACAAAACTTAACTGGATTGTATGGTAATCGTATTCGGTCAATATCCACCTGGTTCTCGTGTATCAATCCGCCCGTTTTAGCGGGAACCAAAAAAAATGAAAGTCGCGGAACGATTGCTTTTAGTACCAAAAAAAAAAATGAACTAAACGTAAGTACCACAAAATTCTCGAATAATCTTAAACTTCATTAGTAATAAACAACAAAAAAAATCAAAAAAATACCTTTTCCGCGACTTTAAACACAATATTATAATTATATGCGCTATTATTATATGCGCGGCCACTATAAATTTGTGTGTTCACAATTATAACACACAGTACACAACTTTTATTAATTTGTTTGTATGGGCACTAAGCACTACTCCACTGTTTATTTACGGCCGATGTCAAAAGTTGGAATGAATTAAATAAAACAAAAAAATTTTTGTTACCTGTAATAATATTTCTTTGCGATTTTTTGTTGTTGTTGGTTGTGATTAATTAGATAAAACAAAAAGGTAGCAGATGTAAATGATCAACCCCATCTATCAGAGAATTACCTATATAAACAATTTATGTAAATCGATAACAATCAATCAGTCGTTGGCAACACCTCATCCGTGTACGATTTCAAACTAATCCCGCGAAGAATTTTATTGTGAATTAATTTTATTTATTTGTTATGAATTTTTTTTTTCTCACGATATCGTCACCTCAAATCAAAAGAACAAGCCCGATCATTCAATTCTGAACACCTATGTATAGAAGAAGTAAAGCCTGGAACATAGTTAAAATGTTACACATTTGCTTCGCTTTTGTAACAGTAGCATATATTCGTTTACCTATCAGGAAATGTCCGACTATTAAAGTTGTGAAGTCACTGGGATGATAGTGGGAGAAGAGGCCGTGAGTTGAGACATGCTTCTATTTGATAAACTATTGTTATCATCTCTTCAAATATTAGATGTTGTTCCCTCATTATTATACGTAGGTGATACTTGACGGATTTAACTGCCGCTTCCCATACTCCACACATGTGTAGTGCTCTTGGTGGTATATAATGCCATTGGGTGCCATCTTCATAAGTTCCGAAGCCTCTATAAAGTTAGAGCCTCAATCGCTATAGAGCTTCAGATGACAAATCGCTTAACTACTTCTAAGTGAACGATTTTTAGAGCAAAACAGACGAAAACTGGCTAAATATCCTTTGTAGCTTTAGTTACCTCGAATGGTTACTCACCCGGAGTATCGGAGCTGATAAGGCCAGGTATGAGTGAATGGGTTCTTCTTGGTTTTACTGCTACTGGACCCGTTATTATGAAATATAGTCTCAGCAGCGTTGTGAAATGACCCTTATAAAGAATAATTATTGGATGTTGAAAGTCGAAACTAACACTGGCGTTAAACAACCTTCCCCCTACTCACAACAGTCCGTCTTTGCCTATTTTCGAATAAAGAATACGAAGTTTTGTTTCGGTATGTTTTCCATGGTGTTTGTCACCAAAACTTTTGTATTACCTTTAAGGCTAAACACAAACTGTCGTGAAGTTCTTTTGTCGTCGGATAAGAACATAAGCGATACTCCTTATTGCTTTTGTGAACGATGAACATCGTTCTATCAAATCCAGTATGGCATTTTCCTCTTTGAATTGTAGTGGTGAATGCGCATAGTTCGTTCCTGGACTCTTCTGTCGTTTCTTCAATTTGTAGTTGTAAGGTATATTCGAAAGAATCTCTGAACCAGCTTCGTCCGTTCCACCAGACGGGGTAATCTATTAAGCTGGTAGGGTACAATCCTCTCGATACATAATTCGCTGCATTTTATTCGGATTTTACGTAACCCTATTGCAGCGGAGATAATACGGATTGGATTTCCACTAGCATGTTAGCTATACGTATGTTTTAAATCTATTAGGTTTGCCTTTAATCCATGTTATCATTGAATTCGTCCTTGCAAATGTTTAGAAATCCGCGCTTGATTTGTTTTCCTGATTAATTTTGATAGTAATACAACAATTCCAATCTACTGATGGTTAATTTGGATTTTAACGGCGTAACTTCCTTTTCCGGCATAACTAGGATGACCAGCCATCCTATGGGGTCAAATACTTTGGAAGTAGCACTTTTCTCTTTGTTGGTGTAGGACTCTTGTGGCTACATATGTTGCCGAGACTGTGCCGTACGTGACCATTTTCAGCTTGTTCGTGCTGATTGTGCCTTTGTCGTTTCTCCATAGTATCAACGGGTAGCTTTGATCTGGCGGACGGATTTTTATTTGCCTAAACATCTATTCGATGTCAGCGTTAAACACATACTTATGCGTCGTCCTCCAACGAAACTATCTCTACGAGTGTTTGTTCTATTGTAGGGCCGGTATGGAACAGACGTTAAATGGTCTTGATTGGTTATTTGACGTTTTTGCTGAAGCGTCAAAGACTACACTGAGCTTGGTTGTCGAGCTATCATCTTTGATTACTGCACGGTGTGGTAGAAAATAGTTTCTATCTTCATCATCACGTTGGTTTATTTCCATATGATGCAATTTGATGCAAACATCAGTGAAACGTCTATATTCATTCTCATCTGGTGGTTTCTATTTATTTAGTTGTTTTTCCACTTGAAGGAGGCGTGCCGTAGCTTTTTAACGTTCTACGTCAACTTATTCAATTTCTAGTGATGCTGGATACTATGAGCTTTTGAATTTGCCGACCACGACCCATCCTAATTCTTTTTTTGCGTTATTGGTTGTTCTGAATTTATTTTTATAATATCACTCAATACAATCTTTGGATAATAATCCGCTCCAATATTAGGGGATTATTAGGGGATTTGACCTGTGCTACTGTTGCTAACAATTCGTGTTCTTTATCGTGACTACGTTGGTTATTGTAGTTTAAAAAATTTTAACCCACCCGTCCTCGTGGTTTGTACTCTGAGATTTCCTGTATGAAAAATAGTATGATGTATCCCATTACAAATCGAGCATTTTGTCTCTCGGCCACAATAGTACGTTTGTTGTGGTTGTTGTGGCTTACCGCTTGCGGCTTTGGTTGTTGCGATTGACTTTTAGAGCTATATGATGCTTCCAATGACTTGAAGCGAACTTTCATATATTCGTCGTGTTTGAGTGTCCAATTTTATCGATAACGTGAAAATTAGAAATTAATTCCAGGATTCAACGTTTATTCTTAGGCTTCTGATCGCGTGAATGCACTTATTAGTTGTGTCGTGCAAATGACTAATTGCGGCTGAAGATTCTGTATTAATTGAAGGTTGGTTTAGTAACGTATTTAGGCAAGGGGTTGCGCGGTTGATTCCAAGTGGCATATTAGATTAGCTGCTGCTCCACTAAGATGGTTTTTCAGATAGTTTATTATATGCGATAGTTTACTATCTGACGTTTGAATATGTATTTCAGAAAAACTACTCCATTTCATGTAATTTCCATAAAACGTGGGTATATTTCAATTTGTTCTAGCTTTAGTTCTGATGTTACGCCACTGGTAGCTAATGTTTCTTCATCGCAGTGGTCATTTCAATGGTTATCTTCGTGTAATTTCCTATTAATGCCTCATAGTCCGCTCTTGTGAAGTATCCTAGCTTTTCATCTGGCTCTATTCTGGTAATTCGAGAAAATAAGGAACTGGGGAAAGCTTTTACATATAATTTCTGCTTAAATTATTTTTTTCTGGCCTATACTGAGAAAAAAAGTTTTATGTAAATTTTTATAAATTGGGATTTCCATAGCGAAACTGGCAGGGAAAATTATTCCCAATTTTATTTTGTTTTCAAAAAAATTGCCAATAACTTTTTACCTTAGTATGCCAGAAAAAAATAGTTTAAACAGAAATATTTCACCGCAGTTACCTATTCCCGCGGAATTACCAGAATAGGGCTAATGGCCATCGTCTGAGACCTCAAGACAAAACTCTGCATGCCTATCAATTATTTGATTCATATAGCACTCTGCAGTATGGCGTATTGCATAGCTTGCTTGCCCCTCTTTCTTCCCAGGCATTTGCTATTTTTCTGTACAATTTCCTCATTTTAGAATCCTGTATTCGCAGCATTTGGTTGAGCGTGCTGTTGCTGCTTTGATCTATCGGTGTGTTGATTTATTTTACGAACTTTTTATTAGAATCGTCGGAATAAGCCAATAATAAATTATTTCAAAACATTGATATTAGGTTAACAGAATATTTCTCGTCATTAGAAATAATTACGGATTTTACGGATTTACGGAAGTTACGGATTTTATTCTTAAATATTCAGATTATAAGGTTTAGGGGAGTAGTATACAAAAAAGGATACATACTTACTATAAAATCGGAATTGAACAATACACCTCGAGTGCTAGAAATTTTTGATATATTTTTCAAAAAGATATGTTGTCTGCACCTCGTGGAGAGCCACACGATTTTCAGAAAATGAGCCGTCCTTCATTATTTGAATGTCAATTAATACTTCCCTTTTCATTGCACTCACCACGCATTCACACAAGGGGTTCTATTATTGAAGAAGATAAACCATTGAAATTTTTTTATATGGCATATTAGAGTTTGATCGCCCACCTGTACATTTCTATAAATTATTAAATGGCCAAAAATTGTATTTTGATAAAGTGTAATTTAAAATTTTAATTATAAAAAAATCAACTAATGCAGATAAATTATTATGATATAATTTTTGAATTTGTTTTGTTTTTCAATTTTATTTTTTAATATTGTATTTTAATATTATTTATTCTAAATATGTATAATGATTAATTATATTAAGTTAGGCTAAAATTTAAAATGTAAAAAGCAAATAACATTTTTATTACAATTAAAAATAATAAATACTGACCAAATGGTACAGTGGTTAAGCTTAAGGAACACAACTACGACCCCCTATTGGCGTGCAAAACTCATGGGCCGACCGATCTTACATGTCCAATAGTACTAAAGGCTGGCATGGAGCTGTTCAATGCGCAGATGGTAACGTAAATCGGACCTAAAGCCGTACATACGTCCTCAATTCAGCATAACTGCGTAAGGTAGGACGGGCAAAAATAAACCGCGAAAGAGTTAGGAGTGCTTCGGCCCCCAGAACGGGTTGCAGATTAAAAAAAAATAAATAAAGAAAATTCGCATTGAAAATACTTAATCTTATTGATTATTTAATTATTCGCGCGTCGACCGACTTTAAATAAACGGATTTTAATTAACGGGTCGATCTAGTAAATTAAGAGAGAAATACCTGGTTTTCACTTTTTAAGATAATGTGAATTCACCTAAACAGTGATAACTAAATTTTACGTTAAATTCATTGGTATTCCTATTAAATAATTGAAGTTTTACTTTAACGAGATTTTTCACGTGTTTGAATGAACTAGTTAGTCCTCTTGGGTGAAAACCATAGGGAAGTCTCGTAAATTTTCTAGGTAGTCTAGGAGGGTTTAGGTGTTTTTAGGATAGGCCTTGGTGAAATTGGAGGTTGGTCCGGTTCTGGGCATGTTTCTTCTTCTTCACATTCTTCATCCTCCTCTTCTTCTTCACATTCTATATCCCCTTCTTTTTCTTCACATTGTTCATCCTCTTCTTCTTCACATTCTTCATCATTTTTTTCTTCTTCGTCACATTCTTCATTCTCCTCTTCTTCACATTCTTCATCATCTTTTTCTTCTTCACATTCTTCATCATCTTCATCTTCTTCATTTTCTTCTTCTTCTTCACATTCTTCATCATCTTTTTCACATTCTTTATTCTTCTCTTCGTCACATTCTTCATCATCTTTTTCTTCTTCGTCACATTCTTCATTCTCCTCTGATTCACATTCTTCATCATCTTTTTCTTCTTCAGATTCTTCATCATCTTCATCTTCTTCATTTTCTTCTTCTTCACATTCTTCATCATCTTTTTCTTCCTCTTCACATTCTTTATTCTCCTCTACTTCACATTCTTCATCATCTTTTTCTTCTTCTTCACATTCTTCATTCTCCTCTGATTCACATTCTTCATCATCTTTTTCTTCTTCACATTCTTCATCATCTTCATCTTTTTCATTGTCTTCTTCTTCACATTCTTCATCATCTTTATCTTCTTCTTCACATTTTTCATTGTCCTCTTCTTCACATTCTTCATCATCTTTTTCTTCTCCTTCACATTCTTTATTATCCTCTTCTTCACATTCTTCATCATCATCTTCTTCATCATCATCACATTCTTCATTATCTTTTTCTTCTTCTTCACATTCTTTATTCTTCTCTTCTTCACATTCTTCATCATCTGTTTCTTCTTCTTCACATTCTTCATTCTCCTCTTCTTCACATTCTTTATTCTCCTCTTCTTCACAATCAGATTCTAGATTTATTTGAATAACACTACCAGACGGCAAATTGACTAATGCTGCGATTGGCGTTGATGCCGGAATACGAATAGGATTTAAATAATTTTGAAGGTAAGCCTTGTCGGCAGCTTCTTCTTCCACATTAACTGGGCTTGTAGGCCTACTTATTCTTCTTCCGCCAGTAATAGGAGCCCGCTTGCTGTGCGGTGGCGTTACACATACATCTCCTGGCCATGGCACAAAACCGTCTTCCTCCGGTAGAGGCAAAGGTTTCCTTTTCGTTGCCTTCGGTGACTGATAATCAGGGTTTAATAGTTCACAAGCGTCCGCAATTACATCAGGGTCTTTCATTCGCGTCTTCGGCATATAATGTTTAGTTTGCTCTGGTGTTGGCTCTCCTTCGTGGAAATGAATACCACGAGTTCCACCTTTCTTACAACTTTTTCCGCCCAAAGCACTTTGTAGCTTTTTAGCGCACTCACCTTCAGGTTCATCGTACGTTACTTGTACGCTTCGATTCCGGTTCTCTTTTAAAGGAGTCAAGGTTTTTGCAGTAAAACCTTCTCTGGCCATTTCTTCATCTTGCTCCTTTTCCTTTTGAACATGACGGTTTGAATCATGGTATTCTTTTACTTTCACCAACATTTCTTCAGCTGGTTTATTGTTCTCGAGCAGTTCTATTTTGATAACATTGAACTGCGTGCGAGTCAAACCCAATTGTTCGGCCGTATACTTTCTAAAGAGATGCTTAAAGTCTTCCCGTTGCTCCTCGCTCATTGGATGGCATTCTGTCATTTTTTATTTGGTAGTTCACAATACAAATATAATTTATGAAAAATATTGAAATTACGATAAATTTTGAATTTTGATAAATTAACCTAAACAAATCAAAATAAATAAAACAATTTTTAACGAGCGGTGCTCAACAAAATTACAAACTGAATTGTTTACAAGTTTGTTTTTCAGAGCATTCTAAGGTTTTGTTGGTTATCGATCAAGTTTACTATTTTAAAATAAACTGTTATCTTTCGTGCCTTTCCATCAAAAACGGTTTCCCATTTTTCTTTAAACCTTACTTACCGACATCATCCATACGTAGCAATGCAAGTTCGTTTTTTTCCGTCACCTCGCCACCTCTGGCATTATCATTTTCCACTAGTTTACTTCCGTTCTCCGTTTTATAAACCAATTTTATAAATCCTTTACCCTGTAACAAAATCATCACAACCATATTCACCTGGTGATCCGTTGTCAACCTCATTCACTATGAACATCGTCTCTCTCAGCTCCCGCTGTCCCACAAATGGCTCTCTATATGAGACGTAGATCCTGTGTACGGTTGAGTATACAAAATCCTGACCAGTTTGTCTCCCTTTTATTGAACTGTGGCAATATCTCGGTTCCATCTTTCTCACTTTCTCTCTTGCTCTCTCTCTCTAGCTATCATATCCCACGAATAGATTGTGCCACCATCGTGTACATGGATGGATCTCTGCACGGGTGGACCATCATTTTCTTCGATACTCGTGGGGATCGAATGGAATCTAAAAATAAAAAATCTAAAGAAGTAGCCAGCACTTCTTAAATGCTGGTTAAGACGGGGGGGGGGGGGGGAGGGTCTGTGATTCCAGCCGTCAATGATGCTAGGACTGGTTCCGAGGCTTGCAAGCCAGAGATTAGCGATAGTAATAAGGAGAAAGTCATTGCCCTTCCGTGTCTTGGACAGACTGGCTACAGTCCGGAGGAGCAGTGGACTGAATAACAAAGGAAATCTGTCAACTGGGGTAAGAGCTGTATTGCCGATGTGTGCAATGCACGCAAGAAGGATCTTAGGTCTAAAAGGCAGAGATCCAACGAAGATAAGTATGGAGGTTTGGATATCGAGAGGAAACGGGTCAAGGTTACATGTGGGACTGTCGCCAAAAGAGCATAAGCTTTTTAGCGAAATCGTAAAGGAGGGGGAGATGGTGCTAATCATCGTGGACGAGAGCCATGAGGACGGGATCATCACAGGGGAAAGATGGAGGTTGTGTGTAATTCACTTAACCTCATCTTTCTTAAAGTCCTTGAACTACATCCGGGACCTCCGCCAATTTACAGGGACGCAGGTTGGTATCAGTGACGACTGAAGCCGACTGCGTGCGCTCATCAGAGATCGGGTTTCTTGTACAGGAAGGTGATCGGGGAGTTAGGCGAGGTATGGCCAGGAGCCAAGCTCAACAGTTCCTAAAGAGAAAATATCAATCAGACCTAGGGCAATGGTCTGGATTCCCACGGAGTCCACAAACCTGAAATAATCCTTGAGGATTGTTCAGGTTTGCAATCCGGATCTTCCGAAGATCCGAATCCGGATCTTCAAAAACTAAAGGGGTTATTAATTTCGGCTTCGAGTCAGTAACACTGAAGATGTTCAAGAAGGACGAGAAGGTATATAGGATAATATTCTATATTAGGTATATAGAATTTAATTAATAATACAAATAAACTTACATCGAATAGAGTACGGCCGTTTTTCCATTTTTCTTTGTTTAATCCTTTCTAACGTCAAAATAAATTATACACATCACTTCAAGTTATACAATAAAATGAAAAGTCTGAAAGTAACCTCAGGAGTTGACTTTTTAATTATTGCCTATGAGACAGTAGCGGAAGCTTCAAAATTTGAAAAGTTTAGTTTGAAAAGTCTTCTGAGGCACACAGCATTAAGCACTAAATACCGGTAAACCGGCAGTATTTCACTTTCAATTAATTAATTCGTGACACTTAGAACACTGTTTATTATATTTTAAGCACTTCTTATTGATTAACCGTCAATATTTCACTTTTTAATTAATTTAATTATGAAACTTAGAACACTGAGTTTATTTACTATTGCAGTATGTGATTTTTACGTAGGGACGGATATTAAAAAATATCCTCTACGAACTGCGCCAATTATGGGTTTCAAGTGCCAAATACTTTATTTTATAAGGCTCTGGAATTTATCCAGAGCGATTTATACTTTATTTAATAATTAAACGTTACAATACAATTTTAATATAGAATTTGTAGCTTGATTAAGTGCACTGATAATAATAATGCATACATAATGTTTCTAAGGTTTACATACATTAGAAAACGTGGTGCCATCGGAAAGATGGTATCATGTTGCGTCTGTTGTTTGTGTGGAAAATTCCATGCATTTAGGTAAACGTGTGAAATCATCAATTTGTTGTATCAGCTAAATTGTCGATGTCGTTGATGTTATTGTTGTTGTTGGTTTGGTGTCGAATAGGTTTTAGCTATTTGCTTGTGTCAGCTAAATACTGATGTGGTCGATGTTGTCGCTGTTGCTTTGGTGTTGATTGGAATATTTAACTGTCAACGGTGTACCTATGATGATAATTCTGAACTGTACATACTTTGTACATACTATTTTTGTGTTATAATGCGCCGTTCCACACTGTGATTCTTTCGTCGCGATTCTTTCCTCGTTTCCTTCCCCTTCACCCATAAACTGTTTTTAGTTTGTGGGTGAAGGGGAAGGAAACGAGGAAAGAATCACGACGAAAGAATCAAAGTGTGGAAATTAATAATTTTATTATGTAATGCCACACACTTCAAATACATTTCAATTGTACAATGGTCAGTTCAAAATTGTTTCTACACTTCTTTGTCTATTTGGCTTGGGAATAAAATGCTAATAATATATTTTTTCTTAATGAAAGGTTTATTTATTACCACGGATTGTTTTCCCTTCCAATCACACTACTAAAAAAAATTTGCATCGAAATATATTTCGATATTTCGATGTGCTCTTATCACGCGATACTAGGTATATACTCAACTGCCTAAAAATTCCAGAATTGTTCGTTTTTATAAACTGATAATAGGAGATTGCCAAAAAAAGTTTTGTTACGACTAACCGTAGTTTTTTTTCCAATACATGGTCGCGCAACACGAGACCAGCTTTTCCCGCGAAAAATAATTGTTTTGTGCAGAAGTATTTGTTTGCCTAGCACGCTATGTCAGGGGAGTAAACCAACCAACCTTGGAATGTCCGGCGTTCAATAACGTTGGTCGACGTTTCAATTTATTTCTTTTTTTATAAATGTAATTAATGATTTCATTTCGTGACGAGGTCGTTTATTCTATTTAAAATTTAAAACTGAACATATATTTTGTAAAAATTAAGTTTTCTTCCGTTCTCATTTGAGTCTTACATTTTCTTTTTTTTCAGCTTGGATTTGGTTTTATTTCTTGTTTATAGTACGCTCACAATGGCGTAAAACGCCAATATATTTGTCGATTAATCTAGGTAAGTAGAATCACAATAAGGTGAGTTATTTGTTGGTATTCTTTTCCCACCCTACCTTTCCCTGATTTTCCTTACCTTATGCGGTCCAAACTAGGATTATTTAGTTATTCAGACTTACCCACCCCAACCCTGAGTTTAGCCAACGAATGATGACCGCCTGGATAACTAAATATTTAATTTCTGTTAACAGATTTCAGGTCATGAGTTTTTCATATTCATGTCCTCCGTCGTGACCTTTCCTGACCTGCTGCAGGTCATGTTACAATTTAACCAATTGGTTCTCCAAATAAGTCAGTTAAATTAAAATATTTTTCTGGTCTATTGCCCCATAATAAATAAGTAGTTTAGACTAGACTTTGACAAACCGATTCATTCAATTGTATCCTCGTTTGCAAGCACCGGCTCGTCTAATTGGTTCTGGAATCCGGGAATTGGTTCGCATTCTTCTTGTATGCGTGTTAGGGCTAGCCCCTTGTAAAAATGGGCTTTCTTCATCAGAGTCTCGATATATTTGTATAATACTACCAGATGGTAAATTATCTATTGCTTGGATCGGCGTTGTTGCCGAAATACGAATAGGATTTAAATACTTTTGAAGGTAAGCCTTGTCGGCAGCTTCTTCCTCTGCATCAACTGGTCTTCTAGGTCTGCATGTTTTTCTTCCGTCATGCATCGGAATTTCCTTATTGCGCGGTGGTGTTACACATACATCTTCTTCCCCGGGTTCAAAACCGTCTTCCTCCGGTAGACGCATAGGTTTCTTTTTCGATGCTTTCGGTGACTGATATTTAGGATGTGATTGTTCACGTAAACATTTAGGCATATTTGTTCCCCAAAAACTAATCGGCTGTCTGTTTGCTTCGCTCTGGAATAATTCATCTCCAATGTCATCAGGAGGATCCCTCATCGTGCTGCCCGGCATGTAATATTTAACCTTATCTGGTGTTGGCTTTGGCCATCCCTCATTGAATTGAATACTTCGTTTTTTACATTTTGTTCGGTTTGTTCCGAACAAAGCACTTTCTGGGCGATTACAATCATCTTCAGATTCATCATATGTTACTTCTACTCGTCGATTTCGGTTGTCTTTTAAAGGACTCAAGGATTTGCAACTAAAACCTGCTCTGGCCATTTCTTCATCTTGCTCCCTTCTTCTTTTAATTTTCTCTTGGATCTTAAGGAATCTTTTTAATTTCTTAAATACTGTTGCAGGTGGCATTTTCAGCCTGAACAGGTCATGTTGGAGCTCACATAACTGTGACTGCTCCAAGCCCATTTCCTCGGGCGTATATTTTGTTAAGATGCTCGCTACCTCTCCGTACTGGATCTTTGAACATTCTGCCATTTTTGGTGGGTTCACAATGCAAATTTAATTTATTAAAAATATTTAAAATTACAATAAATTTTGAATTTTGATATGTAATCCAAAACAAATGGAGAAAAAATTAAACAAAATAATTTTGACGAACCTACTGAAATGTTTAGAAGTTTGTTTTTCGGGTAATTATACGGTTTTGTTAGTTGTCGATAAAATTTGCCGGTTTTTTAAACAAGTAAATGTGCGTGCCTTTCCGTCAAAAATGAATTAACATGAGTTTTGAGAATTCTAAAACATAGTAGAATGATAGGTTTTGGTTTCTTGATCACGGTTTCACCATTGATAGTTAGATTATAATGTGTGACTCGACCACAAACCGCTAAGAGTCCCACTCAAGACTGCTTATATTTAGGACTAGGTGTTCTTGTCTAACTCTGATGCGCGAAAGGTATAACCACAAATGCACGTTGATATGTTAGAATAGCCAATGAACCGAAAATTTTCGGTTGAACGCAATATTTATATTGTTACGAATTTCACCTGTCAAATCCGGTTCGTTTCACTGAATTGTGAATATCGTTATAGAATTTGAAGGTTACAACAAAAATTCAAGTAATTCACATACTTCCAGAATATTCGCGAAAATACCGGAAATAATCTGTATAATTTCCAAATATTTACGCCACTACTGGAATATTCCCGAAGTATTCCGACAATAATTTTCTCACTCTTACTTTACCAACACTAAATCATAACAACAAATGATTTCCACAATTATTTATTAATTCACTTAATACACCATTTGCAATTTTTAATTGTACCTGTATTTTCACTTTACATCAGGCTCCATTGGTGTTAGGAAAGTACTACTCGCAACTACATGCTACTCAATCTACTCAAGAAAAATTTATGTTTTCTTATATTTTACTTCTAACTAAAAAATTTGCGTTCCATTGAACATGTTATCGCAAGTACCGGCTATAGTGTTTATTGCACTCGTATTTATACATCGATCGAATATTCTAGATTCGCCTATTTATTCTAGATTGAGTTCCAGACTATTATAATCTGCTACACATCAAAATGTTACAAAACTCCTTTAGTGCTACTACTAAACCCCAGATGTCACCAATCTCACAAAAAAATGTTTTTCAAGTTCAGAGCCTTAAATGAATAATTATAGTAGAATAAATGGCGCGCTAATGCCGAATTAATTGTTGTTCATTCCGAGCGGAATCCAAGATTCCACCTTTGTATATTACGCAATCGTCCAAATGCACTACCTTGTGTTTCCCTCGCTGCCCTTTCTTTATTCTGTAAACTACGTCGTTCATCTCTGTGATGTCAGTATAAGACCCCCCATGCCGGATGGAGTCTGGGTTGTAGAGTCAAACCAGTTATCCTTCTTCGAAAGTTTATTATTTGCTCGTATGTCATACGGAGAATTAATTCGATTGCTTGCTAACCGAATTTGGTTACGTTCAAATGTGTGTATGTCATCAAGTTCCTCTTGCATATTATCGACGTAATCTTGACCATATAACGCTGATGATTTAACAGAACCAAACTTAATATCCGCTGGTAATCGTAGATTATTTCCGAAAATTATTTTAGCTGGTATAACCCCGGCCGAATCGTGTACTGCTCGTCGATAAGCCATCAGGAACAATTTTGTATAAGTCGATCCCAGTCACACTGATTTTTATTCATAACCTTTGCTAAATATTTCTCCAGCGTCGAAGGAAGCTTCGTAATTCATGCAAATTTTTGGTTCTTGGCCATTCCTTTACCGATGAAATTTTAGCTCTGCTGAATTCTGTTGGCGGTTACTTTGTGACCCATATACTTTAGGATTGAATTCGTTCGAAGGCTTCAGCTAGGTTTCTCACGTGCTCTTAGAAAGTTTTTCATATGACGATATTATCGTCAAAATATACAAGACACGATTTCTAATGTCATCCGTGTGTTTTGTGCGCGCTCCTGAATTAATCGCTTAATCGCGCGCTTAATTAAAAGCTTGCGGGCATTACATAACAAATGACATTACATTAAATTGCCACAACTCGTTGTCTACACTAAATGCCGTTTTCTCAAGATCTTCCTCTTGAACTCATATCATTAAGTTTTCGATAATCTACACAAAATCTCATGTTGTCGCCCTTTTTTTCGACCAGATAACTCCTGTCGCTCGCATTTCCTTAAATATTTGGTCCATTTCTTCTTGCTTTACTAATGGCAATCTTCTAGGTGCTTGACGAATCGGCGTCTCTGTTTCGATGTCAATTCTACGTTTTACCATAGTGGTCCTTCCATTATTTTCAGGTGTGCTACGGAAAATAGACATGTATCGTTCTAGTAATCGCTGCGCTTCATTTTTCTGCTTCTTAGTGAGATCTTCTGTCCAGTTCTGCATAAGTTGTCTTATTATTACCTTTTGTTCTGCTGTGTTGATTTTTCTAATGGTTTTTTCTGTTCGCATTTCATTATGGTACTATGGTGAAGAGGTATCACATTTGCCGATGATTGCCCCTTTCTTGGTTGTTTTTGACTTGATCGAGAGATTTAGAGCTCTAATTGGAACTCTATCGTCGTGATTTGGTATTACTATGGATTTCCTGATTATTACTTCTCTAGTTCCTTGATCAGGTTCTTAGCCTATACAACCCACAATTTGGGTGGTCCAGAACCTCCCTGCAATCTTTCTCAAACAATTGTACAACAATTGTATATGGTGACAATTTTTCTCGGTGATCAATTATTACTCGCTTGACGGTTGTTACATTTTAACCGCTGAGTCGAAGTAGCATCTCGACATTACCCTAGCTCAGAATTGCTCGTTCAACGTCCAATACGAAGCCATTCGTTCTCATAAAGTCCATACCTAGAATGACCTCATCGACATTATCGTTGGCTGGTTGTATATTTGCACTGATCAAATCCTCTCGAAAAATAGTGTGTGTTGCTTCTGTGTCTAAAGTAATCACATAACTATCATCTCTTATTGTTAAGCTTTCACCATTTCATGCTAATCTGGAAATAGGGGTTGAGGTTATGGGAAAACAATTGTGGGAGCCAGTTTCTGCCTTTTAAACTGGGTCGTTGAAGTTTAACGACCCTTTACTTGGATCCTCCTTATCAATGCTTTATCTTATCTTGATTTTCGCAGCATTGGAGATAGTGACCTATCTCGCTTTCGTAGGTTTTCCCAGTGGTCCCGAGAGATGTAACCCAGATTGTCACATGTCCAACAAGTAATCCTACTATCACGGGGTCTGTGTGTCGCCCACTCGACATTCCTGTCGGTGTTTATTTCAACCTGTCGTTACTTTAAGTGATGGCTTGATAATAGCTTGTGCAGCCTTATTAATTAAAGCACAAGTAATGGTTTCAGCGAAAGTTGCTTTTGGTGACAAAACCACCGCTCTGCGTGTCTCCAGACCTTGAATGCCGTCGATGAAAGCATCCATCTTGACTCCACCTTGAAGAAAGTATGTTCAAGCGTCTTCTTGGATGTAGCGCAGGCCTTTGACAGAGTATGGCATAAAGGCTTGGAATATAAATTACAAAGAGACTTACCAAAGCAGTTTTATGAAATTCTAAAATCTTACATATCTAATCGGCACTTTCGCTTTAAATTAGATGGCGAATACTCAGAAATTAAGAAAATATCATCAGGAGTACCACAAGCTAGCGTTCTGGGACCACCTTTATATGTTCTCTACACCTCGGAGCTGCCAACGATAGAGGAGACTAACATAGCGACATTTGCGGATGATGCGGCCATATTAACAGTTGCTAATAACATAGAAGAATCTACAAGCAAATTGCAAAGAGCTATTAATATTGTCAGTACCTGGACCAAGAGATGGCGAATAAAACTTAATGGACAGACACGAAACTAAAATGGAAAGAGCATGTGAGAAAGAAAAAAGTAGAGTTAAACATCAAATACAGAAAGATGGATTAGCTCTTCGGAAGAAATTCTGAGCTAACTCTACATAATAAATTGCTACTATACTGGCAAATCCTAAAACCTGTGTGGACTTACGAATTCAGCTCTGGGGCTGTACAAAGAAAACCAATGTCAATATCATCCAGTCATTCTAAAGCAAAGTCCTTCGTGGAATAGTTAATGCACCGTGGTACATAAGAAATGACAACCTCCATAGAGATCTGAAGATGGATTTCGTTAGTGAAGAAATAAGCAAACACGCGAGAAAACACATGCAACGTATTAGTCTACACCAAAATGTTGGGATACGTCGTATGTTGGATGATTCAAACCCACTAAGACGGCTGCGAAGGAAGAAACCACATGATGACCTACTAGATCCAATCAGGATCGATCCTGCGCGCTAATGCCAACGTTGGATTTATCGCAATTGAATTTTCGATTATTTTCGATGAATTACTTTTTGGTTTTTATTAACTTAAAGTAACTTTATTATTATTACATTTATACTATTTATTATAACGCTTTATTTATCAACTTATTTATTATGTTTTAGTTTATAACTATGCAGAATTATTAAGGCTTACGTAGATTACGATTGCGTTTCTTATTATTTCTATTCTATTAGCGATATCTTATTGGGTGTTTCCGTTAATTCATTCTTCAGAAAGAATAGAAGGAAATAATATTGACCACGTGACCTAAGAACATTCCGAACGAAATGTTAGGAATAAACAGAATACCTTTTTACAGCATTGAAATGGATTAACTACAGCTGATGCTAACCCGAGCTCAGTCGTTTCGAGGTTAATAATTAGTCGTGGGTTAGGGGAATGTACAGGTATCGGCCTAGCTTACCGCGTTATGATTGTGTGGATTTCTGGGATGTGATGGCCTGGTACCATCAGAAAAATATATAAGGACGGGAAATAGATTTTCATGCTCTCTCTGATCATGTAATTGTCTAAGGATTGAGACTCAATCCCGCAGTTATAATTTTGAGGTCTAGAATAACATGGTTATTCTAACTCTCAATCTTTAGTTAGCTTGAGTTAGAGAGCTTGGCCTTTGCCCCATGTATGGTTAGTTTGGTGAAACTGATAATATAATATTGTCAATAGAAGCAAGTCCAGAGCGGAGGCCTATTATGACCAGCGCATCTAATGAGGCAGCTGACTTTTACTATATTAATCGGTCAGGCAGCTGAATTTTACTATATTAACTATACGATTAGTCAATCACATCCTCCATACCAAAAATTTAATCGAAAAAAAGAGGGGAAAATTAATTTTTATAGCAGAATTTTAATAAATGAATGGCCTCTATTCAATCAATTAATAAATTTTGCTGTTTCACACTCACATAGAAAATTTCATGCATAATCATAAATGCAATATATAGGGTTTTCCAATAAGAGTGATATGATCCAAACTTTTCTCGCAATAATTCAATTGTTGCACTTGCTGTGTGGCACGTAGCCCCGTCTAGTTGGAACCAAATATTGTCAAGATCAACAACTTCTTCCAATTTCGGCCATAAAAAAGTGGTTATCATCGACCTATACCGATCTCCATTGACAGTAACGGTGTTACCAGCTTCATTTCGAAAAAAATACGGACCGATGATTCCACCAGACCAAAAATCACACCAAACTGTCAATTTAGGTGAATGTAATGGTTTTTCATGAATAATTTTCTTCGCACCAGAATCGACAGTTTTGTTTATTTACCGCACCACTTAGATGAAAGTGAGCCTCATTGAAGAAGATGATTTTCTTACAAAAATCGTTATCGTTTGTAATTGCAATTTGTAAACGTTTTTCTTGCGTATATCTCACCATGATGAAATTGTAAACGTTACTGAATACAATGAAACAAAAAATGACAGATCATGACATATTACAAATGGCCGAAACGTCACTTAAAAATCATATCATTCCTATTGGAATACCCTATATGTACTACATTTTTACGTAGGTCGGTTAATGACCTAACGTATTGTATTCTATTTATGTCGAGCATTTATGGTTATCGCAAATTAAAATATGTTCTGTATTCAAATTACAAAACAATGAAATGATTTCTGTTTATGTAGCAGCCATATAAGGAAAATATGTAATTCCGGCCATGACTAGTTATTTAATAAATATTTGTGAAGATGATAGCTTCAATGCCATGACAGAATTACTGTGATAAGATAAAAGTAAGATTGGATTGATAACGGAATACGATAAGAATTCCGTTACAGCGTGGGGAAAACCCAATCCCTGAGATGAAAAGAGATCTCATGCCCTATTTGGAAAGGATGGTGGACTGAGATAGTAGAAGCCTTGGTAGTCCAACGTGGGGAACCCCACACCCTGAGATAGTCTCAGCCGGGCAATTAACCTACTTATTCTTAATTACTAATTATTATTCACTAAAAATACGTTTATAATATTTCTTAGACCTAAGTCAAACGTCTCTAACAGCCAAATGAATTTAATTTTGTATATACTAATTTAGGGAACTATTTGTATGGTATAAGTTAGCTATTTTAGGTAATCCAAAATTTTGAGAACAACATCTATTGTAATTGCAAAATAAAAACATATATAGACTGAACCAAATACACAAAAATGATTAAGATTAATGCTGCTTTTTGTCTGCTTGGTAATCGCGCACACTTAATGAGGAGTACTGCTTTCTCAATTCCGCCTTGTTGGTCCGACTGCTCCTACACATTGCAGTAAGTGACTTCGTAGTGAAACATTGCTTGTTGGAATATCCATACCCACTCTATGGTCTGTATTTCGTTTGTTTGTTCGTTGTCGTTTGTTTGGGTAGGGCCACGAAACACTTATCTTTGGGTGGTCTAATACTATGAAATAACGAATTCGTTTATCGAACTCGTTTTCAAACCGTGATCAATAGTTGGTTCTTGGAACATATATTTTCCGAGTGTTATTTTTATGGCATTCTAGTCACAGCACAGTACGTTGTATCGTCTGCTGGCAAAACTGCCGGTATTATCAAATTTGTTGCGAGCGATAATCAACATACTCGTAATATATGTCCACTTCTTCCAGTGATGAAAAATGCGTGTTTTTCGTAGTTCTGCACTCCAGGTATTTATTATCAACGTTTTTGTTTAGGCTGACGTATCCATTCTTACTCCATGACTTAATCGTGGTTTGCTTCCATATACAAGTAGTTCGCTCGCTATTAGGTCAACTTTTATAAATACCAATTTCGGAGATATTTTGCTACTTGTTCATTACGTACGATATCATCTGCCTATTTATGGGTTTGGTCTAATTTATTGAATGTGTAGTTCGATGTTGTTATCCGAGTTTTTCTTTACTGCGTAATCGAATACCACATTAACAAGCATAGTGCAAGTTCTCCAAGCAAATGACAGAACTGCTGAGATATGCGCTGACGAGGACATTTGAACAACTTCGGTTTCCTGCAAAATGTAACGCACGAAACTGTACCTATTCGAATAACAACCGAAAGTATTGGTTACTAGTGGAAGTTTTTGAGATATCGGCCAAAAACTGAAAATAACTTATTTGGCCGCAGAAAATCAAAAAATTATAGTGAAAATTCTAATCCATACATTTTCCCCAAATTTTCCTCGTAGTCTAAGCTGACGAAATATTGTTAAATTTCAAGATTTCATTTACCGACTTCCTTTACTTCGGAGATCAATCAATTTGTCATTTTAAGGATCACTTTTAATATTTTATTCCTCTGGGATGTTTTATTTAGTGAAAAAAGAGATGCAAAATGAATTAAAAATTTCCGCTGGTAATTATATATCAAAATAAATTATCTTTTGTGATTGTGCTGCCACTTGCGGTGAGTAGCAAAATCCTTCAATTTCCGCTGAGAAATTTCCACTATCTTATACAGCATATTATTTGGTCTTTCTCTTCTTAGGTACATACATTTTGGTCTAGATGAAATTCTTGGCGTAAATTGGCCCACCGATTTAGAACTTTCTTACGATGATTTGTTTTGCATTCCTTTAAACGATATGTATTCAATAAATTCAAATTTTTAATAAGGTGCATCATTCAACACCTTATTAATATAATTTGAGAGTCCTTATACAACCGCAAATCGTTCTTTAAAGAAAATTTACTTTTTTCGTTTCAAAACGTTTATACATATATTTTCTTTTCTTTTTCATTAATTATTTGATTTTTCATTAAAATTTCTGCTCAGAATTATTGATTTGTTTTCAAAAAATATCAGCAGAAAAATTTCTTTTTTACTATCATGCTGCTTCTAGCGGTGATTAGCAAACATACCTTTCTTCTGCAGGAAATTTTTCGCTTTCTTATACAGCATTGTTGAATGCCGTTTGATGTGAATCGAGGACGTACGGTTATTGGTCTGATTTACGAAGAACCATTTGCACAATGCATAGGTCTACGACTGCCTTGGTACTGATTTGGAAGAAGGATGCCCAATCCATCTTTACCCTCTGGTTCATAAAGAGGAGGTCAAAAGACAAATCGATAACATGTTACTGGATTGAAACATATACGTCAAAACTTTTTACCCTGGTCGTTTCCCATTTGAATAGTACTCAAAAAGGCCTATGCCACAGCGGAAAAGTTAAGTGGCAATTGTTAATCGACTATCGCAAGTTAAACGAGAAGACTATTAAAGACCGGTACTCTCTACCAAACATCACCAATATACTCGATAAATTAGGTAAATATATGTATTTTTCAATCCTGGATTTGGTATCTGGATTCCACCCCAGATAGAGGCGAGAAACAAGACATCCCTAAAACCGAATTTTCCGTAGATCACGGGCACTATGCACAAATAAGAATGCCTTTTGGTCTAAAGAATGTCTTGTCAACGTTTCAAAGGGTCATTAATAATGTGTTAGGTAACCTTCAAGTAAATCTTGCTTGTGTTACATGGATGACATCATAGTATTCTCGACGCCAAGAGCACATTGAAAGCTTAAAAGAAGTATTCAACAACTTAAGAAAAGCCGATTTAATAATTAAAACGGACAAAGTAGAATTTCTACACAAAGTAATTGCCGTATTGAGCCATATTGTTACCTGCGACGGAGTTAAAACCAACCCTGAAAAAGTCAAAGCTATTAAGGAATTGTCTTTTCCTAAAATGGAGAAACAAATTAAAAGCTTTTGGTGGATATTACCCAAAGTTTATAAAAAACGCTATTAAGGAATTCTCTTTTCCTAAAATGGAGAAACAAATTAAAAGCTTTTTGTGGATATTACCCAAAGTTTATAAAAAACTTCTCCGACGTCACTGAACCATTAACGGATTGTTTATAAAAAGGGAAGAAAATAATCCTTGATACAAATTTTGTACAATGTTTTGAATACTGCAAGAAGTATTATAATCTGCTACACACGCACTGTTATAAAACTACTTTAGCTTAGTAGCGCTAAGACTAACCCCAGATGCCACCAATCTTACAAAAAATGATATTAAAGTTCTAAACCTTAAATGAACAGTTATTATAGAATAAATGTCTCGCCAATACCAAATTAATTGCCCATCAACCCAATAGGTGAGATCACAAAATACGTTCGCGCATATTTACGATCTCTCCCATTGGGTTTATTGGCAATTAATTCTATGTACTACTAATATGTACTTTGTTTTATAATGGGGTACATTTTTGTTGACTGTTTGGGCGCGTTCAGGACCGCCAACTGTTGGCATCATGATTAGTGAAATCATCGCCAATTTGATTTCAAAATTTCATAGCACTAAACATTTTCATAACGTTGGCTTTGATTTTACTCAACATGTTCCCAACTGTTGGATGCCCTGAAAGCGCCCATTGTTTATTAATTTCCCATAAAAATTTACAAAACCATAAAAGCTGTGTACTTCTGTAATCGTCTTCGGATCTTGAAGTAGATCTTGAAGTAAGGAAGCGGATAATTTGTGCCTTTAAATATGGGTTTTTCGTGACCTTATAGTCTGCACAAATTCGCATACGTCCGTCACTCTTAAGTACCGGTACTAGTGGTATGCCTCACTCAGTTGTTTCAACTCTCGTTATAATTTTGCTTTCAACTAAATCATTCAGCCGTTGTTCAATGTCCTTCCTAAACGCTTATGGAACTCGTTGAGCTTTTATAAATTTGGGTTTTACATTTTCTTGCATATCTAAATGAACTCTCACATCCTTTAATTTACCGATTTTGTTTACAAACAAGACACTGTATCTTTCCAAAATATCATCGAGATTATCATATCCAGTGAACAAGGCATTGGTCGAAACTTTTTGGCCCAAATTTCTTAAAAAATCGCGACCGATTATAGGGACTTCTTCATTTTCAATAATCAAAAATTTAAAATCACGACTTAAACCATTATGATCAATCCTTGAGAATACTGATCCTCTCACATTTAGTCTGTAACCACCGTATCCCTTAGGTAAGATACTATCTTTCTTAACACTAACATGCAGATTACGGGAAGGACAGAAACCGGAGATCCCGTATCCACTTGAAATATCTTTCTTTTATTATAAACCTCAAATTAATATAAATAGGATCATCTTTCTCTTCAGTTTCTTGTAAAACTAACAAATTTTTGACACATAGCTTTCGCCATCAGTACTGTCATTGCTGTACTTACACTTACCATTGTCAAGAACATTAATAGCCTTAATCGATCTCGATGATGATGGCCTACCTGGTCGGCCAGACATCCTGAAGGATGATTAGTAAACCCGCAATGAGTACAAGCTGATGAAATCTCACGGGATTTGTTCTTAATTGGTCTCCGATACTTATTGACGTAATTGATGCTTGGCACCCCCAGAATATATTTTAACATAATTTACTGATTCCGCCCCGGCTTCTGCGTGTAACTCATATTTTCATGCAATTTCAAGAGCTTTATCAATTGTCCATTCGTTATCCTCACACAGTCTTTCGTAAATTTTTCCTTTCGTGCCGATGATAAAAGAATCCGTTAAATTTCCGTCCAATCGTGCACCAAAATTACATGTTGCAGCCAATGTTCGTAAGCACAATAGGACCTTTCTTGCCACACTTTTTACGCTTCTGCCTTCTAAACTTACAATACTTAAAACTGCGATTGCTATATCCGCGTGCTGTACATGCCAGCCTCTTCTAGTCACTGGTCCCATTTTCGATAATTGAGTTCGATGAATATCCGATCTTTTCTCTTCCTCACTGCTTTCTCGACTTATTGCCAGTTCTATTGCTTTGTCTAATTTGGCTCCGGGTTTTCCTCGTATATTTGATCATGTAAGCATATCCTGTTAGAAGCCCACAAATAAAACGTTCTTTCAGCACAAACTTTTGTTTCTATCCAAATTCACAACTTGCTGCGATTCCTTTACTCCGATTACAAATATCAATGACTGTTTTACCGCTCTCCTGACTAACAGCATACAATTTTCGTCGTTCATGGAATTGAACGGTTTTGTCTATAAATTAGTGTTTTATCATGGTCACCATGTTGTTGAACTTCAAGAACTTCGGAGATACCGATGAACACAAATTCCTTAACAATTTATACACCTCTACGGGAATGGACGCAAAAAGAAGCAATTTATTTTTTTCATGTTCAGCAATACCTTCTGCTTGGAGCCAGAACTCAATGCGCTCAATAAAGCATGCAAAATCATCCTTCAGGTGAAAATCTTCATTAAATTTTCCCAAACTGGATCACACTTTGAGCAACACTCAACTCAACTTAACGGTAACCCTTATTACAATCGAACGCGTTGGAATTGACAACCCAATACAACGCCGCCTGCTTTAGTACAGTGATACCATGATAGTTACATACTCGTACATGTCAATATGTAGTCAAAGGACAGAATTAAGCCTTTAAAAAGGAAATTAAAAATGAAAACATCGGGTGGTGCCGGTCCCGGTGATGTTACAAAAGAGAATACACCTAGGGTAGCTGGCGCTGTTAATTCAGAGCAGCATTGTTTAACAGAGGTGCATCGTATTAAAGAGTTGAACCTGGCCGAATCAACGATAGTACGTGAGCTCAACTAAAGAAAGCACTTCATGAACAAAATCGGCAAGCACGCGAGACAGATGGTGCTAATTTTAAATTAATGTCCGATCGAATTAAATCGAATCAAATGCACACGCTGCTACGCGGAGAAAACCAAATATTACAAAAATCAGGTGACGACCCGCAATGCACAAATTGAAGCAATGCGCATTGTATTACGGCAGCTAGAAGAAAAGGAACAGATAGGAATAATCGTCTTTGATGACAATTATGGTTAGCCTGCAAGGCTCTATCATCATATCATAAGGCGGATTTTTTCGATTTCGAAAAAAAATCGAAATTGGAAAATTTTACAAGCCCCCAATAAATCATAAGGCAGATACCATAAAATAACTTACTTTGAGAATAGTTGATTTTGTAATATTCAAATGTTACAAATTTTAACCTAACATTAATTAATTATTTAACCAATTGGTTCTCCAAATAAGTCAGTTAAACTAAAATATTTCTTGCCATTTTAAAAAAATATAAATAAGAATTTTTCACTGTTCTTCTTCCTTTCTCATTTGAGTTTTACATTTTCTTTTTTTTCTCAACTTGGATTTGGGGTTGTTTCTTGTTTATATTACGCTCACAATGGCGTAAAACGGCAATATATATGTCGATGGACATCTAGGTAAGTAGACACAAAATAAGGTGAGTTATTTGTTGGTATCCTTTTCCCACCCTACCTTTCTCTGATTTTCCTTACCTTATGCGGTCCAAGCTAGGACTATTTAGTTATTAAGATTTAGCCTGGATAACTAAATAATTAGTTTCTGTTAACAGATTTCAGGTCATGAGTTTTTCATATTCATGACGTCAGTCATGGTCCTTTCCTGACCTACTGCAGGTCATGTTACAATTTAACCAATTGGTTCTTCAAATAAGTCAGTTAAATTAAAATATTTCTCTGGCCCATTGCCCCATAATAAATAAGGAGATTAGACTAGGCTTCGACAAACCTCATCAGTAACTAAAATCA
The DNA here is from genome assembly GCA_963691935.1 of Nephrotoma guestfalica. Lineage (NCBI taxonomy): Eukaryota > Metazoa > Arthropoda > Insecta > Diptera > Tipulidae > Nephrotoma > Nephrotoma guestfalica. Next base: position 234,119,877 of record OY829915.1, on the reverse strand, counting down.
TCTAGTATTCGATTCATTCAATTGAATCTTCGTTTGCAAGCGCTACCTCGTCTAATTGGTTCTGGAATCCGGGAATTGGATCGCATTCTTCTTGTATGCGTGTTAGGGTTAGCCCCTTGTAAACATTGGCTTTCTTCATCAGAGTCTCGATATATTTGAATAATACTACCAGATGGTAAATTATCTATTGCTTGGATCGGCGTTGTTGCCGAAATACGAATAGGATTTAAATAATTTTGAAGGTACGCCTTGTCGGCAGCTTCTTCCTCTGCATCAACTGGTCTTCTAGGTCTGCTTGTTTTTCTTCCGCCATGCATCGGAGTTCCCTTATTGCGCGGTGGCGTTACACATACATCTTCTGGTCCGGGTTCAAAACCGTCTTCCTCCGGTAGACGCATATGTTTCTTTTTCGATGCTTTCGGTGACTGATATTTAGGATGTATTCTCTTTGCTTCGCTCTGGAATAATTCATCTCCAATGTCATCAGGAGGATCCCTCATCATGCTGCCCGGCATGTAATATTTAACCTTATCTGGTGTTGGCTTTGGCCTTCCCTCATTGAATTGAATACTTCGTTTTTTGCATTTTGTTCGCTTTGTTCCGAACAAAGCACTTTCTGGGCGATTACAATCATCTTCAAATTCATCATGTGTTACTTCTACTCGTCGATTTCGGTTCTCTTTTAAAGGACTCACGGATTTTGCACTAAAACCTGCTCTGGCCATTTCTTCATCTTGTTCCCTTTTTCTTTTAATTTTCTCTTGGATCTGAAGGAATCTTTTTAATTTCTTAAATACTGTTGCAGGTGGCATTTTTAGCCAGAACAGGTCATGTTGGAGCTCACTTAACTGTGACCGCTCCAAGCCCATTTGCTCGGGCGTATATTTTGTTAAGATGCTCGCTACCTCTCCGTACTGGATCTTTGAACATTCTGCCATTTTTGGTGGGTTCACAATGCAAATTTAATTTATTAAAAATATTTAAAATTACAATAAATTTTGAATTTTGATATGTAATCCAGAACAAATGGAGAAAACATTAAACAAAATAATTTTGACGAACCTACTGAATTGTTTAGAAGTTTGTTTTTCGGGTAATTATACGGTTTTGTTAGTTGTCGGTAAAATTTGATGGCATGAATGATGAATTGATGAATTCTCGATCATACTCGGTCTTGATCATATAATGCTGATGATGGTACGGAACAAAATGTAATATCTGCTGGTAATTGTAGGCTATTCCCGAAAATTATTTTGGTTGGTGTAACCCCGGTCGAGTATTGTACTTCTGATCGATAAGCCATCACGAACAATTGTAAATGTCGATTTTTATTCACAACCTTTGCTAAAAATTTCTCCAGCGTACTATTAAATCTTTCCACCATACCACCTGATTGGGGATGCAAAGGTGTTGTTCTTGTCTTGTTTATGCCAAACAACCGACAAATTTCCTGGAATACCACCGATTCAAAATTTCTTCCTTGGTCTGAGTGAATTTCCATCTGAAGTCCATAGCGGTTAATTCATTATCACTAATAGATACCTATTACCGCTTTCCGTAATACGGCAGGGTCCGCCACGCCCATGGCAATTCTCTCGAAAGTCGGCACTTTGTACTATTGCAATGACCCTCGACTTTTCCATGTAGGTCCTTTCACTGCTCCACATTGATCACATTTCTTTACACCATTCTACTACCGACATTCTACATCCGGACCAATCAAATCGTTGACGAATATTTTTAAGTGTTTTATTAATTCCGAGATAGTTCAATGATGCTCCTCAAGTATTTAACAAATTCTATTTTTCGACACTACTTTTAAAAATTATTTAGCTTCGTCATCTGACCTCTCCCATATTCGTTTTAAACAGCCAATGTCTAAAAGAAATTTGTACAGCTGTGCCCAATAGGCGGCCTTCAATAAATTTTTATCTGAAATCTCACTCCAAGTTGGTCAACGACCCTCTTCCTTATAACGCAATATTACTGATTAACCCGTGTCTAGTAATTATTCCATCCGAATTGATTCCTCCGCCCAATTCTCAGCGAGTAGCATTTTCATAAGCCGTACATCGATTACATCCTTCATCCGGCCTTCCATTCGCATGCAATGTTTACAGTCAACTTAACATGGCCGTCTTGATAACGCGTCAGTATTCCCGTGTGTTTCCTTTTCGATGCTCAATGTCAAAGTCATAGCTTTGCAAACATTCGATACAGCGTGCCGCCTGCCCCTCCGGATTCTTAAATTGTAGAAACCATCGTAGCGCCCAATGGTCTGTTCGTAAATGGAATTTTTGTCCATATAGGTATTTATGAAAATGTTTCACGCATTCCACTATAGCCAATAACGCTCCGTGTCATACAATAGTTACGCTCCGGTTTCGATAAGATTTTTGAGTAATACGCAATGACTCGCTCGCGACCATCGATTTCTTGAGACAACATTCCGCCTGTACCATCCTGCATAGCCGTTTCCGTAGTTCAACAAAAGAATGTTCTTCTTCGTTAATTTATGTAAACTTTTAGCAACATTGGCGAATCCTGGCACGAATCAAAGAAGGTTCGTAGTTCATGTAAATTATTGGGTCTTGGCCATTCCTTTACCGTTGAAATTTTTGCTTCATCTCTATGAATTCCGTTGGCGGTGATTTTATGACCCAAATACTTTACCTCTGTTCTGAAGAGTGAACACTCTTAGAACTTAACTTTAACCCGGCGCAATGAATTCGTTCGATGGCTTCAGCTAGGTTTCTCATGTGCTCTTCGTAAGTTTTTCCTATGACGATAATATCGTCTAAATATGCAAGACACATTCTCCAATGTAATCCTTTCAGTACGCGTTCAGGCAGTCTTCTTGGTGCTTGGTGAGTCGGCGCCTCTGTTCCGGTGTCAATTCTGTGTTTCACCATAGTGGTCCTTCCATTATTTTCAGGTGTACTTCAGAAAATAGAGATGTAGCGATTACTCTGCGCTTCATTTTTCTGTTCCTTAGTGAGATCTTCTGTCCAGTTCTGCACAAGTTGTCCTATTATTTCTTCCGATTTTTCTGCGCGCATTACACTATAGTAATATGGTAAAGAGGTATCACTTTTGCCGATGATTGTCCCTTTCTTGATTGATTTTGGCTTGTCCGAGAGATTTAGAACTCCATTTGGAATCCTATCATGGTGATTTGGTATTACTATGGCTTGCATGTCATTACTTCTCTAATTCCTTGGTCCGATTCATTACCTTCTAGAACGCACAACTTGGGTGACCCAGAACCTCCCTCCAATCTTCTCCACATAATTTTTTCTGTAATTGTTGCAGACAATTTTTCACGGTGATCAATTATTACTCGCGTGACGATTATTCGATTATTACATTTGAACCGCCGAGTCTAAGTTGCATTTCGACATTACCCTAGCTCAGAACCCTTCGTCCGAAGTTCGGCGGACGGCGATCAGTACTTCGTTTAAAAAAACTAGTATCCTAAATTCTTATTTTCACAACATTCTTATATAGAAAGAATGTCCTGTCGCCAGTCGCTGTTTACAATTTCAATCCGTTGGCTGGTTGTATATTTCCACTGATCAAATCCTCTCGAAAAATAGTGTGTGTTGCACCTGTGTCTAAAGTAATCACAACTATCACCTCTTATTGTTGAGCTTTCATCACTTCATTCTAATCTGGAAATAGGGATGGAGGTTATGGGAAAACAGTTGTGCGAGCTAGTTTCTGCCTCTTTAAACTGGCTCGTTGGAGTTTAACGACCATTTACTTGGGTCCTCGTCTCTTGTCAATGCTTTATCTTCGTTTTCCCAGCGATCAATGACAATGCGAAACATTTTTAAGATCGAAATTCAAGATTAAGAACTGGGAGAGATTAAGGATTTCTTGAGTCTTCAAGTCGAGAAGGAAGCAAATGGCCATTACACGTTGAATCAGACTGCTTACATTGGAAAAGTACTAAAGGATTTCCAAATGTCTGATGCAAGGGAGTCTTCAGTTCCATTATCAGTTGGACAACGGCAAGTATCAAAAGTTGCTTGGTTGCTTACTGTACATAACAGTCAACACGAGACCTGGCATATCGGCAGCGGTTTCAATTCTCAAACCAGGAGGATTGCAACGAATTGAAACGAGTATTAAAGTATCTCAAGGGTACTGCCGGTTTGCGATTGTCATTTGGAAAGAGTGAGGGTTCGGATCAGTTAATCGGATACGCAGATGCAAGTTGGGCTGATGATCGCGCAAGTCGAAAGTCACAATCTGGTTACATATTCAAGTATTGTAACGGTATTCTCAGTTGGTGCAGTCGAAGACAGAATTGCATTGCATCATCATCAATGGAAGCAGGATTTATTGCGTTGTCTGAAACATGTCAAGAGACGAATTGGATTCACGACGAAAAAATCGAGAAATTGTTGTCGCGTGCCAAACATATTGATGTTCGAGAGGCATTTGTCAAGGATTACATCGACAAATGTATTGTTACATGCCAATATTGTCCTACGGAAACTATGGTGACAGATTTATTGACAAAACCATTGGCGGGACCTCGTGTCAATGTTCAGCGGGATGACTGAGGAGTTAACTGATGATTCAAATGAGGAGGAGTATTGGAAATAATCATTGAATCATTTCCTATGTTTATTGTATTTGACTTTTGTAGCGAACTTCACTTCTGTACGAACCATCAATCAAGTAACACGCGAAAACCATCATAAAATAAAATAAAGAAAGTTTTATAATTAAATTAATTTAGAATTATCCGTGTTTCATTTTCAAGTTTCCAGCTCTGATTAGGATTAATTCCATTAATTATATGCAAAAATAGCGCGCTAAATACAAGTTTTGACATAGAAAATTGCGTGCTCCGGATACAGCTATCATCGGGCGCTAATAAAAAAAACACGGCTAATATCACATTGAAAAGAAAATGGGAATCTTTCGTAAACGACCATAATTTGTTTAATGGGCTTGTTTTAAATCGATTACGACATTATTTGGTTGAATGAAACGGAAACCCCAAATGTTATTTTTGACGTGTTCTATGGAATATTTTCCACTTTGATTAAAATATGGAAAGCCTATTTACGATTTTGTTGGAATGGCGTTTTAAATCATTCAACAATTAAACTTGCCTAGGATTTTCACCACTGGTCAGCATCCTCTCCCTTCTGCGATTTCTGCCTGACAATTACCTCCGAGCGACTATCCTATATCATACCCGTCATTAGCCCATCGGACAATAATTTCCGGCCACTTTTCCCCTCTAACTTTAGTTTCAGAATTGGTTAAAATGACGCAGTTTAAAATCATATTTTCACCAATCTAACGAATATAATGGTCACTTAGGGATTAATTAGTTCTCTAGCAATTATGGTCATAATAAAATTATGAAAGCCCCATCAGAATCACTTGCTTTGTGCGATGGAGAGGAGAATAAACTCCAATACAAGATATCGAAACTGACAGTAGCGTTAGATTGCTCAGAAGTAAAGAAACTGAGTTCTTAATGTCACAGCTGCCATAGAGCACAACCGCCATAGTCACATCAAGTTTACAAGAATCAATGTACTTTATTTTATTTATTAAAATATATACCACCTTATATTTATAAATATAGGGGGGTGAAGCCCTAGAACCATATTAAAAGTAATACAACATTTCTGAACAAGAGGTCTATTTGAAATTGTATCAATTAGAATTCTGCTAAAAATTTGTGTAGCATACTTTACGCGCATTTTGTCAAATTGATTTGGGCTTACATGTTTGTATGTTATTTTCGGACAACATTTAGTAATTTAATTTTTCACTAATGTAACGGGTAAGCCGCTATTATTTATAGGGCAAACCCAATTACATTTAATTGCCTCTACCCTATTACGCCCCCCATGAGGCGGCATTAACCCGCTAGCTCAGCGGAAAAGGTTAATTTGGCCGTGGGGATAGGGAGGCTAGGGTAGCGGCCTAGATTACCGCCTGCGGTAAAAATAAACTTATTACGGGGATTGGGTGGGAACACCGGACCCCTGAACAGTTAATTAGGCCAGCAGCCCATTTAGGGAAGTAGGCCAAACGCTACTGTGGTTGTATTGTCTGGCTTTCTAGCCAGACATTTTATAATAAAACACTTTTATTCACTTACCTTGCCGGTTGATCTCCATCTCTCCAAGATGTAATTACTTGTGTTTACCACACAAATACAAGATACACACAATACAAAACAAAAGAAGTTATAAAATAAATTTTTTATGTATTTCCTTGCTGCCTTAACAACTTCAAACCACGTCACAGGTGTAAAAACAACTTAGTATAACGCTAATACACTAATACCAAATAAAAACTGATCTTGCATTCACAATCAAAAATTACTTAATTAATTTACGAAATATATGTATACACAAACATGAATGCACACATGCAATCATCATACAAAATGTTGCCACTTGAAGTTGACGGAATGCCCAACCAGAAAAAAAATTGATTTTACACACCGACTACTATACACCCTTATAATGGGTAAAATGATTAAATTGGACCTGAACGCCGGTCCGTCCAAAAACTAACTACTCGCCACACACCATGCATAAAAACAATTTTTCGAAAATTTTGTGAATTCATCACAAAATGCCATGGTGGTGTACGAAAACGTGCCATGAATTTTGCTTATTCTTGACCACGCGAAAATTTTGAAACAAAAAAAATGCTGAGGAAAGACAAATTAATAAGTGCAATTTCCCTCGGTCAATACATAGTTCACCTATGTCATTTACCTAAAAAATTTATTGCAAACAAAATGATCAAATTACATTTAAGTGTATGATCGTTCAACCACAATATGAATTTGTATTCATACCGTAATTTGATCGCCATAACACAGAAATGTTGAAGTTTAACATGACGGGGAATTTTATATTTGGAATGTTAATATTTTTGGAGAGGTTAATCTCAACGCGGTCATGTTAATGAGTAATACTAAAATATAGAATGTTGGGATAGGTTAGTAACGGAATTAGGTGGAATTCCGTTACACTAAATTATACAAAAGCTCGATTATTTTCCAACTTACTACACCATCTGGGCTTTTTAAATTTGACTTAAGCAGAGCATTTCGTACAGATTTTATAAGATGAGGTCATTATGCTTGAAAAAGGTTTTTCAGGAGTTACACCAATTATCTTCATAACTTCTATAATATTTGGACCTCGGTCACAGATAATAGCTCTGATCTTAATGCCTAAATGCTGAATTGTATTTAAATTTTCTGCTATAAATTCATTTAGCCTCTCAGATGGTATACCATTCTGAGAAACATAATAGCTGGTTACGAATTTCCATTTGGAAGCAATACCTCTGAACATAAAGCAACTGATAATCTTTCCGATTAAATTTTCCCGTTCCCGACCAAAATCAACAAAACCGTCAATTTGATCCAAATAGATATTATAAATTAGATCAGCTTTAACGTATATTTCATCGAACAATAAAACAGATTCTTTCGGCGCTTGCGGCATACTGTTTAGTTTTTGTTTAGTGTTTTTTAGCAAATTTTTATTAAACCCGGGAGACAAATATTTAATGGGCTGCCACCTGATCATAGATGATATGGACGGTAAATTAAATTTTAAATTTTCTCTTAAATTTTTGTATGTTCCGGAAGATCGATAATATATTTTTGTGCAATAGTTCGCTGCCCTTCGGGTCACTTTTTTAAATTTTGGCTGAATATTAAGTAATATTTTACTGACATGTTCCGCATTTTCATTAACACTTAAAATATCAATGTGACTGACTATTACTGTTTGTGGTGGGTTTATGGCGTTTTAAACATTTCATTTTGTCGCGCTTATTTTTTTGGTTAAATTTTATTCTCCAATGTCTCTGTTCTTCTCCACGTCCAGGTTGTCTCCTCATTTTCGGAAGTACACTTGCTAATTACAAATGTATCCAAATTTTTTTGTATTTCAATGTAATTAACATCTGATTGTATTGTAGCATTCGATCGACTGTAAGTTTTTACAAGTTTAATAAAACGTAACCAGTTATCGTTGTCTTTTTTCTCCTCGTTATTTTCGTTTGGAGCCGCTAGAATTGTAACCTTTGAAGAAATTGCACGAATTTTCGTCGCCGGTATCAATAGTACTAATTGCAGTAACCACGACGAGTAAAATTAATTAAATTAATTAAAAATTTGGGAACGAAACCTTTTTTTAATTTACCATTGGAAAAACATTCTGGCCCGAAATGCTTTTCACAAATTTTAACAACATAATTTGTGGTCGAGGGTTGTACTGGTCTGGAACAGATCCGTCATGAGTGTTGCTTAGTAGGCATCCAGGCGAGTCCAGAATATTCGATTGTTATATAAATACAGGTGTGAAAAAAACAACTAGTCAGTCATTCAGGATATATACACGTGATCGAAAAATCCACAAGACTAAAAGCTCGTCTTCACTTTTCTGAGAATAATGGAGCGCGAGTTTATTGTCGTATGTTCAGCAATAAAACATTATTTATAAATCAATTTTTTATTTGCAATTTAATAAAATTATACCATTTGGTACAAGTCCGAACTCCACCATTTCCGCGGGTGATGAAAAAGAGATGACACAATTTTTGAGTCCTTTTAAAAGAAATTTATTAATATCACCAGTGATAATCACTGGTGATAATAATCTGTGACTAAAAAAGAATTAGCCGCGTGCGATCTTTTACGATTATACTTGAACTCGTGCGAGTATTATTCGATCTTGTGTGTCGCTCGCACAATTGTAGGATTTGCAGCTTGAGATCGTGAGGAACTTGCTGGCTGTTGGTAAACTTGGTTAACTGATAGTGAACCAAGTTTCTGAGAATCACCGCGGACTGTTTGAATGACCGTGTAGGGTGGAAAATCATTTTTGATGGGTATATCTTTTCAGATAGTGTCAGCCTTGTCTTCGGTCTCCTCAATTGACTGAATTCTTCCTTCCTCATAACATTCATCTTTCGAATTTGGTTCATAATCTTCTGAATCTGTGCACCCTCGCACATCATTTTTTGAGTCTTTACCCTTTTTCGCTTTGGTAAGTCGTCATCAAACAATTCTGGTTGCTTTATCGGTATATCCCTAGATTTGAATACTCTCTCTTAGGTTTCTTCACCCTTTCATTACCGCGCATTTCATTAACTATTTCAAGGTTTTATTCCTCGTCATCCTCATCAGCATCACACATTACATCATCGTTTTGATTATCGTTTTCGTTTAATGACGTCCGATATTTACTATTTGATATATTTTCTAGATCTTGTTTTACTTGCACAATTTTGCGATTAATAGTAATGAATTTTCTTAATTTCGTCAATACTTCGTCAGCTGGCCTTTTTTGCACATGCGTTTCAAATGCGAGCATACTAAACTGCGGATCAGTCAAACCCAATTGCTCGGCCGTATAGTTATGAAAAAGGTTAAAAACGTGTTGTGTTTGATCCTGGTTTATGTGAGTTTTATGATTTTCTCCCATTATGTTTTGGTGGTTCACGATACTTGCAGAGTAAATATATAATTTATCAAATTTACAAATTACGATGAATTTAGAATATTCATAAATAAAGGTAAACCGAAAAATTCAAAGACCATGTGACTCCAGCCGTCTTTCAAACTAATCGTTTCATTCGCCTGTTTTTCAGGGCTCTTAGATTATCGGGTTCGTTACCGACTCGGTTGCCAGTGAAAAAAAATTGTTGGTTTGAAAATGCTGGATAATTAGTTTAGACAGCAGCACACTACACTTTAACAAATATTACTCTCAATCGCATGTTAATACTTTTAATGATGTTATTTGGCATTCGATCGCATTTTAATAATTGTTAATAATTTTGATTACACTTAACGGTCACGAAACTTTAATAAAACTGCTCAACAAGTTACCCGCACTGTTTTACTATCACAAAAAGTATCACTATACACACACAGTACTTTTCAACACGCCGAGTAATTATAAGGTAGAAATAATTTATATGAAAATGGTTAACACCACTCAAGTTTTACAAATTTTATTATTTGTTTTACGTTTACAATACAGGGTGGCTGAGACCAAATGTTACTGACTTCACTCTGCTGTCATTTGTGTAGTTGTCATTTTCGCGCGTCAATTTTTTGACAGATTGAAGTTTGGTTAGTTGTTTACATGTGGTCAACAAATAATTGTTCTAAATTAATATCTTCATAAAAAAATCGTAATGGAATTCAAACGTAATAGTGTAATTGCACTGTATTTGAGTGGAAATTCACAAACAGCAATAGTTCGTCAGCTCCAGCATTTGAATGTGAATAAAATGTTTGTGTATCGAACCATAACTCGATACAACGAAACTGGTAGCATCTAAACGCAACAGAGGCGGTCCTAAAAAGACAGCAACATCAAAAGAAATGATAAGAAACGAAATTCTCGTCAAAGTGCCAATCAATTAGCCGCACGTCTTCATGTTTCACGATACAGCATTCAAACCATATTGAAAAATGAACTACACTTGAAGCCCTACAAGATACAAAAAGTTCAAGATCTTTCGGAGGCACAAAAAAAAGTTAGGCTTGAAAGAACACGAGCATTGAAGGCCTTGGCCGAACGTGATGAGATTCCATATGCACACTTGAAAACAGACGACTTCTGTTGGGCGCGACTTTTGGAAACATATCAATTGATGTGCCATGCAGGACATTTGGAAACTATGAGGTTTTAGCACTAGAACACCATTCTATACAAACTATGGAGAAAACAATCCTATTAATGGGGTTGTTTAAGGCATTCAACATCATCGAAGACCTATTTGACTATAATTTATCGAAGGATAACTTCAAAAAAATCCTAAAGAATTAGTTTTAAAATTTTTAAATGTTAAATCAAAATTTGATTTCTATTTTTGGTTTAATTTCCTTTGTGTTTTATGTTTCACAACAATTTAAGTGCATGGTACTCATTGTGAAAACTCCTAATGCTTCTGGCTACCTGTATATGGCTCCGACTGTAATTATATAGTTCCGGCTGAAAATTCATATAGTGCACAATGATTCATAATACATTGTGCTTCTTGTGCCATGGTTAGTTTCCGGACAAACTTATCTTATTTGACTTCTAACTATTATCAAAAATGTCCAGCTGTAGTTAGTCTGTCACTTCAAAGCTTAATTTTATATTTAGCAAATTGTAAATGCTCTAGTCTAAAAGATTTTTGCTCAAGAAATTGTTCTTCAGTTTTTGCAATTCATGTAAAATTATGATTGTCGCGAACACCCAGAGAACAACATGTTATAAATAATCAAAACTTTTAATAAACTCAATAAAGTGCAGTTACTGAAATTACCAATTTGCCAAAGGTTTCTTGTAAATAATTGGGCGAAGTGTACGAGTAATATTGGATTACAGAAATTTCAAGGATGTGGAGGTACGTTGTTATTTGAGTACGGTGGCAAGTTTGATCGATTACAAAAAAAAACTAAAGGAGCCCTGAAAAACATTCAAAAAATGAACAATTCGGTTTGAAACATTGTTGGTACCGCCATTTCGTAGCACGTTTCATTTGTGTTTCTTGTAATTTTTCGTCACTTTTTCGGTTTATTTATTAAAATTCTAAATTTTTCGTAACTTGTATAATCATAAATTATATTAGCATTTCGAATAACCAAAAAATGTCACGAACACCTCCTCCAATAACGGAGTGTCAGAGACAAGAAATAACAAATCTTTTTACAAAATACACGGCCCAGCAATTAGGCTTGCAACACGCACAATACAGTAAACTCTACCATGATCAAAAGGTTTTGAATAAATCACCTGAAGAAGTATTTATGAACTTAGTAAAATTCAGAAGGTCGAATAAAAGTGCGAGTAGACAAAGGGAGCAAGATGAAGAGATGGCCAGAGAAGGTTTTACTGCAAAAACTCTGACTCCTTTAAAAGAGAACGAGAATCGAAGAGTTGAAGTAACATATGATGAGTCTGAGGGTGCCTGTAAATACTCTAAAAAGCTACGGAGTTCTTTGGGAGGAAACAAGTATAAGAAAGGTAAAAAACGTGACATTCAATTCTCCGAGGAAGAGCATGTTAAACATTATATCCCGGGTAAGAAGATCAGGGGTGCAATTGAAGATGAACCAGAACCGATTGTAGCAAGCAGAATTCCAATAAGTTATTGGAGAGCGAAAGACATGCCACCATTATTACGTGAACAATTGAAACCTCAGGCAGAAAAGTTGAAAACGGTTAAAAAAAAAGTTATGCTACCACGGTTTGATCCAGAGGATTATGAGCCACCACCAGAGGTATGCCATACACCAAGACAAATTAGACCAATTCCTTGTAGAAAGAAAACTAAAAGAGCCGTGCTCACTAAGGAAGAGGAAGAGGAAGACAAGGTTTTCCTTCGAACTTATTTAAATCCTATTCGTATCCCGGCATCAACACCTATCCAACATTTAGAAAACTTACCATCTGGCAGTGTCATTCAAATAGTTCAAGACTAAGAGTTAAACCCACAACCTGTGTATATTTTGCAATGTAGCTCGACGAGTAATAAGTGGGGCCAGAATCAAACTTATAATTATTTTCTGAATATTCCTGTTGTTTGATGTACCAGGTGATTAATATGCTAAAAAAATATTTATTGTTGGCTTACTAAAATATAAAACTGCGGTTGAATAATATTTTACTGTAATTCGCGCTCTTAATTTCCATTACTCTTATCGCAAACCGAGTACAACATTGATAAAACATAACGAAGTTATTTTTAATTCATCTACACTGTTAAACACAGGATTCTGTCTTGGCATTTATATTTACATACCTAACACCGCTATTCTACGGTTTTGTTTATTTAAAACTCATATACATTCTGTTACACCCTAATTTACCTATAACGAGTAGGTTTTTCAACATTCGTTCGATTTGATAGGAAGCATATCACGACATTATTATTGGATCTTTAGTAAAAGTTTGGGTAGATTTAGATCGTTCTACCACTAGCTGCTAACTAAGATATAATTTCGTAAATGAAGAACGGGAACTACTACATCTACCAATTTACTTTTTGTGGTTCCGAATAGTGTTTGACTATATCAGCTTCTCCTTTATTAGGAAATGTAAAATTTATTTTCAGTTCCCTTCCAAACATTAATTAAGCTGGGCTTGCACTGCTTGTACAATATTTTGGTGTTCTATAGTCGAACAAAACCTATTTAAGTTAAATTTATCTTGAAAGTTTTCTCTTTTCGATTGTATTCATCAAGAACCATTTTAATTGTGTTTTTGCGAGTCTTCACCATATTTTCCGTTAAGCAATTGCTAGCGGGGTGACCTGTGCTATCAAAATTTGTTCAGTTCCATGTAATTTCAAATATTGTCCGATTTCTGGGCAGAAAACTGACTGTCGAAATCGTAGAATTAATCAAATACTTGAGGAGTACCATGGAAAAGTAAATGAAGACCATTTCGCAATTAATAAAACACTCACAAAATTCGTGCACGATTTTATTGGTCCGAATGTAGACAGTCGGTAGTAGAGTGGTGTATGTAAAAAATGTGATTAATGTGCAGCTGTGAAAGGACCTACACAAAAGCCGAGGGTTAATGCAACAGTACGGCATCGGCACATCATTCGAGAGAATTGCCATGGACGTGGCAGGACCACCATATTTTACGGACCTCTCTCTTTCCGTAGGCATATAGTGGTGTATCCTATACCCAATCAGGAAACAAGAACTACCGTTTTGATGTGATAATTAACAATTGGATAAGCCAAGTAAGAAATTTTGAATCGGTGATATTTCAGAAAATTTGTCGGTTGTTTGGCATACATAAGCCAAGAACCGGAACAACACCTTTGCATCCACAATCAGATGGTACGGTGAAAAGGTTTTATAGTACACTGGAGAAATATTTAACAAAGCTATTGAAAAAAACCAGCGCGACTGGGATCAACATATACAATAGTTCTCAATGGCTTATCGTTCAACAGTACACGACTCGACCTAGGAAGTAAATATAATTGTCAGAAGTAATCTACGATTACTAGGTGACATTAAATTTGGTGCTGTTCCATCATCAGCGTTGTATGGTCATGATTATGTTGATGAAATACAAGAATAACTAGTTTGAATAAAGGATGTGCAGCGAACACTATACGGAGGTCTAAGCTTGGATTCTGTTCGGGATGGGCAGGCTTAGGTGAGGGGTAATGTTGCGATCTGGCCGATTGGTTTGTTACAAACAATTCAGCGCGGACGAGAGATTTATTCAGAGAAAATTGCTCATTTAATGTTTAGAACATTACGAACATTTTCTTTGTGAGATTAGTGACATCTGGGGTCGAGTAGTGACACTTGAGATAGTTTTATTGCAGTTTAGACGTGTAGCAGATTATACTAGTAAGGAGCAGAACCGTCTAGAATAACTCCAGACGAATCTAGAATATTCGATCGGTACAAATACTAGTGCACCAATACGAATAGTGCGAAATATTATTAGTGAAATAAAATTTTGTGAATTATTATAAATTGTCGAAAGAGAATCAATAATAAAGTAAAAACCATTTATTGTTTGTTGTGTTTATAAGTGTTAAGTAAATATTTGGACAATTATTCTAAGATTATTTCCAGTATTTTCAGAAATATTCCAGAAGCGGTGTTCAAACATTCAATTGGGATCGGTACGAAAACCCGAATTACAAAATCCTAAATTATCAAAATCACGTTTTTCAAAATCCTGATAGGTACTGATGCTGAAAGCTTTAAAAAAGTTTATTAAGAACTCGACTATTTCTTTATTGATCTTGGTCAAATTATGGGATGTGATTTTGGCCATGCTCAATGGAACTTGGCCATTCCTTAATCAATAATTGTCAAATTTGGTATGCAGACACTAGTTCTTAACAAATTATGGTCAAATTTGGTACGCACAGCTGGATTGGGATTTTAACGTGGATTTAACGTGAAGTTCTGCAATTAGATCATTCTAAATGGTTCTTGGTCATATTTTAACCAATCATAGGCAATTGAGAAATACAATTTAGGCAAATTTAGATTGAGAGAGAGATTGAGATTTCTACATCAATTTTGGATTTTGGTCATGTTGGATAGTACTTGGCCATTTTTTAACGAATAAGGATTATATTTGATATATCGGTCTCGATTGGGATTCTAACATGAATTTGGAACGTATTTAAAGAACTTGGCACTGTTTAATTAAACTATGCAATTTCTTCTTCTTATTGAATGTAACTTCAAAATTTCTTAACCACTTATGTAGAATTATAATGATTCGAAACCAACAGCTATTTTATGCATTTACTACATTGTCGTGGCAATGTATTGAATAAAATATTATCAAAATTTGTACTGAGAAAAAGATTATCAAATGCCCGCTTTATAGATTTTGTTTTTAAATTCATAAAAAAACGGACTTTTGATAATCGGTCTTTTGAAAAGCGGTATTTTGAAATCCGGGACACTACTTTCATAGTAAATATAATAAAAAAAGGGAATTTTGAAGAATAATTTGTGTGTTATACTGTATAACAAATATAAAAAAATACGTATAGAAAAAAATATTATGAGGAAAAAGATGCATATTGAGCAAATAGACCAATGTTTAGAATTTTAGCTAAGCATTTCTATAAACAGCTGCTAGAAATATTTTTCCATTTGTAACTACATCGAGAATTTCATCAACAAGCAATTTTTCTTCGGTTTAGGTCTCTAATAGTGATTTCTCTGTGGTTTTATTCATGCATGAATGCACACTAAAAGCTCGCTTTAATGCACTTGACTGATGGTGCTATTATCCATTTATCCATTCACGATGATCTAGTAAAAATTGCGAAAGTAAATTATTTCAGCTTTAGGAAAATGTAGTTTACGATATAACCAATAAAAACAAATTCTTGTTTTAAGTTTCCGAAGGTTTTGAAAACGAAATCACTGTAATCTAGTTGTAACGAAGCCGACGGGACCGAAAAAATTACTTCGTTATATCGGAATTTCGTTATAACGAAATTTCAACTTTCAGTTTTAAAAAACATACATATTTATTTAAAAATTAAATCACAGTGTATTTCAAGTTACATATTTTCCATACGAGGAGGTAATACAAATCACAGACTTCGTTTACAACATTCAAGTTATAAAGATAGTTAAACCTAAAATTATTAATGTACATTCATATGTACAAAATGGGAAATTGTTACATCTAACCGTCGATGGAAACATATTCAAATTAAATAAATATATTTATATAAGTAGTAGACACCATCATTACTGACTAAAAGATTCAGTTAGTTTGGATTGTAACAATTAGGTACTGGGTTCGAATCCCACCAGAGGAGGCTGGATGCAAAGCGAATTTTCGTCATCGATTACGATCGGTGATGTTAATAAACACAACTAAGACACTCTGTTGGAGTGCAGAATTCAGCGCCGACCCACCGTTCAAGTCAATGTACAGGTTAACATGGAGCTTGCAATGCGCAGGTGGTATACTGTAATAGTGTGAATGGGTGTGAGTGCGTGAATGAAAAGGAGGGTATTAATAGACCTTCAAGGTACATTAAATCCACTGGACAATTAATACTTTCTTTATTAAAAAAAAAAAAATAAAACACATATTATCTGTGGCCGTTTTCAGAATAAAACTTTCGACGGCCTGAATATTTTGAAATGCTTCATCAGAGACATGAGTTACCGAGCATTAAGCAGATGCCTCATTAACACTCTTTACGATTTCCTAGTTATTAGTTAATTCGTTTGCAATTAAAAGTTGATTATCGACGTTCACATAATCTTGAAATATGACTTGAGGTACATTAATTGAACTCCAAAGCGTTTCCACCTCGGTATGGTTGTTGTTTTGCTCGATTTCATTCTTAATCAGTTGAATATCATCTTGATCGTATTCTGATTCGAAAAGTTGCGTTTTCCGAAAACATTTCTAAATTGTTGATCGCCGAACATCCCAGAAGGCCGCTGTTAATAGTTCACACCAATCTTTTACATTAATTTTAATGTCGTCCAATAAAATTGAAAATACTTTCTGCACCAACTTCTTACGAAAATTAATTTTAACCGCCTGGATTATTCCCAAATTCAGAGGTTGTAAGACTACTGCACAATGAGGTGGAAAATATTGAACATATCATTTGTTAACTGGGAGTTTAAATTATGAGCTGTACAATTGTCGATCAGCAATTGTACGGTTATGTTTTTTGATTTTTATATAAAGTTCGACAAGCCACTCGTTGAAAAGATTTTGGGTCATCCATGCCTTTTTATTGGCCCGATATTTGGAAGGTAATGTCTGAACGTTTTTGAAACACCGCGGTTTTAGAGATTTCCCAATCACTAGTGGCTTCAATTTTTCAAGATTTGCCTTTCAGTATGAGAGTTTTATTCGGCAGAAGCTGGTAAAACACTTCCGTTTCATCTGCGTTAAAAATGTTCTTTATGTTACCTTAAAGAAAAAGTTTAGATATTTTAAATTCCCGTAAATATAAATGTCAAAATTATTTACCTACGCGCCATTCGTTCACTTTTACCACTTTTACCAGTGGTACACTTTTCTCTTTGCCGCAAATTGTCTTAAATGAAATACCAAATCTATCACGAAATCGATTTAACCAACCGACAGTTGCCTTCGTTATGACCATACAGTTTAGATATTCTAGAGCTTTCTCACGAATAAGTAGGCCATTTATAGGTGTATTTTTCGAACGAACCTCTTGAAACCACTTAAAAACAGCCTTGTCCACATCTTCAACCTTTGCTGCTCGAATTTTACAGTCTAAAAGCGACATTTTACAGTCAAAGCGAGTCGACAAAAATCAATTGATTTTTGGAGGTGGAGCTATAGTCGCATAAACTAGTCGGAATCGCTGCGTGTGTGGAACAAATTGAACACATTTTCACATAAAATGTGAAAAGTTATGTGAATTTTCACATAAATATTATATTTATGGAAAAATGCATTCAATATATTTCTTTATTTCAGCATATGTCTTTATTTATGCTTTTTGTGAAAAATATCACACAACGAAACAGAGGTTATATCATCTGACATCGAGCCGAGTCTCTGCAATCAGCGTG
Source organism: Nephrotoma guestfalica (assembly GCA_963691935.1). NCBI lineage: Eukaryota > Metazoa > Arthropoda > Insecta > Diptera > Tipulidae > Nephrotoma > Nephrotoma guestfalica. The sequence goes on along the minus strand of OY829915.1, from coordinate 234,101,777 downwards.
TGTGGTAAAAAGCCAACTGAGTTTTACAACTCAGTTGTACAACTAGATCGTAGTGTGTATGGGCTGCACGTATATACATAAAAACACATTTTTAGAATGAATACAAATTTTTTCCATATAAAATCATCTATTTCATGTGTCACAAGTTGGAGAGGGATGGTTATATAATAATTCCTTAACTGGGCATTTGTATGAAAGTTCATATATGATTTGATAACAAATTAAAATATTGTTTAGAGCGAGTATATGACATGACATAGAGAACACACATATTTTGCTCTAAATATTATACAACGATCATCAAATTAAAGCCAAAATAGCGGAATATGGTAAAATTCTGATTGAGAACTAACTTAAAAACGAAAAACAATTTATCACAATTAAAGATAAAATAAACAAAGTTCACGCTCAGAAGAATGAAAATTTATTTATCTGCCACATTTACGAGATACAAATTACTTTGTAAATAAAGTAAAGAAAACCTTAATTTTTTACAAAACGAATTTTTATAGCATTTGTATGAAAGGTTTATGTTTATGGGGTCTGCATACATACAAAGTCTATAATATACTGTGGCATGGCCGTATACATACAAAGGCACTGACTCGTGTAACTGCCCTCTAAACAAAAAACGCGATTCATAAAACCGATACATTTTCGATTCATAAACGTTATATATTTTTACTATTGTGATGTGACACACAAAACTATTTACCTATAGGAACACAACAAATACAAAATTACATACGGAATACAAAAAAGATTATACATCATTTCGTGTTAATCGTTTGAGTACTGACTTAAGGCTGGACCATAGGTAGAATAAAAAGAATCGAAAATAACGTAAGAAACGAAGATAAAAATTGACGTTTCGGCCATAGATAACTTGAAATATTAAGTTCATTCATATATTTTTTAAACATATTTAACAACCTTCCCCCCAGTTTTCTAAAAGTTTATCTGGCAGTGTTGGGTCTACATTTTTAAAAGAATTTTAGTTTAAATGCCGGTCATAAATTAAAAATTTATTTTCTTTCTTGCACTCCATATTATGTGTATGAAATACATTATTAACATTAAATATGACTAATGATAATGTTGAAATTTTTGGATCTATTCTGTGATATAGCTCTGTTCATATGGGCACTGATAATTCTGTTAAATTATTTTCATTTCCTTATTCCTAGGGAAAGCTAGAAGAGACCCACTGAAATGCCAATTTTGGTTGTGTATGGCGACGTTCAAACCAAACAAATAAATTAAACTATATGTTGTACATCGAAGACTTGTCACTCATGTCTTGCTTAAGACTATCATTGCATTGTCATGAAAGAGCTAATATATGATATGTCTCGCACTTGTCGGACGTCGAGTCAATAGACGTCATTTGAAAAATTGTTGCGACGTGTCATTAATTAGTCATTTAGTCAACATACCATCAAAATTAGACAAACTTACACATACAAATTTAGAGAAAAAAGCTAAGAAATAGAAGCGTAGATCTTTCGTAAAATAATATTAGCATGCATGAACTGGGATATGGCTAGTTAATAATAGAAGTGATAAGTAACACTTTTACAAAAAAACTGAGTTATATCACTTTTTGGAGTTCGTCATCCTATTAGTTAGCGCAAAATAAATCCTAAGTTAAGTTAGTACCTATAATAATTTAACATGTAACAAAAATATATAAGCCTCAATTTTAATAATCACGAAAATACGTTTTGCTAATTATCTCTCTAATAACAAAATGTTACTTGGGTCACTTCTGTTCTTCCCAGCCCTATAAGAAAAATACTATTACAAATAATTATAGTTGTTATATCACTAACAAGGATGGATAGATAGCACCTATCTTTGTTTCTGGTTATATGATGTGATAGACATTAATTTAAAAATATTTATTTATTAATTATTTTTCAATTTGACTTTATTTTCTTGGAATCTGAAGTGTCGGTGTTTTCATCTAGCTTCCTCTTGGCGGATTCTACCTCATTATTAATTGCTTGCTCTTTCCGAAGATTCTTTCGAATTTCTAAAATTTCACGCAACACCTGTGTTGCATAGCTCGTTGCTGGTAAATCAAACTCAAGTATTACACCTCTACCACTCTCTGGTTCTTTACGTCTGCTTTCATTTGGTTTATCGTTATTTGAATTTTTTCTTTTAGATTTAGATTCGCGTGGTTTATCCTCATTTAACCGTTCCAATGTTAAACCAAGCATTGAATCCAAATCCGGCAAAATGAGTATTTCGTTTAATTCATGTTCAACAAGCCTCCATTTGACAGAGTCTGGTTTTACAAGCACGCGCCTATATTCCCCCATTAACGAATACTCATTAATATTATGCTTTAGCGAATCAAGTGTTAAACCATCTTCGGTTAATATTTCAATATACCATTTTTTGGTATCATTATTCGGGTACAAAATATCATACCCGGGCATCGGTAGCACCAAATCATGAATAGTGTATTGTCCCGATTCGATTTCTTGCTTAGTAACCGGTTGCGCCAAAGTTTTATAGTTAACTATTTCTTCAGAATTTCTATAGTCCTGTTCACCCGGCTCCAAATCATTGAAAATCTTGTTCACAAAACGATTTAAATTCCAGTTCGACTTGTCGGTACATACGAGGTCACCAACACATAATTGCAGGCCTCGTTCTTTGATTCGACGGGTAACAATCTTATTCCAGATTAAGCTTTGGTACGCTTCGATATACGATTGACGTTTTATAAGTGGTATACCGTCCAATGCTGAAAAGAAATCAGTTTTACCGAATAATACTAAACCCATAAGCACTTTGGCTTCAAGAATTTGGGTGTCGCATGAAAGCATGCCTAATGCAAGTGCAGCATCGCGTTGCCCCAACCAATTAGATTTCATCTTCTTCACAAAAGCAAGATCATGTTCCCGTGGAGTCATTATTATTTCGCACGCCAATTTCCAATCTTCCCTCATCAAAGCTCTTCCAATATCATAACTAGGCATTTCAGCCGCATTACCAAAGCGCTGCAGCCCGAAATAGTTAACGAAACCGTTGGTTTGAAAACTTTCGAGTGCGCTAGTTATTAAGTTATCTGCTGAGAGAGCATTTCGGAAAGCGATTCGGTATCTATGTCCTTTAAGTTGCCCTAATTTTAGGGGCTGTGATTTGAAGTGAAAATTCCCTACTTCAAGTCTTGGAGTGCGTTTGGCTATATTTAAAAGGGATTCTGGATTACGTTTACGAGAGCAACAGAGCTGAACAGATGTGACACGCTTATCAGTACTACCGGCATACATGAACGTCGAATACGGGCTTCTATAGACTGAAAACCCTAAAAGTGAAGCAGCTCTTAGTACATCCATATTTTCTTTATACATAACAAAATATAAGTATTCATTGGGCCAAAGCCGTTTCTCGAGATTATTCGTTTTTTTAGGCTGTTTCTCTGTAATATAAATCAATTTGTTAGACAGGTATAAATAAGAGAACTACTCTGTAAACTTACTTAATGTAGGGGCTTTCATGAAGTAGATGAATCGCTCCCCATCATTCGAATAAGTCGAAATAAGAATAGTATTATGAAACATTTTACTTATTATGCTATATATTCTAAGCCGTTGGTCTTTTGATAATTGGGTTACATTCACTTCCACTTTCGGCTCTACATTATCACTACTGGTCAGAATTTGTTTAATAGTCTCCAATTTTTCGTGTGATATTCCAATATCATTCAATTCCAGCTCAAGATCTATAACGTTAGTGACATTTTCGGTTTCACCAACCTCTTCTTGCATTTTCATGTGTAACGGTACCATTGTATCGGTTAATTTAATTAAATTCCCATCCAAACCAATTTCATTTACTTGGAAATCAGAAATATGTTTTTTTATTGTGGCACTGAATCTATCCGATGGGGTCACTAACTCGGTGATGCTCATTTCAATTTCACGTAAACTATTCATCGAATTTAGAAAGTAATGATTGTATTCTGCACGGCTCTTACCACCTCTACGTCTTGCTTCTCGTTTGTGAGTCCTTTTAATAGCACTTGAAATTGTATTGTTAAAATTAAGGCGAATTGTTTTCCCCATTTTTATTTAAAAATACACAAATAAACACACAAGACTATATTATTGTACACTTTCATCTATTTACCGACGCCGACTAGCGCGACCATCGCACCCGAACGACAACTTTGACATCAATAATCCAATCCTCTTTACAAAAAAAAGGAATCGTAGAAAACGATATATTTTCGATACGTAAACGTGCAGCCCAAGAATAACAAAACGGAAAAAAATATTAATGTACTAGATTTCTTCCGAAAATATGATGTAATAGTTGGAAAAGGATGGACATTTTGGGTTTATAGTGTATTCGTGTGTGTGAGAATAGAATAATGTATATACAAACACAGTATGGTTTGCGACGCCATTAAGTAGAGCATTATTTTTGTGAAGTGAAAATTTTATTGTTATTTTAAAATATAGTAAATAATGAAAATTTTTCAATAGTGTTATCACTTTTTAAAATAAATCGTTCCAAAGGTAAATAATAATTTCTGTTGATAAAATTTGTATTGTAATACTAAATATTAAATTATATATTAACAAATAAATTTCAAATAAATTTTTTTTAAAATTATCTAACATATTTTTCTGTTTTATTTCCTTTACAAAATATAATGGCGCCATAATATTTAGGTGCAAGCCCCGCCTCTTTTAACTTTAACTTTACTTTTAACTTTTTAACTTAACTCGCACATGCACAAGTTTTTATTTACTCAAATTCATAATTTTTCCGACTTTTAGCGACAACGTTCATAGGAAATATTTAAATATTTCGGACACACGTGTAAAAAGCCATTTCCTACCTATTATAATTTGGTAGCTAGTATAATAGCCTGGTTCCATTGGCGTTAGCAAAGTACTCGCAAGTACTTCTAGATACCCACAACTACTCAATCAATAATTTTATTTTCTTATGTTTTTATTCTAACTAATAAATTTGTGTTCCATTAAAAATCAACTTACAAGTACTTTGCTAACGTCAATGGAATCCTGCTAATGAAATAGTATAAATAAACTTTTATACTATCAACTTCGGTTTTCCATCGTGATACTTTTATACTATGACAAAAAGAAATATTTCATCCGAAACGAAAAAATTTAAACTGCGTGTTCATTTTCTGTAAATAGTCGAACACCATCAAAAATATGTTTACTATACGTATACGCAATTTAACAAAAAAATCACAGATACAACGATTACATTGGAATTATCAGAATTATATTTTGTTTTAATTTTTTAGTTTAAACGAAAAACCTCCTTTGATTATCTGTGTACTCAGAAAGGTGGCATTCGCTTAAAAAGAATTAAAATAGACATTGGATCTAAACTAATATTTTTGTCTTATAGATGAACTCTAACAAGTTTTTGTTTTTATTTATCTTTAATCTATTCTAGGGCCTAGGCACTCTAAACACTTTCGCGTTTCGCTTTTCCTGCCCTTACTTTTTCGCCGTTTCCCAGCCAATTCGATGACGAAAGGCTATATGTCCAATTTTCGTATAGACTATAAGAACTGGCATCGAAGGTGAGTCGGCCCATCAGTTCTGCACTGCGACAGGGGGTCATAGTTGTGTTTGTTTTCATCACAAATCGTAATCTGAACCCGGTGCCTCCAAAGTTTAACCTCGGCCACACAAGCGGTTTGTCCGTTAAAACAGTTCTAAATAGAAGTATTTTTCATACAATGAACATCGAATTTATTTGTTCTTGTGCAAAAATTAAATATGATAATTTCGGAGAAACATAATGTAAAATTTTTATTTATTAAAACTAGAACGAGGCAAAAATATAGTTGGATTTGGGAGAGAAAAATATAGATGGGCGAGACTATTTGTTGTTATGTTGCCATATTTTTTCGGAAAAAATATCAAGTTTAGTATTTTTTATGGCAACCAAAAGGAAAAAAATCAATTTTTGGGCGTAATCTCGAGTAATACTCACGTATTGTATCGTTTCGTATATCTGTGCAAAAATTGCATCAAGGCAATAAAAATATTTTAGTAATGAAATTTTTTAAATTCGGTTGTATGAGCAGGAAATTTTGTTTATTCAAAATAATTTAATGTGCGATTGCACGTGTTATTTTTTAGGTTACATATTTTAAAGCAGAGTTCTTTATATATATTTTTGAAAGTTGAATAAAGAAATGAAATAATATGATTCTGACAATCCCAAAAATTATATTAAATTTATTAGTAATTTTTAGGGTATAAAATTCATTGTCACACATTAAAAATAAAGATTTTACTTTTTTAAATAATTTATAGGTTAGATTTTTTTGATGCCAAAATTTCCTTCTTATATATGTATGGTTTATTTTCGAAAACACATATGGGTGTATAATCCCAAAAATTAAAAATTAAAAATAAAGATTTTTCATATTTTTTTACAACTCTGAACCGTAATTATTTTAACAAAATTTAGCCACTGAACATTATTGAAAATTCAAAAAAAACATTGACAATTGTTGTTATTGTAAACAAAAACAAAATTTTTTAGATATGTTTTTTGTGCGCTTTTAATTATATATACATATATGTATTCGTAATATTAAGATCGATGAATAATTATAAGTGGTTACACTTACTATTTATTGATTTCAATAAATCAATTTTGACAAATCGCTCTTTTTATTTAAGTATAAGCTTGAGTGCTGGAGCTGCACTATCACTACAAATATCACTCATTGAAAATATTAATTGTATCGTGTGTTTGGGAGTTGGTTACAACACGGGTAACCACTATTATGTGGTAAATACTTAAACCTTAGTTACAACAAATTCCGTATAGTACATGTATGTTACATGTTACATGTATAGTGCATGTCACTGGTTTTAATTACCAATATAGACATAGATAGTAACTAGAAACAAAAGTCCTATTTGACTAGGGTGGCCAGACGTTCGTCTTTCTGGGGTATTATACCTCTTTTATCACAACCACTTTGCAAAATACTCTAATTCAAAAATATGAAATGGGATACGGAAAAATACCCCAAAACGATCAATATTTACATTTTTATGCTTTTGTAAAAAGCTTTTGTTTTCAATCAGTTCTCTTGGCCACTCCGAACGATATGCGACATTAAATAAATTTTTGAAATCTGCAACTTTGTTATCCGAAAGAGAAAGATTTGTTACGTAATGTTATGACTTAAGCTAGTCATTGCTTTTAGCTAATGAACGACAGTATAAAATGTCCAACAAGACAAAACGTATCTTTTGTCACTCAGTAAACACAATTGTTCATTGATGTTCTGACCAACACTTGAGCCTCCTCCATCTCGAATAAATGCTAATCACAACACTTGAACACAATGCGGCTAAAGGCAACCAAAGAGTTTTAAGATTCCCACCATCTGACTCTCATGACGCCCACATGTCAACCACCCTGTACACCATTTTCATACCGATCTCTTAAGCCGTGATATCGCATTGCTTTCCCTGTTCTCTCTAGCTAAGAAGAAAATGTCAAGTGTTGTGTTTGTGTGTGTTTGTTGCGCATTCACACAATGTCAAACCGTAGTCGTCAGCTCGTCTCCAAAATAACAAACAACAAAGAAAGTTTATTTTGGAAGCAAATCATTCCAAAAATAAAACGAGAACTTAGGCGAATTTGGGTGTAAATCACTTTTTTATAAGTCAGTCATCAGTTTTCCGAACAAACTCCAGAAAATGTACTGGACCAATTAAGATATGCCAAGTCAATCCGCCTGGCCTCTTCGTAAATTCCATAGAATACAAAACACTTAAATAGAATACAAAACTAGTAGAATCGACCCATTCCTAATCGACTCGCAAATGCTATACAAAAATACTGCCAAAAACGAAAAAGCTCCAATGGGACGCAGAGTGGCTGAACTATGGTGAAATAACAGTTTACTACCAAAATCGACAATTCTGCCTAAATTTTGGAAAATGATCCTAACCAGCCGTATTACACATCCAATCCAAATTCCTTTCGCTCTCAAACGATGCCATCGCAGATGCTACCTTCCAAAATAATTGAAAAAACATAAAAAAACGAGAAAGCGTATTGCCAATATAAGATAAGATAAGCTACCACATCCGGTGAGCCGACCTCCGACAAAACCCCACTTAGACCTCCCAACATATGAAAATGCCCAAGTATGAAGCTTCATTCAAATAAGTCAATCCACTTGGGCTGCAGAGAGGACACATACCGGCACCTAGACAGACAGCACATCGCAAACCGCGCCCTCGCATTTCCACACTTACTCCTACCCTATAAAAGAAAGTTTATCCTATAAAACAAAGAACTTATTATTAAAACTAATCCAACAATTATTATTTTTAACCAACTTTTTGGATTTATTTTGAAAATAAAACCTTAATTTAAGAGTACCCCAATTCAGGAAATTTGGTCTGGTCACTTTATATTTAGCCATAGATAAGAACCAATAATTAAATATATGTAGTTATGAACCCAGACCCTAATATGCAATGCCAACGGAATTCCATTTACATTCGCGTTCAAAATCCACACTTTCTGTGAAAAGAACCATGTAAAGTACACGGAAATCTATACTACTCGCTAAAGAAAAGTGTCACAAAAATTCCAGAGATAAGTCATACAGAGTCATCCATAATTGCGCAACATAACTTGCCAACTTATCGGAGAAACAAAGTCAACATGATCAATTATTGACATTTATCAACCAAAATAATTGAGGCAGTTCCCACGTTGAGCCAGTTGTCACAATAGCACATCGCAATTAAATTTCACTAGATTTGAGAACACGTTAGCCATATTAGAACCATTAGTCCCAGCGCAACCATTAAACATTTATTTAGAATCGTATTATAAGTCCGAAGTTGCAATACACAAACAGCTTGACATCATGTCAGTTCACGGTTTTTATAATAAAAACAAAGAGATTTTTCAAAATACAAAATATCTGGCTAGACAAAATCTGGTATATGATCCCTCTTAGCATTCCATTTTCGCCTTCCATAGAGGAAGATGCATTTATTTCATGCTTAAGAAAGCCATACTTTGGGTATGCCTAAACAGAAAAGGTCTGTTCTATGTAAATAGAATATGTCTTCCTATGTAAATTCAAATTCAATGAGGGTATAGCATCGAACTCAAGAAAGGTTATTAGCCAAATTAAAGTAACCGCTATCTTCCAGCCAGTATCCAATGTTGGTAATTCATAACATAAAAACGCCAATAGCAAGGAATAGCTAAAAGTGAAATCATTCCAATGGAAGTCACGCATCACGTTCCACGAAATCAAGAATACATTTAAAAAAAATTCATTACCCATGAAACAGTTACCAGAAGAAAAGATCCTGAAGTAGATGTAAAATACGGTCAGAACAACGAGGAATAACCACTCCAATGAAAATTTTTGGGATTAACGCGATTCCGAGCGAGAGACGCTGGAGCTAACAAAAATATAATAAAAGCCAATATTATACCATCTGCCATGTCATCTACTGAGTCCCAAATCATCGGCAATAAAAAATATTTTAGGAATGCAGAAAGTGGCAAAAAAGGAATAAGTTCTTTTTTTGAACGTTTTCTAATACGAGCTGAAATATTTTGATGTAGTAAAGGGTGATTTTTTTGTGGTTAGGATTTTCATGCATTAGTATTTGACAGATCACGCGGGATTTCAGACAAGGTGTCAAAGAGAAAGATGCTCAGTATGCTTTGACATTTCATAATGAATAGACTTACTAACGAGCAACGCTTGCAAATAATTGAATTATATTACAAAAATCAGTGTTCGGTTCGAAAAGTGTTTCGCGATTTACGTCCGATTTATGGTCTACATAATCGACCAAGTGAACAAACAATTAATGCGATTGTGACCAAGTTTCGCACTCAGTTTACTTTATTGGACATTAAACCAACCACACGAATGCGTACAGTGCGTACAGAAGAGAATATTGCGTCTGTTTCTGAGAGTGTTGCTGAAGACCGTGAAATGTCGATTCGTCGCCGTTCGCAGCAATTGGGTTTGTGTTATTCGACGACATGGAAAATTTTACGCAAAGATCTTGGTGTAAAACCGTATAAAATACAGCTCCTGCAAGAACTGAAGCCGAACGATCTGCCACAACGTCGAATTTTCAGTGAATGGGCCCTAGAAAAGTTGGCAGAAAATCCGCTTTTTTATCGACAAATTTTGTTCAGCGATGAGGCTCATTTCTGGTTGAATGGCTACGTAAATAAGCAAAATTGCCGCATTTGGAGTGAAGAGCAACCAGAAGCCGTTCAAGAACTGCCCATGCATCCCGAAAAATGCACTGTTTGGTGTGGTTTGTACGCTGGTGGAATCATTGGACCGTATTTTTTCAAAGATGCTGTTGGACGCAACGTTACGGTGAATGGCGATCGCTATCGTTCGATGCTAACAAACTTTTTGTTGCCAAAAATGGAAGAACTGAACTTAGTTGACATGTGGTTTCAACAAGATGGCGCTACATGCCACACAGCTCGCGATTCTATGGCCATTTTGAGGGAAAACTTCGGAGAACAATTCATCTCAAGAAATGGCCCGGTAAGTTGGGCACCAAGATCATGCGATTTGACGCCTTTAGACTATTTTTTGTGGGGCTACGTCAAGTCTAAAGTCTACAGAAATAAGCCAGCAACTATTCCAGTTTTGGAAGACAACATTTCCGAAGAAATTCGGGCTATTCCGGCCGAAATGCTCGAAAAAGTTGCCCAAAATTGGACTTTCCGAATGGACCACCTAAGACGCAGCCGCGGTCAACATTTAAATGAAATTATCTTCAAAAAGTAAATGTCATGGACCAATCTAACGTTTCAAATAAAGAACCGATGAGATTTTGCAAATTTTATGCGTTTTTTTTTTAAAAAAAAGTTCTCAAGCTCTTAAAAAATCACCCGTTATTAGGATCAGAATCAACGACCAAAATGAAGGCCAAAATTGACTGACTTATAGCACCATACACTACTTGGTAAGATGTTGAGGTGGGTTCACGTTTCCAAAAATTTGTGCCGAATGCATTCAGCAAAATTATTTTCGTCGCAAATGTTTAATCAACCAGTGCTGGATCGTGTTGGTTGAATGTGGCATACACTTTTGTGTCGTTTTCGTGCGCCGCACACTTTTCCTAATTTGCGGCAAAAATGTTTTTTCCGAACGTGTTCGACACAAATTGTTGTAAATGTGAACCCACCTTAAAAACACATACACGAGACGTTGGACAGCGGAATCGTGCGAAACTTAAGCAGTCCATACTCACAAAAAAACGGACGCGTCAGGTATTCGAAAAGTCCGAGTTGTAATTGACAATGGATAAAAAATCCCAGGAAAAAACAGCATTCTCCGCTGATAAAGGATACTTCGAATTTACACGTTTGTCATTCGGCTTAAAAAATGGTCCAGAAACATTCCAATAGGCCATGAATAATGTCCGAAACGGACTAACCGCGAGGATTTGTTACGTTAATCTTGACGATATTATTATCTTAGGTCATACCTTACAACATACGAGTACAATAAAAATCTTGGCGAAGTCTTTAAAAGTTGTCACAATTTAATCTCAAAATTCAACCTGATAAATGTGAATCTCTCAAAACAGAGACAGAGTTCTTAGGACATATAATTATGCAAGAAGGCGTTAAGTCGATTCCTGACAAAGTCCAAAAAATCCTCGAATGGTCAATACCAACAACCCAAAAATAAATAAAGCAATTCCTTGGTTTATCAGGTTATTATCGACGTTTTATACAGGATTATTCTAAAATTACCAAACCTTTCACGAAATTTTTGAAAAAAGACGACAGTGAGAACGTAACGAACCCAGACTATAAAAAAAATCTAGGAATCCCTAAAAAAATGACTTGCCTAAGACTTTTATTTTGACAAGCGCCATGCTTTTGAATTCTGTAGGCGCCGTTCTATCCCAAATGTAAGATAAAGTTGAAAGTTCAATCGCATTCGCATCGAGAACTCTAATCGATACCGAGACTAAATACGCTACACACGAGAAGGAAGCTCGCTATCATTGGACGGTAAAAAGTATTAGCCCTATATACGGTAAGAAGTTTACAATTACAGCTGATCACAGACCACTCATCTTTATAAAACTTCTGGGAAAAACTCAAAAATGCTAAGATGGCGTTTAGAACTCGAAAATTACGATTACGGTGTAGTATACAAATAAGACAAAGCTAATGTCGTCGTTGCTGAAGCACTTAGCAGAATGCCATTTGCCGATCCTAATCCAACAAAATAAATAAATAATAATGAAATATTTTCGTTTTGTGTGGAGATCGAGAGCTAACCAATTCAAGTGACGGAGACCCAGTACATTCATATGACACCTCAGTCGGCTATTACATTCATTTTTCGGAGCGCTCTATTAATTATTATTAATGGCACATTGGGGACGAGTAGCTAAAACAATTGGTTTTATTTTACGAAATATAAAAGAAATTTATAAATCAAATATTTTTTATACAAAATATGCAATTTTTATAGTTTCCATTCAAATTTATTATTTATCGTTGCTAATTGATTTGAATTGGCAACGATAAATTAAAATTTTGTAAGAAAACATGTAAAAAATATCGTTCATTTGAAACTAACTGATTACTCTATTTCGTTATTTTTTTCATTATTTGGGAAAAATAATCATGTCGCTCTCGTTACTCATCCTATGTGCATCGGTTTTCACAGAAACCAAATTACTCCAAGGACTTCCGAATTTGACACAATAATTACGGAAAAGGTATTCCCAAAATCAAATAAAATAATAATAATAATATCCCACTTGACAAAACAGACTTTTTTCACTAATTAAAAAAACTCCATAACGGAAAACAATCAGCGATTTCAGCACCAGAGATCCTTTTCAGGAGTATTCAAGAAGTTTGTAGAGAACATTTCTCACAGTCAGGCCACTTGAAAGAAAAGAGCACACAGAGGAATCAGACGAAAAATACGACAGGAAGCCCTATAGCAAAAAAAAAATAACTCCCAGACCAGGCCGATCATTAATTAATTACGATTATTAGTTTGTTTAAAATTAAAAAAATATATTTGATTAATTTTGTTCTTTATTTTATACCAAAATGATGACAACGCAATTAGCGACCGTTTAATGAACTAGTTAGATCCAGGATATTGTATTTATTAATTTCGTAATGGGTGTATCCACTTATCGGTTATGTGTTACTCCCAACATTTTTTCAAAATCATCCTCATGGTAAAATACGGATCGATCGGTTGCGACGAAACCCACATTGATAAATAGTCACCAATTGTGTTTTAGGCGAAAGTAATGAGTCTGGCTAGTACAACATTAGCCAAGTAAGAAGTCTTCAATTGAATTATACCGCAATCGTTTCCACATTTAAGATGGTCGTCTTTCGACCCTACCAATTCTCAGGAAGCTTTTCTTGGTCCCACATAGAGAACATGAGATCGCATAAATTTGATGCAAGAGTAGCGCCTCCGAGCTTAATAAATTCTGCGGGGATAAACCTTTACATTTTTCAATCTCCTAATAGCTGCGGGATATTCGACAAAAATCTCTTCACCTGGATGAGCTATTACTCTAATGGGGGTCACTTCGTCATTCCGATTTAGCAGATTTTGAAAGTAGGTTTGCCTCCTTTCTGGGAGAACACCAGCCACGTTTGTTCTCAGCTCTCCATTGCCGTCTTTGATGGCTGTACTTCTTGAGTGAAAGTCTTTTATGGGATTCCTGGCGTTAACAAAATGGTCCCTTGAATTTCCTAGTTCCGCTTGGAAGCTGATGTTTTCGATGCATGATCTCATATGATCGCGCTTCTTTTATCGAAGGTATTTAGTCGTGGCAAATGCTAACCATGAGAGTAAATATCGCAATATTGGAGGATATTCAAGGCGCAATAACTAGAACAAAAATTGCTCAACAAAATAATAAAATATTATTCTTTAAGGAAATTATCTCCATGAAGAACCTGTTAGTTGACCAGTGTTGAAATGCTTGTACCAGGCGATGCTCTAAAGTACATTATACCAAAGATTACTGAGATCGACGAAACTCTTATATGTATATGTACTAGAAGTTCCAAAACATGAAGAGGACAACTCTACGATAATGATGATCACACCAATGATAATGATTAATCATTGTTTAATTAGATCCAGACAAAAGTTGCAATCACAACAACTATGTGCAGAAATCCACAGGCTTCCGCTGATATTAGGAAGCCGAAGTCGTTGTAAAGTAACACCAGAAATCCAGATGATCGTACAGCTAATTTTCGAGGAGATTCTGCTTATAAACCGGGCGAAAGGTGTTATGTTATTATCGACCTGCGCCCCTAAGTTTCCTGTTAGCGGGAAGAAGTCGAAGAAATTCTGGGAGCACTCCACAATATAGAAATCACAAGGCAGATGATAGAAGATCAAAATATTGCAATAAGACTAAAACAGAAAACAATTAAATCATGTTTATCTGAGGGAATTGAAACATCAAACATGGTTTTGGACACTATATCTGCTTGCATCTCGCTTTCAACAATCAATATAGTATCATAGACATTCTAATATTGTAAAAATAAACTCCAAAAACAACCAACAACCAATAAAGCTCACCCTTTCTCCACATACGCAGAAGTCTAATTGGAACACCCGAAGATGAAATTTCAGCAAAATTGAAAAATACGATAAAACTTGCAAGCAAAACAAGGCTAGGTAGGATATCCGAAAGTGAAGTATCAGCAAGCTGGTAAAACAACTTGTAAATGCAATTGCGGAACCACGCGTCGCAACAAACAACGTGCTATGGAAACTCTATAAATAAGATAAGAATAAGGTAAAATAGGTAAGTTAATTATTAATTATAAAGTTAAATATAATTTAATTTTTTTTTATATATTTAATGTAATACCACATAAAAACATTTGTTTCCTATGGAGTCGAAACAACTATAAGGTGATAAAAGGAGGGAAGCACATAGTTTAAAATGATACAAATAACATACATAGATTGACAATATAATTAAAACGGTACAATTTTGCTGGCTTATGAATGAAACGATAATATTTATGTTATGTAAGTATAAGTATGTATTTATTAAATAGAAATTAAAAACTTTCGATCTAAAATTCTAAAAATTACTATCCTGACTTTACTTTTTTGGCATCTTCAGCGCCATCCTTGTCATCTTCATCAAGTTTCCTCTTGGTACCATCGGCCTCGTTACTTAGTTGTATCTGATTAGCAACCGACGTGTCGATTTTTAAAATTTCACGCAACACCATTGTGGCATAACACGATGATGGTAAATCAAATTCAAGTATTACACCTTTACCACCCTGTGGAGCTTCTTCAGCGGGAGCTTCTGCTTCTTTTGGTTTAGTATCCGCAGATTTTTCTGTGCTGGCGACATCGGTCTTTGGTGGCTTTGGCGCATTGACATCTTCCAATGTTTTGCCGGCCAATTTTTCCAAATCCGATAAAATAAGGGTTTCAGTTAGTGATTTATATTCAACCATGTGATATTTGACAGATTCTGGTTTTATAATCACGCGTCTATAATCCCCAGGTAACGCGTACAATTTTACACTGTGCTTGAACGATTCAATTGTTAAACCATCTTCGGCTAACAATTCAGTATACCATTTTTCAGTATCATTGCTGGGATACAAAATATCGAAACCTGGCAGTGGTAGGACCAAATCATGAATTGTGTACTTTCCTGATGAAATATCTTGTTTAGTAACAGGTTTCGCCAAAGCTTTATATTTCGACATTTCTTCGTCATCGTTCTCGGGTTCCGTTTCTTTTGGAACCTCGTCTCCATCATCGCCTTTATCTTCATCTTGATCCTGTTCCTCTTCATCGTTCATCTCAGATAAATCGGTCTCATGAAGCGCGAAATTCCCATAACGATTTATGTTCATTTTAGTTTTGTCAGAAAATACGAGATCTCCTACGCGCAATTGTAGACCCCATTCTTTGATACGGCGTGACACAATCTTATTCCAAATAAGACTTTGATACGAATGGATGTAGAGTAGCCGCATATTACGGGATATACAACCCAATGCTGTAAAATAATCATTTTTTCCAAATAGCACTAAACCCTCGAGTATTTTCGCTTCAATAAATCCGCTGCCTCGTCGAAGCATGCCTAATGCACCTTCAGCATCACGGTTTTCCCACCAGTAGTTTCTCATCTTCTTCATATATTCTGCCTCGTGTTCTCGTGGTTTCATAATCAATTCACAAGCCAATTTCCAATCTGCATTAATCAATGCCTTACCAATATCGTAAGTAGGGACTTTGGCCGAATTACCAAATCGTTGCAACCCAAAATAATTTATGAAACCCTGGGATTCAAGTCTGCCGAGAGCTTTGTTTACCACATCATCGGCTACGGTTACATTTCGTAATGCAATACTGAATCGATTTCCCTTGAGCTGTCCCAATTTTAGAGTTTCAGGTTTAAATTGGAAATTGCCAACGTGAATCATAGGAATACGTTTGCAAGCATTTAAAATATCTTGGGGGTGGCGCTTACGCATACAGCAGAGCTGAGAGGTTTTCGCCCGTTTGTCCTTAGTGCCGGCATATACGACGGCCGATTGGTGGCATCGAAAAGCTTTTGCTATTATAGACGCCGCTTTCATGGTATCGATATTTTCTTTATGTAGAATGAAGTAAGTGTATTCAGCAGGCCATGGCCATTTCTGACGCCTATCATGTTTCGCTGTAAATAGGTAATATAATTTTATTAAGTACATAAAAAAATGCGCATCATTACTCACCATTTTTGTTTAATTTGTTGCACTTGATGAACCGGTCTTCGCCTTTCGACAACGTCGAAGTTATAATAACGCCCTGAAACATCTGATTTATTATTTTATGTATAGCTGTTCGTTGCTCCTTCGACAAATCAGTAACATTAATTTCCACCACTGTTTCTAAATCACCAGTCGAAAATATTTTTTTGATTTCCTCCATTTTTTCCCTTGGTACTCCATTTTCTTTCGTCAATTTTGCCTCCAACTCTTCATTAGTTTTTTCTTCGTTTTCTTTTTTATCCTCATCTTCGATTTTAAGATGCTCTGGTACAGTTTGGTCGGTCAATTGAATTATATTCCCGTCCAAATCAATTTCATTTACATGAAAATCAGAAAAACGCGATTTTATCGTAGCTGTGAAACCGTCCGCTTGGTTTATGTATTCGGTGATGCCGATATCAATTTCACGTAAACTGTTCAACACATTAAGATGCTTTACTTTATTTTCGAATGCAGCACGATTTGTTCGGTTTTTAAAACCTGTATTACGCTTCGCATTTGGACCTCGTCTCGGGAATCTTGGACTAGTTTTGCTAGCGTTAAAGTTACGACGATTTTTTGCCATTTTTAATTTAAGTAAAAAAAAATGCGGACTTGAATATTGAAATTATGTTTAAAATATCTTTTGCTTGTACCGGTCGATCAAACAGATTTGAGGCGACTAACCAAAAAAAATAGATGTCATCATAATTAGTTATTTTATATTTTGTAAGAGGGCTTGTTTGATAAATTTACGGAGTAATTTTAGAATTACAATTGAAAGTTGAGTTGACATAAAAAGTTGAATTAAAGTGACGATTCAAACAGTACGTCATAAATATGGCGATGTCATCACTTTTTGACAGTGTGCGCGTTACCTGATCCAGTGCACCTAGAATACTACAGGCCACACTGTTTTCTATGTCATCAAATTTATGTCTACAGTTTATTCTTTGAACCATAGACGGCAGTCATGTTCATAAACAGAATAAACGAAAATAAACAGAAAATATAAAATATTAATACGAGTGCAAAAGTAAGGTTATGTCTTCCCTTAAATTACAAGAAATGTGTACACATTTTGTACGTGTTTACATATTTAACACAATTTAAAATGCCTAATTTTATAATAATATTATGAATTAATACTTACCAATAGCTTTTTATTAAATTTTAAAATATATTATTAAAATATTTTTCTTGTTGTTTGTTTACAATTTTTTTTTATCAATATGACAGCTTAAACAGAAAAAAAATCAAAACAATCTTTATAATTTTAGTGCTGCCTACAATAGTCAAAGAAGGAACTGACGACATAAATTGACGTTATATAGCAAAATTTTTAAAGCAGTGATTCCTGTAGTATTCTAGGTGCACTGCCTGATCGATAGTTTAATGTGATTTTCTATTTGCCAAAAAACCAAAACAAATTGATTTACATCAAACAATTTGTTCTATTTGACAGCAAAAATTTATATTTTTATTTATGTACATCAATTTAAAAAAATGTATTTTTATTGATGCTAACACCAATACGAAAAGAAACGTTACATTATGTATAAACGGCAATTAGTGTGTTAAATAATAAATACAATAAATTTTACAATTGATGTATGACACGACATTTCTAAACTTCAAATTTACACAATAATACCCCATTTACATGCGACGAACATTTTTCTTCTGCAAAATGAAAGTGATATAACATTGACAACATTGATCTTTTGTACATGAGAGACAAGAAAAGAAATATATTCATGCAAAAGTTTGCAGAAGGCTTAGCTAAAATCATGATCCGGGTATTTTCATGATAACAATTTTAAAATTAACAAAAAAAATTATTTTATATTTACAAATGTTAACGAATTAGAATAAAAACAGGCGTCATAAATAAAAATGTAAATTTCGCATTTGAAATAATTAAAAATAAATTAATGAAAATCATGTTTTTATGCCCCTAGAAGTGCACCATAAGTATACTGCCTACACTAACTCATGTAATTAATGTATATAGAAAAATGGCTTTTTATTGTATTGGTATTAATAATACGTTTAGTTTAATTTAATTATGGTAGAGGACTCTCAAGATAAGCCTTTTCGCTTGACATGTCACTTTTCGTTGAGTTGTGGTTGTCAATAATTTTTCAAAAATTCATTATTGAGAAAGAATATAATTAAATTGTTTTATAATAATGGTTTATATTCATTTTCCTTCAAATCTTACCGAGGAAGAATTAATGCTGCAAACAAAATATCAAAAGTTAAAGAAAAAGGTGATTAATTTACTCGACCGGATTATTTACAGGCATGGTATTTTATTTGTTACCATTACAGAAAAAGGCAATCCAAGCGATGAAAACGCCTAAAAATGATTCTGAAAAGCCTCTAATTTCAAAGCGCCCAGCTGATGCACGGGATGCGCGTGAAGTCGCTCGCAAATTACTAAAAAGTGGTTCAATTCAACCGATTCAGAAGCCACAAACGAAGCAAGATCAAACGTCGTTCAAGCGGCCTAAGGGCCAGGAACGTAAACGACCCGCAAACGAAAATAATGCATCGGTATACCATCCGTTTAATGCTCAACCAGAAGATGCACCACCTGAACGAGAGACATCAAGTAGCCGGATTCACGATTTGTATCAGCAATGCAAAAATCAAGATCGTGAAGAGCGGGAATTTTTCGATAGGAAACTATCCCTGGATTCACCAACTGCATCGTCCTCTCTATCATCGAATGCTCGTGAATCAGACAAAGCTAAACCTAAAAATACAATTTGTATTTCGGGTAAAAATATATCGGAGGGTTATTTACGAAAGCATTTTGATAAATTTGGTCCGATAGTTTATCTGACTATGGAAATAGAAAAGGGTCGAGGGTTTATTACGTATCCAGATGCAGATTCTTCGGAGAAAGCTATATCGGATATGGATGGTAAAACTATTGAGATGATTTCATTGCAGGTCCAATTGGCTAGGCGACAAGCAAAAATTGCAAGGATTAACAATGCTTCTGCCTCACCTTGTTGGGCGACAATGGCAACGAGTAATTCACCAAAAGGAAACGTTAAAGATACTCGTGAAATGGTGGAGTATGGTGATAATATTTTCTAAATTTATTAATTCTTTGTTTGGTTTAATGTTTAATCAAACATTTGTATAACGTAACATTTTGGCTGTTGGCATTCTGAAGTAAAATAAATTTAAAGCTACAGAAAATCTTAACCATTGTACATAATTTGCCAGGTTGTACGAAATGCGTAGATAAGAAAAAGTTTCTGCGATTAAGGGTCACAAATATTTGATAATATGGTATTTAAACTACATATTAAATAATAAAGCGAGATTTAAGTATTTCACAAAAAAACAGTTAAATTAAAAATAAAATAACTGACATGCAGGTTTTTTTTACTATCGCAATACTTAATAAAGCAATAACCTTTTTTCAATAATCCTTCCAATTCGACATCGACCCTTAATACCTTTCAGTGGGTTCCGTGATCCCAAAGGTTGGCATGAGGCTTATTTCATCTCAACATCCCAGGAGTGTTGCTGAACCTGTTTAGCTTATGGTCTTCGTTAGGTTGTATCCCACAGATAACTTCCGGCCTGATGGCGAACCTCGTCCAAGAAGCCTATTGTCGTTTCGTAACTTTTAGATCTGTGATTTAGCTACTTTACCACTTTCATTTCAAGAATTTTTCGTCCCCGTATTGGGCATATAAACGAATGAATATCGAGCTATAAGTTGTTTTACAGTTGAGACATCCATGACAATTTTCTTTGTTGGTTTCGGCAAATAATCGAACGTGAAGTTTCGCATGGAATTAGGAAACCTGACTAATTCGTGTACATGCGACTGATAGCTGATATCAATTACGCGATAAACACTTGCTACCCCAGTTCGGATGACCATAGGATCTATACCTGGACACGTCAGGCTGGTTATTGGTGACCCCTTTACTAAAGCTGGCACAAATCATGTTTCATGTATGTGGAAAGAAGAATCTTTCTCCCACAATCAAAGGCGTTAAATTTATGTGTCCTATACGCCATTTGTTTTGGATTTGTTTTTTTACTTTGAGTGAAAATGTGTTTACATTACAAATACAATATAGTCTAAAGGTTCCTTTGTTCGGAACATTTTAATTCATGCCACTACTCCTAACCGTTAGGGATTTAAATTAATTTAACCGAAGTGACAAAATTGCTTATAGGACACTTCCCATTCACAATTGACGTATTTTGTTGAGAAATAAATATTTTTTACTTTAGCTTTATTTCAAAAAAATACGCAATCGTTTTCGGAAATAGCCCATGAACTTCGGGTAATTTTACCAACAGGTACATTTTGTGATTTTGCCCTCCTAGGGATATAGGACAGAATAATGCAAAAGTAAAATAAAAATACTATTTTATCAATTAAAACAAATATTTTTCAAAATTTTGGTTTTAAACTTCAGGTACTAAAAATAACTCATTAACTAAAAATATATTAAATCTAATTCTATTTTGATGGTTTAGAACTCCACCAAGCTTTTAAATAATTTACAACTCAGAAACCACTATTATTTTATGATATTTTTATTTCGATATTATTTATTTTTATAATTTAATACTTTTATCTCCGTTTAATATACATATTTTATATAATTGTTGACTATGTATATTTTAATTCAATTCAATTCTATATTTATTTTTAATTTCTATTTTTTATTGTTTACCTTTCTACGAAAAAACGAAAATTAAAAACTTTTTCGCTTTTCAGCCTGTTAAAATGTTTAACTAATTTTTTCTAACCGACGCGCACTACAATATTTTACCAAGAGTTGATGTATACCCAACTAACCATTCAGGGTGCTAGTCAATTTTAATTAATTTATATGATGAATTTCGATACAAGGTGCGAAAACGTCACACTATTATCTAACTAAAAATGGAAATAATTCATTATAAAAACGTAAGTAATATTTATGGGTTATATTCTGTCTCTTAGAATCACTTAAAACGGTATGGTTATATTCCTGTTATGGAACCCAATGGTAATTTTAAAACAGCTTTATAAAATTCGATTATGTCATATTTGGCATAAACGGAAACATTGACTGAATGTCCCAGATCTTTTCCTTGGAGATTATACCAGAAACATTAAGCGTTGTCGCGGATGGTAATTTGGTGGATTAGACCATCAGCGGTATCGATTCGTATTGTTCACCACATTTCACCACAAAAGCAGCTAAAGAAAGTAGCTTTCATAAAGCAGCTCAATTGAATAAAATCCGACGGTTTAATCAGCAGTATGTTAACATTATCGTAAACCATTGACGCATGTTATCTGACAAAAGGGGATACAGGACTATAGTAATCAATGTGTTTGAGACGACGCTCGATTATGCTATGTGTACAGGAGGTGCTCAGGAACAGAAATTCGTTGAGTGATGCTGCTTACTGAATTTTCCTCACAAAACTTGAATAAAATTATTTGATCAGTGCAGTGTCAACTACGCTTATTCACAACAATATATACATCGAGAGTTAGTTACCTAATGGTAACCCTTATCTCAATCGAACGCACTGGTTTTGGCCTGCCTACATACATACATACATGCCTACTACCAACCTATTATAAGTACAGTGATTCCTTGATAGTTACATACATGTCATATCCTTCCCTTATCATTATAGCTTTACTTTAGCCAAGTCAACCGATTGTGATATCATTCGCACACTTTTGATGTTTCCAGTTGCTACTTCATCCAAGAAGTTTCATAACCCATATGCTACCACGGAAAGTTACATAATTCTTGTACAGGCCAGTTCATGGTGTTCCATCAATACAATAACGATAAATTATTATTGACAATATGACTCTAGGTGCCTGATTCATTTTTGAATATTTACTATAACTAACAATCTTATTTTACATTCAATTTTAATAAGTTAATTAATATCTAATAAAATGACTAACCTTTACTTTACAAAAACAGCCTTGCAGGTGGTTTCGTAACTCTCGTTGGTCTTATTTTTGCCTCTTCAACACCATGTTAATCGTGTCTTTCCTGTTTATCTCAATTACGTTTGGCGGCATTCGATTGGGGAATGTTATCGAGTTTCTATAAGTAATGAAATCGGCCTAGCCTTTTCTTTGAAAACTCGTTTAAGAGACGATTCACTGCCACTACCCTCTCTCGGAGCGGTATTCCGAGTTAAAACAGATTCACCAATGTGGTGGAGTTATGTGGTTTACATGTCTCTAGACAATTTTCCCATTTTCAGCAAACACAAGACAACAGCTACTCCCGATAATTTTGCTTATTACTTCAAATTTATTGCTCTTGAAAATTTCTAAAATAAACTTGTCCGATAAATAAATACAACTTTCTGCTTCAGCATCCATCGGTTTATGTGATCTTTGTTTTTTCGCGGCATCAAAGTTTCCCATCGCAAGTTAGGCTTCTTTTTAAACATAATCTGAAATGATGTTTTCTTAGTGGTAATGTGCGGCGTATTCATATTGAAATACAGCAATTGCCAACTTTTTCGTTGATATTACTGTTATTTTGAGAAATCATTTTATAAAAAGCATTTAAAAGTTCCTACTGAATTCTCTTCTTGTCCATTCGAATTTGGATGAAAAGGAAGTGAAGTTGTACGTCTTATGTTATTATTTTTGCAAGAATCTAAGAAATTCACTGGAAGCAATAGTTCTTGCATTATCTGAAATTAATAATTTCGGCATACCAAGTCTTAGGAAAATGTCTTCTGCAAAGTTTTTTCTGTTATACTTTTCATTCGACCAATGAAATCGCTCACACAGCAGGTGGCCATGAAGTTGGCTCAACACCTCTCGGAAGATTTTGGTTCATTCGGCAAATTTTACAAGATTTATTTATAACCCATATGAGTTGCATGCACTTCACCTGGTAAAATTTTTCTAAATTTCTTTTCTGTCCTCATGTAATAATGTTCTGCTCTAAAGTCATGTTTTCTATTTTCAGGATATTGTAGATCACTTTCATGTACCTTATTTTCTGGCCATCTGTCTTTAAAATAAAGTAACACTGCTCAATGCTGGTTCTAATTCAATTTCATTTTTTATGTCCTCTACATTTATAGGTATGCCTAGCCTGTTTTGTATAAAATTTAAATAGCTTAATGTATTCAATGGTATAATCAAAATTCATTAAATACATTGCCCAGCGCTGAAACCGACTGGGTATTCCTTCTTTTCTCTTTTCTGAAAATTGTCAATAAAGGCTTATGTAATGATATGTTGTTGTTCTGTGTTCACTCTCCAAAAATTGATAGCGCATTTTTGTCGATCATAGAATAATTTGTTTCCGCTGTCGATAATGTGCGAGGAAAAATGCAATAGGCCTTTCTTCACCACGTACCACGTGATGAGCGAAACAAACTGATATGACTGTCAGAGATGCGTCAGTCGTCAGTATAAAAATAGTTTTAAACCATTTGCATAAGGCTGACTTTAAAAATAACCTGAATGTTTGGATGCCACACGAGTTGACGCATGGCGGATGGATGCCACACGAGTTGATGGACCGTGTTTCTATCTGCGAATCTTTGGCAAAACGAAACGAAATCGAGCCATTTCTGAAGCGGATCGTCACCGGCGATGAAAAAGGACGACAATGTCAAGCGAGACGATCATGGTGGCCAAACCAGGATTGACGGCGAGCGATTGGCGAAACGTACAAATCGGACCTCTACTTCCAGCAATTGGACCGACTGAAGGCAGCAATCAACCAGAAGAGGCCAGAATTAGCCAATAGAAAATGCGCCGTGTTGGACCAGGACAGGACAACATCAGGCCTCACACGTCCATGATGACCCGCCAGAAATTCCGGGAGCTTAGTTCGGAGGTTATTATGCATCAACCTTATATTTCGAACCTGGCACCAAGAGATTATCATCTCTTTTTGTCCATGGTAAATGTCCTTGGTGGTGTAGAAATGGTCTCTAGAGGGGTTTGTGAAAATTGGCTATCTCAGTTTTTTGCTAATATAGGGACAACGTGTTTTGGAAAAGCGTCATAACGAAATTGTCTTCTAAATGACAACGAGTTGAATGAATTTGACATATTAATTAATTAACCACATACAGCTTTTACTTGAGAGGTAGATTTTGGGGCGAACATTTTCACTATTGCCTCAATTTTGGACATATCTTTATGAACATATTAAAGATATTCAAGCCTTAAGTTCACTCTATTTCGCTTACGTTCGATCTCAACTGGAATACGCTGTATCGGTCTGGAATCCACACTATTAAGAGAATTGAAAGAATTCAACAGAAGTTTCTGATTTTCTTGTTAAAAAAAAGTGACTGGGATTACGACCAC
Organism: Nephrotoma guestfalica; assembly: GCA_963691935.1. Taxonomy (NCBI): domain Eukaryota; kingdom Metazoa; phylum Arthropoda; class Insecta; order Diptera; family Tipulidae; genus Nephrotoma; species Nephrotoma guestfalica. Next base: position 234,076,576 of record OY829915.1, on the reverse strand, counting down.
AATTTACCGTTCCATGAAAATGTAGCTCGGTTACCTCCGTACCCAACAAGATGCCCGGATTACAAAATATGTACGCTTGAAAATAGACGACTTCTCTTAGGCGCGGCTTTTATTGGTAACGTTTTACTTGGTCACATTGATTCAGCTTACATTTTGGAAAACATATCAATTCATGTGCCTTGCAGAACATTTCGGAACCATGAGTTTTTAGCACTAGAACATCATTCCACAAACTATGGAGAAAAAAAAACCCATTAATAGGTCGTCTAAATCTTTCAACATCGATCGACGACCTATTTGACTTTAATTTATCAAAGGACAACTTCAAAAATTTACTTAAGAATTTTTAAATTTTTAATTGTTAAATCAAAATTTGATTAAATATTTTTGTGTTTTAAAGTTCTTTAATTGAATTTTTAATATTTTTCTTTTAAATTAAATTAACTGAAATCATACATGTAAATCACAGAATAGATTTCTTTAAATAAATAAAAAATAAATAATAAAGTGGTCCATAATATACCCCACATAGTTTATTCTATTATGCCCTTGCAATCCTGCAATGTGTTCTTTATAATGAGTTGAAACAACAAGGAAATCTGTGCAGCACCATATGAAATAAATATGCCTAAGACAAATCAAGCTTCTGCTTGTCCTCTTGAAGAGCCTGAAAAAATTCTTCTATTTTCGGCAAAGGATGGTTAAGACGTCGCAATCCTCTTTCAATTACCACTAATTTAACCAAAGATTACTTACTGTTATAAATTACCTCCGCTTTAATAACAGACCCACTCAGCTGCTTTGAAAACAGACCCGTTTTATGCTTTCAAAATAGAATCATACGGCTCAGCTGATACTTTGAGAATTTCTCTTTATACAACAGAAATGATATTGCTGATCCGGTAACAATTTCAAACACGATGTTTCAGGATCATGGTGAAAGGTCAAAATAATTATTATAATTAACATTTGAATCGAAAATATCTTTATCCTTAAAATACCCCATCCAAATTCACAACTGCCTGCCATTATGCTTTACCCCGATTAAAACAAATCAATGACCTTTTCACCGCTCTTCATGGAATTGAAGAGTTTTGTATATAAATTAGTGTTTTATCATATAGTCACAATGTCGTCGTACTTCAAGAAATTCGATGACCAATGAACATAAATTCCTTAACAATTTGTACTAAAACATATAAAATCATCTTTCAGGTGGAAATCGTCATTAAATTTTCCCATAATGGATCACACCTTGAGCAATACTAGTTCTGTACCGCGTGGTTTTGTATAACGTTAACAAGCTTAAAAACACTTTGCACCAACACTCTATTCAAAGAAACAATAAATCTCCACTTCGTAGCTAATAATATTTACATTATTATTAAAGGTGTTTATTTGATCAGTGCAAAGTCTCCACTCCCTTATTCACAACAATATATAAAACGAGAGTTATTTACCTAACGGTAACCATTATTACGGTCGAACGCGCTGGTATTGACAATGCAATAAAACGCTGCCTACATAAAACGATACAGGTTCTGGCCTGACGTTTACCTCAGATGTTAGTATAGATGTGATCTGGGTGGGAAGACGGAGGTTTAGAGGTATTTCAACTTATGCCTGGGTGATGATCAAGTTGGGCGGTTTGCAAATTTGTGACCTGTTGGTGTTGGCTCGGATTTCGGTGTGCCAGCTCTTGTACTAAAACTTGAAACGTACAATTAACTCAATTGCATATGCAAGCTTATTCTTTTGCAATGTCAGCCACAACACAGGGAAGCGGTTCATTTAGAAGTTAAAATCCAAGTTTTGAATCGTATTGCGACAGGTGAATGTAGGTATAAACATTTCGATTTAAGAGAATCTATAGTAAGAACTACAAAGAAAAATGAGAAAACTATTAGAAAGTCGGTAATTTCTGGAACAAAATTAAGTGCTCTTACATCGTCGTACATCAGAGACATATCAAAGACAAAATACAAGAGGCTCTTGCCATATGGATATATGATTGCTCACAATAAAGAATACCAATTGATGGAAATACTATTACGCTGACATAATAAAGAAAGCAAGCAAATTAAAGAAAACGAACCTGAAACATCAAATCAAAAAACCACAAAATTTGAATTTCTGGACAAGTACAGGTTGGATGACAGGTTTTCTGCAATGGTGCGCGATTCATAAAATAAAGATTAAGTATGAAATTGCATCTACAGATGAGCCGGCAGCTGATGAATTTCTTCAAAAACTGGCTAAAGAATTGAAGATGGTGAATATACATAGTTCTGGCCAGTGGTCTATGCCACTTAGTTTCATCATTGATAAGTGTATATCTTTATCATACCTTCATAAAACTAACCATGTTACATAAGTATATAATGTATAAATGTTGAACTCCTCCAGAAAATACTAGAAACTAAACCACCAATTGGTCCCATGGGTTATTTTAGTTGGAGTTTTATAATAAACGAACATCGAGTTATGTGGCGCTAGAGCGAAACTGCTATCAAGCAAGGTGCACAGAGGACATTTTTGAGGCGAATTTTGAAATTTTCATTTCTTGTTTCCTCGATTCCTGGACTTACACAAATTAAGCCTTATCGGTAAGCACTGTTTCAGTTCCCCACACCATTTTCGAATAGGAGGCAATATAGATCTTGTATTGAGTGTCCAGTTTTTGAAGACTATATTTAGAGAGTTGATAAAATTCAAAAGAACGCTAAGAAGCAGTTGCTATAACATTTAACCGAATGTAAGACCTACAACTTGACAACGGTGAAAGTGTCAGACACTAATTGTCTCCGTGGGGTTTGATGCAATGGTCCATTTACGACTGAATCGCGGAACATACTCGTTTGCTTGCCTTAAAAAGAAGTATAAGTTAAGACGAGTAAGTGTAAATGGTCGAATTATCTTTAAGGATATATTTCAAAGAAAAATATCCGTCAGAAAACTCAAGACAACATGTTGAGGTTGGCAACATTGGCTCATTGGTGTAAGTCCCATTTTCTATAATGCAAGAAAAGGATTGTTAGGCACTAGCATGATGGCGGATAGTATCGGCTTTAGGGTAGGATCGATAAATTGGAAAATTTTCGAATGACAACGAGATTTAAAACGTTATATGTATTCAATATTAAATCGCTGCCCACTATTGTTGCTTTAATGATATACATACTACGATAACTTTATTATTCGAATTTGGCAGACCTTCAGGTACATCAATACACAAATTAATATTATGACAAATACATCAAATACAAACAGTATACGAGTCGTTCTTGCCAATTTTATACATTAATAATAATTCGAATGATCACAACAAACGAAAAACTGAAATCCATCAGAAGTAGACCACACCGCTCATTCTGACAAATTCACCAAAATAAATTCGGAACTGACAAACGCAAAATAAAATTTAAAAAAAAAAATCCGAAGTACGCGAGTAATTCAAAATTTTAATTCTTCTTACTTTTCTTGATAATTATAGAATCGGTTTGTCGAAAATTTTCATAATAACAAAATTTTTTTGTGTTGAATAGAAATTTCCACATGAATACGAAACCAGCGATAAGAAGAAAAGTGTTTTTCTACTTTTTTTTTTTAAATATAAATTGGTATCGGTAAACTCGGCAATTCGCGTATATAAACTTAGTAAAAGTGAGTGTATCATGTTTTAACTAATACGTTCGCGCAATTAAAATAAAAATTCCGAAAAACTCGACTGTTTTGCCGTTAATTTGCCGCACTCCGTTTCTCCGTGCCTTAAAAATTGTTATACATAATTTTATTTTTATGTAGTTTGCGCACATAAAGTAGAAAATTTGGAACGCAAATTTTCCAAAATCAAAATTTTACATTTTTTAATACAGATTTTAAAAACTTTTCAATAACATGGTGTATACCATGAATTGGATTTATTGGAAAGTGGGAAAATAAATTTCTAAATGTAAATATCGTGACAGTGAAATTAGTTAAGCAACAAAAAGTGTTAATTTTTTTTTTTAACTTTTTGTTTGAAATTCTAGTGTGAAATTTTGCTAAAAACAATTTAAATACTCATAAAAATTGTGTTAAAATAATAATCTTAATTACATTATATATAATAAAATGAAAAGTGATTTAAATAAGTAATTTGTACGTAGCTAATTGAGGTACTTATCAACTCCGTATCAAGTGGTTTGTTTTGAAGAGAAATTTAGATTTTTAAATTCCCGTTTTGCTCACCCAAGGTGCTTAGTTTGTAAGATCATCTTCAAGGTCCTTGTGCGCATTTTTTTTCTAAAGATCCATGAAACTATAAATATAACTAAAACCGTTTGGTGACGACAACGTCAAAATTTTTGTTTTTCACTAAGTACGTAAATTAGTAGTGAATATACGGGAAAAGTGGGAAGCGCTGTAAAATGAGTCACTCGATTGCAATAGAATATCATGGTTTTATGCTGGTATTTTTAGTCGGTATAATATAATTGCAACGAGTGATTTTGTAAAACCATTCAAATACATTTAGCACACTATTTACCAACTTAATTTGTGTAGTACATTATGCTTCAAAATCAATGCAAATAGTATTTTATTCATGATGCAAATTAAATTTGAACATTTTAGGCGGTTAGTTACAAATCCTAAATATATTTAAAAATAGATTAAATATACTAATAATTTTACGATAGTTTGACAGTTTGATAGTTTGAATATAACATCACTTCCTTCACTATAATTATCACTATTTGCTTTCGCTTTTAACCTTTGGAATGTTTACCATTTTCTGTACTGAAATCTAATCCTAGATGTTTCTGTTTACGGTAAAGTCCCCAATAGAAGTTTATCCTAGAGCAGTATCCGGTCGGAAATCTCGGTCGATCGTAAAATTTCACCGCTAAAATACCGACCGGTAAAGAAAGCGTATCATGAATCCGTTCGAAAAAAATTGAGCAAATTTTTAGTTCAGTGGTATTTTGCCATATTATGTTGTCAAAATAGTAATACGAGTATGTATGTCCTCGTGTATTTGGTTTAAATTTCGTGTGAAGGAAAACGAAAAAAAATGTCTATAACAATAATCATTTTTATTTGTTATAATGAAAATTAAAACCGTAAAATATAGTGCACACTATACTAAATCTGTAGACTTAGTTGGAGTGCCATTAGAAGGCAACTGTTGCCAAATAATTTGTTAAAATGCTGGCCGATGCCCTACGCTAGCTTCGAATTTAACAATCCCTTCGCCAAGTTTGGTGAGTTTCCATGGACTAAACCAAGAACTGTTTTTGTGTTGGGTAGATTGTTTGTTTGCCTTTCCTGGCAATATGAGGCTATGAAACAAAAATAGAAATACTCTTAATAATAAATTTTCATTTCATCAATACAAAAAACATTTCTGAAAGCAATTTTATTTGCTTTTACAAAGTTTTAATTTTTGTTCGACAACTACATTGTTATCGAACATTTTTTGATGGTAAATTACCGGATAAACGACGTCCATGATACCGTTTTGACGGTAAATTATTGATTTCCGTCAAAGTTTGACCGGTCACGAATTTCACGATACCGCCCCTAAATTAATTCTAAACCAACAAAAACTAAACTTAATGAGAGAGAATTGGTTTTTAGGCCAAATACATTTAGGCGAAATCGGAACGCAACAAATATTTCAATTCAACTAATAGTTTAAATATTTATTTATTTACTTAATTCAGAGTTTTAATATAAAAGCAATAAAATTTACATATAATTATAGATATTTATGAATGTCCAAAATCAATTAAACAGAATGCATGTCACTATGATATTTTGGTGGGCCCATATGCGTACTCTACTAGTGCCAATCCGATTCAAACTCTAATGGAGCTCGCATATCTGAAGCGACATTCTTGTTAAAACAGCATTTCTTAGAAATTTCGATTCTAAAAATATTCATATAACAAAATTTTCACCAATCAGCAAGCTTGTCACTGTAATATTTTGGTAGATCTATATGTGTTCTCTACTAGTGCCAACCCGATTCAAATTCTAATGGAGCCCGAGTGAATATTCATGTCACACAATTTTCAACGATCAGCAAACTAGTCACTGTAAATTTCGGTAGATCTACATGTGTTCTCTTCTAGTACCAATCCGCTCCAAATTCTAAAGAAGCTCGCATATCTGAAGCGACATTCCTGTGAAAACATTTCATTCTAAGAAAATGTATATCTCAAAATTTAAAATGTTGTTTTAGATACACAATTATAGTATACCATAAGGTTCTACCAAAATGTTATAGTGACAGATTTTCCGATCGGTGCATATATTGAGGTATGAATGTCGTTTTAGGAAGGCGAGCTCCATTATAATTTTAGTTGGGTTGGTACAAAAACAGTCGTAGTACATGGGCCTACCAAAATATTACAGTGTCAAGTTTGCTGATCGGCGAAAAGTTCGAAACGTGATATTTTTTGAATCAAGATTTCTGAGAAATGCCCTGCTTTACAATAATGTCGTTTTAAGCATGCGACATGCGAGAGTATATAAAGGGCGGGTCATTTAAAAGTTTAAATTTAATAATTCATAATATTCATTAATTCATTTTAAAAACGGTATAAAATGAGTAGACATCTTTATTTTGTGGAATCTTTTTTTTATTGTGTAGCTTGAGGTTTCAGATTTAAGAATGAAAAACAATTTCGCTCATGTGGCTCCCTCTGCTGGCCTTACAGTAAGCCATCCTGTGAGTCCAGTTTTTAAGAACTTTTTCGATGATTTCGGCGCCTATTTTGCGAATAACTGCCGCAATGTTATGTTTTAAAGCTGGAATTATCTCTGTATTATCAGCATAACATCTATCCTTAACAAAACCTCATATCAAAAAGTTCAACGGCGTCAATTCGCAGCTCCGCGCAGGTAAATTCGCATATCCAAAACGGTTGATTATTCGGTTGTCAAATTTGGCGCGCAAGAGATCGATTGTCAGTCGGTTTGTATGGCATGTGGTACCATCTTGTCGAAACCAAACAATAACCGTTCACATTCATAGCGTCAATTTGAGGTCGTAAAAAAATTGGTCAGCATGGCACTGTAACGATCGCCATTGACGATAGCGGCGTTTCCAGCAGCGTTTTCGAAGAAAAATGCGTCAAAAACTGCCACCCCTCCAAAATCCACACCAAACAGTGACTATTGGTGAACGCGTTGGCTTTTCTACGAGTACGTGTCACTGTTCCGAACTCCAAATCTGGTAGTTCTGCTTGTTTACATAGCCCCTGAGATGGAAATGCGCCTCGTCTGAAAAGATGATTTTTCGTCCAAAACCGACGAAGCTGGTCTATGTCCTACGCAAAGAAGTGATATCGAAGCGATTGGTCATTTGCTAATAACTGCTGAGTCATCTGGACCATGTAGGTGAATAATCCGAGGTCGTTGTGCGGTATTCAGTAGGCTGGTGCGACTAATGGCCAGTTGCTGCGTTTGGCATTGAGTTGAGGTCGTTGGATTCTGTCCTACACTATGGACCAGAGCCGCAATATTTCCGGCGTGTGCACTGTCCGAGTTCGAGGACCACTTCTGTTATTCAATAGCAAGCTTTTTTCACGAACTTTTTTCGCCAATTTCACTACAGCGGTTCCAGTTGGTGCTTTGTCACGACCCATATTTCTTTTCAAAATTCGCACGGTTACAGCTACACGACCCTGACTTTGAAAATAGTTTTCAATATTTCGAAAGGATTTTCAAGCAAAAACACGATTGGTTCATGACGCGGAATATCAGACTGACGAGCTTTCAAAATTTCCAGCAAATCGTTCAATAAAGTGTTGCCATAGCCTATGATTTAAAAACAAACCAATAGATAGATGGCCCACCCTGTATATATATACTATATATATGAATTTATAGCTCTTAGTCTTTCTAGAACTATTTTTGTTTATATTTGATTACTTAGGTTGTTTTCCAAACACCGACTTATTTATGGACACCGACTTATTCAAATAAGTCACCTCGCGAGGAGACTTATTTGAATAAGTACGTCTACACAGAAATGTCTCCAAAATTGTGTCATGACTAGCAATACAAGCAGTTTCTATTTTCAAATCTAGTGACAACGACCAACTTGTCAAGAATTTTTTCTTCCCGCGTTTTGTTATTACGTCACAAATAAGTCGGTATAATGAATTGGAATGACGACCGACTTATTCAAGATAGCGTCAAAGTCGGTGTTTGGAAACACCCTTAGAAGGAATATAATGCATAAGAGCTTAACGATTATTGGTTTCCGATAATTTGCACCGTTATTGACACTTTAATTTTTTTTCGATAAAATCTGTGAACTATTTAGTTATTTTTAGAGTAACATAATTTCTCTACAATTTTGCGGTTATTAGAATACTGATTTAAAAATAATGTTTTAAGATCGCCTAAATGTTCGCGAATCACTGATACGTCTTCACATTTTGTTTTACTTTGAAGCATAGTATAAACTTCATATTTCTCAGTAGAAGTTTGAAATTTTTCCTAAAATAGTACTAACCACCATTTTTTTAAAGTAGTAGTAATTTTTGATAAACTTCATTAGCATCCAGTTGTCCAGTTGTATTCGAAAGAATCTAATTTTGGTACTTGCCCCATGACGCCATCCATCCCCGCAAATCATCAATCCTACATTCAAATTCATGTTGATAATTTTTGTAATTATTCTGTTGATCCCTTCGTTACTGTCTGCAAATTTTGCACACAATTTTGTTCCATCCTGGCATTATTAAAAAAAACCACTTCAATTCGATCACCACGATTCTTATTCTTCTTGCTGCGGTTCTTGAAGTTTTGTTATAAAGAAAAGCGATTGTAACGACATATTTAGATTTCGTTAGCAGCGGCTTTTGTTTTAATATTTTAAAACCTTAATTTCTGAAATTGGAATTTGGTACTTAGGATTGGATTGGGATACTAACATGAACTGCAACATAAATTATGAAACTTGGTTTGGACCCAAACATGCATTGGACGATCTTCTTGAATCTATACATGTTGACGCGGCTAGTCTTGTAAAGTGAAGTTATTATGAAATTTGAGTAGTGGGGCTGTAATTAAAACATAAAAATAATTAAAAAAAGTAAAATTCATAATAGAAACTCTTTAAACGAAGTTTTGTTATAATTGGTTGAGAAATGGCCGAGTACCGTGCAGCAATGGTACATCTATTCAAAATTTATGTTGGAGTCCCATTACAACCTTTCGAACTAAATTTCATCAACATTGGTTAAGAAATGAATGAGTTTAGTCCAGAAGGCCCTAACTCACTTTAGGACCCCTATCCAATACTACAAACCAAAGTGTCCATAATTACTTAAAAAAAAGCCGAGTTTCTTCTTAACATTACAAAATTCTCTAGTTCGAATTTTTTAATCTCGGAGGCTCTCAACTCGAAAATTTAAGGCAAACTGTTGAACTTACGGTAAATATTGAAGCCTGTGGAGAGTAGCGAGATCATCAATGTTTAGAACATTGCACATATAAATTTTTGTTGCGTTTCACAACTCCTCCAATAATTTAAAAATACTAGTTTCGCGCGTTCCCGTGTCAACTTTTTTACTATTCTGGACAAACTGTTGAAACTTTGTATTTATATTTTCGAAATGATGATGTCATATACTCGTATTTCGTCCTTCTTCATTCTATCATTCAATATAACAGCAGTGCAACTAAATACTAATTTCTTCATTGCTTTAAAAATTTTGCTATATGACATCATTTTATGTCGGCGGTTCTAATCTTTGGCTATAGAAGGCAGTATAATCAAACAAATGATCCGATTTTTTGTATAATAAAAAGCAGTAAATTCTACAATAATATCAATTAAAATGTTTCGTTAAACTTCTAAATCCTAACACTTTTTACGAACATTACTGCCATCTACAGACCAGAAAACAAAACTGTAGACATAAATTTAATCACGTATCAAGCAGTAGTGTCTGGTACTCTAGGTGCACGAATTTAGTATCGTGTCTATTTCGCGGTACAGAGATCTCTTCCATTCTATCTAGCATCTCTGGCCTTTTCGTAATTTATATAATATTTGCATATTTGTGTTGTGATTAGTAAACGTGTGGTTCTCTTCTATCATATGTGTGGCGTAATTAGATCGAATGTTTGTTTTACCCTTTTCTTTTGTGTGTTCGTAAAACCGGTTAGCCGAGTGGCCGTCCGGTTCGTCCAATCCATGCATCTAGAGTACCAGGCAGTACTGCTTGATGCGTCATCAAATTTATATTTACAGTTTCTTTTCTGAACTGTAGATGGCAGTAATGTTCGTAAAAAGTACTTGATATTTAGGGGTTTAACGAACTGTTTAATGTTTATTTTAATAATAAAATAATAAATTAATTCATACCACTAGCCCAGCCCGTAATATAATTTTTAATTGATATTATTGTACAATTTACTGCTTTTTCACCGCGATTAACGTTGGACGAAAAAAAGATTATACAAAAAATATAATCATTTATTTGATTATACTGCCGTCTATATAGCCAAAGATTGGCACCGTCGACATAAATTGACGTCATATATCAAAATTTTTAAAGAAGTACTATGATATCGTCGACGTAACGATACCAATATAGGATGTTAGCTTTATATTTATTTGTTCGGCCGAATATGCAAGTATTTTCGTTGTGGTTTAAGAAAGTCTCAGATGACGTATTTGACAGCGGGTTTCTTATAGCTAGACCATCATTCTGCTTATACATATGTAGAAATCTGATTCGTTTGTAAATGTATACCACTGAATTAGCATAGGTTTCTTATTTTCGTGTAGAATCTCGGGTGTAGGTAGAGTTAATCATCTACCTACTTGGGTAGTGATTTTTTTCCTTTTAGAGGTTGTAATTACTCCTGTGCCGTATTCGAGTATGTTTAGTCGTCAAACTACATTATGACATAGCACATGCTTGATGTCAGGTCTCCATTATCATTTTAACTGACTTCACTGAGACCTATTATTTCTTTGTTATACTAATTATTTCTGAACTTGTGGTAAACAACTGTTTCCAATTCGTTTCCGGGTACCATAGCCTACGTCTTCTGTAAATTGGGTTTGTAGTGTTGTTTATGTTGCTAGTATTTGTTTCTGAAATCTTTTTGATTATAGATTAATAGATTGAGATTGGATCCTAGTAAGTTCTGCTACCTTGAGGTAGGTTTGGCATTAATCCATTTCTACAGTTTTGGATATTAGAGTTTCGATTGCTTAAGCGCCCCATTTATTTACATCTGCATCTAAGGGAGAGCAATTCAGTTTATTAAAACAAATTTATAAAATTGATAGAATTCAAAGAAATATTCTAAATAATAAATTATTTTTTTTGCATTTTTAGGCAAATTGGATAAACAAGCCAAAAAAAAAAAGATTTAACAATTTTAGTGATTTCAAGAACTCAACAATATTTAGTGGAATAATTAAAATAAATTTTGTGTAATGGATAATATTGAAAATTTAGACGAACAAAAAGGTATTTCGTGTTACAAAAAAAAGTGTTGTTGCATAAAATAAATCTAATGTTACAATAGCATTAAAATCATAACACTTTTTACGTTAATTCAATAAATTGAATCATTTGGTTTTTGGTAATTAAATATTAATTACGTTTTTTTTTTGGTTTTTGACATTATTTGTGTAATTTTTGTTGTTGCTGCTTTGTGTGGTTGCCTGTTTATAATGTGTATAAATAATTTTGCAGGTCTAATTCAAATCAATCAATTATAATTAGCTCGCAATAAAAAATAAGTAATTTTCATGATTTCAACGAACTGAATCTATTTTCATCTTAAAGTTTAATTTTAGATTTAGTGATGATTTCTATATCTCATAACATTGTAAATAAAATACTTGTTGGCTGATGAAAATGTTTAGGATGCAGCCTGAACTAACCGAAATTTTTCATACGAATTTTGTGTAAAGATTATCGAGTGAAATATGTTACAATCAGTGGTCTCGATTAACATATGGAAAGTTTCCACAGATATCCGCGACCAATTATATACGCAGTACATTAAATTGTATGTCTCTGTCGATCGTTATTGGGGTTGTCAGATTTGTAAAATTGACTAAGTGAGGGGACACGCACGAAAATTTAAAATCATGAGATTTTTGATGATTTTGGCATATGCAATCAAAAATCAATTTTTTCGTATTTTGAGAAAATCATGCAAAGGATTCTCATTTTGAAATAGTTAACTAAGAGTTAATTTACAGATTTTAATAAATAATTTTGTACATCGAGGTGAGGCTACACCAAGAAAGAGGTCTGGCAGTTTGGTATCGAACTATGAGGTTCATTAAACAAGATGATGACGAAACCGAATCTTATAAACTAAAAGAACTCGACCTCACTTCAATGTAAAATAAATATCTGTCCGTCACCAATAATGAATATTTTTGGGGAATTAATGTGTAGTAAATTGAATTTTTCTAAATTTGACTGGTACAAAATTTCTAGTAATATTCGAGAGGGCCAGTAGACGACATTATTCTTTGTTGAGGGATGAACAAAAAATCAGCAAACCTAGTTCAGCAGAGCAAGTATGCAAAATATGATACTATAAAATGTTAAAATTTTTATTTCGGTCTTAATTTGTGAACAATTCGCGATGCTTACTCGTATGACTCGTATCATTAAAGCTGTGTAATTTTAAAGTTTAAGAAAAAAGTCAGAAACACACGACGAATAGCACTTTTAAATAGGCGTTCTTTTTTGGAGATACAACAGCAGCATATTTGCAAACTATTAGCGACATCTTGTGTAAAACGATTAAATCAAATCTGTTTGGGCTCCACAACAATTTATTGAAAAACAATTCACTGAAAATGTTAGTTAACCGAATACCTCAATTCATCAAAGAACTACTCAGCATAAACTAAAATTCAAACCTATATTTCTATCCCTCACACTAAAATAACCAACTCCCCAAAGCAGGTTTTGATTAAATGACCGTTAGTAAAAATCATCGAAATGAAAACTGCGAAAAAAATTTCATCGAAAAAAACTTAATTATTTTTTCGTCGTATTCATCAAAATAATGTTTGAAGTTCGGCTAAAACGTACTATTTTAAAATCCGGCGCCCTATTCTTCTTCGAAGTTTGATCATAAATTTCTATTTTAGTTTGTTGTATTTCGTAGACAATCGAATCTCCCCTCATTTTTTCAATTTTAAAATTTAAAATGGAGGATTATTATTGATATAAATGGAGTAGTTGAATACAAATTGACGTTTAATTTATTACCATTACTACAAATTCGCTTAGCATTGATCGACTTTGGGCACTGATGGCCTGAAAATTAAGCTGATTTTAATTCCTGAACTAAAAGCAGGAACTCCCCATACAGGCAAGATTGTCTGAAAACTGATTTACAAAATTTTATATCGGTTGGGCATAGGGTACCGAAATGGATACGCTCCGAAAGAAATCTCGAAAATAAAAACGAACATTTCGAAACGTTTAAAAAACGAAAACAAATAACTCGAGTTAAAAATCTCGAAAAAATACGAACGAATTACGTTAATTTAACGCGAGTAGGCCAGGCCGTGAGTGCACTGTCAAAAAATACTCTTTGATGTTGTATTCAACCTAATTTTACTCGCCACACTGCGTTTTTATTTGTAAACTGTGCTTACACTGTGTATACTCGGTGTCAATAAATGACTGTGTACGAATAGTGTGCAAAATAAAAAACAATTTATTACTCTATGCGCACCGGATCATTTGACATTGCACAACATTCGCTCGGTGTACAATACCCTGAGCTAAATTTGCTTACGTTTATTTCGGAGCTTTATTTAACATCGCTGTAATCATCCATTTTGGCTGAAATATGCACCGTTTTTTTCGATAACTCGTTGCAATTTAGAAGGCTATTTCATGATGCCGCTTTTCAAAAATGCCTTGTCTCTATTAGCAAAAAACTGAGATAGCCAGATTTCACAACTTTTTTATTATAAGTCGTACGTAAAAGTATGATACATGAAAAGTTCTTAGAATTCGATTCTCTCCAAATCATGTGTGGATGCGGAAATGGTCCAGCCATCAGGGAATGTTTTTCCAGTTACCTTAAGGCCATTTTTACACTACCAAGAGCGTTTGTCATGGACAAAAAGAGATGACAATCGCTTGGTGGCAGGTCTGGACTATAAGGTGGATGCATAATAACCTCTTAACCAAGCTCCCGGAGATTCTGGCAGGTCATCATGTACGAGTGTGTGTAGAGGTCCAAATTGAGCATTTGGCCATTGATCAGCAGTAGATGATTCCCTTCCAATCCCACCAAACTCATAGCAAAACCTTCCTGGTCATCAATCCTTTTTAGGCCACCGTTTGGGCCGGTCCGCCGGCCATCGACCATGATCGTTTCCGCTTGAAATTGTCATATGTAACCCATTTCTCGTCTCCAGTCACCGTTCGCTTCCGAAATGGCTCGCTTTCGTTCCGTTTGGTCAAGGAGTCGCAGATGGAAACACTGTCCATCAAGTTATTTTGTGTTAATTCGTGCGGCACCCAAACATCGAGTGCGATATCAAAATTACCGGAACGCAATCGACGAAATCAAAATTGCACATGTTTGGCTGTGACAGTATCGGGACCAATTTCAGCCGCCTGACTTCCGTGTTAGCCTTTATCGAAGCAAAATTGTAAAATATATCAAATTTTCTCTTTGTTTACTTCTATCCTTGACACGCTATAACTCCAAAACCAAAACAATGACAAAATAATCTTTGTAGTATATACATGGATTCCCCTTTCCAATGGGTATATGTATATCCTACTGGGACAAATACATCATGAGAATCTAGCGAAAAATAATGGATTTAAGAGGTGACAGGCCCACTGCGACAGAATTAAGCCATTCCATAACCGATCATGATAAAATTGGGTATAGAGGATGGAAATGTGATTTTAAAATGATTTTTAGAAGAAGTTCTGGAATATGACTAACTGGGTGCAGCTACGCTGTTTATGAACATATTAAGATGGAATGTTCTATGCTGGATGGCAATTCGATTCTACCATGATTTTTAGAAAATGTTTTGAAATATCGGCAACTAGGGCGGAACTAAGCTATTTCTTAGCCGACCATGATGAAAGATGAAATTGGAATTAGACTTTTTTTAAACAGATTATGATGAAATTTGTTGTGGTCGATGGAAATTCCTCCAAAGAAGTTCTGAAATATGACTAACTGGGACGGAACTAAGCCATTTTTAACCGATCCTGATGAAATTGAGTAAGATAGATCAAAATGGGACTCTAAAATGATATAAGGAAAAGTTCTGCAAGTTGGCCAACTGAAAATGAAATTTTCGGATGTCCAGGGCGACAACCGTTCTCTAAGGGTCTAAGGAGTGAATAAAAATAAAAATAGAGTGCTCAAATAAGAGCTACGAGTATATATTTTTAGTTTGAAAAAAAGATAAAACGATATTTTACATATTGGTTTTGGAACACCAATTTTTGGCACTTTTCCACATAAATCTGCACTTATTTTACCAGAAACATGAATAACGTTGGTTTTAAGTTCATTGAATGTTTGTGGTTTATTGGAGTAAACCAATGTTTTAACATAACCCCAAAGAAAAAATTCAATCGAGTTATATTGCAGGTTTTTGGTGGCCAGTTCACATTGGAATTTTTGAAAATTAGAAGGTTATAAAACTTTTCTCATTGCACCATAATGTAAAAACCACATATCGTTCAAGTCGACATGCCACAAAAAATCACAAATCATGTGTCTGTAGCGTTCTCCAATGACGACTTCAATTCCATTTTGATTAAAAAAAATATGGTCCAATTACACTAATTACTAATTATGTAGTAGTGGATTTAGAATTTCGACAGTTATAGATGCCTTGCTAGTAGTTTTGCTGGTATATCGTTCATGCGGCCGATTTGTTGTTCTTCAGAGCCTTTATAACTTTTTTAGCTTTGCGGTCCATTGGTGGAAAGTTGCTGATTGTTTTGTTATTGGTGAAATTGAGAAGCTGATTATTTTATGCATTGGTGCTGTATTGCGGAGTTTCAAAAATATATTCAGTGCAGCACTTTACTCATATTGAAATCACATTTCCACTATACAAAGCAAGATTCATCCTAATCATATGTGAAATGACTTAAGGCTCAAACAGGCAGTCATCGCTTCTAAGAGCTCAAGTTGAAATCTATTTAAATCGTTTCCGTTATATTTTCTTACCGACAATCAGACGTTTGATCTTCTTACCAAAACTCGATGAACAAATTGTAAGTGTCTGATAAGCACTCTCTATCACATAAGCACTAAAATCATACAAACCGCAGGCTTTATCTCTTTCAATTGAGATTTAGTTTAATTTAAATTGACCATTTTCCAGAAACATGACTTAGTTCTATCCAGATTGCTCATTATCCAGAACCACATACAGAAGTCGTATAGGAATCCCAATTTGACAATTGTGACCTAATCCGGCTTGAGAAATCGTATACTTCGATTAAAATGTCAAATTAGCCCGTTCGAAACGCATATGGAAATCCTATTTTATAATCTTTGAAACCGAGTTTCATCTCCATCGGAAATTTTCTAGATCAAAATCCGGAACTCATATGAATGATGCTTACCATGAAAATTAAGAGAATCATTTTAACAAAATCGTTAAAACCCAACTCAATTTAAAATTTTAAATATATATTTATTATAGTATATATTTACTTATTTTAACAGTCGTTTTCCATTAACCGAAAACTCATTGAATTCTCATTTTGGGTGAATTGTCGGTTTGGCTGAATGATTGTTTTCGTTTTCAATGAAATGTCGTTTTCAATGAACAATTGTTCGGTTGTTTTCGTTTTCAGTTTTCGATTGTCATTTTTGGTGAATTGTCGTGCTACCAATTTTCATCATTTTCAATGAGAAACAGAGGCCAATTAATAAACAGAAAGAACAGCCCATTAGCAATGGTTTAGTAATGTGTGGCTTTATACCGGGTGTTTCTTTTAAACTGAGACGATCAAATAACTCGAAAAATAGCCACTCTACGGAAAAAATGTCCATAATCAAAATTTAATTATACCGCAGGGGAAATACATTAGTGCAAAAAATAGTCCCTCACCCCCCGCTTTGTAGGTGGGGCGGGGTAACTTTTAAACTAAGATAGGAAGCCATATTTTTTATTGCAGATACGGATTCTACGACTAAAAGTACGTATGATTTGAATGAAATATTTTGTTCGGTTCATGATAGATGGCGTTGTAATCGACGAAATTCAATTTTTTCAATTTCTCCTTCTTAGAACACACGCATTCGATTCTGCAATACGTTTGAAATAAAAAACATCACGTTTTCATTGGACATACTCGAAATTCGTCATCAAAACAATTTATTAATGTAAATGGCAGGTGAATAAAATAATTTTAGCTTAAAATAAGTGTTCAAAAGGACGCTTGTAATTTTTCCCGAAAAGTTGTCTGCATTTAAACAACATCCAGGAGTACAAATTATCACTGTACTGTTTAAAAAACTCTCATTTTAGCAAGGACACATCGCACACATCTAGTGACAAACAAGTGATTGTTAAATACACTAATCTTATAGGTGCTGTAATCCTTCTGAGAACATGATTCATTGTTTTCTGTTATTATGATATCAGACTTTACCTAAGTTTAAGTGCTGACTCTAATTCACAAATTATCTGAAAACCAAATTAAACACAACACAAATTGTTTTACGGTTACGAGTTATTTACCAAAATAACATTAAATTCATTCAGTTTTAGCAGGCAGAAACTGTAGGTAGTAAGTCAACTACGCCAAAACAGATGTGAACAATGAAAGCAGGCGCACACAAACATAATCACATTCATGTTAATAAATTAATAAATCAAGACTGATCGTCTAAATTTGGTAAACGGTTAAAAATTTATCCAAATAATATTTTTTTTTGGCAATTTTTCAAAAATTTTCTAGACAAGATTTCCATTCATATTGATGTTTTAATTTGAATTTTAAAAACAACATTGAATATAGCAGCATTTCAATAAAACATAAATTATGAACCACTTGTAACTCTACTTACGATTTGTAGAATTCTGGAACTGTTATGTTACTAAAATTACCCTCGAGGGTTCACATTCATTAGTGTTTCGATACATCAGCTCGATTTTCTTTATCTCAAAAGTATGTCGTTGTTTTGTAGAAAGCACTTTAAATAAAAATAAATGAATTTGAGTGTAATAAAAAACAGTACGTGTGTGCGACTGTAGGTGGACAATTGTAAATTTGCTCGATTTTTGTAACTCACTCACAAAATAATTTATTTGAATTTTTAATTGGAAATTTGTTATTTTTAGAGTATGACGGGTATTTATTTTACCTTTAATTCTAACTAGTGGTCGGTCTACAACCACAATATTGTCTGATATAGTTAACTTAAAAGATTAATGGTCGCCGCAAAATACTACATAGGCGTGCCAAACACAATGATATTTAAATCTGATCTTTTGTATGATACGAATATACGATAAGTTCGGTGCAATCGCGTTTCGAGTCGAAAATACCTCTAATTAATAATATTTTTGGATTATTCACACGAATGCGAAGAAATCATGAGTTTTTCTCTAATTTTATAAATAAATAAACTTAAATTTAAATAATAAAAAAATACGAAAAAATTTTTTTTTTTTCTAAAATTATCAAATGTTTGCTCACAATTAATGTGCGAATTAAAAATTGTTTTGCTGATTGCGACAAGATATGCGCGAATGTTGACATCAATTTTGTGAGACATTTTCGCGATGTGTTCAGTTTGTTTGAAGTCAGAATTTCTAACATTTATTCCTCCTGTTAAAATGCTAGATGACTGCTTCATGTCACTTAACGCAAAACTACATATCTAGTTGCAGCCATTTCCTAAGCGAGTAACATTTATTTATATGAGAAAAAGCCTCATGGCATTTCTAGTTGGTTTTTTATTTTTGTCGTTGATATTTATTCGAATTATAATCAAATATAAAGTTTAAATATATTTTTATTGGCCTTTAAAACACCGCCTAGTTAGCGCCACTGCCTATGCAAGCGAGATGTGGATTTGTTAATATGAGAAGGAGCCTTATGTCATTTTATTATTATTTCACCATTGGTTACATTAATTGTAAACTAATTGAACATTTTACATAATATTCAGTCGAATTATAGCAACTACTGAATTTTGTATAACATAAAAACTAGTTTTTCGAGAAATTGACCATCTTTGAGTCTAGTTCTAAAATATTCCGTCAGATGTCGGTCACTTTGCTTTAAAAGGCATCTTTAACTCTAGTTTAAAAATTTCCCACCAGATATTCTATTTGAACTTTTGTACAATCATGTAAGAATGAAATTTTTCAAAACGACATTTTTTAAAACTGCACAAGGTAGAATGGAATATTTTAATCGATTATGAATCTAGAATTATCTTTTCATTAATTTTTGGAATAGGACGAATAGATACGATTGACATGAATGAACTTTTTGAATGATTCTTGGATTAAATTCTAGGATAAAGCCAAATCAAAAGGAACTTGTCTATTTTTTACTAGAGCAAAGGCACCAAACTAGAGCTCAACAAGACAAAAAAAAAGATTAAACAATCTTACTCAACAATTATCAAGAGAAATTCAGAAACTAAAAAATGAGTTAGTTAATTTCTACTTAAGTACGTTAACGAATGACAATAATACGGATTATTCGCTCTGGAAAGCAACTAAAACTCTGAAAAGGCCAATAATGCCGATTCATCCTATCATGAAAATGAATGGAAAATGGGCAAAGAAAAACAAAGAAAAAGCTACAGAATTTGCTAATCATCTTGAAAATATATTATAACCTCATGAATGTCAATTATGAGAAACATTGAATGAAAACATAATACAAATTCTCGAAGATGTCACACCTACATTGTCTACTGAAGTAACAAACGAAATTAAAAACAATTTAAACTTAAAGAAAGCACCAGGGTTTGATCTGATTAGTGGAGAAATAATAAAGCGGCGACCGAGAAAAGGTACGACAAAGTTCATAAACGCTGCATTCAGGTTAAAATATGTGGCAAAACTTTGGAAAGTGGCTGAAGTTATCATGATTCCCAAACCAGGTAAACCGCCACATCTAATAACACGATATAGGCCTATATCGTTGCTGCCAATAATGTCTAAACTCTTTGAAAAGCTACTATTAAAAAGACTCAAACTAATTCCGAATCACCAATTTGGTTTTCACAGTGAGCACTCAACTATTGAGAATAACCAATATCATTGAGAAGACTTTAGAAGAGAAAAAAGTTTGTTTCGCAGTATTCTTTGATGTAGCGCAGGCCTTAAATTAATCCTACCTAAACAGTACAACATAATAATATTGAAATCGTATATAACGGAAAAATATTTCAGGCGTAAGCAAGAAGATGAATATTCTGAGGTTAAGGAAATAAGAGCAGGAGTCCCACAAGGAAGTGTACTTGGGCCACTTCTGTATTTACTATACACCCGATATGTTTCAATCCAACAAAACACCACGATAGTCACTTTCGACGATGACACAGCCATCATGGCAGTAGGTGATAACAACTCAGATACAACAGAGAAATTACAAACCGCCATAGAGCAAGTACACAACTAGACAAAATATGGCGCAAAAATTAAATTAAACCATATCTGTACATATCGGCTTTACAAACAAGAGATTAGTACACAAACCAGTATATTTAAATAATCAAGAAATACCACATGCAAACACTGCTAAATATCTTGGTATGATATTAGACGATCAGCTTCGCTGGAAGGCTTATGTAAAGACGAAACGAGACGAGTTGGGATTAAAATACATTAAAATGTATTGGTTACTGGGAAGAAACTCTCATCTATCAATCCCTAATAAGCTTCTGCTTCATAAGAAAGTAATGAAGCCTGTCTGGATTTATGGTATACAGCTGTGGCGATGTACCAAGCAGAGCAACATGGATATTATCCAACGATTCCAAAATAAAATGCTAAGAAACATCGTCAACGCACCATGGGTTGTCAGAAATAGCGATATCTACAAAGATCTGGACATAGAATCCATCAAAACCGAAATTATGAAATTTGATAGAAGTCTTTGAACAATGGCTCAAAAGAGTAAAGCCTTTTGAGTTACGGTAAAATAAGCTAAAATAAATCTCTATCTAGCGTTTTGTTGTGCGCGATTAAATAATAAATATCAAAGCTAAGGAGTACATCGATAGATCAACCCTTAAATTTCAGTAAAATGTAGTAATCTAAGTTAGACTAAAATTGCTTATTAGTATTCGACTAGATTGTAATAAAAAAGAAATAATAAAGAAGAGTTATTTTAGTAAAAAAAAATTTAATAAAAAAAGGAATACAGCAAATATGGCTTTTTGAAAGCAATTTCTGGAAATATATCCTTTTACTATGTAATTAGTATTAAGTTAAAATTTATTTACATAGATATGTATGCATTTACTTATGCACTTTTCAAAAATGACGAAGATAATCTAAATAAACGATAAATGTCGTTATGAAAAATGCCATTTTGTACTTATGCCGTGCTAATATGCCATTTCGACCGGGACCCATTTAAATGCTTTCGTTTTTCCAGTATTCATCCTGTCCGCTTAGTATGTCATTGTAAAATCTAATTTCCAACCAATATTAGAATAATACTCAAAATAATGAGTACTGCCGATGAATACTAACTTGGGAATAAACAAGGTAGACTCATCGGTTTGACGATATTTTGTGTTTTAACAGGTTGCATAAGTACTACACACGAGTAAATTAAATATGAATTTGGTTTGTATACATCGCCGATTTTTTTCTTAAACATAAACATAAATTCAGGAAATCATGTGTCAGAAGTTAATAAGTATACAGCATGTTGGGTACAAAACCATAAATTATAGCGAGCGAGGGAAACTTCGTTTATAACTAGGATTTCCTTTCACATCTATGTAAAATTATGATTATAAATAATGTCGCGACTCGCGATACACGGAAGAACGCGTTATCAACTAAGCCCATGCTGCTTTTGTATGTATAGGCGCCAGTTTATAAATAAAATACTTTGCTATTGTGTGACAAATAAAATTTTCGAAAAACTTAATTTCAGAATGCGATTAAATATTAGGGTACCGATTTATTTTTACTTTTATTAACGCTGGCACGATTACAACAATTTTCTGTTGCGTTGCTTGCATCGCTCTACAGATCGTCTCTTACATAGGCGATCGCGTATCCATTAAAATCAAATGTGAAATTTGTATTTTAATTATTCGACTAAAATTTAAAAAATCGCATCTTTATCGCGCGGGTGTATTTTTGTTTCTTCATTTTTATTTAAATGGCGGATAAATGAGCGTGAGTCCAAGGAACACATGTGGTTAGGTCTTTCTTACAAATTCGATCAAAGTTCTAAATAACTAATATGTTTATGTTAAGATAAACAACAAAAATATTATTCAGCCATGAAAATAAAAATAATTTTAGATCACCGTTTTACGAGTTTATCAAATTATTTTCATAATTATTCAAGCAGTAAACATGAGGTGGGGTAAGTACGTATATCGATTTACTATAGTACTGGGTCAATGTCAAGGTGCTCGTCATTTTCTTGTTAATATAAGATATACTTAATACAAAAACTGTGCAAAGCAAATTATGCAAAAACAAGTTTTGGTGCACATGCACAGACCAACTTTTCATTTGCCCTATAAATCGTAACTTGAAATCCACTTGAATGATTACAATTCATGATATAATTTCAAAATGTCATTAAAACATTGATTCTGATCATTAATTAACCCAGTTGTGGCGTAATTTTGGTAAAATACCCGACTTGTGGCTATGGGCTGTTCACAAATTATGTAACGCAATTTTTGCTGTTTTTAACCCCTCCCTTCCCCTCGTAAGCGATTGATGGATTGATTGATTGATTGGACTGTAGGACCAAGTACTGGACAAGTGTCCCGGATAACGCCGGGCCTATTCCTACAGCATGTTTACACATAACAATAGGAAGGATAGCAAAGGTTTTTTTTTGGGACAGAACGACCCGGTTTCAGACACCTAGCGATCGTACGGCACAACACAATTCTAATCTACTAAAGGAAGGATAAAGGCTTAATAGGTTTAATGGATAATGATGGTATTGGTCTTCAACAGTTGCTTCTCTAAATCAGCAACCTGAGAACAAAATATTATTATTTCACGTACATCTGGAAATTTCCTGAAATTTAATTCTGCATTAATAATTTCCGGCTTCCTAAACATAATTGATTGATTGAATGTTACAGACACCTAGATAAAGTCGATAGTTAGTAACACAATGACAACACAACTCTAATCTACACAATCAACAATTAACATTTCAAAGAAATATTATTTCACAAGCATCTGCAGGGGTCCTGAAATCTAATACTAAATTAATATGTTCCTGCTACCTAAATCATATAAAAATTTATTAATTTAATTTTCTCCTCCTGCAACTCCACAACTTACAATATAATTTGCTGAAACCATAGTTAATTGAATAGTATATAAAAAAATAAAAACACACACTCACACACACACACACACACACACACACACACACACACACACACACACACACATATATATATATATATATATATATATATATATATATATATATATATATATATATATATATATATATATATACTCCCGGATGACGACGAGCCCGCCATACACCTTTATTACATTTAACAAGATGGAAGGATAGGATAGGCATATTAAATATGACCGAAAAAGCAAATTCCTTGAAACAAAACGTGATTACTATGAGTCTAATTCTACTTGAACAAAACAAATGCAATATTATGACCAGTATTAACTAGACCAACTTGTCTCTCCTAAAACAAATCAAACCAAAACAGAAGAAATCGAATCCAGAAACAACCAAATACTGTACCACTCATATCAAAGTACGAAAGTCCTCCATCCTCACCGGATAGAATCACTGTAAACCCGCTAATTAACGGATCCATTTACAAAAATAATTAAATGGAAAACTATATAATGTGAAGGTCACTTAATCCTCGCCATTCCCAATCCAATACAAATTATTTATGAATAAAGAAAAATCCTATCAAATCTGGTACCAACAATCTGAAATCAACTAGGTAATACATCAAAAATAGATGGCTGGCACAGTTCCAGAGTCCCAACACCCAAACAAACTGAACTGAACTGAAGAATTAAACAAAACTATCCAATCGACTGTTCAATGCGTGGATTACAAACTAAATGATAAAGAAACATCAAAATAAGACATTCGAAAACAATCTATGGTCGTCAAATTATTAAACGAACAACCAGCACAATCATTCATCCAACCCAGAACAAGCCAATCAAAACCCCCACCAATTCACAGTCGTCCTCCCAAACAACCTACAAAATAATTTAATTAAAGAAACGTCACGATCCCCGAAAAGCTAGCTAAACGCAGCAACACTCAACTACACTACAAATCCGCTCTGCAGCCTCCAAGCCTTCCACAACTTCAAAAAGTCAAACCTCCGCTGAAACATCAAACCCATAAGCAAACTCGGCAGCCATTATGATTCCAATACTATCTGCACATCCGACTTTAAACCAAAATTCTATTTTCAATTAGAAAGCATTACGGCTTCAAAGATCCCCTTTAATCAAAAATCATCACCAGAACCAAATAAATTAGCCCAATTACCAAGAAACACATGATACACCGACAACTCCAAATCGCTAATCAAACCAAAATAAAAATATAACAATTTATTACACAAACGCTGCATAATTGGTTGAAGGAACATCACCAAAATAGTTCTCTCCGAAAATCTCCGAAATCAAACCATGAAAGAAACCACCTCTCCAAGCAATCGTAGTAAAATGTACGAATAGAATTGTGCAATGCCCATCCAGGAGCACTCGATACTCGCTCCTCTACAGCAAAAAACAAAACAAACTGCAACACCTAAAATTACCTCCGAAACGATCCCAACAGACGGCATGAATCCTCCCACCATGAAACCACTACCATCCACCAAGCGACCCCCCCATTTTGTGCCAACACCACCATTCAACAAAACCCACGCTTCACAAAGCCGTGACGAATCCATGGCAGATAACAAACGAACCATGGCAACCCTACAGCTCAAAAACTTCAGCGTACGAGAACGCATAGCAATATATGAGGAGCAAGTAAGTAATCCACTCTTTTGCGTAGTTCATCAGGTGTTACGTTAATACGCTTATTCAGAAGAAATCAGTTTATGTCTAGATTCTGCGATCCAATCGTGGTCAGGAAGACTAACCCTATATTCAACATGCATCAAAATTGGAGCCCGCTTTTGTGCAGTTGTCAATTCGATAGCTACCTGGGCTTTATCGTCTTGACTAATGAAGCAGACTTCGCTTGGACCAAGAACAGTTGCCAACTCTACAAGATGTATTATTGTCGATCTACAAAATTTATCTTCAATGTGCTTAGAGTGGAAATCTTTTGCGATTGACGTGACTCTTCCCTTCAGTAGAAAGACTTCTTTTTGGAAGTAACGGAAGATAAATTCTACTTCTTGATATTGCAAATCCGTTTTTCTTTATTTTTTCAATTAATTCATCGAGTGTTTTGTTGCTCCTATATAAAGGGTTCCCAATAAGCGATTTCATTTTGAATAGCCTGCTATTTGGGCAGCTGTAAATTTTGAAGCTGTCATCTTTTGACATTTGACAAGTAAAAACTACGCCATTACTAAAAATGGTACGATACACGCTTCAACAACGCATTGAAATTGTTAAAATTCACTACAAAAATGGTGAAAATTTTGCAATTACAGTTCGCAAAACTAGAGTTAAACTAACTATGTCTAAAATAATCACACAACTTTTCCCATTAATAGTCGTGTTTCTTGACACTCACTCATTGATCTGGATCAGTTCAATTTTTATATGAAAAACTTGATCCAAATCTTGTTTCAAATTACAAATTTACATTTGAAATTTGGTAAGCGTCTTTGTGTTGTTTCACGAAACCAGATCAGATCAGGCGTCAAGTAATGCAGCTAATATCACCTTTTATTGTTAAGCTGTCACCACGTCATGCTAATCTGGAAATAAGGAAGGAGGTTATGGGACAATCAGTTGTGGGAGCCAGCTTCTGCCCCTTTAAGCTAGCTCGCTGCGCCTTCATTATCTCACTGTAGCTGTTGCGATAATTTTCCGAAACGAATGCTATTTGCGGTCGTTTCAACTTGGAATTTAAAAACGAATTTTTTTAAATCGATGTAGCTGAACAATCGGCTATAAACGTGTTTTGAACTTACTTCTGGAAATGGGCCAATTAGGGCGAAAGAGATATCATAATCTAAGGATCAAACTAGCCTTTGAGTAGGAGTGAGGAAACACCTAGGGCAATCGTCTTGTTTTAAGGCTAAAAAACATCTTCAATGTATGGTAGTTTGGATCTTGTAGCTGATTCGCGTTGGCCTTAACTATTTGATAATTTGTGTGATGTATCCGATGATCACAGCAATTTTTTTATTTTGTGTAGCTCGGTACCGTAGTCAATCAGTCTTTGGGGAATGTGCACACACATTATCACGCACCAAATCCGAAATTAATGCTTGCGATATATTAAAATGCCTAAAAACGAAAGTTCGCTGCCATTTTCGCTTTCTTTGTAAATTCTATACGAGTATAAAACGCCTCAACTGTTTAATCACTACAAACATGTCGCCAACGTACCTTTTCCAAATTCTAGAGAAATTGCTTTTTTTTAATACATGCCATCTTTTCTGGGGCCATCATTTTCCCGTCTTACTTTACGCAGTTACTGCCAAATCGAAATACCAGCCTATAGTACTGGACATTCAAGATGAGTCGACCCATGAGTTTTGAACGCCGATAGGGGGTCGTAGTTGTGTTCCCTTTAATCAAAGATCGTAATATGTTGACGGAAATTTCCTTTTGCATCCTGCATCTGTCGGGATTTGAACCCGGTACCTTCCTATGATATTGGCCCAAAACTGAAAATAAATTAATAAAAAAGTTTAAATTTTCAAAAGTATTGGTTATGAAATGGCCAAGTTTAGTCCAGCATGCACAGATCCTAGAATTTTGTCCTAAGTTTTGGACCCCTGATCAATACTATTATCCAAATTTCATCGTCATTCTTTTAGAATGGCGGAGACGGAATATTGTTAAATTTCAAGATTTCATTTACCGAGTTCCTTTACTTCGGAGATCAATCAATTTGTCATTTTAAGGATCACTTTTAACATTTTATTCCGCTGGGATGTTTTATTTAGTGAAAAAAGAGATACAAAATGAATAAAAAATTTCCGCTGGTAATTATATAACAAAATAAATTCTCGTTTGTGATGGTGCTGCCACTTGTGGCGAGTAGCGAAATCTCTCATTTTCCGCTGAGAAATTTCCGCTATCTTATACAGCATAAATTTATCAAGAAAATTATAAAAAGGAATTATCAACTAAAATGTTTTATTTTCAGGATAACGAGCTTTTATCAACAATTTTAAACAAAAATTTCCTTATAAGGCTAGTATGCAGCTGGTGTGAAATGAAATTTTCGCTGATCTTAAAAATTAACCAGATAAATTATTGCATGAAAAAATCATTTTCGTTTTCGCTTTGCGAGGAGAGGATTGCAAAACAGTTGGTTTTAATAGTTCTCGTGTTCGTTAATTTTTAGTTGTTCCAGCACTGCAAACAATTGATAGCAACTAAAATAGTTCTCAAACAACAACGATTGCCTAATTGGTGGAATTATTTTCGCCAAATGTAGTACAGCTGAGGGAACAACTCCAAATTTAATTTGAATTTACGTCTTTGATCCTTAATAAATAAAAAAGTTATATGAAAGTCCATACTTTTAACACTGAGTGCAAATATCTTAATACCCCATGAATACGGCTTCTTGGACAAAGCAAATTAAATTTATCATTTTTTTGTTCAATTGTGACTTTCTTATCAACAAAATGTAAATTTACTCTCAATTGATGGAATATTTAGGAGCAGGCACAGCTGAAAATTTCACATTAACATTAAAATTTCAAATAGCTGAACTAGCTCATCTGGGTTGGTTACTTTATAATTTTGGCTTTAGGTTGTTTCTGCATATAAATTGGTGTACTCGGTGATTTCAAAATTGATTTGTTTTGGTTTTAAATGTACGTCTTTACCATCTAATACCAGATTTCGATGTATAGGTCGGATTTATCAAATCTTTTTTTTTCTATAATTATGGCCGAGCCCAACAGATCTCCGGTAGATAAAACTTTTGCAGTTTAAATAGTTGAATCGAATAAACCGTCCACGTTAACTAACTCTAAAATGATTTCTTCGATACGTTGATCATTTGTTTTCCATTGTAAATTCTATACGAGTATAATAATCACGCTCGGCTGTTTAATCACTGCAAATACGCCGCCAACGTACATTTTCCAAATTCTAGGGAAAATATGTTTTTCCATATCTTTTTCTAGAAACTCCATGAAAAATTTGCGATAATTGGAGCCATCGAATTCCCAGTTTGATAATTAGCTGAAATTTTGCTTGTAGATGATACCTTTAAACTGAAATAAATTTCCTCCAGATACCTTTTTGCCATAGAACAGTAAAGTCTTTCTGTCCCCAGAATTTTGAAAAGGTAGTTGATGACATATTTGCAGTCTTTGGAAAACACAGGCGCATTGAGTGATTAAATGCATCATAAACAGTCAAGCGAATTCTATAAAATTTACAATGGCAAAGGAAAAGGGTCGTGCGCTTCTGTTTTTAGACATTTTAATTTATCGAGAATATTTCAATTTCAATATTCCACTATGTCGATCGGTTAATCAAGTTTCATAAAACTATTTAACGAGCGCCGGTGCATGATACCGTGCGTCTATAGGGTTAAAAATGTCTCGATAAACAAATTACATCATACTCATACTCTGAACGTAAAAAATATTGAAAAGTTCGTTTTGACAACAAAAATTCAACTTTCTTATTTATTCAAGTTTTATTCAGTTGGCAAACAGAACTTTTCTAAATTATTCATTTTCATGGTTTAGTTCAAGTAAAAAAATGGGTTATCAACCTCGTACAAAGCGATTTACGTATTGTGACATAAACCTTAAACAAAACTATGTACAGTTTCGAACCAATACGTTCGTCCCAAATAATTAAATACAAAAATTCAATTATACGATCATCGAGTGGCAATAAAAAAAAGTTTATTCTAATTGCGAGCATTACACAATCGCAATTACTAAAAGGCAAACAGAGAAACAAAAATTTAGGTTCTTACAGTGATCAAAGGTTGATCAATATGCATATTGTTGTGTGCATGCTAATTCAAATGAACGAATCTAGTACAACACAAAATGAGTGATCGCCAATTTTCAATAAATTGTATTTAGCAAACCCATAAGGTGGCGGCAATCATCATCACCGTCATCATAACACATACAAATTTTTTTTTATTTTGCATTTGATTTTATAATTTTCATAATTTTAGTAAGATTTTAGATCTTATCTCGTTAAGATCTAGTGTTACTATTTATTTTTTTTTTGTACTTTTATATTTTATTTGTTTGTTATGTTTAAACAGTGTGTGATAAGAGTATCCCAATATTATTCCACAAAACAATTTACGAATTTAATTAAAAATTTGGCCATGTTAATTGTGTGCGGTGGTTTCGTTTAATTAAAATGAAATGATTTACCTGTACTTTAGTGTAATGGCGAATTATGGTAAAATTATTTAATGCAAAGCAGTTGTGTTTTGTGTTTATGTATATGTTAATTATATAAAATTTAATTAACATTCTCCATATAATTAAATATTTTAATTTCATTTCCACAATGTGTCACAAAACCAAGTGGTTGGATTTTAAGTTATTTTTATTGTCCTCGTAGTTTTAGTCCAAACGATAACACGCAAAACGCAAATATAGTTAAATTTTATCTATCATAGATGTTTTGTGATAACGATAATTAATTTAATTAGTTAACATAGAAAAAGTGTGTGTACCCTAAGCGATGTCACAAGTAAGTTTTGGAAGTTTAATACACGCTTTTGATGTTTTGTTCGTGTTGTGATTGTGTGCGACGTGTATAGTGATTATTAACAGAACCGATTCCGCTTAGCAAGTGGTTTTGGAAGAAATAACATAAGATTATTCAAAACGATTTTTAAATTACAAAATCACTTGAAATCGCTGCCTTATGTTTACGTTCAAATTTATCGCTTATACTGATAACCTTCATGTTTATTTTAGAATATTACTCTAAGGGAAATATTTATAGTAATTGTATTGCAAAATAATGCTGTGCGATGATCATTACTCATAATTCTTAATTTTTCTAACGTTATATAATTAGAATGAAATAAATTTTATGTTTGGCAAACTTGTAATTTTCATTAACAAAACTGATTAAGAAATACAAATTTTATAGTAAAAATTTACTACTTTGGCAAAATATCTGAATTATTTATCTGTAGGCAAGATTTTTTTTGGGCAAGCAGAACATGATATTTTGTAATATCGCGTAAATTAATAATTCCACTTGAACTATGTTGGCCAGCTCAACTACGAGTCCGAAATGACAATCGATAAAGTTAACAAAATTTACTGTAAAATATATAAGTCTGTCAATTTGACACGAAAAAACCACCCCGAAAAGAATTTTTTTATGTGGTGTGTTTCCATGATAAATTCAAATCTCAGCACGAAAAAATAATCAAAATGTGAGTTTCATCAAGAATTTTTTTTTCTAGCCATACAAATTATTTATCAACAAAAATAAATCTAATCATGTTTTGTCTATAAAACTTTACTTCATCCAGAGAAAATAATATTTTATCCCATTATATGATTCAGAAGCCTGGAACCACTGCCCATTTGGTCAGACATTTCCGAGATTGGTGCTGTAAAATTACAAATTTACAGAAATTCACAATAATTCACAATACCCAAGTGTTTAGGTTAGGTTAGAGTGGCTGCTATCGCACACTTAGGCCAATAGTGGCCCATTGTGATACCACAGGATCCTATCTCCCCCTTTATTCCCGTTGAAACCATCGAGAGCTAATTATGTAGCGTAAAATATCTCGCACTCTACAGTCCGCGAGTTCCAAAAGGCTGTCCATACCATACACACCTAAGTACTTATGCCTACTGGCTGATAGTGCCGGACATGAGCATAGGAAGTGATTTAAAGTCTCTTCCTCCTCTTCTTCCATACAACTTCTACAAAAGTCATTCGTCTGTAGACCCGGCCTTCTCGTATGTTCCCCAAACAGGCAGTGTCCTGTCAGTATCCCTACGACCAATGCTACCTCTCGTTTTCTCAGAGATACTAGTGCCTTGGAGTGCCGCAAGTCCAGTTTTAGCCAAACCTGTTTTGATACCCTGCACGTGAGAGTGTTGGTCTACCTCTCATTTGTCGAGGCGATTGCGTTTTTACTGAGCGTCAATTTGAGCGCTGCTACTGGTCTCCCCAGACCTGTCTTTTTCGGTTGCATCTGGAGAGTCGTATCGTACCTAGCTAGTTCGTCTGCCCTGCAGTGTCCCCTGACGTCCGAATGACCAGGGACCCAGCATATCTGGATTCTGAAATACTCGCTCATCTCATTAAGATATAATCGGCAATCCAGCGCCACCCGTGACTTCAGACAAACCGCTTTTAGCGAGCTGACCGCCGCCTGACGTCCACATAAATTGCGATATCCCTCACGGAAACCACGTTATGCTTCAACCAAGTCACGACTTCCCCGATCGCCACCACTTCAGCCTGGTACACGCTGCAGTAGTCAGGGTGACGAACAGATATATTAACATTAAGCTTCTCACAGAAGACTCCGGTTCCTACCTTGCCGTCTAGCTTAGAACTGTCCGTGAAAAATTGCACTGCCTCGATTTCCAGTATTAATCCGTTCCTCCAGGATTTCCGCAAAGGACAGATGTTCCGGAAACCTTTATCGAAGCCCAATTTTGGTTTAATATAATCGTTGAGTACCTCGCCTGAAGACAGTTCCACTGAGAGACGGCCGAGAGTCTCGTAGCCACATTGGCTGCCATCTGCTTACCAAAAAGTTCGATTGTAATAAGGTGGAGCATAGCCTCTAAAGCGCGTGTAGGTATTGTCCTATGCGCTCCGCTTATAAGCATGCAGGCCGTTCTTTGCACCCTCTCCATCATACTTATATATGTTACCTTATCCATAGCTGACCGCCTCACGCCCACCCCGTACATCAGCACAGGTCTTACCATTGCGGTATAGAGGCAGAGTACCAGCTCTAGTTTCAAACCCCATCTCTTACCTTTGACATTCCTACACGAGTAAAGGTCTACATTAGCCTTATTCACTTTTTCCATAATGTTAGGCTTCCAGCTGAGCTTACAGCCCAAGATTATACCCAAAAATCTCGCTCTGTCAGCAAAAACCAGACTAATGCCGTAGGAGGGCTAGCTCACG
Source organism: Nephrotoma guestfalica (assembly GCA_963691935.1). Classification (NCBI taxonomy): domain Eukaryota; kingdom Metazoa; phylum Arthropoda; class Insecta; order Diptera; family Tipulidae; genus Nephrotoma; species Nephrotoma guestfalica. The sequence continues at coordinate 234,044,061 of OY829915.1, read as the reverse complement.
GAATTTTATATTTCTTAGTAAATAGTAGCAGCTCCGTCTTAAAAGGGTTGACTCCTAATCCACATTTGCTGGCCCATTTCGTAACGATCAGGAGTGCATTCTGCATAACATCCCTAATCGTATCCAGATATTTGCCTGAAACGGCTATCACTACATCATCTGCATACGCTACCACCCCTGTCCCCTCTCTCTCCAGTTCCAACAGCAATCCATTCATCACTAAACTCCAAAGAAAATTGGACATTACACCTTACTGCGGGGTTCCTCTAACCACCCGTTGTCTAATGGAGGACTTCTCCAGTTCCGATGTAATAATTCTGCTTAGCAGCATCTGGTTTATCAACCTCCTTATAGAGTAGTCTATCTTCAAAAATGACAATCCTTCCATGATCGCCTCCGCTTTTACATTATTAAAGGCATCCTCAATGTCCAGAAATATCATACAAAACTCTTGCGAGTAAATTGACTTCTCAATCGTACGTACTACATCGTACAAAGCTGTGCCCACCGACTTTCCTATACAGTATGCATGCCGCGACATTGCTCAATTTCTTGGCTCAATTTTTGTTCGTATAACTACATCTACCACCGACCAAATGGCACAGTGGTTAAAGCTTTGGGGTTTAGATCGGGAGGTACCGGGTTCGAATCCCGATAGGGTCAGGATGCAAAGGGAATTTTCATCAACAGATTACGATCTGTGATGAAATGGAACACATCTATGACCCCCAGTCGGAGTGCAAAACTTATGGGCCGACCCATCTTCCTCCATGCCAGTATAGGCTGTCTATCAGATAGTGATGAAATCGGACCTATAACCGTACGTTCTCGAATTGGCTGACACTGGCGTAAAAGTAAGGACGGAAAAAGCAAACCGCGAAAGAGTTGGGAGAGCTTTGGCCCCAGAACAGCTTGCAGGGATAGTAAAGAAAAATAAAAAAAAATAAAAAAACTACTTCTACCAGCCTCTTTCCAAGGTTTTCAACAGAAAGGATGATATAGTTAAAGGCCTCAAGTCATTTGGACAAGCATGTGAGCTCTTTCCCGATTTCGGGATGAAGACTGCTCTGACCTTCTTCCATTTTTTAAGAATATAGGACCAGTTTCAGACATCCTCCGAAGATAACCTCCAGCCAGGGGAAAATGACCGAGTCCCTTTGGATCTCTGCTGGTATAATCCGATCCGGGCCCGCCGATTTATAAGGCTTAAAACCGTTCAGCGCCCACAGGATTCGTTCCCTGTCCACGATGCCCTCCATATCCATTGAAGGTGTTCCTCGATGATCTCCAGGCTCCGTCGTGTCATCAAAGCTTCCCAGAAAGTGGGTCTCCATGAGAAGCTCCAATGATTCCGCACTTGAAGCTATCCATGACCCGTCCGGTCTAACTAAATAGCTAGGACTGGCTGGATTAGTTCATAGAATTTTCGTAAGGCGAGAAGTCTCAGAGACCTCCTCCACTCTACAATAGAAGAGTCTCCAAGACCTTCTTTGTGCCTTCCTCAACTTTTTTTTATACTTTCTTAGGTCCTACTTATAGGAGTCCCAATTCCGAACTTCCCTTGTGTTCTCGGCTATATTAAAGGCTGTTCCACACGCCCTTCGATAGGTTCCCAACTCCGTGGTCCTCCATGTCGGTTTCTGCCTGTCCTTAGGCTTTATCAGAGGGCACGCAGCATTAGATGAAAGATTGCATGCCTTTGTGACAATATCAACCATGCAATCTAATTCTTCTACTGTCGCTGGCAGTCCAGGGCAGCGGTAATAATTCCTCCGACATCTCCCCATGTTTGTTCCAGTTTGTCCTTTTGGGATTCCTGAAGGCTTTCCGGATAACATGTTTGACGTTGAGGTTATATGTTACAAATCGGTGATCAGAGAATGAGTGCTCCTCCGCCACTCTCCAGCCTTTGATCATTTGAAAAATGTTGATTCTCGCCCAATGTTGCAAACTAAAAGTTTAGTACTTAATAAGTAATCAAAAAATAACTCATCCCTCTCGTTAATGTCTGTGCTTTCCCAGATTGTGTGATACGCGCTTGCATCACATCCAAGTATTGTATAACACCTACCCTTCTTTGACCTGTTTCCCGTATCAGTTCCCCCAGGTAATCCGGCGGAACCTCCTTCCCGCGATCCATATAGGTTGAGGCTAGCCATAATTTTTCACAACCAACCTCAACCCTCACCGCTGCCACATCCCCGCTACTAAATTGAGGAAGAAAAAAAATATTTAAATTACTTGTCACTAAAATACGCGATCTGATCTTCTCAGATCTGACTTAGTCAGTCTGAGAACGAAAGCTGCCGAGCAGCTTTCGTGTGATGCAGGTTTATTTGAACAATATTATTCATTGAGATCTGCCTTACTCACCTCTTCCTGCATTTCCTGCATCGGGATAGTGCCATCTGGCTCGTTGCTTCGGAAGTTCGGACGCCATCCGCCTCTCGTCGAGAGGTCAACAGGATGTCCCCATCATACTCAAGAGAGAGAAGGCTACCTCTCCTCACTAAACTCTCCGCATCCGAAACATCGCTCCCCCGGTCGTCCCCCGCCCACTTGACCGTCTCCCGCTTGATACGTCCGCCATCGCTCCCAGTCTGGTCTTCCATGCCCGTATCGACCTCATCTTTCTTATATACTTTAAGAGTGATCGACTCGAACCCGAAGTTGATGATTCCCTTGATCATTGTGATGATTTTGCAACGAAAGCCCGGGATTCCGTTGGAAGATTGAGATTACTGGCCCGAATGATCTCAAGGATCTCCTCTGGCTTGTCCGGCTCGGTTGGTAACCACACGCATGCCCTCGGCTTTCTCGGGATTTCCCCTTTGCAGACTGCCTCAAGCCTCGCGCCCTGCTACACCTCGCCTACTTCGATCACTGCCCTTTTATCGAGGTCGACCGATCTCTGGTCCGAGCACGCAGTTAACTTCACGCGCCTCTGGTACTATCCCGCATCTCTACGGGATGGAGGGATCCCGGATTTTCTCTCAAGACCCACAAAAATATGGAGTTTAGTACATTATAAAGAACTTTCCACTTCTCCGGTGTGATGCCCCCATCCTCCTGATTTCTGTCAATGATGGCTAGCACCAGCACGTGCTTCTTTCCTTAGGAGCACTCAACATCATGTTCGTTTGCACCTTGCTTCGCTTGCTGCCGCCCGCTTCAAGCCCATCCTGGGACCTATCATTTAGACCCAAGGACCCTTTCCGAGCTATCGCCCATGCCACATATTCTTTCTGTTCTACTGTAAGCTGCCGCAGCCAGTTTCTTTACAATTCTATACGCCGACCGTCTCCTCCTATACCGTCGCTTCGTCGGAGCGATCTCTCTCAATCCCCCACTATTTTATTTGGCGGTCCCGCTTCCTCCTGGCTTCAATGCCATGCTGTCGCTTTCCCTTGCCACTGATGAGCGAGCCCCACCTTTATGGTTAGAGTTACTCTCTTTCTTTGTACTTTCCGGTTTTTGGAAGGTCCCGGCCCCTTTATTTTTATTTTTCCTTGCTGCGAGTGTCGGAGAAATGCAGGTCCACCTGCGCAGAAATCCGTATACGCAGGTAAGACTAAATACAACTGGAGGTAGCCTGGTATCCAGAGGGCTCCGTTCACGACTGGGCTTTGTTAAATAGCCCAGCCTAGTCGATCATCAGCACGGGTCGCATGACACCTTAATCCGGCTCATTGGCACACCGAGCACCGCGGCCCTCGGCACTGGGGAGTCAAAAGCGCAGGGAGACGCGACGCTCAGTTCGCCTTGGTTAGTAGTCGATGGTTTTATGGCGCCATCAGTTCACCCTTCCATACTGGGTAACCTACCTATCGATAGGCCGTCCACTATCCACCACCTGTGACAACCCTCCCCCCCCCCCGTTAGTTGCAGCCCGTCACGGATGATGAGGAAAACATATTGTACAGGAAACTTAATGACAATCTAGGTTGCAAACTGTTATTAGGATTAAATTAGTTAACGACCGCATAACTGTAAATGCTTAGTGGTTAGAAAACTAAACGAAAATTTCCAAAAATGTTGCTAGTCACTAACATGATTTCAATTAACGTATGACCTAAGCTCTATATGCTCTCTGGATGCCCACAACTCAAACTGTTTATCACAGTTATATATCTGGTGATACACGACAATTCTACCAGTAAGATAATGCGATCACATCATCATCATCGACGTCAACCAAACGTTTCTTGGGTTAGGATAACTTTGGATAACCGCATAAAAGAAATTGTAAAATGGAAGAAAACGATCACCTCTCCCCCTCCACCGGCATTTCAGTATGTCCCTTCACAGTATGTTTTTCCAACAGCCCTGGGGACCCGGTTAGAATTCAATGAACTTATCAATCATTAATCTGAAAATAACCTAATAATGTAACCTCATTGAGACGGTCAAACCCCTATATGGGACGTAGCGCCAGCAAAATAAAATTAAATAAATAAACAGTTTTACGCACGAATCTGTATTGGGGTTTAAATTATCCCAAAGTCAAGAAAATGTTTTATCTAATTTCCACTGACCTTGATCTGAATAGAACTATAAACTCCTAATATAAATCATTAATAATTTTTCATATATCAAGGAAAACTCATTTGTATACTTTACGGCGCTTTATGTTGTAATCCCATTATTCATTTCATGACACTCATTAATTTGCTACATCTAAAACATAAATATGTATACGAACATATAAGATTTTATGCGTTAAATACATAAAACAGCAAGTGGATTTCTTAAAATAAATCGGTTTTGAGAAAAAAAACTATTTAACGTAATACGTGATCTAATTTTTTCGAGTATAAATAGTAAACTAAATAGTTTTGATTTGTTTTATGAATTGAACAGCGGTAGAACATCATCATCGTTTTCTCATTTAGTAGATTATGTACGACAGGGGTTCCTAACATTTATTGAATAATGGTCCGCATATAGCAGTGAGTTATGTTATTTCGTATGCACTTAAATAGTTTTAGGCAATGAGAATATCAGTTTAATTCTGAATTAGGTAGCCGCCATCGCTGAGCAGCTATGAAGGGGTTGTCATTGTCATAATATTTAGGGTTGCTTGCGCAATTTAAATTGTCTTCGCCAACCTTCTTCTGGTTGAAATTAGAGAACGCACTCGCTGATGTAATTTACTTAAAATTGTGACAGGTTTGACACATAGTTTTATGAAACTGTGCACCGTCGTTGTATTTTTGATAGCGAAGAAGAAACACGCTGAAATAGTTTTTTGTTAGAAATAAAAAATTATGTTTTCCACTCTCCAGTATTTAGTTTATTTGTTCCACTGCGCATTGGGCTGAACGTTGTAAAATTATCAGGATTGTGTTAATTCAACAGGTTAGGTGCCCAGTCCGTGGTAGTTCTTGCGAGTGGTATGTACGCGTTAAAAAAATTCTTTAGATTACCCTATTACCCGCGACGTGAAAAAAAGAGTTCGGAAGACGACGACAAGCATGCACTTTTTGCGATTTTTATTCATTTTGATTTCGGTACAAAGGTGATAGAATTTGGCTAACATAGAAATTTCAGATGTGCCAAATTCTAAGCCGGTGAATTATGCGATGCATATTAAGACATGGAAACAGAATGATTACAAGGCAAGACGGGCAATTTCGACGACGAGGAAAACGCAATAATTGCAGCTTCAATACGGGCGACGCTCAAAAGTATATATAAGCAAACATCGAAGGCAAATGTTATGTACTTGCAACAGCGGTACTACAGTCTTACAAATGAACCCTTTTCATAGTGCTTGGGAATTAGCGAAGCCGTAGAGTCAGGTCGAAAGAACGGATTAATGGCCAAACTGAATTCTTGAAATAGATTTCCAATTCAAAAAAGAGTCATTCATCTTAATAGAACAACAAAGGAAAATCTATTGTTGTCATTGTGATGAGAGTAGTCCTTGGAAACGCGACTATACATAGAATAATAAAAATAATAATTAGAAAACAAGAAACAGAAAAATGTTTTAGACGATGTAGTACCTGTCATGGCTCTACATCAAGAAGAGACAAGGACATTTGGGAGTTGTATCGATGTGAATGGTTCGAGATGGTGAAAAGATCATCATGTCTCGAGGAAAAGGCGATATCAACATTCTTGCGTTCAACGTATACGTACCGGAAAATCATATGAATTTATTTTCAACGGGAAAGGTGGTTGGTTCGTAGCTATCGATTGCAGTCGAATAGTAAGCTCTGCAAACTACAGGAGAATGGAAACATTTATGCAGTTGGAGTTTGATAAAGTTGAGAAATCATCGGAGGTCGATTAGACCATTGCAAATGCGCGATCAAGAAAAATTCGATTCATGCATGGCACGAAAGGCTCGGACTTCAGAACGTCGCACACGTGATTTTTTTTACGAAATAAAGAACTCGATTTCTTGGATATCAGGACGTTGCGTGCGAAGCGTGAACATACGGGAAACGTGATCGTGCAAGTTATTAACTTCGTGAAAAGAAATCAAAGGAATGTGGCAAAACTACTCACGGACGTTTGTGGATCAATGCAAACGAATTCGATTGGTGGTGCGATGTATTTTTTGCTTTTAAAGAAACGAATTTTCACATTTTCGTTATGTATATTTTTTGAACCAAAAGTTGCCAGCAAAGGTAAAATTCACGGTAATGCGAATGCAGCAGGAGAACGGACACAAGGTGCGCAGTTTTCGATCAGACAACGGTACAGAGTTCAAGAATGCGACTAAAAATTCTAGGCGGAGGCTGTCAATTTTGCAGTGTATGTACTGAATCGAACGGGAACAAGCACATTTCCTGAGAAATCACCGTATGAATTTTGGCACAGTAAAAAGGCGAAAATCGATCATTTGCGGATTTTCGGGTCAGAGGCTTCTATGCATATTCCAAAGGAAAAAGACAAAAACTGGATTCAAGTGCACTCAAGTGTGTGTTCGTCGGATATGATAATCATTCGAAATCGTGTCGAGTGTAGAATCCGGAGACGAACAAAATTGAGATAGCTCGTGACGTGATTTTTCTTTTTAAAATATTAAATGGCTGCACTGGATATGAGTGACACTAATTAGACGACGATTGACATTTGCACATTATGCGTGTTATGGCAGAACACGGTTTCATGTTCACAATCAGTGAAGAACCAGGGACCTGCTGCCTGCTCGTATGATGGATCGGATGGACATATTCACAAGCAATGGCTTTCAAAGAGGAGCACGATTCACTTAATAAAAATCGTACCTGGGACTTGGTTCATCCGCACCAAAAGATCAAAAGATGATTGATAATCGTTGGGTCTACAAACTAAACAAAATCCAGATAGAAGAATTGATCGATACAAAGCACGATTGGGTAGTGCGGTGGTTCACACAGGAGTATGACACTGATAATACAGACACGTTTAGCCCTGTAGTTAAGTTAATATCATTCGACCAATTCTGGCGCAGGCAACATCATAATGAATAAGATGGCATCAGTTCGACATAAAGATAGCTTTTCTGAACGCGTTGGAGGAGAGTGTTTATATGGATGAACCTATCGGATATGAAGATGGCAGTGGATGAGTATACAAGTTATTCAAGAGCTTGCACGGATTGAAACAAGCATCGCGTTTCTGACCGCGACTTTATGACCTATGGATCGGATTCATGTGTTTTTGTGTGTAATGGGAAGAATGACGACGATTTGATTGGAATGGAGGACGAGGAAGCAATTTTTCTGATCATTGAATACTTGCACATGCAATTTGAGGTCAAATCATTCGAGTTCAAATGTTTCTTGGGGCTTGAAATCGAAAAACGATCAAATGGATCGATTCGCGTGAATCGATTGCATATACGCAAAAGATACTCAACCGTTTTGAGTGGAACGCAATGCAGTGGCAACTCCATCAGACATTGTACACAATTTTAATGATTTTGATTTGAATGGAGAAATTAATTTTCCGTATCGTGAGATGATCAATTCATTGTGGTTGGCAATGCAAATCGACACTTGAAGAAACCAGCGGCAGAGCATGTGAACGCGGTAAAATGCATTATGAAATACATAAAGTCTGTGTGGCTATACAGTGACGCAGACTATGCAAGAGACATTGAAACCAGGTGGTCAACGACCGAGTATATATTCAAGCTTTGCAATGGAATTATAAGTTGGGGCTTCGGCCAAAAGTCGGTAGCGTTATCAACAACAAAGTTCGGATACATGGCGGCAGTCTGTGCGATGAAGGACTGGTGAGGCTGCATCGATTATTGTCCGAAATGTTATCAACCGATTTGTACAAGTCGGGTTTCCTTATGGATATTCAAAGCACGATTCGGCTCACCCGAGAGTGGTATGAGGATGGAACTATCTGGTGTACTCAATTGCTCGCAAGAGTTTTGTTGTATTTTTGACAGCGAACAAGAAACACGCTGAATTAGTATTTTGTTAGAAACGGCGGCATTTCTTTTATTCGTTCCACTGCGTGTTGGACTGAAGGTTGGAAAATTAACAGGATTGAGGTTAATTCAACAATTCAACACTGCAGAACATTGCAGTCTCTGATTTGGAAGGTTTTGGATCTAGATCAGGCATTTTGATACCACTTTAGATTTCAAACCGTGCCGAATATTGAAAAGGTCTTGAAGACTGTTAGAAATTTACCTGAAACACAATAGAATTCAAATTTGCGCTTAAATAACTTTACTAAGCTAATAACGTTTATAAAATACAACATAAGGATTCCGCGGCTCATCAAGTGAGAAGAACTATTCTTAGCATGTAGTAAAATGTTGATTTGTTTGTTTTCGTTCCACTGCGTGTTGGACTGAAGGTTGGAAAATTAACAGGATTGAGGTTAGTTGAACAATTCAACACTACAGAGCATTGCAGTCTCTGATTTGGAAGGTTTTGGTTTGAAAAGGTCTTGAAGAATGTAAGAAATTTATCTGAAACACAATAGATTTCAAATCTGCGCTTAAATAACTTTACTAAGCTAATAACGAGTATAAAATACAACATAAGGGTTCCGCGGCTCATCAAGTGAGAAGAACTACTCTTAGCATGTCGTAAAATGTTGATTTGTTTGTTTTCGTTACACAAGTGTTGTACACTCAAATTGAGTTTATTGATTACTTATTGATTTGAAAACTAATATTATAGTACAGTGTGGTAATATGGAGAGTTCTCAGACGATTGGTTTTCCACTTTATACATTTTAACTATTAAACAGACGCCACATTATGTTTAGCAGACACAACAGATAAAACAAAATTGATACAGTAGTTAATGATAAAATATGGTTGGAAAGAGTGTCCAATAAAATAGCAAAGACCATGGACAAGTGTCTGCCGCTGTGACACCGACAATTTAGAATTGTATTTCATTCGGTTCAAAAATCAAACCAACGTATTAGCCAACTTAACCTTTCATTTTCTTAGACAGCTGTCTAATGCTTTATTTGTCTGGTATGTATGGGTGCACTACATATACCTACAATATACCGTTTTTCTAATTATAGCGATTATATAAAACTAAATATTTCATGATTTACTGAACCGCAACAAGCAGTAAAAATACAAAAATCATCAATCACTCGCGGGATATAAGTAGTACATCAATTACAGTTTATTATGCGAACAAATCGAAAATAATTCCAATGACGTATATTTTATATCCGGAAACTGTACATAGACGCATTAAATGAATTCGATATTTATTTATTTCGTGACTTTCACTTCATTTAAATGTGCAATCCGGACGAATATGTTATGGATAATATCACGGAATCAAAGTGTTCATATTATTCTGTGAGTCTGTCATATTTCTTCTTAACAGCCGTCTTAGACAAATTTTTCGGTTTTGCATGGATGCCAAAATATTTTTGTATTTCATTTTTACTGCGCAATGATGACACAATTTTTATATTTAGCAACATAAAGGGATGCCCCGTAACACAATTATAATTTTGTTTCGCTGGAAAGTCGAATGAATTGCTACATAGCGAAATTCAAATAGAAAATAATTTTCTGTGTCATAATGAACAGAATAATACCCACGTTAAAATTAGGTTGTGCTGATCCTAGAGGAAAGCGAAGCCAGTCAGTTTCAGTAAATGAAAGTATTCATCAACACCTACAGTACTAAACAGTTCAAAATTGTATGTTTTTTAAAATTTAAATATATAAATTAGATTTACGATCGTGCCATGCAGTGTTGTGCGCAGTTATGATCGTAATAAAATTAAGAGGGATAAATCTTGTAATTTTGATATTTATAAAATTCCAGAAACAAACAGCCAAAAACTAGAACACAAAATGTTTGTTGTAAAATTAACAGCTTTGACGTTAGTAATTCATTAAGGGAACCTAAGTTAGTAGTACTAGTAGTACTAGGTAACCTCGGATCAAAAATGGTCGGTAAATACCACAAAGATGGTCATACCTCATTCTTAATTTTATTTTAAATAAATACCTAAATTGTTGAAATAATCGGGTTGGCAATCTTAACATACAACAACAATCACTAGTTTCTCTTAGCACGTTTTGGAGAAGATAAATTAAGTGATTTAGGGCCATATTTATAGTTGCCACTTAAACAGTTGTTATGACTAATGCAACAGTTTTGGTATTTTTAAGCCTCACTATAGCATCTATTTGAAAACCGCACTACAACTATAGTGGTGAATATCGGCGACTAAAACAGTTGTTACTAATTTTCGAAAATAAATTGTTTTTTTGTGAATTATGTTCGAATTTCGAAATTAGCCGTCAAAAAAATTGTATTCGAACACATCACTGTCGCGATCATCTTCCTCAGACGATTCTGATTATATTAAACAACTTTATCAGAAAAGAAATGCGTTATCAAGACAGAATATAACAGAGGAATATTACACTGATTCAGAATTTAGACAAAGATTTCGTTTCTCAAAGGACTCGTTAAAATATTTGGAATCATCGGTTGAAAAGGAATTGAAAAATATTAATAACCGATATACTGGATGTTTCCAAATACTATCTGGTGATTGGCGTAAGTGAATCAACGACAGTGCATGAAGTTTCTAAAGTTTTTGCCAGATTAGCGAAGCAGTTTATTGAAATGCCTGCTACAACAAAAGAAATAAATTCTTATATACAAACGTTAAAAATTTCTCGTTGTGTTGGTTGATCATATACCGATTAAATCTCCTGGTGAAAACGCCGAAATTTTTCATAATCGTTACGGTTTCTTTCAACATTTCTAATGTAGACTGTATGCCGAGTACGGATGCAGTTTCAACACCCTTGGGGTGTTTTCCAAACACCGACTTATTGACTTATTTGACGCCATCTTGAATAAGTCGGTCAAGTCATTCCAATTCATTGTACCGACTTATTTGTGATGTAATAACAAAAAACAAAATGCAATTACTATTACGGGGTAGATACTCGATCGGCTAGCCCGCAAACAATTTGCTAGTCGAAATCCTGGCTACTCAATCAATTTTACCAAGGAAATAATTTGAATTTCAAATTACAATTTTCTGACGATACTTTTTGGTTTCTGCGTACCATTGTAATTTCATACTTACAACGCGTTCGCGTCACGATCTTTTCTTCAACTGTGCTTCTCAATTATCATTGCACATACCACCGCTGGTGACAATTCTCTTTCATCACGTGCCTAGAGCCCCGTGATTAATCCATCATTGCTGTGCGGCAATGAACCCAGTAACTTGGCACTCATGAAAAATTCTGGTTTAATGTTCTCACCGAGCGCTAACAGCTTCTGAAATAATTGGATCATGTGGTTGACATAGTGGTTCATATTTGATTCATCTGTTGGACTTTGTCTCATGATGTCACGCAAAATTCGCACCTTAATGATTCGCCCTTATGAAACTCTTTTAGCGGTGTACATGCTTCCCTTGCATTTTTCGTGTTGCGGATATATGTAAGTTTGGTTATTTTCCATGCACCTCATAATTGTTGAATGCGTCTGTTCGATCTTTTGTGATTGCCATCCACGCTTCAATAACATTTCCATCCTGAGGTCCTATTCTGACTTTCTCTGAGAATAGGGAATTGGGAAAATATTTTCATAACATTTTTGTTGGAATTATATATGTCTAGTCTACTGATGGAATCAGTTTGATGTAAATATTTTAGAAAATAAAGTGGAAAGGGAAACTTTTGTTAAGAAAAAGAATTTCCCAATTAACTTTATGTTGTCAAATTTTTCACCAGAGAAAGCTAGAATACGGCTATTGAAATGCCAATTGAAACATTATTCAGCATTTAGACGTGGAATTTGATACATTGTAATGCTGTCGACTATTCTTGTTACTGCACACAATTTAATTTCTAGAATATGTTTATGCAATACAATATCATAGGACCATAACGTATGTTGAAGTAATCGAGATGGCAGTCTGAACAGAAAACAACAAATACTAGTTTCTTTTAGTACTCTATTAGCAATGTTTTAGTCTCTGCTGTAATTCAGCAAAGCCATCTTTACTACTGGCCTGTGACGACATTAATTTATTGGTAACGAAGGCACTTTATGTCGACCACTTCCCTTTTACTATTCTTTTTGATACAACAACACAAATAACTACACGATTTTATTCGTTGAAAATTGAGCACATAAAAGAGAAGAGAAAAGTAAAATTCACTTCTAGAGCAAATTACAATGAAAATAAACATACCCCTACCCCTACTTCGATCGATGAGAGTAATAAGAGAGACTGACAACCATCGACATAGTGTGACATCATCGTTTTAGCTAATAGGCCAGTAGTAATGATGGCTTTGATTATAACCTGTAATATAAAAATATAATCTTGACAGTTTTTAAAAGAAAGTAAAGGATGGTTAACACTACCCCATTTTATTTCGATTCCCGATTTGTCCAATAAGAAAAATATTTTCATAGCGTTTTTGTCCAAATTATCATTTTCTGGCCTACTGAGAAATCATGTTTGAACTAAATTTTTATAATTTAGGAAATATTTTTTCCGTATCGAATTTGGATAGGCAAAATATTCCCAATTTATTTTTGTTTTTGACAAAATTTACGCACCAACTGTTTACCATAGTAGGCCCGAAAAAAATGTTTGCGATAAAAATGCTATGTAAAATTTTTTCTAATCGACCTGCTGATCGGCCCCATGGTTTAGTCCCATTGGTTTAGTCCCGTTGTAATTCATCATGTTAGAGAATGATATTAGCGTGTGGAATCCTGTTTTTATCATCCAAATCAAGTTTTATCCAATTCGATTGAAACATTGCTAACTTCATTCATTCAAATTGGCCGTATTTTAGAATTCGAGTTGTATCCGAAAGAAAAATCAAAAGAACCATAAAGAACTCAATACAATACATTTGTACTACTACATCGGAATATTGTTTGAAGTTTTTTCCCGAAAATACGATTCAAAGGGTTCGCCGTTTCAGAATACCCCCCGGCATGTTTTCGGTAAATTTCTGCCCCTCGACCACTGAATTGTTGGTAAATTGTTATTTTCTGTCAACTGTCGAATTTGGTAAATTGGTCTTCACAATACTTTTCGGTGAGTTGTTGGTTTTATTTCTGTAAATCGCCTTTTTCGATGAAATGCCATTTTCATTGAATTATAGTTTTCGATAAATTGTGATTTTCGGTGAACTGTTGAATTCGGAGATATGTCGTTTACGATAAATTTTCGTTTTAAGTGAATTATTTTTTCGGTGGTTTGCTATCGTTAATTGTCGATTTCAATGAATTTTTTTTGGTAATGTATCTAACTATCGTTTTGGGTATGTACGCAAATATAGTTTTATGAGTCCAAGTTGCTTTCTCTGAGGAGCACAAAACCTCTCTTTTTGTTAATTCTATTCTTTAAAATAAAATTTCGTACATATTATATTTAATCGAATTTAAAGCAATTTATGGATTTTTAAAATAAAACGAATAAATAATAAATTAAATAGCCTTAAAAAAATCGACATTTTTTCGACATTTTCGTTTCCATGTTTTCGGAATCGGCACAGCCGTTGGTAACAGCAAGGGTATTTGGAAGCACGAATACTTGATAAATTATTGAAGCTAATCGAGTTATTAAATTTAATCTCAGAATACTCCAGGTAACCGAAGATGATTTAACAATTTTTCCCGAAAATAACATTCATCGTAAACGCTTCTTCAAAACTGCATTTTCGGTGGACTGTAGCTCCACCGTCTTCGTTAAATTGTCATTTCGGTTTCGGTAAGTTTTATTTATTTTTAACTAGAATAGTTCATGTTCATGGTAGTTTAATCGGGCATGTTTTCGATGTATTGCTTTCGGTAATCTGTTAGTTTGTTGCAACTATCGATTTTGGTAAATTGACAAAAATTGGGCTTCAACCAGAAGTTTACGGTAAGTTATCATTTTTGTTAAATTGTGTTTTCGGTGATTCGGTTAATTCTGTTTTCAGTTAATTGTTTTTGGTTAATTCTGTTTTCAGTTAATTGATTTTTTCGGAAAATGATAGTTTTCGATAAATGGCCATTTTCGGTGAACTTTCGTCTTCGCTGAAGACGTTCATTATTTTTTCGGTAATTTGCTTATATCCACAGCGCAAACTTGATAGTTTGAACAACTCAGCTCTTGATTTTTGACAGTATGCGGGGCTAGTCATATCAACAGAAATGCAGAATATTTAATATTTTAACGGAAGAATATAATTGAATGTTTGTTAGCCGGGGCAAATTTCAAAGCCGATTGTTTTGGCAAACTAGCAAAAAGGGTTGTGGGTTGCTAGTTTCGCTGGACTTCCATCTCAAAATTGCACTGAGTTGTTGCATTTTAAATGTTTTCAAAATCGCAATGGGTACTCTTACGAAAAATTGACAAATGTCTAGTTCCAGCTGAATTTTAAAAAAGATTATTTTCACATTAATTGGAATCAGTTAGAACATAACAAATCATTAAAATAGAGACTTTAAAATTTTAACGGAGTTCGTGACTGGGTGTCCCGTCCATCCATATATTTTGAACACTTACGCCTTCATAAAAAATTCCAAACTTTACGTTTGCAATCTAAATTTGGCGCAAATCGACCTATAAATATCTCCGCCTTTGGACCAATTTTTATGAAATCAAAATACAAACAAATACTACGACATACTACTATACTATTTCGTCGTAACGAGATTTTCATCTCAATTTCTTTTATGGTACTCGTTTTTCGTACTTTACGTAATGCATTTTGTATGCGTCGATTTACTAGTGCAAAGACAAAAACAACAAGTCGAATAAAATTTCCATGTTGTCTGGCGATAGTAAAATTACATTTTTAGTACAAGTGGATAGGTTGCAAATTTATACGCGGTGCAAATAAATAAAAAAGAAATGAATGCAGTAAATTTAATAAACATTTTCATTTTCCAAAGAATCGGAAAATTTAAGAAAAGTACGTCAATCAGTATAGTATAACTTTATGTACAAACTCATAAAATATTATGTTCTTTATTTATTTATTTTGGTTTACAATACACATACCGATTTAATTTAAAAAATAAATAATTTTCTCATGTGTATTATATAGATATTATGATGACATCGATTTTCCCGACTAACCTAAAAATATAACACATCATGAAAATGAAAAAAAAAAAATATTTTGCTTCTTTTAATTTTATTTTTATTTAAATTTTATTTTTGTGTGTTTCGTTTCTCTTCTGTTTTTCTTAATTTTTTTTGTTCGTTAAAATTTTCTTAATTTTATTTTATAATTTTTGAGTTGAAAATTTTTCTAACTAACGAATGGTAAACCTAATTTATTTAATTGAAAATAATTGTTTAAGTGTTTAATATTAATTAAATAAATAATTAATACAATTTTAATTTGTTTATTTGTGATTACAGTGTCTTTGCCTGGCGCAACGGTTGCTGGAGAAACGGAGAACGTCAGTGCAACAGTTCTCGAAAATTTAAATTTTGAAAATATAAATAATAGTTGTAGTGCAAACGAAATAAATAATAATAGTTGTAATACTAGTAGTGATAATAATAATAATAATAATGTTAATGATCAAACTTTAATAAAAGACGAGAATACAAATAATAATTTAATAGTTGTAATAAATGAAAATATCGAAAATATTTTAAATGAAAATCAAGAAAATTCACAAGAAGAACAAAACGAAATAAATCAAATTTTAGAAAAGCCTATCACTACTATAAACGACGACGAATTAAGTAAATTACCAGAATCGGGTGACGAATGTGTTACGGAATCTGTTCAAATTCAAATTGCAACCGTTGACACAGTTATAACAGAGGCGGCCGCCGCAGTTGCGGCTGTTGAACCGATTAAAAGTGAATTTAATTTTATTAATTATCTAGCGACGGTTGATGAGGAGGAAGCGGAAAACGAAGAAGACGACGACCAAGATAAACCACCGGTGCCATTGCCAACATATTGCTGGGAGGATTTAAAACGTGCCAAAGAACAGGTACGTCTTTTAGTATGATATCATTGTAGTGAATAGTACGAGTGAGTGATTTGTAGAGGTTCAATATTTTATAAAAATAATATTTTTTAACGTTATGATTTCTTATTAATATACGTACATGTTACCGCTAAAAATAGATGTAATCACACCAGATGATGATCATGAATTTTGCTAAAAATACGAAAATCAAAAAATTAAATATTTTTAGATTTGTAATCGGTATACATAAGAATTTTATGCGATATAAACGCACAGCAGGAAATTTTATTCTGGGTTATTTCGATTTTTACTTTAAGATTGACATTAATAGTTTTGCTTTTGTGTCAAGTGATTTTTAGGTGAACTAAACCACACTAAAATGTTGTGTACTAAAACAGTTTAGTATGTGGCAAAATATACAAAATTTAAGTAGATCTAGCGAGTGGTTCTGTGCGATAATAAGCAATCGTGTACTAAAATGATTAATGTTGTTTATATTTCGTAAGAATTCTGACCAAAGTTGATAGTATAAAAACGAATGTCTAGCCATTTTGACATAATTTTCTCGAGGACTATCCAGAAAATTTCGAGTCTAGCCATGAAAACAACATTGTAAAATAGTGCGGTGTTCTAAAGCAGCTATTCTGGATTTATATGTAGGAAGATCATGTTCTTACTGTGGTCGGATGCCACTGATTTAAATGTTGGTATTAATTAAAACGAGATCATGTCAAGAATGTCATACAGTTTGTACTAAAAAGTACTAAAAATATTTATTTTCATTTCATAACGGCATTTCATGCCTGCTTGATTATTAAAATATATAATTTTTAAAATTTTTTAACTGAAAATGTTGGTTTAAATAAAATTAATTTTATGATTTCAAATGGTCTGTAAAGGCAAATTTCTATTTAAGTGTTTCACCTCAAAATATTTTGGTTTTATATTGCTCACTTAAATGTTAATTTAATGAGAAAATTTCATTTGGATTACAGTAAATTTAAATTATTCTTGTAAAATACTATCCGCTTAACTATAGTGAACACCAAACCGGGATAATTGTGGTGATAACCACTATATGGAAAGTAACTTTATAAAAGTGGTACATGATTATTATGTATGGAATCTTAGACTTGCTCTACAGCAGCAATGACCTCAATATTATTGGAAAGCCTTTGCGCTTTCTATAGCACGCTGGAAATAGACATCACTTTTAATTGCGTTTCGCATTTGCACAGATGTACTGTATTAAACCGTACTCCCTGTTGAAATTAATATCAAGTGTAATTTGTACGAGTCGTTAGGTTCTTGGAACAATGGTTCAAATTTTTGTTCTAAAATTATGTCACGAAGTACAACTTCACAGTTTTATAAAACCGAAGCACGATTTCGATCCAACTAGTATGTAAGCTCCGTTTTGCTAGGACCTCATTTTTTCATATCAGGACCAAATTCACTTGCATTTGTTTCACAGTTTATTAACACGTAATGTCGAACAAACGAAAACATTTGACGAGAATTACTAGATGTACAATTGTGAAATGTGGATTTTAGACAACAGATGGTGCACCAATGCAGTTTGTGCTATACAAATTTGACACTATTTTGTTGTATCATCAATAATTGTCAGACGCGCACGAATGATAAATTGGAAAAGTGTTGGCATAGTGTTGTATTGTTGTGTTGAATATGTCGAAATTTATACCGAACAAAGAGCATTCGCGGACAGCATTAATTTTTTGTTTTCATTTGAAGAAAATTGCTGCTGAATCATACCTGTTACTTCGAGAAGCTTATGGTGAACATGCTCCATCGCAAGATACCTGTGAATGATGGCTTTGGCGTTTCAAAAGTCGTGACTTCCATGTTGCAGACAAGGAACGTGTAAAACATCCATGAGGAAATGCAAGCAATGTTAGACAACAATAATTCTCAAATACAAAAACAACTTGCCGAGCAATTGGGCGTTAGCCAAGAAACTGTTTCTAATCGGCTACGAGAGGCTACGTTTACCCAAGTTTTAACGGCTCATAATAGCACCTCTGTGGTCCCACCAAACACAGAGCATCGCCTTTCTGCCAAATCGATTCGGTTTAGCGGTCGATGTGGATGGTGCGCCTGGGTCCACCATCCACATCGACCGCAAAACTGAATCGCTTTGACAGAGACGATGCTCTGTGTTTGGTGGGACCACAGAGGTGCTATTATGAGCCGTTAAAACCTGGGTAAACGGTTAATACTAAATGTTACAAATAACAATTGGCCGATTTGAACTGTTCGCTGCTTGATAAAAGGACAGAATACCGAAAAAGGCCCCACAAAGTAATTTTCCTTCATGACAATGCTTCATCACATACGGCAAAACTGTTTCGCGACATGTTGGAATCAAGCAGCTGCGAAGTTCTACTCCAGGCGGCTTATACTCGCCAGACTTGGCCCCTTCCGATTACCACTTGTTTGCATCGATGGGTCACGCACTTGTTGAGCAGCGCTTTGGTTCGTTCGGATATGTGATAAAATAGCTCGATGAATGGTTTGCAGCAAAGGAGGAAGATTTTTACTGGTGCGGTATTCGCAAATTGCCTGAAAGATGAAAAAAATGTATAATAAGCGATGGAGCATACTTTGAATAAAGCACTTTTTATCTTTCTTCCGAATTTAACATGTTTTTTTTAGTAAAAAAATCTGCATTTCATACTTGTACACCGAGTAGTTTATTAGTTATAACGAAAATAAATGTTTATTTAAAGTTAATACCCATGCGCTTTTCCCGTTTTCTTTCTATGTAGAATTGTTCAACCATTGGGGGAAAAATAATTTTGTTCGATATTAACGGTTTCCGCCAAAGAAATAAAAAGTGAAGGTAAAATGTAATTTTTAGAATATAATGTGCTAACACAATTAACAGAGTTTATTTTTGGCTACCAGACCTTGTCTCACTGTGGTGTGGATACTTACTTATAATAAATAATGTTTTAGATTAGACAACCCACCATGCCATCGAACTTCATCATAAACTACAATTATCATTAAAGTTTAGTTCCTTTCTTAATTTACATAGTGATGCAGATTAACACGGTATAAACAGCGTTCAAAACACTCACCAATATCGTATTTTTGGAGAGTTTCAATTTTCGTGTTCACTGCTTTTATCCTCACTGGAACCGAATCACATAAATCTGCATAAATTGGTGTAGGAAATAGTAGCGAAGTTCCATGTTTCCCAATAAATTTTTGAAAACTTGTGGTAATCAAGTTTCTGTTCGCCAATTGGAAATTACCGTTTACGAGTTTCCAATGAATTCAGTAATTTAGCAGTGGAGAAGTAAATCGACTTCATTAGCGGTTTAATTGGTGGATTTGCGCCTTCTGTACTTTATACCACAGACTAGTGGGCTGGACAGATAAGTTTACCATTTATAAATGCTTCTAGCAAATATTGAGTAAAACGTAGATAGTGTTCAATGATCAATCATTCAAAATTCGTGGAACCCCTCAACTAGATTTCTTTAGTAGTTCCGGTGGTCGCTTAATATTTGTGACACCTATTTGTGACACTTATCTATGGGTTTTGAATTTACATTTCTTACTACACCACATTATCGCTTGCTCACTCTTCATAAAAAACAAACAACTTTCATTCGGGCTTACATTATTAATTTAACGTTTTCTTGTTTCCGTTTCAGCAATTCTGAGTAATTTCTCCTAGGCTTTATTGATTGTTATTGCGAAAGCAAGGCGTAGTAGAAATTGTAGTCGCTTGAATTCAAAAGGGAAATCGGTGGGAATCAATGGGATTAGCATGCATATTTTCTTCATTACTTTTACCCTTAATAATCGTTGCTTCAATCAATTTCGGCATCAGTTTCTTCACACATAGCTGTTGCAGAATTTCGGTGGATCCAAATTACTGAGTAGTATTGGTAAACCCTCTTTCAAAAATAGTATGTGTGGTGGTATTCCAGATGGCTTGAAAGAATT
The DNA here is from genome assembly GCA_963691935.1 of Nephrotoma guestfalica. Taxonomy (NCBI): domain Eukaryota; kingdom Metazoa; phylum Arthropoda; class Insecta; order Diptera; family Tipulidae; genus Nephrotoma; species Nephrotoma guestfalica. Next base: position 234,023,656 of record OY829915.1, on the reverse strand, counting down.
GAGAAACTATTGGATGACTGACAACCTGAATTTTATGATTTATTTGATTGATGTCGTCAATTCATGTTTTTTGAAGTTATTTCAACTATTTAGAAAAACTTTCCTTATAACGCCATGAATTGACGGCTGCATTTGACAAATATCAGGCGAGAATTACATTTACGTGTTATGGGATCAAATGGAAATTTTTCATTACCCGTATCCAAAAGCTGCCTGGTTCAATGTTTAAGAATTTAGTTAGTTTAAGAGTTGAATGTGCTGTATGATCTCCATTGAGTAAAGTTGATGCAATTCCAGCTGAAGCAAAAGCGAGACCGATTTCGTTCCAGAAGGAATGTTTTTCCACTGCTCTGGGTGTGTCACGAAAAATAATCCCTACGTTACCTTTTGCTATGTATTGCATCACTTTAGGTTAATCCTGTCTTTGATCATCCACTAAGACACTTTTTTAAGTCTCAGCGAAAACTCGTAATGTTGTACTCGACAAACGACTTTGTTATTAATGGATATACATGCATCCTTAAGTAATATGAGAGGTTCTTGCTTGTCGAAGTTTATCTTCACTAAGGCTTTATTCGTGCTTTTCCTAAAGACTTTAGGATCGCAAAGTGTGCAAGTTCTTAATATGATTGCAAGGACCTTGTGTGTTTGTTGCATAAATATGTCTAACAAACTTTGCCATCGATTGTTCTCAGTACTTGAAAAGATGTTGGATCTCTTACTTCATGAAGCAGAATTCTCAAATAATAACACTCAGTATTATTAGGATGAACATTATAAACTCGACCCAATGCATCAGAACCACATATTCCAGCACACTACGGAATAATTGTACCTTGCTTTCTTCTGGAAAATCTGCTTGCTCGCTTTGTTCCAAGTGTAGTATTTTGAAATTTCATAATATAGCAAAGTTTTTGCGAGTATATTAAAACTCTGAATTCGCGAAACAGCTTCATTACTGCTGATGTATCATACCTTTTGGTTTCATCGACTGGTGAATTTTTATTATAAATTCCAAAAGCCGCCATAATACTGCCTTTGTTGACATATTTACATAAGTATTTAATTGACTTAACTGCGTTGCAGTGATCAACATTAAAATGGGCTTTAAATGTTTTCGACAGTAACGAAGTGTAAAGAACAATCCAGTTTTTATCGAAATTAAGGTCCACATTGTTTACTTTGATAGTGACTGTGTGTCTCCCGTCATCGGGTTTTCGTAGCCGATATTGTCGCTTTCGATTCAGCTGTTATAAATAACACTATCAAATTGAGTTGGAATAATTTTATCCTTTAACCGCGTGTGAGCGTGACCATCCAGCAGCGAGTTTCGCCATAAAAGTGATTTTTAGTTATGCGATCCATGAGTTTTATGAGTTTTTGTTTGAAAAATCTAGCTATAACATCTTGCCGTTGGGACGATGATTGTCCAATTAAAACTAAATCTCTAATCTTAGCCCAATGTTGGATTACATGTAAACGTTATAAAAAGATCTGAACGTCCAAATCAATGTCAGCAATGTTTCCACAATTTGCTCGCAAGTGAATATAGTCCTCGGAACTGTTCACTTGCTTCAGCAGCTCTAGAAGAAGACGTTCTGCTTTGATCGTTTTAACGCAGCTCTAGAAAAATATGTTCTGTTTGGAACTTTTTCAAACCACCTCTCATGTTGTTCCTTTGTTTCAGCCACTCTTAAAACTGTTAACTGCAAATAAAAAGTAATCAACACACATCAACGGCACATTTATAAACTGAAAAAAGAAGAATGTATTTTCACGAAAACTGCTAGTATAAATTATGATATTCGCAATCCTTTTAGTCTTGAACCTATCGAAGTAGCCGAACTAATAACAACTATTAACACTTTAAAAACAAGAGCGGCTAACGGTTTGGATAAAATTTCAACAAAAGTTCTTAAATATTTTGTTGGAAAATTTGGGAATCTGTTACCAAATTCTTAAATAATTATTTAGAAATAGGTGAATTTCCCACTTGCCTCAAAACAGCTAAAATTGTTCCCGTATTTAAAAACGGAAATTAAATCAATCTTGAAAATTACAGGCCAATATCAATCCTACCAGTTTTCTCCAAGGTATTTGAGAAAATAATTCGAAGAAGACTTGAAAATTTTCTGATTAGCAATCAAATATTATTGAATTTAAATATGTTTGTATGAAACTGGGGGTCAAGTCACGTTCCGTGAAAATATGAAAATGAAATTTTTTTTTCATTGGCAATCGAGTAGGTTTGAATTCTAAACAAATTTAGATTTCACACAGTGGAATTTAAAACTACGTGCGAATAATTTAAACTACTAGATTACTAATGAAAAAAGCTTTTCATTTTCATTATTTCACGGAACGCGACTTGACCCCCTGTATAGCGAATGATTTGAAGTTCAATATGAATTTTAGTACACTTACATTAATACACCAAAGTATAATTTATTTAATTTTTATTTGTCTTTGGGTTACAGCCACTTAAACAAACAAGACATGTTTTTTATATAAATAATGGTAATATTTATTGTAGTTGTAAATTAATAAAGAAAAAAATTCATCCACTTCGATACGTTTTATCGCGAACTGTGTTTGAAAATGACATTACGAAAAACAAAAGATATTTTTCAAACTATGTAAGCCAATTTCACACGTACAATATTTTGTGTCTAAGGATATTTCCTTTATAAGATGCAATTTTTTAACTATAAAAGCCTTTCCAAGCACAATACTTTGTATCGAAGGTTATTTCTGGTATAAGACGTAATTTTTTAAATATAAAAGGTTGATGCTTTTCCTCCAATTGAATATTTAACATATACATTCTGTCAAAAAATGACGGTAAACGATCACTTAAAACGCCCGCTTAAACGGATTTAAACATTTTGTGGTCGCTAAATTGGCATAACTGTCCTTTATCTTGACGTGAGGGAGCGCGATTTAGTTTGCAGTGCTCTATATTGTCAGTTCATTTAAAGTGTGTTTTACGATTTTTATAATGAATAAAAGTATCGAACAAAGAATTTGTCTCAAATTTTGTATTGCAAATAGAATTTCGTGTGCCGAATCCCTGAAAATATTGCAGAAGGCTTACGGTGAATCGACTTCATCAAAAACACGTGCATATGAGTGGTACAGTGTATTCAAAAGCGTCCAATCTTCAACTGAAGCTAACATCAATAAAGTGAAGGAAATGGTAACGGAAAATCGTCATTTAGGTTTGAGAGAGATAGCCGCTGAATTGAATCAATTCATACCATTGTACATGATTGTTTAGGCATGAAACGCGTTGCCGACTTGCCGCTTGACTAGTTCCGAAAGACCTGAATTTTCTTCAAAAACCCAATCGTGTAAAGATCGCTGAAGATATGCTAGAACGAGTGAAAATCTGACCCCACATTCATAAAAGGCATTATAATCGGTGATGAGACATGGGTTTACGAGTTTGACTTCCAAACCAGACAGCAAGCCAAGGTAATGTTGAATGTTTTCTTTGATTATTGAGTTGTTGTGCACTCGGAATTCTTGCCAGAAGGTCAGATGTTAAATAAAGAATATTATCTGGGCGTTATGTTGCATTTGAGAGAGTAATTTTGTCGAAAGAGACCAGGTTTGTGGAAAGAAAACTCATGCTTTTGCACCACGACAACGCAGCACAAGGTTATCATTGTGAACGAATCTCTGGCCAAAAAACTCCGTCTCAGTCCGAGGCATCCGTTTTCAGTCGACAGAAGACTCGCGGCGAGAACTGAAGTCGATTCCGGAAAATACGTGTGAAAAATATTTTGATGATTGGATTATTCTTTGGCATAAGTGTATTATTTTGGAAGAGGCCTACTTTGAAGTATCGCCTTCAGTAGTTGTAATTTGGATAAATTTCCGATATGGTAGAATGGGCCATTTACAAATTTAGTAAATCATGTCGATCAACTGGTAAATCATTTCGATCAGCGTCCTCATCCAACAGATGAGATTTGGATATTTTCCGAATATCGTAGAGTTTGAAAGCCACCATATGAAAGTTGCACTTAGGTGTATTTGCATTATACATTCGTAAGAGCATAGTACCGTTTCCAAATGAAGAGGAGTTCTGTTTTGGGTTGAATAAATTCACTGTGGATGTAATGTAACCAAAAAGCCAAGTGTTATTTTTAATCTGAGGCATAATAAACATGACCGAAAGTTGCTCAAACCGATGGATTTGGTGGTTTACCAACACAAAAACTGATACTCATCCTCTCCATTTGGAAATGGTACTTGGCTTATTTGATTGTCTTTCACCAATTCTCGTGGTGGCTTTTTACAACAAGTGTTACGGTATATCTAGAGTTTATTAAATTAAAACAATTCAAATAACTAGAATTATCTTCTCGCAAAATATGGCAAAATACTTTGACACGATAGTCTAGTTACTTCCTTGTCAACCACCGCAATTCCATAACTGCGAATATGAAACTATGAATTCCATAATAATTTGGTATCTTGCCTATTATTGGTCTAAATTTGAGTGCATTGTCATTGTAGAGTGCAGTTGCGTGTGTAGTGCAATGATATCGTAAATATTCTCAAAATTTCTCCTGCCTTTTCTTTGATTGATTATTTACGTTCTTTTGTGTATTTCGTCAGGACGAAAGAATATTAACAATTCTAAAATGACAAATTGTTAAAACCTTTACAAGTAATTAGTTACTTATTAGTTATTACTCTCCAAATTTTATTTCACAATCGTACCTGCCGTTGTGTGCTTTAGAGTATTTAGCGAATTTAACTAGGAAAAATCAACAAATGTTTACTTATAAACTTTTGGCTATAACATGGGGGTTACGTTGCACACAAAAATATATTTAAATAAAAGCTATCGGATAAAAGTCGAGTAAATTTTCTAAGGCGAATTAGCCGAAAATCTGTTCTATCGGTTTGAAGCGCAGTTTGCTCTCGTGCCGACTATTTGTTCTCATCTGTTGAGTTCTTCATCATTAAGAAGTTCCATTCCTTGAAAGAGAGCAATTTAAAAACCTGCAATTTCTTAATTATTTTAGTTTAGAAAAAATGGCTCGACACCTTAGAAGTTTAAATTCTCACTTATAATTCATTATTAACTGTCAGATTGCACTGCACTCTTCAGTATAATAAAATAATCTTGAGAAACATTATCAATAAAATATTTAAAGCATTTTCCAAAGTTCATAATATCATAATTTTCTATAATTTTCTTTTTTATTTCTTTTTTGCAGGGTGGGTACCCTTGGACACATCTGTACAAAGAACCTCTGGGGCCGTACGATGAACCCGAGATAGTAATCGGTTTGCGTACAACACCACGAATTAAAAAACGAGTGAAACAGCGCCTCCTCTCAAGCGGTTCACCAAAAACCGAGAAAAAATTAGTAATATTTCATGATAGTATTCCAGACATTAGATGTGATGGTACACAAAGTGAAGAACTAGATTTAAATTGTAGACCTGTAGATCTATTGGATTTGAATAATTACAACGAGCATCTTCATCCACAGAACGAGGAGGCAATCCTTGACGAATTTAAAGAAAATTTCGTTGTAAATGAAGCTGACATTGCTACATCCGCATCGACGAATACAGCAACCGCTTCGAAAACCTCAAATAGTCCGCTAAACTCACTAAAACGTATTAAATTTAAAAAGCCGCCCAAACCAAATTTACAGTGTTGTCAACCGTTAGTCGACAAATTAAAAGTAATGGCTGACAAACATTTTCATTCACATAGACCGCCAGCATCGCCTAAAGCTGCACAAGCATCGGGTGCCCAAAAAAAATTACCTGGCGTTAAAACAATTCATTTAGCCGATGGGGTTCACATCCCATTAAAAGAAGAACAAAAAATTTTAAGACTGAAAGAATCACCGCGAGCCGGTGGTCGTGAAATTTCTTCGTACGTAGAACGTCAAGATAGTGACGATATTTTGGATATCGTTAAACTAGAAGAATCCCCACAAACAGCGAAGAAGAGTAAAAAGGAAAAGAAGAAATTAGCAAGATCTAAACCGGTTCCTAAGTCGGATGCCTTATTTCAATATATTCCATTAAAACCACCCAAATCGGAAGAGGATGACGAAGAGGAGGAAGAAAAAAATGAACAAGTCGAAGAGCCCATCGTTGAACATGACAAGCAGATCGTGACGGAAAATCTCGTTCTCGAGCAAATAGTACAACAAGAAAATGAAGACCCTAAAGAGGAAGAACCAACCGTTGCCGAAATAATTGCCGAGGAAACAAAAAAAGATCCACCACAAAAAGCGCCACGCAAAAAGAAGGAACATGTATATGAAGATATTGAAGATTATATACCAAACGTTGAAGTTATAGCGCATACACCTTCACCATCATCGGTAATTGATGAAAACCACGAATCGATCAAAGCATCGCTAAACAAACAAGATGAAAATATTTTGAATGAAATTCTTCATCGACCAGCCGATAAATACTTCGAAGAATCGCCTGAAATCGATAAATTCGATTCAAATTTAAATCCGACCACGAATCAAGCACTTTTAGCACCAATTTCTTCAATCGATTCAACATCATCGGACGAGGATAAACGTTCCATGATGCCAACGTTGAGTGAGGAACATAGCGATTGTGAAACAGTTCTAGAAAATGTTGAAACAATCGAAGAACCCCGCAAAAGTGATCAACATGAATCGATCGATATTGTTGAACTTGAAAATGGTGAAGATGACAAAGAAATTGTCGAAATATTTAAGAATAAATCAATTTTAAGCGATAAATCGAGTTTGACAAGATCACCGGGCTCCGAAAAGAAAGTTACATTTTCACCGTCGACCGAGGAAAATGAAGATTCAGAGTTGGAACATGATGTTGCACAAAAGAATGGGTCCGAGCCGCTAAGCTCCAATGAACCAAGTAAGGACCGCGTCATTTGTCATGAGCCAGGCGGTGATGATGAACTCGATAAAAGTGATAGTTTAGTCGCAACAAAACCAGATAATCGTTGGTCGAATATGGGGTAAGTAAATTATGACGTGTGAATTTGTCTGTTAGGCTGCGTATTTTGGATGAATCTTTTGTGTATGTTTGAAATTTTGCCAGATTAATTTGTACACACTAATACGTATACATATGTTAAAACACTTGTTAAACATATATTATACGAAATTTATAAAAATTCAACGAATTCTATACTAAATCCCAAAAAATTAAATATAATTGAATTTTATATATTATTGCCAGGGATGGATTTCATTCATGTACACGGTACATATATATTATTTAGATATTTGAGTAGAATATTGGCACTGCCAGTCACATCGCTACCATTTGGATTAAGACATATTACATCTGTTTGCGTTGTGTTATATTTTATAATACATACAATTTTGTTGTTTGCGTTTAACTTTTTTATGAAAATTTTCATGAACACGTCGAACGCGCGAGAACACATGACTTGTACTCCAACTCAGCAAACTGTTTACAATAAATTCCTCTAAAGTGCATTTTCTCTATAGGGTGTTATAATTCAGGGACTTCCAATAAGAACTCTTTTTAATTTGAAGTTAAACACACGTTTTGTTAAAAATGTATGTCAATTGAAATTTAGTATACACGGGCCAGCGCCATTTAAGGATGAAAAATAATATCTGATAAATGTCCGTCACGAGCACGTTTGCAGAATTTGATCCTTTGGTCGAAATTTTCGATCGCATATCTACATAATTGGAGCTGTACCTCACGATAGACGCGTTCGATATTGGTTTTGATACCTTCGATTCATTGTGGGTTATTTCCATAAACCTTATATTTCACATAGCTCCACAAAAATTGATCTAATGGTGTTAGGTCGCACGTTCTTGGTGCACAACTAACATACCCCCTTCGCGAAATTAATCGTCCATAAAATCTATTTCTCAATTAACCGATTGTTTCATTGGCGGTATCACTTGTGGCGCCATCCAGTTGAAACCATAGGTCGTTAATATTCATATCATCAACTATTGGCCTTACAAAATTTGTTATCATGCTTCTGTAGCGAACACCATTGACTATTCGATAAAAGTAGGTCTTCTGCAATACTTTCTCTTACTGTAGCAATATTTTCGGTTGAACAACCTAAACGAGCACGTATTACTGTCGGTATGTTTGCTACTGAATCAGCATGTTTGCTGTTTTAATTTGATTTTGAAGCGAAATTGAATTAATTTTTTTAAATGGTCGACCGTCAACTGTTAATTGGTGAAAACCCTGAATAACGGAACTTTTAAAATAACCACTTTTTACTAGGGAAGACCCTATATGTTAAGATTTAACAGTAAGGCAATTTGGTATTTCTCTTTAGGTAAATCATACGCATGACTGTTGCAGGGATAATCCTATGGCGAAAAAAATCAAAATAATGATTTAGAAATTAAAAACTCGTGAAAAATTATTAATCGAATAAATTAATTAATAATCTAACCAAATTAATTTCTCTGTATTAATTATGCTTTGCAAATTTAATATAGAATTCACTAAACAAATCTTTAAAGCCCACCTTTTACGTATAAACGGGCTAATATGGTCGGGTTTTAATCATTTTAGTTTGTCACCAAGTTTTGGGTGCAGCCGAACCTAAAACATAATTTTTTTTCAAAATGTCTTGATCAGAACTTAATCTGAAACGCCCATATACAACTTTGATCGTGATGTAAAACCGCTTATAGGAGAACAATATATTTGAAACTCAGTTGATCTAAGAGATGTTAACAATTTTTTCAATGGAATCATAATACAATCACATATAGTAAGGTCACCGTACAAGAAAATTTTGTAGACTGCAGCCAGATGGCGCATTGATCGAAATCATGTTTGCAAAATCGCCTAAATGCATGCAAGTTAATATACCAAAGAGAAAACTAAAAAGATTGATATAATTTAAAGTGAGTGTTAGTTGTTGTTGTCTTAAGTCGTGTTCGAAGAGAAAAATAAATAGGTAAATAAGTGTGTTGAGAATTTTTATTAAGGAATTAGAATGAAGTTAGCTACTTATATGATGTACAAACCACACTATAATTTATTGCAAACGATTTATATAATTTCGGACGTTTCGTAAAAACCATATTTTAAATTAACTTTACTATTAGCATTAGATTTTTGATATGGATCAAACGAAACGAATATAAAGAACTCAAGTCTTCCAGAAGAAAAAAAAATATCAGTACATTTTATAATAATATTGAATTCTAACTGACAGTACTTATTCACAAATCACTCTCAAACGGTTTTCAATATAATTTTATATCAGTGAACAACCACAAATTTACCGATGGTAGAAAATCCACGGCTCCTGCAAGATACTTTTATACGAAAGTGCAGGTTCCCTTGCTAGGGAAACCCAGGTTCTTTGTTCCATAGTTAACTGTAATCGTGCAAATAAAAATAACGCCCATGCAAAGAATAAAAGCAAGAACTTGATGCAGATCGAAAAATTACCCGTGGGGGTTGTAGTATCTGCAATTATTTTGTTTTTCCTAATTACATTCAATAACAGCATTTATCTTACGAATTTTTCCGCTATTTCATGCAGTCAAATTTCGGTTTTTGTTTTTTCACCTTCGGAAAGGAACACACAAAATAATTGAATTATTTGCCTTGATAATAATTAATATTTTATTCAAAATGGCCGCAAAGTAAAAATAAAAAAATAAATTCAAGAAAGAGATCGATTGCACGGTTCTAAGTAAAAAAGTAGCTTCTACTGATGCATGAATGCATGAATCAAATGAAACGTTATATGGACGGTTCACTACTTGTTATCTAGCTGGCAGGTATAGAGATTTCATCGAAGCGGAAGATTGTCCATTTGTTAGTTTGTTTTTTCAAATTTTATGTAGTTTTTGTTCCTTTCAATTACGTCATAAAAATTTCGAACAATAAAAATATATTTTGATTTAAAATTTTGTTTACCGTTATTCACGCAGGTGAACTAAAGGACGATTGTTCGATTTTATTGAATGCACGATTGAACATATTGGAATCATGTTCTCTAGGTTTTGAAAGTCGCTGATCCAAAATAAGTAAAAAATTGTTCGTCCATTTGGATGTCTGTTCCGATGATATCTCAAGAATATTTGTACTATTTGAATATTTTTTCGTCAATCTCGATGATTTTAAAATCTGTGAATTAAATACCATTTTGGGCTCTTTGGTAAAAATCACCCAATACCACGATATTACTTTACATTATTCCCATTTTCGTGTAGTACGCGTATATCGTTTGAAAGTTGTTGGATCAAACAAGAAATTTGACAATGACCCTTAACCGTTATAGAGCTGTAAATTTGGCTGATGCACCATGCTACTGAAAACTACCGTTGTGGGGTTGAAAGCAGTTACAGTTTTTCTAATTCGGAAAGCATATATAGAAGCAGTCTCGTGTGTAAAATTTTTATTGATCAATTTCTCTTGCGAGGTTAATCTTACTTTTTAGTCTTTACATATGTAGTTATATACATAAATTTATGTTTTTTATAACTTACAATCATATTGCTAGAGTTTTTTTTTACAGTTCATAGTTCTTGCGAGGCTAATATAAGTTAAAATAGATTAACCTCGTAATAAAAATAAAATTTACACTTCATGAAACCTCTTATATATATTCCTTCACGTCATGTGGTGAACACCGTTTGAAAGATTTTGGACCAATCACACATTTCGTTATCAACTTTAGTGCAGAAATTCATAGTTTTGGCGCTCCTGGGAAATTAATCCGTTGTAATAGAATAAACACGTGTCGCATATCATACTGAATAGGCCTTGAGCACCTTAGTACTCAAAACTACCGTTGTGCGCTGGAATTAGATACATTATTCCTTATTCCAATATAGTCAAGTGGCTCAATGATGGTCGTAGATTGCGGGCATAGTTTTTTGAGTTGGTTTGCGATCAATTACTCCACTAATAGCTCCGAAAATTCCATGATTTTTTGGATTTGTCAATTTTCGGACTGATGATACTATACTTGTTACCTTGTAAATTAAATTAGGTTTTGTTATTAGAATTTCACAATCGATGAAATTTTCTTTAAAAATTTGAACTAATGAGGAATATAACAAGAGAGAGAGAGAGAGAGAGTACAAACTCTTTAAAATAAGGTCAGGTTAAAGCTCTCAGATCTTCCGTCAGACTTCTACTATGTGTCTGGGTTTGGGATGGTAATTCATTACAGATTCCTTAGATCTCTCTGTGGAGGAAGAGAAATCTGTAATGTTATTCAGCTATTATGAGAAGAGGGGCGAGACCTGTGTTTTCTAGTGTGGAAGAATATATTTCTGAAAAATTTATTTCGTTTTATTAGACTAGTCTTAGAATTACGACTTAAAATAAATAGTATTTCAAAGCGGAAGAAAATATAATAATCCTAGGGGTAGAGCCCGTTCTAGGACGATGTTGTGATAGAAAAATTAAAAAGGTGAAGAAACATATTTGATTGTAAAGGGAAAATACGCACATTCTAATATTTTATTTCAATTTTGAAAGACTTTTTCAAATACGACTATTTTCATGTCCAACCTACCTTTTGTTAATTTTTATGCTATGGAAACTTTGATGCTGTCTCTTTATTTGCAACGTGATAAAGAAACACACAGCGGTCCGTGAGAGAATACTAGGTCATTAAAATTTGTTTTCGTAAGTTTGGTTCTACAGTTGATGTCAAACTATTATTCGGCGGATTTTGAGTTAAATAACCACCATTCATAATCGACTTGCCTCCAAATAAAATATTGCTCTTCATTGGTGCGCGAAGAAGCAAATCAATGCAGAGAATATCATTTTTCTGTAGAATTGTGATTGTATCTATGATGATAAGCGAAGCTTTCCTCAAAGTTTCTACAATTCTTCTTAAAGTTGTCTTCTAAGTGAACAGGGAGCTTGAAGCGTCGATGCAAATGCAAATATGTTATGGCCTCGACTTCGAATGGAGCTCATCAATGTTTTATAGATCAGATTTTGATTATCAGCGAAGTCAATTTCTTTGATGATCTTCGTGAAGAGCGAAATTATTTGATGTGGCCGAGTCATGACGGTTCAAGAAATAAGGCCCATATGCTCATGAAAATTTTCACACAGACTCAATAGACTTACCAAAGCACAATAAATGCAATTGAAACCGAATGTCTGGCGCATTTGCAAAAACAAAGCGTCGTCGAGACATTTTTCCATTCGTTCCAGAAGACAGCAAATTGTGAAGGAATGCTGCCTCTTTGTATGTTGTATGTTCGTTGCTATCGATAATTATCAGAAAAGCATAACTTGTTGCGCCCGGAATACGAAAGACAAAAAGTGAAAGATAGAAACTTTTCTGACGGTTCAAACTATCGATGAACATGCGACTATGCAAACTACAATTTTATTTATCCCTCTTAATATTTTAATTAAATTAAGTCATTTCAAATTTATTTTAAATAGAGTAATAATGTATATATGCTGTCGCCTTAAAAAATATTAAAAACATTTTTTAAAATGGTTATGTAAACATTTTTCGAAATTACAAAATATAAATAAACTTATCCTAAACCAAAACATAGTATCAATGTCGGCACAACGAAAGAATATTTTCGAAAAAAAATAAAGTTAAGGCGATACCATCGAAAATTAATTAACGATAAATAATCTTTTAAAGTTGTGATTTCATCGGCCAAATGCAGATAAGAAATATGATACAGCTTTTGACACGAAGAAGGTGGACATTATACTGGAAATTTTTATAGAGTTCGCATCACGTTATAAATGAGCTTTAAGCTCAAAATGCGGTGCAACTTCTAATCAAAATTGTAAAAAAATGTATAAACAAATAAACAAATGAAATAAACAAATAACATGGATTTTTCATATCATTTACCTAACACAACACACACACACACACACACACACACACACACACACACACACACACACACACACACACACACACACACACACACACACACACATATTGCAAAGTACTTGGCATATTGAGAAACATTGAAGACTTGTCATACATGTTTCACTTAGGACATTATCATGAAAGAAGAAAAGTATATGACATGTCTCACACTAGTCAACTAATGTTGACAGTCATTGGGCGAGTCATTTGAGAAGCTAATGTGACTTATACCGATTTTTCTCCGGCCTGTCATATCACGGTTTTCAACAAAACAGGATTATTACGTTTATAGAACAAGATTATTATAATCGGGTTGTAGGAAGAAGATAAATGTGAAATATAAAAAAAATCAGTAGGATTGTATGAGGAGGAGCGACTGGGGAACATAAAAGTTATTTTCATTGAATGTACAGAAAAATTGTTAGATTGTAAACTAAATTTTAAAATTTTTAAACTGTCACAGCAATTATTTATATATTTAGTTTATTTTAACTTATCGTAACTGATTCGATGTAATTCAAAATCGGCAAATACACATTAAAATTGTTTTATTTAATTAATTAAATATGAATTGAACACGCTTGCAGAATTACAAAATTGGGGTTGTGTCTATCACCATAATTATAAAATCGTGATATTATTTGTTTGACGTGCAATCGCACGCAATTTGTGTCTGTCCACGATATAAGAAACATAAACGAACGTCTTTCGTAAAAAATGGTAACATGCATGCTGACAAATTTCAAACTAGGTTGTTGTCTGTGCAATTACATGTAGAAATAATAAGGAAAATTCAAAATAGGAGATTTTGACAAATGTTCATATGGGAAAAATTTATTTAGAATTCAAGAATACGGCCCTAGCAAAAATAAATACTGTCAAGTTTCAATTATACTGTCATTCATTCCTTCCCGTCTCGTGATAAAAATCTTTCAATACTACCAGTCTAGTGGCAAATAACTGGGAGATAAAAATAAACTGAAATTAAATAATTTTATCATTATATTCTAGGTGACTAACAGTAAGATTTTTTCCACCTAGTTCCTTTTCATAGAATAATCTGAAGTTCCACAAAGATTAAACTTAAAAATTTAATTTTAACCTTATTAGATCGATTTCTATCAAATTGAAAACGCCCTTGATTAAGTTGATTTATAATTCGACTTGCTTAATCTTCAGTGAAATTTTGCAAACGTAGTAATACCATTTCAAAATTGAATGCAATCTTATCCAAATTAAATGACACTTTTGTAGAATAGGCTGACACTTGAAATCTTTTCCAAATAAAATAAATCATTTTTCAAGCTGATGAAACTAATTCAACAATAAAATTATTTTCATTCCGTTTCTTTTGGTCTCCTTCAGCAACGATTTCCGCTAATTAAAAGAAATTGTAATCTCTTCCATAAAGATTGCAGTTTATTTGGAAAAGGTTGCATTTGATTTTAAAATTATTACATTTATATGATCCTCATTATAATTCTTACCTCATCAAGTAATTCTATATTAATTTGCATTAAATGTTTAGCTAGTTTTTCTATAAATGACGCTTATAACAGTAGTAATCTGAAAAGTTATTCAATTTAAAACCGATAGAACTAATACTCTAGACAGCAGTTCGTTTGTTTTATGATAAATAGCAAAACCTAAAATACTTATTTATCTTAAAATTAAATTATATAACAATAGCATCTAAAATAAATTTTTTTTAGGCGATTAAATAGGTTTTAAATGATGTAATTTCAAATCAGTACTCGCAGAGACATCTTACAATTGATTTAGAAAACCGCCATTAGTTTACTACACACTTTTTATACTATGATGTGTAATATTTGAAAGCAACTCGTTATAAGCTTTTTAAAAGGTTTTTTTTTAAATTGTATTGCTCATTTAGAAAATGTTTCTTAATGAAACACGACAATTTTTGGGCTCAGTCATTTTGCTTGGTTTTACAATTCTACTAATGCGATTAAAAGCAGTCAAAACAATATTTTCAATTTAGGTTTAGGCTTCGTCATTGATTTATTGGACTCCTAGGCAAAGATTACCGCAATTCAAATTTAGCTTCACAGCTTTGTAATGAATTCAGGCGGGTTATTAAACAACCAAGCCCGTGAAAGTGTTTTCACACTAATCAAATATCACCAATTAATTTTCTGTTAAATTTCTTTTTGATCTCAATTTATTTGCCAAAAACCAAACAGCAAGAAAAATCTTATTTCCACTATAGTTTTTCATTTGTTTATTTATTTATTATTTAGTAATGTTGTTGTCGTATACCCGAACATACGTGTATGCAGAGGTCCATTTGTATAAAAATAAATATTGAGCAAATTCAGTTATTTTTGTGTGCTGTGTACAGATCGTGTGAATGTATTCGGCCAAAATTAAGTCCCGCGCGTTTCTACGTTTGAATTGCGTATAGCACAAACCCAATTTGAATGATGCGATCATATTGTTGTGTGTACCATATCGCGTAAAACACAAGAGCCGGATGATTCTCTCTATATTCTATAAGTGCGAATAAATAACAAAATAGCAAAAATCTCTCAACATCTTTTGTTGTAATGAAAATGAAAATTTGGCGACATTATCTTTAGTACAGAGTGAAAATTGTTCAATGATGTTGAGTTTGCATTCGGTTTGAGAATTTTAAATTTAGATTTAAGTGAAATTATTTAGTTTTAAATCGATTTGCGATATTTTTAATTTTTTGGAAAATGGAATAGTTTTTCGATTTCAAGAAATAAATATAAATGTGATTGCGTGCGACCATTACATAATATGATTATTTTTAAATCGATTAAAAATAATTTCAATTATTAAACTACTAATAAATTATTGTTGTAATGTCAACTCGTGTACGGTCTTCGTCGGTCGGTGCACGGCCTCAACCAAAGGCGCATGTAACATCACGTGCCGAGAGTGTGGCACCACCAACGCTCGAAGTTCGATGCGGCTGTCAGTACTTTCAATCGGATTTATTGCTGCCAGATCGCATAAATCCGGTGGGATCACGGCCCCAATCGCGTCTCGAATACTACGCAGAAACAAATCAAGCAACTAATCAACTTGTGATTTCAAGGCCACAATCGCGTACCGATAATATGCATCAAGCGGAAGATCATCAACCACCTCCCGGAAAATTTTCGCGTGCCGATTTAATTGGAGGCAGACCGCGACCTATTTCACCACCTACAACGACCCCTACAGTAAATCACCAAAATAAAAGTACATCAGAAGTAAATTTACGGAAACCAATGGATCAAGCAGGTCATACCTCAACATTGCTGCATAGTGCAACACTAAGTGATGCCGCGGCTGAACAAAAACCAATTTACAATTCAAACAATCGAATGTCACCGATAATGTTTCAGCGGCAAAGTGCTGTTGAACATCGTGATCATTACGTTGGGTTAGTGTGATCGTAAAATCGAAATTATCTAATATTTTTACCGACCTCAATGAAATGGGGAAATTCTAGTTTATTTAATTGAAAATCGTTCTAAATCTTGCACTACAATTCCGCTTGTTTTGTATGTACTTAAAGTGTAGTTTCGAATGCCAAAAATACTAACATTTAATTTTCATTTAAGATAAATTTAATTATTGTCGCTATTTTTAAGTGACAGAAATATTTTTCTTATGTGTTTTCATTCCGATTTTCATTTCAATTTTATTTTTAGTGATCACGAATATGAACCAGTAGGTGAACCAGTGCTTGAAGTAATAAAACAACAGCAGAATGGTAAATTTAACAATGAAAATGAAGTAAGCGATGTAAACGATGCTTCTGTTACTCATCATACTGATGCAAAACGTAGACATTCGGATGCATCTAGTACAACATCGAATGAACGAAAATTGCTTCGTATCCCAACTGAAGATGAAGTTGAAGAGAATTTATCAGCACAAGAGTATCAAAATCAAATTGAAGATCGCTTCTTTAATAATACTCCATCGAGTACATCACGTACCGATAATGAGGTACATACGAGTCAAGTAGATTCAAGCGCCATTGAAGATTTACCATTAAAACGTGAGGATCGTAAACGTAGCAGTATGATGACTTCGATTCAAGATAAAAGTCGTAATATGCAAACAAAGCTACGCAATCAAGCAGGAAAAGTAAAAACAAAATTACGTGGCACAAAATCATCCAAACAATCTAATGTTCCTGCTATAAAAATTGACAGTCCCGTCAAAGTCAAAGAAAGAAAAAAATTCAAAGCTCCCGATTTTTCAAAAATCAAAAATATTAATATGCCCAAATTTAAGAAGCCCGATTTCAAATTTCCCGAATTTAAAAAGAGTATTTCAACACAAGAAACCACCACCACAACTCCAGACAACCATAAATATGTTACTGTCATTGAAGAAGAAACCACGGTTAAAGTGGAACCAAGGACCTATGAAATCGAAACAAGTACTGTTGATTCGTTACAACAAGCACCAGTTGTTGTTACTTTACCAGTAGACTTACCACCCCCCGTCGAAGTACCAGCACCAGTACCAACCCAAGAGAAAAAATCACGTTTCTCTCGTCCCGAAATGCCGAAGTTTAACTTCTCTGACAAATTTTCATCGCTCCGTGCACTAAAAAAAGAAAAGGCTGTTGTTGTGGATGATGGTGTCGAGGATACGAAAGAGGAGGAGGATGATGAGGTGAAAGAGGATTCGGATAAGCCAGCCGAAGCGAAAAAATCACGATTCTCCCGTCCCGAAATGCCTAAATTTAATTTTGCCGATAAAATTTCATCATTCAGATCACGTGATCGATCCAGGTCTAAATCGCTCGACCGCGATGATAAACTAGAACATGATGACAAACAAGAGGAATATGACGATAAGCTCGAAGAGCCTACTGAAGTTTTATCAGATGAAGAACATCTCGATTTTACGGAGCAGAAAGAGCAATTGTCTGCTATTTCACCACCGGCAGATGAACCAATAACCGCTCCTCCTGTGTTAGAGTTGAAAGACTTACCAGTGTTTATGGAATCAACAATCACATCATCGTCCCAACCATCTACGGATCCAGAACCACCCGCACCGACTAAAAAATCTCGATTTGCACGTTTTAACCTTTCGGAGAAATTTGCGAGCTTTAGACGGTCCCGCTCTTCCGATTCAGCTCAAAATAAGCACGATGACGAGTTTGACGACGACGAAGACGAAGAAAGTATTCCACCCGAAAAAATTACCGCTAAAAAACGATTCTCTAAACCCGAATTACCTAAGTTCAAAATTCCTGAAAAATTTCCGTCGCTACGCTTGCGGCGCAGCAAATCGTTTAAAGAAACGTCCCCGACATCGTTTACTACAAATGAAACGACCATAACGTCAGAACCATTGTCGTCCGACGAACAAAAATCTAGTGATGCTAAGCCAACTAAGAAATCTCTATTTGATTTCGATTTTGGCACATATCCGCGTTTCTTGAGCAAGCTCAAGAAACAAAAGAAAGCCGAA
Source organism: Nephrotoma guestfalica (assembly GCA_963691935.1). Lineage (NCBI taxonomy): Eukaryota > Metazoa > Arthropoda > Insecta > Diptera > Tipulidae > Nephrotoma > Nephrotoma guestfalica. Next base: position 234,005,289 of record OY829915.1, on the reverse strand, counting down.
CCGATCACGATCGACAGTAAAATAAAAATAGATTTCCCGACAATGTCACGGACCGCGGTTCACCATATGTCTCTCGATAAGGATAATGAAAGTGGATCGTACCGGGCGTCCAATGAAAATGAGGATATTAATCGAGGATATCGAGAGAGCTCGGTCGAGAAACGTATGCGTTTAGATGGAATTCAGTCACAGGAACGTTATAAAGAAGAATTTTCCGATGAACAGAAACAATTGGACGAATATGATCGAGAAAACCGTGAAATTCATGAAATCGCCAAATCACGATATGATCAACCGTTACCGGTAGCGCAAGAAATATCGCATACTCACCAACTGGAACGTCAAGAATCGGACTGGAATTCTGAGGACGAGAAAGTTTTGCAATGGGTCAAACAAAAAACTGCTGAAAATAAGGAATTCGATCAGGAAGATTCTGACATACACAGCGACGAATTGGATCAGTTTCTAAAATATTCACGCGATCAACAAGCCAAACAGCGGGAAGAGACTCCTTATACCAATCAAGAGACACAATCATCGGGCGGTAGTTCCGGTATGATACGCAGTAAAGGGGTTATCGAAGAAATTGATGACGATGAATTTTTCCTACGAAAAAAAGGAATCAGTCAAGAAAATATCCCGATTAATGAGTATATTAGTTCGGCACTTCGAGAAGGACTTTCAGATCCAATTAATACCCTAGCCCAAGTTGGCGATTATAATGCGTACTATCCAAATATAAATACGCCAAGTGATAAATTCAATCGCAGCATCGAATCAGATGAAATTGCACCACACTTAAATCAGCAAACGATCGATAGCTACTTTGGAACATTTCCAATGCCGAGTAAACCAATTCGTCGGCAGAAAAAATCATATTCAATCGATAGTCAAGAGATTGAGGATCAGCAGGTCCCTCGACAATATTATCCATCAGAAGAAACACGTGGATTTTATGAACAAGATGGAGTACAACCACCACAGTTGCAACAAAAAACTGCTGCTAGAACCGATCAAAACAATCAGGTTAACATAAATATGCCACCGGTAGCACCAAAACGTCGTAAGAAGGGTAAAAATGAAGCAAAGAGTGCTCAGGACACTAGTGACGTTAAACCAAATGATGAAGGTTATATTGAAGAGCATTTTGATCGTGTTTCGGTGCACGAAGTTTTTACAAAACAATATGTGCCACCACCACGCTGGGCCGATGGACCTTCACCTGTATTCAAAGAGGTATATCTACTTATTAAAATTTGAAATTTAATTTACTAATACATACTTTGGTTATACCCCCAGGAATTCAATATTGTTCATCAAACCCAACATCAGTACAATGTACCCTTGGCCGAGGTGGAATCATTTAAATCGTCACCATATCCAACACCAAGGTCGCGATCGCGTTCTCACTTAACCGATGATGATCGTACATCTCACGGTGCTGAATCGTTAGCATCGGATAGTATGCAACCGATTGAGGAACCGCCTTGCAGAATCTCGTCGGATCCACGAGATGCCCATGGGTAAGTTAATTTATTAAAAGCATGCAGTTTAAAAAAAAATATTTGTACTTATGATGTTGTTGCAGATACGCCATAGTTAAGAAAGATCATGCACCGCCACGTCCTCCGGCGCCATTGCGTCGTAAAAAATCCACACAATCCTTGACCGTCGAAACAAAATTCTCAGCAATGTCCATGAATCAGCAACAATATGTACCCAGCACACCCCCACCATCACGACCAAATAGAAATTATAGCACCATAATCCCATCAAAACCACCACGTCGCAAATCCGTTACCAGTTTAAATGATAGTCAAAGGTAAGGTAGCACTCTAGTCAATTATATTAAGTGTGATTGGCTCTTTAGATATCCGTAAATATTCCCTGTCTCTTTTTTATTTCTCAAGAGTAATAAGCGCCTCGAGAAGTTCACCCGATTTAACGCAATACGAAGAACTTGATGACGACTTAGACGATTCATTGCATCGTGACTTACATTCAGGCGACGTTATCAATAAAATGAAACATCGTCCATTGCCACCACCGCCACGACCGCCACGAACCTTAAAGAAATCAAAAAAGAAACCACCGCAACCGGGCTCCTCAAATACAGATGACAAATTTGATAATGATGACGGAGGTGGAAATGTGCTGGCTCAGGTGGAATTTGATATATTGCCACACCCGCCAAAAAGAACAGAAGAAATCGATATATCAACGCAGACAGACGCGATCGAAGGTGAAGAAGATGTTGACTTCATCGATGACTTTGAAGAAGACTTGGACGAAATCGTCCAGGAACTTAAATCTCATAATGAACCGCATACACTACAAGAAATTTTGGAAAAAGAACAAGAGGCAGAATTAGAACGTGCGCGTCAATTAGCCGAAGCGAAAATTTTAGATCGAGGTATTCAACGTTTCCGAGAGTCGAGTCAACGTAATTTCTCGGAACGTTCACGTGCCTCATCGATTGCTGATCAAAAGAAAACTTCTACTAGTGGCAGTATCCATCTAAGTCGACCAGGTAGTCGTCCTGGCAGTTTTCATGGTGGTAGTCGACCCATGTCACCAACTGCAATTTTAATAGAAAAAAGGACACCAACGCCATCATTTGATCATGGTATTCCGATCACAGAAGTTTCATTGACTGTGCAACCTATAGATTTGGATGATGACATTGAGGATAACGAAGCGATAGTAGTAGATAATGTTAAGAATAATGTAGAGATTCCAGTTGATGATGATGAAAAAGTAATTAATTTAGACGTTACAATTGAAAAGCAGGAAATGGACAAATTTAAAGGAAGTGATGAAATTTTAATTCAACCTGGCGATGATGACGATGCAGTAAATCGAAACAAAGATATAGAAGAAACTCCTCCACCCCAGCCTCCAGTAGCGCCACGCCGAAAAAAATCGTCACTCGAGGCCACCGATTCAAAGGAGGAGCATGAACGAGAAGTATCACCACATCAAGCTCTAGCTGCAGTAAATGAGCAGTCTGTGGTTACCCAACAAGTCGATGCAACAGAACCTCGCACAGGTCCCGTTGAACGGCTTCAAGTTTCCGAATTAGATGTAGATAGATTAAATGTAAATGCATTGCACGCGAACCAAATCATTGTCTCAGAGCTTCAAAGTATGGCTGTTAATACACAAGACATTGAATGTAAATCTGGAAATTTAGCAATGCGAAGTATAGAATTGCCACCAGGGTTCATAGATGAAATTGTCGACAGGCTGAGCAGTCAGTTGCAACAACATCAGCAACAATTGCTAGAGCAACAACAACAGCAACAAAACCAGCCACATCAGGAACAGCAACAATCAAAACCAATTGAACCCGAAATAAGTAGTCATGTGGAAACGGTTACGGAACCTCCCGAAAGAGGCGAATCTTCATTAAATGAAGAATTACCACCTCCTGTACCTCCACCACCATCCCAAATTCAAAAGATTGAAGATGATGTTGAAGAGCTATTAAAAATTACTGAAGAACTAATAGAAAAAACTGAAACACATGACACACAGCAAGAAACACCACCACCACCTGCACGACCTCCTCCACCCGATCAATCGCACTTATATCAGGAATATTTCCCGTACTCTATCCCACCACCATCATTCTATCAATTACGTAATCCATCTGATGAGGAACCCTCCCACCACCAGCAACCTCCACCACATTCACCTACACATTTATCAAAACCCCGGCATCGTCGACAACACCGAAAGCACGATTCAACGTCGGAAGAAGAGTACCAGCAGCGTGAACAAAATCGTAGTGCACGTAGTGGTCACCATGGTACACGATCGCCAGAGCCAACGATTCCAGAATTAGGTGGTCAACTATTGCGCGCCTGTAGTACAGCTGTACAGAGGTCGTGTCGTCAAATCCTAACAGCATTACGCGATGGTACAACGAAAGAAATTGAAAATAATAATGAATTCCATGTTGCCATCATTATTGTTATAATAATAGTCGCTGGTCTTATACTATTCGGTATGGGCCAAGGAAATAAAACCGTTCATTTGCATCACTGGGACTATTTTAATCCACCGGGCAGTGGAAATGAGCAGACTCAATAACATTAAATTTATTTAGTTTTTTTTTTGTTGAACATTTAATTTTTAATTGTTTTTATTTTTTAACAAAAAAATCGTGCATTTTTCTTCAGTTTTTCATTTTTATTTTATTTATCTATTTGACAATAGATTAAATAAATCATATTACAATTATTTTAATTATATATAATTCATATAACTTATATCATTAATACATTATTACTATTATTATTATCAAAAGAACCTAGTCAAACTTAAGAAGAAAAAACAATATAATTTCTAGTCTGAATATTGTTTAAATTAATAAATTTTGTTATTATATTCATAAATATTATTATATTTGAAATCATTGATTAATTTAATAAATGTTTAAAGTCGTTAAAAAGTAGCGACATGCGCGCAACTCAATATTAAATATTGTTGTATATAAAATTGAAAAATGGCTGAGCACTAAATTTTTACAAGCCATTTTCAAATTTTTTGAAAAATTTACCGGATAAAAATTAAGAGATTGTAAAAGTGAAATCAAATTTTAAAATAAAATAATTTTTAAAAAATACATTTGTATTTTACTTGGTAGTGTACTTTTGAGTGATTATGGTAAATTAGCCCTGAGATCGAAAACAAGTGCAACTCTAGGACTGTTCTCACAACGATACTATAGCAGGTACACGTATTTGAATATTTTATAGACGATATTTTTTAAGTTTTAGCAAATTGTAGAACCGAGTTCAACCACTTCCTACCTATATACGGCAGATGAACACAAAATGTTTGACTATACACTTATTTTTCTAATTTGTAGTTGCCACATATTTTTACACATTATTTTAATGTTAAGTCACTAGAATATACGCTAAAGTGTACTAAGGCAGCCAACTAAAGGTATAAACAGAGCCAGAGATACAACGACAAGATACAGCGCCTGTCAAATTAAAATACACATAAACCATATGATGCTAACACAACCAATGTCGCTGGCGACGACGACATTGTCGCCGATTTTTTTTCAGAATCTATTCTAATTTTGTCGTCGGCGCTGCAGTACTACCAACTAGTTTAAGAGTATTATGTTGGTATCAAATTTTTTAGAACTGTTTTTCAATGAATTTCAACCAAATTTGAATGTTGTACACAATGTTTTATGTAAAAAAATTTAAATAGAGTCAATAAAAAGATGAATGAATTATTTTAGGGTTAATTTGTTATTATTTTTCTTGTTTCGTCGCTTAACGCTGACGCACTTGTTGTGTTTATCAAAGCGACATCGCCGCCAGACAAATGTATTTTGTCGATGTATCTTGTCGCTGTATCTCTGGTTCTTTTTATAGCTTAAGGTTTAAAAAATGTTCACTGTGTTTGGTACAAATATGTTTAGTAAATTTTGATTTTATAATCTAGTAATCAAGAAGATGAATAGTCACGTCATATGAATTCATCCTTGAAATTCAGGTACCTTCACTACTTGTAATATTTTTTTGGGTTACGCCTCGGGTATAATATGCTTTTAATGACCCCTATTATTTTGTCATAAATCTTGTAACTCTAGCCAGCCGTCAAAATAACATCTGTTCTTCGGCAATAGCCGGTAGTTAAAACTCGTAAAACTTTTTGCTTCAACTACAGAGGTTGAAACTCGAAAGTCTATTCTAATGAATCCGTTTAGTAAATTTGTCATTAAATTTTAGTTCCAAATATTCGTAGAGTCTTAACCGACTCTTCGCTATTCAGTTCCATGTCTGACTGGATCTATCAAATTCGTTATCTTCGCACCTGTTGAGATATCACATTTCTGGGTCCTTTTCCCTACCCATTTCCTTAAGGGAACCCCATATTTTCTTAATAATTGTATCAATTGCTCTTGATTGTGCAATTTTACGTATGTCGATTGTACCTAGAGTGTCATACGTAGAATCTGCTAACACGATGTTTTACCATCTTTCGCGGTCGTAATCTATATGTCCTTTAAGTAATATTCCGCTTAACTTAGGTTATGCGACAAATGTATGTGTAGTTTATTGTTTTTGCTATCACTGTGTTTGGTTTGTTGCTCCTAACCCGGTTATTGTTAAGTCAAATTTAAGTTATGATAAACCGATGCGGAGTGCTTCGTGTTCGGTAACGAGAGTAGCATGTGATTGAGAACCCTCCTCTTATGATTATCACCCCTCCTAAGAAATTTCTCTTACTTAACACTATTTTGCGATTCTGTACGTACTGATGAGTTAAGAGGTTCTCTTGAAAGCATCTTAGCTTAATACCTACCAAATAGGCGGTCTTAAACATCATAAATGCTAGAATTTTTACTATGCAACATAGTACAAACTAATAAAAATGACGATTATGTAAATAAATAATTTATTAAATTATATTTTACAATACACAAACTGGATTTTAGATGTAATATTTTTATAAAAAAAATTATTCCGACATTATAATTTCGGGCGGAAGTAAATATTGTATTTTGTTGTTGTTTATTTTCTGCAAAAATAAACATAACCGATATAATCAATTTTTTACCTAATTATTTAATTTCTCTAATTTATTACAAAAATATGAACATTAAAACATTATTTTTCACAAAAATATCTCGTATTTTATCGTTTATTTAACAATAAAAATTCAATTTCAATGGCTCGCATTAATAAAAACCACAATTGACAGATCTCCAAAAATATTTGGAGGGTTTTTAATATAAATTTTAAGAGTAGTACCAACAGAATACCAATTAAGAGATTCTCTTACAAACGTCAATTAACGGATAACCTCTTCATTAACCATGTGACAGAATTAACCGTTCTTATCTCGGACTATCTCATCACGCAAACGAGTCGAATTAAGAGTTTTCGTTAAATTTCTTAATCCTCCTCTTCTTTTAACTCAACGAAAGTAGTAAAAATCTGTAAAAAGCAAAAATATACTATAGCGTCTTACGTTGGTAAATTTACAACAACAATCCCATATATTTTATTCCAAATTGGAATAGTTTTGAACAAATTTTTTGCTGGTATAGAATAATGGAGCATTTGCATCCGCTATATAAAAATATTTAATATGCGAGAAATAAATAAACATATGTTTGTAGTAATGCCATAATTTTTTAGAGGAAAATTATTAATTTATTTTTAATTAATTCAAATGCGAAATTTAAATTTTTATCTATGGCGTCTATTTTTATTATGAATTCTTAACATTTATAAATATCAAACAATTTTATTTTCAAACACTGAAAAAAAACATAACACCGCCTGAAATGTCAAAACAAATTTAGCATTTTATAGTTTTCCTTGGAAACGATGGGGATTAGTGTCGCCATGTTATTATCGTTCACTCGATGAAACTCAACGAAAATCTTAATTCGGTTTATCCATGTCCATGGAAACGTAGTAACTTTTAGTCTCTAGTCATTTTTCACCAAATTTGCTGATTATTCATATTGTAGAAAAATAAAGAATGTGGAATTTCCATTCGGAATGAAATATACATTTAAAATACATTTTGAGATCTAGTGGCTAGCATTATAAAAAAAAATTGATTTATGATTTAAATGAAGCAATTTTTTTTATTTAATTTTACCACGCGATGCTTTATCCAATGGAATTGTTGTTTTAACGTTGTGAAGAAAAAATCTATATGTTTATCTCGCTCTGTTTTGATTGGAAAAATATATTTCATTTTGGAATACAGTCATCAAAAATTAATTAAAATAATAAAATTACAATTTTCATTTTAATTATGTATGTACGATAATAATAATAATAATAATTAACTCAAACTTAACTAAATCACGAACTATCTACAATTCGATCCGTAAGCATAAACGGAGTAATTGCGGATACATCATAATCTGATCGTTTTCTTTCTGGATAATTGTATTTTTTGTTAGGTGGGTTATTGACATTTGGACTCAACAAGCAAGTGATGCGACATATTTTTGGTTGCATGTTACTCACTCAGTCGAGCAAGGAAACAATTTTGTAAATAATACTTCTATCAAATTTTAGTAAACATACAGTACGTTTTTGTACTGTGGGCCTGATTGTTTTAGTTTTATTTAATTATTAAAAGCTTTATTCATGCACAGTTGTACATAATATAAATAAACGGGCACTTTAGTATTTATGTTTTGAACTTCGCTATGATAAACCTCGAGATTCTCATTGAACAAGTTAAACAACATCAATGCCTTTACAATCCAGACGATAAACATTATACCGACAATGACAGAAAAGACTTAGTGTGGAGTGAGATCGGAAGGTTGCTTAATAGCACAGGTACGTATCTTTATTTTTCATTCGATTTCCTAATTCAAGCAGCGCTAAAACATATTTTTAGGTGCTGAAAGTAAAAGACATTGGTGCAGTCTTAGAGATTCCTTTCGAAGGGCAAAAAAGAAACGGGGCCCCAATTTAAAAAAATGGAAGTATGAGGATAAAATGCTTTTTTTACTACCGTATTTAAAAAACATCTGTTTATTACCGTTTAAAGCTGAATCAGACAACACCGAATCTTGTAGCGATGTTGAAGCTTCTAAGCCGTTATTTGCAGAAGAATGGGTTGTATCTGAAGAGGTACAAGATAATTTTGATAATGTGAACCATTCACCATCGCCTGGACTACACGAAGAATTAGAATCTCAATCAAACCCTTTGGAAATCAAGAGAATAAAAGTGCAATCGAGTCTTGCTCCTTTAGAAAAGCCCCGAAAACGAAAACATACCAGCAATACGGACGACACAAGTGATATAGATTTATTCTTTCAAAGTATGGCAGCAACGGTGAAAAAGCTATCTCATTTAAACCAGGCGATTGCAAAGGCAAAAGTTTTCTCTAGCATTTCCGAGTTGGAAATTGAAGAAAGGTCAAAAGGAAAAACGATGGAATCCCAGATTCTCGCAAGTAAAAATTAAATTTAAGTTTTAAATAAAATTACATAATATTTTTACAAAACAAATAGTTAATCGAGATTTTTAAGTTTCAACGGGGGTGGGAACAATGTAGTTCACTTATGAAACGCTTGCAGGATCCAATGTGTTTTGTTGCAGTTATCTTTCAGTATCGTAACTCGATAATACAAAAGGCGTGTAAAAGCTATGTTCTTTTAATTAAGTAGGCGCACGTTATACAAATGATGTGAACAATTCTGCAGATATTGTGTAAACTGTTGGGCGTATGCATCATTTAGACTGCTGACTGAATGGATTAGCCACATCAAGATTTGTAAAGTGACATATTTCGATTGTTACTCCCACATTTTGGAGCTTTCTTTGCAATTTCGTTTTATAACTCATTCTGAACCAAACAGTTAGTTGGCTAAATTGCAAATGGTCTCGTCTGCACGTATTACACAGGTCCATTGCAGATGGACTAATATCGACTTAATTTTTACAATTGAATTTTCGGAACCAACAAATAAAATTCTCGTTCTATAAATGGTTTGCAATTGTATAGAACACCTTCAATTCCCAATTTAATTACATAATGGAATGGCTAAGGTAGCTCTTACGGGAAAGCTCAGACGGGCGGGCTTTCAATTTGAACTCTGAAAGACATAGCCTCCAGCAAGACTAATAGGGGTGATCGATACTAAAGTTTCGTCTTACCTGATATTCGATTACAGATTCCGTGGTTTTGCTTACTTTCGAGCTAAGGGGTTTTGCATATTTAAAATATTGAACAGAATAATTGGCAGTTTAGACATACCGGTTTTCCGATTAAATTTCTGGTCAGAGTATCCAGAGTAACTTGGTGCTTCAACTTTTCGACAAAATTACTAAAGGATTAATCCGTCCTTCTGCAACTTTATTTTTCGGCAATACTTGTATTATCAAAAATGTCTTTATGCTAAGTCAAAATTATTTATGACGCAAACAAAAATGGACTAAAATCGAAGTGATCGTGCCTGTAGTCGTTAGCCATACGTTGTGCTCACATCACGTCACAACCGAAACGAAATAAAAGAGTGTAAATTCAAAACCATCACAAAAGTGTGTTACCCAATGTAGAATTTAAAACTTTTCGGATGCGACGACCAGATGTCACCACGATTATAACCAAACTTGAAAATCAGGTAAAAAACGTTTTTCTACGAAAAAATGTAATTTTATTTATCTATGTATGTATAATATATTTTTTAATATGTATATATCAAAAACGTTTTAATATTAACAAAAACAAAATAATAGTAAAATAAATGAAATATCATATGTAGAAGGTGTTCCTGTATATTGCTTGACGCGGTGTTGTAGTACTTCTACCAAAACCACTGATTAATGTTAGATACTTAATTAGGATTTGCCTAATCTCTAGTATTCGGATAATTTGAGCACTTAAATTGTGTGATGAGAATTCGAGTTGATCATAATGATTGCTTTTAATATTCGAAGAGTTACACAGATGTGTTATAATATCATATAGACTGCTTTAGTGAAATGGCTTTCGATAATACTATACTAATGTCCATGGGTGGAAAATTTTGTAGGAGTTTTACGTTTGTGGCAAAATCGCCTTCTAGCAGCTGGTCACGGAGCAAGCTACACAAAATAAATTTATTATACATTTTTAGCCGGCTGCAATGAATTGATCATAACATAATGTACTTACATGATCATAGCACAGCACGTATAAATTAAAAATTCGAACCGATTGTCATCAGCGAATATCGAATCCCATATTCGCACCACATCAGGCAATGGAAATTCTTGAGATAGCAACAGAGTTAGCCACCTAAAACTATAATATTGTGGATACAGTTCTTGCTCCTTTAGTCTCATCCAAATCTCTTTATCTTTCTCCGCCAAAAGTTTCGATAGTTTACCCATCATTGCTTTAATGCCACCCTCCGATTCGTCTAAGGTTTTTATAAAGAAATCTCGTATTTCGGCCATTAAGGCCGTGAAGCAGAAAAAACAATCCGCTTCAGCATTCTTCCGAAATTCTATATCGGAATCTGAAGCCATAGTATGATATATAGGTCCAACAATTTCATTCATACCCTGGACATATCCTTGGCCCGGATTTAATTTTGCATATATGAATAGTATTCGTTCAACAACTTCCCAATGTGCCTCTTTCCCCTCATCCATCGCTTCGTAATTTTCGTGTGCCCGTTTGGTAATCAAATTTATCTAGAATGGTAATAAATAGTATATTAAAAGCTAATATAAATCGCTACCATTTTGGAACACTGAATGCATCTCAAAATCTAATCGAACTCGCTAAAAGTAAAACTTACTTGCTGAATTTTATTAGTTTTGATATTAGGAAATGGACAATCCACAATTTATAATTAAAAAAGTTTTGGTTAGTTTTGTATATGAAATAATTCTACAACTCTAATTCTACTTTCGTACCTTTGTAACACCTAAACCTTTTCGCTCGACATTAGCTGAGGATAGAATTGAAGGTGCAACTCTAACGTGTAGACGACGTTCACCATGGCTGTAGACAACATCGTCACACGGAAATTCCGTTGCCTGCTGAAAAAAGGATATATCGGGGCACAAACGACGCACATCTTTGTCGATTTGTAATAAAACTTCGTTGTCTTTGAAGTATGTACTCCAAGCACTTTCGGGACCATCGCTCAACGGATGGTCTGCGGGTAAATTTGATTCACTGTCTGATTTTACCATACCCGGTGGTATAACCATCTCGTCAATGAATTGACTGTATAATGCTCGTTTTTTACGTAGTGTTGCCTCCCATGTGCTCTTCTCGGGTTCTAGGTATCCCAACAACAATTTCCAGCATATTGAACGGATATTTTTTACATCCGGAATCCCTATAAAACGGTTAGATTCGTAAAAAAGACAACTAATGAATGTGATATCCACCCACCGATAAAACATAATCGCTTCAAATGTCTCATATCAATTGTATCCGCCTCTAGACATTCCTCAAACTCTTTCACCCTGAAAATTCACAGCACATAAATGTCGATTTTATAACCAAACATTATCTATTCAAATCGTTTATACCTTTGCTTATATAACGACATTTCTATTTATTTAACGATTTTGATGAGTAGAATACCAAATAATAATAAAAAAAACGAAAAACTAAAAATGAAACACTACGAACGCGATGAAATTTTTTGTTTTGTTTATTTTGATTGCGTTTGCACAATGAAATAAATATTTGACATTTGACATCTATTTAAAAAAACAATGCAACAGCTGATTTGTGGGTTTTGTGGAATTTGAACACGTTATGCTAGTTCATAATAGAGGTCAGTTGCAGTTAGTTTGTGAATCTGCCATCTATGTATGGGCATTTACAACGTTTGGTTTGAATTTATTCATTTTGTACGTATTCGTTCGGCACGAGATTCAATTGTTTAAGAAAATGTCGTCTCTTGATTGTTTTGCGTAATTTTTTGGTGCATATCAGCATCAGTTAATACTGTTAATCAGTTAATAATAATTGCGTGATAATTGCTGGGTAATAATTATTTTTATTTAAACCGTTTATTGTGAAGGTGCAGTGTTTGATATTTCTTAGAAGACTGTGTTGCCGTGGAAGTCTAATACATTTGGTCTCCACATATCTGACTAATTTTCCGGTGGTGATTACGTTTTCATACTTCTTAGCGAAACGGCATTCTCGCTGTGTAGGTTTTAGAGAGGCAGCCACCAACGCACGTTAGTGTTGGTTGTTATTTGTGTACCTGCAAGGCATATAGGGATCTAAGATGAAACATAATCTGCAGTGCTTGAGTGGGTCTGCTGCCGAGTGCTTCACTAATTTAAAATTTAACTATTCTTTGCATAGCAAGCATTCAAAGGTTTTAGATTTACCAGAATATTCGAAGCTGCCCACTAGTAATCCTAGTCCAATATAATAGTACGGCTCTTCCCAATGACGTTTTTACAGAAGTATAAGGATTAACTTACCCAGATTAAAAATTTGATTTACCCAAGAACTGATTCAATAGTTAACGTTCAAACATAATAGTATTCGAGCGTTTGCCTCTGGCTGAAGTTTAAATGCGCACACTCCTGTATCCACTTGGTATTTAATTGATTTCTCAATAGGATTTTTAGTACGCGAGGTAAGATATGAAATACCTATTCTGCTCGACTGAACTTCTAGTTTGCCATAGTCGTTCTAATTTTTTTCAGGATACCATGAGATGAGATAATGGCTTTATGTCTTTAAGATTGCAATGGAACCATTTCTCGCCACATGGAAAAACAAACGACGTAATCGTGAACCAAATTGACTACATTTTTATTTGTACGGTTGACAGATTTATCTCGCAGCCAGGTTATGTTTTTACCCTGCTATATACATTTGCAGCGTATATCAATACTAATGCATCCGCAAAACCATGAAGGCCATCTCCTGACATTCGGTGCTTAGCCACTATTTATATATATGAATTTCTTCCAGTCTTACTAGATTACTTCTTGTTGAAGCATAACCTTCATATATTGAATGTGGCAAAAGTCTTTCCAATCTACTTAGCCAACGTTTCTGAAATAGTATTTTAATTTTTATTGTTATTGAAAATAACCAACCTTTAGGGTCGAATAGGTATGATTAACATATTTCTTTTATTTGGTTTCTTATTTAATTAAGTCAGATTTTCCCAAACGTTTTCTCTTTAGTAGAAACTATCTCAAATTAGACGACACGACTGGATCTGCTGCAATTCCATGTTGCGGAGAATAATTTCCTTCAGTTTTAAATATTGATCAAGAAATTCAGTATACTGAGTTTTAATGACTCCTTTCTAAATTTACCATAACAGCCATATTCGAGTTTTCCAATTTTCATACATCTTACTTAAAATTTAATCTTCCGATCTATCTTCTGTCTGGTGTTCTTTGAAAAGTTTTTTGAAAATGGTCGAAACAAAATCTCTTTTATTCACTATAAGGCGCCATGCCTCACAACCTCCTCAACCTTCCTAAATCTTTTTAGTTTAAGGTCCAAGGGGGCCAATGAAGCCAATGAAGGCCGTCCAATGAAGCTTCATTGAAACTTCTTTATCAACAATTGGCATTCAATCTAACACGTGTATTATGACTCCTAACTTTGACCTTGAGATGTAATTTTAATCATTATAAAACCATTTGCAACCCATAGAACAGACATTATTAACAACTTGAATTAACATCCTCCCTGTTCTCTCTTTTATTCCGAGACGTTGGAAACACTCTTCAGTACGAAGATGTTTGCGATCCGGAGTTAATAAAAGTTTTATAAATCTGCCACCCAACATGAACAGCTATTTGGGCACTTGAATGAACTGCAGATTCATACTCGAATCGAGATGACCTTAAGTATGTAGTTGTTGGGGATGAATTTGGGAAATTCTAGATTCGACTTTTGCGTCTTTCACTGAAGCCATCATAGCACCTAGAGTGTGTTTCACATAATCTCTTCGTCGTTGGGTTTTTAAGCCTAGAAAGTATTCAAATAAGTTGTGGTCCTCATTCATTTCATTTCCTGCACTTTTTCGTATTGTGTTCCCTTAGTTTTCCGGTTTCACGTCGTTTAAAGCATCTATTCGCTTATTTAAAACTGCTAACAGTTTAAAAATGTTGTATTACCGAAGCTTCTAATTTCCACATCCATCCATTTTTTGTTTTTTCCCATCCACACAATTTTGGAAATATTGGATTAAATTTGCTAAGCAACATGGACCCTCCTCAATTACAAAGGTAACAAAAAAATTATTAAATAATACAGTTTCAATTATAGAATTAATGCTTATTATTTTGAAGTGAGACAGAACTGTTCCAGTTATATTCGGATGATTCATTAGCTGAACCGACCTACGATGCATCGTCTAAATCAGAGTGCAGTGTTGGAACTCCAATTTATTCAAAATTACGTCGACAATGACTGAAAATCCTGTTACTCCAATGATTAATACTAATCTAAACCAAAGCACTCCACTATCCCGTAAATGAAAACATAATGAATTTCAGTGTAAGGCAACGAAAGAAAATCTAAACGCGAAAAGGGTCTATCCTATATTGATATTCAGGGTAAAGTGCATGCTGCTAAATCAATTAAATATATCAAGTGCACATGTACGGTGAGATGTTGCAGTCAAATGGATAAAACTAAGCGATAACAGTTGCTACATGAATCGTTCTGGAGGCTTGATGACTAAGCAAAAAACCTTTATTATGCACAGTTTGTGCACAGAATACCAGTGAGAAGAAAGTAACTTCCAGTTAAGAAACGTGAACTCTCCTATTACTATTTCTTTACCATAAGTTAAATGATGAATTGATTAGAGTTTGTCAAACTTTATTTTTAAAAACTTTCGATACAAGTTCAAGGAGAATCCTATGGTTTTTTATAGACAAAATTAATGAAGTAACCGGAATTCCAATTTCTTCTAAAAAGGGAAGCGCATTAAAAAATCCTAGATGCTAAATTAGAAGAAATCGGAAACCATATTAAAAGTTTTCCACGCATGGAGTCCCACTATTGTAGAGAAAGCACATAAAAGGATTAGTTGGATAGTACTTTAAGCATACAGAAGATATACAAGGATAAGGAATCATGCGCAGCGGCTCCAGTAAAAAGGCACATGTATTCAAAAATTTGCAATGATGAATTTAATTGTGCATTCATTTGCCCCGAAAAAAGGACTACTGTGATTTGTGCTCTAAATTTAAAAATACTAAATATAAAAGAAAATTTGCAGTTTACAATTTGACAGAATACTGCAACCTAAATAAAAGATTGCAGTATTTGGACAGAAGCTCAAAACGGAAGAAATGTTGAAAACTGTTGTCCAGGATCTTCGAAATATATCGAAAATAATTTTGGGTTCGGATAGCTGTGTAACTCAAAACAAAAATCGAGTAAATGTCACAACTGCGCGGAATCACAATTCACGGCCCTGTTACACTTAGTTAAAAAAATTAACTATGAGAAAGTTCATTTGAAAATTACGCAAATGAAGGAGGTTGAATTTTTAAATTTTAATTTGGCTTCAAAAATATTTACAAATATGTTGCCAAAGTTTGAATTATCAAATACAATTCTACTGATTTAAGCTCACTTGAATATACATAGTATATAATTATGACTTAGACCAGTGCACCTAGAATACTGCAGGCCACACTGCTTTCTATGTCATCAAATTTATGTCTACAGTTTATTCTTTGAGCTGTAGACGGCAGTTCATAAAAAGAATAAACGAAAATAAACAGAAAAAAAAACATTTATACGAGTGCTAAAAGTAAGGTTGTGTCTTCTAAAACTAAGGTTGTGTGTTTACATATTTAACACAATTTAAAATGCATAATTTTATAATAATATTATGAATTAATACTTACCAATAGCTTTTTATTAAATTTTAAAATATATTAGGCGCACTGCTTAGACAGAGCTATGCTCGTACAAAAAAATTATGTTGTTCGATTCAACCCCGTATATAATAGAAATTTTAAAACAGGCTTCCGTTCAGTTCCTACACGTATCGTGTCAGACAAATATTGTTGAAAATAATGTTTTGTCTGATGTCTGAAGGCGAAAAAATAGTTACAAAAGAATAGCAAAGAAAGTGGAATTTATATATTTTCCAACAACAACAAAAATTAAATTGCTACTAAAATATTTTTGAATTTTTCTAAGTTATCTTTTACTTTATCCGGAACCAAAAGATACGAATATGTATGATAATCATACGAAGAAAATGTGTCAACGGATAATATACATTGATGACCTCTGACACGATACGTGTAGGAACTGAACGGAACGGATAATATAAATCGGCTTTTAACGCGACCTAATATATTTTTTGGATTGAGTCGAGTTAACTACGAGTTGACTCGACTTAGTTTACTGCATTTTTCATACAATACTAAAGCAGCACTTGTCTTTCCTCGCACAACTCTAGTGCGACTAGTGTCTATATGAGTAAAATTATTTTCATTTTGTGTTGAATCAGTCATGGCTTTGCTTTAAAAATGTTGCTATATGACGTCAATTTATGTCGACGGTTCCATTCTTCGGCTGTAGATGGCAGTACATGGCATCAAATAAATGAATCGATTTGTATGTATAATCTGTTTTTCTTGAAACGCTAATCACGGTGAAAAAATTAATAAATTCGCATTAAATAAACCCGTAAATGTCAAGCACTTTTTAAAAACATTACTGCCATCTACAGTTCAGAAAAGATACTGACGACATAAATTTGATGGCGTATCAAGCAGTACTGCCAGATATTCTAGAAGTATTGGTTTGGCAAAAAGTGGGTTAGCTTCTCATACTTGCGTTCATCACATGCATAGGATTTTGCCCGATTTTGCCATGGTTGGAAAATGTCGGTGATACTATGTGAAGCTCAAGCGGTATAAAATTTGAAACCTTCTCTAAAATACCCAATTGTGGAGCCAATAGGGGTTCGTATATATGTATCTATGAAAGGAGTTAAATGTTTCACCGCCAATCCAATTGAAACAAATTTAATTTATAAAAGTGAAAATGTTTGCTATTATTTTCGGTTAGAGTTTCATAGCCATTTTTTATAGTTCTTTTTATATGAGACTACATGCGTCCTGTTTTAATGCCTCCAGTTAGGCTTGAATCGGCTGTATTAGCATTTGCCTAATATAAGTTTCGTAACCGTTAAAACATAAAAATGGAAACAATGGCCTTAACTTTGGAATTATTTCATAATTATAAGATATCATCGATAATACGATAATTATAAAATATAATATATATGAAATACAATAAACTAAAATCTATATAATTAGCAACAATAAAAATTATAATTAATAATATACCTTTTTTTTATTATTATTATCGTTATAACAAAAGTGATTATACTCAATGGAATTGAATTTATCAAAAGAAATATTTTTTAATTAGATTTTATTCAAAATACCTAAAAATATTCCACCTATTTTATATTCTTATAGTTGGATCTATTTCTAAATTAGTTTTTCAATAGAAATACGGTATCCCTTGTTTCAAAATCTATTTCTAACTTTGTCCGATAATTTTATGTTTATGAACTTGTTATTGTTATGATTATACATTTCTATTAATCGAATCGTTCCAATAGCATAAAATATTAGATAATATAAATTTTTTGTGTGTTTTGTTACGTAAGCATAATCTAACCGCAGAATAGAAGATTTTAAAAATCCTACACTATATACTTGGTTTGAACGTAAACGAAAAGCACACTCTGTAGTTTCTAGTACGCACACTTGATACAAACGCAACGGTCAATGATGTACGAAAGTAAAAGTATATATCGCACATGCACTCGTTTTAGCAAACCAAAAATGTCTTAACGAAAATTTCGTTTTCGTTTTCTGCATCCAAATTGAATTGGATGGGGAAATAAAAAGAAATACCTAAAGATACCTATAGTGAATGTAATTTGATCTTGAAATTAATTTTTATTATATTTATTTTTATTACAGCTGTGCGATGATATAACATCATGATACAAGACACAAGAAATAAGTAAAACCAAACTATATAAACGTGAATTAAAAATATATTTTAAGATGTATTGAAGAGATAAGGTGAAGTTGAAGATCAAATTTTATTATATACAGATTTGTTATGTGTGCACGGTACGATTTATGAATATACATTCTGATTGATATTGCTCTGTAATCGCTATATTAAGAGGACGATGATCTTACGAACTGAAAATAATACGTGCTGTTCAGTGATATGGAAGATGCATGAGAAATCCGCATATAATGTTCCTTCAAATAGCATAATATGATTATCTAATACTATTTGCGCTAAGAAAAGTTACTACGAGATACGCACTATGCACAAATGAAAGTAATAAACAAACTCGAAAGGACGCTAACCAGAGTTCATTAAAGAAAGACATTTAAAAAATGCGCTCGACTAGTGCTACGCGCTCAATTAGTGCTACGACCACCGAAACGACTGGTCGAGAATACAACTTAAGCCCTTACCTGCTCTCTGGTTGAGACTGAGACTCACTGAACAAAGTGCTCCAAACAAAATGCAAAAAAAAGGTTTCCTAAAAAAATGAATTGCATAAATTGCAATAAACAAAATGTCCGCCAAAAATCTGGTTGATATTAACAAGCTTAATTTCACATAAGGAGTAAAGGAAGAAGAGAGAAGAAGAAGGTCAGTGTATCAACCCAAATATTCACGTCACATGTAGGTGGTGCTCCCTGCTAATCAACCAACGAGAGTCCCGCGCCGAGAGAGATGGCATTCTGTGAAATTATGTTCTCTTCACTGATCCACTACCAATTTACTGGATAGGTTGACAGCTGCTTCAATAACTAATCCTTAAAGCACTACAAACAAGAATTTTTACTCCTGGTGGTATCCAACTGCTCAGTTGGCTAATCTACAGTGTTGTGCGTCGACGCGTATTCGCGAGTTGTCTACATGTTGGCGTAGACAATTGATTTTTGAGTAGACATTGTAGAGAATTGGTAGAATATGTAGACAATTCGAAGGCAATGTAGATTATAGCATGCTTGTTGTTGTTTGCATTGTACATTTCTTGTTTGTTTTTTCTGGTCCTCTTCCACAGGAGTTACCTTGCGTGACGTGGGGCGAGTGGTAGAGATAAATAAGACAACAACAACTTTATCACTAACATGAAGCAACCATTGCTTGGGTTAGTACATCGCTCACCGCTCGGTAACATCATAGAAGAAAGTGAATAATATGGTACGAAACCCTCCCCCCCACCGGCATGCTAGTATACTTTGCTCAGAAACCCTGACAGCTGACTAGGATCACCAATCATTCACTAATTCGAATTCAAAATGGTTACAGAAACGAATACTAGAATAAATAATGCAAACTGGCAAATATCGGCCCTCGGCTATCGTACATGAACACGAATCTGTAAATTGGAACATCAAAACCCTAACAGAAGCATCAAGACTAGTACAATTAAGGAAAACAAGTTAAACGTTACAAAATCGAATTTCTCGGCCTCAATGAACAGAGATGGAAAACCATTAGTGAAATTAACACAAGCGAAGGAAATTACCTGATTTACTCTACTACGATATACTCTGAACGCGATGAATAAGGCGTGGGTACATTAACAACAGCTAAAGCAAAAAAGGATTTAGTGGAATAATAACCAGTTAATAACAGAATAATCGGAGAATCGTAGCAAGATTATATTCAAAATTACGAAACACAACCATAATATTCAGTTATATGCCCCAACAAAAGACGCAGATGAAACAACAAAGGATCAGTTCTATGAACAACTACAATCCACAATAACAAGGACACACAGAAAATGATACAACAGAGATTTCCATGCGACAATTGGAACAGATAACACCGACCTGACAACAAACATGGGTAAGTATTAGACTTTGTGCGTAACAATAATGGAAAATTATCATAATAATAATGGCGTCACAAACCAACTATTTATAGGAGTCAGTAAATTTCCACACAAAAATATACGCATGGACATCAACTGATGGCAGAAAAAGCTGCCTGATTTCTGCCATGATTATGACACCAGAAATCCCATAGATCCGTTTAATCATTACAGCATATGTTTTACTTTAGTTTAATTGTGAAAAACTGTGCATGCCAAAATCGATTTAGATCTCCTCCAGAATTGGTCAGGATCTTTCCTAGAACGGCATTATCTGCCCATTTACATGCGTTGTGCACTAAGTCTGTTAAAGTAGATCAACTGTTTAGACTGGATGTATATAACCTGATGAGACCAGGATTACTAGTGGCATACCCCATATCAGTTATAATTGGGAATAGAAAACCCTTTATTCAACCCAATATTTAAAATTTAAATTTTTGAAATGCACTTTGAAATTTGCGATTTTTGAAAATCGCACATTTTATTAATGAAATCACTTAAACTGCTTGTACTGAACATATTGATCAAGCTTCTATGATTGTGTCTGCTCTCCATCAGCCAGAATCACCCGTAGGAAACCCGCATTTCAATGGATGAATGGGTGATTTCTGAAAATTCCACATTTTATTATTGAAATCTCTTAAACTAGTTGAAATTAACATTCAGACAAAAATTTATGATTGTGCCTACTCCTCCCACCAGAATCGGAAGTAGGCATAATCATGAAATTTTAACTAGTTTAACTTTCATTTCAACTAGTTTAAGTGATTTCATTCATAAAAGGTGGGATTTTCAGAAATCACCCATAAGAATTTTTCAAAAATGAGGCTGGCTGATGAGGCCTACTCCCACATTCAAATCATGAAATTAGATCAATATGTTCAGTACAATTTCATTAATAAAATTTGCGAGTTTCAGAAATCGCAAATTTCAAAGTGCATTTCAAAAATTTAAATTTTAAATATTGGGTTGAATAAAGGGTTTTCTATTCCCAATTATGGGTGATATGGAGCATGCCACTGAATCCTGACCAATCCTGGAGGAGAACTAAATCGATTTTGGCATGATAATCACGTCAGAAATCCCACATTTTCTTCCAAAATACATAATGCACAAAGTTTACCGTTAGACGCACAAAATTACACAATCAAATACTACTCGATAAAATAAGAAAACCGTCGGATTCCATAAATGGGATTTCTGGCGTGACTCACACGAAAAAATAATTTTACAAAGAATAATTATCGAAATATTCGCCATTACTATCTATAGTATTTTGCCATTTATCAGGTAGAGATGAATGTCATCGAGCGATCTTTGCACATCTTCAAATTTCGCGAACTGCTGGTCTTTCAAATATGATGACATTGATATGAATAAGTGGTAATCAGAGGGAGCCAAGTTTAGAGAATACGCCGCACGCTGTAAAACTTCCCATAGTCTAATGAGTTCCTGGGTTGATTTTGCTGTATGTGGACGAGCGTTGTCATGCAGCAATATCACCTTCCGCCTTCATTGGCTCGTAAATGGTATTTTTTCCTCCAGAGCATCACTTAATTTGATCATTTGGGTCTGATAACGTTCAGCTGTAACAGTTTGACCAGGTTCCAGAAGCTCCTAGTAAGTGACACAAATCCCACCACACATACAGTAACACTTTCTTGGGATGAATATTCATTTTTCCAACTGATATTGATGGCTGGACTGGATCAACTCATGGTTTCCTGGGGGATTATTATAAAATAATCCGATATCAAAAAATCCGATCCGCCGCAAATTTCCTATTATGAAATTGTTTTGTCGAATTTGTCAAATATAAGTATGAAGTTAGTAATAACGCGTTTTCTAATAATCTTTAAAATTGTTTTAATTTTATAAAATTATTTCGGGTTTCCAAAAGTTATTTCATTTTATATTAACTCGAGCGGAGCCCCATTTTCAAGAAACAAAAAATTTTCATTCGATTCCACCGATATTAAAACTGGCAGCCACTTTAAGGTTTTGGGCAGAAGGATCTTACCAACAATCTGTGGGACACGATTTTTGGATTAGAATGGCACAACCTAACTGTTTCCAGTGTGTTAGCCGAAACCCTTTTAATATTCGAGTCAAAAATGTGTAGGGAATATATAAATTTTTACATCTCGGAGGATCAAATTAGTTTGCTCCTTAAACTATGGAGCATTCAAATAATTTTTTGCAATTCCCTCATTTCGTACCATAAAACCGACAAGTAACTCAAATTGTTATCTAGTTGTTGCTGTAGTCCCAATAAATTCAAACTAAATAATTTAATTAACGTTTAAATATTGTTTAATTTAATTTTTTTTAATTTTCATATTTCGTAAAAATAATATATTGATTGAAATAGTTGAAGTAACACACACATTCGATAACAAAAATTGAAATTCGTCAACTAAATGGCAGTCGGATTTTGACATTCGATTTCCGAAAAATCCGATTTCGTTTTGTCTTTTTAGTTTCATAATAGCGGATTTTTCGATATCGGATTTTCATAAAAGCAAAATTCGCTTTCGGATTCGATGTCGAATTTTTCATAATAACCCCCTGCGTAATGATTTTGTGCAAAAAATTCTTTTTTTTGTACCGAGAAAGTAAATTCATGCAGACGTCAATTTTCCTTCGTTCTATATTTTTCCCATTGTATGAAACCGAAGTAATATTGCTTGGTGAGTAACTCCCAACTGTTCTGCAAGCTCTTGTTGAGTTTCTCTCGAACGAATTTTTAGCTAGAAGCCATTTTCCTTAATATTTACAGAGACAAATTTTACTCAATGGTGAATGGCCATCAGATTTGGCTAATGAATGCGGTATACAGACCATTACATTACCTTTTTACCTAGACCTGTTATGGGATTGCAGAAGCGTTTTCAAAACAAATTACACAATTCCTTAAATAGTATTAGTATAACAAATTTTAGTCAATTACTGATAAAAACATCGATACACTTGGAATTTAATTATGACATTGCTGTAATGATTTACGCGATAGGGATCAACATACAAATGTATAATATGTACAACTTTCGCCATATTATGTTATGGCCATACATCACCTATATCGCCATATAAATAAAGCAGAAACTTATTTTTCACACCAAATCAAAATTAAATTTCACTACACATTTACACAATGAAGGCAAAGCAAATGCAAAACCAATAATTTTTACAGACATTTCGCAGTTCGACAGACATTTATGTATTTTAAGTATTTCAACTCAATGATTATGATAAATGCATATCGCGCGCATAATTGCAATTAAAAGGTGTCTCTCGTCTTGTCTTGCAAGATGTGTAACTAAAAGGTAAGTAGATATACGAGACAATAAAATGCATAATTACGTCAGTATAGTTAATCACACGACAATTAGATTACATATTACGCAGTCATCATATGCGACATGCAATTTATAAATAAATACTCTGTATGGCGAGATAGTCCATAACTTGAGCGATAATGCTGTTTATATATATATATATATATATATATATATATATATATATATATATATATATATATAGGAGATCAAGATTACCATTAACCGGTGAGTGGGTAGGCGCGCTTTTAAGACATTACTCATGCCTATACACATAATAAACAAGTTATTTACATAAATTCAAAAGACGTAATCGCGTTATCTCAATATGATCGATTATGTTTTTGTGACACTTCATGATGATAAATTGAGTTTTTATTTAAATGTTGTTACATAAAATCTGATAAACATTTTGAGATCGATATCGTTTGATTTATAGAACAGGATTAGGATTTAATTGCGATAAACTGACCCCGCTCATTCTTAAACGTATTAATGCGCGCACATAGTTCAACTAGAGTTCACTTCATCGTTAAAACGAGATTTTTTACTCTTACTCTCCGCACCAGTTTACAATTTTGATTTCATGAATTTATGCAATTGACAACAACAATAAAAATGTAACGCGGCTTTTCTATTTCGTTTAAGTAACTTTTTTTAAGACAAGATCTATATGCATTTATAAAACGGAAAATTGAAAAAGTTTATAAAAACAATTAATTTTAGCTTGTGGGATGTGTTGGGTTGTATTGTTGCATTTGGTCGATTTTTAGTTGATTGTGTCTGCACATAGGCATAACCAATCGATTTAAATTTAGTTCATTGCTGTATCAACCTTTAAGATCATTTAAATATTTTGTTTTTCTTGATAAAAGAATTGCATTCCGAAAGTAACATGTTGAAGGTGGACTAAATGTTGATGTCGAAATTATTTTACAAATTGCATTCTATAAATACAAAGAAAATTATATTTTAGGAAAGAATTTTACTGGAAAATTTCCTACCATTTGGTGTATTTTCACCTCTTTATCGAAGAGTCGAGTCTTGTTTGTGTTTACTAGTATTACGAATTTTACATCCTGTCTCTGGGCATAGGATTGAACGCCTTCCGGTCCGAACTACTTTCACCAGTCTTAGTTTTGTTATTCGCGGAAATCCTCAATAAATGTTCGTTATCTTGATAATTGCAAATAATCATGCATGCATTATCTGGAGTCGTTTCCATTGATGTCTATAAACATTCACGATGATCGTTTCATTGTGACCTTAATCCATTTTCGATGACCCTAATTTTTATAACATGTAACTATCCATTTCTTGTCTGGTAGCGCTTGTACCTGTTAAATGTTAATGATGTTTCCCTTTTGCCCCTGTCTTCCCTCGTTCCATTTTCCGATTATTGCCGCTCTCTTAAACAAGCATGCCTCCCAGCAGTATCATGGGATGTCACCCACATTATCACATTATTCCAGCAATAACGCCTGATGCGACAAACCTTGTTAAAAGGCCAAAGTTAACAACGCCTTGTGCACTTCTGCATACTAAGTATATATGCCGTCGATAAATTAATCGATCTTGGCTCTTTTCTTTTTTCTGTAGGTGGTCGTGTAAGCGACGGGATAAAAGATTAGCTCCTAGTGCCGGATCTGCTACACCTGCAATAAGTACTCACATTGTCTTCTCGTGGCGGCCACCGGTAACTAACCCTATAAAAATAGGAGGTTAAATGTGTATAGCCTAGCTCCTCCAGGAGATTGCGTTAGACTAACAACCCAACTTGCGAGAAACAAAGAGTTACGAAACCTCAACATAAGCCTATGATTAATTCAGAATTTTTACAACAACCTCGGACATGAATGAAGGACTGTGCTTTAGAATTCGGAACATGGAATATACTCGGCCTGAATCGTACGGAGAACTTCCATCAGCTTGCGATTGTTATCTTTATCTTAAAATATTTGCGCAGTGCGTATAACACGTATTCGTTGCTCTTGAATTATGGGCCGCTGCTGAGTATTCGATATTTTAAGTAATTGAGGGTCTGATCAATACGGGTCGATTTTCCTTCAATCCGTTTACTCATATTATCGAACATTTGCACTCGAGGCAGCTTTTCTTGATGAACGGATATCATATTTTAGATGTGATTTCGTTGATCGCCTACAGATTCGATGAAATTCTTATATGTTGGCACACCCGATTATGCAAGTTCTTTCATTTGTCGCAAAAGCACTTTTAGGTTCAAGGAGTGTGAATTTTTGAAGTAATATTTGTCATCGTAATGCATCAATCTTAACGATTTCTCTGATGCTGTCAACAATCCTGTATTATGTTCTTGAAATAGCTGAGTGAAAACGATTAGCAGGGCTTCACGGTTCATTGCGCCTCAGAGGCTTCGGATTCAATTCGGAACGACTCGTAGTACATAATGAAATCACTCTTAATTATATAAAATTGGTAAAAGGCCAAGTACCCCTCATTTTCCAGTTTCTGGGGTGATTAAGGTGAATTCTTCTGAGAGAACTGCAACCGTCTGATGATATCCGTGAGCCTCTAGAATGTTCATGAAATGTGTGTTTGTTCATTCGTGTGGTGGTAGGAAGGCAACTCTGATGAGACGGAGATGGAGACTGAGACGGATACGGAGACGGAGACGGAGACAGAGACAGAGGCAGAGGCAGAGACGGAAACAAAGACAGACAGAGACAGAAACAGAGACAGAGACAGATACAGAGACAAAGTCGGAGACAGAGACAAAGACGGAGACAGAGACAGAGCCAAAGACAGAAACAGACACAGAGACAGAGACAGCGACGGAGAAAGAAACAGAAACAGAGACAGAGACAGAGACAGAGACAGAGACAGCATACACAGACAGAGACAGAGACAGAGACAGAGGCAGATACAGAGACAGAGACCGAGACCAAGTCCGAAACAGAAACAGAGACAGGGACAGGGACAGAGGCAGATACAGATGAAGAGACAGAGACAGATACAGATGCAGAGACAGAGATAGAGACAGAGAGTGTTAGAAGTATTACCACCACTTACTGATGAGGAGGTTCTGAAGGCATGTGGCAAAGTGGGTAATAATAAAGCTCCTGGCCCGGATAACATTCCGAATATTATAATCCCTAGTAAATGGAAGGTACAGAGACTGATGTTGTTGCCAAAAGGAGACAAACCACCAGGTGAGCCATCCTCCTGGCGTACAGTCTGCCGGTTGGATACGGCAGGTAAACCCCTATAGCTATAGTTAGAGCAGGAAACCTAGCAGAGCTGCAGTATGGCTTTCGAAAGGCGCGCTCAACAGTGGATGCGATTAAAGAGGTTGTAGATACGGCACACCAGGCGATATCCGGTTCTCGATGGCTACGTGGTAGTAAAAAATACTGTGCCATAGTTACATTGGACGTGAAAAACGCATTCAATACGGTGAATTGGAGCTGTACCTGCAAGTACTTGCTGAGACTAGTTATCAGCTACTTTAGCGAGAGTATCTTGATGTATGATACGGAGGAAGGAAGGAAAACTTACGAGGTGACTGGTGGAGTTCCTCAAGGATCAGTGTTAGGTCCTACACTCTGGAATGTGATGTACGATGGTGTACTTCGACTGCCCATACCAAGTGATGCACAGGTGATTGGATTTGCGGACGATATCGCGATTGTAGTTGTCGCAAAACACGGAGAGGAGATTGTGGACATCTGTAATAGGACGGTCAGACTTATTGAACAGTGGTTAACATCTGCTGGGCTGCAACTAGTAGAACATAAAACAAAAGCTGTCCTTATTACTAGCCAAAAAGTAATGGAGAACGTAACCTTAGAGATTGGAGCCCAACAAATTGTTAGTCAACCATCCACCAGGTATCTAGGAGTAATGATCGATGCCAGATTGTCATATAAGACACATCTCATTACCACCAGCGATCGAGCAAGGAGAGTTAATGCGGCACTAGCACGAATAATGCCAAATACAAGAGGGTGCGCGGATGAGCAGCAGAGTGCTGCTCGCCAACGTCGTTACATCTATAATGATGTATGGGGCACCAATTTGGGTCATCTCGTTGGAGAAGATTACTTATAGACAAAGAGTAGCAACAGTTCAGAGGTTAAGTGCTCTGAGAGTATTGTGCGCATTTCGGACAGTGCCAGAAGATGCTGCTGGTGTTCTTGCGGGAATGCCTCCAATAGATCTACTTGTCAAGGAGCGCCAAACCACTTACCTGCGTCGTGGTCAAGGAACGAAAGCGGAGAACCACCGATTAGCACGTGCTGAGATGATCACTGTATGGCAGAGAAGATGGAATGAATCGATGAATGGTAGATGGACCCATCGCCTGATCCCCTACATCGAGGCGTGGCTAAACAGGCGACACGGTGAAGTGGATTACCATCTGATGCAGTTTCTGACTGTTTATGCATCGGAGTAACGGAGAATGTAGAGCACGTATTATTCGAGTGTCCACGATTTGCTGAGGAGAGATGGAGTATCTGTGTACGTGGAGTCTAACGAACGCCGGAAAATATAGTGGAGTTTATGCTGGCATCTCAAGATGGGTGGAACACAGTAAGCGGAATTGTCTCACGGATAATGAGAGAGTCGAGACGCCTCGAAAGAAGCAGAAATTCAGTGAGGAGTTAATTCCAGCCGAGCAGCGAAAGCTGAGTCTGCCTCGCGAAGTAATACCTAACGGTAGTTCCACGGTGCCGAACGGCATGGTTTATCGGGGGTGGTGGTTTGGTCGGTAAGAATTCAACACTATTACGAGTTTGATATATGGGAAGCCTATCGAAGGTTCCTCTCCTCCGCCCATAAAAAAAAGACAGAGACAGAGACAGAGACAGAGACAGAGACAGAGACAGAGACAGAGACAGAGACAGAGACAGAGACAGAGACAGAGACAGAGACAGAGACAGAAACAGAGACAGAGACAGAGACAGAGATAGAGATAGAGACAGAGACAGATACAGAGACAGAGACAGAGACAGAGACAGATACAGATACAGATATAGAGACAGAGACAGAGACAGATACAGATATAGAGACAGAGACAGAGACAGATACAGATATAGAGACAGAGACAGAGGCAGAGACAGAGACAGAGACTGAGATAGAGATTGAGAGAGAGACAGAGATAGAGACAGATATTGAGATTGAGATTGAGATTAAAATTGAGATTGAGATACAGATAGAGATAGAGATAGAGATAGAGATAGAGATAGAGATAGAGATAGAGATAGAGATAGATATAGATATAGAGATAGAGACAGATATATAGGCAGATACAGAGAGTCATATAGATAGATATTGAGGGATTGAGAGATAGAGAGCCGGAGAGGCAGGAAGACAGAGATACAGAGAGATCAAGAGACAGAGAGATAGAGATAGAGAGATGAAGAGAGACACAGAAAGGGAGAGACAGAGAAACAGAGAAACAGAAAGACAGAGGGACAGAGAGACAGAGACACAGAGCCAGAGAGTCAGAAAGATAGAGGGACAGAGAGACCGAGAGACAGAGAGGCGGAGGTGGTGATTTAGTATTAACTAGAACTTCTGAATCTCTAATATAATGTGCAACCATTACATTTGCACTTATTTTTATATCATGACATCTGGAAGGTGGGAGGAAATGACCTACGAAAATGGTAATGACATATTCCTAACTGAAAAACATAGTGGCAATTATAAACCGTTAGCCCAGAGTAGTTTAGTATTAACAAGTGCAAGTGCAAGTATTACATTTTATCTTATTTCGATGCCATCTAATCTGAAACGGTAGAAGGAAATGACCTTAGAAAATGTAAACTACATGAGCCTAACTAAGAACATAGTGGCAATGGTGGACAGTTACATCATCGGAGAACTGTTTTTCGTTTTGAAAAGTAATATCCTCAATACTTATTTTCACTACTTTCTTACCTAGGATAAATGTACTGTCTCCAGTCGCTGTGCGCAACTTCAACCTGTCGGCTATAGTTGGTGTTTTCCCTAATGGAATTTTCCAAAAGACAGTGTGAGGTGCTCCTGTGTATAAAGTAGTCACGTAGCTTTTCCTATGAGCACTTGGTGCTAATCGGGAAACAGGGATGGAGGTTATGCAATCAGATGTGGAAGCCCTTCAACAAGTAATCCTTCTGTCATGAAATCTGGGTGCTACTCGCTCGATATTCCTCTCGCTGCCAATTTCAACCCGCCGTGCCGTAAGTGACTGTTTGATGACGGACTGTATAATATCATTAATTAAAACACAAATAACGATTTCAGTAAAGTGGCTTTCTGTGACAAAACCACTAGCTTTTGTGTCTCTGGATCACGGACGGTCGCTCGATCTCTGATGCTTACTCTTGAAGGGTTTCTCGGATTTTCTGGTAGTATCCCTTCATTTCGATGCGATATAGTTATCGCGTGCGCTCAATTCCCCGATCCAATGCCTTCATTATTCCAGCATAAGTGTTGTGATCATTTTTATAAATTGTTTGCAATGTCTAGGCTGGCCACCTTTAAGAGCTAGTATTAATTCTGCGACAAGACTTACTTGAGTTTCACTCACATTTGCTTTCAGGCAAAGTATGTAGATCTTTTCCGAAACGTTGAACCTCAAACTACCACTTCTGTTCAACCTCTTGAACTTTCGACTGTACCAGATAAATTTTCTGTTTCAACCTCAAGAAAACTCTCTAGAAGGACCAAAGCTATAACACACTTAGTCTACTCTATTTACGGGGTAGTGGGTCGCAGCGAGGAGACATTGGCATATCAAGTGAGTTTTGCGGATCTCCTCACAAACCTGTCCAATTCGTTGAATGTGCAATTATTCGAATCGTTTAATTTGAACCGATAAAATAATGAGTTTGCTGTTTGCATGTCATTTAAAAATATCTGATGAGGTACTCATCAGATATTTTTAAATGACATGCAAACAGCTCTCCTAACACCTAAAGCTTTATGAATAATTGTTCAAGTCGATAATTACTTTTATTAGAAAAATTTAAACATTTATGCATTGCCCAATGGAATGTGTTTAATCGCATAATATATTGAGTTAATTATATTACAAAATAGAGTGAAGAACGTTTAACCATAGTAATAGCAAATTCCGCTAATATTCTTCGTTTAAAACCAATAAAATAAACTGAAAATTTTTCTGCTTGATGGAAAAGGAATGGAATTAATCAATGATGGAATTTACATTGTCATCGTTATCATCATAACGCAACAGTATCAGCAACAAAGCGACAAATCAGTCAAACGTAAATTATTGTCGTGTTAACACTTGCT
The DNA here is from genome assembly GCA_963691935.1 of Nephrotoma guestfalica. Taxonomy (NCBI): domain Eukaryota; kingdom Metazoa; phylum Arthropoda; class Insecta; order Diptera; family Tipulidae; genus Nephrotoma; species Nephrotoma guestfalica. The sequence goes on along the minus strand of OY829915.1, from coordinate 233,974,245 downwards.
TATATGTCTTACGTATTAGATCGAGGAAAGGATGTTGGTTATCTTATTATCCAACTTTGGCATCATATTACGAATACGTGCATCTTTCATGCATTTTTATTCGGCCGCTGCACATTTAACACGTTCAATATTAAACAGCAATTGTTTGTGACATTGGCACAACTACCGCGCATACGTTTTCCTCCCATTACACCAACTAATTGCGGTAAATTATTTAATTATCGCTTTATGTAAAAAAATGTAATTGTTGTTTATGATTAAGATTAAGAATTAGATCGTAAACTATTTACGAACCAATTTGTGATCAGACCAAGGTAGTGCGCGATAAATTCACACGATTTGTATATTTTCAGCAGCGTCATTGCAAGAATTTTTATCTTATTATTTTTCAATAGAACTTTGAATTGAAATGTAATGAGCTCATTAATTGTTATAGTTAATTAGCCCAATAATAATCAAGTTGCTAAGGAGGTAATAATTCTGTTTGTTGAGTTTAACTCTTGTGAAATTGGATTTCCTGTTTACTGTACGAGTACGCGTATAAAACTTTGGCAGCGTTCATTTCTGTAACATAAAACTATTTTATGAGATTTTTATGGTGATTTTAAATGTAGTTCATGGGCTGACGAATATTAAACTACATTTATGTAAATAAAAATGTTTGAATTTCAAAATGTCCATAATGAACTTCACGATGGCATTTTGAAAGCCAAGTTTATGGTATAACCTTAGTTCTTAGATATTAGATGATTTATTTAGAAATCATTTTTTTGTAAAATATATAGGAATTGCAAACCTATCGCTACCCATTGAAGTTTTGCACGGTTAAACAGAAACAGATTTTAATCCATATACATGTGTTGAGATAAGCTCAACAGGGTCAGGAATAAGTGTTGAGAATGCAACATGCATACTAATCAGTCTAAAATATTTCCAGACACCAGACACCAAGATTAGTTTGTTACATTTTGTCTATTTCATAAAAACTGTTTAGGCAACCGAAATTTTATGAGTAAATATGGCCTTTTAAAATAAATAAAGCAGAATTAAAAATATTTTACAACAATATAGTTCTCTGATTATTTGGACCTCACCAGTGGATAATTCAAATATTCATACAACAAAATCAGAGCAGAGGCCTGATTTTTCATTGGTCCTACAAGCCGGGTCACAACCTATAGTTGGCCCCCATCCGTGGTAAGCCAACTAAGCTTGTGATAGGACATACAACTGGTTCAAACAGCAACATCTATGGTGACAACAATGGCAATTCAAGAATAATTACAATATTCACTGAGAATGACAACATTCCAGAAGAAAGGTGGAAGGTATGAGAAAATTACAATTTGAAGGAAGTTTACAAAGGATCAATCATTAGAGTATTCGGAACAAAGCCGACTACTTATACAACCGACCAACAACAACCGTCAATAACCACCGGCATACACAACAGCCAACGGCAAGATGACCAGGCTACAAATTAGAACTATAAAAATTCATCATTGGATGCTAAAGTTGAATTATATAGTTTCTGTGATGCCTCTAATCAAGCATATGCTGTTGTGGTGTATTCTACCAACAACTATGACATCATGTAAGGTCAAATGAGAATCTGACAGACATAGCCTTACATAGAATAACCTCATTAACTCTAATTTATTGTGAAAGGGTCTAACTTCATTCATAACGAACTAGTGTTAGACCCAGATGGGACCACGTCAAACAACATTGGTCTGATTCGAGCATTACACAATGTTGGGTCGAAGGAGCCAGCATTCAAAACGTTTGCCCCCAATAGAACATTCGCAATAAGGAATATTCTATCAACATCTGCCTCATCTAAAGATAAATAAGAATTCAGCAGGCATAGCGCCATATTTAACAACTCCTTTAGCTCTCGCTAACATGAATTTATGGTCGGATAGTCCCAATTTTATTCTTACTGAATTAGTGTTGGGGTTCGATGTAACCATACCAAGGAAAAGTCAATAGTCCATTTGACTGGCGTAAAGAAATTCAACCCAAAATGCTGAAAACCAACAACACAAGAATACTATCAAATAGAAAAGTACTTGATGCAGGTAATACAACTTTCAAAATCATCCGGAAACAAGATTTCGGTGACGAAATTGACTGCCTATAAAGTCCTCAAGATGCTTAAACAAAAGAAAACAGACTGGTATCTTTGAATCCGGTCTTAGATAACAACCAACAGTGAATAGTCGCCTACAAAATTCAAATCTTACGCCTGCCAGCCGAAATTTAACAATCTTGGACAAACACAACATAATAACAGTGCGAATCATTGAAGATGCACATCCATAGTAAGTTGCACGGTGGCATTCAATTGAGTATACTTAAGGAACAACTACTGGATTATGGATGGTAAGCCGGCAGTACGTATCGTTATTGAAAAATGTTTAAAACGCTTCCGCTATAGCGGAACAATTAATGGAAACACTATCAGTTGCCACTACAATCAGGAAAAACATTTGCCAAAACAGGAATTGACTATTCCGACCCTCTCCAATTGATAACAACCAAAGGAAGGGGAAACAAGGCCTACAAAGGATTCATAGGTGTATTCGTATTGCTACGAATTTGCTCTGTCAAATCCGGTTCATACCACTGGATTGTGAATATCGTTGTAGAATTTAACGGTTACAACACCAATTCACGTAATTCACACACTTCCAGAATATTCGCGAAAATACCGGAAATAATTCTCTGTATAATTTCCAACTACTTATCTAATATGCCTAATAATACACAACACTTAATATTTTCCAACCATTAACTTTCGCTTTTAGTATTTCGCGTACCGAATGTCCCAATTGTCCAACTGAGTCTGACGGATTGTGATTGTTACATTCGTATTTATACATCGATCAATATTTCAGATTCGCCTAGATGTTCTGTTCGAGACTTTTTTAACCTGCTACACAATAAACTGATATTAAATTATTTAGTACTACTACTACACCCCAGTGTCAGCAATCTCGCATAAAAGATGTTAGTTAAGTTGTAAACCTTATTTCAGCAAATTTTGTAGATTGAATATCTCGTCAACCCAATATGTGAGATCGTAACATTACACCCCCCCCCCCTCCCTACCAACATTACCTCCTAAGCCTAGGATCCAAATCTACCGTCGACACCACCTGGACACACATTTCTGCATTCATACTGTCATCAGTGTAAACAGCCGCTCCCATTACCATCGCCATCTTTCATAAGCGATCTTTGGCAAGTTGTCTGTCCGTCTCGATTTTTAGCGACCTAAAGTTTAGCCCGTTCAACATATTATTATCCGCCGTCATCCTCACTCACCATGACCACCTCCTCTTCCGTCTCTTGCTATAGGCGTAACAGTATGTATTGTACCCAGGACGTGTCAAATAAAAACAGTAAGCTGCCTTTTAACATAATCTTTCATTGTTGCCTATACGCACGATTCGTTTCCAGACGAGTATTATGTACCGATATTTGTTACGATATTGGAACTTACTTTATCGGAGGTAATCAGCATTTTTGAAATAACTTGGTACTAAATAGTCCCCAAGACACGAAATAAGACTTCTTGGCTTGCCCTATCATACCCGAAATCCTACATTCATCCATACTCACGCCAAGCCAGCTAGAATAAGAGTTATAATTTATTTGTCAACACGTGTCTGTAACTATTACTCTACCTAGACACAATACACGACCTTTGTCACGTGTATCTCAGCATGTCGAGTAACTCAGAAAAATGTAATAATTGAAATTATCTTACCGGTGGAATATTCTGTAATATTCTGTAGTTCCAATTCCTGATATCAAACATGGACGCACGCAATCTCACATCATTAGTTCTACTGGTTATATAATTGACAGCACGAAATTGAAATTGCCACCCGATTCCAGATCTAACTGGAAATGTATCTTCGAGAGCAACTGGAAGCTGCCATCATGCCAACAATGACCGCGTGCGAAAAGCAAGCAATCATCGCTTCAGGGGTGTTCAATTAATATGTCGGAAAAATTTACGGCACGGTGAATTTGCTGGACCTAGGAGAGGTTGGTACAAGTTATTTAGTTGAACTAAATTAAGGCGGGAACAAAGCCACTCTTTGCAATAGGCGCCCAGTGTCTTTCGCAGCACCTGAAAGATGGCTGTAATTGTATTTGCACCGATTATTCAGCAGGGTTGAACGAAGCAAGTATCCTCTGCCAACGCCGGAGAAACTCTCGAATCTGAGTCAATACCGAGTGTTCAGTAAAATCGACCTGACTGACACGTTTTTGTAGGTGGAGATGGATGAGGAATCAAAAAAACTTATGACGACCAACACCGATTGTGCCCTTTTTCGAGTAAACCGCCCGCAGCCGGATGTGAAAACAGCATATGACAATTTTTAGCAATTAGTCGACACAATGATGGGTGGGTGCTTTTCCTTTCATTGACGATTTTATTATTGGAGGAATTGACGAGACCATAATGACAATCTTTTTGAGGCACTGAATTGCATTCAAGAGTAAGGTTTTCGGCTTAAGTTCGAAAAGTGTTTATTTGGCCAGAAATAATTGAAGTTTCTACACCACATCGTGGACGCAAATGTGTTATGACCAAATCCTCAGAAAACTGAAATTCTGAGGTTAATTCCCACACCGAGAGACGTTCAACATTTGCAAGCATTCCTAGGAGCAGCTACTGTACGGCAAATCCATAAAACACCTGTAAGACTGGCCGGCAACCGGCGCACCAAGAAGAGAAACTTAAAAAGTGCTTACGTTGAACTTGGCGTTAAGCCACTATCATCTGAAGAAGAAAATTATCGTGGTGGTGGACGCCAGCTGGTCATCCAGTGGAGCCCGGGTTACTTGTTCTTATTTGTTTTTTCTCAGCTCAAACGTCTTTGATAAGAAAAGAGGAGGGAGGGGGAGTTGGAGTACCAGGAATCGATTGCAATGGATCCTGATATCGGAAAAATACCCCCGTTTTTTAATGATTTATTGGCTTGAAAATTCGTCCGGAAGGCCCCGAGTGTTTCATTAATTTTTTTCGACCTTCGATTTTTATAAAAAATTGGTGATGTAGAGTTTTTGAGTGAAAGGTGTCGATTGTGATGAGTGCTTATTTCGCGACCCTCTGAACTGTCGTCTGGTAGGACATGGGTTTCTTTTTTTCGCTCGGTCGATTTTTATAAAAATGCTGAAAGAGCGTTTTCATGTTCCAAAAACCGATTGTGATGGGTTCTGATTTCGTGAAAACCCATTTAGAGGGTCACCCAAACGACCCATTTAGAGGGTCATCCTCGGTTCCATTAAAAAAATTTTTCGGTTCGCACGATTGATTGATTGATTTCGGTGGGTTCTAATTTCGAAAAAATTCGTTTAGGGGATCATTCGGTGAGGCTCGCAACCATTTATACACTTTTTTCGGCTCGATCGATTTTCATAAAAATTGCGGTGATAAGAGTTTTGTAATGGCAGGAATGGATTGTGATGAGCCGTAATTTCGGGAAATCCGCTGAGGATTTCCTTTTTTGGGGATCGAATATTGTTTCATATTGCACCATGTGGTGTGATTTTTCTTGATATCGCATCTTGTTGAGAGATATTGTGTGAAGTTCCACTTTGTTGTGCTATGTTGAGTTGGGTGTGCCCTTCTTTTAACATTTTATTTGGCTTGAACGATTTTGATAAAACTTGGTGAGGCAGAGGTTTCGAATGAAAGGAAACGTTTACAAGGAGTTCTAATTTAATAATTTATTTAGACGTCCTCCAGACATGCTGCACCATGTTGAGTGGCGTCGCTACATACTGTATTATGTTGCACAATGTTCCATGATAATTCACCATGTTGCGTTATGTTGCATCATGATGTTGAATGTGAAACAACAACGTTCCACTCTGTTGAGTCGTGTTGCACAATGTTGCAGTATGTTATGGGATGTTGCTAGATGTTGCATCGTTTTCCGCCATGCGTATTATGTTGCGGCATGTTAAATATCTTGCGTTATGTTCCATAATATTCCGGAATATTGTGCTGTGCGTTACGGTAGCATTGTATCGCACGATTTTTATAAACATTTACTGAAGGGGGTAATTTTGAGTTCTAGAAACCGATTGCGATGGGTCCTGATTTCGCGAGAATTTATTTAGAATTTGATAAAAATTGGGGAAGGGTTTTTTCCAGTGTTATCAGGGTTCTTGGTGGGGCTTGAGTCTTCTTTTAACATTTTATTTGGCTTCAATGATTTTGATAAAAATTGTTGGGCCATGATTTTCACATGCAGGGAAACGATTACAAGGAGTTCTATATCTGGATAATTAGCAGTCCTCCGGGTGGGCCGTTATGCTGCACCATGTTGCCGCTTGTTGTACCAGTTATGGGATGTTGCACTATGAGGTCTCGGATGTTGCACGACTTTGCGTCATATTGCGCCATGTTGCATGATGTTTCACCATGTTGCTTGATGTTGCATCTTGTTGCGGGATGTTTGAGAATTGTGCGTCATGTTGCATAATATTGTGGGATGTTGCTACATCTGGCACCATGTTGCGTCCAGTGTACCGTCTTGTAATATGTTGTCGATTTTGTACAATGTTGCGTCAGGTTGCTTTGCATTGGGTCATAGGATTCGGGGCAAACTGTACTAGAAGCCATAGATTTGATATAATTTTAAAGTAATCTCGGAACCAATATTTTTGCTTTATTTGTTCATATTTAATCGTGTCTATCATCATCAATCCTTCTATAGTGCACAAATTTATAACGGAAATTTCATTACCGTCGTCATTAAATTACAAAACCAACAAAATGCGATAATCATGACTTGATTATTTATTTATTCATGTTGGTTAAAAAAAAGAAACAAGTCTTTAAGATGTCACGGTTAGTTTAACAATGAATTTGTAATGTTTATATTCTTGTATTTACTTTGCGGTGTTATATTTTAATTGCATTCAACTTTTATGTACAACATATTATATCATATGACATAACCTTTATATATTATGTACGAGTATAGGTAATAGATGTGCGATATGGTTGCAATTTTTTTTTGTAAATTTAAATTTACAATTGAAATTATTAAATTAACATTTTATGTCATGAGAAATGATATCGTGCAACATAATACTACTCTATGCAACATTATGCAATCGAAACTGTTTTACTCGTTTTTGTAACAATGGAGCAGTAGAGAATTGTGGTCTATCTGTCGAGGGCACGAAATAAATAGATAATAGAATTTTATTACAAATTTTTTATTTTATGATTTATTTTTTTACAAAAATTATTTTTTATTTACAAAAAATACAAAAATCACAAATTTTTAACGATTTTTTGTGTGCACGTGTTGTTAGCACGATAGTAGTTCCTCGTTTTTCTCTATAATTTCTTCGTCTGCCTATATAAGATGTTGCTTTATATAGAATTCACTTTCTCTAGTCTGGTCTCGTGATGATGAGTTTTAGATGATTTCATTATTATTTACAAGTAGGGTTTTGATTTGTTTTGTTTTAAAGAAAATAAATTAAATTAAATAATAAAAAAACTTTAAATTTTTTTAAGGTTAGAAAAGTGCTTTTTAGATTAAGTGACAGTGTGAGCTTAATGGTAGTATGAGTGTGCAAGCGATAGTGGGGCAGCATGTGCGGCATAACCGAAAGGAGCGGCATGTGCGTATGCTGGGGCAGCGACATGAGCGTATGCTGGGGCAGCAACATGAGCGTATGCTGGTGCGGCATGATAGGCGGCTACTGGGGCGGCATAAGCTACTGGAGCTTTAACTGAGACCTATGTAAACGGTAAATAAACAAAACAAAAGATTTAGGATGTAGGCGACGAACCCGTTTTATAATATTATGTTAACTTACTTTGTATGTGTTGGCATACGATGTGGCGACTGGAACAGCGTGTTTGATAACTGGAGCGGCATATGCAACTGGGGCAACAGTCTTGACTACGGCTGGGGCGGCATAAGCTCCATGGTAGGCCAATGGTGCACTGTAGGCAACTGGGGCGGCATGGCTAATAGCACCATATGATCCGTATCCGTGTCCATAAGCTAATGGGGCGGCAATTGGGGCACCAATATATCCAGCTGAGGCGGCGGCGAAGAAGATTGATAGTACTGCCTGTAACACGACACAATAAATAAACAAAAATTATGTAAAGCACTAAATAAGTAATCCATTGTACGAGTAGGTAGATATCCACACTTACGAATTTGAACATTTTGATTTTTTAATTTGTTTGTTTTACAAAGAAATAATTCTTAATGGTTTGAGATGTTGTGATTGAATGATTTGCTATGATCCTAGTTTTACTATTTATACGATATGATTCGCAAGCTGCGCGGTACAAACATATAGAAGGGGGTACCCTTCCCTATACACCGCACCACACATTTCTTATGATTTCGTTTTCATTTTAACTTTAAAGTTTTTCTTTTCGTTTTCTGTACTTTAAGTGTGTGTGTGTGTGTGTGTGTGTATGTTATGTCGTTTGAAATGTTAAAATTTAGTTCATTTCTACTCTACACCATAATGACCTCGCCTATATTTTTTATTTCTTTGCTGATTTTTGTCTTCTTACCGTTTTATAAGTCATTTTGGTTTGGTTTTTGTTGTTTTATAAGTAACTTTGTAATTATTACGTCGTAATGTACATAATTATGTTGCGCTTATAGCGCGATATAAGATAAAAACAAAAATATTTCGCCTTCGGAGATTTTTAATTTTTCTTGAGATTTTGTGTAATTTGCAGAATTTCTTAGTTTTGAATTACACCTTACCGGAATAGGTTCGCACAGTTTTTCTAAATCGTTTCGTTTGTGTTACGGCTTTTTAATGAATATGAAACTCATGGTTGGATTTAATGGTCAATTAAATTTGCTTTGGGTTAATTAATATTTAATTTATGGCACTTATTTGCTGAGTTTGTGAATTTTCTAAAGTGCCGAGTACGGAAGCAAGCAACTTGAGTGAAAAACTATGTAGATTTATTAATTGTAAAGTGCCACTCTGAAACTCAACGCAGCACGTGCTATGTCCTGAAATGATCTTTCGAGTGGATACAAAAATATTGTAGCTTCCTTGAGCAAATCCGGTAATGAAAAGCGAAGAACTGTCGATACATTGGGGTGATATTAAGTAAATAATTTTGTTTTATTGTGTGAAATTTTCTAAATCCAAAAATTGTAACACTTTGTATAAATTGAGACTATTATACATTATACAACATCGAAATAAACTAAAGGTTTGCTTCTGTATGTCTGACCACAAAAAGATTTAGCCTCTGAAATCGTCAATCCTTTTCGAGCAAACAGTTTGTCTGATCTAAGCAATTCTGGTGTATTTCTTATTAAATTATGCTTCGCTATGAGACTGATCAGTATCGTGCAATATGGCGGCGTCATAGAAAAATTCTTAAATGAATTATCAGGACATCGCTCGGACAATATCGTTTAATCCTAAATAATCTTGAAACGGAGTTCATGTTCTCACTCTCGAAAATCCTCCCTTCCCAATTTTTATTAATCGATTGAGCCAAAAAAAACAATTTAAAACGGTAGTTTTCTCTAAATCCGGACTGACTTCAATCGATTTATGATGGAATAACCATGAAATTTCATTCAAGCCGAGTATATTTTTGAAATGGCATCCGTGTCCTTAGCAAAATTCCCTAAATAATTTGGGGCTGGCACTAAAAAACCTCCTCATCAGTTTTTATCAAAATTGTGCGAATCGGAAACTCCATTTCAGTAATTGCAATCAAAGATATTTGAGTAGAGAAAAAAATTGAGAAATTAAAGCCGGGACGCACAGTAGTGTCAACTAAACTAAATTTTCCGAAATCAGGGTCATCGCAATCTATTGCTATGGCACTCGAAACCCATTTTCAACAATTTTCATGAAAACTGTTTGAACTGAAAAATTAGGTAATTAAAGAACCCCCCCTCTATCGCATTGCTGTATTACATTAGATATAACATTAAATTCTTTTCATAGTCTCTCTCTCTCTCTTTTAAATCACTTTTTGGATTTGCGCCTAATACTCAACCCGATTTCAATGTTTTGTAGTACTTTGTTCACCAGCGAGAAACCAAATTTGTTCAATGCCTCAAAGATGGCGCGGATAAACGCTTCAATTTTTTCTCACACGAGAATAACATCTCAGTCCTTTATTTTCATGTGAAATTTTGAGATATTTTTGTGTTTCACTAATAAATGTATTTGCTGTTTAAAAATTAGTTTTCCTCACTCATTCAAGCTAGGAGTCACTGAAACAGCTATTTCCAAGCGTTTGGACCAAATGGGAAAAATTCAAAAACTAGGAAGGTGGGTCCCACATGTGTTGACCGAACACAACCTAGGTTAATGAACACGTGACTATCACTGATTGCCCGGCAACAAAAAAAGGACTTATTGTGCAAAATTGTGACGGGTGATGAAAAGTATATTTTTACGAGAATCCTAAACGTAAAAAGTCGTGGATTGATTCCGGGCAACCCAGTACATCGACGCCAAAATAGAACGTCTACTTAAAGAAGGTTCTCCTATGTCTGAACTCCTGAAAAACGGTCGGACGGTGACTGCAGAACGCTACTGCCGACAATTGAACAGACTGAGCTAAGAACTTGATCAGAAAAGACCATATACTGGTTAATGAAGCAGCCAAGTCATACTGCATGATACCATTCGACCTCACGTTGCTCTCGTGAGAGACCCTCTCGAACGTGTGATGGGTAGTTCTAATTTGTTGTCGATGATTTTATCGCTTCGAAACCTGCAAGTTTATTTCTCAACGGCATTCGTACGTTACCTGAGAGATGGCGAAAGGTCTTAAAAAACGATGGATAATATTTTCAAGTTTAAATTCGACCCTTTTTAGTGAAATAAAAGACATTAGTTTGTGTAGAAAATGAAGAAACTATATGCTCCTTCGGAAGCTATAACCTTCGCCCATCGTTCAGGAAATAAACGGATTCCCCGAAGGAAGAAGTCTGGTTGTTTCGAGGCGATCCAGTCATCGACCCATTTTTTGAGGTTTTCATATGAAGTGAAGTGCTACTGTGCCAGGGTTGATTGCATCGACCGGAACAAGTGGTAAGCAGAGAGAGCAATGTCTGGTGAATACGGCGCGTGGGGTAGAATTTCCCAGTTCTGATTGTCCAAGTAGTTTTTGACAGGTATAGCAACGTGTGGCCTAGCGTTGTCATGTTGCAAAATAATCTTATCGTGCCTTTTGTCCCGTTCCGGTAATTTTGCGGCTAGAGCTTGCTTTAAAGCCATCAGTTATTGTCGATAAACTTGTCTCGTGATGGTTTCACACTCGTTCAGCAGCTCATAATAAACGACACCCTTCATATCCCTCTAAATACAAAGCATCACCTTTGAACCATGAAAGTTTCACCTGACTTGACCCTCGCTGGTTTAAGCTTTGGATTGTCATAATGGATCCACTTTACATCTTCCCGTTCTTTCAATTTGTGTGGCACCCAATTTCCCAGCTTCTGAACCAATCCCATTGCAAGTATACGTTGCGAAACACATTGTTGGGTAATATTCAAGTCTTCTGCCAATTGTTTTTCGGTCTGACAAGGGTCCACAACAAGCAATTCTTCCAATTCTGTATCTTTAAATTTTCTTGGTCCGCCTTCACGTTCTTTGTCTCTTACGTCAAAATCACCAACTTTGAATCGTTGAAACCATTCTTTGCATGTTGTTTCCGCTGCACTTTTCTTCAACAAAAAATAATGAAGTAAAACTTCCCGCAAATGCTGTTTTTTTTTACATAAAATTCGACATTTTCATTTACATAATTGTTGTTTACGCTTTGAACAAATGTCACTAGTAATTATTGAAGCTTGACGTCTAACCTTAAAAAACATGTATTGCCCGATTGAATAATATACAAGTAGTGATACTAACGACACCTCTATAAAAAGGTCGGAAATAAAGAGTGATTCAATAGGAGGAACCTTTTCTAATTGGGATTCTCATTGGGATTCATGTGTCACAACTGTCATGTTCATATGATATTTGTGTTTTCACCATGAATAGGCTTACGCGAGAACAATGTTTACAATTTGTGGAAATTTATTTCAAAAATCAGTTCAGTGAAAAATTGTGTTCGTGATCTTCTACCATTTTATGGTGTTCATAATCGTCCAACTGAACGCACTACTCGCGAAACAATCAATAAATTTCGAACCCCTTTTTCATTATTGGATATTCGTCAGCCGACTAGAGTGCGTACAAGTCGATCTTTTGTGAATATTGCTGCTGCAGCTGAAAGTGTGAAGATCGCAATCAATCAATTCGTCGTCGTTCTCAAGATCTGGGTCTCTCGTATGGCACATTGGTTGAATCTAGGATCTTGGTTGGCCGACTTGTGGTTTCAATAGGATGGTGCAACGTGCCACACAGTAGGCCAAACCATTGATTTATTGAAAGAAAATTTTAATGAGAATATCTGATCAAGAAACGGACCCGTGAATTGGCCTCCAATATCTTGTGATCTAACGCTGTTATATTACTTTTTATGGGCTTATCTGAAATCACTTGTTTATATCGATAAACCACAATCGATTCCTGCATTAGAAGCGAACATAACAATATATAAAATAAATTTTCTGAAATAATTTGGTTACACACCTAATAAATTAAGCCTATAATATAATAAGCCCATAAATACCTCCTAATTCTACAATAAAAATGTATTCAAAATTGTCTGGTTTTAGTGGTGGAGAGAGTTGCCGCAATGGGGACTCAGCTCCCCACTACATTTATTTAAATTCCTGTAAAGCTGATGGAGCTCAAAATTTTTGGATTGCTGATTTTGAGAACTCATAAATTGCTCATAATTGTGCACTAATTCCAATTTCCAATTTTTAAATTTTTCAAGGTCGAAGGTTTGCTGCTCAACAGGGGTGGGTAAAATTGGGAAATGATTTAGATGCAAGAATTTACCAAAATTTACCCAAAACCTATAACCAAATAATCTGTATAAGCAATCACCCTTCGTATAGGTTCCGTAAAAGCACAGTAATAACCAAGTTCCTTGGGTGTGCCTTTGACTCACCAATTTCTACTTTAAGTGTCACCCGTTCGAACAAGCATTTGAGATACAACACGGAGTGTGGCATTTTTATTAAAGGCCACTTATCGTACGCTCGACATCAGAAGTATGATATTTTAGTTTGTATCGATATCTACACGAATTGAACGAATTCAGTCAGAATCATGCATTTCTTCCTTCCATGGTTTGTCAGACGAAAGACGATTTTTTTATTTTTTTTTTATTTTAAATCTATGCAATATCTTTTTCTGGGGCCGAGGCACTCCCTGCTCTTTCGCGGTTGATTTTCCCGTCTTACTTTACGCATTTCCTGCCAAATCGAAGACGTACGGCTATAGGACCGATTTAAGTTATCATCTGCGCATTGCATAGCTCCATGCCAGCCTATAGTTCTGGACATGGAAGATGGGTCGGCCCATGAGTTTTGCACGCCGATAGGTGGTCGTAGTTGTGTTCCTTTTAATCGCAGATCGTAATCTGTTGATGAAAATTTCCTTTTGCATCCTGCCTCTATCGGGATTCGAACCCGGTACTTCCCGATCCAAACGCCAAAGCTTTAACCACTGTGCCATTTGGTCGGTGACGAAAGACGATGGCATTCGCATTAACACCTTTACTGCAAATCAATTTTAGTTGGTGACTTTGTTGCCCACTATATAAAGAATGGTTGAATCACTATAAGATACCAATTGTGCCTGGACGGGATGCAGAACGGTTTGCTGCTTGACATGATCTCACAGAGATTATTAGTGATTCCACGTTTGAATGTCAAAATTTTATGAGTCTATATTCTGGATCTTTGCCTCACAATAATCTTCCTTTCCATGGAAGCTCGAGTCGAGGCTGTAATTTGAAATTTTAACCGTAACCTGATAACCATAAAAATATCAGTCAGAAATACCACCGGATTTCAGACAGCAGCCAAGGCATTTTAGCATTTGTCATTTTAATGAGGCTTACTATGATGGTTTACGATAATTTTCCATCATTTCCCTTGGAAAGGTGTTTCTATAACTGTTTCATGGAACAATAAATATATATCTCATCATCATTTTCCAATCCCAACCAAAATTTTAAAGTCTTTTCAAAACAGCCGCCAGAGCTGCCAGACAAAATAAAACTACTTACAAGAAATACCATACATGCGCAACGAAATTTCGGCCGCAACTTGTAATGGTCGCATAGGTTGCCAATATTTCTAAAACATCATTCTTTCTTGAAATGTGCAGACGGTGTTTTGGCAGTTAATCTATTTTTTTAAGAAAATATTCATTCACACAATTACCGTATACCTGCACATAGCAAGCTCCATGTGAACCTGTACACTGAACATGAACGGTGGGTCGGCGCTGAATTCTGCACTCCAACAGAGGGTCTTAGTTGTGTTTATTAACATAATCGATGATGAAAATTCGCTTTGCATCCAGTCTCTGGTGAGATGCGGATCCAGTACCCCTCGGTCCAAGAGAATAAAGATTTAATATTTGGTGTTGTACCAGATATTTTTAATGATTGACCTCTTTCAATTGGGATGCTCCACCAAGAACACTTTCCCAAAGCTCATTTTTATTTTTTAGCCTCGGTAATTTACTTAAACCACGTTTTAATTCATTCCACAGGTTTTCTATTGGGTTGAAATCGGGAGATTGAGCTGGTCACCTTTCTTGTGTGCTTCGGATCATTGTCCTGCTGAAACATCCAGCGCAGTGGCATGTTTTCTCCAGTGAGTGCAAGATATAGATAAGACGTTAACAACTTCATCACCAACGTCAAGCAACCATTGCTTGGGTTAGTACAAATTTGGGTGACCGCTTGGGTACATCATAGTTACAAGAAAATGAAAAATGAAATGGAACGAAACTTCACTCCCTCCGGCAAGCCAGTATGCCTTGCTCAGCAGCCCTAGGAGCTGTCTAGGATTCATTGGACCAATCATTCATTAAACCGAAATCACACCGAATACTAGAAGAAATAACACCACAAACCGGCAAAATGAAATATCGACCCTTGGCTTTATCCGTACACGGACACGAATCGGGAACTGGAACATCAGAATTCTAACAGAATCAAGGCTAGCTAGCACAAGTAGAAAAATAAATGAAACATTATCACATCGAGATTCTAGGTCTCACAGTGAAGTAAGATGGAAAAACAGCGGCGAAATAAATACAAGCAATGGTAATAATCACTGGTAGAGACCCCCGACACACCTTGAATGAACAAGGAAAGGCGTGGGCATATATAACAAAAATAAAGCAAAAAAGGAAGCATTGATGGAATGAATACCAAATAGTAGAACAAGTGGTAAAAGGTTCAATTCAAAAATAAGAACAACACAACCATGTTCATTCAGTGCTCCGCCCCAACCGCGAAGATGTAGATAAACAACAAACTACAAAAAATGAAATTTTTTGACTTTTGACCCAAATGCGTTTTGGGTCCCTTGCGAAACAACAATGGAAAAAGACTCGTTGACTCTTCTGCTTCACAAATCAGTTTAGTTGTTCATAAGCGGCAGTAGGTTTTCGCACAAAAATATACTAAATACCTGGACTGGATGGCAGAACTAATTAAAAATAATCACTACACGAAGTCAGAACAATGAGGGAGGGATGTAGACGTTAAGGGTGTTCCAATAAGAAGTTCAGATTTAAAAATTTAATAAAACAAAAACGGTTCAATATATTTCCAAATGGCAGCCGCGGCTGGCTTTGGCGTACTCCATTAGGTCGGTTAAATTTTTGAGCACATTTTGGATTGTGTGCGGATCTATTTCGGCAATGGTTGCTTCAATATTGGCTTTCAAATGCTCAATTGTTTGTGGATTGTCCATATAACACTTGTCCTTCACGGCACCCCACAAATAAAAATCCAAAGGCCTATTCACGTTACCATTTCGAGTGATAATGCTGCCATCGAATTTTTGACGCAGTTTCACGCCCGATGTGTGGCATGGCGCACCATCTTGCTGGAACCATATAGGTTGTCCAAACCAATATCTTCAAGATATGACCACAAAAAAGATATTAACATGTGGCGGTAGTTGATTCTGTTGACCGTAACGGTCGCACCGGTCTCATCTTCGAAGAAATACGGCCCAATATTGCCGGCACGCCACAAGCCGCACCAAACAGTAACACGCAATGGATGCATTGCTTCTTCACATATCCTTGTGGATTTTCTGACCACCAAATGCGGCAATTTTGTCGCAGGCCCACACAGCGAATCGATATCGAAGCGGATGGTCACGGGGCTTCAATTGCTGGGCCAATTGAACTTTATAGAGCCACAAGCCAAGATCTTTACGCAGAATTCATTGCATGGAAGACCGGCTGATGTTCATTTCCGATGCACGATGGCGAATTGATGTCCTCCTATTGATGGCCTCTATTTGTTTTGTAAACATTGGGGAAAACAGCATAAAAAGCAATAATCTACATTATCTACGAATATTCTACATACTCTACTAATTGACGAAATTGTCTTCAAGTCGACAATTTCGAAACACTGGCGATCGCTAGTTGTCTATAACCGAGTCGTTCTGCCCTAAAAACACGGGACACGCTACCAGTATCTGGTCCTACAGTCAAATCAATCAATGGTTAATCTCCTGCTGTCTGCGGTTTGCGGTTTTGCTTAAGTCAAATAGGCACAATAAAAATCAACTTCTGTGTACTGCTTGTGCCATTACAAACTATTTAACCCGTAACGATAATTTAAAAACTACAGGTGACTTAACAATAAAAGTAAATAAACCAAAAGATCAGCACCAAGAGATCAAATTAACTTTAAAGTTTATATGTAACATGATACTCGTATATTACCAACAAAAACTCAATTGAATGAGTTTACGTTAAAAAGTACAAGTGTTTTTTTTATTATGTTTATGATTTACGTCTACGTCGTCGTTGTCGTTTACTTAAATTTTTTTTATTAAGGTAAAAAATAGTTTTGGGTGTGCCGCACCGCACCGTATCCAATTGTTGTTGCTAATAAATTGTTGTCAAAATTTAGAACATATCGAATTAGACATAGTCATAATTTGTGTATTCGAATTACGAACATAACATACTTCATCATCATTTGATACCGAAATACGGTATGGAATTGAACGTATCTTAAAGACTGTTTAGACCGCACATATTAAGATCAATAGTCGTGCAATTATATTGTGACCATAGCCAAGGACCGTACTAAATTATCGATTGGTTTATTGTAGCTTAACTAATGTTACGGTGATGTTGAGGAGGTAAATATTTTTTCCCGCGCAAATAATTTCCATATCAAGTGATCTCAAGGCCGTTTCTTAAAGTATTTTTTCTTCTTTGTGATCTTAAGATTCCGGATTTCTGCACGATAAGTATTTATTTCCACTTGTTCAGTGTTTTTTTGTTTTGATCTAATTATTTTAAAATAATAATTGTAATCGTTTTTGTGGGCATTGTGATTGTTTGTATATATATTGCTTGAGTCACGACTTTGTGTCTGTGAGAACGTTAGATTTTATAGGTATATTTGTTAGAATTAGATTAGTGTATTAGTATACGGAACATTTTAGCTTAAATGAGGCACAGCCTAGTAAATCGACAATGTGTGCCAGTGGCAGGTTAGTTGTGAACTAACTTACTCTTTATGTGATAGTTTTAATTTTTAAATGACCTTCCAATTGTTTCAATAATACCGCGGTCCCATCAGAGCAATACAGTTCTTAGGAATTTATACCCCTGTTCCTAAAAGCGCACAGGTAGGCTAAATATGTTCCGTTATTGCTGAACTATTTGTAATTAGGTTTTATTAGACACAATCACTATGATAATTTTAAATTATGCAAGATAGCAGAAATTTGCCAGCGGAAAATAAGAGGTTTCGCTACTCGCCGCAAGCGGCAGAACCATCACAAAACTTGGCCATTTCATAACCAATACTTCCTCCAAGAAGTTTTCCTGAGTTTATCTGCGATAATACCTTCCTCTAGGGTTTACAAATCCTTTGTAAAATATTAATTATGTATAGAGGCTGACAAAAACGCTTTTAGCGGGTTTTCGTTATGAAGTAGTTTTCTGCATATATATTATTGTTCTAAAATCAACACAAATACCGGTATCCTATTTTGGAACAAATTCTACGAAACCTCACCCGATACAGTCTACGTAATATTCCTAGTTCGATTTAAGTTTATTTTGAAAAGTTGCCATATAAATTATGTCACAATATAAATCTAATCAAACGTAATGTATGTTTTCTATAACATAATATTATGACAGGTATTCGGTATACAAACGTACGTCGTTCGTAACATAATCCAAATCATAAAACAAGTTCATTTAATAAATTGAAAATGAAAATAAAATTTTCAATCGCAACAACAATAACATAAAAATATTAAATATTATCTGCAAGCTGCAACCAAAACATATGACGGAGTCGTAACATAATAAATTTACCTGGAAGGTACTTCAGACTTCTTATTTATCTTCTACAAATCTTGCGAGACATGTAGTGAGACACAATAGCAATCAAAAGAAAGAAAAGTTACCAATATGTTTTGTTGCAATACTCGTTCCATTGACAATGTTGTGTGATGCCGAAGAATTCCTTTAACTGCATCAGAAATAAGCACAATTATTTTTGCGCTTGATGCAGTTACAATAAAATTGCATAACTCATGTCTTATATTTATGAGTGTGTGCACGCGGTGTTGTTATCTTTCTTCGGAATATTGTAAGAAAAATAAGTTGCATTTAAAAAGTAACAATCATGTAACGGAGTTTATCGAGTGGTCAAAAGGTTGCAGTTGTCATATGGAATTTAGTTTATTATTGCGATTTGTTTTGCTACGCGTGTGGAATATTTTCAAAATTTATTGTGTGGTTCAAGGTAGGGTGAGATTCTTTGAATGATCGAAAAATCGGCATACATGCTCAAACACCATATGAAGTGATTCCTTAATTTCAAAATTTAAAGTTTAATTTTACTTGCAAATTACTTTGCGTTTTAATACCTGCGATACCACTTGGTGTATTTTAATGAGCACTTTTCATTTCGCCGAAGGTATGTAAAACCTTGCTTTCAAAATTTTGAGTATTTGAACTCTGTAATTATTTCAATTTACAGATTCATGTGATGCAATAAGATGAAAGTAAAGGTTTTATTGATTCGACCACATCGTGGCACAGACTCACATGCACAGACTCTTTTAAATTCGATGTCTCGTGGAAATTATTTATGTTTAACTTTACGGGTTTCTGTACGTTTGACTTAAACTGGTCTGATTCTTATTGAATTTGCCAACTGTATTGCCCCGTTTTGCAAAGAGTGCGAGTTCTACAAAAATCGAGAAACTGTATATTGAAACCTGCTGTCCCACATCCGAATCAAATTATTTTACCTCACGCCAATCATTGGAAGGGGCCGATATCTTAGTAGTTCTTGCAAATAATGAAATCTTTTGGCTTTCCAATTTGAATTGGTTATTGGATGTACCAGTGGCCGAAATTAATTGAATTCTAATTTGGAAGTTCATCATCTTTATGTTGCTCGAAATTAATGAAAATTCCACTTGTGTTTATGTCTGTTTGGTATACTTCATCCACATTCGAAACGCTTAAAGGTAAGTTACATATTGACATTTGAGTATAGCTTTCAGAATTATTGGATTATTTTCAATAATTAAAAATCGGTTGCTTTAATCGTGTATAAGTAGCACGATACATTATGTATCAAAGTTCACTATCTGAATCTTCGGACAGAACCAATGCTGTGGCAGCTTGAGGTATACAAAGCCAGCCAGAACCATTTGAAGCTTGCACAATGAGCGCAATGTATTTTGGTTGGTTCGAAATATATAAAAATTCAACCGGAAACATTCTAACGTGAACCAGATCTAGTATAATCCAACTCGAACCAGCAAAGACAACCCGGAATCACATTGTATAAAGTGAGTGTGAACAGTCCGGGCCCTTATCAAAATAAAACAATGCGTTTTTGGTCAATGTAAAATATCTCGAATTTTAGACGGAACCATTAGAATGTCAGGCAGAATACTATGCCATCCGGATTAATATAGAGCCGGAATAAATTAATATAGAGTCGGAACGAAAATTTTATCAACCGGAATTATTTGACGCTTGTAAATAATGAGCACATTGTATGTTGGACGGTTGTGCAAGATAAAATCTATCAGCCGGAACCATAACAACGGCAGTCGGAACTACTAACTCTGGTTTCGGCTGGTTTTATGTGGTCCCAGCTGAAAAATCAGATAGTGCGCAATGCATCTTGCTACTTGTGTCCTAGTATGGCTGCGTTCAACTCTGTTTCTGGCTGGTTTTATATGGTTCCGTCTGGCATAGTGTTTATTCCGGATGAAATTTACACAACTATATCAAAAAACTCTAAGTTCAGATAGTGCACATTGATCTATAACTCATCCTGCATCTTGTACCATATTTGGCTTGGTTCAAGCTTCTGTGATGAGCATCTTTAATCGGCAGTTTCAGAATTACTAAAACGATTTTTGCATTTTGTGGTTTCCATAAATACTGCTGTATCATTTTAATGTTTAGCATTGGAACTTGAAGATGGGATGAAGCGTTAGTTGAATAATTTTTTTGTGGTTTTTTTGTGGTGGGTTTGAACCACCATAACTGTGGTGTTAAGATCCAAGTCAAAATAATATTTAAAAGGTGTAGTTGTTCATGCTTTTCCCAAAAGCGATCAATTGTTACACCCATTACTCGCTCTTCCCCGAAGAATCGATCACTCGAGAAATATTTGTTCTAGTTATCAGGATGTCGCCATTTTTAGAAGAGAACCAAATATTACTTACAAGCGAAAGGCTTGACAACCCATGTTGAATCTTTAATCGTTCATTATTTTACCTAAGACTACCGACAGATTTTTAGTTTGGGGTAAGATGTTATCGGCAAACACCCCCATTTACAAGAGTTGGAGTAGATTTCGTAGGGTCGATATTACTGCGATCAAAACTTGGTCTGGCAGTTCTCCTTTTAAAAAGCTTATCACATTTTGTATGAGTTTCACAGTCACTGTATGCGTTAACTGAATGGCATGACGCTTGCAGGCATTTAACCGAGGCGAGGATTTTCAACCAAGTCGGATCATAAGAAACTAACTTTGGCTGAATGCATTGTAAATTGAAAATGAAAGTATCGTTCCAAGAATAACAAGTTTCTCGAGCATCAACCAATCAAGTTTAGATTTAGCCCTGCGAGTTGCGAGTCAATATTGTCAAGATAGGAAATTTCTTAGCAACACTTGCAAGGAAGGCTATAGGAAATAATGGCCACTTGTTTATTTATTTGTGTTCTGCATACAAAGGGAATTTTTTAAATTATTTTTGCATCTATGTATGTTAACTGAGCCTTGTGTAAAATATTAATAATTTTTTATGAATTTGAAAATGGCATAAAATCTTATTAGTTTTGTTATTTATGTAGGAAAATAATATTCCGCCTTGTACGAGTTGTGTTATGCAGTTGAAATTTAATTTATTTGAGTCTCATTGTCATTGTTGTTGGCGACGTTTTTATTTGTGATAATGGCACTTAGGGCTATAGTCTACATCTGATTTCCACTGCTTCTTTCGTATTCTGTAGTGTGGTCCGAGTTTGGTAAGCTTGGTCAGGTTAGCTTAGCCCTCGATAGCAAGGTAAATAAAGTGCTTGCTCTGCAGACAAAATATATTCGGGGGTCCCGGGTTAGGCGTTTCTCGATAAATATTTTTATATTATTGAGACACAAACTCGAAGAGAGATTTCGAAGAAATGCTGAAAATTTCGAGATTATTCAAGATTAAAGCCTTATACCTTTCAGTTTACCTTAAAATCGATATCTCGTCCATTCGTCTCGAGGCTAAAATATTATTACAGAATTTCTTTAACGCACTGACGTGAATGGGCACCATAAGTATCAACTTGCTAGCTGATCCGACTTAATTTATTTCTCACATAACTGATCACTGCCACTATCGGTGAGATCACAATCGAGTAGTATATGGTCAGCCGTTTCAGTGCTATTATACCATATTCGCAACAGCTTGCATCAGATAAACCAAATTTATGCAAGTAGATTGCAAATTTTGCGTTCCCATAGCATTTGCGTGATCGGAGCACTCAAGTAAACTTTATTCGCAAGCCTTTCTGCTACATAACGCATATAACTATAAGTAGTTCTGACAAGTTACTATGAATGCTTTTCGAATATCCCTATAGTGACCTTACTCAGGATATTAGGTCTTACTTGATTGTCTAGAATTATGCATTAGAAACCGATAATTTTGTAGCTAGCCAATTCGTTCAACATTATATCGATCGGAATGACTTCACTCAAGACAGTAATCGCTTCGGTTGAGACAGTCCTGTACGCTTTAGTTAAATCAAAAAGAATCGTCCTTTGTGCGCTCATTAGTATGCTTCGATGGTGGCAGTTTATTTTATCCACCCACCCAGCGCAGCTATAAGTAATGGATGTAACCACTAAGCCTTCGTACATATTAACCAACAAGATATTTGGTTGCAAATCCCAACTTTCTTCGTTTTTGTTACTCTCTGGAACTCAATTGACGTACCAGGTTATACCAAACCTTTGATCAAGATCAACTCATAACCACTTTACCGATAACACCATCTGTAATCTTCTTCCACTAACAGCCATCATCTCCTAACAAAAAACGTATCTTTGAGTTGGATTATCACGGTTTTGGCGGAGAATAGCTCCACTTTCTTGTTATTGCACCAATTACCCTCGTCAGTGAAGACTACTTCTTGGACATCATCCTGCATACTTCTGTTTGTTGAAAACTATATGCTTCTCAACTCTTTCATTATAGCATGCCACCACAGGTTATTGAAAGCTCCAGATACATCTAGGAATTCTCTTAAGAATGTCTTCTGTGGGCCTATTTTCTTTTAAACTGAACTGATTTATCGGAGGCATTTCCAAAATTTATATTAGATTCCCATTTTCATCATTAATATGAATTTCATCTCATTTGATTGAAGTGACATAGTGGACTTATTGTGGAACAAATTTTTCTCTAAAATTTTTTTCAAAGTCCTGCTAGGGACATTTTTATTAAAAATCTTTCGACCCGTAAAAACCTAAATACATTTTCGAAAATTAGGACTCATCGTAATCCATTCCAGGCATTAGGAGAGACCTCTATCACTCGAAAAAGATTAAAAATGGGTGCTGGCCCCATCAAAGGAAGTCCTAAACAAATGTTCTCGGAACTAGCACTCATCAAATCGATTAAAGGACTCATCAATCGATAAAGATACTCGAGCCGCACCAGCCGCCCTCAAAATCATTAAAATCTTTTGAGGCGGAACAAAATGTGAAACAGACCAAGGCCATAACAACCAATATTTAAAAAAATACGCGATTAGTCCAACCATCTAATGTGACCGTAACACAACCTACTTAACAGGGTGCAACATTCCGCAATATGATGAAACCGCCAGATATCTAATTAACGAAAAACACAACACGAAGCAATATAACGCAAATAGTAAAAAATCGCACAACGTGATGCAACATCACAACGGGATACACATCACGCAACATGGTGAAATATCTAGCAACATCCCAAAACATGGTCTAACATCACGCAACATGGTGTAATACGACGCAACATGATGCAACATTAAACAAAATAGTGCAACATCGCACAATATGGTGCAACATCATACAACATTATGCAACATAATCCTTGCATTCGATCCTGTTCCGCCAAATCGTTCAAGTCAAATAAAATACCAAAAGAAGATCCTAAGCCAACATGACGCAACATAGTGGAACATCACGGTGCAACATCACGCATCATGGTGCAATATGACCAAACATGATGCAAAATCTTACATTCTACAATATAGTGCAACGTAACGCAACACGGTGCAATATTATGCGACACGGTACCACATCATGCACAATGGTACAACATCACCCAACATGATGCCGTGAAACATGATGTTCTATTCGAGGAATCCCATTGAATTATCCAGAAATCAGAAATCCTTGTTATCGTTTCTTTGCAATCAAAAACTCTGTCTCACTAAATATTATCAAAATCGTCCAAGCCAAATAAAATGTTGAAAGGAGGCTCCAAACTTCCCGGCCCCCATTGGATGACCCTCTAAATGAATTTTTCATTCCTATTGTACAACCTTCTGAATGGTCATATCGTACAACCTTCTGAATGGATTTTCCCGAAATAAGTACTCATCGCAATCGAATCCCGGCACTCGAAATCGCTCCATCACCAATTTTTATAAAATTCGAGCGAGCTAAAGTAAAATTCAAGAAAGAGCCCAGGGCTAACCATTCAACCCTCTGAAAGAAGTTTCCGGAATTCTGTATCAACCGAAATCAGTTCCTGGCATTTGAAAACCTCCCTCCTCAAATTGTTTTCAAAATCATATGAGTAAAAATAAAAAACGAGACCTGGGCCTCACCGAATAACCAACTGAGTGAATTTCCCGAAAACTGGACCCATCACAATCGGTTTTGGTAATCAAATGTACCGTGCTAACGTTTGGTGGCCTATTCGAATCAACCGGTTCGATAAATAATCAGTCAACAGTGTACGGGGAAAGGCGAGGCAGTCAAGAACTTGGCTTTTCTACGACTTTAACTTGTCGAATTTTGAAAATTACCCATAACGCCGTGCGATCGCTGATTGGGCTCTGGAGCAGTTGCTAGTTGGCCAAAATTTCGCTTAAAAAACTCATCTTTAGCGACGAGGCCCATTTTTGGATGAATGGATGTGTAACCAAACAAATTGTCGGATTTGGGGCAATACCAATCCTCATGAGGTACACCAGCACCAAATGCATTCCGAGAAAGTCTCTTTGGTGCTGATTTTGTTCTGGCGGGAGAAATGAACACTTGCCAAGCAATTCCTATTATGCTAGCAATTTGTACTGCAACTTAAATTATCTTCAGGCAGATATGGATTTCAATTTATTGATTGATTTTAACACGGCCCAAATAGGCGCAATTACAAAATCTTTGCGTCATGCAAATTAGAACATTGATTAGTCAATAAATCATAAATTACCTTATTAAATAATCGATATCTCGTATTTCAAACCAAGCTTAGTTCTAGATACCTAAAAAAATGTTTATTATGCAGACCTTAATATTGTGCCCGCCAGGTATATCACGACTTAATCACAATTATGATTTCAATTTACAGAGAAAATTTATGAATTGAATTTTGCAAATAAATCAAAATTAAAGCAAATTGAAAATTATTTCACCGATAGGGCACGCGATCGTGCTTTTCTAAGTACACAACCAACTTAATTTTTGGTGTAGACACAATTTTACGCCCGCGTGCGCATTTCTATGGGGGTTATAACAAGTGATTAAACGGTAGTTTTGCAGGGTTTCCAATGTAATCCAATCAAGCAGTATAAGTGTATGCATGTTGCAATAAAATGGCAACCGAACAGTAAGACAATAGTTTATTAATAATGTTGTTGTTGTAAATGTAAAAGTGTAAAGTATCGATAACAGTCTTGTAGAGTAACTTGTTATTTGCTTATTATGCAAATTATTCATAAATGTACGAACACACCCATTTCGATTCGATACAATAGCAATAATTTTTAGATAATTGTGTTACTCAATGTCAATTATGGTTGAATTTGATTGAAACAACAGTAAAACATGAATGAGAATGACTGCACGGATTTGAACATACGCGATATATCCCGCGATGCAGTGTAGGATGTATTATGTTTACAGAACATGTTCAACATTTAAATTCTTATAATCAAAAAGTGATTTTTTTGTTTTTTCTAATTGTGCTTGGGAGTATTTAGTGTTTAGATTGCAAAGTTATGATAAGTACAGAAATAGTTGAAATAACTTTAATTAGAATTGTAGAATGGTTTAGTACTAAATGCAAATTTTATGAAAAAATTTCGATGCCAATACAAAACAATTCTTTGAATGATTTTCGTAAATGTCATTTTACATGTAAAAAGCCCCACGATCGCCACCACCTCCAGGTTCTCATACTTGAAAACAAGAATGAGGGACATAAGTAACCCAGTCTTGAACGGATCCTTCTGGATACCTGGCGACCTCCAGTTGTATGTAGCCTTACCCGTGTATACGGATCTCTGCACGGGAGGACCATCATTTTCTCCGATACTCGTGGGATCATGTATAGCATCTAAAAAAGTTAAAATAGCTAAAGAAGTGGCATGGAGCACTTCTCAAATGCTGGTGAAGACGGGGGAGGTCTGTAACTGTAGCCGTCAGGGTGGTTAAGACTGGTTCCGAGGCTTGCAAGCCAGGAACTAGTGGTAGTGGAAAAAAGGAGAAAGTCATTGCTTCTGTGGTTCGGAGATACAGGACGAGGCGTTCGGCCTTCCGTGTCTTGGGCAGACTGGCTCTAGTCCCGGAGGAGCAATGGACGGAAGAACAGAACAAATCTGTTAATTGGGCAAAGAGTTGCATAGCCGAAAAGAGCAATGCACATAAGGAGGTACTTGGGTCTAAAAGGCAGAGGTCGAGTGAGAAGGAGCATGAAGGTCTAGATACCAAGAGTAAACGGGCCAAGTTCCATGTGGGATAGTCGCCGAAGGGGCATAAGCTCTTCATCGACATTGTGAAGGAAGGGGTGGTGGTGCTAGCCGTCGTGGACGAGAGCCATGAGGAGGCGAGCATCACTGGACAAAAACGGAGGTTGGTATTTAACGCACTGAACCTAGTTGTTCTGAAAGTCCTTGGACAACATCCGGGACCCCTGATAATTTGTAGGGACACGGGTTGGTATCAGCGATGACTGAAACTGATTGCATGTGCAGATCAAAGATCGGCCTTCTTCTACAGGAAGGTGATCGAGGAGTTAGATGAGGTATGGCCAGGAGCGAGGCTCAGGGCAGTTCCGAAGGAGAAGATACCGAGTAGACCTAGGGCAATGGTCTGGATTCCCAAGGAGCCGGCTAACCTAGATAAATCCCTGAGGATTATCCAGATTTGCAATCCGGAACTTCCGACGGGAACCTGAAGGATTGTTAAGCAGGAGGAGCCCAAGAGCAATTTCAGATTATCAATTATGATAATCAATAAGGAATACCTGGCTTCCCTGTTAAAAACCAAAGGGGTTATCATTTCGGCTTCGTCTAAGTCACCCTTAAGGTGTTTAGGAAGGGCAAGGTCGGGGTAAAACCGTGCACCGCACTGCCCGAGAGGGGCAAGAGGTCCAGTCGGTTGAGGGAAGCTAGTGGCGAACCCATGTGAAGGGTTAACTAGGGATCTTAGATATCGACTATCGCTAGGCTTGGGGAAGATCTCAGAACCTTGGATCAAAAACAACGAGATCTGTAGTCTGAGAGCGAATGGTACACCCTTTTTTACGCTTGTGGGACGGAAAAGAGCAGATCATGTATGCTGGTGGTAAATAATATAAATATTTTTCTACTTCTGCAGTATTGCAATGGAGACATCACTGCCTGGCCACGTATCCAGTGTCGCCAGATTTACTGAGAGCACTTGTTTGTGATGCGGAAAGGAGGAAGGTGGGAATTATCCTAGGGTGCGACGCAAACGTGCACCATACTATCTGGGGCAGTTCAGATACCAATGACAGGGAGGGTGAGTTACTTTTCGAATTTCTTTTCAGAACTAACCTCATTATTAGTAATATAAGGAAACCACCTTTATTATTAGCAATAGACAGGAGGTTCTGCATGTTAGTCTGGTCTCCGATTTTATTTGACCTATGATCAGGGAATGGACGGTGGCGAAGGAGCATTCCTTCTCTGGCCAACGGTACCTAACGTTTAAGCTCAATCCCCAACTTAGAAATCAGTGCGTGTTTAGAAATCCCTGGAGAACAGTATGACGCATATATAGGGGGTATTGGAGGGCAGGATTTTATCTAGAGTCCCAGGACTCCGTGACACGGGTAGTAATCTTAATTCAATGATGGATACTCTTAATAAGGCTTGCAATACCTCTATGAGAAAAGCTGAGGGGAAAGCGAAAGCTTGTTTGGTGGACCTCGGCACTTGCGGAGTGCCGAAAATTCTGTGGGTCTGCTTTCACTGAAGTGAAAAGATCAAGAGAAAGTCAAGACTAGAACTTATATAAGGAATGCCTCATAGCATACAAAAGGGAAACAAGGAAGTCGCAATAGAATTCGTGTAGGCTCTTCTGTAATAGAATGGAAGGGGTCTCGGATACCTCGCACTTAAGAAAGATTCTCTCTACTAGTCCAGCTGTTCCAAGCTATCTGAAAAAAAAAACTGACTATCTGAAGTGAAGAGATTCTTGACCTTTTGATGAAAACTAACTTCGCGGGTAGTGAGGATGCGTCGATTGTAGGGTCTTTGGTTGACTGTGGGCCTAGCGATGACTGCAGCATTCAATTGATATGTACAGAGGATATTCTGATAGACGGAAGATAAAATGATCTATTAAAAGTTTCAAGCCCTTTTAGTCAGCTGATCCGGATGGGATTGGACCAGCAGAAATTCAGAAGATCTCGGAAGTCTAACTTCCCTGGCACATGGAGGGCTAGAGTGATCTTCACCCCGTAGGGTAGAAGCTCGCACAGCAACCCTAAGGACTTAAGACCAATACATCTGTCATCTTTCTGCTGAAAACCATGGAAAGGTTGCTGGATGTACATATTCGTTCTTGATTTGTACCCAGAAATTGGGCACAGTCTCAACATGCGCACCATAAAGGATCGTCCGTGAACACGGCATTACATACCTTGGTTTGGGAAATTGAGAAGCTACTGGATTTTCAAAAATACTCGCTGGTGGCATTTCTCGATATCGAGGGCGTTTTCAACAACGTGAAGAAGGAGGCTATCAGGGATGGATTATGTTGCCACTTGAGATTGAATACCCTGTAACCATGCTAATTAATCACCTGCTAGGTAGCAGAAGGCGTGGTTGCTTATGCCAATGATGTAGCGATAGCTACAGAGTGCGTTGTCTTATCAATCACTGCGGGTCGGGGAAGCACCTATGTACAATCAGAGAAGTGATGAAGAGTGCGTTAAAAATCACTGCGGGTTGGGCCAGCAGATGTGGATTGGGGATTAACCAATCTAAACCAGAGCTGGTCCTTCTCACTAGGAGATATACAATTCCGGTAATGGTTCCACCAAGTTTAAATGGTACTATGCTGGACCTTACTGATAGGGCGAGATTCCTGGTGAGAGAAAAGATTCGACAGTAAGCTCAGTTGGAAACCAAACACGATAGAAAGAGTGAAGAAGGCCACTGTGGCACTCTACTCTTGTAAAAATGCCATTGGAAAGTTTCTATTGCGAGGGCATTCATTATCTTCCTGATAAATGGCAAAAGACCATAGATAGTAATGGCGAATATTTCGATAATTAATCTTTCTAACCATTATATTTTAGTTGAATTTGACCAAAAAAATCCGAGTTTCGACTTGCACACTTGCACACCGACAAACGTGCACCATTTTCGAGCAAATCACCCTATAAATTAACCTTTCAAATTACCTTTTATATAAAATTGAGATAATGCTTCTTACAAAAAGAAAAGTAGCTGTACTGTTAATCTCAACACCTTTTAAAAGTTTGCAGTAGGTATATAATCCAGATTTAATTTCTTACCGGCAATTTCTCACTTAATGTAAATGTTAATTATAAGTCACCGTATATGGTACCTCATTGAACATGGGATCAAATCAAAAAATTAAATCTTTCATATTTACAAATATTGTTGGTGCCGCCGCAATTTATCGCAAGTAGTTGACATTGTCTTCATGTTAGACGATTAATTCAAGATAATTACATATAAGCGCATTTGACATTTCACGAACCAAATCAAAGCATTTACAATTGAATGTAGCCGCACATTGTTATTGGTATTTAGCCCGGAATTATAAATAGCACAGCAATTGCAGGTTTACATAACAAAAGCGCAATTGTGCAATGTATTGTTAATTTAGCGAGGTTACAAAATAGTCTGCAAAGATATTTGACCACTTTAAATTTCAAATCACAAGCGTCGCCCACTTTACATATCTTCGTAATCCCTATAGTTTTTTTTTGAAAGTGAGACAAAATATTTAGATCACGCCTCAATAAATTATTCTCATTATTTGTGGTCTTGGGTTGAATGTTAATGTGCGCCGACTGGTATTTTAAAATATGTATATGACGACGAAACCAGAAATTAAATATTTATTTCGGATACGTACGTGTATTCGATTATGTGCTGCTACCGAAAATGATGCGAAATAAGTATTTAAGATTGATGATGTTAAATAAGTTGCTGATGTTATTTAAATGTAAATTGTGGAACATTGGTTCTTAGACTATGCTTCGCGTATAACCCGTTTGCTTCGCATCTAACTACTTAGTAGTGCGAATATTTATGATTTGCTAGCCTAAGAGTAATTTACTCAGCTTAACTTAAATCAATTAATGAAAAATTATGGGACAATTTATCTAAAAATTGTTCATAAGGCGCATCGATGTATTCAAGTGCCTATGTATCTGCATACATAAGAATCAAATAATGTTCCATCCAAGTTTCCAAGTATCCAAGTACAATTATCTCAAAGTATCTGAAATGTTCAAATATGACTACTTTGAAAATTGAATACTTAGATAATGGGTAGTGGAACTTGGATACTCAGATACACTGAGATAATTGAATATTGTTATTTTGATGCTTGAATAGAGAGAGCATGTTGGCATAAGCTCGGTTGAGCGGTAGAAACGAAAGTTGTACCACAGAGCTTTGTGCATTCATACCTTTGCAGTAGGTATAAAATGCTGTTGAGAGAAACACAGCATTCTAATCCACGAGGAACTCAAGCAAGAGTCGTTGCTAGTTTCATTCGGCTACGGGTGCTTTCGACCTGACTTTCTTGCTTATAAAAAATTTGTAGCATTAAAGAATACATTACATTTTTTTTACTAATTAACAAAGAGAACAAAATCTATCATCACCACAAATTTATTTGTAATGGAGGTTATGGGCACTACTGTCACCTCACCATGAGAACCAATTATAAGAATCAAGAATCAAGATCCAAGAATCAAGAATCAACAATCAAGAATCAAGAATCAAGATTCAAGACTCAAGAATCAAGAATCAAGAATCAAGAATCAAGAATCAAGAATCAAGAATCAAGAATCAAGAATCAAGAATCAAGAATCAAGAATCAAGAATCAAGAATCAAGAATCAAGAATCAAGAATCAAGAATCAAGAATCAAGAATCAAGAATCAAGAATCAAGAATCAAGAATCAAGAATCAAGAATCAAGAATCAAGAATCAAGAATCAAGAATCAAGAATCAAGAATCAAGAATCAAGAATCAAGAATCAAGAATCAAGAATAAAGAATCAAGAATCAAGAATCAAGAATCAAGAATCAAGAATCAAGAATCAAGAATCAAGAATCAAGAATCAAGAATCAAGAATCAAGAATCAAGAATCAAGAATCAAGAATCAAGAATCAAGAATCAAGAATCAAGAATCAAGAATCAAGAATCAAGAATCAAGAATCAAGAATCAAGAATCAAGAATCAAGAATCAAGAATCAAGAATCAAGAATCAAGAATCAAGAATCAAGAATCAAGAATCAAGAATCAAGAATCAAGAATCAAGAATCAAGAATCAAGAATCAAGAATCAAGAATCAAGAATGTCAAGAATGTCAAGAATATCAAGAATATCAAGAATATCAAGAATATCAAGAATATCAAGAATATCAAGAATATCAAGAATATCAAGAATATCAAGAATATCAAGAATATCAAGAATATCAAGAATATCAAGAATATCAAGAATATCAAGAATATCAAGAATATCAAGAATATCAAGAATATCAAGAATATCAAGAATATCAAGAATATCAAGAATATCAAGAATATCAAGAATATCAAGAATATCAAGAATATCAAGAATATCAAGAATATCAAGAATATCAAGAATATCAAGAATATCAAGAATATCAAGAATATCAAGAATATCAAGAATATCAAGAATATCAAGAATATCAAGAATATCAAGAATATCAAGAATATCAAGAATATCAAGAATATCAAGAATATCAAGAATATCAAGAATATCAAGAATATCAAGAATATCAAGAATATCAAGAATATCAAGAATATCAAGAATATCAAGAATATCAAGAATATCAAGAATATCAAGAATATCAAGAATATCAAGAATATCAAGAATATCAAGAATATCAAGAATATCAAGAATATCAAGAATATCAAGAATATCAAGAATATCAAGAATATCAAGAATATCAAGAATATCAAGAATATCAAGAATATCAAGAATATCAAGAATATCAAGAATATCAAGAATATCAAGAATATCAAGAATATCAAGAATATCAAGAATATCAAGAATATCAAGAATATCAAGAATATCAAGAATATCAAGAATATCAAGAATATCAAGAATATCAAGAATATCAAGAATATCAAGAATATCAAGAATATCAAGAATATCAAGAATATCAAGAATATCAAGAATATCAAGAATATCAAGAATATCAAGAATATCAAGAATATCAAGAATATCAAGAATATCAAGAATATCAAGAATATCAAGAATATCAAGAATATCAAGAATATCAAGAATATCAAGAATATCAAGAATATCAAGAATATCAAGAATATCAAGAATATCAAGAATATCAAGAATATCAAGAATATCAAGAATATCAAGAATATCAAGAATATCAAGAATATCAAGAATATCAAGAATATCAAGAATATCAAGAATATCAAGAATATCAAGAATATCAAGAATATCAAGAATATCAAGAATATCAAGAATATCAAGAATATCAAGAATATCAAGAATATCAAGAATATCAAGAATATCAAGAATATCAAGAATATCAAGAATATCAAGAATATCAAGAATATCAAGAATATCAAGAATATCAAGAATATCAAGAATATCAAGAATATCAAGAATATCAAGAATATCAAGAATATCAAGAATATCAAGAATATCAAGAATATCAAGAATATCAAGAATATCAAGAATATCAAGAATATCAAGAATATCAAGAATATCAAGAATATCAAGAATATCAAGAATATCAAGAATATCAAGAATATCAAGAATATCAAGAATATCAAGAATATCAAGAATATCAAGAATATCAAGAATATCAAGAATATCAAGAATATCAAGAATATCAAGAATATCAAGAATATCAAGAATATCAAGAATATCAAGAATATCAAGAATATCAAGAATATCAAGAATATCAAGAATATCAAGAATATCAAGAATATCAAGAATATCAAGAATATCAAGAATATCAAGAATATCAAGAATATCAAGAATATCAAGAATATCAAGGATATCAAGAATATCAAGAATATCAAGAATATCAAGAATATCAAGAATATCAAGAATATCAAGAATATCAAGAATATCAAGAATATCAAGAATATCAAGAATATCAAGAATATCAGGAATATAATATTACGCAAAATAAATGAGGAGTTGTATCACCTTGTCTTACTCTGAAGTTATTTCAAATGCCTTCGATTTGTACCTTTCAATTTTAGTTGCTCATCAGTTATTTGCAAATCGAAATCAGTTTTAAAGGCATACTTAGATGTGTCAAAATATTGCACAAAGTATTCATCTGTTAACTGTCGTGTGCCACTTGAATGTTCACAAATAGCCTGAGAACAGAGATAGGGTTTTCGTAACACTTCTCCAATATAATCCTCAGAGTGAAGTTTGATCGGTTAGTAATCTGTTTGAACGAAATCCAGACTGGTACACGCTCGCTATAACTTTGCTGCTACTAATTTGGTTAAAACCGCCTAACCATTTTTTAACAAAGCTATTGCGCTTTAGTAATACGGTTAAACCGAAAATACAGTTTTGATCTAGTGGATCAAAAGACATCTTCTATTTTTTTTGGATTTCCGCAATAGGCCCATATAGTTAATACAAGTTTCCGGTAAAATGATTAATCTTGTTCAAAACAGGCTTAGAAACAAATTAATTAAAATACCGTGGTTTAGCGACACACAATTCTATAGTGAACTGGAACGCATATTTATCAGAAAAGCTGTAATATGTACCTTGCGGGCATTTTACAATGGTATAATTAATTGAATCGATTCGTGTACAACTTATTTCGACTATTTTTTGTTGCGCTGTATAAATACGCAATGTCGATATTTAGCGACACTTTAATACACCCAGTATTGCAGCAGCTACATAGTAAATTATGTATTTGCAATTAAGAGATTTTGTAAAGTTTTGTGCACTAATGTCCGTAATTTATATATAAAGGTTTACCTGGTTTGTCGTTGTTGTGTAAGTTCAATTAATTTTCCATAACAGTTTCTCACTTTTCTACTATTTCAGCTTGGGAAGTTATACGAAACGAAATAATTATCTTCTTGTAGTTTTCTTTTTACATTTCTGAGTTTAATCAAAATAACAAAATTAAAATTTATTTATATAATCTTATATAAATTTTTAGAATCTATTCTAAACGACGGTCTTTGGTAGGATTTCCCCTTTTAACGATTTTGAGAAAACCGGTTGCATCTAAACTAAATTTAAGATAGATAAAACAATGTACAGTACATTTAGGGAAAATTATTTGCACGGAATTTTCGGAGCACCAATATAAAATCTTCTACAAAGAATTGATGGAAGCTACAAGAATTTTTATTGGTTAACCTTTACCGTTAATTCGCTATCCGAATTAGTTGATTAGTAGCGCCACCGAGTCCAATATTCCAAACAGGTATCCACGCCAATCCTAGGCGGGATCACAAATAGAAGCAATTCGTTAGCAGCGTTAGTATCCACTTATTCTAATAGTTCTAAAAATATCCGCAAATTAGGTTTGAATACAAAATTACATTGGGAAAACATTACTTACCGGTGTTCCATACCGCGGTTATTGAATTTGTATAGTGCTGCCCCACAGTAAATATCATCACGACCAGTAAATAACTACTTAGTTCGAGTTGGTTCGAGTTCCGGAACTTCAATTCCATCTTTCTCTAAAAATCATTTTTAACTTCGATTTCTATTCCGTTATACCAAATTTCATTTAAAATAAATTAAGAAATAAAAACTTTGTTAGATGGAACTCGAGCCCAACCAGAAGGATGTGAGAGGAAACAATCAAAATACCAACAAATTTAAAAAAAAAATGTTTTAGCTGAAAAAAAAATAGAAAGAAGGACCCGAGTTCAACAAAAGGACCTTTAAACGATTATTTATGAAATAAGAACTTATCGCAATTGATTATTAGCACTCGAAGACCGAAACACGATAAATTCCTGATACTTTAAACCATCCTGTCAACGATTCCCATCAACGTCGTTTTACAAAAAAAATTAACTCTTTCGCCATCGCGATCGATCCTGGCACTCCAGAACTTTCTTTTAGTAATATTCGTAAAACTAACTTTGGTCTGCAGCAGGTTCAATTTATTGAATTGTCTGTCCGATGATATCTCAAGAATGACTTATACCATTTGGTTTTTTATCGTCAATATCTTCTTTTTTTAATTGGGAGAATTGAAAAACTTTAGGGTCCTGTATGTGAAAGAGATCGGCTATGTGCCATAAGAAATTGCCCAAAAACCACACAACACCACATGTGGTATTCGTTTTTATTATTCTCAAATATTCGTGTAGCATATCGTTTGAAATTTCTTGGATTAGACCATAATTACGCTCTAATCTATAGAAGGCTCCAACTTTACTTGCAATTCTTCGAAAAAGGCGTTTAACTTGTAAAGTTTTGCAAAATTAAAAAAATTTATTCTCGAATAAGTGACGAACCCGTTTTCGTTGAATTAATGCAATCTTGATTACGTTTTTCGCAATAAAAAATTTTGGAACTAATTTCTCAGGGTCACGGTTTGCTATGGGTGACTGAAACTTCATTACTTTACTGTGTTTTCATGTCGTCATTAAACTGTTTAGATAGTTTGCGACAACGATGGTGTTGATAAGAAAATTTAAAGAGTAACTTTCTTTTGTGGCAGCTGCGGATCTAAAAATTTTCCATTCCATGAAGAATTTGTTAAAAAAATGCGGGAACCATTGCTTCTAATAGTTTCACAATCTTTAACTATTTGTAAATGTTAAACTAACTTGAAGAACGTGTAGCCATACGTCGAATGCACTTACATGCGTAAGCGGTGGTATGCACATTTTTACAACCAGTACAATGCATTTTTTGCAACAATCAAAAACCAGACTAAATTTTCTATTTACTAGTTTGAATTTCAACAGAAACACATTTATATGTAACAATAATTTCTCAATATTGTTATCGAACATGACGGCGCGGTACAAATTCAAATCCATAAATCTTGTTTGCCTTTTCATTTGGTACATAGGTAAAATGTATTAGGCATATGAAAAAATGTATATTGAACGCTGTTATTGCCATTAAGCACCAAAAAATAGGTCTGTAGGCGATTTTAAATCCTTTCGGTAGGTTTACTAATCAAAAAATTTAGAACAAGTGAAAGTAATTTAAATTTAAAAATTTTGCAATTTAATTTATCACGTCTCTTGGGAGAATATTAGCTTTGATAAAATAACCGTTTTGCTTGTAACATTTAAGTGTGCAGACTTGCAGAGGTAGGATTTACTAAACTGCATAATAATAAATAAATAAAATATTTTTTATCTGATTTTAATAAATTACAAAAAAAAAAAAAAAATTGGCGAATATTATTTATAAAAATACAATTTAGTCATAAGTTACTTACTTGCTTGCCACCAATACGAAAAATGTTGTTGATTTGAGATTAAAATTAATTGAGGTGCGCAATCAAATTAACTTTGTCTTATGCAGCATAGTTCACAGTAAATACTGGTGTATGAATATAGGCAGACATTATGTAGCCAACATAATCGCATATAATAGCCCCATACTTGGATCATAATTAATGTTATTAAATTTATATGTAAAAAATTAAAAAGCAATCTGTTACAAACCATTTATCGTCTGGTACACAATTTGCTTATAACATATTAAATCTACAAAGTTAATTAATCGATTTATTATAATACTGAATGTCTGAACTTTGTTAACTTAATTTATGTAAGGTAAATTATTTAATTATTAATTTAATCAAATCGATGTTAAACACGTTCTATCCCTAGAGGTAGCGATAACAATATTTTAACGAAAACCCAATTAGCAATTCAAGCAAGAGTGCTGCTACGGCAAAGTATTAGCGGCATTCATTGTGCAACAGTTGTCAACAGTGAATTCAATGATAAGTACGTTAATTCAAGTAGCATCACTTGACACAACCGAAGCAGAGTGTAGGCTAAACTAGTCCACTGTTAAAATTTCGTTATCGCTTGGAAACTTTAATAATTCGGATGATACCCAACATTTTCTCCCGAATGATCCAAATCGAATATAGTTTTTTCATTTACTACAAACTTTGCATAAGGCAAGTGTACCTAACATTTTATGTACTTAAAGTAACTCAAATTACAACTCAATAATATATCCGTTAAAGGAGAACCATTGAAGATTTGTGGTTTGTGACCAACACCCCTCTTAAATTAAGGTTTTATTTTCAAAATTAATCCAAAAAATTGGTTAAAAATGGACAATTGTTGGATTAGTTTTAATAAGAAGTTCTTTCTTGTAAGAAAGGAGGAGTAAGTGTGGAAATGTGAGAGTTTCGAAGTGATGTCTGTCTATGTGGAGGTCTGTGTCCTCTCTGCAGCCCAATTGGATTCACTTATTTTAATAAAGCTTCATACTTGGGCATTTTCATGTGTTGGGAGATGCAAGTGGAGTTTTTGCAGAGTTTGGCCCACCGGTTGTGGCAGCTTATCTTATCTTATCTTGGCTTACGCTTTCTCGTTTTTTGATGTTTTTCAATTTTTTTGGAAGGTAGCATCTGCTAGATGGAATCGTTGGAGAGCGAAAAGAATTTGGATTGGATGTGTAATAGGGCTGGTCAGGATCATTTTCCAAAATTTAGACGGAAGTGACGATTTTGGTAGTAAACCGTTATTTTGCCATAGTTCAGCCGCTCTGCGCCCCAGGTGGGTTGACGCCTTAGAATAAAACTTCATAGTTGGAGGTTTTTGTTAGATTGGGGAAGATGACAACTTCCTTTGGGGCTTTTTCGTTTTTGGCAGAATTTTTGCTTTTACGAAGGAGTCGGTTAGGATTGGGTCGATTCTAGGTTGAGGTTGTAGCAAGGCTGGTCCTGATGATTTTCCATAATTGACTAATTTGAATACAACCCGTTTTTTGTTGGTGCTCGCTTGCATATGCTTATGCGGAAGTGAAGATTTTTTATAAAAAACTGATTTTCACCAAAATTCGCCTAAGTTCTCGTTTTATTTTTGGAATGATTTGTTTCCGAAATAAACTTTTTTGTTTTTTGTTATTTTGGAGACGAACCGACGACTTCGGGTTGAGATTGTGTGAATGTGCAGCATACACACACAAACACAACACTTGACGTTTTCTCCTTAGTTGGAGAGAACAGGGAAAGCAATGCGATATCAGGAGTAAAGAGGTTGGTATGAAAATGTTGTACAGGGTTTTGGCAAGTTAACTTCATGAGGGCCAGATGCCGTTACATTACGTAACACATCATTGTATTGCGGATAACAAAGTGGCACATTTCAAAAATTTATTTATGTCGCTTATCGTTCGCAGTGGTCAAGAGAACTGATTGAACATTTTTAAATGCTTCGCAAATTTAAATGTACAAAAGCGTATAAATGTAAACATTAATCGTTTTAGGGTATTTTCCGTACTCTATTTCATTTTTTGAATTAGGGTATTTTGCAAATTGGTTGTGAGAAAAGGGGTATAATACCCCAGGAGGGGTACGTCTGGTCACCCTAAATACACCACACTTGATTTATAGAGCGAACAATTAAACTTACCGGTCTTTTAATTCTTTGCCGTTTTTTGTAAATGTAATATTTTCAAGATCATTATAAAAATTGAAAAATTCCTTGGAAGCTGCCACTTCCAGTATGCTGATTTCCATCAAATTTTGCAAGTATCTCAAAATTAATGGGAAAAACTTAAGAATGAAGTTTAATTCCAAATAATCATTCCGCCTGAACTATAGAGATGTCAGTAAAAGAAAGCTTGTTTTTTTTATCAAAACTCGTCATATTCGGTAAAATTTAAAATAATCATCTGAGCGAGACATTTAATCAGAGAAAATTGTTAATTTGTTGTTTAGTGAAATTAGTGACATCTAGGTTTAAGTAGTAGCGTTAGAAGTAATTTTATAACAGTTTTAAATCTTGCACTCCGATTACGATAGTCGTGTCGTTTGTCGTTTCAAGTGACTCTTTTAATATGAAACCGTACTCGCCTGTCTTGTCAAAATATCTAACGTGTTTGTTACCGTAGTCACTTGTGTTTTTTCTAGTCACTTCAAAATGTCACACGACTCGAAATGACAGTTTTTAATTGTTTCTTTCATCTCAAGTCACTGATTGGCATAGCAACTGGCTAATTTTTCATATAAATAGTAAACTTTTATGGTCACTTGAAGCGACAATCGACACGACTAGCGTAATCGGCGTGTTACATATTCAGCGACATGTTCTTTTACATGATTTGGATGACATTGATATTTTCATGCTAAGTATTTTGAGAAAACTGTTTTCCGATGTTAAGTTGTTCTGATATTACGGTTAAATCAGTTTCACGTGTTAGTAGGGAAACTTTCATCAAAATGCCTCAAAATGACGTCCATACGGCTAGCAGAACCCATTCAACAGAACATTGCAATATACTTTGGATATTTGGATAGGCTAATAATAGGCAAATGAATTGCTCTTTTAAAAAATTTTGGGATCCGCCTCTTTCAGCTAAAACGGTAGGTTCTGCTATCTTTAGAAAAAGTTAGCGAAACCCATATCAAAATGATTTAAAAACAATTGGAGAATTAAAAGTTAAATTTAGGCTAATTAAATGACCCATTAAAATTATTTTTTGGTTCGTCCGTGCTAGAAGGAGGATTAGGCTATTCCACTTAAAATCTAGAACCCAAATTAAAAACCGAAATTGGAACGAAAAACAAAATCAATTGACAAACAAAATTATTTAGGGTCATTAGGGCCTACTCCAAAAGACCATTAAACACTTTTAAGCTCCATTTGTTCTTAACCAAGCGTTAGATCATTTAATTTAAAGCTAGCAGGACCCAAACCGAAAGTCGAACCAAAACCAAAATTGCTCAAATTAATTAACCTAACGCTTGGTTAAGAACGAATGGAGCCTAAAAGTATTTAATGGTCTATTGGTTTAGGCTGTAATGAGCCTATATTTATTTGTATGTCAATTGAATTTTTTTAAGAACGAGTGTAGCCCAAAATTTTTTAATGGGCATTTCATTAGACTATAAAGAGCCTAAACATATTTGTATGCCAATAGATCTTGTTTTGCATTCTAATTTCTGCGTTCAGGAGGACACATATCAATGTCATGAGGGTAACAACCTATGGTGCGATGTACTCGCCAGCCATCGCACAATATATGAAGAATTATAAAGATTTAGATCGCATCCGAAAACCGTATAGAAGCCATCAAGCACCTGTACTATTTCGATAACTGGTTGGGCAGTTTTAACAACATCGACGAAGAGGTTCAAACAGTGCAACAAGTAAATGCCACTCATTAGCAAGAAGGTTTCAATATATGAGAATGGCTCATGACTAAGCAAATGACTAAGCAAATGGCAAATATCGAGTTTTGCCATTCCTCGGTGCTAAGATCAGATTAACTACATATCAATTACATGTATTTGTTGACGCAAGCCGACACATTTAGGCCGCAGTAGCTTATATTTAGATAACAACATCTTGTGGAGTATCAACCGCATTGGTGAAATCAAAAACCGAGTGACGCTGAGTTTTGGTTCAGCATTTATCAAATGGCATTCAATCAGTTTCGAGTCAAAGCATTATTGGACCGATTTAAAAACGGTAGGCTCGTTGATTTCTGACGTTTGATATTAGGAACTATTGGTTGGCAGAGAACGAAAATGTAGTAGACGAAGCCACTACATGGATAACAAATTTACCTAAATTTGAAAGAAATTCGAAATGAAATCAAGGTACGTAATTTCTTAAAATGTTACAGAGGGAATGACCTATAGCGTTGACTGTTCGACAATGGCAAAGTTAATTGATGTTCAAGTCTTATCAAACGCTCCGAGTAATTAAGAGGAGCAGCGACGTTCCAGGAATGTCAAGATGCAACCTTTCATTTGCCTTCCATATGAATTGAAACGATAAGTGATTTTACCAAGCAATCCCAGGGTTAGCAAGGTTGGCCAACTTCCTTGGACCAGTTACGGTTACTGTTGAATGACGTTCCGAAAAACGATGGAGCGTGGTATTTACATGTTTAACCATTCGAGCAATGCACCTCGTAATTTCGTCATATAAATCGAATCGGCTTGGAAATAACTGAGTTCGAATTTTCATGGTTAATGTCTAGTTTGCAGGAGAAGCGAATATAAATTTTAATCGAAATAAAAATTCTAATAAATTGTAATATATTTCATATTATTCTAATTCTAAAACAAATACCCAATTAACCAATACGTAGCAAAAACTAAAACCAAAGAGCCAATTCAAAAATAATTTTCCTAGCTTCTCACAAGATTTTTTGTTCGTTTTCTCTTTTGCCACGTATTGGGGTATTTTTCTCTTTCTCTGTCTGTTTATTGTTGATGTCCAATTCAGCTAGTTCGCGGTCGGTTGCTTATAAACGCAAATATGGTTCCCGTTTTTATAACCGCACTGCGTACTTGATCTTCTTTACCCAAGAAACGTCGATTATCACTCCTTTTGGTCAACATCCCCCCTTAGATTGCATTCATTCATGACAAAAACTACATCACCTACTGCTAATGATTTTGACCTTCCAAACGATTTTTTTCGTTTGGCTATTATTGGAGAGTACCCCACTATCTGTCGCCTTCAAAATTGATTAGCAATCTTTTGGGTAATCAGCCAATTTTGTGGACGACTCTTGCTGTTGGATCGAGTTCTGGTTCTAGTGGTTTCATTCCGCTTGGTACATTTAACAGAAAATGATTTGGGGTTAGAACTTCATACTCAGAATCTATGTTGATCATATTTATTACTTCTGCTATAGGCTAGTTTGTACAGGGTGGGCAGTAAGTCACTGAACATAGTATTTTTGATATATTATTTAAATTTTTTTTGAAAATGAATAATTTTGAATACAAAAGATAGTTTTAATCATGAAGAGTTTTAAAAAATATTAAATTTTAAAAATAATATCTGGAGTATGAGACATAGCTCCGTCTTGTTGAAACCTGTTTTATTGAGTATTATCAAGTTCAGGAAACAAGAAATTTTCTAACATAGCCCTGTAATACTCACCATTTACAATCAATGCATTGCCATCTTCGTCTTGGAAGAAGTACGGGCCATAGATCTTGTCTGCTGATATTGCGCACCAAAATGTAACTCTACAAGTGAATGCAACAGACGCTGTTGAATCACTCTTGGGTTTTCAGTGCCACAGCTTCTAAAATTTTGCTTATTAACATAACCACTTAAATGGAAATGTGCTTCATCGGTCATTATAATTTTTATAAAATCAGGATCATCCGTTAATAATTCGGTCAATTTTCTTGACCGTCACGTTTACGAGTCGTTGTTTCAGGATTCTCATTTAAGCTCTCCCGAACTCGTTCGATATTATCTTGGCTTTGTGCTTCAAGCGGTCTTCCACTCCGAGATAAGACTCTAACAGATCCCGATGACTGAAAACGAGAGACTAGATTGCGTATTTGATTTCGTGATGGTGCATTTCTGGTGTTAAAAAAATTTCGAAATTTTCTTTGGTCAAAGTCATTGTTGAATTTTGATTAGCAAAATAAAACTCAACAATTTTTGCTCGTTCCTCAATCGTATACATGACTATTGAATCTCCCAAACGTTCTTTATAATACTGAAAAATAAAAAGAAAAAAATACAATGTTCAGTGACGTATGGCCCACCCCGTAGAACCTCATCTGTTAATTTTGTAACACAATATTTTACGTGGGTAACTGCAGCAGGGAAACTTTCGAATTTCTAAATGAAACTTTGCATACCGATTAAGCCCAATTTGTGCTAATTATTGGTCACGGGAAAAAATTAGTGCTAGTCCAGGAGCCGAGAAAACGGGAAAAGAAAATTTTAAATTTCGCCTGAAAGACGGAATAAATAAAACCCGATTTCTAGAAAAAACTAGAAATAATTTAAGCCTAATTTTAAAACTTTCTAAAGTCCGCTCAACTGGTGAAATCTGTGCTTTCATAGAAATATAATTTTCATAAATTATCATTCATAAATCAAGAAAAACCAAACCAGCCCCTGAAAGATACTATATTTACAAAAACAGACATATCCTTCAAAAATATTTGTGTTGAGCAACAAATTAAACTATAGAAATAAAATGTTCTAAAATCAAGGTAATAAGCAACTCTGATAGTATATTCCTGTCAGGTATGTTCATTGCCATCCCAAAAATATTGTGACTGAATTTGTGGTAATCCAAAATTGGCCCAATTCCATTGAACAACAACGACCTTTAAATGAACAATTTTCTGACAAAAAGTGTTTTAAAAACCAATGAAGTTGGTAATTTTGATTGCTTATTCCGATTAGGTTTGTTCATTGCCATCCGAAAAATATAGAGGCTGAATTTGTGCTAATCCAGAATCGGCCCAATTCCATTTTCAGGTCACAATATTTTTGGGATGGCAATAAACATACCTGACAGGAATATACTATCAGAGTTGCTTATTACTTTGAATTTAGAACATTTTATTTCTATTGCTTAATATGTTGTTCAACACAAATATTATTGAACGATATGTCTCTGTTTTTTAAATATAGTATCTTTCAGGGGCTGGTTTGGTTTTCCCCGATTTATGAATGAAAATTTATGAAAATTATATTTCTATGAAAGCACAGATTTCACCAGTTGAGCGGACTTTAGAAAGTTTTAAAATTAGGCTTAAATTATTTCTAGTTTTTTCTAGAAATCGGGTTTTATTTATTCCGTCTTTCAGGCGAAATTTGAAATTTTCTTTTCCCGTTTTCTCGGCTCCTGGACTAGCACTAATTTTTTCCCGTGACCAATAATTAGCACAAATTGGGCTTAATCGGTATGCAAAGTTTCATTTTGAAATTCGAAAGTTTCCCTGCTGCAGTTACCCACGTCAATATTTTGTTTAGGTTAGTTTTAATACTTCAAACTATACGTTCCTAAGCACCTTGCAGTATGTTAAACGGTTCCGAACTTCCGTATTTCAGCACCCTCTCGGCACCCTTAAAATTGATTTCATTATTTGTGTACACTTCCGGTGGGTTTCCTCTTCTTGCAGGAAATCGAAGAACACACTGAATAAAACCTCCACTGAATAAAACCTCCAAATTTCTTCTAGGATGGTTTTCTATTGAAATATTGTGTTTTTTGCTGCTTGATCTGATTCGCTTCAGTTCATGTTTCGTGAAACAATGCAAGAACCCTTACTAGGTTTTAAATCAAAATTTGCGAGTGCCATAAAAATGGGTGCCATGAAATATAGCAATTACAGAGTTTTCGAAATTTCAGAACTTAGTTTAAAAATTATTTAAGCATTCAGTGTTTTCATAAAGAGTTTAGGTTCTTCTATATAGTTTCGTCTCATCCTACTTGGACATATCTTACATAAAAAACCTAATTAGAGGATTTGGGTTAGTTCTGTTTTCCTAA
The DNA here is from genome assembly GCA_963691935.1 of Nephrotoma guestfalica. Taxonomy (NCBI): domain Eukaryota; kingdom Metazoa; phylum Arthropoda; class Insecta; order Diptera; family Tipulidae; genus Nephrotoma; species Nephrotoma guestfalica. The sequence goes on along the minus strand of OY829915.1, from coordinate 233,929,369 downwards.
AATCTAATCTACACAACAAAATAGTTTCCTGAAATTTGAGGAATTTAGTTGGACTTGAAAATGTTCATTTTCGTTCACGTCGATGACTTGACCTCATAAGTACGTACAACATCAATATTTAAAGTCCTACTATTCGAACGGAATTTCCGCGCATAACAGCATGTTTCCTATTAAATCAGAAACACTTATATGCTTAACAGTATTTATAGTAATCGAATTACTTAACAATGGAGATAGTAATCGTTAATGGTAAATGAGTAACCAACAATAATATAATCGAATTACAAAATTGCAACACTAAAACCCTAATCAATATTCATGCGGTAACTTCATTCTTTCTTTGCGATGCGTATGTTTTTTTTATTGTTGACGATAACTTTCGCGTATATAAACCAGAGGTGTAGGTGGGAATCAGTATCAGTTCATTTTAGTTTTTTGATAAACCAACTTCATCCACAAACAATTTTTAATCAAAATGTTCGCTAAATTTGTTGTAAGTGAAATTTTATACAAACACGCATATTTTGGATACGCTAGTTACGGATTATTTCTATATTGCAGATTTTCACAATGGCTGCCATTATGGCACTTTCATCGGTGAACGCAGGAGTTTTAGCCCCGTTCGCATCGGCTGCCGTTGTAGCCCCGTACGCATCATCATACAACGCACATTCGATTAATCACGCTATTGCTGCACCATTAGCACCCGCCGTTTTTCCAGCTGCGTACACAGCCGCCGTTGCAGCACCCGTTGTAAGAGCCGGTCTTCCAGCCGTAGCCGCTTATGCTGCTGCACCAGCATTAGCTGCATACCACGCTGCACCAGTCGCCTATCGGGCCGCCCTACCAGCTGCATATTCTGCACTCCCGTATGCCGCATACGGAGCATCACCATACGTATTCTAATAAAATAGTCACGCAACTAATTAAAGTATTTCCAAAACCCTGGATTAGTTAATTAAAATAAATTATGTGATTTTTCTAGATAGTAATGAATGGGGCAAACCATTTTTATAGAACAAATTTATTGTGCAACAACGCAAATAAAAAAAAAAAAACTTTTTGTTAACTGAAATCGAAACTTTTTAATTTACGTCCGTGTATAATGACATTGGACCACACAGAAATTCCACCTGGAAATGTGGTTAATGTGAAATAGGCATATAAATCGTATAAACGTCTAATCTGAGGTTTATTTTTAATTTTCAACTGTAACATTTTCTTTCATTTTTCTCGTTCGTTTGCATAGCACAGTGTGCGATTGACATAATCGACAACGGTTTTACACACACACACACACACACATACACCCAGTCGTTTTTCTCTAAATTTTACTTTTTAATTTTAGATAACTTTACAGAATATATTAGAAAATGTAGGTCTACCTTACGATTAATATTTATGTACAATTTATAGAAATGTACGCAAAAAACTGCAATTTATTATTCAACCGGCAAGCTTCTAATTAAACGCACATGTGATGTAAAAGGTGGTCCAAATCCAACTTTCTCAGGAACTCACTTAATGAGATGACACAAATAGAACAATATTTCGGTAAATGTGGGTTGTCCGAATTACAGATAGAAATAATATAGCGCCCACTCGCTTTGTACTTGTAGTAAAAGGAATTTCATCTTAAAATAACTTACTAATGATACAAAATATTTTAAGTTTGTTCATAAAATGCTTAAAATACTTTTATTCGCAAAATGTGTTGGCGATGTAATGAAACATGTAAAATCTAGCGGTGGGATACATGTGCGCTGGCATTTCCGGCCTACAAAGATTCTATAGCACGTGCTTGCATCTTAAAGACTAAAACCTCTCACTTCTCCCGGAATAATACTTTGTGCATCACTTTATTTGTCGTTATGTGATTTATCCATCTCCTTGGCTTAGGATTACCACTACCATGTTGTTTCCTTCTTCCCAGAACCGTTCGCCAGCCCGTATTTTTGGTTTTATGTTCTGCGCCGATGTGACCCTAACACCTTCATTTCTCTTCTCGCTGTGGACAGTGTAAGATTATGTGAGATTATGTGTCGCATTCATCACAGTAGGAGCATCTTGGCCTGCCATTTCTGTGTATTCCTCAGAAATTGTGTTCGAAAGAAATTTATGTCGCCATGTTTTCTCTCTAGCCATTCTCTAATTCGATGGATCAGGTGCCACGTTCAGCCTCTGTCTGCAACTCCTGTCATTGCACCAGCATCTTGTTTTGGGCCACCCCGTTTGGAACCTTCATTTGGTAGTTCCGCCCTCTATCTATCAGAGTTAATAGTGAAACACTGGTTATACCACTGGTGCTTCTTCGAGGCCATCTTATAGTAACTGCTTATACGCTGATCTATCTGCATCCGATCGAGCTGATCGGATGTTCTGGATGTTTTGAGGGCAACAATTTTTAACTCGAACTAGGTCCGCCCGTGTTTGATATCAGCTTGCATAAAGCCTTAGAAATTTTTGTTGCCTTCACCCTGTCTTTTGTGTCTGAAAATTACACCGTGAGACCAACTAAGCTCCAAGATATTCGATGTGGTCCAGGGGATCCACCCTTCTTCCTACAACGGAGAATTCTTAATTCATGAGAACACGTCTTCCCGGCAATGGCAGTTATAATGCAATTATAATGCTTCAGTCTTCTCTGGGGGCAGCTGCATTTTATGTTTGTGGAGAGATGCGATGATGATTTCCACCGCCGCATTCACAAGCTGTACTAGTTCTTCTAGCTCTCTCGCTGCGCGTTTCATGCATATTTTAAAACTATTGCGCCCTCGCGCACGTCACATTCCTTAATACTCGGCTCAGTACCGAACCTAGGCAATACCGCTGGTGGTAACTGTTTTTTAGTAAAAGAGTTTCCCGATTCTATAATTATCTGCCGATCTGCAATATATGGGATCAATTACAGTTCCTTCACACTTCGTTGTAGTAAGTTCCACGCTGCGCTGTTGAATATATTTCGCACATCTAGTGAGAGCAGAGCCGGAATCCGTCTACTATACCTAATTTCCGATTGGAAGCCATCTGGCTTTCTGCAAATCCTCCTGCTCTATTAGTATCGCCCAGCAATCTATGAAGCACTAGGTTTGCCGAAAATGTCTAGGCTCTGCACGATGCATGTATGTCATCTAGTTTACCCGCCTTCTTTAAAGATTAACCGTGCTTTCTTCCAGATGGAGGGGAACTCTCCATTCTCTTCTCAAAGCCGAGTTAGCACTTTCAGAATGCTTTCTGCATGTACTTCAGCTGCAACCATAAGGGCTCGAGAGGAATATCAACGATACCACTGTTCTTCAATTAAATTGTTTCCATGCATTTCGCGCCCGGCATCAGTGACAATATGGATATCCTGCATACTTCTACTCGAACTACGAGTATCTTTCCAAATTGTTTTCTAAGAATTTTGCAGATATCCTCCAAAAGATTTTCGTCTATTCTGGAACACAGGTCCGTACAGCTGGTGGCTTTAGGGCTACGTGTGGAGCGAAAGAGTAATCAGCTTGGCCATTGGTGCAATTCTCACTTTGCACATACAGGTGCAAGCCCTATGGAGTTTTGCAATATATGCGTTACACCAGTATAAAGTCTTCATTTTTTGTTGTCGCGAAGATGCAATACTACTCTGCATGCATTCCTAATTTCTTCTGCAAGGTCCGATGGTGTTGTAGCGTTAGTAATAGTTGCCTCCAACCACTAAGTTGTCTTCTGAACTGGTTTTGCTCCCTTGTATCGACGGTACTCATCTTGAACGTGATGCAAGGATGATCACTGAGGGTTTTAATGTCGCTAACCGCCCAGATTCTTAGTTTACTTACGATCCGTCTTGACCCGAAAGTTACGTCCAGCACGGATCCATAATTAGCAACTAGCTGCTCCCTGCGGTCTAATATCGCCCCATTCCATAGAGTTAAAATCCCCGGTGAATATCACATCCTTCTTTTGGTCCCGAATAATTGAAGCTAAGTCATCGAAACTTTGTGTGAATTCTTAGAAAGGTATGTTAGGCAAGAAGTATACAGCTAAAAATTGCAAATTTCTCAAGTTGTATCCATAGGTTGTATGGGTTGTATAGGTAGGAGACATTTCCACAACTGAAACGTTATCTCCCCAACATCGATTGTATAGCGATGGACGGAAGAAAACCCATCCTATTCGGATTCGATCCTTCTTTACTAATTGATTATTGTGGTATTTTGGTGACCTGACCATTGCACTTTATCCAGCACAACCGTATCGTTTCAATACTCTACCTCCCTCACTGTATTACTAGTTTCCCTCTCAAGGCAATATATGTGTGCGCTGGCTATTTCATTTTGGTGAACCTACAGTGGCAATCATGTTCTTGATCATCTCTTTCAATGCAGTAGCTTTTGTCTTGCCGCCCTTTACACGAATCATCAAATCGTTCATCTTGGCCTTTTGCAAAGCGACCACTTACATTGCTAATTCATCAATGTCGACCTCTGTTTTTTGAAAAAATCTTGTTCGGTTTAGCTTATGGCTTGTCCTTCACGGATTGTTGGGTGTTCGCCTTTTTTCTGTTTCTATTTGCTTCTGCCATTGTCTTCCTGTTCTTGTACATGAGGGTTGCACCTATTTCGTTCTATGCGAAGTAGCACTCAGGAACTACAGGTCTGTTTTATGAGGCAATCTATCAATACTGTAGATACTGTGTTGGTAGCTTGCCTCACGAAACAGTGGGCAACTCAGCTACGAACAAAATGCATTTTGTGGCCACCTCATTTCAGCCAGTGGTACCGCTTCCTGCGCTGTCATTCCCGTATGAATTTTACCCATGATTTCCTCGGTTTCCTGCTCCTTGTTAGCTTCTCCTGTTCCGGACTGCATGTTTTGAAACATATGTTTGCTGTTGGATACGCTGTACATAGTCAGTCACACTCTTGACACAGACACACACTGATCCTTAATCTGTTTTTTGCTCGAAGGATTTCCCTTCACCAGTATGTGCTAAGAACAGCAACCAACTTTTCTGCTTGCTGAAGTGCATTCAGGATTTGTATCATCTTGCCCTGCATTAGGACATCTTGGTTCGTCGCTTCTTTCCGCTTCCGACAGATGTATTGAGAAGCGAGTTATAGTGCGATGGTGATAGTGGCACCTTTGATGACTTACTAAAAACTCTGAACTTTGCGTCAGTTGATAAGCTGTCATCTCCGGCCTAGCACTACCTGGCTGTGTAGCCGAGGTGGTCATCAGACATCCGACTCCTCGCACCGTAATTTTCTTTTTATTTTCCTCCTTCATATGTGGATTATTATTGGGGTGCCCTCCCTTATCCAATTTTTACGGTGGTGGACATTCTTTTCTCTTCATACTTACTGGCGCCTACCTTCAAGGATGGTAATGAAAATATAAAACATGACGGTGATGTGTTAAACGGAGGTCAAGGACCAGAGATGGACTGATAAGTTTGAAAAGCCGGCCTCATTAAAGTCAGTCAACCTACCAAATTTTTCCTAATCAAGGTAAAATTTAAGATTTCAATTTCTCAGTGTGTGTAACTTGCTCTTGAAACTTGCTCTTTTGCACTTAAAAAACTAAAATTTTCCGTGCTACGGTTTCAAGGTAGAACTCTGCCAATAATGCCGGCAACTAATCTGGGTGTTATATTTCGTCAAAAACTGTCTTGGTACACTAACATCTTGGATATGACCAAAGCTAACTTTACCTGTCACCGAAAGTGCACCGAAAAATATGTAATCTGGCACATGCTTTCGTACTCGGCTTTAGTTTGGAAGCCAAAAAGATAGTAAGCGAAAGTTTGCATAGCACTTACTAAAATTCAGAGGTTAATCTGTCTTAGACCAGCAGGAGGTAAGAAAACCTGCTCTGGCTGGTTTGGAAAAGCTTTTACGGCTCACAACCTTGAACTTTCATAACAAAGGCATGTTCGATTCTACGGCCGTGGATCTAAAAATAGTAATATGTTCAAATTGTTCAATTATGTGACTTGAGGATGCAATGAGTTTCCAGAAATTTTTTTTAACAGGATTTCCAAACGGAGCCAAGTTGGAGAGTGGTCAGGAGAGTGATTCTCCTTCATTATCACAGAACGAAACATTGCATATTTCAATAGTTACTTAAATAAAAGAATTATGAACTTCTTAAAACTCATCAGGATTCGGATGAGATATACTAAACAATTTCTTTGTTACAATATCCGTCGTCGGAGTAATCAAGATGGACCACCAACTGCTGAGCTCGTAGTATAGGACATGGCAGGATATGACCAATTTAACTTAAAAAAAAAATAGAGAATCTCTACGAAACGGCTCCAGATTTTGCAACATAACCAGGGACACATCCGAACATGTATTGTTCATGGCCTAACACCAAATTCTTCATTTTACTGAAGTATTGGCATTTATCAAGGAACTAAATTCTCATTTTACGTGATAGACTAACTGCGGTACACATTTGACTAAAGTGCACAGAACTTCCTCTAAGTCCACCTTTTAAAGAAAAGGACAGAGATAACGATAGATGGATGACTCTATTAAAGTTAGCCGAAAATGTTCAGCCGAAAAATGTCGATAATGTAGATTCAACTAATCAAACGAAAATGGCAGCCGATAATTGTCGGTAACATGTTCATTGAAAACTCCAGCCGAAAAAATGCCGATAATGCAGATTCAAGTTTTATGTCGGAAACCAATTAATTATATTAGAAATTTTTATTTTGCTGTTCCTAAAAAACAACTACAAAAATTAAAATAAGAATTTTTAATTCGAAACATTTAAAACAAATTACCCAAAGCAAATTTTTCTGAGTGTTTTATTAGATGTTTGGGGAGGTTAAATGGGAAATGCATCTATAGTGACATGCCCAGATAATATTCCAAATAAAGTGCCTTCTATTGAATATCATTTTAAAAACGTAAAGTCAATTTTCATTTTGGGAGTCCGAGAAAACTCGATTGAATATATCGCACACACAAAATTGAAAATTTCTAAGAATTGACCGTTTAAAGTGTCATGGCTGAAAATAGATTTAAATGATAGGTCTCACATGATAATACTCACATGTGGAAAAAAATGCAGGTCAATTTTCATGTTTGGAGTCCGGGAAAACTCGATTGAATGTATCGCACACACAAAATTGAAAATTTCTTAAAATTGACCGTTTAAAGTGTCATGGCTGGAAATAGATTCAAATGAAAGGTCTTAGTGATGCTAAGTGATTGCTCATACGTGGAAAAAATTTCAGGTTAATTTTCATGTTCAGAGTTCGGGAAAAGTTGGTTGAATAAAACATATAAAATGGTTAAGAAATTCACAGAAATTCCCAGCCGAAAAAGCCGATAATGCAGATTAAATTTAATTAAGAATACATGACAGCCGAATAATGTCGATAGTGCAGATACAAACAATTTTTTTCAACATGGAAATTGACCTGAAATATTTTCCAGGTATGAGCATCATAAAGTCCTTTCATTTGAATCTATTTCCAGCCATGACACTTTAAACGGTCAATTTTTAGAAATTTTCAAATTTTGTGTGTGCGATATATTTAATCGCGTTTTCCCGGACTCTCAACATGAAAATTGACCTGAAAGTTTTGAGGTTTTGTTTCATATATTTCTTCGAGTTGTCTCAGTGGTAAAATAGTTTTGTATTATAGTTTTAATGCATTTAATGCAACGAACTAAACGTTTTGGATTAAAGAAAAAATTACTGTTTAACACCAAATGTATTTGTCTGATTTAACGACATTTTTAGGCTGGCTATGTATACGAACCTGTCTTACCGACTTTTACTAGCGAATAATCCGTATTGTTTTCAACCTGCAGTATCGACATTTTTCGACTGGTAAATATTAGTTGTTACAGCCGAATGTGCGTTATCGACATTTTTCGGCTGAAGCGAGTCGGGTAACTTTAACAGTATAGATCGATGATAGTTTGTTTAAAACACAAATGACTCCTAGAACAGAGATGCTTAATATTGAAGTTGATGAGTATCAGTATCTCATCTGGCCTTATCAATAAGTTCAATTCCATACTGGACAACTCTTATAGGAATAATTTGAAAATCGCCGGAGTTTCGTATCACGAAAAGAGCCCTATCTCCACTGTTCCGTTAACCGAAGTATTGGTACACTGAAATAACGCAAAATATCTTCTGTATAGTTTCATTGGGGACCACATACATCCAATGGTTAGTTATAAGGCGTGTTTAGTGATTGGTAGATTTGCATTGATACCTTGCATTTGACTTCAGATGCGGAGTGCGAGGTGGAATATATACTAGCTGGTTCCATCAATAAACTAGATTGTTGCTATGACACTTGGCAGGGTTGTTATGACTGTAAATTCCATTTGTCGGGGTAATGCCCTTGATTGAACTGATCCATCTTGCGATGTGAATAGTATTCCATCAAAAATTCAGTATTTGGTATTTTAATATGATAAGACCAATTCAAAGCCGTTTTTCAAGGTGCTATAGTGGGCATCGTCGATGAATCCTTTATGGTTGGCAAGGGTATGCTCTAGATCCAGTTGTTCTCTATAATTTATTAAAAATATGCCGCTGTTAAAATTGAATTCAACGCAAGAGTCTGCTTCTTCTGTTAAAATGTTTTGAAAACAGGAAGTGAATTTCGTATAAGAAACCTTGCTGTTAGAGGATTTTATGAATTGTAGTTTTACCATCATGGACTTTTGTTGTGGATAAAACGCTTACATGCACACTAGTAAATTATAGTTTACGTTTGAATTACTGTAAAAAAAAGGTTCAATTTATCCGGATAGAGAGGAACTGCAAATTTGTGAATTCGAAGATAGAGAGAGAGAGAATATCTCTCAGCAACATTCAAGTTAAACTGTGAGCTACGCAAAGTAAAGTAGTACCGTGTCTATGATCATTATCTTGCATCATAATGATGAAATGCTTAGCTAATGTCGGAATTCCTATGTATTCGCACTCAAAAAAATTTCAACTGCTGAAGCGGTATTATTATCTAATGAAGCTGCTGCGCTGGTACGTCATCTTTCAGTCACTAATACGAATTATGCAGAAGCCATGAAAGATTTAAATCATAGGTGTAGAGAACGTAGTGTGTAGAGAACGAGTGTAGAGAACATATAATTTACGCATTCATTGAAAAGTTCAACTTATTAAAATTGTCCAAAACAAAAGCATCAAACATAAAATCAGCACACCACTGAAGTTCTTGGTTTTTCGCTCCAGCCTGGTGGATTACCTACCTGCTAACTATCGATTTTTTGTAGTTGTTGGATACACAAGTCGAAGGACTTGAAGTGTTCAAATACCAACAATAGATGTGGATCTACTGCTTCCACGAAAAAGATGCTGTATGAGATATCGAAAAATGAGAGATTACGCTACTCGCCACAAGTGGCAGCACTTGTGGATTTCATTTATCGAGTGCCGTTACTTTGGAGATAAATCAATTTGTCATTTTACGGATCACTTTTAATATTTTATTCCGATGGGATGTTTTATTTAGTGAAAAAGAGAACAAAATGAATAAAAAATTTCCGCTGGAATTATATAACAAAAGATGTTCTCTTTTGTGATGGTGCTGTCACTTGCGGCGAGTAGCGAAATTTCTTATTTTCCATTATCTTATATAGCATCGAAATAGACAGTATTTTCAACATTCAAACCTATATAGCCACTAAGCGAGCCAATTTATGAGATTCTTGCGAGAGACCTATTTTACCGTAATATAGAATTCCACAATGTATGCTTTTTCAAACATATAGCTACTGTGAGAGCCAATCTCTGCGATTCGTGTAATTTGCCATAAGCTACAATGAAATCATTTTATATAAAAATCGCGGATAGCGTGTTCGAAATGCCATAGAAAATTTAATTAAACAGCTGCATGAACAAGCTGAACGGCTATGCGTTCAAAAAAATTTAGTGCCCAACGTATTATGCTGCACTGTGTGTTAAACTATTTACAATACTTGAAGTAATAAGTTAAATTTAAATGGGTCCACGAAAAACATTGACACCACACAAACGACAATTATATAAATAGTAAAAAATTAGTTATTTGGTCACGTTTTGGCTGCCGTCATTTTAATTATATGCGCGCGAGGTGTATCGGTGTAGGTGATGTATTCAATCGGTTTGGTATTATGTCCAAGGGAAAAACATTTCGACTATCCACGAAATCTAATTCAAAACATTTTGAAAATTTAAATTTGTATAAATATTTCAGCAATTTGCCAAATAGGTATCAGTTCATCAAGTTAACTCGAAAGCACCAAATCTACATCAAAAATGTTTACTAAATTTGTTGTAAGTATACGTAACGTTTTAAACATGTAATTAATCACGTAACTGTTATTAAATAATTTATTTATTTATAGATTTTATCAATGGCCGCTGTTTTGGCAGTCTCATCAGTGAGTGCATCGGTATTGGCTCCAGTTGCCTATTCGGCCGCCGTAGTTGCGCCTTATGCATCATCGTATAATGCACACCAGGTTAATCATGCCATTGCTGCACCCGCTTATGCTGCTTATACAGCTGTGCCTGCTGCCTACTCAGCGTATTCAGGATATCCTGCTGCATATTCGGCTTATTCCGCAGCTCCAGTTGCATATTCAGGTTACGCTGCAGCTCCAGCTGCATATTCAGGTTATGCCGCTGCTCCAGGAGCTTACTCAGGATTACACTCGGCATACTCAGCACTTCCAGCAGCGTATTCATCACCTTTATATTTAAAATAAAGACTGTGTATCTAAAAAGTGATCTGTTTAAACACCGCAATAAATTATATTTGTAAATCGTATACATTCAACCCGTGTTTTAATTTTCAATCAATACTAATTAAATGCCAAATTAGTTACGAGTAAATAATTGATTCTGTACACGATATTGAAAGGCATGATTTAAGTCAGTAATTTATCAATCTTTATAGTTGGCACCTTAGTTAGGTATCACTATTAAATTTAAAAGAGTTCGTACATCTGTAATTATGCGTTTATAATTCTACAGCATCATATTTACTGAATGATTTATGTAATATATAAATTACATATTAGGTGTAGCAGGTTCGTTTACACTTGGCGTTTACACTAACAGTCACAAATCAATCACAACGAGTTTCGTTTTCATATACTTTCGTTTATTTACTGAAGATATGAATTGAATGAATTAAAGTTGAATTCGTGCTGGAATCTAAACATTAGGAGCTTGCACAAATTGGTTGTGCACTATATAACCTATAAGTCGGAACCATCACAAAGTCAGCCGGTACCACTACACTGTCAGGCGGAACCATATGAAACCAAACAAATTATGGCGAAGTAGCAAAATGCATTGCATATAAAACTCTTCTTAGCGCAACCCGAAAACATTTGACAAATCAAAAGCCAAATTTTAGTCATATGTTCGTTTACAACACAACAAAGCGTTTTAGTTAGCCAAACTTATTACGAAAATATTTCCTAACTTTATCCTAAGTTAAAAATAATTTAGGAACGGTTTAGGAAATATTTCACACCCCTGTATACCGGAATGAAATAATTCCTAAATAAATCCTAAGTAAAAATCGTGTTTGTGTATTAGTAAATATACACTAAAAAACTAACATTTAGGCGAAACTAGTTAAATATGCAATTTTGAATAATTGGCTTTACTGATAGATTTAAAATATCGAAAACTGCTACAATTATGTTAAAAAAAAGTAAAACACGAATAAATTGGTAAGAGGTACTAATAAGCTTAAAATATAAATATCATTAAAAGTTGCTTGGAATTCAAAAGAATACAAGTCAAGACTTTGGGAGGTGGTCATCGATTTCACTATGTTTTTATGTTAGATCATAGTTCTGGAATGGCCAAACATGGCCCAGAAGCTAAATTTAACTAATTTTTACGAGCTTGAAGTTTATCCTAATTTGTCCTAAACCCAACAACAACGTTTCCAATTGATAATAAAATTTAACAGTGTAAAATATGTTATTTCGGGAAACTAAATATTATAACTTTTAACAGATGATATTCATAGAAATTGAAAAGTTAAAATCAAATAAGATCAACGATAAAAACTTAAATATCAGTTGGGTTCTAGCACATAGTGAAAGCACCTATCCTAAGAGTCGTAACCTCTTAGAAGTATCTTGTGACAGAGGGTTATTACTTCGATTTTTACTTCTACAACTTTTGATTATTAAACCCAGTGTTCCCTAATTTTTTCGGAAAACTCATGTTTTCTAGTTGGATTGGGTCTAGCACAAAGTAAAAACACCTATTCCAAGAGTTGTACCCTCTTAAAAGTATCTTATGAGAGGGTTTTTACTTCGATTTTTACCTCTACAACTTTTGATTATTAATCCCCGTGTTCCCCTAATTTTTTCCAAAGAACTCATGTTTTCTAGTTCGATTGGGTCTTGTACAAAATGAAAACACCTATTCCAAGAGTTGTCACCTCTTTAAAGCATCTTATGACAGAGGGTTGTTACTTCGGTTTTAACCTCTAAAACTTTTTAATATTAAACCCAGTGTTCCCCTAATTTTCCGGAAAACTCTTGTTTTCTAGTTGGATTGGGTCTAGTATAAAGTGAAAACACTTATCCCAAGAGTTGTCACTTCTTGGAAGTATCTTATGAGAGGGTTTTTACTTCGATTTTTACCTCTACTACCGATTATTAATCCCCGTGTTCCCCTAATTTTTTCCAAAGAACTAATGTTTTCTAGTTCGATTGGGTCTTGTACAAAATGAAAACACCTATTCCAAGAGTTGTAACTTTTTAGAAGTATCTTAGGACCTCGATTTCTACCTATACAACTTTTGAACTCTCAAAAAGTTTTTTAATGAGAGCGATGACCACCTCTCAAAATTTCGGCTTGTATTCCGTGGAAATCCAAAAAGTTAAACTGTAATGATTAGTTTCTGGGCAACTTTGACCATTCAAGAACTATAACAAAATGATGAAAATGGTCGTAAAAATAGTCATCTCATCAACCAAACATAGTGAGATCGATGACCATCTCGCACTATTTCGGTTTGTTTCTTTGAATATTTAATGATATTTATATTGTAAGCTTGTTCTAAATGTAATTGTAATAATTTTTGATAGTTTAAACCTATCGGTAGGACCAATTATTCACAAATGCATATTTAAATTTACAAATATTTACATTTTTTGCTGCGAAAGAAAATCTTTAAGCTCTTGTTATGTAAAATAAAGTTTCGCCTAAATGTTGTTTTTTGTTGTATATTTAATATAGGGTTTTCCAATAAGAGTGGTATGATTTCTTTACAAAAAAAACACACTAATTGTTAAGGAAATTGAAATGTTTTTTATTTAATGTGAAGTACAATCGATACAATTAAATTCTGAATAAAACGTCATTCAAATGGCCTCCACGACTTCTTCTGCAGGAACGAATTCGAAGAGCCCAATTTTCGAGCACTTTTTCCGCTAAATCAAGTCGTATGTCATGAACAGCACGTTCAATATTGACTTGTAGAGCTTGAAGAGAGTTTGGTTTATTGCTAATGACTTCAAATAACCCCACAAGAAATAGTATAATGGTGTTAAATCACAACTTCTTGGAGGCCATTCAATATCACAATTTCTTGAAATAATCGAATGTCCAAACTTTGCTCCCAATAATTCAATTGCTGCACTTGTTGTGTGGCACGTAGCCCCGTCTTGTTGGAACCAAATGTTTTTAAGATCAATTTCTTCCAATTTCGACCTCCATTGACAGTAACGGTGTTACCAGCTTCATTTCGAAAAAAAATACGGACCGATGATTCCACCAGACCAGAAACCACACCAAATTGTCAATTTAGGTGAATGTAATGTTTTTCATGAATAATTTGTGGATTTTATTCGCACCAGAATCGACAGTTTTGTTTATTTACCACACCACATTTACCATTTTCTTAAAAAAATCGTTATCGTTTTCAAGTTGTTCTAAGGCAAACTCAGCAAATTCACGACGTTTACGGTAGTCCAATGGCTTCAGTTCTTGAGTGAGAACAATTTTATACGGATGCAAACCCAAATCCTTTCGCAAAATCCGCAGGTTGTGGTTTGAGACAGTCCCAATTCTTGAGAACGTCTTGGAATCGACAACTTGCGGTCTTCAGCAATACTTGCCTGAAAGGCAGCAATATTTGCATTACTTCGAGCGAATATTTGTCTTATTGGCACTTCAATATTATGTAAAGAAAATGTAAGCTCAACATTTTTGAACAATTCGACGAATAGCGAGCACACTTGGACGATTATTACGACTATAAAATGGCAAAAGCGCACGAAAAGTTGCAATTGGAGAACGATTATTTTGATAATAAAACTGAATAATTTGTTGTTCTTGCGTATTTCTCACCATGATGAAATTGTAAACATTACTGAATACAATGTAACAAAAAATGACAGATCACGACATATTACAAATGGCCGAAACGTCACTTAAGAATCCTATCATTCCTATTGGAAAACCCTATATATCGGGAAATAATAGATCATATTACGGTAGCTATACAAAATTAATTATAAGGTTAAGTAAACCCAGCATTTTATAATTTTTATGTGTAAACTAAACAAATTTAATATGTTGTCAGTGTACTTAATTATACGAATTTTGTATAAAAGCCAAACATTTAGAATAAATAAATCAGATTTTTACAAACAGTCTAAGTCTCATTATGAATAGTGGACCAGCTCCGACCCACGGTATAGGCGCACTATTCCAACTATAAACACTTATAAAGTTTGAATTATGACAAAATAGTTGGAGAATTGTTTGGGCTGGTGAGATACATAATTTAACCAAAAACCTGCAGGAGCTCCCCATCCAGAGGTTGGCACTACTTATGTAATTTTGTATTAAGCCCAAATATATTGAGAATTCTTAGGCCAACTGTTATCTTACATTTTTCCCAAGTTCTAATATATTTTTAAGTTATTTTAAATATTTGGTTAACTAGTCGAAATAAAACGAGTTATAATTATCCATTTCTCGTCTTACGTAGGTAAAATCACTAACTCAAACACAATTAATGAAACCGGCAGAAGTTTAGGATTTTCTTCACAATCATTAATTTGATAGATTACTCCGAAGCAAAATTACGGGATGGATGCACTTGCAATGCAACATAACCTATATTAAATTATAATTATTTAACCTTGCATAAAATCGAAATACTTACAACCAAACACTTTGTCACACATAATTAATGGTAAGAGACTGTCTCACATTAACATAAACGATTTATGAACAAATTGAAAAATTAAAACGAATTAATTAAATTTTCTATCACGTTCTGAATGTCAATTTAAAAATTTTGTAAGTTTTTGGTATTTTATCAAGGAAAATGTGTACACACGTTTGTTAAAAACTATTATTTAATAAACACTTCTTTGTGTTTTGTAAAAAAATATTGTTACCATCCCTCAACAGCGATAATTGTAAATAGGTTGATCGAATTTGTATAAATAATTCGAGTCGCAACCGAATTTGTATCACTTCATTAAGTCGAACCAAAACCAAAACACAAAATAAAAAATGTTTGCCAAATTTGTTGTAAGTGCAGAGTGAATTTATTAAAAAATATTTAAAATTTATTTATGTATTTCTTTTGGGTATTGCAGATCTTCACAGTCGCCGCCATTATGGCAACATCAGTTAATGCTGGAGTTTTGGCACCATTAGCATCGGCCGCCGTTGTAGCACCATACGCATCATCGTACAACGCACATTCAATTAATCATGCTATTGCCGCCCCATATGTGGCCGCCGCACCGTACGTAGCTGCTGCACCAGCTGTTGCCGCGTACTCAGCTGCCGTACCTGCTGCTTACTCAGCCCTTCCAGCTGCATACTCAGCTTATCCAGCCGCCTATTCTGCTTACTCACCGTACTCAGCACCACTCTTGTTCAAATAGATTGTGATGTTATCTAACAAATAGCGTTTGTAAATAGTAGGATTATTGCTAAATAAAATACTCGATCTAGGCCAGTAAATTAAAATCTTAAATAGAGAAACCTAAAATTGTTTTATTTAATAATTTTTTTAATTTTTTTGCCTAATGTCCAACCAGTATCTAAACACATTTTACTCGTTACGTACTTGTAGATAAACGGTCTGTGATAATTTAATTATTTAATTAAATCTAATTAATTTCGTTACATAATTGTACCCTTACTCGGAACACCATCGCTTTGTGATTTCGATCGTAAAACGAGACAAACAAAAATTTATTAATTTCTACACAAAATTATTAAATCAAGTTTAAAAACATTTTTTAATCACTCATAAAGTCATTACAAATAGTGCGTGACAAATTGTTGCTATACGTTTTTATGCGTTATTGCTGCTGCTACTATAAATTAATATTATTATAGATTTAACTATTAAGATAAAGTTTAAATCGCTAGATACATGTCGTTAAATTTTATATCAATCGACATAAACATTAATAAAATAGAAAGTACAGTCGCGAGTTTCACGATTGAGACTGTAGCTTAGCAATGGCATCACCGAAGTGAACTTTTTAATGAAAAGTGTAGCTACACAAATTAGCGGAAAGTATAACTTCTAAAAGGTGTAGCAATGAAAAGTGTAAATAGCAAACCTCTACTAAACATGGTCATCAAAAATGTATTGCAGTTTGAATTTTTCAAAAATTTTGCATTTTAAAACCGAAGTCAAATTTCTACCAAATAACAAATATAATTTTTATTTTATTTTATATTACGACTGAGTCTTGTACCCATTTAGTAATTTACATTGCATGATAAAGTATTTGATTAGTCGGCGTAAGCAAGTGATTATCCCAAGTTACGTGTCTCTCCTTCTCCTCAGTTCTTTCGCCTCAGTAAGTCTACTGATCTCCTGGTCGCGATAAGTCCAGTGGTTAGGTTCTTTGCAGACTTCTTGTTGGTGTGGTAGTCAGCATACAGCGTATGTCCAGATTTTCATGCTGTGCTTGTGCTTGATTTGATCCGCGACGAGCTCGATCTTTAGATCTCGATGGAGGTTGTCGTTTCGAATGTACCACGGCGCATTAACAATGAAGCGCAGGATTTTATTTTGAACTGTTTGTATGATTTTGATATTTGTTTTTTTGGCACAACCCCAGAGTTGGCTACCATATGTCCATACAGGTTTCAGGATTTGTTTGCACAACAGCAGATTGTTATGGATCGCTAGTTCAGATTGTCTCCCTAAGAGCCATTGCATTTTTCTAAATTTTATGTTTAGTTCTTCTCGCTTCTTTTTTATGTGTTCCTTCCATCTAAGTTTAGCATCTTAAGTCATGCCGATATATTTAGCAGTGTTTGCACTACTATCGAATTTATCTTTATTGGTATATGATTAACTTTTAGATTTGTAAAGTTCACTTTGATTGATTTTGCTTCATTTAATTTAATTCGCCATTTCTTTGTCCAATTACATATCAGGTTAGTGGCCTTCTGTAATTTACAGGTGGAGCCATTGATATGGAGCCAACACTCCCTTGTGGTACTCCGGCTGATATCCTTTTTAGTTGGGAGTATTCATTCTCATACTTTACTAGGAAGTGCCTCTCTGCTATGTATGATTTTAGAATTTGAAAAAATTGCTGTGGAAGATCTCGATGAAGTTTGAATTCTAACCCCTGGTGCCACATTTTGTCGAATGCCTGCGCTACATCAAGGAATATACATAGTTGAGCAAATTTGTTTGCTTTCTAGTGATGTCTCGATAACAGCAGTAATTCGATATACTTGTTGTATAAACCTTGGTATGGTTTATACTGTGGTTGTGTGGGTCGTTGAATCCAAATGAATTAGTTTTTGGTAAACTAAAAGGCACCAAGAAATTGCCGGCTCCAAGTACCAAATGAATAAAGCCAATAGGTTGCGGGTTCCACGTTTCAAAAACGAGTTTACAATTTTAAAATATAACTGTTTTTATTAATTTATGATGATGTTACTTGGTTGATGGTTGATGCAAGAAGGGAGATTTATCATTTTATGTTATAATTTTTCTAAAGGCCTTTAAACATTTATAAGGTTTTAGTGTATACATTTAGGGAGTTATGTTAAGCTATTAAGCTTAATTATAAATTTACATGAATTAAATTATTAAGGTTGAATACAAATTTACGTTATGTCAAGACAATTTATAAACAAATCAACGGTAAGAAAATTAAATTAAATTAAGATAAACAATTAATAGGTGGTATAATTAATCCGATACAGGCAGGATGGACAACTTATTAACTGGCCTTTTTACTTTGTTGGATGATGTCTGTATCGTGACTACTCGAGTGATGTTGTCTCGTCCAGGATGCAGCTCAACAACACGTCCAATTTTCCAGTGATTTTGATGTATGTTTTGTTCATGCACTAGTTCTACGTCATTCAATTTAATTCCGCTTGCATTTGACTGCCACTTTGTTCGTTTTTGTAATGACGTCAAGTAAGTAGAATGCCACTTTTTCCAAAAGCCCTGCCGTAGTCGTTGTAGGTATTGTCACCATTTTTATGTGGTTCAAGTCGTATTCGGGTAAAAATTTAAATGGATGACCAATCAAAAAGTGGGCTAGCGTCAATGGATTAATATCATCGTTTGATTTAACACAAAGTGGCCTGGAATTAAGTATCGCCTCGATTTGTGTTAGAATGGTTGCCATCTCCTCATATGTTAATGAGGCTTCTCCTAATGTCCACTTCAGGTGGTATTTAATGGATTTCACTGCTGCCTCGTACAAACCTCCAAAATGTGAACCGATTGGAGGATTAAATCTCCAATCAATCTGTTTTTGGGAGAGAAAATGAGCAGTTTTAGAATAGTTTATTGTGTGGAACAACTTATTGAGGTCATTAGCCCCAATGAAATTTGATCCATTGTCACTTATAATTTCGTGACAAAGACCACGCCGCGATTTGAATCGACAAAGTGCAGCAATACATGATTCAGTTGATAGGTCGCCAGCTAACTCGAGGTGAACAGCCTTTGTGCTTAGGCATACGAAAACAGCGAGGTAGGCCTTGCCAGGTTTAAGGCCTCGTCGTTTTGATGGTCGAACGTATATCGGGTCAGCGTAATCAACTCCTGTTGATAAGAACGGACTGACGAGAGTGACGCGGTTTGATCGTAAAGCACCCATTAATGGTTGCATAGGTTTCGATGAGTACCTGATGCATTTGATACATCCTCTTATTACGCGGCGTATAAATATTTTGCGTATAATTATCTCGGTGACGACAACTTCGGCTGGTAACAATATCGGAATGCTTCACGTCGTACGGAATGGTCGCATGAGTTAAACGCCCGCCTGAGGATACCATTTTTATCTATAAAGGTATTAAGATTTATTAGTTTATGATTTTTGTTCAAAGGTAAATGAGCTTTAAGAGTCTTTAATTCGGTGTTAAAGTTCTTCTCTTGGACATGTTTTATTAACAGTTCATTAGATTCATTTAACTCACTGCACGTTAAAAATGTTTTAAGTCTTTCACTAGGTTTTGATTTACAATTATTGATGAAACGTTTGCAATAAGCTAAGAGACGTACAATTTTATTTAAATTGAAATTTTTATTGATGATCGCTTCAATGTGTTGGTTGTGTGGCCACGTAAATGATTGAAGGCTGTGAGTTACTTGGCCATTCTGATTCTGGGTATTCGAGCCATTTGGGTCCTGTCCACCAAAGGTGATGATTTTCCAATTCTGAGGGTAGTATACCCCGAGAGGGTTCTCCTTGGTCGTTATATGGTACCAATATTTTCTAGGATGGGTTGAGATTATTTCTGAAACTCGATTACCTAGAAATGCGTCAAGTGTACCGTTTGTCAAGAATACTATTTGAGAATCACTCCATAAATACACAATGTGATTTCGTTCACCCATGGTCAGTTGAATACTATTCATTAGTTTTGAGAGTAGAAGTGCTGCGCAGAGTTCCAGCCTTGGTATCGTTATTCACCACTTTCATTTGAACATACGGCGTATACAGCAGCAGCATAAGCCCTTTGCGATGCATCCGAAAATCCATGTAGGCTTATTATATTGGAGTTAAAATTCAACCATCTTGGTATTGTAATTTGCTCAATTAGGTTTAGCTCACTACGTAGTTTGCACCAATTTTGTAAGATACCATGTGGTACGGGGTCATCCCGTGCTGAAATAATACTTTAACATATATAGTTATCGGTGCTAACCAACCTTGCGGGTTAAATAACCTTGATGATTCCGATAGTAGGCCTCGCTTGGTGAGAACTGGAACATCGTCCAGAGCAACTCTGTAGGTGAAAACATCAGTTACGGTGTTCCAGTAAATGTCGAGTACTTTAGAATATTGCAAATCCTTGTCGAGTTCGATTAGTTTCTGGGAGTCGATTGTAGTTTCCTCGTTAGGTGAACAGTTGGACAGCCACTTGCGAAGGTTGAATCCTGACGATTCCATTATTGATTTTAACTCTTGTTTCAATGTGACAAGCTGATCCAAGGCGTCTGTGCCCGTCATCAGATCATATACATAAAAATCGCTCTCGATAACTGTTGAAGCCTTTGCGAATGTGTGTCGGTTATCTTCAGCGATTTGTTTCAATACATGAGTCGACAAAAAGGTTGCCGATGCGGTTCCATATGTTACTGTGAGTAATCGGTATTCCTGAATTGGAAGAGTTGGTTCTTCTCTCCATACTATTCTCTGAAATTCTGTATGTGGTGGTGCAACTAATATCTGCCTAAACATTTTTTCCAGATCAGCGGTCATAACGTATCGGTGGAAGCGAAACCGCAACAGAATTTGCTGGAGAGTCTGTTGTATTTGTGGTCCAATTAGCAGATTTTGGTTCAATGATCGTCCTGTATTCGTCTTCGATGAACCATCAAAAACTACGCGTAGCTTGGTGGTGGTGCTGGTTTCCTTATATACGAAATGATGTGGTAAGTAGTATGACAGGTTCCGTGGTACGTCTATTTCGTCATTCGGTATACGTTTCGTGTGGCGTAAATTTTTTTCGTTCGATGGCTTGGACTCTTTTGATGGCGCATGATTTGGATTCTCCAAGCGGTGCAGCTTCCGGGTCAAATGGTAGAGCTACCATGAATCGTCCAAACGAATTCTTACTGTAATTATGTAGAAAATGATTTTCACAATAAGTTTCATTGGGGTGTGGGGAGTAGTTGTTTTAATTTCCTCGATTTCCCAAAATCGAGTAAGTGGTTGATCAATGTTAATTGATATACAAAGGTTTGTCAATCTTGTTGGTTCCTGGTTATTGAAAGTTCCCGATATTATCCAGCCTAGGATGGTTTCTTGGGCTATTAGGTTGGTTTTGTTGCTTTTGATGTGACCTGGTAAGATTAAGATTAGGTATTGGTCACATTCAATCGCAGTACGACCTCGCCAGGTCTGTCAAATGTCGGGTCAGCTAGGTCCAGGTGGCTGAACTCTTCCCATTGGTGAGAACCTACGATTGTCTGTGACTGCTGTGATGTGATGGCCGGTAATATCAGGCCATCGAGGTTGAATGACATTTTTGGTTGCGTTCGTGAACTAATTTCCAGGTTGACCTTTCCTCTAGTTGTCCCGACTTTGGTTGATGATAAACCTTCTACTAATGTGCGTTGGTTAACAACAATAATGGTTAATGACAAGCAATATCTGCAACAGATGTTGCACGAAACTTCAATGAAAGATTTTGTTCTACAGAAGTCAAAAGTCCCACAGAGGGCCTTGGTTTTTTATGATGGCCTTGGTACGTACTTTAATAAAAAAAAAATGCCAAATGGTCGGTCCTTGGGTTGTAAAGGATAGATCAATCTTATCCCGGTGTGTAATGAATTAAAGAACATACCATTTTGTATAAGAGAACATACCAAGGCCATCATCAAAAACCATGTCTATATTGGGACTTTTGGCTTCTGTAGAAAAAAAATTTTCATTGAAGTTCCATGCAACAACTGCTGCAGTTATTGCTTGTTATTCATATGGACCGACCATTTAGCATTTTTGCCCTTTAGTATATGAACCGATTATTTATCATTCTTATACAATACACTTATGCTGTTTCGCAATACGATTTCGTTACACATATTCGCCTAATTGTTCTCTAATCTTGGATAACAATGTTTCGATTGTATTGCACATTTTTATTTTAATTCGCCTAGTTGTACTCTAATTTTTATTTCTTTTACATAAGAGCAACATTTAGGGAAATAATTAACCAATACATATTTATAGTGTATACGCATATGAGAAAATTTGTTATTTTTTTGTTAAGTATTTATATGATAGGCATATTTTAAACGGTTTGTGGAGGTGTGGGTAACTGCACCGCGGAAACTTTCAAATTTCAAACTGAAACTTTGCATACCGATTAAGCCCAATTAAATTAGTGCTAGTCCAGGAGCCGATAAAACGGGAAAATAATATTTCAAATTTCGCCTGAAAGATGAAACAAATAAAACCCGATTTCTAGAAAAAAATAGAATAATTTTAGGCCTAATTTTAAAACTTCTTAGAGGCAACTAAACTGATGAAATTTGTGCTCATCATAGAAATATGATTTTCATAAATTTTCATTCATAAATCGAGGAAAAACATACTTGCCCCTAAAAGATACCATAACAAACACACACATACTTCTGTATTTTGTTTGTTTAATATAGTTTCTTTTAGGGGCAAGTATGTTTTTCCTCGATTTATGAATGAAAATTTATGAAAATTATAAAGGGTGTTTTTTTAAGCCCGATAAAACTTAAAATTGTATAAAAACAACACAAATTTTTTTTATTTTTATTTGAAAGATCATTACATGGCATTAATATTTGAAAATGATTTCGGGCTATGGGCACCGCGGCTGTTCTTGACAAAACGCATTCTGGACGTCCAATTTTGGGCCATAATGCTAGCCTCCAAGGAGTCAATTGTTGTTGGTTTATACCTTATTAAAGTTAGTCGAAAGTTTCCAACCCCGAAAGATGATAATGCAGATTGTGTCTTTGCTACCCCAGACGAAAAAATATTTTATAGCCGCAAGAAATATTACTTGATATACCTAGTTCTACTATCACCTCCCAATAACCAGAATACAGCAAAAACCTGTCTGGAAATAAATAATTGTACAAAAGTGGACCAAATCCTATGAAATGTTAATTACAATAAATTTAAAAAGTATCGAACAAAATTAATAAAACGTTCTGTATTTTCTAGGTTACCCACTTTCCCATCGAGCCTACTATGACCATTACATACTGAATTCAATGGACTATATCTTGAATACGAAACTTACAAAAATTCCCAAAAAAATATTTCAAATACGTCAAGTCTTTCTCTATAACCCTATGTAACCTACTAGGCCGACCAGCGAATAATTTCTGAGTTCACTGGACTATATTTCGATTATATGGCCGGACTAGTAGGTTACATAAGGTGATTGAGGAACGTTTACAAAACGTATGTATGTTTATTGTAATTTACATTTGCAGATTTTTTTGCTGTATTCTGGTTATTTGGAGGTGATAGTAGAACTAAGTTTATCAAGTAATATCGGGATGGGATAGCAAAGACACTATCTGCATTACCTTTCGGCTGGAAACTTTTGGCTAACTTTAACAGTATCTAGTTTATCAGAATAAACCAGAGGCTTCACGTAGCCCCACCGGAAATAACCGAGATGTGTCAAATCGCACGACCTTGGCGACAAATTGACAGAACCATTTCTCGAAATCGCCAAATTTTGATTTTAATAAATCGATGGTTGCGGTCGTTGTATGTCAAGTAGCGCCATCATGTTGATACCACATCTCCTCCAGATCAATCTCATCCATAATTTCAAACAAAAAGTCATTGATCATGGTGCGGTAACGATCTCCATTGACAGTAACGCGATCCCTGGCCTGATTGTCAAAGTAAATTTTAATAATTTCGTAGCGTTGTTCAAGCGTGAGTCTATTCATAATGATTTGCCAGAGTATACTGAGATCTGCTAGAGTATATTTTGTTTTATTTTTTACAATTTCAAGTTCTATCAGGCTTAAAAAAACACCCGTTATTTCTATGATAAGCAAAAAATTCATTAGTTTAGTCGCATTCAAGAAGTTTTAAAATTAGGCTTAAATTTCAGGCGAAATTTGAAATTTTCTCTTTACGTTTTCTCGGCTTCTGGACTAGCACTAATTTTTTCTCGTCAGCACTAATTAGCAGAAATTGTGCTTAATCGGTGTGCAAAGTTTCATTTTGAAATTCAAAGTTTCCCTGCTGCAGTTACCCATACAATTTCAGGATCTTTTGAGCTGACTAATATGATCCAGTGTCACACAGAATACATTTCGTCCATAGCCTTTTATTGAGCATGTTTTTGGAGCACTACGCATTGCACTTCGATAATTTCGATAATCGATACAGCATTGACTAAAATCAACCGCGGCTTTAACTCAGAAATTGTGTTGACCTTTGTAACACGTTCAGTTGCTGTTATGTTAAGTAGACATTTTTTAGTTATTACCGAGAATCAATGAGGTGACCCTTTTTGCTATTCAGTGCCAAATCAATTCAGTTCTTGGCTGGGATATCATCAATTAGCTTATTTTGTGATGTAATTTTAATTCGGGATGGGGCTACATTTCCTACTATTGAATCAATGTCAACATGCGCAATAATACAATATTCCAAGCGGTCGATGACACAGTATCGACACGGGTGGAATATTGTATATTGTAGCAAATTCAACAGTTTTTAATTGTTTGTCTATTGTATTGTGTGTTTTTGTTGTACATAAATATTGTTAATTTTAAGCGTAAGCAATTTTCATGTATAAAAAGCCCGGTTTATCGAGGTAATAAGATAGAATTGAGTTATAAACGTATAACAACGGTTAGTTTAATTCTCAGTGAATATTTGGAGCTCACCAGTGGTAAACCAAATACTCACCTAAGCACAGAAATCTAGGCAGAGGCCAGATTTTTACACCTTCTTACATTTATATTTTTTCGCCACAGCCGCACACTCTATCTGTAAAGTGCACCAATTATTTTCGGGGTGACATATTTCGGGTTAACTTCAATGACTTAACGTCACCCATTCATATGATATAGTTCCTAAAAGTACAATTTTTGTTCTCATGTCGCGTTTGCAAACTCGCGTCTCGCGTTTTGATAATCATTATAATCCCGATATCGATTAAATTGTTTACGAATATCCAGATGGTCTACACACAGACAAGGATTACGATAAACCATATTGTCGATAGCACAATTAATAATTAAATAATTTATTGTAAATTATGTAAACAAGTTTTATGCGAAATGCGAAGCGGTTGACACACTTTTAGTGTTGTGTCACAAGAATTAATATTCCACTCGCATTTTCCTCGCTCCAATTGTGCACAGATAAATATTTTTCGCGTGAATTTTCCAATAAAACACAAAAAACTATTTTCAATTGTAAAATTTGTGTAATGTTCTAGTTTTATGTCCAGGTGATTTGGTATAATATGCTAACTATATGTACAATATTCGGCAAATAATGTTCTGTTCTTTTAAAGCAGGAGTGACGTTGAGTATGCAGCTGGAAGGGCAGAGTAGGCTGCTGGATAAGCTGAGTAAGCAGCCACAGGTGCTGCAGCTACATATGGGGCAGCAATAGCATGATTAACTGAATGTGCGTTGTACGATGATGCGTATGGTGCTACAACAGCGGGCGAGGAAAGTGGCGCTAAAACTCCAGCATTAACTGATGTTGCCATAAGTCCGGCAATTACGAAAATCTGTAATTTAGATGCATATTAACGTAAATATAAGTTCAGAAAAAATTAGTCATCTGATAAAACTTACAACAAATTTGGCGAACATTTTGATTATTGCTTGGTAACAAAGCGACTGATACGAAATTTATAATTAGCTGAATTATTTATACGATTTGTGGAATTTAGTGTTTTACTGGAAAATGCCGTACACTAATTAAAATATTAAGACATTTATTTTCGCCTTGTTGATTATAACACCCGCGCAGCGCTCATGCAAATCAGTTTTGAACTCGCGACTCATAAAAATGTATAATCGTGGGACGTGACCTGAATGATTAACTGGTGGACGATCAAAAATTTCCAATCGATTATCAATTCATGAACCTCGCATCACCATCGAAAATTTACTTTCGAAAACAACGAGTTATAACGCAATTATTCGTGCTTCTGTTTAATGTGCGTTTCTTGTTGTTGTGCTGTAGTTTTGTACATTAAAATGTGTGTGTGTGTGTGTGTGTCAAATTGGATTACCATCGGTGGTGGCAGCGCACAGTAGCTCACCTCAAATGTACGATAAAAATCGTACTTTATGATGATGGTATGTTACAAAATATGTGATGACGATGATGATATGAGTTAAAGGAAAGAATGACCATTAAATCCGCTTATAGTGTGTGTGTGTAGTACAAGCGTAATTTGACTAGCGTAAGGTTAATGACAACGAAATAATTTTATATTTTTGATGTTGATGGTTTTGTTATGATTTGACACTGACCTAATATTACAGTTGTTTCTTGTTTCATGGAAGGTATTTGGCAGCGATTTAATTAGACATGCGATTTAACAAAATATTTTTTGCAGTTATCTTATATCCATCGGCATCCATTAGAGCAAGGCTTGGTATCTATATCTGATGAGGTTTATGCAACGATGCAAAATTAAATTATTGATTGCAGAATACAAATTTTAAACATTATTTTAGGTGAATTGCTAACTAATTATTGGATTCTTTGTATGTAGATGGAGAAATGAAGAAACTTGTACCACGTTTTGTGGGAAGGTTAATTTGAGCAACTTCATGTTACGTGCCAATATTGCTAGCTCAAACTTTGATTATGTATCGCCAGTAATGTAATTATATGTAGGTAATATGGTTTTTCGGTTGCGATCTTAGTAGTCAATAAGGGCGCGTTATTTTGGATTGCTGTATTAATTGAACCATTCATCCAACCAACTGTAGCCCAGCCAAGCCCTGCACCATCGACCGGAACAAGTGGTAATCCGAGGGTGCAAGGTCTGACGAATAAGGCGGGTGCAGTAGCAGATCCCATCTCAGCGTTTTGATGGTGGACGATGGGAGTACAATGGCCTGCATTGTTGTCGTGCTGCAATATCACTCGTCCGTGTCTCGTGTCCCATTCTGGCCGTGTTTTGAACAATGCATGGTTCAGATTGATGAATTGTTGTCGGTAGCGTTGCGCATTTACAGTTTTGCCCGGTTTCGGTAGCTCATAGTCAGTTATTAACATTCTAACTATATCGCACTATTCAGTTCTTTTAAGACTTTGATCAGTTCAGCGCAATATGGCCGGAACCTGGAAAGAACTTCGTCGCAAAATAATGCTGGCGGTGGTAATTCTTGTATGTTTGTATTACCCAGCCATTTATGTTTTAGTGACATAACAGTCTTCTATACGTCTTCTACTTCCGATCCGCATAAACATTGACGTTGGTCTACTATTTTGAATCTCTGTAGGTAGGCTTTAAACTTACCAGGTCCAGAGATAACTTGGCTCATCTAGCTCGTCAGTGATAATTTCATTTTGAGTCGTGCTTTTATATCAGGAATGAAGTCAAATATATGCCTACCATTGGCTGATTCATTCCACCTTCTTTGCCATAAGTCAATCGCCATCTCTTCTATTTGGTTTGGTTGCTATATTGATTATGTTTACTATTTGTAGCATGCACATGGACACCTTTTTCATTTAGGACACATCTTCTTACGTAGTACAAGTGTGCTCGCTTTTGGATTAGGATAGCTACCGGGAATACGTCGGCCAGAACCACAACAACATCTTTAGACATTGTTCGGTAGGCCTTTGTTACTCCTAGTAACATATTCTTCTGACCACTTTGCAATGATCTGACGTGGTGACAATTTAACCTGGCATACCAACCAGCCGCGGCATACGTGAATAGCGCCTTCGCCACACCTTTTAGATTACTACAAGTGTTTTGTGATTCAGTCCCCATCCCTCTCTTGACACGTGAGAAGTTACGCCCATTCGTTCATCTAGGTTAACTCCTAGATATCTCGCAGAATTGACCATTTTCGTGTTTCGACCGTTTAAACATATTGTTTGAGGTCGAAAAGAGTGAAATTTGCCTGGTAACTGCAGCATAACTGTTTTCTCAGCAGATAGTGACTTTTTATTTTGTTAATTGCGATTTGACCTTGACGCTTAAACACAATATTCCAGACTAGAGGACCTAGGATAGAGCCCTTAGGACATCATTTTGTAATTTGCTTAGAAACAGAACCATACATATCTCTGATTATTGCGGATCGGTTACTGAAGTAGCTCCTAAAAACATTCATTTTGTAACATTATGGGTCTTTGAGATTCCGAAGAAAGTGAATCTCTATCGCCAGGTTTCCTGATTACAACCATTTCACCCGTTTTTCAAAGTTTAGGGAAGTAACCAAATTTTAAGCAGCTGTTTTATAATTTTACTATGCTAGGCCCTATGATCGGCCATGCCAGCTGGATTATTTCAGCGTTTGTTGTCAAGTCTTGGGAGTTGTTACTCTTAAAGCAAGTAAGAGCACTGGTGACCTCCTCTCACGTAAATGGGGGGTTTTCAGCATCTGTGGATGTCCAACTGCTGTAGGTGGTGATCTCGCGCAATTCTACTTGAGGATCAGTTTCGTCTGGTGTTTCGTCTGGCAGAAGTGAGTTGAGTAACTCCAAGCCTGTGTCATGCTACGTATCAGTGACGACTCAATTTGTCTTCCTAATGGTATTCATAACTTCAAGTGGTCTTGCTTTGTTTGCGGCAACTTTGTATACAAGACTCCTGGGGTCTCTATTACCATGTTCCGTGACGTACCATTGGAAATTGCTTTGCTTTGCTTTGACTCTGAAGCGAGTCAATTTCAACTCTTTTGCTCTTTGGTCCCTTTACCTCTGGTATGCTCTTTTAAGCTTATGCATAGAACATCTAAGGTTCCTTAGATTAGAGTTCCACCAAATAATTCGTTTCTAAGCTAATCTCTTCCTAGGAATTGATTTGTTGCAAACACTGTTAACTGTGTTGAGATCAGCTCCACACGAGCATCAATTTCATCTATCGAATTAACTTCTGGAAGTGGTTCTACACTGTCCCAAGAGCCAACCAAGAGTCTAGCAAATAGACCCCAGCCAGCTATCTTAATGGCAAATCTCAATGTTTTGTTACTTGCAAGCGGACTATTCTGTGGCGCGTTTGATAATTCAAACGTAATGACTCTACGGTCACTAGAGGTCCAACTTTCTCTTACACACCACCCAACAATCGAGCCCAGCAAGGCTCCGTTAACTTTTGTTAAGTCAATGTTGGAGTTCCCATTAGACGAGAACGTCGTCGAGTTTCCCTGCTCGTTCATTATGAAAAGGTCACTTCTGGGCACGAAGTCCTCTACTTTTCTTCCGTTTTCATTGGTTAAACGGTCATGCCACATTTTACTTCTAGCATTGAATTCTCCGGTAATAATTTCCTTTTTGTGTTGACCCGATAGCCAAGGATCGTTCTGATTTTGTGCAGATGTATTGGGCACTGTATTGAGCATTTATTGAAAATAGGTTGAATGAACGAACTACCGATGATATTTCAACACATGTGCAGTGGCTATTACAGAACTGACTTGGCGATACGTAAGTTGCTGTTAGAATATCTGGTTTTATGATTAATCACCATGCGTAGTGTTTAATCTCAAGCGTTGCACAGCTTTACATGAAACGCAATCTACTTGGTGGTCATGTGATTTTTGCATTTCCTTGCAGATTGCACAAGTGGCAGGTTTGTCTTTATCCGTGACCGTGTTGTGCACAGTGAGTGTAAGTCTCTGTGCGCGCCCTATAGTTCTTTGCAATATGACCATATCGCTGGCAACTAAAGCACCTAGTCGGAGTCACAAACTCTCTCACATGGCATCGTGCCTAGTCCACGTGCAGTCTTCCATACTTTAGAAATATGCTGGTTCTACTTCTACCACCCAGTGAGCGGTCTCTTTATTTCTTGCACGAGTTCTATATAGAACCTTAAAATCTTTTCTATCTAGGCAGTTTTGACTTATTAAGCAGTTTGTGACCATGTCGCCATCAAGCTCATTGCTAACATCAAAGATAATTACTTTAGGTAATAACTTGATAGGTACTGGTTCAGTGGCTATTAGACCCACGCCTTCCAACTTTACGTTTTCCGTGAACACCTTCAATTTTGAGGAAGATTCAACTGTAACTGCAACGCCATTTGGGCCAGCGTTTGTTATACATAGTGAATCTTAGTGTTTGATTCACTAGGACGTATGATTTCCTTGATTTTCTTGGTTATTTCGTTAGTCGACAATGATTTTGGTTTCTGGCTGCAAGTGCACCTATGATTGCGTGCTTCCTCCAGTTTACCAAGAACTAGATTAGTTTCCGCAACCACCTCTAGAATATGAATTTTTATGTTCTTGATTTGGTTTGCCAATTCACGAAACTTAGGCTCAGTAAGTTTCATGTTTCTTGTTTGCTCTATACCATCGATTCAAGAGAAACGATTTCGATCAGCAGGTTCTCATGAGGTCTATCGCACTTTTGTGGTACTTGACCAGTCCTGCTTGGCAAAGTGATTACAAATTCAGCCGTGTGCTCTTCATGGCCGACAAGCTCGGCATCAGAGTTCGAATCATTAAGATTCTTTTCTTTTTTTAGGCGCCGTTTGACCGTCAGCTTCTTCCGAAGACGGACCGGGATCACGCCTTGACCCCTTACCCATTTCTCTGGGTAAGTTCACTAATTAAATTAGCTTATGCTTGTTACTAAAATCTATTTAACTTTAAATAGTTAATATAGTTTGGAGTCTCCTCCCAGGTCTACTAAAATCCCCGCACTATATTTTGCCGTGCAGTGGATTTGTATTACACTTTAACGGTGGTACCACTCCTTCGTTCCCTTCCCTCGTAGCGTTGCGCATTGACAGTTTTGCTCGGTTTCGGCAGCTCATAGTGCACGATTCCTTTCTAATCCCACCAAATGCAGAGCTTTATAATCTCTCCGAAGAGATTTGACCGTGCTCTCGATGTTGATGCCCCGCCAGGTGAAAGCCACGACTTTTTGCGTTTGGAATTCTTAAAAAGATCCACTTCTCAGCTCCCATAACAATTCGATTCAGGGAGCTCTTTCTTTCATCCCGTGGGAGCATAATTTCGCAAGTGGCTCTTCGATTTTACATCGGTCCCCCTTTCAACTCATGCAGCACCCATTTTCCCTCCTTTTGAATTTTTGCCATAGCATGTAAACGTTTGGAAATACCTTGGCGAGTCGTGTTTAATGCCTCCGCAAGTTGATCTTGAGTTTGCGTATCATCTTCATCCAATGCAGAAGCTTGCAGCTCGGTGTCTTCAAATATTTTTGGTTTTCCGGAGCGCTTCTTGTCCTCAATGTCGAAGCGTTTAAACCAATATTCAAAGGTAGTTTTCGATGGTGCATGTTCGCCGTAGGCGTCAAGCAAATGATTTGCTTCAGCTCGACAAAACTCGATGTTTTCGATCTTAGAAATAATATTTTTGTGTTGCGATATGTGCTGGTATTACAATTAGCTATCGTTGAGAACTGTCCACGCTATGAACAAAACACAACTTCTGACATTACTGACAACTAGATATGTCGCTAGCACCATCTATGTGTGAAACCCGGAAATTTAGTTGCGCACCTGATATTGCACGGATATTTTTCCACATACTGCACATCACCCATAGGAAGGCGAGTTAAGGCCAAAGAATAAGACTAAAGACTTTCCAATAGTTTTACAGGATTTTTCACTAATTCAGCAACAAGCTGGCATCAAAACGATTTGCGATTTCTTTGGATTACAAAAAAGGAATACGAAGATGTAGAGGTATACAGGTAGCGAAGAGAATACGAGGTCGCTACATATATAAGGGAGCTCAAACTCGTAAACGAGACATTATGGAACTAGAGGATAAAACGCTATCTTGCTGCGATTGGTGTTTCACCGATATTTAGTGTAGAAATCTTGCTCTAGTTGCATAGTTAAATAAAAGAATAAACTTACTTATTTACTGCTGACGCTACATCGCACGAATGTATTTGACCAGATCAACAATAGTTTTGCTTATATTTCTAGGGAGTGCCAATAATGGGTCAGACACGATAACCGAGTATGTGAAAATCCTTTTCTACGAAGTTTCATTTTCGGCTGCATAATAGACCTGGTTTGGGTCCGTGGAACATGTGCTAACCATGTCATTCTTACGTAGTACTTTACTGTGCCGCAAACTTCGGCAGGTCATTTACTATTAGCATGCATGACTCACTACCAGAGATGGACACCTGTTTAATTAGTGCGTTGTAGGTGGTAAATTTTAGAACGCTTGTTTTCCAGGTATGATTCTTGATGTTATATCTATACAGATACCGAAATACGCTCTGTTAGTGCCAATCCCAAATATTTTAATTTTCCTATACTGTGGGTTTCCCAAAATAAATTCTTCGCGTATTTGTCTTCTTGCCTTCTTACCAAAAACCGCATTTGATGAGCTGTTGACTCTAATGAAGTAGAGCTTTTAGAGGGACACGATGTGGCGGTTTAAAATGGACATCGTCATGGGTTATGTTAAAAGATAAGTTAAAACAATGCAAATCTGATGGGTTGTGGACCTTTTTGTGGATCTGTATACGTATTCGCCGCCCCTACGTTGACCAGAACTTTATAACTAGTGCTAAACAAAGTTATTCCGCAGTAGATATCGCAATATAATCGATCACTCTATTTTACAGTATTGCAAATCAGATCCTCTTCCAGGAAGTTAATTCAAGTTCGTACAATCGATGGAACATTTGATTGTTGCCTATTTCTAGCATTTGGCATCAAATTCCATGTTCACAAGCAGTCTTACTATTTTTCATTTTTGACAGCACGTTTCGAACGAACTTCATCTTACGATGGTGGAGGTAGTAGGTAGTCCATTGTTGATGTTGGACCGGTACAAGGGGTTGCTAAGGTGATGGTGCAAAATAATTCATTCCCTCCAATTTTGCATATGTTTTTTTAAGATAACCTCAACCGAAATTTTGGCTAATGAAGTGCATGTTTTTGCAGAACGAGGTGCAAAGAAAAATAAAGAACTTTTATACCAATAATTACCGAGCACCTTTCAGCGTCTACAACCATTGTATGTAATTTGTTAAACAATCACAAAGCAATTTTCGAAGATTGACTGTAATCGGTCACTATATGTCACTCCCATTATGGTTGTTATTTAATTTTTCAGCCCACCGGGCTATCCCGCCTTATTGTTAATTGTGTAACCAGGACGTTGAGTCAAACCTTTCCTCGATAATAATTCCGTTTCAGTGATATCTGAAGTCTGCCAAAGAATTTGCGTACACATGCAAGATCGGATGCCTGCTCTATCATACAGTTCAGTTTTTACGGGCACTGTAGAATGAGCAGATGTATACTTGAGTTCCATCCCACTCGATTGGGATAGTACTTAATTCTATTGTGGAGCGCGATTGCCAGACATCTCTAAATTAATTTCTTGGAATCATTATCCATTGCAATTGATCGGTGATAGTTTTTACAAAAATCGTTCATCGGAGGTTCACACAATCGAGTTTTCTGACATAAGGACTCCCTATAATTGATTTCTGGTACACCATTCTCACCAAAGCCGGTTCAACTAACTTTGAAAAGCTAGATTTGAATAACCAATCAGATCGCCGATATAACCACATCGTCGACACACGAGACCCACATCACCAACTCTAAGACAAGCGCACCCCACCGACACGATACCTACATCACCGAAACCAATATCCCCGACAACCACATCGCAAATACTCATCCCACCAACACAGCAGCAGGTTAGTAACTTTCTCTCACAAAAATTATTAAAGTGAATGAACTTTACACATAAAATTCGAACTACAAGAGCAGCTCGAAGATACGACAAAATGCATACAAAACATCAGCTTCGAAGTGGAATATTGAAACTTGCTAACGCTAGAAATCTCACTAATGACTTCGACCTAAGGGAAACAATTATCAAACACCGGAATGGAGAGATGCGATCAAATTGGTTGATGGTTGGTCAGTATCCTCTAGATCTTTGTCTCATATCCATACAAGGGCACCACTCTTGTTTCAAATTTCTGAGTTCTGGCGATGTGGATCATAGTGATGCGGTTGTGTCTGCGAATTGGCTTGTTTACTATCTATTTTTGTATTCTAATTTGCCTTGTTGGCCAAAAATCTTTTTGGCGATGGGTTTATCAGCGATATGACCATCGGTGCGATGTGGGTTCTTTTAGCGGTACTGTTATTTCCGTTAATCGTATTGCTCTCATAAGATGCACATAAATTGCTCAGATCACACTTTGCCAATTTTCGAATTCGTAATCCATATCATGCGTCTTCTTGACTATAAGAATTGATTTTCGTGGTTTGTTTTTTTCCTTAAATTCATTTTTTGGCATAAAACATTAAATTTATTATTTATTCCTGATTAAATCAATACGATGAGGTGCAAGATTTACTTTAGAGCCAGATTTACTTCGGAAACCATCAGTGATGAGTTGGTAAAGGGATTTAGTTCAAAAATGTAGAAACATTGAACAATCGTGTGCTCTTCATATTCCCAAGTGAGAGACTGAGCCTAAAATTGGAGAAAACTATAAACTGCATTCTCGTTATGAATGAGCTTTGAAGCTCAAAATGGGGTGTGCGTCTCAAAATTGTAAATTGTAGAAAAATAAATAAATAAATATGTGTGGCTTTCAGCAAAGTGTTTGTGTATAGACTGTGAGTTTCGACAATGTGGTTGTGTGGTGATTACAACACGACACGCGTTGATTAGCGAATTCTTTCTGCCACCTCAAGTCAAACTTTTTTGAATTAGCAGTGTAAGCTGAAAACCCCTATCTATCAATTCTGCATTGAATTCGGTTTCAGATCTCGATTCATAACAAACATAAGAACAAATATTTAAACAAACATACAAACAAACTTACAAAACAAACATAGAAAGAAGGATACAGACTAGCGTACAAACAATCATTCAAACAAATTTACAAACAAACTTAAACCAGACACATAAACGAATTTACAAACAAGCATACAAACACATGTATAAACATTCAAATAAACATACAAAAAAACATACAAACAAACATACAAACAAACATACAAACAATCACAAACATACAAACAATCACAAACATTCAAACAAACACATAAACAAGCACACATACAAATATACAAACAATCATACAAATAATCCAAGAAGCATACAAACAAACATTCGGACAAGCATACAAACAAACATGCAAACAAGCAAACAAACAAGCAGACAAACCAGCATACAAAAAATCATACAAACAAAGTTACAAACAAAAATATAAACGAATTTACACACAAATATATACACAATCAAACAAACAAACATACAAACAAACATAAAAGAAAACATACAAACAAACATGCAAACAAACTACATACAAACAAACATACTAACAAACATACGAACAAACATACAATCAAATATTCAAACAATCATGCAACAAATTTTATCATAATTTTACAAAGTAGAGAAACTTGCTTATTATACATTGAGAAAGGAAGTTTGTGAATATCAGTTACGTTTCCGTCTTCTATTGACAACTTAGTTACAACAATTCTAAAACATTTTCCGATTTATACTTAAAATTTCATAAGACGGTATCAGGAGTTAAAATTAAACTTGAAGCCCAGAGTGAGTTGGATTGGGTTTCTAATATTTCATCAAATGATTCGTTATTCAAAATTTTGCTATATGACCTTCGATCTAACTATGCGAAATTGTTAGACGGTTATTCTAGGTAAAAGTAGATTTGTTTTTGGGATGGGTTTGTTTCAGAACCATCTGAAAAAAGAAATCAATTTTAAATGAAAATATACATGAAAATGGCACAGTCAGATCGATGTTCATCTACGTCATGCTAATGTTGCTAAGTAACAAACTGTGATTGTATAATTTGTTTCGCAATGTTACTTTAATTAAATGTGTCGCGCGAGATAACGTGATTTGAAAATGTGTTCAATTAAGCCGATTGATTTTCCTTACAATGAGTTGGTGTACGATTACATCCAGTCCTCGCGATTAAATGTTATTTGTACGGAGCGGATTAACAAAAACTCAAAATTTGTATACAAAATATAAAAAAAAATGTTTTTCAATTTTATTTGACTAAAGTGATTTTGATTTTCACTCAAAACCATTTAATTTTCAGTTTTCCATAAAAATACGTTCTCATGCATAATGATGTATAATAGGCGTAGGCGTAATAAAATAATTATATATACACAAAGTTACAATAAATAGATTTACATATCGGTGCACATAGTTTTATATACTAACTAATTAATTCGATTATTAATTTCATATAATTTATAATGACATAATTTTTTCTAAAAAAACTAAATATTAGTAATTTTATAAAACAAAATTATCGTAATTGCTATGAATAGGGTGAACTATAATATTAATTTACCATGCTGCTCCCGATGGAGCACCGTACGCCCCAGATGGTGGTCCATACGAATTAAACGATTTAAATAAATTTGCTTCGACTGAAACTGGATGCGGTGGTAGCGCTGGTGCGATTGGATGTGCATGTTCATGTTCTGCCTCATGATGCCATCCGGGCAAAACGGTTTTGACGACTGGTGTATGTTGGTGATAGCTGAAGAATTGTGGTGGAGGTGGTGGTGGCGGTGGTACAAAAGTTTTCACAAAAGTCGGTGGTGGTAAAATTGGTGCGACTGGGACAGAATACGAATGAACTATGGCTGGTGGTGGTGGTGGTGGAGGTGGTAGTGGCGCTGCATGTACAAATACTGGCGTTTTAATTATCGTTGGTGGCGGTGGTGGTGGTGGTGGCAAATGCACATATACTGGCGTTTTAATTATTGTTGGTGGTGGTGGTGGTGGTGGGGCAACTGCAAACGTTTTAATGATGGGTACTGCTTTTATCACGGGCTGTGGCTGTGTTACAAATAGTGCTTTCCCTACATATGCCGTGCCAACAGAATATGGCTGTGCATGATAAGCGTATGCATACGATGGCGAAGATTTAAAAAATCCATGGGCATATGTAGACGAAATGAGTGCAGCTAAGCAAAATAACTGAAAAAAATAAATTTTAATAAGTAGAAGGGTTAAGTTTAATCACATGCAGAAATTATATGCGGTTAACTGACACATAATAAAATGAAAGGCGAGTGTGCGACATTTATAAGAAAACCACGATGTGGCAATGTGTCAAATTAATGTCATTTGCTTATTGATTTTAAACGTTTATCGTGACCGATTGTTGCAATAATTTTGAGTTTTGTGATTGCTTTGCATTGAATTATATGTGGTGTGGCCACATTTCCGTGCTAATTAAATGAAATCGATCGAAATTAATTCAATATGAATTGAATATGAATTCAATATGAATTGAATATGAATTGAATATGAATTGAATATGTATTGAATATGAATTGAATATGAATTGAATATGAATTGAATATGAATTGAATATGAAATGAATATGAATTGAATATAAATTGAAAATGAATCGAAAAATAATTGAATCTGAGTTAAATATGAATTGAATATGAGTTGAACATGACTTGAATACGAATTGAATATGAATTGAATATGAATTGAATATGAATTGAATATGAATTGAATACGAATTGAATATGAATTGAATATGAATTGAATATGAATTGAATATGAATTGAATATGAATTGAATATGAATTGAATATGAATTGAATATGAATTGAATATGAATTGAATATGAATTGAATATGAATTGAATATGAATTGAATATGAATTGAATATGAATTGAATATGAATTGAATATGAATTGAATATGAATTGAATATGAATTGAATATGAATTGAATATGAATTGAATATGAATTGAATATGAATTGAATATGAATTGAATATGAATTGAATATAAATTGAATATGAATTGAATATGAATTGAATATGAATGTAATTTAAATGTAATTTAAATTTAATATGAATTGAATATGAATAGAATATGAATAGAATATGAATTGAATGTGAATTGAATATAAATTGAATATGAATTGAATATGAATTGAATATGAATTTAATATGAATTGAATATAAATTGAAAATAAATCGAATATGAATTGAATATGACTTAAATATGAATTGAATATGAATTGAATGTGAATTGAATATGAATTGAATATAAATTGAATTTGAATTGAATATGAATTGGTTACGTGTAACTATGCATGGAATTAATTGAATATGAATTGAATATGAATTGAATACGACTCAAATATGAATTGAATGTGAATTAAATATGTATTGAATTGAATATGAATTGAATATTAATTGATATGAATTGAATATGAATATTGAATGTGAATTGATTTTGAGTTGATGAATTGAATACGAATTGAATATGAATTGAATATGAATTGAATATGAATTGAATATGAATTGAATATGAATTGAATATGAATTGAATATGAATTGAATATGAATTGAATATGAATTGAATATGAATTGAATATGAATTGAATATGAATTGAATATGAATTGAATATGAATTGAATATGAATTGAATATGAATTGAATATGAATTGAATATGAATTGAATACGAATTGAATATGAATTGAATATGAATTGAATATGAATTGAATATGAATTGAATATGAATTGAATATGAATTGAATATGAATTGAATATGAATCGAATATGAATTGAATATGAATTGAATATGCATTGAATATGAATTGAATATGGATTGAATATGAATTGATTTGAATTGAATATGAATTGAATATGAATTGAATATGAATTGAACATGAATTGAATATGAATTTTGAATATGAATTTTGAATATGAATTGAATATGAATTGAATGTGAGTTGAATGTGAATTGAATATGTATCGAACATGAATTGAATATAAATTAAAAATGAATTGAATATGAATTAAATATGAATTGAACATGAAATGAATATGAATTGAATATGAATTGAATATGAATTGAATATGAATTGAATATGAATTGAATATGAATTGAATATGAATTGAATATGAATTGAATATGAATTGAATATGAATTGAATATGAATTAGATATGAATTGAATATGAGTTAAATATGAATTGAATATGACTTAAACATGAATTGAAATGAATTGAATATGAATTTTGAATATGAATTGAATATGAATTAGATAAGAATTGAATATGAGTTGAATATGAGATGAATATGAATTGAATATGAATTGAATATGAATTGAATATGAATTTTGAATATGAATTGAATATGACTTAAATGAATTGAATATGAATTGAATATGAATTGAATATGAATTGAATATGAATTGAATATGAATTGAATATGAATTGAATATGAATTGAATATGAATTGAATATGAATTGAATATGAATTGAATATGAGTTAAATATGAATTGAATATGAGTTAAATATGAATTGAATATGAGTTGAATATGAATTGAATACGAATTGAATATGAATTGAATATGAATTGAATATGAATTGAATATGAACTGAATATGAATTGAATATGAATTGAATATGAATTGAATATGAATTGAATATAAATTGAATATGAATTGAATATGAATTGAATATGAATGTAATTTAAATGTAATTTAAATTTAATATGAATTGAATATGAATAGAATATGAATAGAATATGAATTGAATATGAATTGAATATAAATTGAATATGAATTGAATATGAATTGAATATGAATTGAATATGAATTGAATATGAATTGAATATGAATTGAATATGAATTGAATATGAATTGAATATGAATTGAAAATGAATCGAAAAATAATTGAATATGAGTTAAATATGAATTGAATATGAGTTGAATATGACTTGAATACGAATTGAATATGAGAATTGAATATGAATTGAATATGAATTGAATATGAATTGAATTTGAATTGAATATGCATTGAATATGAATTGAATATGAATTGAATATGAATTGATTTGAATTGAATATGAATTGAATATGAATTGAATATGAATTGAACATGAATTGAATATGAATTTTGAATATGAATTTTGAATATGAATTGAATATGAATTGAATATGAATTGAACATGAAATGAATATGAATTGAATATGAATTGAATATGAATTGAATATGAATTGAATATGAATTGAATATGAATTGAATATGAATTGAATCTGAATTGAATATGAATTAGATAAGAATTGAATATGAGTTGAATATGAGTTGAATATGAATTGATTATGAATTGAATATGAATTGAATATGAATTTTGAATATGAATTGAATATGACTTAAATGAATTGATTATGAATTGAATATGAATTGAATATGAATTGAATATGAATTGAATATGAATTGAATATGAATTGAATATGAATTGAATATGAATTGAATATGAATTGAATATGAATTGAATATGAATTGAATATGAATTGAATATGAATTGAATATGAATTGAATATGAATTGAATATGAATTGAATATGAATTGAATATGAATTGAATATGAATTGAATATGAATTGAATATGAATTGAATATGAATTGAATATGAATTGAATATGAATTGAATATGAATTGAATATGAATTGAATATGAATTGAATATGAATTGAATGTGAATTGAATATGAATTGAATATGAATTGAATATGAATTGAATATGAATTGAATATGAATTGAATATGAATTGAATATGAATTGAATATGAATTGAATATGAATTGAATATGAACTGAATATGAATTGAATATGAACTGAATATGAACTGAATATGAATTGAATATGAATTGAATATGAATTGAATATGAAATGAATATGCATTGAATATGAATTGAATATGAATTGAATATGAATTGAATATGAATTTAATATGAATTGAATATGAATTGAACATGAATTGAATATGAATTGAATATGAAATGAAGATGAATTGAAATGAATTGGTTATGAATTGAATATGAATTGAATATGAATTGAATATGCATTGAATATGAATTGAATATGGATTGAATATGAATTGATTTGAATTGAATATGAATTGAATATGAATTGAATATGAATTGAATATGAATTGAACATGAATTGAATATGAATTTTGAATATGAATTTTGAATATGAATTGAATATGAATTGAATATGAATTGAACATGAAATGAATATGAATTGAATATGAATTGAATATGAATTGAATATGAATTGAATATGAATTGAATATGAATTGAATATGAATTGAATCTGAATTGAATATGAATTAGATAAGAATTGAATATGAGTTGAATATGAGTTGAATATGAATTGAATATGAATTGAATATGAATTGAATATGAATTTTGAATATGAATTGAATATGACTTAAATGAATTGATTATGAATTGAATATGAATTGAATATGAATTGAATATGAATTGAATATGAATTGAATATGAATTGAATATGAATTGAATATGAATTGAATATGAATTGAATATGAATTGAATATGAATTGAATATGAATTGAATATGAATTGAATATGAATTGAATATGAATTGAATATGAATTGAATATGAATTGAATATGAATTGAATATGAATTGAATATGAATTGAATATGAATTGAATATGAATTGAATATGAATTGAATATGAATTGAATATGAATTGAATATGAATTGAATATGAATTGAATATGAATTGAATATGAATTGAATATGAATTGAATATGAATTGAATATGAATTGAATATGA
This sequence comes from Nephrotoma guestfalica, assembly GCA_963691935.1. NCBI lineage: Eukaryota > Metazoa > Arthropoda > Insecta > Diptera > Tipulidae > Nephrotoma > Nephrotoma guestfalica. The sequence continues at coordinate 233,887,585 of OY829915.1, read as the reverse complement.
ATTGAATATGAACTGAATATGAATTGAATATGAATTGAATATGAATTGAATATGAATTGAATATGAATTGAATATGAACTGAATATGAATTGAATATGAATTGAATATGAACTGAATATGAACTGAATATGAATTGAATATGAATTGAATATGAATTGAATATGAAATGAATATGCATTGAATATGAATTGAATATGAATTGAATATGAATTGAATATGAATTGAATATGAATTGACTATAAATTGACTATAAATTGAATATGAATTGAACAGGAACTTAAAATCAATTTAATAATAAAATTGAAAGTAGATTGTATATTAAACTTTTTTGTTTACTGAGGAATTTATTATTGGGACTTGGTCTGGTAAGTTTCTATTTGTTGTCGTTGGTTACGAAAACAAAATTTAAACAGAAGCAATACCTTACAGTTTGGTATCTCATCTAAATTTTCAAGTTAGTTTGCTTTAGATTAGTTTTGATAAAGATCAGATGATTCTTGATGTTATATCTATACAGATACCGAAATACGCTCTGTTAGTGCCAATCCCAAATATTTTAATTTTCCTATACTGTGGGTTTCCCAAAATAAATTCTTCGCGTATTTGTCTTCTTGCCTTCTTACCAAAAACCGCATTTGATGAGCTGTTGACTCTAATGAAGTAGAGCTTTTAGAGGGACACGATGTGGCGGTTTAAAATGGACATCGTCATGGGTTATGTTAAAAGATAAGTTAAAACAATGCAAATCTGATGGGTTGTGGACCTTTTTGTGGATCTGTATACGTATTCGCCGCCCCTACGTTGACCAGAACTTTATAACTAGTGCTAAACAAAGTTATTCCGCAGTAGATATCGCAATATAATCGATCACTCTATTTTACAGTATTGCAAATCAGATCCTCTTCCAGGAAGTTAATTCAAGTTCGTACAATCGATGGAACATTTGATTGTTGCCTATTTCTAGCATTTGGCATCAAATTCCATGTTCACAAGCAGTCTTACTATTTTTCATTTTTGACAGCACGTTTCGAACGAACTTCATCTTACGATGGTGGAGGTAGTAGGTAGTCCATTGTTGATGTTGGACCGGTACAAGGGGTTGCTAAGGTGATGGTGCAAAATAATTCATTCCCTCCAATTTTGCATATGTTTTTTTAAGATAACCTCAACCGAAATTTTGGCTAATGAAGTGCATGTTTTTGCAGAACGAGGTGCAAAGAAAAATAAAGAACTTTTATACCAATAATTACCGAGCACCTTTCAGCGTCTACAACCATTGTATGTAATTTGTTAAACAATCACAAAGCAATTTTCGAAGATTGACTGTAATCGGTCACTATATGTCACTCCCATTATGGTTGTTATTTAATTTTTCAGCCCACCGGGCTATCCCGCCTTATTGTTAATTGTGTAACCAGGACGTTGAGTCAAACCTTTCCTCGATAATAATTCCGTTTCAGTGATATCTGAAGTCTGCCAAAGAATTTGCGTACACATGCAAGATCGGATGCCTGCTCTATCATACAGTTCAGTTTTTACGGGCACTGTAGAATGAGCAGATGTATACTTGAGTTCCATCCCACTCGATTGGGATAGTACTTAATTCTATTGTGGAGCGCGATTGCCAGACATCTCTAAATTAATTTCTTGGAATCATTATCCATTGCAATTGATCGGTGATAGTTTTTACAAAAATCGTTCATCGGAGGTTCACACAATCGAGTTTTCTGACATAAGGACTCCCTATAATTGATTTCTGGTACACCATTCTCACCAAAGCCGGTTCAACTAACTTTGAAAAGCTAGATTTGAATAACCAATCAGATCGCCGATATAACCACATCGTCGACACACGAGACCCACATCACCAACTCTAAGACAAGCGCACCCCACCGACACGATACCTACATCACCGAAACCAATATCCCCGACAACCACATCGCAAATACTCATCCCACCAACACAGCAGCAGGTTAGTAACTTTCTCTCACAAAAATTATTAAAGTGAATGAACTTTACACATAAAATTCGAACTACAAGAGCAGCTCGAAGATACGACAAAATGCATACAAAACATCAGCTTCGAAGTGGAATATTGAAACTTGCTAACGCTAGAAATCTCACTAATGACTTCGACCTAAGGGAAACAATTATCAAACACCGGAATGGAGAGATGCGATCAAATTGGTTGATGGTTGGTCAGTATCCTCTAGATCTTTGTCTCATATCCATACAAGGGCACCACTCTTGTTTCAAATTTCTGAGTTCTGGCGATGTGGATCATAGTGATGCGGTTGTGTCTGCGAATTGGCTTGTTTACTATCTATTTTTGTATTCTAATTTGCCTTGTTGGCCAAAAATCTTTTTGGCGATGGGTTTATCAGCGATATGACCATCGGTGCGATGTGGGTTCTTTTAGCGGTACTGTTATTTCCGTTAATCGTATTGCTCTCATAAGATGCACATAAATTGCTCAGATCACACTTTGCCAATTTTCGAATTCGTAATCCATATCATGCGTCTTCTTGACTATAAGAATTGATTTTCGTGGTTTGTTTTTTTCCTTAAATTCATTTTTTGGCATAAAACATTAAATTTATTATTTATTCCTGATTAAATCAATACGATGAGGTGCAAGATTTACTTTAGAGCCAGATTTACTTCGGAAACCATCAGTGATGAGTTGGTAAAGGGATTTAGTTCAAAAATGTAGAAACATTGAACAATCGTGTGCTCTTCATATTCCCAAGTGAGAGACTGAGCCTAAAATTGGAGAAAACTATAAACTGCATTCTCGTTATGAATGAGCTTTGAAGCTCAAAATGGGGTGTGCGTCTCAAAATTGTAAATTGTAGAAAAATAAATAAATAAATATGTGTGGCTTTCAGCAAAGTGTTTGTGTATAGACTGTGAGTTTCGACAATGTGGTTGTGTGGTGATTACAACACGACACGCGTTGATTAGCGAATTCTTTCTGCCACCTCAAGTCAAACTTTTTTGAATTAGCAGTGTAAGCTGAAAACCCCTATCTATCAATTCTGCATTGAATTCGGTTTCAGATCTCGATTCATAACAAACATAAGAACAAATATTTAAACAAACATACAAACAAACTTACAAAACAAACATAGAAAGAAGGATACAGACTAGCGTACAAACAATCATTCAAACAAATTTACAAACAAACTTAAACCAGACACATAAACGAATTTACAAACAAGCATACAAACACATGTATAAACATTCAAATAAACATACAAAAAAACATACAAACAAACATACAAACAAACATACAAACAATCACAAACATACAAACAATCACAAACATTCAAACAAACACATAAACAAGCACACATACAAATATACAAACAATCATACAAATAATCCAAGAAGCATACAAACAAACATTCGGACAAGCATACAAACAAACATGCAAACAAGCAAACAAACAAGCAGACAAACCAGCATACAAAAAATCATACAAACAAAGTTACAAACAAAAATATAAACGAATTTACACACAAATATATACACAATCAAACAAACAAACATACAAACAAACATAAAAGAAAACATACAAACAAACATGCAAACAAACTACATACAAACAAACATACTAACAAACATACGAACAAACATACAATCAAATATTCAAACAATCATGCAACAAATTTTATCATAATTTTACAAAGTAGAGAAACTTGCTTATTATACATTGAGAAAGGAAGTTTGTGAATATCAGTTACGTTTCCGTCTTCTATTGACAACTTAGTTACAACAATTCTAAAACATTTTCCGATTTATACTTAAAATTTCATAAGACGGTATCAGGAGTTAAAATTAAACTTGAAGCCCAGAGTGAGTTGGATTGGGTTTCTAATATTTCATCAAATGATTCGTTATTCAAAATTTTGCTATATGACCTTCGATCTAACTATGCGAAATTGTTAGACGGTTATTCTAGGTAAAAGTAGATTTGTTTTTGGGATGGGTTTGTTTCAGAACCATCTGAAAAAAGAAATCAATTTTAAATGAAAATATACATGAAAATGGCACAGTCAGATCGATGTTCATCTACGTCATGCTAATGTTGCTAAGTAACAAACTGTGATTGTATAATTTGTTTCGCAATGTTACTTTAATTAAATGTGTCGCGCGAGATAACGTGATTTGAAAATGTGTTCAATTAAGCCGATTGATTTTCCTTACAATGAGTTGGTGTACGATTACATCCAGTCCTCGCGATTAAATGTTATTTGTACGGAGCGGATTAACAAAAACTCAAAATTTGTATACAAAATATAAAAAAAAATGTTTTTCAATTTTATTTGACTAAAGTGATTTTGATTTTCACTCAAAACCATTTAATTTTCAGTTTTCCATAAAAATACGTTCTCATGCATAATGATGTATAATAGGCGTAGGCGTAATAAAATAATTATATATACACAAAGTTACAATAAATAGATTTACATATCGGTGCACATAGTTTTATATACTAACTAATTAATTCGATTATTAATTTCATATAATTTATAATGACATAATTTTTTCTAAAAAAACTAAATATTAGTAATTTTATAAAACAAAATTATCGTAATTGCTATGAATAGGGTGAACTATAATATTAATTTACCATGCTGCTCCCGATGGAGCACCGTACGCCCCAGATGGTGGTCCATACGAATTAAACGATTTAAATAAATTTGCTTCGACTGAAACTGGATGCGGTGGTAGCGCTGGTGCGATTGGATGTGCATGTTCATGTTCTGCCTCATGATGCCATCCGGGCAAAACGGTTTTGACGACTGGTGTATGTTGGTGATAGCTGAAGAATTGTGGTGGAGGTGGTGGTGGCGGTGGTACAAAAGTTTTCACAAAAGTCGGTGGTGGTAAAATTGGTGCGACTGGGACAGAATACGAATGAACTATGGCTGGTGGTGGTGGTGGTGGAGGTGGTAGTGGCGCTGCATGTACAAATACTGGCGTTTTAATTATCGTTGGTGGCGGTGGTGGTGGTGGTGGCAAATGCACATATACTGGCGTTTTAATTATTGTTGGTGGTGGTGGTGGTGGTGGGGCAACTGCAAACGTTTTAATGATGGGTACTGCTTTTATCACGGGCTGTGGCTGTGTTACAAATAGTGCTTTCCCTACATATGCCGTGCCAACAGAATATGGCTGTGCATGATAAGCGTATGCATACGATGGCGAAGATTTAAAAAATCCATGGGCATATGTAGACGAAATGAGTGCAGCTAAGCAAAATAACTGAAAAAAATAAATTTTAATAAGTAGAAGGGTTAAGTTTAATCACATGCAGAAATTATATGCGGTTAACTGACACATAATAAAATGAAAGGCGAGTGTGCGACATTTATAAGAAAACCACGATGTGGCAATGTGTCAAATTAATGTCATTTGCTTATTGATTTTAAACGTTTATCGTGACCGATTGTTGCAATAATTTTGAGTTTTGTGATTGCTTTGCATTGAATTATATGTGGTGTGGCCACATTTCCGTGCTAATTAAATGAAATCGATCGAAATTAATTCAATATGAATTGAATATGAATTCAATATGAATTGAATATGAATTGAATATGAATTGAATATGTATTGAATATGAATTGAATATGAATTGAATATGAATTGAATATGAATTGAATATGAAATGAATATGAATTGAATATAAATTGAAAATGAATCGAAAAATAATTGAATCTGAGTTAAATATGAATTGAATATGAGTTGAACATGACTTGAATACGAATTGAATATGAATTGAATATGAATTGAATATGAATTGAATATGAATTGAATACGAATTGAATATGAATTGAATATGAATTGAATATGAATTGAATATGAATTGAATATGAATTGAATATGAATTGAATATGAATTGAATATGAATTGAATATGAATTGAATATGAATTGAATATGAATTGAATATGAATTGAATATGAATTGAATATGAATTGAATATGAATTGAATATGAATTGAATATGAATTGAATATGAATTGAATATGAATTGAATATGAATTGAATATGAATTGAATATGAATTGAATATGAATTGAATATGAATTGAATATGAATTGAATATGAATTGAATATAAATTGAATATGAATTGAATATGAATTGAATATGAATGTAATTTAAATGTAATTTAAATTTAATATGAATTGAATATGAATAGAATATGAATAGAATATGAATTGAATGTGAATTGAATATAAATTGAATATGAATTGAATATGAATTGAATATGAATTTAATATGAATTGAATATAAATTGAAAATAAATCGAATATGAATTGAATATGACTTAAATATGAATTGAATATGAATTGAATGTGAATTGAATATGAATTGAATATAAATTGAATTTGAATTGAATATGAATTGGTTACGTGTAACTATGCATGGAATTAATTGAATATGAATTGAATATGAATTGAATACGACTCAAATATGAATTGAATGTGAATTAAATATGTATTGAATTGAATATGAATTGAATATTAATTGATATGAATTGAATATGAATATTGAATGTGAATTGATTTTGAGTTGATGAATTGAATACGAATTGAATATGAATTGAATATGAATTGAATATGAATTGAATATGAATTGAATATGAATTGAATATGAATTGAATATGAATTGAATATGAATTGAATATGAATTGAATATGAATTGAATATGAATTGAATATGAATTGAATATGAATTGAATATGAATTGAATATGAATTGAATATGAATTGAATATGAATTGAATATGAATTGAATACGAATTGAATATGAATTGAATATGAATTGAATATGAATTGAATATGAATTGAATATGAATTGAATATGAATTGAATATGAATTGAATATGAATCGAATATGAATTGAATATGAATTGAATATGCATTGAATATGAATTGAATATGGATTGAATATGAATTGATTTGAATTGAATATGAATTGAATATGAATTGAATATGAATTGAACATGAATTGAATATGAATTTTGAATATGAATTTTGAATATGAATTGAATATGAATTGAATGTGAGTTGAATGTGAATTGAATATGTATCGAACATGAATTGAATATAAATTAAAAATGAATTGAATATGAATTAAATATGAATTGAACATGAAATGAATATGAATTGAATATGAATTGAATATGAATTGAATATGAATTGAATATGAATTGAATATGAATTGAATATGAATTGAATATGAATTGAATATGAATTGAATATGAATTAGATATGAATTGAATATGAGTTAAATATGAATTGAATATGACTTAAACATGAATTGAAATGAATTGAATATGAATTTTGAATATGAATTGAATATGAATTAGATAAGAATTGAATATGAGTTGAATATGAGATGAATATGAATTGAATATGAATTGAATATGAATTGAATATGAATTTTGAATATGAATTGAATATGACTTAAATGAATTGAATATGAATTGAATATGAATTGAATATGAATTGAATATGAATTGAATATGAATTGAATATGAATTGAATATGAATTGAATATGAATTGAATATGAATTGAATATGAATTGAATATGAGTTAAATATGAATTGAATATGAGTTAAATATGAATTGAATATGAGTTGAATATGAATTGAATACGAATTGAATATGAATTGAATATGAATTGAATATGAATTGAATATGAACTGAATATGAATTGAATATGAATTGAATATGAATTGAATATGAATTGAATATAAATTGAATATGAATTGAATATGAATTGAATATGAATGTAATTTAAATGTAATTTAAATTTAATATGAATTGAATATGAATAGAATATGAATAGAATATGAATTGAATATGAATTGAATATAAATTGAATATGAATTGAATATGAATTGAATATGAATTGAATATGAATTGAATATGAATTGAATATGAATTGAATATGAATTGAATATGAATTGAATATGAATTGAAAATGAATCGAAAAATAATTGAATATGAGTTAAATATGAATTGAATATGAGTTGAATATGACTTGAATACGAATTGAATATGAGAATTGAATATGAATTGAATATGAATTGAATATGAATTGAATTTGAATTGAATATGCATTGAATATGAATTGAATATGAATTGAATATGAATTGATTTGAATTGAATATGAATTGAATATGAATTGAATATGAATTGAACATGAATTGAATATGAATTTTGAATATGAATTTTGAATATGAATTGAATATGAATTGAATATGAATTGAACATGAAATGAATATGAATTGAATATGAATTGAATATGAATTGAATATGAATTGAATATGAATTGAATATGAATTGAATATGAATTGAATCTGAATTGAATATGAATTAGATAAGAATTGAATATGAGTTGAATATGAGTTGAATATGAATTGATTATGAATTGAATATGAATTGAATATGAATTTTGAATATGAATTGAATATGACTTAAATGAATTGATTATGAATTGAATATGAATTGAATATGAATTGAATATGAATTGAATATGAATTGAATATGAATTGAATATGAATTGAATATGAATTGAATATGAATTGAATATGAATTGAATATGAATTGAATATGAATTGAATATGAATTGAATATGAATTGAATATGAATTGAATATGAATTGAATATGAATTGAATATGAATTGAATATGAATTGAATATGAATTGAATATGAATTGAATATGAATTGAATATGAATTGAATATGAATTGAATATGAATTGAATATGAATTGAATATGAATTGAATATGAATTGAATATGAATTGAATATGAATTGAATGTGAATTGAATATGAATTGAATATGAATTGAATATGAATTGAATATGAATTGAATATGAATTGAATATGAATTGAATATGAATTGAATATGAATTGAATATGAATTGAATATGAACTGAATATGAATTGAATATGAACTGAATATGAACTGAATATGAATTGAATATGAATTGAATATGAATTGAATATGAAATGAATATGCATTGAATATGAATTGAATATGAATTGAATATGAATTGAATATGAATTTAATATGAATTGAATATGAATTGAACATGAATTGAATATGAATTGAATATGAAATGAAGATGAATTGAAATGAATTGGTTATGAATTGAATATGAATTGAATATGAATTGAATATGCATTGAATATGAATTGAATATGGATTGAATATGAATTGATTTGAATTGAATATGAATTGAATATGAATTGAATATGAATTGAATATGAATTGAACATGAATTGAATATGAATTTTGAATATGAATTTTGAATATGAATTGAATATGAATTGAATATGAATTGAACATGAAATGAATATGAATTGAATATGAATTGAATATGAATTGAATATGAATTGAATATGAATTGAATATGAATTGAATATGAATTGAATCTGAATTGAATATGAATTAGATAAGAATTGAATATGAGTTGAATATGAGTTGAATATGAATTGAATATGAATTGAATATGAATTGAATATGAATTTTGAATATGAATTGAATATGACTTAAATGAATTGATTATGAATTGAATATGAATTGAATATGAATTGAATATGAATTGAATATGAATTGAATATGAATTGAATATGAATTGAATATGAATTGAATATGAATTGAATATGAATTGAATATGAATTGAATATGAATTGAATATGAATTGAATATGAATTGAATATGAATTGAATATGAATTGAATATGAATTGAATATGAATTGAATATGAATTGAATATGAATTGAATATGAATTGAATATGAATTGAATATGAATTGAATATGAATTGAATATGAATTGAATATGAATTGAATATGAATTGAATATGAATTGAATATGAATTGAATATGAATTGAATATGAATTGAATATGAATTGAATATGAATTGAATATGAACTGAATATGAATTGAATATGAATTGAATATGAATTGAATATGAATTGAATATGAATTGAATATGAACTGAATATGAATTGAATATGAATTGAATATGAACTGAATATGAACTGAATATGAATTGAATATGAATTGAATATGAATTGAATATGAAATGAATATGCATTGAATATGAATTGAATATGAATTGAATATGAATTGAATATGAATTGAATATGAATTGACTATAAATTGACTATAAATTGAATATGAATTGAACAGGAACTTAAAATCAATTTAATAATAAAATTGAAAGTAGATTGTATATTAAACTTTTTTGTTTACTGAGGAATTTATTATTGGGACTTGGTCTGGTAAGTTTCTATTTGTTGTCGTTGGTTACGAAAACAAAATTTAAACAGAAGCAATACCTTACAGTTTGGTATCTCATCTAAATTTTCAAGTTAGTTTGCTTTAGATTAGTTTTGATAAAGATCAGATGGAATTGATTGGAAACGAAATCTAACATTCTGTGTTGAAGTTAATATTATTTAAACAGGCTTGACTAAAATTTGATAAATCGTTTCGAAAAAATATTATTGAAAGAATCAGTGCAGATCTACATAGTTTACAATTTTTTTAATTTCGGTTGTTTTTTGTTTTTCATTTAAGTTTTCCAAGCAATGCTCACTTTTGTTGTTGCACATGGACTGATTGTTTACAGCCACTAGGGGCATTTTGAAAATTGGACGTAATCAAACTAGTATGATGTTTGTTGTGTTTTATTAAAGCGGTTTAACTGCAGTTTGATTATGCTAGGAAATTTAAACTACAATCAAACAGGATTTAATTTACAAAATTTATTTTATTGTAAACATGGTTTAAAATGAAATCGCTATTGAACGCTAGATGTCTCTGTTACCTTATAACCTTATAAGTGTGCCTTAAAGTGCTTTTAAAAATTTAACTAAATCAAATCAATATGATCTTTGTTTTATTAAACAAAACGGTTTGATTATAGTTTGATAACGCTAATACTTATAGTCAAATAAATTCCAACTTATGTCGAACTATACGAGTCAAACCATTATTGAATTTTCAAACTTGATTTTAGTGAGATCCGTGTGTGTGTTTGGAGTTTAAAATATATTTTTCGTATATAAAAGGTTTTGATTAAACTAGGTGGCTTTGAGTTTGATTCCCAGTTGTTTTGCATTAGATTGTGAATTACTCTATTTTGTAAAGTTTGATTGCCCTCACTCACTAGTTTGAATTAATATTACGTGCAGATCACAATATCTTTTATCTTAATAAGTTTTGAAATGTGTATCATGTATTAGATCTAGATCACGTAAATGGTCACATTTGATTGAAAGTTATTTTAGAATTAATCGAAATTAAATCAAATTATCTTCAAACTCAATAACTACATTTGATTCTCCATTCAATATAAATCTACAACTAATACATTTTTAAAATAATTTTGAAGTGCGACAATTAAACCAATCGATATAATTTGATTAGGCGTGACTATATATTCATTCTAGTTTGATTAAATTGTCAAACTACTTTGAGTTCGTGTCAAACTTAGTAAGCAATCTTTATAATCACAACTGGGTTATGTAATTCAAGTGTTTAGGTGAAAAATTAATCACTTCATGAATTGATCTTTTAATTTATTGATCGTCATCAAAATTTTAATTAATCCAATTACTCGAAATATACACTGAGTAAAATCCACTTGTACTTTCATTAAATTCTCTTTATAAACAAAGTGAATTCGGTATTCGCGCACACACTTAGAATATTTGATTAAATAATTTTTTATTGTTGTTCAATTAACTTTTGCGAGTATATACTAACCAATTTGAAGCAATTCATAATTTTTTTTATAATTCAAAACTAAATTTGAATTCACAACTATTTAAAAACTAAATAAAATTTTTATAAACTTGAACTTTTATTATTTATTATTAAATGTTACTCGATGACCGCGAAAGTGAAATTGATAACCAAGTGAAATTATGTTTCGCTATATATACCTGGCCTAATAATTGATTTATTTGTAAAAATAAATCGTTCGGCGGCATTTCTCCATTAAATCAATAATATATCGATGCTTATTGCGTGGGTGCGGGTGGGGGTCCCCAAAAGAAATTATAAATTATTGTGTATCAATCATAAAGCAACCCCTTTCACTATCGATCGATATATACCGAAAATACGCGATATTATTGTCAAATATGTCGGTAAAATTTTCATTGTCATTTAAATTTAATCGGAATTATAATTTAATTATTTATTTTTTGGGTGTAGCTTTAAATTGAAATTAAATTTGTAATTAATTATTTTACGGTAATATTATATTAGTAATTATTATTAGTATTACATTTGAATAATTTAGAAATGGAAAGTGGCAATGGTAAATTTCTTAAAAGTGAAAATGGAATTCTATTGTTTTCCGTATAGTTTAGGAATTGCTGATCTTGGATCGTCTATAACTGGTGTGTGCATTTTTAAGGTAGGCGCACGCAATTTTATGATATCACCGGATGATCAAAATTATTACTAAATATTTATTTTTACCGAAGAACTTAATTCAAATTTTTATTGCGAAATTGCCACTTAGTAAATTCAGAAAATTTGTCGTTAAAAATATAATTTTATAGAGATCCGAAAAACAACCCTACCAATCAATTACTCCATTTTGTTAACATTGCGATTTTGGAGTATTGGGTGTGGTTGTATAGTACTTTACAATGATATAAAACATATGAACATCGTGGTAATGATCAAGTTGTTAGGTTTATTGGAAATTTGGTATGATAATTTTATAAAATGAGTCTTTAAATATGGTTTCGGGAATATATGTGGGTTGCTCCAAAAAAGTGCCATCTGTAAGTGCAATTTTTGGAGCAGCTGGAGCTGCATCTCAGTAAGAACATAGACTTACATGTTCCTGTGGTCGTGGATTTAAAAATTATTAAAACACTGGTTTTAGTTTAATCACTTTAACAAACTTATTTAATCTATTCTACTTCGATGTTACAAATATTCTGATTTAGTTTTTGTTCAGAATTATTTATGTGATAAAGAAACATAAAGAAGCATTATATGTTAAAAGATAATATAATAATGTAAACTCAGAAATATGACATAAGAATTATATTTATTTACGATTTTTTGGCTTTTCAGACAAAATATTATTTTTAATGACATTTACAATGTTTACGACTTTTCAAGTTTGGTTTCGTACTGATTAAAAGTTGGTCTACTCATCCGGTTGCAACGACCAAACTACAAAAAATCATCTATTGCTTTGTACCTATGGTACCATCACAAGAACTCATCGATTTGGCGAATTATGTCACTAAATCAGAAAGTTCTGGAAAATCTCACTATGTGTGAGTACCATAGTTACAAAGAAAGAGTTCATTTTTGCAGTTTGGTCGTTGCAACCTGATGAGTAGGCCAAATTTTTTTTCAGTACGAAACCAAGCTGCCAGGAATATACTTAAGGAAGTTCTCATTTTTGTAAGGGTTGTGTATTTTCCCAAGCACCCTGGGATTAAAAATGGCGGGGAGCGATTTTTTCTACTTTTTGCGGGAGATATATTGTGAGCCAATGGCTGTTTTGTTTTGTATGACTAGAAAAGTCGTAAACATTGAAATTTTTTTTTAATTATAAAAATTCTTTATTATTTAGTAATTTACAAGTTACATTTATCAAGTGATTATCCCCAGTAACGTGTAACTCCTCTTCAGATTTTTCGCCTCAGTAAGACTACTAACCTCCTGGTCGCGATAAGTCCAGTGGTTTGGTTTTTTGCAGTCTTCCTGTTGGTGTGGTAATCAGCATACAGCGTATGTCCAGATTTTCATGCTGGTGCAGACGTTGTACGTGTTTTGTTGCATAATGTTTGATTTCATCCGCGACAAGCTCGATCTTTAGATCTCGATGGAGGTTGTCGTTTCGAATGTACCACGGTGCATTAACAATTCTATTTTGGGAACAAAATAGGATTCTATTTTGAACAGTTTTTATGATTTTGATATTTGCCTTCTTGGCACAACCCCAGAGTTGGCTACCATATGTCCATACAGGTTTCATGATTTGTTCGTATAACAGCAGTTTGTTATGGATCGCTAGTTCAGATTGTCCCCCTAGTTCTTCTCTCTTCGTTTTTATGTGTTCCTTTGCATCTAAGTTTAGCATCTAAGGTCACGCCGAGGTATTTAGCAGTGTTTGCATGCGGTACTACTATCGAATTTATCTTTATTGGTATATGATTAAATTTTAGGTTTATAAAGTTCACTTGGATTGATTTTGCTTCATTTAATTTAATTCGCCATTTCTTTGTTCAATTACATGTCAGGTTAGTAGCGTTATGTAATTTCCCAGTGTAGTTATTGATGTTTTTTGCTGTTGCAAGTATTGCGGTGTCAACGGCAAAAGTCGTCATTGTTGCTTCTGTAATTGGTATATCTCTAGTATATATAAGATAAAGGATAGGCCCAAGAACACTCCCTTGTGGTACTCCTGCTGTTATACTTTTTAGTTGGGAGTATTCATCATCATACTTTACTCGGATGTGCCTCTCTGATATGTATGATTTTACAATTTGTAAAAATTGCTCCGGAAGCTCTCGATGAAGTTTGAATTCTAACCCCCGGTGCCATACTTTATCGAATGCTTGCGCTACATCAAGAAATATAGTTGAGCAAATTTGTTTGCTTTCTAGTGATTTTTCGATTACATCAGTAGTTCGATGTACTTGTTCTATCGTATAATGTTTTTACCTAAATTCAACCTGATGTGAGGGGATAAGCTGCCTTTCTTCGATTGTTGGTTCTAGTATTCTAAGAAGAACCTTTTCAAATAGTTTCGATAATGTTGGTAGCAGAGAAATTGGCCTATATGAAGCTTTATCATTCGGAGGTTTGTTCGGCTTAAGTATCATAATTACTTCTGCCACTTTCCATTGTCTTGGTACATATCTTAGTCGAAATGCTGCATTAATTATATGCATACTAGTTTCCTCAACGCTTTCTCCGGTAACACTTTTATTATCTGACCCGTTATAAGATTGATTTCCCATTTTAGTTCTTTCAATGTTACAGTAATTTTCATTTCATCCTGTTTATTTATCGGGGTGATATTTTCCTCTTCCGTTTGTTTGGGGTAAGGTTGGAATGTCTCTTCAAGGTGATTTGCAAACAAATCTGCTTTTTGTTTAGCTTTTCGAGCCCATTTGCTTTATTTTTAATTGGAGAAACCTGAAGTTTGGGTCTTTTAAGATTCTTAGTTGCTTTCCATAATGATTAATCAGTATCTTTTTGCCCAGTTAGAGTGCTGAGGTATTTATTAACTGACTGATTTTTAATGTCTTTTATTAGGTATTTTAATTTGTTGCACAAATGGTTAAATACCCTCTAATTTTCCGGGTTTCGATGTTTTTGCCATTTCTTCCGTGCTTTTCTTTTATTTTTAAGAAGTTCTCTCACTTCCTCTGGATCGCTAGCATTGCGCTTCATTTCCTTACTATTATTAGGAGTGCTTTCCCACGCAGCACTTTGGATATTATGGATGAGCTTATTTAATTCGTCTTCTATTTGGGCTGGTCCCTGTATCGGGTTCTGCAAACTAATTCTTTCTGTTAAATGTGTTTGGAAGAGATCCCAATCGGTTTTGGAGCTCGTTAATTTCGGGTTGCTCTCTTTCATAATCATTGTTTTGCTAAGTATCATAATAACTGGTGAATGATCTGACGATAGACTTTCACTGTTCTCTACATTGATATAACTATCTGAAATCCCTCTTGTAATAAAGAATTCTAAAATATCTGGGTTCTTACTGATATCCGTAGGCAAATAGGTTGGTGTACCGCCTGAGTGAAACTCGCATTTTAGTTGTTTGTCTGCTGCGAACTGTTATTTGCCTTTAGCAGTCGTTAACCGTGATCCCCAATAGATATTTTTTGCATTATAGTCACCTCCAATTAAGAATACACTTCCTAGTATTTTGCGAAGATTAGCATAATCCACTTGTTTGATATTGTATCTTGGAGGGAAGTGTATTGCTGAGATACTACAAGTTTTAATATTGTTTAATTGTATTTTGATTGTTGTGACTTGCATGGAGAGCTTCTCGACTTTAAGTTCTTCGTTATGTTTTATATAATCTTTTATGAGGATAGCTGATCCACCTGTAGCCTTGTTCTCTGAATGTAATGCATGGTACACTCGATCAAGGCTTTCTTTTCTTCTAGTGTGTTCTACAGACTCATTTCCTGCGAGATAAGTCTTTTGTTGAGGTTCTCTAGATTTCTCAGTATGTCCTGTAAAACGAGATCCACTTTTAACTGTTTCTACTCTGTTTGCTGAACTATTTGTGCATAAGTAACGTTTTCAATTACTCGCCCTCTTTGTATGTTGAGATTAGGAGTTGACGATTTAGGCTCCGTGTTTTTTTTATAGATTTCTTATATCTTGATGTATCTCTCACACCCTCTGTAGTTGGCTGGCTGCTGGTCTTTAAAGTTGATACACTTCGGTGTTGTATTTCGGGGAACTGTGCAGTCGTTTCCAGCATGTTTTCCTGCACATTTAACACATCTTGCTTCGCGATGGCAGTACTTTTGTGTATGATTATAATCTTGGCAGTTTTTACATTGCGGTATTAGTCGAGTAACCTTTCTCGGTGTTTCATTTTTAACTGTGAGGTTGAGGATCGCATTCTGATGATGTTGAGAACATCGATTATTTTCAGGCACTTGTTTTGTAGGTCCGCAATAATTTCATCTTTTGAACAAGTTGGATGGAGACCTCTTGCCTTTACTTTAATTGGTCGATCATTTTTATCCTCGTAGGTATACCACTGGTGACCAACAGAATTTAATTTACTAGCTAGAGCTTTATAATCTTCAGGCTCTGTTGTATTTATTTTCCAAATATTATTACTGTGCGATATTACTTTCTAGTCATTTCGTACTACTTCTTTCACCAGTTTCTGAATACTACCGTGATTCATAGAATATTGATCGGGGGTGGAACCTTTTTTTTCTGGCTCATTGCATTTTGGTGCAGTAATTCCATTGGCAGTTTTAATGTGGGTTTGAATTGACTCAGCTTCTGGTGATGATTCAGCTTTGCTCTTGCTTGGCTTGGTTTCTTTTCTTGGCTTCTTAATTGCTCTCTTGGATTTCTGTAGTCTCCAAATGATTTCCCTTTCAAGCTCATCTTCATCCATATAATATTCGTCTAGATCTGTGAGTACTTGAAATTGGTTGTCCAATAATGCTGAGTTTCCTGCGTTGTTATTTTTATTTACTGTTTCCTTTAGCATTAGGTTTTGTTTCTTTAGCACGGCACTTCATTGTTCAGCTGTGCGATTAATTTCTCCATTTGTTCAAATTTATTTATTAACTCCGCGCTGTTTATTATACCTGTTTGTTCACTGGGCGTGGCTTCAGAAGTTGGCTCGAAATTTTTATGCTTGATGGAGGAGGTCTTCTCCTTCTCATTGTTACGTTCACATAGTGCGATGCTCTATGGCGGTGGAGTTGATGGTGGTGTTCTATGAAATGCCGTACTTCTTCTACTAAACGGCCATCTATTTATCGCTTGTTCTGTTCTTGCAGTAGTACTAGGAACAGGATCAGCCTGGTTGCATACCGACGCTCCTTCCAGAATCCGTCGAGCAGCTCGATAAATCGGGGTGGGATTTAGAATCTGAGTTCGGGCCTACCTGGAGTATGTTATTGTTTATACTCGACATTTCATTTTTTGTTGACTATCTGCTATACTGTTTCTCTACTACGTAGGGATTGGATAGCACAATCGTTCGATCTACAATACATTGCCAGGATGCGCCACGAGGAGGAAGTCAATTAGCACCCCATTGAAAACATTTTGAAGGTCATTAAAAATAATATTTTGTCTGATAATTCCAAAAAAACTTAAAGAAATAAATTAATAGAGACGGATTTAAAAACATCTTAGTCAGAATTAGAATCATACCGTTGTTCCTTATGTATTATGTAGTGTGATTAGAATTCTAAGAAATATTTTATTTAATAATTAAAGAAAATATAAATAAATGTTTGAATATGCAATTTTACTTCATTGTGTTGTGTTACATTGTTGTTTTGTTGTGATGTGGCACGCCGTTTTGTTAAAACCACAGTTCTAACACATTCATATTGAAGAACGAAGTCAATAATCAAGGCTCTATATAGCAGTCTTAATTGACTATAAAGTCCTGTAGGATGTATAAGAAGTATGGGCCAATCATTCCACCAGCACATAAAGCAGAAGTAAGAATTGAAGATGTAGGCCTATGGCTTTTCAATTAGATTGGAATTTTTTCTCTTCAAATGCGATAAGTTTGCATGTTGATGTACCGTTATGCAACCATATATCAGCCGCATCGTTAAATAAAAATTTTGTGGTGAAAATAATATTCAAGAGCAATCTAGTTTTTGGCCGAGTTACTGGCGTAATTCTATTCGTGATGAAACAGCCAACCAAACTGATCAGAAACCAGCTGTCACATGTCCTTTTGGCAGTCGCATAAAAAATGGTGACAATTTAAAAAAAAACTAGCTATGTAAGTGTGTATCGGTGGATTGGTAAATCAGTTTTTAGAATGAAACAGCAAACATAATTTTCCAAGTAAAATCCAACACATTTTTCAACATTAGCTCGATACACTAATTCCTACTGTTTTCCAATTTCATTAAACTGTCTTTAAAATATGATTTATCAAACTCCTCAAAACAAGCGATCGTTTGATTTAACCCAAATCACTTTCCATCGAGAAATTTCTTCCATGGATCAAAACATCCATTCCAGCCGTAGTCACTATTAGAAAAAGCTTAGGACAAAACACTTTTAATGTAATATTGTGGTATACAACTTTGCATATTACATCCAGTGTTCCCCTATATTTTCCGGAAAATACATGTTTGTTAATTGGCTTGGGTCTAGTACAAAGTAAAAGCACCAATTCCAGCCGTAATAACTTCATAGAAATATCTTAGGACGAAGCGTTTTTAATGCTTATTGTGGTACACAACTCTTGAATATTACAACCGCAGTGTTACCCTAAATTTTTCCCCTAGAATTGGATTGGAACTTGGGCTTTGTAGTCAAAGCATCCTTTTGAATGTTACACCTAGTGTTCTCTTAGATTGTCCGGAAAATTCATGTATTTTAATTGGATTGGGTCTAGTACAAAGTCAATGCACCCATTTCAGCTGTAGCAACCTCTTAGAAATATCGTAGGATGTGTGGATTGTGGTATACAACTTTTGAATATTACACCCAGTGCTCCCCCGGTCTTCAACATCAAAGTCACCACTTTTGAAACGCCGAAACCATCATTCACTCGTGCTTATTACAGAGGAATTAACGGAGAAGGAAAACTCTTTCCAATAAGTGATTTAGCTCTAACTACGAAAAATATGATGACTCTTCTTGTTGATATCGCGAGCATATTCAACTTCAAGTCTTTGTCGTATGGTTTCAGAGTCGTTAGTTATATTTCCGTGTTTAGCTTATCATTACGATCATTTGAATATGGCTTTTTTCTTACAGTTGTCAATATTACGTATTCGTACAGAAATGTTGGAAACCCGGTACGTAACCTTTTAACTTTAAAATATGCCTAACCACATTAACATCACAATCCGGACCACCCTAAATAATTTGTTTGGGTTGAGAACAATTCATGCTAAAAATTAATATTTTTTTCATTGTACCAGTAGAAAGGTGCAATTTCCAATTAAAATTTTCTCACATTTCAATTAATTTACCGTATTCGATCAATTACAAAACATTTATTTACCTACAGAAATCACATGCCATTCGGATTTTCTTTGCACTTTGCAGTTATTTTCTTTAACACGATACTTTTGAATTTTCTTTACGCTCGGGAAAATTATTGGCAGTTTGACACACTTTTAAGTTTCGTATAACGAATATTTAATTAATAATTTATTTAACGACTAATTAAAAATGCATTTGTTTTTGAGTTTTGTATTTTTGAATACATATCGTACTTTACTTATAAAACAAATAAACGAAATTACTGACGTGAGAAATTATTAAATGTAATTGAAGTTGTTGAAATCTTATTGTTTGTTTTCGCGTCGACAGTTGATGGCGGCTTATTATAATAAATAAATGTTATTATTTATGTTTAAACCGTTTTTTGGAGGGGTATTAGACTGTTAAATAATTTGTTTTGTTTTAAAAAGTAGATCAAATGTAACGGTAACCTAATTTTCAAGGATGACGTGAAGCCCGATGTTGCTCACTGTTTTTCATCTATGATGCACGACAATGTAGATGTGATTTATTCTGTGATACTAAAGCTGCACTAATATTTGTGAAACTCTAATGAAACCCTTATACCAGATTTGTTGTACTTAAATCTGTGGTAAGTGTGGTCTTGATACGATTTTCTAGAGGGCAACGCCCCCATTTTAACTAACATAATTTTGCTTATAATGCCATTCATTTCAACACACATCTGCCATATTACATTACATTTCACTCCTTTAGTTGTCAAGCCTTCATTCCAACAATCAAACAATAATACAGCCAACATTCACCGAAATCTAGATTTTACCGAAAACAATCGTTCACTGGATACGACAATTAATGGAAAACGCAATTCACGAGAAACGACAACTCTCCGAATACGAGTAAAATATTTTACTAAAACGGCAGTTTACTGAAAATGACGACTTTCTTGAAGCGATAATACTCGATGTATTGAAAACAACAAACCATTGTTGTCTCAACGCACAGAGCGAGGCTCATTTCAATCAGTTTCAATGGCTAGGATTCATTAAAATTTGTTATTTTCTGGAATCATTTTATATATTGAAAGCTCATACATGCATAAGGAACTTTACATACGGTCGAGAAATAGCTTAGTTCCGTTCAAAGCAATGATAATGAACAATATTTTGGGCAATTGTTTTTGTCGACGGTTAATTATCGTTTTCGGTAAGCTTTCATTTTAGATCAATGTCATTTCCGGTGAACTGTCAGTTTTGGTGAACTTACGTTTTCTGTAAATTTTCCTACTTAGTACAATTTACCTGCGGAGCGTCAGTTTATCCAAAACAACAATTCACCAAAATTGGTAGCCCAGATTGCAAGAATTATGGCATATTTGTTAATTTTGGAAGATCTATACGTTTCTTCTTAAAACGGCTGAGTCAAACTGGTTGTTTCTATAAACGGCTACCCCTCAGAATTTTCCTCGTGTATTCCATAGTTTGCCGTTTCGTAATATAAAAATTCGAACAGACATTGTAAAACATATCTTAATGAATTATTCGATTTAGTGATACGAGTATGTGATGCGGTTGGAGAATTATCAGTGAACAGTCGTTTAATTATCGTTTTCGTTATATTGTTTTTTTTCGGTGAATTGAAGTTTTCGGTTAAATTGTTTTCAAAAAAACTGTCGAAAGCCTAGTTCGTTATATCTGGTGTCACCTGTCTCAGTTCCTCTAGTTTTAACCTACAATGTCCGAATGATAGTTAAACTTGTTAGATGTTCATTTCTGACTGATCATCTTGTTGATGATTGATTTATTCGACTCGCTCATAATACAGGGAAGTTTTGGTAACTTTCTTTTTCTGATTTTCATTTTGCAGGTGTCAGCCTCAATTTATCAGAACTGGTCAGGATGCAAGGTTAAGAAACAATCCCAGAAACGGTATGATCTGATATGTTAAACTATGCATGTAGTTGCCAAATGTTTATCCAGTTCTCTTACATTTGAAACAATCGCCAAAGAGTTTGAAGTATTCCGCATACGTTCAACCGATTCAACCAAAATATTTTTGTAAAACTTCACTTTCTTGGCAGTTTTCACAATACATTTTTTTTATTTTTTTTAATCCATGTAATCTTTTCTGGGGTCGAACCACTCCCTGCTCTTTCGCGGTTGATTTTCTCGTCTTACTTTACGCAATTCCTGCCAAATCGCAGACGTACGGCTATAGGACCGATTTAAGCTACCATCCCCATGCCAGCCTATAGTACTGGACATGAAAGATGTCCCCTATCGGGTTTCGAACCCGGTAGTTCCCGATCCAAACGCCAAAGCTTTAACCACTGTGCCATTCGGTCGGTAACAATAAAATTTATTTTCTTCGCATTTCTGTGAAAAATGTTGAGCTCGAATAATACGATAAAGCAATAAATTTTTACAAAAGTCTACTTGGGCTGTTAGATAAAATAAATTCAAAGTTGTCTATCTATCAGGTTATAGTTGCTAACCTATGTAAGGCCTGTTATTTCCAACACTGGGTCAGTGTGTAAAGAAAGGAAGCAGCCGGACCCAAGGAAGAAGAAATATCCAAAAGGACCTAGGCAACGACGTCGAATCGATGTTACCGGGATCGGTGATCAGTATTTAGAATCCTAGACTGGTGGAATTCTAAATCGAAGTAATAGCTATTCCAAGAGCAGAAGAGTTCGTGGAATGAGCCAGTACAAGCTAAAGAATAAGGTTACCTGACGTGGACCAGAAACCTAGGATGAGGTAGAAGCCATCTACAGTGTTCTCAATATGCACGATAAATGGTTAAGTGATGCTTTGATGCTATCATCATCGGTGGAGAGAATGAAGTAGTAAACCAAAGTAGAAACAATCCTGGAGTCCTTTTCACCTGAAATAAATCGAGATGAAATGAAGAGTGTAAAACGATGGCAGCCTGTTCTTACGAGAGATTAAAGGATTCCTATTATAATTCAGTAGCCTAAGTTGGTGAGTTGTGGCCGGACTCGAAACTCTTACAGTGCTTTATCGGTTAGCACCTGTGAATTGCTCAAACCAGTAACTCAAATTTTCTGACTATTAAATGAAAAATCGACAAGCTCAGGTAGGTTAAAGAAACTATAGATACCCCAATATGGTGATGAAGGTTGAAGTTGACAATTTTACCGCAGGGGGGTATGGTTTTTTAACGTTTAGTTTTAATTGGATGCATGGCGGACTTTTAGACTGTCCTAGGTCATTGTAACTGTCAGAGCTCCTGATGGGCAGATTGGACACTCAGGACAACTTCTACCCGTTTACCGTTTATTTCTTAAGGAGTAGGTTGAACCTCGAATGAAATGAAGAGTCCAATTTAGCATCCAAACTGATACTTGTGGGACTATACGGTATATCGGGTGTGGGCCTATCGTTTAGTACAACATGATGGTCCGCACCCACACCCTATGCCGCGAGTTTCCAAATGGGATTCTCATATTAAACCTTGACAAAAGCCTTAGATTTATTCAAAGAGATTGCCGAAGGCATCTCCATGTAGTTCTAGGGTGAGATTCCATCTGTAAGTGACATACGTCAAGTATGATCTGTTGTATAACGGTTTTCACGAAAACCCTACCTTTCACTTGATGTGGTTAATGAATTTCTCAGAAGCTGTAGCAACGGCTGACACAATTGATATTGGCTGGTAGTTTGAGTGGTCAGTTTTATTACAACCACGTTTCAGAACTAGTTGTACCATTGCACTCTCGCAAGCGCTCGAGTATTGACCTTGCATATAGATACTGAGAAAATTGTTTACTTTTACTGGCCTTATTTATGTCCATTGTCTTGAGTACTCTAAAGAAAATATTCTCCGAGATGTTGATAGGATCAATTTTGAACCACAATACGAAATTGACGGAGATGTAACTCATCGGATATTCTGTGATGATAAACATTGCCCCATGAAGAGATACCTTCATAATTATATGGTAATGAACCTTTTAAAAAAAAATCTAATGAGCAACACTTTTCGGATTCACAGGGGAAGAACGCCTACAATTAGCCTACAATTGCGAGCAGCATGTAAAGGATGTAGCAGGTGAAGCACAGTAAAATGCTCTTAACAATTTAAACTAATCAACTGGATCACACCAATGCTTGTAGGTCATTTCTGCTTTCAGGATACTGGCGGAATATTTGCTCCTTTCACCAAATTTAGTAATATTTATCCCGTGTTCTTGGAAGACTAAGTTAGACATAGTTTAATCCCCCAGTACAGCTATGGTGATGGATGGTGAGAGACCGACTACAAAATCTGGCGTATATAAGCGAAGATGGACATAGAAAAAAATGCTTCATCGGATAATTCAGGGGAATTAGTTATAAGGGCAGATATGAGGAAATTTGGCATACGTTAACGAACGTTATTACATACTAACGAAAAACAAATTAGAGGTGGTGGACGTGACTCCTGTCAGTGACATTGGGATACCTTCTTAGACCGCCTATAATTTACCTATAATGTAGAAGACTTGCCTTCGGAAGCTGAATTGCATTGCAGGTACTATCAAGAGGGTTTGAAACAAAGAGAGAAAAAGTGTAGAACAGGAACAAATATGTGTATATGCCGAACGGGACCTACAAGAACTGTGCGAAATCGCTCAATAAAGCTAAAAGTACTACAGGGAGGTAGACTCAAGTTTGAAACTCATCAATAAATTTCTTAACAGTTGAAATAGATAGCTTATGAGGAAACAAAGGAAGACGCAAACACTTACAATTCTCAGGAAACTTTGAGGATTTAATGGGGTTCATCATTCATTGGGGAACTCATACGTAATATGTGGGTATCCTAGACAAAAAAAACAACAAACCCGCTGTTCTTACTTGGGATTTAATTAATCTACAAAGGGATTAAAGTAGATATATGTTCTCAGGAAATGGACGGAGTCATGGTGGTATTTACCCCGAAAATTTGGAAAGTTCACATGGCCTTCCAAAGTATCTAACACCCATAAGTGGGTCATTATTTCCTCTGAAAACTCTGTAAAAATTGCATGTTCGAGCTAGAGTGAAAGCCCTCGACGTTGGATTCAACATGCGGGGATACCAACATTCGCCGGTTATTTAGGGTTTTTTGCGTAATGTGAAGTTGGAACTGACCAAGTAGATATTGTGTGCTAGTAAGTAGGATTGAGATGTACAGGTCAAGAGTTAAAAGACAATTCGGTGCCCTTTGTTCCTGTCTCTGGAACAAGGTAACCAATGAATTTCTATTAGAACTGAAGAGAAGGAGTTATAGCAGTCGCTTATTTAATGAAATACTTAGACGCTTAACTATACTTTAAATGGCACTAGACTGATAAAGTGTTAGTTTAAGACACTGTTTTAAGCTGTGGATTAGAATTGAAATTCTCACATTTTAGAAAAGCTAGTTACGAGTATTTGCTTATTAAAGAACACGATTGGGGAAACATTTAATTTGAAATCGGCGTTCGTACAATAACTCTGCATTGCCGTATTAAGACTTGTATTTATGAACGGACTGAGTATATGGTGACCAGCTCCTAACAAAGTTACAGCGGTATGTTTCTTAGGTCACCAATAAGGTGTTCCAGAGAACTCTGAAACAGTTGTGTGATTGAGTGGTTTGTCTCCCTGATTACTGCAGTGAATATCAAGCTGAGGTGTCAGCGAGAGAGGAGATCTGGTTGAGACAAAATACTTATACTCGATTGATATTATAATTTATGTGTATAGCCAGTATAGCTACAATCAAGTCGGAAGAATCAGTTGCACCAATGCCTAAGGCGGCAGTTTTCACTCGTTTTATACCGGATGGAGAAGCATTTCAATATATATTATAGCTTGTAGTATGGTTTCTTGCTCATTCTGAAGGATAGGTCAATATAACTCGACTTTATTCCACATATCTAAAAATATCTTGGTTCCATTTAAATTGGAAATTTCTAGAGACACGTTTCTATAAGGGGTCTCATACTTAATAGTCGGAAATAAAATAATTAAATTTAAAAATTGTTTGGGATATTTTAAATCACGCGAAACGTCTGAAAGAAATATCGAACGCTAACATTTCGAAAAAAACAATTATTACTGTAAATAATGACTGCCTAGAGAATGCATGCTTAGAGAAGATGTTCTGCTTTTCACAGAATTTGATTTCACTCATTCAATTCCAACTGTATTGTTCTAAATCGATAAATATCCTTACCCTGGACTAAATTTATTCAGTTTGTGACACCATTTGGGGTTCTTGGACATTTTCGGTGAATTTTAGTTTTCGATTAATTGTCTTCTTCGGTTAATTACTAGGTCGGTGACTTGCTTTTCAGTAAACTGTTTTTCGGTAAATTGTCGTGCTGCCCATCATATCCAATTTGGGATTCCATTGTTCATCAAACTTTGCAAATTGCTGATGATGTGGCAAAATAAGAGCTTTTATAATTGAAGGGAAGAGTAGTAAGATTAAAATAGCAACGTACCTTGTTTTACCCACCAGTCATCCCAAGTGCTGAGTCAAACCTGTCATTGGACCAGGACGACAAAGTGAAAAATAACTTCAACGAAATAGTTAAACGGCTGATTGATTCAGTCCAATTTTTTGTCTTAGATATGTGCATCGGTCCACTTGGTTTCGGTTGAGTTCGGCGTGTTCCAACTGGTTTGATTCCGTCTAAATTTCTTGATGGACGCAGACCATTATTTTAGTATTTTATAATGATCACACGAAATATTATTCGACTTTTTCCTCAGATCCAACGACTTATAGAAAATTGTTTAGATGGTCCAATGTTGGTGTCCTGCTTCTTTTTCTAAGCGTTCCTTTTCTAATTTTTTTCTTTTCTTACGATTTCGATACGACATGTGTAGTTGTTTGTAGAATGCAAATTTGAATTGATCCCTAATAAATCACATGTACGGTTTTCCTAAATTCCCCGGGAAAATACTATAAATCTGCATCGCTAATTGACGTTTATATAGAGATTCTATAAAATAGAAAAACGCGTTCATTTTGACAAAATTGCTGATTCGGGGTGTTTAAGTCAGACAAATCTGCAATGATCTTCTATAAACTACATGCATGGCA
Organism: Nephrotoma guestfalica; assembly: GCA_963691935.1. Lineage (NCBI taxonomy): Eukaryota > Metazoa > Arthropoda > Insecta > Diptera > Tipulidae > Nephrotoma > Nephrotoma guestfalica. The sequence goes on along the minus strand of OY829915.1, from coordinate 233,860,760 downwards.
TATTTTTTGAGGAAATTTAGGAAAACATCCTAACCCCCTATTTGATCAAAATAAATGAGTTTTCTATTAGCTGAGGCATCATAGCATCTCAGAATATACGTTACATAGCATTGATTTATAGGAGTTTGTTGTTTAAGTAAAATATAGCTCTTCTACACTTCCTAAACCACCAAACTTGATCAAAATAAACAAGTTTTATATTCGATGGGGCCTAGGTGTATAGATGGGTGTATAGGAGTTTCTAGGAAATTTTAAGAAAATTGTGTGCTGGAATTATAGCACTGTAAGGCAAATTTGGATGTGCTAAACGCTCTTAACCCCAAATGTGAACGAAAAAATATTTTTTTCTATTAGATGAGGTCTAGAGGCGTCTACTAATTTAAGTCATTGAGCATTCTGGTTTATAAATAGTAGTTTCTAGGAACAATTTAGAAAATTGTATGTTCGATATATATTACTCCAAGCGAAATTTGGCAGTCCTAAACATCTTACACCTTTAATTTGATCAAAATAAACAAGTTTTTCTATTAGATGGCCCTAGTAACATTTCAGAATATACGTCACTTAGCATGCTGGTTTAAAGGGGTTAATCGGAAAAATTCAGAAAATTCCTCGTTTGAATTATACCAAGGCAAATTTTTCAATGCTTTATTAATCGGCTTATCCGAATTTTATACGTTATACTCGTACTAACTACCACATTCAAATATTTTTAGAATTTAGGACAAATTTCACTATTTTGAGCAGTATAGTGAAATTTGTTCTAATTTTTTTAAATTTTTTTAGGACAATTTAGGACAAAATTCATGCGGAATGCGCTGGTGGTCCTACATGTTGCGTCATATGATGTTGCACCATGTTTCTGGATTCTGTATGATGATGCGGGATGTTTCAATACGATGCATGATGTGGCACGATGTTTCATCATATTGAGAGACGTTGCAGCATGTTGCGCCATGTTGCGGGATGTTGCAACCTAATTAAGTGATAATTAGATATTTGAATGCCGCGAAAACGTTGCGTAATAGTAGTCTTGATGTTTAAACAATATTTATATTGTGGCATATTGTGCCACAGAAAACTTTTAATTCAACACACATTGATCGAGCGCCGCTTGGTGTGCCTGGCCTAGAGATTTATGCAAGTAGATTACTATATTTATTGTAATTCGCTCGGAATTATAATCATTGATCTACAACTTTCACTATCAACGATCAATCATCGAATTATAAAAATTTGTTTAATTTAAAAAAAAAAAACAATCTATTTACTCAATAATGCATCCATTGTATTCAAATGATGCGTCCCCGAATTTTATCAGTTAGTATGCACCAAATGCACCTTGTTGCAATAAAAATCAATAAAAACATAAATTTGGCAAATTTGTTGACGAGCTCGATCGCGATCAAAAACACGAGATACGTGATGATCATTATCATGCATCCAAATCACATACAACTTTCGATTTCGATTTTGCCAAATTTTGTGTGTCGCAAAAAATTCATACAAAAAAATTAAATCCGTCGCGCTTGTTTACAATAATTTCATGACCAAATATAAATCACGAGCGACGCCGCGCATTGCCGCACGATAAAGAAAGTTTTATGGGTTATTAATTATCGGATCGTGGTGTGTATCGCAAATCGATGCGATGATTATATTTTATGTGCATAGGCGCCATGCTGTACATAGTAAAATGCATTTTTATGTACGCAGCTTTTATATCAATACGGTGTCGACATTTAGGCGCCCAATAGTTAAAAGCTCTCGTTATAAATTTACAAAATAATTTTATTAAAATTTATACAAATAAAATAAAAATTTATACGAACGCGGCCGTATATTTAATCGGTGCTCCGTTATAAGTGACAAAGGTTTCGGCTAATGGTTCGGCATACGATACTGCAGGACCTGCTAGATAAGTTGTGGCTGCAGCTCCATAGTAATTACGTACAAAGTATTGTGAACTTGTTGATGTATGTACCGGGACGGTTTCGAATGTTTCAACCAATGGAGAGGTATACGCAATGGGTGACACGACGCCAGGTTTTGCAGATGCGGCTACGATGGCCAAGAGTACAACTGTAATCTATTTACATATAAAATATTATTAAACATAATTTTATCGATTTATATCGAAAACTATACTTACAATTTTATACATATTGTATTGTGATGCGATTTAGTAATGAAGCTGGTGCTCAACTGATACCAAATTACCGCATCTACACTCATTTTATACCACAAATTTGAAATTATTAATGAACATAATTTTTTGGAATCTGCTTAATATGCTCAAATGCACCCACCCGCACATGATATCAAGCTTGGTAAAGGTCATTCATAATTTTATATTTTAATCAATTTTGTAATATGTGTAATTGGTGTGGTCACATGATGCAGTAAAAATTTCAATTTCATATCACACATACGCTGCATTGTTATACGTAATTGTGAAATAGTCACGTGTTTGGAAAATATATAGGAGGAAATCTAGTTTCCTCGAACTTTTACACCTTTACTGATTTACTCTGTGTTGTACGATTGCATTAAATTGCAATTATATCGATTTTTATTGCCATTAGCAATATGCAATCGTTAGAAAAAAAATTCTTGTGCTATATTTTCTTGTGGGTGGCAATGGCAACTATATTGGAAATCAAACATATTAACTCTAAGTACCTATAAGCGTTTTATAAGCGTAGTATACCAACTGGTTCGTTGTACCACATATTAACAAGCATCTTTGCGATATTTACGTGAAACGAATTATTAAACTGGGGCCGATGTTGAAGTCAATGGTTTCAATTTTCATCGATTATTATTCAGGTTTAGCTTGGTAAGTGAATTCAAATCATTCATCTTATTATTCCAAATGTTGGCCAATATTGCAGCATAATCTCATGCTCAACTCTTTCCATCTATAGCTATAGTTTTCAATAAATTTGTTCTATACTCTTTAACTATCTGAATTCTTGTACATCAATGGGCGATTTTCCCTTCTTGCTAATTTATTACATTATTAAAATTCGTCTAGAACTGTCATGAAATCCCTCATTTCTTATAAGTTACGCTACGGAAATTCATCCATAATGTACTCGTGATATTTACAACTCGATTCCGCCACTCGTGTCGTTTGGCGTTTCATGTGATCCATTTACTATAAAACTAAAGTCGGCTGCCTTGCCAGAATTTGTAATTATGTTTATTATCGTAGTCACTTCAAATAAGAAGCGGCGTATTTTATGATGATTGAATCACCTCAAAATTTCATACGATCAAAATGTCAGTTTTTGTTTGTGTTTTTCGTTTCAAGTGACTTATTGGAATACCAACTGGTTAATTGCTTCCAGTTAAGAAGTAAAATAAAATTCAGTAGTCATGGAGATTCTGGACCGCGAGGTTTTTGCAGATAAACCATTAGGTTTCTAATTAATTTTGCAACAATTTTAGTCCGCAATAGTTTTCCCAAATTTAAGCGGAAATGATGAGTTTTGACAAAAAACTGTCGGCTAGTCTTGAAGCCGCGTCTTTTCGGTTCTGTATCCATACCAGTAAAGCACTATCAGTAATAACTTTGAATTAGACCCATTCGATATATGGTCTAAACTTATATATCTCTAAAACCACTGCCACATACTTTCTTACGGTGATCGGGTGTTTTAGTAATACAGCACCCAATAATTTTTAAAACCAATAATTTTTTTGGTTGCTTGTCATCCCTAGTTTAACCTGCCAAAACGCGTCGCTAAAGGCATTTTTTGGCAAAAATTTCATCTCGATTATCTCTCCTAAAATGCGGTTTATATGCAGCTGTGGGTAGCTGTCTTTTACTGTAATGACATTTAATTTTCGAGCATACAAACAGAAACGTATCTTTCCAGTCTGTTTTCTCACGCAACCATTATGTCCAATTTGGAGTCCATTTCTCACTGCTCTTATAGATATATGGGCCTTCATCTCGTCTTTATAAATCGTTTCTGGTTTGAATCCAGGGCACGATATTCGTTTGTGTCGTTGTCCATTTCACGAGTTATACCTTCAACATCGAAACCCTTTTCGTCTTTTTCTACTTCCGGCCAAATCCCAAACGCTTTCCAAAAATCAATTCCACGGGTTAATTCTCTGGGAATTGATTGTAAAGTTTACAAACCGATCACTCTTCATCTACTATTGGCCTATACGGGATATCTGCGGCATGACTTTCCGAATAAATCTTGACATCTGCTGTGTTGATCTTGGTTCGAATGGGTATCAGTAGTTCAATTCAAAGCTTTTTAACCATACTTTACACAGTGAGGATAGTGCAAGTAGCTCCCGAATTTAGGAGGTCAGTTATTTTATAACCCAAAACTTGAACGTCGGCATGTGTCACTGACTCTTGTGGTTTCTAAGATCTTTCCCTCGGTTTTTACTGCGTTTATACCGTTTTGATTTTTGCAGCGGTCTTTGGTTCTGTCGATTAATTTATCGGTCGTTTTTGGGCATTTATCAGCTGTTACTCCATCCAGCTCGCAACACCAACAATATGCAGCTTCGGTTTTTGGGTAAAACATAGTGCGATGAGCTTCCTTCCGACAATTTCACTATTTGACACCGCTGACTTACCAAACTTGGTCTTTTGTTGAGACAATCTCGTACAATGATTGCTTCGTTATCATTTCAGTCACTAGTTCAGCATTTCTTGATAAGGTCGACTACTTGTCGAATGATCAGTCTTCTCTCGCATTTCTTTGTTTCGGGTTTCGCCCATTTGGTCCATTCTGGTTATTTCTCATACCAACAATTGCATTCGATACTGCGGGCGCATGCTTCGCAATAAAGCTTAAATCTTGTATCATTGTACAAATGGGGGAGTACCTTCAGAAACAGATAATTCATGCAATCGGTTTTGTGACAGAAATCATTATTTCAGACCGTCGACCATTTCATCCCAGGCTCTAAAACGTCTAACATTAACTTAAAACCATTCGAGGGCTCCACCTTCCAGCAATTTGAATATTCCGCTACTTACTTCGGCCATGGACTTGATCGGCTTGGGCATACAGGTCAACCGTCCATAAGAATTCCACCAAATACATATTGTTGTCCCCACTGAACCTTATAAGTCACTTATCGATATGAACCCTCCGTCGTTCGACTATCGGTGTGGATCTCGACGGTTCTGGTCCTGTATTTGTACTTCTCGGTTTCTCGGTGTGCTTTCTTGCTTCTGAACGTTTTGATCAAGTTCGTTTTTATTTGTAAATAGCGTAGCAAACTGAGACCCGAGTAATTGATTTTGTCGGTGTGCCTTCTGCTCGAATTTTAACCTTGCCTCCTCAATTTTTGGTCTATTTATCCAGGTGCTTCGGTCTCATTTGCGGTTGATTAAAGCCATTTGGAACATTGACATGCGGCCTCTACCCTTACACATGCTGGACCATCTAGTTGCTTCATTAGATACGATCGTCGGAACAATGGGCCTTCTTTTCTCTGGTGTCTTCATTGATCGTGTTGATATTGGAGTGTTTACTCCAGAAGATCGAACAACACGTTTATCTTTTATAAGCAACCAAACAGAATTGTGTCTTTTCTGAATCGTCATCCATCATTCTATCTATCTTGGTAGTGGCGGACCTTCGCTATTACTTTTCTCCGCAACCACATTGTGTCTTTGATTACCACTACAACTTGTAATTCGGATACTCAACTATCGGTAAGAACGCCTACTTGAACGGTTTCTTATTATTTTTTGATTAGTTTTTAAACAAAACGTACCCAGACTCTACTGTATTCGTCCTATCTAACAGAAACGAACAAAAGCTAATCTTTAATAACCATCAATAAAAGCCAAGGTCGGAATAAATTCAGCTAATAAACTGAACAACCAATTCATCCACATCATAAATAATGGGCCACTCCAATTTTATAAAAGACTGACCCGTAATCGATTTTTATTTTTATATTTTTTTCTCGCCGTAATAGGGCATGTGACCTTCACGGGCGTATAAACCCAGTGTTTTCCTCGCAATGTTAGTTATCGACAACAAATCTACTTTATATGGGTAATTAAAGTTGATTTGTCACACTGTTACGAGATGGATCATCACCAACCCGCAGATTCATCTAAATATGCAGAGGCCTGTTTCACGGTGATTTTGCCAACTAGATCTCAGCATATTCCTGGTCTACACCGTGGAACAGAATAAAATAAGAAGCAAAAAAAACTGAAGCTAAATTATGCCAAAATTGTATCGACCCATCGTGGTCACCCAGAAACGACCGGATCTCCCCGAATGACAAGTACAATGTCTGCTAAACAAATCCCCCCGAATGACCCATTGACTCTTAGAGGCGGATGCCCAGCCACAACGAAGTAGCATAAGAGGGTAGGGACGTTTCTCCAACAGATAAAGCCTCTCTTCACTCGGAGAGACCTCTAGCTGATACCCCACAGTACACACTCCGACAGCTTGAGACCGCCAAAGTGCCACGGCGAGAACGTGTAGTTTTACGGTCGTTCCCGAATGGACGACACATATGCTGAACTCGCCACTCCGACCCTGTAGATGTCCCGCGACATCCAAACGAAACCAATGTACCTCCCTCTGCTCGTGCCAAACAACCGCTATGGTACTCAATTACAAATATATTTAAAAAAAATTAAAAAATTTGGAAAAATAACGGAAAAATTGAAAATTTGATAAACTTAAATTTACTTTAATAAATAAAAATAAAAATTTGGATATAAAACAAAAAAAATCGTACCTTTAGGCCTTCAGAATGGTCCCGCTGAAATATACGGCGTTAGTACCCGCCGAACTGGGTTGCTGCGTCTCCTCACCGTTAATCAATACCAAATGTGAATGGCCACGTGGTTTTCCACCCGTAATCGTATATAATGTTGGGCTTCTTCCTGCCTTTAATCAAAAATATGCGAAAGACCACGTTGTTGGTCACCCGTAACCGTTGTAAATTCCAGCAGCCGTTGAAATCTGTGGTAACCGTTAATTAATTTCGGCAGCCGTTGAATATCCGCGCAGCCCGTTGATAACTGCGACAATCGTCGACAAATGTGGTAGCGGCACTACTCATAACAAAATACGGCACTCGATGATAATTACGCCAACCGTTGGTATACAACTAATTTAAGCCACGTGAGGTAGCCTTCCGTAATACTATGGTGCTTTGGAGTAACTCTTGGGCTACGTACTGGCAGCCTTCATAAAACGGAATTACTATGAATTAAGTTCAATGAAAATCCGACATGCAATCGATATGGATTGTAATTTACACTGTATTAGACTGTATTATTCGAAAATCCCAACCCGACTCCCATAAAATTTCTCGCACGAAAAAAATCTAGAAGAATATTTTCGTTTTTTCGTGCACATTACTCGCCCACTCCTTCACACCAGACAACAATCTACCAGTTAAAACGTATAACGTACCACAAAAATATTCTTCTATATCTTCACGGTCGCACACACGCACAAGGTGTACACATTGGTCTCGCTTGCACAACTTATTCGAAGTCTATGTGACACACGGTAGAAGGGTACGGAAGATTAAGGCCAATTCACAATAGAAATAAAACCTTCGTATCAATGGCATGGAACAGATGGTACTGCCATCAGTAAAATGCATCAAAAACAAAATTTCAAATGAAATGATGTTATGACCCCACAAGGAGTCGTAACAACACTCTTAATAAACAAATACTTTACCGCCAACGTGCCGTTAGCGTGTTGGTGGCTTGGGTACGTTTTGACTATAGGCGCTCAATGAGAAGGTGGACTTACAGGGCAAGTTTTTTTTTATTTAAGAAAAACGATGCGAGAAAGTAGCCAACCAATTACCAACTGACCACGATCCAATTTCTCAGCCAAGCAACAGAGTTTCAGAATACGGTTAGAAAGAGGGGATGCAAAAAAACATGAAAAATGGAAACAAAAGGACTCATGGTCTGAATGAACTCACCTTTTTTAGTCCGGATAATATCTCCTCCTCGTTTCACGTCTCTTAACTAGAATTTGTTCTTACAGTTTATTATTATCGTACACCTACCTGGAAAAATCTTATGAATCACGCCCTCGAAATCACTTGGTTCGTTTCGTTTTGTGTCCGATTCATTTGTTTCTGTTTGTGCACACGAGCGAGGGTTTGCCGATCGCGAGTGTTAGTTTTTCAGGGTAATTGTTAAAGAGTCGATCGCGGGTACCTGTTAATATATCGAAAGACATCCATCGCAAGACTTTATGGACATCTAATCACGAGAATGTTCACAATATGGTGGGAATTAAGAAACTGGTGTGGGAAAGAGTAGTTTGATTAAAAAGCCTATCGAGTTCAAAGTAGTGAGACTCATGAGACTCGCGAAACCAGATAAATCTGATGTTCCGAGTGCAGCTTTTGGTCTGGAGGTCGAGATTATTGGGAAGGTGGGTGGTTATGCTAACTCTTGGATCATGGAAAATGCATGATCCACGCAAAAAAATACGACTGTGAATAAGGTGGTGTTGTTCGCCATCCGTGCCAATTGTATTTTGAGTCATGGCGGTTGCTTACCAAATGTAATAAAACACACAAAAAATGTTTTAGTGAAAGCCAAACAATTTTTTTTATCGCAGCTGTGTTGCTGCCTCGCCGATGATGTTGCTACTGCTTTTCTTGGTATGCTATTGTTACTGTCGCTGTTGTTGCTTAACCGTCGCGTGGTGATCGCGTGTTTTTATTCCCACAAGAATGTGATCGCCACTGATCTAGCGTTGGGGTGAACGCCCCAGCGCACACATAACAAAATTCGGCTGTTGAGCGCTATCGCCTTTGGTATGTTGAAAATTAGTCCATAATATGTTCATGTCGCGTAGGTGTAACGGTTATGCACTCTTAAAAAAGTTTTAATAACACTCACAATTGCGGCGTATTTAGTTTTGGTCGCCCCAAGAAATTTTAATTACCACACTTTACTTAAATATTTTTTGCCAACCGTCTCTGGTTTATCGGCGTAGACAAGTGACTTAACATATACCCAAGGAAAATAATCTAATGGAGGTAGATCACAAGATCGCGGTGGCCAATTAAAGGTAGTCCTGTTGAAATCTCATATCAGCAACATTTATGCCATCCAATTGGGGTGCAAAAAAGTTAGTAATCATGTTTCTATACCGTTCACCGTTGACTATAACATTCCACCCATCACCGTTTTTGAAGACACATGTACCAATGATTCCGCCGGCGAATAAAACGCACCAAACATTGATTTTCTCTGGATGTAATGGTGTTTTGGCAAAGGCTTGTGCCTTCACTCCAAATCCGACAATTCTGTTTATTAACGTACCCATTCAACCAAAAGTGAGCTTAATAATTTTGTTTGGTTCAGCCCATTGGCCGAATTGGTGGCGTGTACGGTGGTCGGATGGCTTTAATTCCTACACAAGTTGAATTTTGTAAGCACGTAAACCAAGATCCTTAGATAAAATCTTCCATATAGTGGATGGACACATCTCCAGTTGCTGAGAATGACGTCGAATTGATTGATTTGGGTCTTCCTCAATGCTACTCTGTACAGCAGGGTAGAGAGTAGCGTAACCGAATTACCAGTTCTGATGGACGATTATGACGACCGTAAAATGGACGTACTGATAAAAAATTTGGACAATTTGCACGCGTTGCTCTGGCGTGAGTCTATTCGTTATGAAATGGCAAACTAATGACAAAGCAAATGTTAGCTGTCAAATCGGTTGTCAAACAAAACAGTGTTGCCAACTTAAATATATGAACTTTAAAAAAACACCCTTTATAATTTATATTAATGAGATGGGGAGGGAATGGGGGTAGGTTTATAGGGTTATATAGGGTTTTACAATAAGAGTGATATTTTTCAAACTTTTCTCGCAATAATTCAATTGTTGCACTTGCTGTGTAGCACGTAGCTCGTCTTGTTCAAACCAAATGTTGTCAAGATCAACTTCTTCCAATTTCGGCCATAAAAAGTTGGTTATCATCAATCTATACCGATCTCCATTGACAGTAACGGTGTTACCAGCTTCAGATTTACAGACTTGTATTGAGCACAACAAATCATGACAACAAAAAAGGTGCATTTAAATGAGTGTTCGCTCTAATCATGTAAGCATTGAACATTGCATGCGTGAGGTACACTTAACCTACCTTACGTATGGTACATTCAATTTTAAGGAAAACAAGAATCAGTTTTGAAAAAATTATAATAATTGCGGACACTCGTTTAACTCACTGTTTTTGTTCTCATGATGTGTTGCGTGTAGCTTTTTGATTTTGTTTTGAAATGTCTTGGGCGTATATGAGTGATCAGTTTGCAAGATGTTATATTTGCGATTACAACCACAGCCATACTCGTAAATATTTGCTTAATGTGTAAATAATCTGATTTTGATCAAATGAGAGAAGACATACGATGCCTTGTCATTGGCCATCGAAGTGTTACTACATTTTTTACTATAGCGAAATTCTAAAATTCAAAAATCTATGACTACCCCACCAACATATTTATGATGTTGGCTTCTAGAAAACATTAAGAAAGGTCGATGTAGGTCAGATTTAATGAGGAGATTTATTTATATACACTTTTTAGCATTTGTGAGTTTTTTTGTCAAGTTGTCGGAAACTGCACGCTACCAAAATAATTGCAAATCTTCTGGAGATTTGATATTAGCTGCGTCAGTATTATAGATGAAACTGACTGGTAAGGATTGAAGATAAATTAAAAATGCTAATTGTTCAGATGCAAATTACTTACCAAATTATTGAGAAGCATTTCAATCTGTAATCTCTCACGCATTAATTGCACTAAACAAAAGTAAGCTCTAATCGTGATTTGAATAATAATTACATAAACATAAATTTTTACATAAATTTTGCCCACAAAGCATAAACAACAAAACCACAATATTAATGTAAGACAAATAGCAATTACATAATTTTTCTATGTACTGTAAGGTTAAATTACCAAAAATAAATATTTAATATTTTAACGGGGTGGTCCATTTCAATGTGGTTGTTTATGAATTATTAAAATTACGTCAGACCCTCCTGACACCTTGTTGCGCAGAGTAAAATGGTAATTATTAACGTATATAAGCGTCGCAAATGGAAACACAGTCCATTAGGTTTTTTTTGCTTTAGCTCGTGCGGCACCGTAAGATCGAGGTTCCATTTGAAGTCAGTTTTATGCAAATGGTTTAAAACTGTTTTGTGGCTGATGTTCAGCTCCTGAGCGATGCTACGACAGCTCGCATGCCGGTCTACTTCGATAATTTCCAGGATTTTTTCAATGTTTTCGACGTTAGGCCTGCCACTGTGTGGTGCATCGTGAAATCGAAATTACCGGAACGGAATCGAAGAAACTAAAATTGCGCGTGATTGGCTGTGACAGCCGCTTGACTTGCGTTTTCGCGTTTATCGAAACAAAATTGTAAAATATAGCAAATATTTTCTTAATTTACTTCCATCCTTGACAGGCTATAACTCACAACTGAATCGATCAATCAAACCAATGACAAAATAATTTTTCGAACGATTAGAAGTGTGCCCCACTGCGATAAAAACATCACGAGATGTCACGAAAGCCATCTAGCGAAAAACTAACGAATTTCTTTTTCTTTTGGAAATAACTTAACCCAAGAAGGTCTAAAGCTGAATGAATATCCAGGTGAGGTCAAAAGACGAGGTTCTAGAGAGGTCTGGTCTAATTTAATTTCATTCTCACTGTAGACAGGCCCACTGGAAAACCACTGTCTTAGTACACGTCCAGGTAATGAAGTTAAAATCCATAATATTCAATTTAATCAATAAAATATAACCTCTGCAACGCAAAGTAAGCCCCTGAATACGATCATGCATTACCAAAAAGTCCGACCAGTAGCACTTTCTGAGTTGAAGGAAGATTGGTTCTGAATCCCACAGGAAAGTGTGTGGGTAATCTGCAAAGTGTTACGTTAATATAGACACATATATTAATAAGTGGCTCGTGTAGTATTTTTAACATCATACGTTTCTAAAATTTGGTTGCCCTGCAATTTCAAAGTTGTGCCTTCGTTGGACGTATTACGCTCAAAAATTATCAATACAGAGGCACAGTCAATATAAAGAATGCTTTAGGACCCAAAGCAGTGTCGATATGCTAAATTAACCGATAGTAATTTGAATGCTATATTCCGTTTTGTATATGCCAATTATGAGTAAATGAAAATAAAAATGTCAAATATCAAAAAACAAACATTTTATTAAATATACAAAAAAACTAATTCTCTATACAAAAATAAACATCAAATCACAAAATTGTTCAATCTTTGGTCTAGTAGACGTATGGGGCGGCCGCCAATTTTGCAGGAGCAGCAGCTAATGGTGCGGCTACGGCTGGTGCACCAGCTAACGGTGCAGCTGCTGGACCAGCTACAAATCGACCAAACGGTGCAGAGGCAAAAGCCAGTGGGTCAGCAGCGAGAGGAGCAGCCGCAAATCTTGCGAATGGTGAGGCGTATGCAACTGGAGCGGCTGCAAGTGGTGCGGCAACTGGAGCTGCGGCTAATGGTGCAGCAACTGGGGCAGCAGCTAAGCGCGCGGCTACTGGGGCAGCAGTTAATGGGGCGGCGACTACTGGAGCAGCGGCTAATGGAGCAGCAACTGGTGCAGCAGCTAAACGAGCAGAAACGGCAACTGGAGCCGCAGTTAATGGAGCAGCAACTGGTGCGGCAGCTAATCGAGCAGCAACTGGAGCAACAGCATATTGGGCCGCGGCCAGTGGAGCGGCGACAGCTGGTGCAGCATATGCAACTGGTGCTACGGCGTAGTTAGCAGCTAAACCATTTGAGTATGGGTAAATATTGTTGATATTACGTGAGAAAGTGCTTGCGCTCGATCCAATAAAGGCAGCTGGAGCAGCGTAAGCAGCTGGGGCTGCAGCATAGGCGGCATATGCAGCGGGCGCAGCAGCATAAGCTGCTGGGGAGGCAGCATATGCTGCAGGCAAAGCGTAAGCAGCTGGTGCTGCATAAGCCGCTGGTGCTGCAGCATATGCAGCTGGTGCTGCAAATAATCCTCCAGCTGACACGGTGGCGAAGACAGTAAATAGACCAACAATGACCTACAATTATTATAAAAAAAATTTTTTTAATAAAATTTCAACTTTCAATATATTTTACACTTTTTAAAAAAAACTACTTACAAGTTTCATCATTTTGATAAAATTTATAGGTTTGACGGTTTGTTTTGAATGTTCAATGAATTTGAATTGAATGCAATGGTTTTGAATCAATCACCGAACATTTATATATTCATGAGGGCCCCCGTCGGTCTACATTTGGTTTTGTGCAATCATTTTACGTTCGATCGTGTGGTGGTATGAAGTATCGAGTTAAAACAAATTAAATTGCAATAAAGTTAAACGTAAAATATTACGGTAGCACGCGGATCATTAAATATTCCTTGAGTGTGCCAAGTTTTGGTATATTATTTTTTCGTGTATGTCTTCGTATTATATAATTTATATTAAAACTATGTACTTTAAGTATCACTGTAATGGCCACACACACGAGTACCTTTAATGTTTTTGTTATGCAATAAATAGAACAGTATTGTTTGTCGTATCAACGTACGTGGAATATTTTGAAATCATAATTCATTGGTTTGATGCAATTCTGCTGGCTGAACGAGAGAATTTCATCATTAGCAATTGATTTTTGTAGGCTTAAAACTCTTTCATTGAAATTTGAACCCGGAAGTTCGAAGACATTGAACTATTTTTCTCCGTTTGCTTTACTTAATGTAACTAACATTCACTAACTTTGGTAATTAGGACTATGTGACACCTGAAAATGCATTGTATCCCTACTATGAAATTAAATTAAAAGAATATCGCCATTCGCTAAATTAAATTTACTTAACAATTTCATTTACTAATCGATATATAAATGAACGGTGATAGTTAGGATAGCACACATTCATTGCAAATTCATTGTACATCCAACAACCCATAACTAAATCACATTAGCAAAATGATGAAAATTGTAAGTTGTGGACAGCAAGAAGATTAAAAATTAAATTTTAATATTTTCTCAAAATTTCAGATTGCTGGTCTTTTCGCCATATTCGCCACTGTATCAGCTGGTGGGTTAATTGCTGCACCAGCTGCTTATGCCGCAGCACCGGTCGCTTATGCCGCTGCACCAGCTGCTTATGCCGCCGCACCAGCTGCTTATGCCGCTGCACCGGCCGCTTATGCCGCTGCCCCAGTTGCGTATGCCGCCGCACCGGCTGCATTTGTAGGATCAAGTGCTAGTACATTCTCGCGCAACATTAATCGAGTTTTACCATACTCTAATGGATTAGCTGCTAATTATGCTGTTGCTCCTGCAGCGTATGCTGCACCAGTCGCTGCGCGTTTTGCTGCCGCCCCAATAGCCGGTGCTCCCATTGCTGCTTATGCTGCTCCATTTGCTAGATATGCTACAGCTCCATTAGCTGCTGCATATGCTGCTCCAGCTAGTTATGCTGCTCCAGCTGGTTATGCTGCTCCAGCGGCTTATGCGGCCCCAGCTGCATATTCAACACCGTTTGCACGTTACGCCGCCGCTCCATTGGCTGCTCCAATTGCAGCTGCTTATGCAGCTCCTGCAGCCACTCCATTCGTATTTTAGGCCGCAAATTTTCCGATTATTTCTAGGAAATAAATTTTTTTATTTATATAAATGTACAGCTTTTATAAAAACGTATAAAACTATTTGAATTCGTTGAAATTTTGTGGAAATAATTTTATACTGCCCATAGTTTTGGAACACAAACTGACTATCATAAGATTCTAATATGTTGAAATAAGGCAATCGAACAAGTCTTACCCGAATTGTGCTTTCAGATGAAGAATATCTGAAACTCGATGACGTGATTCTTTTGGCAAAGGGTACTAGACCGCCAGTGATCCAAGTCTCTCCCAAAAGCCCTGTACTACATGCGAGAGCAACACTATAAAATGTTTAGCAACAGGGAACAAGAAATACAAAGAGTATAACCTGATGTGTGGTAATCCTCAAGGATTCTCAGGGATGGGGGTTGCAACTATTACTATACTTGAATCAATTTGCAAATCTTTTGCGGGATAGTACCACTCGAATGAGTAAATCCGAAAACTTGATTGTTAGGAATTCTACTCTACTGAGATGTAATACTCGGCAGTTTTTTGGTTAAGATATACATCACTAAGTGTTGTCATCAGTGTTGTGTGCCTTCTGTCGTCATCTTTTAGTTTTCCAGTTTAAATTGGGTCTTACCTATATTTTGGAAGTAAAAACTCAAATTTTATAAACCAATAGGTGAGATTGAATAATCTTGGTGAATCGATGTCTTCAATATTGATACAACCATAATGGGGTAAAGGGGGGTAGGGTAGATCATCCTCCCCCTATGGGGTAGGGTAAATCAGTTTTTTGATTGATTTTACGTTTTTGGCTGTGTTTTGATATAAATTAAACAAAAAAAATGTTTCGTACAGATAATTTGGTTTTCAAGACTAAAATTGTCAGATAACTGTGATTAATCTTGTCTTAAACAAGAATACGGGGGATTTTTAATGTAAACGATATCCATTTTGCTCAGGTTAGCTGAAGATTACATTTGTCTGAGAGATTCACCAATTGATTATCAATTGACGTTTGCTTTTCCTGGTCCTTTATCAGTTATCTTTCGTGAAATGGGGGGCGAGTGGCAGATATAGATAAAACAATTGCAACTTCATCATCAACGTTAAGAAACCATTGCTTAGATTATTACAAGATTGGCGACCGTCTGGGAATATCATAGAAAAAAAAATTAATAACGAAATGGAGTGAAACATCCCTCCCCTGTCCAGTATGCCTTACTCAGGAGCGCTGTAGGTTGGTTAGGATTCAATAGACCAATCATTCATAAATCCATATTCGAAATGAGAAACGAACTTTGAAATATCAAAACTCTAACGGAAACATGAAGGATTAGCAACAATTACAAAAAAAGAGAAACGAAATTCTCGGCCTGAGATGGATGACAGTGATGAAATAAACTCAAGCGAAATTACTTTATATATCCTCCGGACGCGAATAATAAGGCGTGGGCAAATATTAACAACAGCTAAAACTAAAAAGGAACTAATGGCAAATAAACCAGCAAAATAATCGTAGCATGGTTCTTAGTCTTAGTCGCAACGAAAATATGGCACGAGAAATTAAGAAAATTGCAAGGAGTGGCCGTATGCAATTTAATGACGATTCTCAAGAAAGGTGATCTAAGAGAATTGGCTTTATATATATTCTTCTTCGACATAATCATAAAGATATTAGCAATGGTCCTCCTCTATAGAATTTCACCGACAGTCAACCCGAAATTAAGAAAGGAGCAAGCTGGCTTCAGACGAGGGCGAAGATAGACCAATCAATCATATTAAAATAAAACGCATCTATATTTACCGGTCTAATGAATCGAATTCCACTATTCACGTAGAAATTAATCGAACGCATATTCGAGCAGGTAACTGAGTTCAATAAAAGATATGTACAGCAAGATAGACAGGGACAGAGATCAGCGAGTACAATACAACAGCAAGCTAGATGACTGTAACAGTCATGGGGTTAAGAGAAGGTTGCGTACTCTGGTCACCTCTTCTGTTCCTAGTCATGAGAAAATTAGATAGTGAGACCTCCTGAAGCGGGAGGAGGGGATAACGGTGACATTTATCGGTCTGAATTATGCAGTAGGCATATGCCTGCTACTACGGAAACACGCCGACATGCATTATAAAGTACAGAAGCTATCAGATCTAGCAAAAGAAGTTTAACCTAAAAATAAATATCAGGAAATCTAGACGATAAGACTTAACACAACAAAATATCCACACCGATACACTTATATCAACCAAGAAGAAGTAGAAGAGGTCTATGAATTCGTATACATTGGTCGTATTTTAGCGAAAACGGTTGGCACAGTTAAAGTTATAAAGAATCAAATCAACAAAGCCAGAATGCGAGAAAATACCAAGGAGTCGCAGAATGACTTGTCAAGAAGGTCTTTGAAACGGAATCCACAAGAGAAAAGGAAAGTTCTAACATCAAAACGAACAATGCTAGCCGAACCGAAACTACTCGAAAAGTCGTAGATGGAGGGAATGAAAGCAATAGAACCCAACAGAATTAGATGATCCATTTATTAGGATTAAGAACCCGAGGAACTTGTACTCGTATGATCATTATTTGTGTGAAAAAATTATTATGCTTTTATTGCGTGGTATTGATGTTGAACATTCTAAAGGGGCGCTCTGCCAAATCTATTTTGAATTCTTCAGTAGTGTATGGCAAGTCACCATGGAAGGTTATAGCGTTGAACATCGTTTGCAAATCATCGAAATTTATTTTTAACATCAGTGCTTCGTTCGAGAAGAGTTTGGCGCATTTTGTAATTTGTATCTCTCTGTCAAGTCGGCTATTCGACGGTTTAGTAGCAGAATTCAAGACAACCAGTTCGATAAATAATCAACCAGCACCCGTATGTCACCGAAACGCATGATCTGCTGAAAACATCGCTGCTGTGCGTGAGAGTGTACGGAAAAACCCAAGGCAGTCAATTTTTAAGAACTTGACCTTCCTGCGACTTCAACTTGGCGAATTTTGCGTCGAGACTTGGGTCTGTCCCGTATAAAATCCAACTGACCCAGGAACTTAAGGTAAACGACCATAGACAACGCCGTGTGTTTGCTGATTGTGCTCTGGAGCAGTTGGGATTTGATCTAAATTTCGACAAAAAATCATCTTTAGCGTCGAGACCCATTTTTGGACGAATTGGTAGGGATATGTAAAAAGTAAAACTGTCATACTTGGAGCAATACCAATCCACACGAGATACACCAGCACCAAATGGGTCGCACCAAAGGCTGGTTCAAGAAAAGTCCGAATGTGCAATACTCCAGAAAATTCGGATCAGAATGTTATGTGCATGTACGTCATAGGGTGTGAAAGCAGTGCTGGTCGGTTATGATTATGAATCAAAGGCATATCGTTGTTACATTCCAGAAACCGATCGAATCACAATTAGTCGAGATGTTCAGTTCATCGAAAGGGGTCATTTGTTACCTATCAAGTCCAGCATAAATCACCAACAGGAACAAGTTATCGACAATTCAGAGTTGAACAACTTTGAAGATGCAGAAAACGATCCAGAACAAGAGGAATTAGTCGATGAGGAAGTTCAGGAAGAGAATCCAATACAGGATCATGTTCAGAATGATGATGAAGAGCAAGCTGTTGGACAATCACAACGCGCTAACAAAGGAATTCCACCAAAGAGACTTATTGAAGAAATGAACGTGGTGAATTCAGTCATTCAAGAACCAAAGTGCTACGAAGGTGCTATCAAGTGTGATCAAAAGAAGCTGTGGATTCAAGCAATGACAGATGAGATGAAGTCATTGATGGAGAATCAAACATGGGAGTTTTTGAAAATTCCAGAAGATGCAAATCTAGTTGACTGCAAGTGGATTTACAAGCTAAAGTGCAATTCAGATGGAGAAGTAGTCAGACAAGGCTTGTCGCTAAAGGTTTTTCGCAGAAATACGGTACTGATTATGATCAGGCGTTTGCTCCAGTTGTTCGTCAAACTACGTTTCGAACATTGCTTACAGTGGCAGCAAACAAGGACATGAAGGTTTATCATCTAGATGCGAAAACGGCTTTTCTCAACAGTGAAACAATTTACATGAGATTACCTCCAGGATTCAAAGTTGAAGGCGGCGAAGTTTTAGTGTGTCTACTAAAAAGGAGTTTATTTGATCTAAAGCAATCAGCTCGCAATTGGAACAAAACAATTCATCAAATTCTCATCGATTTCGGTTCTGTTCAAAGCAAGAATGATCCATGTTTGTACACCTACAAACATGATGATAAAATATGCTACGTATAAATCTACGTTGACGATGTGGTCATTGCTGGTGAAAACAACGAGATAATCTCCAAGTGCGAAACATTTTTAAGTTCGAAATTCAAGGTTAATAACTTGGGAGAGATTAAGGATTTCTTCAGTCTTCAAGTCAAAAAGGAAGCAGATGGCCATTACACGTTGAATCAGACTGCTTACATTGGAAAAGTACTAAAGGATTTCCAAATGTCTGATGCAAAGAAGTCCTCAGTTCCATTATCAGTTGGATATGGTAAAGGAGGAGAAACGGATTTGGGCAACGGCAAATATCAAAAGTTGCTTGGTTGCTTACTGTACATATCAGTCAACACGAGTCCTGACATATCGGCGGCAGTTTCAATTCTCGCACAAAAGATGTCCAGTCCAAACCTGGAGGATTGGAACGAATTGAAACGAGTATTAAAGTATCTCGTGCCAATGTTCTGCGGGATGCATGTCGAGTTAACTGATGATTCAAATGAGTAGGAGTGGTGGAAATAAGCATTGAATCATTTCCTATGATTATTGTATTTGACTTTTGTAGCAACTTCACTTCTGTACGAACCATCAATCACTTCTGTACGAACCATAGTAACACGCGAAAAACATCATAAAATAAAATAAAGGAAGTTTTAAAATTTAATTAATTTAGAATTATCCGTGTTTCATTTTCAATTTTCCAGCTCTGATTAGCATTAATTCCATTAATAACCATCAACGGCGAGCACTACAGATCGATGCTAAGCAATTTCTTGTGGCTACGTGCCACACAGTGCATGCTACGATGGACATTATGCAAGAGATTTGAGGGCTTGGTTATCCCGCACAACGGCGATGTGAACTGGCTACCGAGATCGTGCGATTTAAGCAAAGCCGCGACGGACATTTGAACGACGTTATATTCCATACTTAATGTCGTAAAATATTGTTTCTAATAAAAGAAAATTGAGAGGATATCTCACACACAACTTGTTGTATTTATATTTGAAAGTCGGGCGTCCTTATTGAAAGGTAAATTAACATATACTGATAGCCCTTGGTTTGGTTTAAAAGTTTAACTATATATATGTAAAGTGAAATTGCACTGAAACAGCTACAACATACATACAAAAACTGTGCGCCAAGTTGCTGCATCTCCCTTCCACCATTTAGTCCTCCCAACATATTCCCTATTTACTACCGATTTTTAAGCGTTTAAACGATTCAAAAATAATAATTTTGTAAGCAATTGTAATCGGCAGCGATAGTCATCATGGGAAAAAACTGGAGTTAACCTAGGCATTAATCGTCAAGACCACCATCAAGATCTTCTTGAATACGACACATTGGGACACTTCTCTCGCTGATGCATCGGATACTTCTCAACCACAGCAAATACCAACGATATTTGCGGTCATATTGACAACGCATGCTTCCCATCCGATCCAAAAGGTATTTGGGAAAAATACAAAGACTATACGTGAGTGGAGATATATCCTCATCAAAATCAGGACACTCAATTCACAACAAACGTGTACAATGATGCATTTGTTTCGATTGTGGTTGATCTGCAAACGATATTTGCGATCGTGATTTGCAACAAGAAATACGTTTTGATGTCGAAGAATTGGGTACATTTGTTCAAATGGATCATCTGGAACACTCCATCACATCATCAAAAATTCTGGGATGGGTAAAGTGTACTGCAATCATGTCAACTCATTATGAGACGAATGTACTGTGGCACACAAAAATCATTGGAAACGCTTCATCGTGCACTAAAGAGTTTGAGAGCACATAAACAGCTATTCGGTGGTGCACTCATTTTATTATCCTGTGATTTTCGACCAGCTCTATCACGTTTAACAGCCGCTGATAAAATTAATGCATGTCTCAAGTCATCAATTTTATTGCGCTACGTACAGAAATTGATTTTGAAGACCAACACGAGTATATACAACTAAATACAACAGGATGCATCCGCTGAACGTTTCGGCAAAACAATCGTTGGATATTTGGAATGGAAATTTCAGAAGCTCAGTGCGCATGCTATTTTAGCAGCCAAAACAACTATGTCAATCAATTTCAGTACTACCGGAATTATTGAATTCACTTGAATTACCAAAAACACTTCAATAAACAGAATTAAAACACAAACACTTCCTTTCTTTGAGTGGGATTGCTGCATGCCGGTACGTGTACTAAATATTGGGTATAGAAGTAAATAAGATTTCGCCGTTTTTATCAAAAATTTGGGTATTTATTGTGAAAGAACGGTAGGTTATGTTTATTCAAAGTATTATCCATCACTACCCACTACTTTTTCCCTTCTTTCTGGCAGCATCCGAATACCACGTCGGAAGAAAGCTTCATTTTCTGAGGCTATCGATGAATCAACCCAATTTTTGGTATCTTCGTATGATGTGAAGTGCTGCTTGTAGATGTTGAAGAATGGCCATAAGGTCCCCATGATTTCTTCTTTTTGTTTGCGTTATCGTAGTTGATCCATTTTTCATTACACCAGCTCACCACTGCGTGACTATGCGTAGCAAAAAATCCTATCGTTTATGTTCACATGAAAAACATCGGCATTCAACATCTGTTGGCTTCAGTTCATATGCAACCCAATTTCCTTACTTTTGAATCATTTCTAACGTAAGTGCATGTTCTCCTTGCGTTTTTCACGAATCTTCGTCCACTTTCGGAAACTTAAGATGCACCTCAGCTACAGATTTCTTCAAATTAAAGCATTAAATCAAAAATTCCCGCAAACAACGCTTATTCGGCACAAAAATCGACTTTTCCACAAGAAAAAAAATATGTGATGCTTTTTTAAAATCGCTAATATTCTAAGGTTTATGTTGTTGAATGATGTCCAACCTTAGCATATGTCGTTTTATATCGGACAATTTTAGCCATTCCTTACTAGTGGCACCATCTTTTGTCGAACGGCGGGGACGTATTTGTATTCCCAATATATTAGCACATTAAATCTAAAACTATGCGTCGCAGGTGAAAAATAATATTTGTTTTCCTGTTCCGAACCTATTAAAATTGGCCGAAAGTTTCCTGCCGAAAAATGGTAATGCAGATAGTGTCTTTGCTATCCCAGTCGAAAAAATATTTTACAGACGAAAGATATATTACTCGACATATCTTGTTCTACTATCACTTTCAAAGAATCAGACTACACCACAACTGTGTCAGGAGACTAAATTAATCAAATGTTCGGTATCTTTTGAGTTACCCACTTGCCGATCATACTATCTGCATTACCATTATTTCGGCTGTAAACTTTCGACTAATTTTAACAGTATTCTGTCTCGTTTGTTTTTTAATTTTACACTTATCATGTTCCTACAATCCGATTGTGACAATCACGTTTTATGAACGTAATACTTCTGTTTTGAGAAATATCTTGTATCGACAGAACGAAAAAATCCCAATAATCAAGAAATCACGATTATCTAGTTTGTATCTGGCATATACTGATTGTCGGTGGCCGTCACATCAGCCGGAATCTTATCAGCCGAAACCTAACCAACTTTGGCACAAATAGCACGATGCATCATTGTGCTTAATAAAAAAATTCAGCCGGAACCTTATAAATCCAGCACTATATGATTTTTCGATAGAAACCTTATAATTCCAGCTGGAACCATACCCTCTACAGGCAAGCTAACTATGGCACAAGAATCACAATGGATTGTGCAGCATTGTGCACTTTATGCTTTTTCAGTAGGAACCTTAGAACTCCAGTTAAAACCTGACAACGCCAGCCAGAACCATACTACGACCAAACCAACAATAGCACAAGTATACAACTATGGCTATTTTTCAGCCAGAATCATATAATTCTAGCCTAAACCTAATAAAGGCAGTCGGAGCCAGACTACAGCCAAACTAACTATGGCATAGAAGGACGACGTATTGCAGTTCTTTGCCCACTAATTGGTTTTAAAACCGGAACTTTATAATTCCAACCGGCTGCTTCGTGTGTCATAATTAGTTTGGCTGTATATAACCATACCATCGGTTCCGGCTGGAATTATAAGGTTTCTACCAACAATCATAAAGTGCTCGATTTATAAGGTTTCGGTTGAAAAATTATATAATACACGGTTTGGCCGTAGTATGGTTCTGGCTGGTTTTATCAGAATTATACTGAAATTATAAGGTTCCAATTGAAAAAGCATATACATGGTGCACAATGATGCACAATCAATTCTGTTACGTGTGGCTGGAATTATAAGGTTCCGGTTGAAAAGCATATAGTGTACAATGATGCACAATTTGGCGTGCTACTTGTGCCATAGTTAGTTTGGCTGCAGAGGGTATGGTTCCAGATGAAATTATAAGGTTCTGGCTGAAAAATTATATCGTGCACAATGATGCACAATGCATCGTGCTACTTGTGCCATAGTTGGTTTGGCTCCGGCTGGTGTGACTGGCACGATTGTCGATAAGAATGAAAACATAGCCCGGATCGAATTTCATTCTGATTCTCATGACAAAGAGTCTTTCAATAAGGACGCTCAATTTTTAATTGGAAATAAAACAAGTTGTGTGTATGTGTGATATCCACCCTTGTTTAATTTGAAAGAATATTTTGTGGCATTAGTATGGAATATAACGTCTTTCAAATATCCGCCTCGGCTTTGCTTGGTGGCACGTATTCGGGGGTTCTTATTTTCGATGACTTGCGGTGTGCGATTTATTCACAAAGACCTGCGATTTAAGGTAACCCCAAAGGTAGAAGTCTAAAGACGTTAAATCGCACGATCTCGGTAGCCAGTTCAAATCGCCGCCACGCGAGATAACCATGCCCTCAAATCGCATCGTATAAAATGTCAATCGTGGCATGCACTGTGAGGCACGTAGCGCTTTCTTGTTTACGCCCGGAGAAGTTTTTTTATCAGCGATCTGTAGCGCCCGCCAGTTTAGTTTTGAAGAAGTACGGACCGATGATTCCGCCATACCAAAATCCACACACAAACAGTGTCTTTCGCGGTATGCTTTTGGTGCTGGTGTAGCTCGTGTGGGGTGATATCGCCCCAAATCCGATAATTTTACTTTGAAAGACCTTTGAAGATTCTTTTTATACTAATTTAACGTTAAAAGTTTTAAAATGTTTATATTGATATGAAATTTTGGGTTATTCTGGGGATAGCAAGACAGCAGACTTACATCGAGGTGAGGTTACCCAGACGTTGGTAGTTTGATTTGATCCTATTGGAATATTGAATTCTTTAAATCAAAAAATTCAGTCGTCTCATCAAACTGCATTGATCAAACTACAAGAAAATATAAATCACAATGCCTTAGCGAACTTTTTGTT
Source organism: Nephrotoma guestfalica (assembly GCA_963691935.1). Taxonomy (NCBI): domain Eukaryota; kingdom Metazoa; phylum Arthropoda; class Insecta; order Diptera; family Tipulidae; genus Nephrotoma; species Nephrotoma guestfalica. Next base: position 233,836,510 of record OY829915.1, on the reverse strand, counting down.
TCACTGCGCATTTGTTAACCCTCGTAACCTCGAATTTTATTATATTTTGCGACTTTTATATGAAATTTGGATTATTCTGGTTATTCACCTCGATGTGAAGCTGGTGTTTGGCTATCGCCCAGAATAATCAAAAATTTTACAAAGAAATCGCATATATGCGTTAAATACAATAAATCTCGAGGGTTACGAGGGTTAACAAATACGCAGTGAAACATAATAATTTGTTATCGCATTGTGATTATACTTTGTAAGTAAGTTCAAAGTACAAGTAAAGCACTTCAGCTTGATGAGACGACCGAATTTTTTGATTTAACGAATTCAGTGCTTCTTTAGGTTCAAACCAAACTTCCAATGTCTTGGTAACCTAGCGAATCGTTTGAATATATCGAAAGTTAATAAAAATCACAATTTTCAAAATATTATAACAATTTATTGACTACAACAACAAATATGTACATCTAAAACTCTTATACTCTCTACCATAGGGCTGGTGCGGCATATCGGGCAGCGAATGGAGCAGCATAAGCTAGTGGTGCTGATGCAGCGTAAGCAAGTGGCGCTGGTGCGGCGTAGCCAAATGGAGCCGCAGCAGCATATGCAAGTGGAGCTGGTGCAGCATAAGCTACTGGAGCGGCGGCGGTATAAGCAATTGGAGCAGCAGCCAATCCATTATAATTGCGTGCTACAACTTGTGAACTGTGTGCGGTTACAACAGCTGGTGCAGCGTAGGCGACTGGTGCTGCATAGGCCAATGGTGCTGATAAAAATCCTGGTTTAGCGGCAGCATAGGCAACAATTGCTAAGAATACAGCTACCTAATTGTATACAAATAAACAGGAATTAGTAATTGCAAATCCAATCAATTTATTAAATATTATAACTTACTGTCTTGAACATTGTGATAAAATTTATTTGGTTTATTTGTTTGTTAAACTTGAAACGGTATTCAATTGAATGATAATTTACTTACGACCGCAATTCCTTTTTATACTAAAATCATTTTAAATTGCAACCTTTCATTGTTCACTGCCACCCCCAACCTCCCAAATTTTTTTTATAGTGATTCACCATTTTATATTACCGATCGAATTAACTAAAAATATTTATTCATACCTTTATGGGGCTAAACTGTGGTAACGTAACACTTACGATTAACTAAATATCGGTTAGCTGATTAGTAATTCAACTCGTGCGCTAAGTATAATGGGAAATTGTGTCTACTTACACTTTCGTTATGAAAGAATTTATTTATATAGCAACATTGTCTATCCGTTTCTTATTTGCGTGGTACTCGAAATATTATTGATCGGTGGCACGGCAGACGAGTGTCTATACGGCATAGTCATAAAATATTTATTGCGTTAAGGGATTATATAACTATTTAGGTTTGAAGAGTAATTGGTGATTTAAATTTAATGTGTGGATTGTATATACTGGACATGGTTTGTTGTTGTTGTCAATATTTCTTTTTTGAATTTAATTAAATAATAAGGTTGGTATACTTGCAAGGAAATTTAATTAGATGCGTTATATAAAACGTTTTGCCGATACAGTTGAAGGTTTAGGCACGAAGATCAAAATACTTAAAAATACATTAAATAATTTATTTTGCAAAATTATAGCTTTGAAACTCTAAATTATTTATAACTAAATTATTCTACTTTAAACTCCACACGTTGTGGGGTAGCTCGAATATTAATATCAGAGTTTTGTTTCAGCTTAACTATATCTGAGCACATCTGAGCTTGAAATCCGTAACAAGGGCTATGAGACAACTTTCATCAATACAGTAAGGAGGGAAGTGATTGATTTTGGTTTTAGCTTCTATGCTGATCATCGATTTAATCACCAATTGGAAGGTGACCAATGATATTCACGGCTCTAACCGAAGCTTACCAACTGAGGATTCTCTTCTGAACTTGTATCCATGATTTGCTAGCATCGTTTATGACGGGCGCAATCACATTAGTTTTCGAAAAATCCGGCCCTCTTATTACCAAACCAACGATACGGAACAAAGGTTTGGTGTTCTGACCTTAAAACACTTATAAAGGGTGATTTTTTTGTGGTTAGGATTTTCATGCATTAGTATTTGACAGATCACGCGGGATTTCAGACAAGGTGTCAAAGAGAAAGATGCTCAGTATGCTTTGACATTTCATAATGAAGAGACTTACTAACGAGCAACGCTTGCAAATAATTGAATTTATTACAAAAATCAGTGTTCGGTTCGAAAAGTGTTTCGCGATTTACGTCCGATTTATGGTCTACATAATCGACCAAGTGAGCAAAGAATTAATGCGATTGTGACCAAGTTTCGCACTCAGTTTACTTTATTGGACATTAAACCAACCACACGAATGCGTACAGTGCGTACAGAAGAGAATATTGCGTCTGTTTCTGAGAGTGTTGCTGAAGACCGTGAAATGTCGATTCGTCGCCGTTCGCAGCAATTGGGTTTGTGTTATTCGACGACATGGAAGATTTTACGCAAAGATCTTGGTGTAAAACCGTATAAAATACAGCTCCTGCAAGAACTGAAGCCGAACGATCTGCCACAACGTCGAATTTTCAGTGAATGGGCCCTAGAAAAGTTGGCAGAAAATCCGCTTTTTTATCGACAAATTTTGTTCAGCGATGAGGCTCATTTCTGGTTGAATGGCTACGTAAATAAGCAAAATTGCCGCATTTGGAGTGAAGAGCAACCAGAAGCCGTTCAAGAACTGCCCATGCATCCCGAAAAATGCACTGTTTGGTGTGGTTTGTACGCTGGTGGAATCATTGGACCGTATTTTTTCAAAGATGCTGTTGGACGCAACGTTACGGTGAATGGCGATCGCTATCGTTCGATGCTAACAAACTTTTTGTTGCCAAAAATGGAAGAACTGAACTTAGTTGACATGTGGTTTCAACAAGATGGCGCTACATGCCACACAGCTCGCGATTCTATGGCCATTTTGATGGAAAACTTCGGAGAACAATTCATCTCAAGAAATGGCCCGGTAAGTTGGGCACCAAGATCATGCGATTTGACGCCTTTAGACTATTTTTTGTGGGGCTACGTCAAGTCTAAAGTCTACAGAAATAAGCCAGCAACTATTCCAGTTTTGGAAGACAACATTTCCGAAGAAATTCGGGCTATTCCGGCCGAAATGCTCGAAAAAGTTGCCCAAAATTGGACTTTCCGAATGGACCACCTAAGACGCAGCCGCGGTCAACATTTAAATGAAATTATCTTCAAAAAGTAAATGTCATCGACCAATCTAACGTTTCAAATAAAGAACCGATGAGATTTTGCAAATTTTATGCGTTTTTTTTTAAAAAAAAGTTCTCAAGCTCTTAAAAAATCACCCGTTAGAAAGAATACTCAAGAGGAGACTCAAAAATAAAGCTAACAGATCTAACTTCAGGTTGACTGGGATAAATTTTAGCATCTCAAAAAGATAAAAAAAAATTGAGATTTGTTCACAGGTCATCTTGAATTGACTTCTGCGAAGATATCAAAAGTTTTTCTGGAATTACCAGTCTCTGGTACTTAATGGAATGCTTATTACTCCCGACATTACGCATTAAAGTCTATTCTCCTTCCCACCCTATATATCAGGTGGTCCGGATGGAATCTTTCTTGCTGAATTATGGATTTCCGCTCATTCAGCGTCGCTTACTTCTCCTCTTTCAAGCACGCATTGCTTTTGGAAATATTCTACTATCTTGAAACAGGAGTAGGTTGTTTTCATCCCGGAAGCTGGTGAGTCAGATTTCGTCCTATTAGTCTTTGTTAAATTTAAAGCATTGGAACGAATTGTTGACAGATATATTAGAGACCGTCATTTTTATATCCTCCCTGCATGAACTTGTTATTAGGATTGAAAGGTCGCTTAGTATTAAGAAGTTTCTTGTAGATACTCTTATGGATATTGTTGAAGGGACCCAGTACATTTTTCTACCAACACTAAGGCTTACACAAATTTTTTTATCGACTAAACCATCGTTACTGGATCCATGCTTAGGTCTCGCATTGCTGTCACCGGGCTTGATACTTTTTCTGTCTGTGTTCAAGTTACTAAAGACTGCCCCCATGGGAGGTGTCTTGCCACCTCTTTTGTATATAAGGGTTATTATGAATTACTTGTTAAACTGCAGCAATCTGGCTTTACTGTTCAGAGCTATGCTGACGACTTGGTCTTTGGTTGCGGGTGAACACCTCAATGTACTATCTGACTTAATGCAATGCGCTCTTCAAGTTGTAGAAATGTGGTGCCTTAAAAAGGGCTTGTAAGTTAATACATCCAAGACTAGTATGTTAGTCTTTACTAGACGTAGTAATATCAGTATTAGCGGACTATCTGCTTCTTCTTTTTTAGGAGAAGTGATAGACATATCTGACATAGAAAAACACCTTGGTCTAATTTTAGACAGTAAGGTTTCCTGGAACCTTGAAAGCATACTTCAAAAAGCCACTATTATTTTTTGGCAATGTAGAAGAGCATTTGGGAAATATTGGAGCTTCTTCAAATCTCTGGCTCTACTCATACTATCTTACTCTTCTGTTGTGTGTACTGGGAATAACGGTTCTGTTGTACTAGGTATAACGTGCCTATTACTGGTGCTATGTATTCGTCTCCTATACTTGAATTACAGATAATCTTCTTTCAGCCTTCACTGCTTTTGACCGTGTAATACGAGGGTGTAGTGAGTAGTCTGGTACAATTGCAACAGAGGGTGCCACAATCGCAAATCCCAGATGTCATGTGTCAATACCATCTGTCACTAGACCAAATTAAAATTTTCAGACAAATCTGTCATTTCGTACAGTTTTGACAGCCATTGAAAACAGACAACCCATTGTTTTTTTGCAAACATGGAAAAAAGTGAATTTCGTGTGTTAATTAAACATTTTTTTTTTTGCGTGGACAAACTATTACGCAAACCAAAACAAAACTTCATAAATATTATGGGGACCCTTCACCATCGATTACAATGATTCACAAGTGCGGTTTACTGATTTTCGTTGTGGTCGTACAAGCACAACTGATGCCGAACGTTCAGGACGCCCAAATGAAGGCACCACGCCAAAAACGGTTGACAAAATCCATGATACGGTATTGCAGGACCGCAGAGTGAAAGTGCGCGAAATAGCTGAGATAGTAGGCATCTCAGATGAACGTTGGGTGACGCGTTTGCTTATAATCGACCAAAAACGCACACGTGTGACAACTTCAGAGGCAGGTTTGGCGATGTTCAAGCAAAATAAAAAGTAGTTTTTGCGTCGTTTCATAACTGTGGATGAAACATGGATCTATCACTATACACCGGAGAGTTTAAACAGTGGATTTCTACTGGCGAAGTAGAATCTGCGCCGAAGAAGGCTAAGGCGGTTTTATCGGTCAACAGGATCATGGCCACAGTTTTTTGGGATGCACGTGGCATAAACCACATCGATTACCTTCAAAAGGAGAGAATAGTCAACGGCGGATATTACTGCAACTTATTGGACCGTTTCAACGACGTTTTGAAAGAATTACGACCGCATTTGGCGAAGATAAAAGTTCTCTTCCATCAAGACAATGCACGGGTGCCCACGTGTGTAGTTGCCATGACCAAAATCCATAAATTACGCTTTGAATTGCTTCCACATCTGCCATATTCTCTAGACTTAGCCCCTGCGACTATCTCCTGTTTCGGAAAGTGAAGAAATCTCGACTCGGCGGAAAGAGATTTGGCTCTAATGAGGAGATCATAGCTGCAACAAACGGATATTTTGAAGGGTTAGAGAAATCGTATTATTCGGAAGGGATCGAAAAATTGGAAAATCGTTGGACTAAGTGTATCGAGCTAAAAGGCAGCTACGTTGAAAAATAAATTTTTATTTGGCCGAAAATATTACTCCTTGTTTCATTTTTACCAGACTTCTCACTCCACCCTCGTACTCTCAGTGGTTTAGGGATTCATGAATGTCTCAAAACTTCAATAAATGAGAGTCTGAGTCGCTAGGCTAGGTCTAAACTGCACGGTATTCCACACGTTATGTGATTGATGCTGCTGGTCTCACTATTTCAGGCGAAGATATTATCTGTGTATAGTTAGTAAATATGTGCTAAATTCTTTACGAAATCGTTTGACAACTTCCAAACAGGTCAAGGATTGTAATCATTTTATTAGCTTCCTTTATATTGTGAGGGTTATGTGGGTTTCCAGCTCATTGTAATATTGTGGGAAATGAGACAGTTAGCTAAAGCATTAGCGAAAGCATTCCCACTTCTGTAATTCATTGGACCTGAACCCACGGCATCCTTGACCTTTAGTTATGTTAAGAATGCTAAACGTAATTGGCGTTCTTGAACTACCTGCTGAGTGGTAAAGTATGCTTTATTTTTGAAGCAAGATCAACTAAGAGTTTTGGTTTGGTTTTTGAATTTTGGCCGGTCACAACTGCCTTTGTTTGTGGTTGTCCAGCTTTCGAGGTAGCTCGGTCCTGTTTGCTTAACTTTAAATCGCTCAATGTAGGTCAGCTTCGTTTCCTGCTGTAGTCTAGCTATGCAGTTTGCCAATGCTGCCTAGCGCATATGCTTGTTTTTATGGAATCCTCGGTTTGCACTATAGGCTCAGTGTGCCATTTAATACGAAAACTGCTTTGGTACCAGCCACCTTTAATAATAATAATAAATATAATGTACTTTAAATTATGAGCATGAACCGCCTTGAACATAACCCATACTTCCGTACCACGTTTAAAAAAATGATCTAGTAAAGTAGTCCTTCAAGTTCACCACAAGTGTTAAAAAACTCATACCAGGCTACTTACATTTTATACACATGACACGTAATTCCCCGTAGTTAAATTTCTATTGGTTCACTGTAGCCCAGACAGATTGACTCATCGAGGTAAAACTTCATACTTAGTTTTCCATAATTTGGGAGGTTCCAGAGATATTAGGCTGACATCGGTCTATTAATTTTAATCACATCACATTTCCATTTATATTTTTCCCGCTACTCACTTTCGCTTTTATTCTATCGCATACCGCGTTTTAACCAAGACTCAAAAACACTAAGTTAAAACTCTCCCATTGTGTTCAACATATCCGTATTCATATACGCGCGCTGGATATTCCAGATTGTCCACGAATAATCGCAACTAATCTGCAATAGCACTAAACTGCTATAAAACCCTTCTAATGTTTCACTTACACCTAGATGACGGTAATTTCACAAAAATGTTTTTAAAATAATAGACGCTGAATCAATCAACCAAGCGATCAATCCACATGGAATTTATGCCACAAAAACAATGGAGGAAATCGTGACATTACACACAACCAATTCAATTTCAATCTCAAACTCACCATTCATGGTGCTGTCCACGTCAGCCAATCGCCAATCACCACTTCCGATTACCCTTGCTGATGCCGTATTCCTAATCACCTTGGCAGGTATCTCCTGCAGATGCTTTTCAATGTCTTAATCAACGGACTCCCATCAGGTAGTAAATGGACCACTCCACCAGTCTCAATTTCCACTGGCCAAATATCGGCCAAATATCTGACCATCCCTTCGTTATCTCGTAGCTGCCTCAATTGCTTTCACTGGCCAATAAATGCCTCACTATAAGTCATCGATTCTGCATACGGTTGAACCTCCAAAATCTTGTGCTGTGAAATATCCCGGTTGAGCTGATCCTTCTTATCTGCTGTCTCCTCGCCTACACTTGTTTACACAAAGACCAATTGTTCCTCCTAACCAATGGCACCCACTCCATGATCTTCATCATACGGTTCCACCTCATTACCGATAGCCATTTTCAATATCTGCTCCCTAAAGTTATGTGAATGCTTGCCTTCTGTTTCGTATCGCCAATGTCATCATTTCGTTTGCCAAACAAGGTCTACCATTTGATACAGGTTTTTCTCGATGTTTTTGTTGATCATTCTGATTTCTTTAATTTCTTGTTTGATGTTTTGATTTTGTTGCGTCAAATGTTGTTCTATACTTGACCAGAGTATCCGGATCTAACCATTGTTTTTCCATGGCCTTACGTAGTCGCAATACTAAATCATTTCTTGGTCACCCGTCGGTAAATTACGCTGCTTTAATTGTAATTTTAATTCCGCAGCCATCTTCTGATATTCATAATCCAACGGCCGTCAGCAATTGTTACGAATTTGCCTTGCCAAATTCTTTTCGTATGAAGATTAGGTGATCCGCCCAAATTGAGCAAATTAAACAAATAAACAGACGGTTGGACAAATTAGAAAACCCAACAGTACACGTAGCAGCAACAACGCAAATAACACCTAAAACGGAGCAGGAGGGTCCCTGAGGGAAATCAGCAAATTACCCGATAGTGTCAAAGAACTACAAAACTTTGATGGGAATCCCACCCAACACGTCTCCTGGGTGCACAATGTGGAAAACATACTGAGCGACTACGAGATAATGCGTGACAAGTCCATATATCGAGCTATTTTGCAAAGTGTGAAACAAAAGATAAGAGACAACGCGGATTCAGCACTTATTTCCTACAATATCTCCGACAATGATTGGACGTCAATAAAAAAATGTTGGTCTCTGCACTACGCAAACAAAAGAGACTTGCGGACCCTAGAACATCAACTAAAAACTGCCGTAAAAACGGAAGGTTACAGACCTGATGCAATCAACGTTCTCGTCGAGACTTACCGGAATCGAGCACTGGAGGTGTTCATCAAAGGATTGAATGGAGATCTGGCAAAAATACTAATGATCCAAAAACCGCAAACTCTTCCAGAAGCATACGCATCTTGTCTGGAAATGCAAAATCTAAACTTTAGAAACATACCAATTCATGCGAGAAAATTTAACAACTCGGTAACTGCACCCATAAACCAAATTCTGCCAAAGCTTCGATACAATTCACAAAGAAGTCTTAACCCGATGCCATTACCACAGAAGAACATAGATTTCAAAAGGCTAAATGCAGTAACAACATCGGACGCATATCAAATTCCTGATATTAGCAACACAATTGCAAACCTTGGAGAACCAAAATTTTTTACTAATCGATCTAACTTCAGGATTTCATCAAATAAAGATGAAAGAAACCGACATACCCAAAACGTCGTTCCTAAGACTCCCATTCTGCTTAAAAAACGCTTCAGCCATATTCCAGAGGATGGCAGACGACGTTTTAAAAGAACATATCGGCGAGATATGCTACGTATATAGGAGAGTCTTTGCGAAATTAGAACAGGTCAATTTACGGGTTAACCTGGATAAAACGGAATACTTGAAAACTCAAACGGAATTTCTCGGTTTCCTTATTACGACCAAGGGTATCAAGCCGGACCCCAAAAAAGCATTGCTATTCGGGACATCAGGAAACCCGACAACTTGAAGGATTTAAAATCGTTCCTCTGGTTAGCATCTTAATTATAGACGTTTTATTCGAGAGAGGAAAACGCTCAAACCAGAGCAAAACAGTCCAAGAAAATCAAAATCCACATGAACGAGAAGGAAAATGAAGCATTTCGACACATTAAAGAACTACTGACATCCTCAGAGATACTTATTTTTCCGGACTTCAAAAAACCGTTTATACTAACCGCCGATGCACCGTCTTTTGCAATCGGCGCGGTGTTATCACAAGGCGAAATCGGCAAAGATAGGCCGATAACCTATATTTCCAGATCATTAAATACTACTGAAGAGCATTATGCGGCCAATGAGAAGGAAATGCTGGTCATCATCTGAGCATTAGACAACCTTCCAAATTATTTGTACGGTACAAAAAAGATTAGAACTGGAAGCTAATACATTATCAACCGGAACAGTGGATAGCGCGGAGGAAGATACCACAGAATTAATCCAATACTGTGATGCTCCAATTAATGCATTCAAGAACCAGCTGGTAATTAAGAAAAGCAAAACAATCTACGCATACGAGGAACCACACGCAGGCTACATTAGACACCACATCAGTCTACCGTAAACAGATAAAGAGAGCCTAATCGAAAAACTACGGGAAAGAATAAATCCAACCATAATTAACGGAATAAAAATTCCCGAGGAATACATCCAGGTACTACAAGAGATTTAAAAAAAATGATTTTCGACATGAAAATTACGACTAACTCAAAGGATAGTGGACGATATCTGTAACGAAGAGAACAAATTCGCAATCATAAAGGAGGAACACAGACGAGCACATCGTAACCAGCTCGAGAACAAGAAACAAATTTTGGAACGTTACTATTTCGTGATAATTGTAATATCAACAAGTACGACAGCCATCCAAGTCATGTCCAGCTTCAGAAAACGCCGATCGCAAACTACCCAGCGGAAATACTTCACGTGGACATGATGGAAATGAAAAAGGAAAAATTTATATCTTGCGTGGACAAGTTCTCGAAATTCACAAAATTTTTGCGTATTAAAAGCAAATCAATCCTGCATATACGAGACAAACTCATCAAAGCGTTACATTACTTCACTGTACCGAGATTAATCGTAATGGACAACGAGCGAAGCCTAGTAAGTCCAATCATCATAGACTACCTGAAAACCTTGGGAGTCGAAGTCTATATATAACGAATCAACTATCAAAATCTAGCAGACTTCAAAAACAAAATCAACGAGGATTTGATAGAAAGACTGAAAAGATCGCAGGAAACAAAACTAACATGGCAAAACTCAAATAGAAGCAAACCAAAAGCATTCAAACTCGGTGATACAATCTACACCGCCATTAAGCAAATTAATTCAAAAGATAATCCAAAGTTCCGAAAAGAAACCGTAGCTAAAGACAATAATGTCACAGTTACAACTACATCCGGAAGACGGATTCACAAAGCCCAAATCAAAAGCCTAATACAATAATCTTTATCATAGTGGATCGCCAAGACCACCAGACGCCACGGATTGGGATCAGTTTGTCAAAAGCCAAAATCAAATGGTCAACAATAATAATCAACAATTCAAGATCAACAAAGCCTTAATGGGCACTGCAGACAAAATGCTCAGTGAATACAATAAAATCACTGACCATTCAGATGGAAAGCTGCAACAAATTTTATTCAATCGATTCCTCATTGTCAAAGAAATAAAAGAAATAATGACAGTAGCACAATTGGCAAAGGCAAAAATCATGAACACTAATTTATTGGACAAAATGGAAATTAATGAAGTATTTGAGTATACAGAACCGATGATAATAATCAAAAATTCCAAAATTCTATACATTATAGCAATACCCAAAACAAGTGAAGAAGACTACTACCATATCATCATAAGATCAACGATAGACAAAAGTAAGCAAATACACCAGAAGTTAACGAAATTCTACTCAACCAGAACCAGATATTTGGAATTGTTTGGAAATGCAAACTATTCCGCGACACAACCATTTGCGAATCAAACTGCTTGAAAGAGCTACAGGAAGATCACTGTAATAACCAGCTAATAAAGAGTGCCGATGCTAGATGCGAATTCCAGTTCAACAAAAATCAAATCATCGCAAGGTTGGACGGAAACACGATATTTTTAAGCAACTTCAACGGAAATATTTCTTACAACAACAATACTGGTTATTGAAAGGAAGTTTTCTATTGCAATACAACAACGAAACAATTAATACGGACAAACATTACAGAGAACGGCATCAAAATTGATCCGGGATATCTGCACAGTCTATATATGCAAAACATTGAACAGCTGCAAGAAATATTTGATGAAAACGAGGCAGCGTGATAATCGATTATGCCATTATTTTTGTCATTTGCGATTTAATCCTCATGATGTTTATCAACAAAGTAAGGGCCACACGCCGGAGACGGATGATGCAAATTCAACCAATCGAAATCCTCGACAGTCAACCAGGGATGCAATTTCAACCTGTCAGACTTAACCTATGACCCACGGGACGTCGATCTTAACGGAGGAAGGAGTTAACAACAGTATCAATGCACAAGGTTAACGTTACCAACATGTTAGTTGTATCAAGAAACGTATCTAATTAATTAATAATAATAACTTTTAATTAATCGTGTAATTAAAACCATTTTGTGTTGCAAGAAAATGCTCAAGTTGATAAGTGAAAAGAAATTGTAAAGTCAGTTGTAAATTAGCCGTAGAAGAGAAAAGTTTAAAATAAAATTGTTTTTTTTAACTTTACTACGTGCCAACTCACAACTAATCAAATTGCTTCAGTACAGGCAAAAGCTTAAACCATATGAACCAATGTTATCAAAAATTTGGGTTCCGCCAAAAATGGCAACAGTTGCTCATCAGAAATAAATGCACCAGAGAACTACCACATTCGCTAATCAAACAGTTATTTCAATTCAGTGGCTTCAGAAATGGTTCCTAAATAATTCAAATAATTCAGTTCACGAAAAAAAATTTCATTCAAACTATTCTTTGCGGTTACTCTCGGTGAGTGATTTAATGAAGAAATCTAGTCCTTCTTACTCGTATAAAACCAGTAACCAGTTTGGTCTGTTTAGCTAAATAAGCTAAATGTTACTCCCGATTGAAAGTGTTACAACCATTTTACTCCATCAATATAAGCTGTCAAAAGTTAGTGCAAAATGGGTGCCCGAATATTGACAATGGAACAAAAAAATATCAGGTGGAAACTCCTTAGGTGATTTTAGAAATTAATGAAAACGATACGGTTAAATTTTTAAACCAGATAGTCAGCGGTTATGAAGCGTGGTTCATCACTCTCATCCAGAGTTCATGCATTGGATAGCGCAGAGAAAGCCACTAGCAAAAATGTGTAAGGTTCAACAATCTGCGAGTAAACTAATGGCAACAGTTTATTGGGATACTAAACGAATTTGAAATTGCTGTCAGAAAAACACAAACTAAAATTAATTTACGTACATAATTAGACGTATCTGAGAGTAAATTAACGAATTAGTTAAATGCTTTACAGTTGTATGTTCACATCACCCCTGTTGAGCTGCCCTATCCCACTTTGAAAAATTGGAAAAACACTTTGTGCAGAATTATGGGCTATTTATGAGCTCTCGAATTCAGCAAATAAAAATTTCGAGCTCGATCAGCTGAGTCAACGAGAAATTTGGGGTCTATTCGTCATAGAAGAATGTAGCTCAAAAGTCAAACTGCACGTATTTCGTGAACTCATAAATCAAATCATACCCGCCATTAAAATATTTTATTTAGCAATTTCAAAAAAAAAATCATTTACATTTGAGAAATTGGGACTGAAATCCGAGCTAAGGGGTAGTAGCTCAAAACGAAACTTCACGTATTTCTTGAGCTGAAAAATCGTGACATCATACTCGATATTGAAATATTTTATAATTGAAAGAATTTTCAGAAGAAACTCAATGAACATACTGCACGTATTTCGTGGAGTCATGAATCAATATTTCAAATCCGGACATTGAAATACGGGGGTTGTCTGGAAAGTTCAACAATGAAGATGGCCGCACTCGTTTACAAAAGTGGAGGATGCGTTTGCGAATGATTTGAAACGTACTCACCGAAATATCAGACTGTGAGTGTTTTTTGTGAAATTGGAAAACTCGAGTATCGAGCTGTCATTAAGTATTTATTTTTGAAAGACAATACGCCTACACAAATCAAAGACGAGTTGGATACTGTGTAAGGGGACTCTGCACCATCATTTACCATCGTGAAATTTTGGGCAACTGAATTTAAACGTTACCGTACCAGCTTGGGTGACGTTGAACGTTCGGGAAGTCCAAAAACTGCGACCACTCACAATAACATCGCTCAAGCTCATGAGAAAGATGTCCGCTAGTTAGCTCACATTTTCAACAATCAGTTGGCGCAGTTTAGGCCAAACAAATCAGAGTTTTGGCGCCAACTTATTATTGTTAATGAAACTTGGATACACCATTACACTCGAGAATCAAAAATACAGTCGAAACAGTGGACGCCAACGGGGAATCGGCTCCAGAAAAATCAAAGGATGTTCCTTCGGCTGGAAAACTGATGGCGGCTGTTTTCTGGGACAGTCATAGAGTTATCTTAGTAAATTAGCTTCAAAAACTAAAAACCATTAAGGGAGTACACTACACATAATTACTTGACAAGCTGAAGGCAAAAATTCCAGAAAAAGGCCACAAAAAATATTGTCCCACCAAAACACTACGCCGTCTCACGCTTCAACGGTTGCCATTTCGAAAATCCAAAATTACGGTTTGAACTGCTTGACCTTCCTCCTTACCAGAGCTAGCCCCCAATTCAATTGTTTGGTATCTTCGTAAACAACTATTTTGCAGAGAAAGACGTCGAGTACTATTTGGACGGGTTGAAGAGATGGGAGCACCGCTGGGAGAAGTGTATAGAGTTACAAAGAAACTGTGTAGAGAACTAAAAATAAATTTGAAGAAAAAATGTCTTGTATCTTTGTTAGGCCGGAAACTTTTCAGCTAAGGGGTAGTAGCTCAAAATGATTCTGCACCAATTTCGTGAGTTCAGAAATCGATACATCATACATGAAATTGAATTGTTTGAAGAGGTTGTTTAAGGATTAAAGGATAAGTTCATAATAAATGTATTTCAAATTTTCTGTTTTTAGTGGGGGAAAGGAGAGGGCTGAGTCAACGTTGAGCTAGCTCATACATTTTAGTTTACGGATTCTGCACTAATTATTTCCAAATTTTTGAATCTGTTTTTTGGCGCGATCAATCACGATTTGCTAAAACATAACTTATTGCTGCCATGAGTACGAGTTAAACGAGGAGTTTCGAACCTATTACAAATCTAATCGATAGTTTAATTTAATTTTGGTGAACAAATAAACTCTGATGATAATTTCTAGACAACTCCCGACCGACAGTATAATTACCTGGCATGTCGACTTGTACAGAAATAAACTGGAGCCACTTATCCTCGTCAATATTAATTTCGGTGCACATTTTTTAATTTTTATTTGCGTATTTCGACCACGTCCGCGTAAAGTCGATACACGCAGTAGCAAAACGTGCATATAAAATGGTAATTTTGGGTATAAACTATTTTGCAATAGCCGATTTATTTTGGATCAAATCGATATAAACTAATTTTATATTTTCAAATTTAATTGTATTTGGCTATGTGTCATACATTTATCTATTTACAGTTGGTGTGTAAATCAGTCTCTATCGATTTACCATAATGCTGGTGCAGCTGCATATGCATATGGTGATGCAGCGGCAGCGTAGGCTAAAGGTGCGGCGGCATGTAGAGCAACTGGAGCTGCAGCTGTGTATGCTAATGGGGCGGCTGCAGCATAGGCAACTGGAGCAGCAGCTAATCCATTATAATTACGTGCAACCACTTGAGAACTGTGTGCTGTTACAACGGCTGGTGCAGCTGCGTACGCAACTGGAGCCGCAGCATATGCTACTGGTGCTGCGGCATACGCTAGCGGTGCCGATAAAAATCCTGGTTTGGCAGCGGCACATGCAACAATGGCAATGAATACTACTACCTATGATTACAAAAATGTTAATAAATTGAATTTAATTGAACCAAAAGATTCTTACTGATTTGTACATGTTGATTTGATTTTTGGATTTTGACTTGATTTGACAAAAAAATGTGAACTGATACTGAATTGTTGAGTTTCGGGTGCTTTTATACCAAAAATGCATATAGTTGAACTTTATAGCACGTGGTCCCACTTTAATTTTTGATTATTTCCAATGTTCGTCCAACTTATTGAAATTCCGAAAATAACCGCGTATTATGTTCATTTTTTGATTGGGAAATTGTTTAATTTGCTACGTGTTTAAATGAAAGTAAAACTGTTACGTGAAGGGTAAATTACGTATTTATGGGTATGTGGGGTAATTGGTAAAAATTCATGAACAAGGTGGTTACTTTATTGAGATAACTTCTTGATTCAGGTTTAGCTTTAAAACGGAGCCTGAAAATAATGTGTTCTTGAATCTTTGCTTCTATTCCGAATGACTGGAGGAGTAATAACTTTTGGGAGTATGTTTTATGAGTTTGATGTTGAATAAATTGGTTAAATTTGACTAAATCTTTTAATGAGCACTGTGCATCTTGCTATATAAGGTGGAATCAAAGCACCCATTATTGAATCAAACAAAACTGTGAACAAAATATGTCAAAGGAAATTTTACAGTCCGATTTATATTTAACTTGATACGTTCGCGCATTTCGTGAGTCCAACGATATACAATGAAGCGTGCAAGGGCTTCGGGATCCACACTACCAAAACCGCAATTAAAATCACAATCGGGCATAACAAAACCGACTGCAACCTCAGAATCTGTATTACAAGTTCGTTTAACCCGCAATCCATTTATAAATTTTTGTTTGGAGTATCGATTGAAAAATGCAGAAGTACCACCGATGAAATTATCACAATGCGCTACCAAATGGAGTAAAATGACGGATGACGAGAAACAACCCTTTATATTGGCGGCTAGGGAAGTAAAATATAAACGTAAACGGCGTTCGTTGTTCAGTTATCGCAGACGGCGATAAAGTTAAATTGTAAATTGAAAATTGTGTTAATAAAATATTTTTATCACAAAAAATTCTAACCTTCCTGTTGTATTCGCTTTTCTTAAACCACATTCCACTGGCGTCCACTACTGTAGGGAACCGTCAACAAAAAAAAATCTGGAAAAGCACAAACCTAAGCATAACCCCATGCATGATTCATACTCGTGTTCGGTTCAACATTCGACTGAGAAACTACTTAGTTCCATTCAAATAGGCTATTTCACCACATCCTGAACTCATAAATGAACCTCATTTTAAACGTACATGTTATGTTCCATAAAAATAACACTACATAACGACAATGGGAACTCATGGTGTAATTCAATTTTCATAACGCAATAGTAATTTGGCAAGTATTAAATTAAAATTCTCTAGAACCAAATTCTGAACGCATTGTGGTAATGTCACTCAACATTTCCATCTTTCTATCTTTCTAATTTATCACATCCTGATGACTTATTAGAATGCTATTATCATAAAATACCGAGTTACATCCTTATCTTGTGCCATTCAAATTACAAATTTTACATGACGCATGAACTTGTTTTGTATTAATCCGCTTCTATTCCTATGTTTCACTAAAATTGATTTTTGAATGGCTTTGATTATTCAAATGGATCGATTATCAATTCACGGGTTTCGGAATCCATTCTCTAAATTCACAAAACCTGGCCTGCAAAAGGTTTTATGAAAAAAGAACGACCGATTTACTTTGATCGGTTAATCAATTTTCTAGTTCCTTGACCCAATTCCTCCAAAATTAACTTTAGAATTCCAATTTCACCCAACATAGATAATTTAATCATGGTCGGGCAATAAATTCCTTAGTTCCGTGATAGTTTATCATATTTCAGAACTTTCTCCCAAAAATTAGTTAAAATTCCGCTTCGTTCCTTCACTTCCATTTTTCACCATGCCAGATTTCATTGCAATCAATTATTAAATGGTTGTGTTCCGTTTTAGTTGACCATATTCCAAAACATCTGCCAAAAATGATTTCAAAATCCTATTTCTTTCTAAATGACTTAGATCCGTCCCAGTTAAAAAATAAACTTGCTTTGTTGTAGTTGGCCATATTTCAGAACTTCCTCAAAAAGTTATTTTAGAATCTTATTTCCATCCACAACATCCAATGTAGACTACTGCAAATTAATACCAACCAATGCAACATGATACACCATGATGCAATTTAGAGACAGACATCTAATCAACATATGACGAAACATGATGCAACCTGTTGCATCTTGATGCAAAATTTTATACAACATGCTGGTGCAAAATCACGAAAAATGGTACAAATTCCCGCAACATGATGCATCATCACACTCTCAAACAATTTTTCCATAAATCAGAACTTATTGCAATCACAGCCTGGCACTGGAAAATCCACGCCACCAACTTTTTAGCAATATCTGTTGAAAAAAAATTTAAAACAAACTCATCGGGAATCCGGCGGCTAAACGAATTTCGAACTTAACATTATCGATTCCTGACACTAGAAGGGCCTTCTCACTAATTTTTATAAAAATTTTCGAGCAGAAAAATTAAAAACTCACTCTGGCCACCAGCGAACACCCTAAATAAAGTTTACTGAAATTAGGACTCTTTGCAAGAGTATCTTGGTACTAGAAAATTCGCTCATACCAATTCTTTTCGTGATCGTGCTAATAAAATTTAAAAAGACCGACCCCGGGCTCTACAGATTAGATAGATTAGATAGATTTGCTAGAGTAGATAGATTGAGTAGATTAGATAGATTAGATAGATTAGATATATTAGATAGATTAGATAGATTAGATAGATTAGATAGATTAGATAGATTAGATAGATTAGATAGATTAGATAGATTAGATAGATTAGATAGATTAGATAGATTAGATAGATTAGATAGATTAGATAGATTAGATAGATTAGATAGATTAGATAGATTAGATAGATTAGATAGATTAGATAGATTAGATAGATTAGATAGATTAGATAGATTAGATAGATTAGATAGATTAGATAGATTAGATAGATTAGATAGATTAGATAGATTAGATAGATTAGATAGATTAGATAGATTAGATAGATTAGATAGATTAGATAGATTAGATAGATTAGATAGATTAGATAGATTAGATAGATTAGATAGATTAGATAGATTAGATAGATTAGATAGATTAGATAGATTAGATAGATTAGATAGATTAGATAGATTAGATAGATTAGATAGATTCAATGACTAATTTGCATTATTTTAATAATAGTATATTGAAGTAATTGTAATAATTAACATATTTTTATTTGCTTGGCTCAATGTCGCATGCGCGTACCCTGAGACTCTGCACATTAAGCTTAGAGTACGAGTGTTTTTGTTGTGAAAGTTGAAAAAGTTTGGCGCCGTTGTGTTACCTCTGTGGGAGCGAGAGATGCTCGACCTGCCCCAATTCTTCGAGAGTCTCTCGCAGTGGCGTAACATCACTTCCTCTTCTCTGGACAAATAATTGGAACAGGCATTGTAATTGTGGGTAGTTGTGGGTAACTTTGGACACATGGTGTCGTCTGGTAACTTTTTTGAGTCGATTATTTCTGAATTATATCATAAAATTGGTCAATCTGAGACTTGTAAATGGCAAAGGCTTAGGCAGAGTCCTACGGAAACTCTTTGTGTGTGCCCTTGGTTTTGGTGTGATGTGTTGCTTGAGCGGAATCCAAGTACGTTGGGGAACCAATGTAACCAAAGAATATGCGATGCTTCCTCTACGAAATGATCTCCTGCGTTTAAATAAATCCGTTATCGACTTTGCTCGAAATGCTGGGCAATTACTCACCGTGATGAAAGATCACAAGAGTCTGCTAGACACCGAGGCTGCTCAGATGAATAGGTGTAACAGGGCAATACGCTTCCTTGAAGCAGCTGTCTTAAGATACGCAGACAATTATGTTGTTGAACGAAACGATTGTAATCTTATATTAGAAATTTTACCGAATGCCTTTTGTCTTGGCGTGGCTCTTGTTCATTACGTGTGATTGTTTATACGCATAACTAAAATACCAGCGTGCATGTCGGTTGCATTAATGTCGTCCAGAGTCTCGGCTCCATCCTCATCCAACAGCTCAGTATTACTGTTGGTCCGCCGTTTTTTTCGAAAATGCAGAGGCTGCAGCTCGGTACCTTGCCAATGCTAGCAACATCTCTCAGTTGTAGTTTTAACTGTGTCGCCCAGTTCAAAAGTGGCGGGACATGATTGATCGCAGTTGTGGTCGCTTTCGTAATCTTTTGTCGTTGCCGCCACTAGCTTACAGTTGTCAGTTGTGTTCTGTGTCTATATTGCAGTGGCTTAGGTATGTGCAGTTTCGCTTGAATTGTGTCTAAGTGCGAATTCCAAGTCCACCCCTTTTTCTTGGGAAACTCGCCGATGCTTTACCGCTTTGCTTTACTTTCCAGGCTATTTTAACCTATATTCGGCGAATAACACACTTCTGCTTCATTGACCAATGCAGCATGTCGGATCTGCCGGTAATTTCGATCGTTTATAACAAGTAAAGGTGTATGTGTGTGTTTTTGTTTATTTTTTATTAGGGCTGGGGAGGATAACCTTCTATAGGCTTCATGTATGAACCCATATATCAAACACCACCTCCGATAAACATGTGGTTCGACCTCGTGAAACTTCTGTTTAGTATTACTTCGTGAGGCAGACTCAGCTTAAATGCCCCTAATCGGCTAGAATTAACTTCTTACTGAATTCCTGCCTCTTTCGAGGCGTCTCAACTCTCCCATTATCCGTAAGACACCTTCGCTTACGGCGGTCCACCCATCTTCGGATGTCAGCATAAACTCCAGTATATTTTCCGGTGTTAGAAACACCACGTGCACAGATACTGCTTCTCTCCTTAGTAATTCGTGGACACTTGAATACTACATGCTCTACATTCTCGGTTACTCCGATGCATAAAGGGCAATCTGGTGATTCTCTCTGTTTGAATCTGAACAGGTATGATGTAAAGCAACCACGACCCGTCAGAAACTGCGTAAGATGATAATCTACTTCTCCGTGTCGCCTGTTTAGCCACGCCTCGATGTAGGGGATTAGGTGATAGGTCCATCTACCTTTCGTTGGCACATTCCGTCTTCTCTGCCATACAGTGATAGTCTCAGCCCGTGCTAATCGATGGTTCTCTGCTTTTGTTTCTTGACCACGAAGCAGGTACATGGTTTGGCGCTCCTTGGCCAGTAGATCTATTGGGAGCATTCCGGCAGCGTCTTCTGACACCATCCGAAATGCGCACAGTATAATAAGAGTTGCTACTCTTACTGGTGCTCCATACATCATTATCATCATTATAGATGTAACAACGTTGGGAAGCAGAACTCTGCTGCTTATCCGCGCGCCTTTTATATTCGGAATTATTTGTGCTAGTGCCGCATTAACTCCCCTTGCTCGCTCGCTGGAGGTAATGAAATGTGTGATATATGACAATCTGGAATCGATCACTACTCCTAGGTACCTGATGGATGGTTGACTGACAATTTGTTGGGCTCCAATCTCTAACGTTACGTTCTCCATTACTTTTCGGCTAGTAATAAGGACAGCTTCTGTTTTATGTTCTGCTAGATGCAGCCCAGCAGATGTTAGCCAATGTTGAATAAGTCTGACTGCGTCTTATTACAGATCTCCACAATCTCCTCTTTGTGTTTTGCGACAACTACAACCGCGATGTCATCAGCAAATCCTAACACTGATCCTTGAGGAACGCCACCAATCACCTCGTAAGTTTTCTTTTCCTCCTCAGTATCATAAACCAAGATCCTCTAGCTAAAGTAGCTGAGAACTAGTCACAGCAGGTAATTCGGTACCTTCATCCGTGTAAATGCGTTGAATATGCAGCTCCAATTTGCCGAATGCGTTTTTCACGTCCAATGTAACTATGGCACAGTATTTTTTACTACCACGTAGCCATCGAGAATCGGATAGCACCTGGTGCGCCGTATCTACAACATCTTTAACCGAATCCACTGTTGAGCGCACCTTTCGAAAGCCATACGCATGCTCTGCCAGGTTTGTCTCCTTTTGGCAACAACACCGGTCTCTGTGCCTTCCATTTACTAGGGAACACCCTTTCAACTAAGCATGCAGTATATACTTCCGTGAATATGTTTGGGTATGCTTTAACCGTGGCTCTATTGTTACCCACTCTGCCACATGCCTTCAGAACCTAGATATGATACCTCCTCAGTAACTAGTGGTACATCATCCTCCTCGTTGCATAATAGTTCTAATACACAATTGGGTTGCTACGGGAACAGATGACTCACTATGGAGCAGTGGCGTACTTGCTTCTGAAATTTTCATCACCAATCGGTAGGGTCTACCCCAGGGATTGCGTTCAACCTCCTCGCACAGTTCGCGAAATAACTTTTGCTTACTTAATTTGATGGCATGTTTGAGCTCCGATCAAGCTTTACAACATCGTTCTTGCGTTCAAATAACTTTTACGCAATTCCGATATTTCGTAGTCCCACCAGACGACCGGTCATCTACGATTATCAACCATCCTTCTTGGCATTGCTGCATCACAGGCTCTTGTAACATGTCTCATAAGCTCGACGGCTTTATTATTTGTGGTACCAGATAGGGTAAGATCTTCCATAATGAGACGGAAAATGTTCTAATCGAATGCTGCGGACTTCAATGATGAGAAACGGGCTGTGGCTCCTTGCATCATCCGTTAATTGATCGAGAAATGTTTTAAATTCTTCAATTGATGCACTTGGAGGTGCGTAGCTGCTTTAAATATGAACGCCATTCACATTGGTTCTGACAAATCCGGGTACAATACTCCTCCCAATTTTGTGTAGGGGGAGGTACCTCAAACCCATCCAGCAGCTCGATTCGATCTATCTGAAGCCCAACACCGTCTATCAAGTTTCCGATATTGCTCACACACAATTACAACGCCCGCTTCCACTTCCTTTACGGATTGCTGCAGGAGGTCTTGGGCAGCCTCACAGTGGTTATGATTGACTTGGATGACTTACATTTCCAACACTTTATTTGCAGCGCTTTCTGGTAAACCGGACATTTAACGCTACCAGTTACGTGTTTGCTACACCCTTTGGCCGTTTCGACGCATAGCATGCATTTTGAATTTTTTTGGCATGTCTTAGCAAAGTGCCCTTCTTCACCACATCTCCTGCAGAGCTTTGATCTATCCGCTTCGCTTCTACAGTTCCATGACCGATGCCCATACCCGTGGCTTTTAAAGCATCTAGTCAGCTCTATTTTTTCCCGGATTCGGCAATAAACCCAGCCGATTCTAACTTTACCCACTTCTAGCACTTTCCCAACCATAGTGTTAGGGAGGCTAACAACCGCTGTCTGCGTTCCTCGGTAGGCCTTCGTGAGTGACTTAACAATACAGACACCTTTCACCCCATCAAACTGTGCTTCCAGAGCCTCTATCACCTCTTCAGACGTGATAACCTCGTCCATGTCTTTGATCACAAGTAACGCCTCCTGGGTCAAAGTTTTAACCGCCGAATTGCCCCCGATCGCTTTCACTAATTGCTCTCGAAATATTGCGGTCTTTGGCTGGTCTCCTGTAGTTTGTAGCTCCAACAATAGGTCTCCGCAGCAGGTCGGCAAATGAGATCCGGGCGAGCCCTTTTCCTTCGCAGACGTGATCGTCTTTTTGGCGTTCTTTTCCCCTTCACTTTCTGCCATTCTTGTTCTGAGCCAACTGTGGCATCCTCCAATTTGTTTGAGCTCGTAGTGTTTATATCTCCATTATCCGACATAGATGCTGTGGTGTTTTGCTTCTTGTTTCCGTCCTCCTCATTAATAAGAGTCTCCGACATTCGAAGTGCTTGCGGAGGACCTTGCGGAGCAGCCTTAGTATTCCTTCTCTTACTTTGCCTTCTTTCATCACTGTCAGGTGGCGTGTACAACTTCTTCTTACTGGGCTCCACAAGTGGTATATATTCGTTAGTCGCCGCCTTCAGCTCACAGTTCGTAAACGACCTAAATTCTCCTTCCCGTCATTATTGATCGGTGAAGTTTGGCACTGCTTTTCCGAAGCACCCCTCTTACCTAAAGCTGAGCCATAAAGCGTGCTAATGGTGCTTATCATCTTTTTAATCTGGCTATGAACATTATTTCGAGGTCTTACGAACTCCACCAGTTCCTCAATTTTTTGCCCAAGCCTGGCTAGCCTTATTTCTTGGGTTTCCTCCTTGTAACTCCCCAAAGAAGGCGATGAAAAACATCTCTCCAATGTATTGACCGACGAATGGGATATGATGCGATTATATCTGGTACTTTCACTACTAGACGTAGCCTCTCCATCCCCACTCCGCTTGACTACGTTCACGCTCGTATCGGTGGTAACTCGGTTCTAGGAAACTAGGCCGAGACAGAAGTCAAATGGGGGTCGCATAGGTCACTTGCAAATGATGCGCTTAAGAGTTATGTGACTTAAATCCTGGAGCGTCTGTCTCACATTGAGCGGCTTCCAGGTCAACGACGGTTCCCCAGGAGGGGCGGCTGTGTACCTACTTGGCAGAAAGTATAAAATGCTAGGGGCGGCACCACGAAAAAGAATCCATCATGAGTTCAGTTAAAGAGAGTTTGGTTACGGTGCTGGGAGTAGGAAACCCAGTACCGGCTGAAGGGAGTGAGCAAGCAGGCTCCCAACAGTCGAGATCCAGCGACTGCAATGTTATAACGGTGGCGACCTTGGCCGATGTAACAGATATTTCGACAAGCGAAGAGAGAGGAAGCACTACATCCGTGCATGGGAATAGAACCCCTGGCAACCCGTTTGCTAAAAGTGCGTTAATGCAGAGGTCTCCTAAGAAGGGAGCGATGACCAGTACATTGGGGAGATGTGTGTGTGTGTGTGTGTGTGTGTATGTGTGTGTGTGTGTGTGTGTGTGTGTGTGTGTGTGTGTGTGTGTGTGTGTGTGTGTGTGTGTGTGTGTGTGTGTGTGTGTGGATTTGGTGGATTTGACCGGCGTAGATACATTTCGTCGAAGCGAAGTATTTGACATGTGCTCCTTCACAGTTTCTGTTGAATCGTCATAAAATAATGCGTGAGAAAGTGACAATTCTGCTTTGATGTTGAAATTCGATTCACGCAAAGTAATTCAAGACACTGTAACGGTCATTGCATTATACGCAACCTTGCACTGACCGCGATATATAATTGAAAACTACCACTCTGACGCATTTCGAAACAATCACGTGGTATATCTTTTACAATAACTTAAACCCCACATTTTGTTAGGAACACTTGCATCTTTTGACGTTGCTTGCAAGTTATTAGTTATATCATAGAACATGCACGAGTTGCATGTTATTGAAAATGTCTTGAACAATTTCACAAAATTACCCTTCGCTCTTCATTCAATCTTCGATTATGATACTTCCGTTTGTAAATTTTGCAACCAAAGATCTGATGATTGCCTCGTTAAGTAAATAAATATTAAACAATTTACGTTATGTTTACCCGTTTTGAATTTTCTTTATTATTTACGAGTTAATTATAAATACTCACGCAAGAACGTACACAAATCAGTCATTTAAAAAAATTCACTCACTTATTACCAAGCTGGTAAGCCGGCAGCATATTGTGCAAAAGGTGCCGCCCCATACCCATAGGCAGCTGGTGCTGCATAAGCATATGGTGATGCAGCAGCATACGCCACTGGAGCAGCATACGATAGTGGTGCTGGAGCTGCAAACGCAACTGGCGCGGCGGCGGCATAAGCAACTGGTGCAGCGGCTAATCCATTATAATTACGTGCAACTACTTGTGAACTATGTGCGGTAACAATGGCTGGACCGGCAGCATAAGCGATCGGTGCTGAGTATACTGATGGAAGTAATCCAGGTTTGGCAGCGACACACGCAACGATGGTGAGGAAAATTGCAATCTGTATAATTAGAAAATAAATTCGATTAATCCGTGATTCGTTTCCCAAGGTAATATTAACCCTTACTGATTTGAACATCTTAATATGTTAAAAATGTTGTACTTTGGACTAGTAGTTTTGACAAGAGACTAAAACGTGTGATGCTAACGATTAAAACTGCCAAAGCTTTTATACATAAATAAAAAACGGAAATCAGTTATCTAACAATTCGTTATCGATGGTACCCATTCTACTGGCATTGATTTGCATGCGAATTGAATTATGTACACAACCCAAATTTAACTTTTTTCGCATAATAACCGCTCATTTGTATTCAAACGGTAAATTTGGGTTAGTTATGCTTATGTCAGATATTGCGCGAATTCTTCAGTGTGGCGTTGACAAATATTCTAATCGATGTATACAAACACGACATTCAATGTTTTTGAGCGCTAAGGCAGATTAATTATTGATTGTGAACTTGCACCTGTGATGTTGGCGGTTGCATAAACCGTAAACTACGTCAAAGATTCCGTGCAAGTATGCAAGAACGTGCAGCTTTCACTATTTAAAATAAATAATTTTCTTTTCATACGCCCTTGACATCCAACGTTTATTGTTTGCGGTTTTATTGTTGTTAAATTCTAGGTAATTCCAATTACATAAACGCACTACTCAATACTCATATTATGTTCAAATACGAATTAGCATAACATAACATACATATTGTGTTTTATAACATAATAGCAGCAGCTAATTACATGAAACATTTTTAATTTCATCGAATAAAGAAGAAGGAGTAGGAGTATAAAGAGGAATGTTCGATATTAGAATTGCGATCCCTTTGTAAATTTTAACTAACTTAATACGTTTTAAGGGGTGGAATATGACTAAAGGTAAGGAAATTGGTTTTTACAAAGTTGTGCCATTCTGCATGTAATTTTTGAAGTTAGGGTGAGTTACAGACTGACTTATCATAGGGATGAAACTCAGATTTCGCCAAATTTAAATATCGTGTCGAGAATTTTGATCAGTTTGAAAATAGAAACGGAAATATAATTATTAATTTAGATTTCTGAAGGTGTGTGTGAAGTTAGCCCGAAAACCACCCCGATAAAATCTCTTCTAAAAGAAAACGCCTCTCAACCCGAAACATATTAAGAAATAACTCAAAATAATATTTCATCCCGAATTCAGCCCCGCCTATATGCCATGATCCAAAAAATGCACATGTTTACCACTGGATCTCAGCTCACAGGAATTGATAGATCTAACGGTTTATGGGGAATATTAGATAGGACTTTTAGAAAATATAAAACAACAACCCCTTTATCAACGTGATTGCAAGGAAGATGTTTTATGGATCTAGATCAACCTATATGCCATGATCCTAAAAACGTGCACATGTTTACCACTAGATCTCAGCTCACAGAGTGAGATAGATATAACGGTGTATGGGGAGTATTAGATAGGGCCATTAGCTATTTACAACAACAACCCCTATATCAACGCAATGGAGGGAAGGATGTTTTACATTTTGTTATTCTACATGGCTAAAGGTCCTATCTAACATTCTCCATACACCGTTATATCTATCTCACTCTGTGAGCTGAGAACCATTGGTAAACATGTGAACTGAATTCGGGATAGAATGTTATTTTGAGTTATTTCTTAATATTTTTCGAGCTGAGAGGCTTTTCCTGTTAGAAGAGATTTTTTGTGCTGGTTTTTGGGCTAGGTTAGGTTAGGTTAGGTTAGAGTGGCTGCTTCCGCACACTTAGGCCAATAGCGGCCCATTGTGATACCACAGGATCCTATTTCCCTTTACCCCCGTTAACACCATCCAGAGCTTCTTATGTAGCGTAAAATATCTCGCACTACACAGTTCGCGAGTTCCGAAAGGCTGTTCATCCCGTACACACCTAAGTATTTATGCCTTCTGTATGATAGAGCTGAACACGAGCATAGGAAGTGATCTAAAGACTCTTCCTCCTCTTCGTCCATACAACTTCTACAAAAGTCATTCGTCTGTAGACCCAGCCTTCTCGCGTGTTCCCCAAAAAGGCAGTGTCCTGTCAGTATCCCTACGACCAAACTTAAGTCCCGTTTCCCCAGGGATGTGAGTGCCTTGGAGCGCTTCAAGTCCAGTTTTGGCCAAAACTGCTTTGCTACCCTGCACGTGAGAGTGTTAGTCGACCTCTCATTTGTCAAGGCGATTGCGTTTCTCCCGAGCGCCAATTTGAGCGCTGCTATAGGTCTCCCCAGAACTGCCTTTTCCGGCTGCATCTGGAGAGTCGTACCGTACCTAGCTAGTTCGTCTGCCCTGCAGTTTCCCGTGACGTCCGAGTGACCAGGGATCCAGATTATCTGGATGCTGAAATACTCGCTCATCTCATTAAGAGATGATCGGCAATCCAGCGCCACCCGTGACTTCAGACAAACCGCCTCTAGTGACTTGATCGCCGCCTGACTGTCCACATAGATTGCGATATCCCTCCCGGATACCACATTATGCTTCAACCATGTCATAACTTCCCTGATCGCCACCACTTCAGCCTGGTACACACTGCAGTAGTCAGGGAGACGAACGTTTTTGGGCTAAGTTCACATTCATTTTCTGAAGATATTAAACAAAATAGTATTCTGAACCTAGGTTAGTGGACTAGCCGTGGGAAGCTCGGATTTACCACAGCAACTCCACGGTTTTCACTCGAAACTAAAGTAAAGCTTTTCTCATTTTCTTCCTCTTCTAAGTTTTACATCCATAACTGGCTCTGAACTTCTCAAACCAAAAATCAACTTTAAACTTAGTTTATTTTTCGGTTGTCTCGTATTTTCATAGCTGCATTGAATGTAGCGAATCATAATTGTTTGTGATATTGACTCTCTGCGGATTCAACAGTGTATGACCTTTACAAAATATATGACCCCGAAGAATGGGTGATTCGAAAATTATCAGCAATTATGATTTTTCCAGAAGGACCTTGATATGGCTAGCCAATTCGTCATGGCGCGTATATCGTTTATTGTTAACTCCTTATCCTTAATATTACGTCCACTCGAACTCGAACTACTTTCTGACACAACATTCTTCAAGATTTGTTTGATGATAAATTACCAAAGCAAATAGGTTGGTTAATCTTTATACTAAATTCCCAACTTGGATATTTTGTTAGAGTATTATGCCCTTACTCATAGTCTTATGAGAGCTTTATAAGGTGAGAGCTTACAGGACTGCGGTAGATGGTTAGATCGCAATAACCTTTCGGGCTTCAATTTCTGCCTTTTTATCATTTGACAATGCTATTACTGAACCTCCAAACTAAGTCTTCTTGCATGCCGATCGAACGGTATAAAACTCTTCTTGAAATCGCGCCTTGATTTCGAGGGGCGAATGCATTTCTCTGTCGAATACTAGATGTTATTTCAATCGAGTCTGATACAATTCACTCGATTACTCGACAAACGTAGTTAATTTGCACAGGTAAACGAGTTTGCTACCGTAAGTCTGTTGTTGATGTATGGTTATGTTGTATTTCCAACATGTTTTCAAAATCACCCTCCGGAGAGGACGATGATGGGGGGACGATGATAGCGTTTATATTGGATGCACGAGTATAATGTGCGAGCTAATCAATTATGTGCGGATTCGATCGAAACCGGATGCCTTTCAATAATTCAAACTACTAATTGTTGTGTCTGCTTCCTCCACTGTACGATATTCGGAAAATACATTTTCACCTTGAGCAGCAATTGCTAATACGGGACACTTCGCTATTCCGAAGTAGCAGATTTTGGATGTTGGTTTACCATACTGATAGAATATCAGCCACGTTTATTTTCAGCTCTCCATTTCCGTCTTTGATGCCTGTATTTATTGGTGGTAAGTCTTTCGTGAGATTCCTAGACATTGCAGCTTTCATACTGTAAAACTTAACCGAACTACTCCAGCCGAATAATATCGTCATTAAAGATTCGGTTATATTAGCGGAAAGTAGTAAACCAAAAATGTCGATAATACAGATTCAAATTATCAATAAAAATGTATCAGCTGGTAACGGTCGATAAAGAAGACTCAGTTCTACAGCCAGCCAATGAAGTTACGGTTTGAACAACTCGAAAAATTGTGATAATGAAAATGTAAATTAACAACATAAATTTATCAGTTGCAAAACGTCGATAAAAAGGTGCATTAATATAACCAGATTAAAACCGAACAGTCGATAATACAGATTACGGGTTTGAAAGTTTTCGAAATAAAAACGTATTGATTGGAAGTTTGCATAGCTTTATAGATTTTGCTAGTTACCCATAAATCTAACTATGTAGGGTTTGAAAGTGTGATATTTCCAATTTCTCATTTTGTACTGATAAAATAGTCCCGCGTTCCAGATTCACGCAGCTGATAATTAATCTAATAATGACTGACGAATTTTGTTTTTTCTCAATTTCCAATGATAAAATGGTTCCTCATAGCATGGATGTATACAGAAAATTTCGTGGTATGGTAGAAAGTTATGTTGAAATAGAAATTGTTAGATGGATGGCCAAATGGATTGATATTGAACGCGGGACCATTTTATAATAAAAATTTGAAAGAATTCGAATTGTTAGATTCATGACCAACTGGAAGCTGGTGTCCTCTTAGTATGGCAAGCATGTTGGCTGCTGTTGCTCCTTCGGGCGAGGAGGAATTTTTCATATATCTCACAGTAGGGGAAGAAGACGAGCTATTACTAGATTATAAAATAGAAAAGGCCGTTCTTGCAGCCGGTCTCAACGGAATCACCACAGAATTATTAAAAAACGATGGAGTCTTTCCTTGAATCTTATCTTTATGATTGCGTCGGGATGATCTGAAACGAGGGGAGCTACATAAAAAACGTGACAGTCTCGGGTTTCAAAATTACTGTAGCACAGCTCTGTAAAACTGCGAAGTACTTCTTAATGTTGAACTTGTCAGAATGATCCTCCTCTTATCCCGCACGGAAGTACTCGTGTTATGAGTAACAGTTAGTTGTGGATGTAACGGGGACAGCAGCATTTTTTCGTTTCGGTCCTTCTTCCTTTTTTTGATATTTTACAGCCGGCCTTCTCTATATATCTGCAAACCCTTTACTACTAATCTTTTAAGAGTAGAACGGCACACCTTCCAGTTCCGAACTTATTAGGTAGAATGGCACACCATTCACTTGTGAAATTTTAGGGTAGAACAGCACACCATTCACTTCCAAACTTTTTGGGCAGAACCACTTAGAAATAAAAATATCATATATTTACCGTGTTCACTTGAATCCTATGTGGTCGCCATGTATCTTGAAATTCGTATACCAAACAACCTCGAACGAAGTAATAATATAATTTTTAATGGCGACGGGTTCACATTTTTTTTACTTTCGCCGACTCCACGGTTTAAAAATTTACTTACACAAAAATAATTTAATTTGTTAATGGCGACCGGGTTACAATTTTTCCACTCTTGTTTAACAGGAACACAAAACTGTTGAGATCAAAAAAAATCTTCTTATTTTCCACAAGCACAGAAAAAGCAATTTGTGTAAAAAATTCTCGGTAATGGCCGCCTTAATGCACAAATCTCAACATCCGCGCTCCTCTTTTTTCAGCTTCCCCCATCTTTATAAACTCGATCGCCTTTTATTTCGACATCAGATAACTTTTATTAATCTTTTTTTTGTTTCCACTTTGTCACCTGTCTTTGATCAGCTTTGTCGAAATTTTCTCCACACCACACTCCCCTGCTATTTATTATCCGTTTTCACTTACTTCACTCTCCCATATATTATGTTTTTATTTTGTTTGTGATTTTGTTACGATCTCGCCTATTGGTTTGATGGGCATTTAATTCAGTATGAGCCAGACATTCATTTATTCCACATGAATTGCTCATTTGAATTTTAGAAAATTATGAAGTTTTTTGTGAGATTAGTGACATCTAGGTTAGAGTAGTAGCGTTATAGATAGTTTTATGACAGTTTTGGAGGATAACTGATTGTAGTAGCGAGAATTTTATTTCTGTATAAATCCAGGCGAGACTAGTTTGGTATGTGAATACGAATGCAACGAACACATTCGGTTGGTCCTTTTTGATATTCGGTACGCGAAAGTGAGTAGCGGGAAAATAATAAATGGTGTTAAATGAAAATAGTGGTGTAATTAAAAATAGTAAATGGTGTATTAAGTGAATTAATAAACAATGGTGGAAATTATTTGTTGTTGTGATTTAGTGTTGGTAAAATAAGAGAGGGAACGTTTTGGGTTTGTCGTGAATATTCCGGAAGCGACGAGAATTGGTGTTGTAATCGTCAAATTCTATAACGGTATTCACAATCCTGTGATACGAACCTGATTTGATAGGGCAAATTCGTAACAATATTTTATGACGTTTCAGCTCTATGTATATTTTACTGGTGTACGGTTGCAGTGTTTCTTAAAAGCGCCACAGACGATCCAACTTGTCGGACCAACCGTCGGTTCAACCAAATTGGATGTTGTATACACCCTATCCAATTTGCCTTCTAATTTCCACGATTTTTGTTTTAGTTTTCGTTTCTTTTTTTTATTTCTCCCTAATTTGTTTCTGTTTCCAATGCAATTTTTTGCATGAGTGACGAAATATCGTCCAACATTACTACCCACCATCCAATTTGGTTGGTTGGTTGGTCGTTTGGATGGAATTTCTATCCAACACGTACAATTTATTTTGGTGTCGAACTTGTCTACTCACCAACCGCCCGACAAAATTGGATCGCCTGTCGCGCTCTTTTTCTATTTTTTCTATGATGAATTTTTTTACTTTCCGTATAGGTGTGGTGGGTGTTGCACGACGATTGCGTGACTGTGCACTCCTCTATTTCCACGGAAAGCACGTTGGTTAGGTTAGTGTTGAAGGAAAAGGATAGGGGAAAAATCATCATGGAAATTACGGGCCCCATGCCAGCAGAATTCTCATAAGTAATTTATGGTCATTCTTGCACGTTACACACCTTCCGCCAGTAATTGAATATACTTTCAGTGAACAATTTTTTATCGCATATTAAGATATTAATTTAGAATATAACAACTTGAGCCTATACATTAATCTGTCGGCTAAGATCTGTTTACCTGTCTATTTGTCCAACCACTGTGGACTAAACTTTATTTACGACCGTGGAATGTACACCTTAAAATGAATGAAAATATCACCGTTGGTGATTAAAATTACTGCGCGATATCCGGTTACGTCAATCGTGACAATTTCTTCAGAATATTTGTATTTTCCGCTGGGCAGGATCGATGGTACATGATATGAGTGCATTAAGCTTATCCGTAGAATTTTCGGAATTGAATTAGCAACATAAAATATTTGTCAAGTATAGTACACTGGCTAGGCTCGGCCGGGCATTTGGTTAACCGATTTTGGGAAATCCAGAAGTAATTGAAATCCAAGATCAGTAACATAAATAAAAATTAGTAAACACTTCACCGGGAGGAGGACTTCATTAGCAGAATCTTCAACTAATTTTCAACATCCAGCGTTGCTACTATCTAAAATATTAACTTCAGTTCTGATTAAAATCGAAATTTTATAGGATATGACTTCTGTAATACTGTAATCACCAAATATGGGTGACATACAAGCATAGCGACTACCGTGTGGTACGGTAATAGAGTTATATCCTGCCAACTGAGCAAAAATGAAATTCACGATTGGCCGAGATTACTTATTTTTATTTTATCTTAAGTAGTAAAATAAATTAAAGTAAT
This sequence comes from Nephrotoma guestfalica, assembly GCA_963691935.1. Taxonomy (NCBI): domain Eukaryota; kingdom Metazoa; phylum Arthropoda; class Insecta; order Diptera; family Tipulidae; genus Nephrotoma; species Nephrotoma guestfalica. The sequence goes on along the minus strand of OY829915.1, from coordinate 233,803,356 downwards.
CATGAAAAATGTTGGCCCCGAGATTTTTGCAGGTTAACTAGGTAGGAGGGTTTACAGGTTAACCAGGTAATTTACTAAATAGCCGAAGTAAAAAAAGTTTGTAAAATAAATCTGTGTGTGTGGTTTCGGGCAGATTAAATGTTGTGTCCTCCCTACAGCTCAAACAGGACTGATCAGAGTGAAACTTTATTCTTAAGCTTTTCCCATAAATTTGGAGATGCCAGTGATTTTTTATTTTTTGCTAATACTTTGAAAAGTAAGTCATTTACGAGAGAAACAATTATCTAATATCTAAATTCAATTTGCAACAATGCCGTAGGATGATTTTTGATAAAATAAATTTGATTGTTGATTTTTAACAAAAAATGCAGCCTCTTTGCAGCACATATGGACTGATTGATCGGAATGAAACTTCATACTTAAGCTTCTTTTCTCACAAATTTAACAACTTCCATAGGAGCTTTTTGCTTCTCCACCAGAAGCGACAGGAACTTCAGCAGGAGATATAGGAGTTTTTTTTATTTTTCCACAGAAAGTGATTGCTTAAATAGGAGCTTTTCGTTTATTGTATATATCTTTCCAAACTTGGGAGAGATGACGATTTGTGGAACGAAAATTCAGCCCCTGTTCAGCCCAGGTGGAATGATTGACCGGGATGAAACTTCATACCTAAATTTATTTTAAAAATTGGAAGATCCCAGTGAATTTTGACCGAAATCGGTTCATTGGAAGTACCAGCTACATTAGGAGGTTTATAGTTTTTTACATGTATTTTAAAAAGTTTATCATTTACGAGAAAAACGGTTAAAAACACCGGCACAGATCAGTTTTCAAAAATTTAAGCATATCGTATATTTTCCAAATATTTTGAAATCTTTAAAGTATTTACGAAAAAATGAACAAACGAACTTCGAGCCAAATTAGTTCAGATCAAGTTTTAAATTTTACCAGAAATGACGAGTTTTGATAAAAATAATAATTTCTCCAAAATTCGGCACCTCTACATACCTGTCGGAAAGCTTTTTCCATAAATACGGAAATCCATGCGAAATGTGATGGACAATAAACATAATTTTTTAACGATGATTGACCTTGTTGGTTTTCTGAAATTTAAGCCGCAATGATTTTTGAAAACGCAGCTCTTATCTCAAATCCGATAGGTTTAATTTTTCGTTTTGCAAATTAAGTGTGGAGTATTCGAGATCTCTGTACATTTGTCGTACAATAAAGTGGGGCATTTGCCCAACAATCACACCCCTCCATATTTTTTACTTGAGTTATATTGCCGAAAATATTAAGCTTTCGGTCAAATTGGTGTGTTTATTAGGATTATTAACTGAAAGACGTGTATGATCATTTGATGTATCCTTGTCAGAAAAACCCTTATGTATTTTAACATTTTATTACATGTTGTTTGGTTTATAACTTAACTGGAGTTCGAATTTTCCGAAATTGTGCTAAAACAGCTAAAACTTTATCAAAAGAAAGTAAACATGTAGGCTCTCCACCTTGAAATGGATCCATTTACAAGGAAATCATAGAATTCGGCTGGTTGCTAACAGGAACAGAAATTTTCGACATTGTTGACATAGTCTGTATATTATCGACGCCATTTCTTTAATTGTCTACAGACATTTCCTACATATGTAAACTATTGATTAACTACGCAGTGTGGACAATACTTTTTTCCGACGAGCCCCAACTTCTTATAATTTTAATTTTTTTTTAGTGGTGACCACCCCAAGAATTAATTTCCGGGATGATCATAATCAACCAGTTATTTGACATAATTCACCTCTTCCACTGATCTACGCCCCAAACACCATAACTGATATAACCACATTCTTTGGATTTTTGGTCGGCTTAATGGAGCTTTTGGTCAATGCCTATCTGAAATACGTTTTAGTCCCCGCAAACGCCAATATCTGAGACTACTTTACTTTATTAATGGAAAAGATAACACAATATTTCCATTCAAATGCAATATTTGCAAATTCCATCGCTATTGGTAGGTCCATCATCTGTCAGTAAGAGCAAATCTCAGGAGTTGATCAACATTTTTGATCAATAGTTGAACCAAATCCGCATCCAAGTAAAATGATAATTAGTAATTGACTGTTTAAAATTTGGGAATCGGCTCACGCAACACACCTAAATTGATTTAAATTAGTAAAACAATCAAAATTTATGCATATAAAAAATTAGTCTTCCTAATTTTAGGTTTTAATTAAAATTAATTAACAAATATTTAGTTATTCTAGTTTCATATGTACAGCCATACTAATATAACGATTAACTTTCACTTTAAATATTTTCTAATATACGTATGGGGAGGCGACTTTAGCGAAAGCTGGTGCTGCAGCATACCCGAAAGGTGCTGGGGCACCGGTATACGCAGCTAATGGAGCGGCGGCAGCATATCGGGCGACTGGTGCACCGGCATAACCAAATGGAGCCGCTGCGGCTAATGGGGCTGCAATTGGAGCTGCAAAACGTGCAAATGGTGATGCAGCTAATGGAGCGGCTGCTAGAGGGGCTGCTAATGGAGCGGCAGCGTAGGCGGCAAATGGAGCAGCAGCAAGCCGTGCACCAAATGGAGCAGTTCCAATTGTGGCGGCATATGGGGCAAATCCTCCTTGAACGGTGCGCGAAAATGTACTAGCACTATTTCCAATGTATGCGGCTGGTGCTGCATACGCAGCTGGTGCGGCATAAGCTAACGGAGCTGCGGCATATGCTGCTGGTGCGGCGGCATACGCAACTGGTGATACAAGTCCAGCTGAAGCAACAGCGATGGTCATAAGTGCGACAACTACCTATATTTATAAAATAAAAACGCAACACAAATTAATTAAATTAAATTTCATTTTAATTTCACTTTTCTATAAAACTTACGAATTTCATCATTTTGATAGAAATGTTTTTTTGTGTGTTAAATTACTAATGTAATGGATTGGTAAATGAATTGAAATCGAATGATACCATTACCAATCGGTCACCCACTATTTATACAAAAATTAAAACTAAAATTGAAAATTGTTTTTTTATTGGTTGTTCGCTTTTTAATTAAATTTTATCACATAATTTCTTGGGTCGATTATACAAAACAAAACTTTTGTAATGTTGCCAATGTGGAAATTACGGATAATTTACCTTTCCGTGACATCACATTTGGCAAAACATTTTGATAAGCTTTACTGCTAGTTTCCTTTCCCACATTGCATGCGATAAGAGCAAATCACAGGCGAGGTATGATTCTAAAGTAATAACGAGTAAGGTAAGGCTTTCGTGAAAACAAATTAAGATTTGAATATTTTCTATTAAAACGTTAGTCAGTAAAATGATTAAACAACCATTAACACATTACACAGAGCTCTCCCCCAGCTGACTGACATGTAGATTCTGGAGTGTAGTGATGTAAACCCTGTTTATTGCGGTTAAACAGCTCCAAACAGCAAGCGCAGCACCCAGTTTGAACAGAACTTTCTCATGGACAAATGTTAACGCAAAATAGTGTAAACGCTGCCTTATGCTATTTTTAAAATGTCAGCTCTCTCACTCAACTTCATTTCACCGTATTCCTAAACTATTTTAGAGCGACCAAAGCGTTCAATATCACCGGAGTTTGTACGGCCACGTTTGAAACTCAGCGAACCAATGTTCGACAATTGCTTTTGATGGGTTAGAGTCCCTGTAACACATATGAAGCAATTGTTTGATTAAAGAAAATTTTTTCCCGCCAAAATAGTGTTTATTTTGCGCAACAGGTGTTGACACGGATTGTCAAAAAATGTTAACACATATCGTTCGACGGTTGGGTTTTTGCTAAAAATAATATGAATTTTTTCATTAGATGCGCCATTTGTGTGTCAGCCTCGGGGCTTTGTGAATGGCGCAAAACACACCTACAAAATAGGAAAATTATATTAGAAAATAAGACGTGCGTTGTAGGAATCGTGATTTTAAACCGCCTACCAAAATGTGATAGTATCGGATGATTACTGAATAAAATCTACTCTCCGATATCAATAGTTAGTGTTTGTGGGTAACAGGCACAACTATTTCTTCTTTCCTACAGTGGTATACAAGACAGGAAATTCTTCGGCGGGGAGGTTTTTTGTGGTATTTTGGGTGATTTCCTATGGCAGGTACACGACCCCATTGAGTTAAAAATCTCGAAAGCTTTTCAATTCTCTAAATTCAAAATAAAAGAAGATGGGCGAACAAAATTTTAGGACCAGAAACTCAGCCAAATTAAGCATGTTCAAAATCTTCAAATTAAAGAGCTTAGGTGAAAAATCAAGTCCTTGAGGTAAAAGTATTTATATAGCTAGTTCAAAGAATTAGATTCACCTTGCGAGACACATACCTTGCAACAATCTGTTGGAGATGGCCAGCTAAATAAAACATGAACCAATATTCGAGGACCCATTTTAAAATTATAAAGGGAAGTTCCAAGCGGCAGGTACAGCACAATTGTTCGGGCGCAGGTGAGCTATGACTGAGTTGGAAACAAACTCCAAAACAATTTATAACTGCGTGACCTAAGAGAGGTAACGTGTGGTTGTGGTTTAGCGCTAGATACTCCTGCATGAACTTTAGGTAATGCATTTCGTATTCAGGTTCTCGGGCAAAACGTCGTTCCATCGCTCTCAATCTCTGTACTGCATTTTGCAAAGATTAACCAAACCATTCTATGAAATTTAAAAGGTAAATTTACCGTAAATAGACCGTCGTTGTTTATTTTCGAGTGGGATGTGAAGTGTCTCTTCTGAAGATAAAATGGGACTAATGTTTGGAACTGATTCTATTTCCCAGAATCTACGCAACGTTTTATCCAAGTCCACGTCTGATTGTATTGCGAACATGGAAACCATATTTTTGACTTTCCTCGCCCAACTTCCGGAGATAATCCAACCTAGTACCACAATATGATATCACTATCACGAATTTGAATTTGTTCAGGCTCCAACAAACCAAAAATGTATTCAGCACCGATCAAAACATCGATGCGGGATGATTTGTGAAAAAGCGGATCAGCTAATTGAACTTTCGGCCAAGAATCTATCGAAACGTCCTTGAATGATTTGGTGGGGTAGGTTGGAAGTGATTTTTGAAAGGATTAATGCTTCCATCGGCATTTCTGGATGATAATTTTGGTCGAACAACGATTGCCACCTTTACCTTCGTAAAGTCAGCGTTAGAACAGCCTAATCCTGTTATGGGTAATATTGCGTTCGTTTCCTTTATTGAGATCCCGGGTCTAATAGTGGTTAACTCGGTTATTCCTGATGTTTGTTGAGAGTTATTTATCGCGTCTTCTTGCATGTGAAGCAGAGTATGGTGATTTTTACGATAAATCTGGCAGCGACCTTTCGATGCGCAATCCTTTATTAAGTGTCTCCGGCTGAGACAATTGAAACACCTGTTCTTTGTTATCACCCAACCATTTTGGAGTGCAACATTCTTAAGTGACGCGATCACTGTTTCTAAAGCATCGATTCTTCTCGATAAGAATTCCAAGAAATGTGACAATTGTGGATTTTCCAAGTCGGCTACATATTCTGCCCATAATACTTTGGACTTGTCGTCCAGCTTCTGAACCAATAAAAAAATTAGCCAATGATCCCGAGGTTCAGCGCTTTCACCCAACAATGCCTTCAAGCCACGGATAAACTCGTCGGAAGTATCCATGAGTTGCTTCACATTATTTGGATTGACTATTGGAACTTCTGTACCGTACTTAATGTTGTAGATTCGTGTATCGTGGAACAAAACATATCATAAACCGATTGCCATTCTTTATAATCGCCCGGGAGTGGGGGTATATTAAGCTTTGACAATTTGACTTCGTGGTCATGACCTAAGTTGGCCATGTTGAATGATACTTCCGGAGACCTGTTGCCGTAGACTTGGCTCGAACTCGCGTATTAAGACTCGGCACGGTTATATAATAATTTTCCTCATAAACGAGGTCGGATTTTTCTTCGGGATCGAGGTCAACAATTTTATTTTCAATACTCGTGAATTCGGATATTAATTGTTTCACGCGAGAGGGACGAGTTTTGTATTCTTCAATTGGAGTTTCGGCGTGAGAGGCTTTAATCGATGCGCGTTGTTTTTTGAGAGCCGATACATCCCCATTGCAATTACGTTATTTGGTTTTTATTAATCACTTCACTTAAATTGGCTGCCAATATCTGCATACTTTAAAGATGGCTGCGCCCGTATATTTTGTACACGCGGACTACGTGAAATTTTGACTATTTAGACGATAAATGCATGTCGATAAATACATTTTCACGTTGATAAATTATTGATTGCTGAGAATGAATTTGCTCGAATGAGAGCGTGATGATGAGCTCTTTAACGCTGATATAAAATTTTACCGCTAAAGAAACACTTGATATTGATGTGTAACTGCACCTTTGATTGATGAGATTTGATTTTTGCAAGCTTGTCAAAATGGCGGTGTTTTTCACGCATGGGTGATGTACTTCGTTGTTAACAATTTTCGCTCGTGCGAGTGTGTTTTAGAACACTCTGGATACTGATGCGCGTTTAAAAATACACTGGATGGCTTCGATAATTTGCTCTAGTTTGGAGCACCGTTGATTACCATTTGACTCGAAGGACCAATTGTACGGGCAATCCGCTTGCGTATATATATTTTCTCGAGTGCAAAGCGGCCTTGCGAGTCTTCCCTGTTAATTGATTGCGGCCAGATAAAAAAAACCAATATTTTAATTTTTTAACACTTTTTACTTTTAAGAAGTAAACTTTATTAATTTTTAAACTTTAATTTTAATTTAATTTTATTTAGATTTACAATTCGTTTTATCTTGTTGAAGCGCACAGAATGACTGACTAAACTCTTCAACACAGAATCCCGAACAACAAGTAATGACATTAATACTGACCATGTAATGGGCGCTATTAGTGCGTCGTCAATGACTTTCCTGCTGGGTGGGTGCTCGCACTTTACACAACACTAACAAAACATGACATTCAAAAACGAGTCGGTATACGCCGTAGGAGAAGACCTAGCCTACAATGGTGCGACGGCAGCGAACAAGATCTTCGTTTATAAGGATGTAGAAGCTGGTGGGAGCGTGTGATGAATTGAGTTAGTTGGAGGACCACCGTGTAGGCTACAAAATCCCTCCATGGGATATCAAAACTAAAGAGACACGGAGTAAATATTACATATGTGTGAAGCTGCAAGCTAAATATTTGCATAACAAAAACCTTATACCATAGACATTTATAAGACAACCAACCAAAAATGTACGTAACAAGCTTCAGAGGAAATAATACGTATGTTCTAAAGCTAACTATACAAAATAATATACAAATGTGACAGGTGAGTACCTATATCATTCCTTTGTGTATAACTAAACAAAACATAAAAATACCATGTATGTTGTGCAATATTGTTATGTAATTGGATTTACTTACATAAAATTTTCCAACAACAGAATTACACATTCGTTACAATTTAATTTCAAGGGCATATCAAAAGAAAATTCCTCGCTTTAAATGGCAGAAGTTGCATGATTGGCATTTGTACAACAAACTTTCCTGGTTACAAGTATTAATGAACTTAACGAACCAAGATCAATTACATAAATCATTGTCCATCCGCAAATTCTCTTTCGTAGAACATTTATTTCCCAATGACACACTAAACAATTTAAGCGATGCTCTGGTATTTGAGTAACCGACATAACTAAACCAAACCCGTTACTTGAATACTAATTAGCGAATATGCGAACAAAGTTAAATTTGATTTTGAATTCACACAAAGAAATACCAGTAGAAAGGAAAATTGAATGAAATAAAAAAAACGTTATCGGGAGGGGTACCAATAATATCGATAACTGTTAGATAACCAATTTATGTTTCTGATTTATTTAAAAGCTTCGGGAATTCCTGTCAATGGTATCAAACTTTTCCTCACCTCTTAGCTAGACTAACCTAAAATCAGGAAATTATTCACCCATCAAGATGTTCAAATCAGTAAGGATCTTTTACTGTCTTTTGATAAAGGCGAATTGGATTAATAAATTTTATTTTATTTACAGATTGCCATTATATTTGCCATCATTGCTTGTGCAGCCGCTAAACCTGGATTATTTCAAGCAGCATACTCAGCACCACTCGCCTACGCTGCCGGCCCAGCTGTTGTTACCGCGCATAGTTCACAAGTTGTTGCACGAAATTATAATGGATTAGCTGCTGCACCACTTGTTGCCGCACCGTTTGCGTATGCCGCCTCAGCACCAGTTGCTTACGCCGCTCCAGCACAACTTGCTTATGCTGCTTCAGCACCGGTGGCATATGCTGCTGCTTCGCCATATGCCGGACCAGCTGCGTATGGTTATGCAGGTGCACCATTTGCCCAATATGCGGCCGGACCAGCTTGGTAATACTTTAGTTTATAAAATGACTGATTTCCAGCACTTCCTTGAGAATATTTATAATTAACAAGTAAATAAACGCAATTTATTAAAAAATTACACTCATAGTTTAATTTCAAATAACGTGCATTTTTGATCATCCCATCATTCCTTGGCAGTTTGAAAAAAAAAACTATTTTCAGACAAAAAATTTAGGAACTTTTAAAAATCAACATCAACAAAATACCATTTTATTCCAATTTTATTTGATAAAATTTGTAAACAATAAATGATTTCATCGGTACCGTCGCCTAGAATAACTGTACGCCAACTTTCGTTTACGTTTGTATTTCACTTCCCTAGCCTGTTGAACATACGGTTGCTTTTCCTCTGCGCTCATTCGATTCCATTCGGCACCACACCGAGCAGCTCCCACCGTTAACGACAGCTGTGGATATCGTGATCGGTATTCACGTAAATAATTCAAAAATGGATTTCGTGTAAGACGTCCACGGGCTGGTACACCAGTTCCTGATTGTTCGATATGCGATGAATGGTATGTGGTGGATACACCGGTTGATGACTGCTTTAATGGTGCATTAGATTTTGACGGACGTGGCATAATTTTTTGTTTAATTTATACAAAAATAGAAAAAAAAATTAAAAATATATCGGTAATTGGCTTCAAATGCGAATGGAAATGAAAATTTTCGATGGCAGGCGTTCGCGATTTTTGTTTGACTTGGTTAGGGGAGTGCTATGATTATACAGGAAATACGGTGCAAAATACAGTGTTCAAAATTTAAAATTTGACAAGTAAATCAAATGTAATTTTGTGTTTTAAATTTAGAACGGGTTCTGTTCTGCAATTACTTCCGGAGTAAAGAATTGCTCACATCTGGTTTTATGAGAGCTCAATCAATGAGTAGCCTTTATTGCAGAAAGCATGTTGTGAACTGCTGACCGGGCGATGAAGAGCGCTTGACTCTCTAATAAATCTATCAACACATTTCTGTGATATAGTAAGAAATATTTTAGGATGAACTAACAAGGCGAGAACCTCACAGATAGTGTAATCTGCCTTCTTTCAATGTTGTGTCATCTTGTCTACATCGAGTAGATATTGTAGATATTGTAGATGATTTATATTATTGTTTGGAGGGTTGTAGCCCTTTGGCTAGTCCCCTTTACAATTTTATTATATTTTTAGTCGATCCTGATTGGTTCTTGTAGATAATGAGAAACAACGAAGCTTTTTTGCTTTGCACCATGTGTCATCTTCATTTTTTACTGGTGGATTTTGTAGTTTAGGTCGTTAAAAACTTTTTGTCGCTTTCCAATTAAAAAAATGGCGTCGATAATGTAGATAATGTAAACAATGCCGAAAATTATTATTTCTGTTAGCAATTATCAAAATTCTATGATTTCTTTGTTAAAGGGACCATATCGAGATCGAGTTCATTCTTTCTTTACAGCACATTTGAAGCCCAATTATATGTTACCGTTAAAGTGTGAAATTGTTCACATACTACTGTGGGCAAAAAGTAGTAAAGCTTTTTAATTTAAATATCGCGCGGAAAACCATTCGTCGAAATATTTATTTTTCTATGTTGGTATGACTGTTAGTGACATCTGTACCAAATGTTACATCAAAATAATCATTAGTGTTAAGTATACGCTTGTCTTTCTGAAGTACATAAAGTGCATTCGGCGATTTTTACAATGAGTGAAATTATTCACCAAAGAAGTTCCATTAAATTTTGTGTGCGGAATCAATTTTGTGGTGCCGAAATGTTCAGAATGTTGCAAAAGGCCTTCGATGATAATTGTATGTCGCAACATGTAAGTGTTTTTGATTGGTACAAATTGTTCAAAGAGGGTCGAGAACGTGTTGTCGATGAACCACGTCTAGGACGGCCATCAACATCAACTGATGATCAACACGATAATAAAATCAAGGAATTGGTGCTCGAGAATCGACGATTAACAGTCAGAGACCTTACTGGCATCATTGAAATATCGGAAGGATCAGTGAAAACCATTTTGAAAGATCATTTGGGCCTAAGAAAAGTGCAAGCACGATTAGTTCCAAAATCACTCAATTTTTTGGAAAAACAGTGTCGCGTTGACGTCTGTGAAACAATGCTTTCCGACTACCAGAATGTTATGAAACTTATTATAACTGGCGATGAGTCTTGGATCTATGCTTACGACCCGGAAACAGACGATCAATCGGCCGAATATCGTGAAAAAAGTGAGCCGAAGCCGAAAAAACCACGTCAATGCAAGTCAAGAATCAAGGTGATGTTGACAGTTTTCTTCGATTATCGAAGTGTGGTGCACCCCGAACTCCTTCCGACTGGCCAATCTGTCAACAAGGAATACTATTTGAGTGTTATGCGTCGTTTGCGCGAAGCTATTCGTAAATTAGGTCGAAATTATGGGTCGACAACTCTTGGTTTTTGCACCACGATAATGCACCTTCTCATACTGCATTGGTTTTACGCGATTTTTTCGCCAAAAATTCCACCCATATCGTTCCGCAACCACCGTATTCGACTGATTTAGCTCCGTGTGACTTCTGGCTGTTCAGCAAACTCAAACGACCGCTCCGGGGAAACGGTTTTGAGTCAATTGAAGACATTAAACGTGAATCGCTACGCGCATTGGAGGCTATTCCGGAAATTGACTTTATTGTTAAAGGATGTGTTTCGAGGATTGGAAAAAACGTTGGCACGAAATTGATTTCGAAAAATAAATAAAGAATTTTAAAATTATGAACAAAGTCTTGCTATTTTTTGCCCACAGTATTAAAGTTAAAGTTAAGTTTAAACCAAACCAAGGACTATCAGATTTTTAATGTATCTAGACTTACTACAATGTTCAACATCATTACCATACTAAAATGTGTGAGCACAAAAAAATGTTCAGGCAGATAATGATCAAATACAAGTGTCAAGGTTCATTTTGGCATTTGTTAATTAATTAATAAATGTCAAAATATGACCGCTTGGCCCATTGGATATTTCATAGACATTATTTTTCCTCTTTTATCTCCAATTTAGGAGCATCAGATGTATACTGGCATACTGGTCGACTTTCCTGTTCCGTTGTCGATTCCATTCCAAAGAAATTGCTTGATTCATTTGCCTAAGGAGCTCAACATTTGTTATTTTGTTGGACCAGAAGCAGCTCAGTATTCTCCTAAGACATTTATTTACAAATTTTCTTATCTTATTAGCATGCTTCCAGCTTTCGCAACCGCAAACCTTACAGCAACCCTAATTTTACAAACGAACTGAGCATTCTTAGCTTGGTGTCGCAGGATAGGACAGATGTGTTTCAGACTTTGTGTAACATGATGAATGCTGTTCTGGTTTTGTTGATTTGTTTTTTTATATCTACATCTGTGCCACCCATTTTGGCTAGCGTACAAGCAAGGTATATCAATTCATTGACCTCTTCTATTTCAGCTTGGTTGATATATATTTGAGTGTTTAGCTTCGTCGTTTTGGTTTTCCTGATATTTATTTTGAGGCCAAGTTCTTTTGATCGATCTGATAGCTTCTGTACTTTATGTTGCATGTCGGCGTCTTTGTGTGTTAGCATGAGGCATATGTCATCTAATGACATATACATCGAATCTAGAGCTTTGAGTTTCTCTATTAATCCTCACCACTATCTTATGTTATTAGGAACAGAAGTGGCCAGTGGATTCACTTTAATTGCCTTTGTTTTGAACTCGATTGCCTGTTCGATTATGAGTTGGTTTAATTTCTTTGGGATGCAAATTTCACAAAGTGCCTTCGAAGTCTACGAAGAGTAAGTGTACTAGTGAATTCCATTCGTTAGATTGCTCAATGATGATGCGTGTTGTATTAATTTGATATGATCCTTCAAAACATTTGTTAATTTTGGTTCAAGCGTTGGTGAAATTCTATGTAGGATGATAATTGCTATATTTTTTTGGTTATGTTGTGAAAGGATATATCCTGACAATTTTTGCATTCTCTTCTTAGGAATCGTTATAGTCAAGCATTATATTTAGACCGGAATTCCACGCTTCTGTTATTATAAGTGTTACAGGGTTTGCAGGACCTGTCTCCTTTCGTATTTTAGCTTGTATATGGTCCGCTCCAGAGGCTTTGTTATTTTTAATTTTAGCAATGACACCGCTAGCTTTCCGTTTCATTAGTGGATGAGTGTTAACGGTGGAGGTGTATTCATTATTAACGCCAGTTTTCGAAGATTTGTGTATCGTTGGTGGTGTTGCCTTCAAGATATTTCTTCCATTCCTACACGTTTTCTGGATTCGAATATTGTTTCTCTTTTAATTAAGAGTTCCTTTAAAGTGTCGGACTTAGTTGGCCATACGATGGCAAGTAATTCCTTCTCTATAGTGGAATAGTTTTGCTCGCTTTTGTTAAGTGTGCGAGATGCGTAACACACTGGTAGATCTTTACCTATTGTTCCCTGGGATAAAATGGCTCCTATAGCGATGTTGCTCGCACCTGTGGTTAAAATGAATGGTTCCTTGAAATTTGGGTATTGTAAGATGGGTTCGTTGCATAATAATTGTTTGCACTGCTCGAAACAGTTTTTATAGTTTTCATCTATGATAATTTTACTAACTTTTCTTAAGCATTCGGTCATTGGTTTCGTCATTTTTGCGAAATTGTTGATGAATTTCCGATAGTATCCAAGTAGTCCCAAAAAGCTTTTGATCTGTTTTTCCGTAGTTGGAATGGGGAACTTTTGGATAGCGGCGATCTTGTCGGGGTTAGGTTTAACTCCCTCTGTTGTTACTATGTGACCGAGGAATGCTACTTCCTTATGCAAGAATTCGCTTTTATCAAGTTGGACTTTTAGGTTTGCATCATGCAGTTTCAAGAAGACTTTTTTCAAGTTCTCTATATGTTCTTGGAGCGATGTGGAGAATATAATTATGTCGTCCATATAGCACAAGCATATTTTGCCTTGAAGCTCCCCTAGTACATAATCCATTACTCTCTGGAATGTACTGGGTGCATTACTAAGTCCAAACGGCATTCTGACATATTCGTAATGTCCGAATTCGACAGAGAAGGCTATTTTTGGGATATCTCTAGGGTTTACTTCTATCTGGTGAAAGCCGGAGGCTAAATCCAGTTTTGTAAAGTAAATACACTTTCCTAGTTTATCTAGTATATCGGTTATATTAGGTAATGGGTACCTATCCGATATGGTTTTGTCATTGAGTTTTCGGTAATCTATTACCATGCGCCATTTCACTTGGCCACTGGCGTCTTTTTTCTTAGGGACGATCCATATTGGTGATGACCAAGGTGAGAATGACGGTCTTACCATACCTTGGTTTAACATTTCGTTGATTTGTCTTTCAACTTCATGTTTATGGATATGGGGATATCGACAACTTTTTACGAAGATTGGTCTTTTATCTTCTAAGTCGATGTTGTGCTTTACAGCGTTGGTGAATGAAAGTTTATCATTTTCTTTTTTGAAAATATCTTCGAATTGTATGCATAAACTTTCGATACACCGTTTTTCTTCGAGGTTTAAATGATTAGTACGTATTAGATCTGTGATGGATCTAATCTTGTAGATGCTTCCTTCATCTACTTTGAGTACATTGTAGTTATTTATTTCAAAATGATTTTTAGAAATTTCTTCACACTCGATTGGATGTTCGATCATGAAATTTTGTGCTCGAGGCGAATAATTGATGACTTCGACCGTTGCGTAATTATTAACGCTTGTGTATATACCTTCTGGTATAATTATATTTCCGTAGAGGATCATGGGTTTTAGGTAGATTTCTCCATTAACTATGGTGACTGGGATTCGGGCGATTAATTTACTACGTGGAGCTATAGTGTAGGGTTTTGACATGAAATTTAGCTTGACTTTTAAGGGAATTTTAATATTGGGTGTAGACAAATATGATTGAGCAAGGTTGAGAGTTATTTGAAGCTGTTGAATCATTTCAAGTCCGATTAGACCGTTGAAATAGCTATGGAATTTCAAAAAGAGAAATTCTAGATCTTATTAATTTTGTTTTGAATTCAGGGGTGTTTGTTGAAAAATGTACTGATAGTTGTAGGTTTTATTTTACGGTTAAATTTTGAATCTTCTATACCTGGTTCAATAAATGACTTAGTTGAACCAGTATCTATCAACAATTTATATGGTTTACCGTTAAGATTGATGTCTATACTTGGAAGTTGGTAACCTGATTGGTGATTGTTTATATTTATGTATCCGTAGGGTTTCCTGAGGCATCTAGGCAAAAGTCCTCGTCTCGGATTTCTATTTGTGGAACATTGTCGGGTTTCTCGGAATAATTATTTTGATGTTCAGTGCCTTGAGATTCATAATAATCTTCAGGGTAGGGGTCGTAACAGTCGTTATATTCGGCGTATTCGGGTTCTATGTTATATAGCTCTTTCGAGTGAAATCGTGAGGGTCCATTTGGTTGAAAGTGATATCTGGGCATGTATTGTTGATTAAATTGTCTTTGTTGGTTTTGTTGAGGTCTTGACTGTGGAGGGTAAGGATTCTGTTTGAAGACACTGGTGGTATCCATTGGTTCTTGAGGTTTTGGAGGTAACCCTCTATTATTAGCGAAATGATTATTGTAATTCGTCAAGGGTCTATGGTTAAAATATTGTGGTGCTCTGACGGGCATAGGTGATTTATAATAATAATTGAGATTAGTTTGAACTGGTTTTTGATATTGAAAACAATCAAGTAACAAAAATCCTATGGATGTTCGCACGGTCCAATGGTGATGATATTTACTGTGCCATATACGACTTAGAAGTTTCATGAATTTGAAGAAATTTTCAAATTTTATTTCACCGATCCTAGAGATGTTCACGAGGCCTCACCTACAAAATTTTGGATATTGGAAATTTTGTATATACGAAGATGTCTGTACGGTTCATGAACCAAAATGTGTCTGGTATTTAGTTCTAAATTGAAAACTTAGCTCAGATTTATAAATTGCAGATCAATCTTTAGAGATTGATAAATCTTAATTAATTTAGCAAATTTTTAATAATTTTCAGGCATGATAAGTTTAGTGCCATCTATGAACGACTAGTTTAACTAACCAATTTAGTTACACGGAAAGTTATGCTGCGTGACTTAATTGACTAAACTAAATTCAAACCAGGAGTTCGTGTAATATAAAAATAGATGTCACTATATTAAATTTTTTAGGTTATTCAAAATTAGTTCACCATAAATAAATTAAAAAAATTAATGGACACTAGCAAAAATTTCAACATTTTGTTTAGTCATTATAGTTTAGTCTATTAAAATACAGCATTTGACTAAAAAATAGGCGCCAGGTACACAGTGTTATTTGTTAATGTAGATGATCCAAGCTTTTGAATGGAAATCGAAAATAATTTTTACTACAAGCAGTGGCGTGAAATAATAAATAATTTATAAAACAAAACCACACGCAAATTATGCTAGCTATATATACAGATTATATTTTCCAGACTAAAGTCGTATCGTATCACAATTTTTTTTAGAAATAATAGGGCGATGTGTATGCGGCATATGGTGATGCATATGCAACAGGCGCAGCTACAGCTGCTGAAGTATATGCTATTGGAGCTGTATACGCGGCGGCGGTATATGCGGCAACTGGAGCCGCGGCGGCAACAAGTGGCGCAGCTGCTAATCCATTATAATTACGTGCAATAACCTGTGAACTAGTGGCTGTGGCAACAGCTGGTGCAGCGGCTACAAGTGGTGCACTGTATGCGACTGGAGCAATAATTCCTGGTTTGGCTGAGACGGTGGCAATGGCCAAAAGAACAAAAAGTGCCTGTATTGTAAAGAAAAGAAAACAAAAGAAATTTATTAAATAGATTTTCAGCCGAGAAAAGTAATTTCCCAAAGCCGTCTATTGTCTGGCAGGGTGCGTATATGCTATTTTGTATTAATGAACTTACTACTTTGTTCATTTTAATGGATTTGTATTGTTTTACGGTTAGTTACTTGGAAACTAATATCTTTCCAATCAGCCCACAATGTCTATATATACAAAAGAATTGTGTGCCCCACCCCCCTCAATAAGTATACGTATATATGACATTTTCTTTTGTACATTGTACGTATACAACTCTTTGTAAGTGCAATCACATCAAATTCAATGTGTAATCAATGCCACACAGTCGAGTACAAAGTAAAAAAAGAAAAATTATAAATTTTCATCACGAAAATTGATTACACACACATGCACAAATAAAGTTGTTCATCAAATTTTCAATTAATATGTAATTGCATAATACGAAATTGAAATGTAATTATGAAATTTAATTTTTTGTTAATAAATTAGCGTACTTTTCGTCGATGGCACATATTTTGTGAATTTTGGACACACATATTTCTAAAAATACTGAGTGCAAGGTTGCAAAAATAGTTAAGGTCAAGCGTATACGTCGGTGGTAATATACCGAATTTAACTATTTTATTGTTATTGGTTTTAGTTCTGTTACTTAGTAAAATAAACTATACGTATAGTAAAAAAATTAGATCTATAGATTTTTGCAGATTTAACCTTCGCTATATCACAGCAGTCAAAAATAGTGGTTTCAAAATGTGGTTCCGTGCAGATTAAATATCTGTAGCTTCTCTACAGGCCAGACGGATTAACTGATCTGGATGAAACTTCATACTTAAGCTTTTCCATATTTGGGAGATCCTTGTGATTTCTGGGTGTCATCGGTTCACAGGAAGTGGCAGCTTGCATAGGAGCTTTCTCGTTTTCACAAATAGTTTTACATCGAGGTGAGGTTACCAAGACGTTAGAAGTTTGGTTTCGATCTAATGAAACATTGGATTCTTTGAATTAAAAAATTCGGTCGTCTCATCAGATGGACCAAAATACAAAAATATTGTTAACACTTTGAACTTGCATACAAAGTATAATCACGATGCCTTAGCGAATTAGGAATCGCATGTATGAACTCATCATAACTTGGCAAAGGTTATATGAATTGATCGCACACATCCCCATTCCCCAAAAAATAATTTTCGCCACCACTTGAGTGATTTTCTCATAAAGCAATATATCAGCGCATAGTGATCGATTCGATCTACAGCACCCATAGAAGTTGTCTAATTGATAACAAAATTAGGGTTTCGAACCATAATTTCTTTTTCATCTGGTAAAATTCTCCGCTTAGATGTCATTCCACAACTAGTCGATAGAGTAACAATCCTCTCATACTCCCAACCCAGGAGCGTTTTTTATTATTTTTATATTTGGCATAGAACACCTTTTTGTTAATTTGTATAGCACCAGCTAAGTGGCATTTCAGTTTAGTTAACTCGTCCGCTAAAGGCATGCTGGTGAAATATCGACCTGTGTACATATGGTCCTGTGTACATATGGTAGGTAGATTTTCAAATGACTTAAATTACTATTGACCCGTCTACGCAAATATTTTTGCAGGTATAACTTATTCATAGAATTTTGAATTTATAAATTCCCAGAATAGGCTTACCTTTTCTATCCGAGTTTTTATATTTTGACGTTGAGTAACAGGTGTTTTAAAAGCAACATCCAAAACATTTGGATCTGGTGTGCCTGGTAAATATATTTGAGAAAAATGGAGTTTCATTGTTGGGATTGGTCGACAAATATTCCTGTATGTGCGCTACTGGGATTGTACCCATATTGAGGATAACGCCAAGGAAAACCCGAAACTCTCTCCACATCTTCCCATATGCTCTAAATATAATCCTCTTGTAGTGGTTCTACAACATTCAAGGAAACCTGTGGTCCGGGTATTTTGGGTATTACGTAGAAATTTATTCCTTCAAGAACATTTTCGTTGTCTGTAACATCAATTCAGATATATCATCATAATCAATTCTATAACCATAATTAGCTTCATTTTCATCTGCTATAGCGTCAAAATCAACAAAATTGTCATTATGAAGTTCAAAATCTAATTCACTATCACTACTTTCAAAATCCGTAAAATTAATTTTTTTTATTTATGAGAAACGAATACCTAATAGCTTCTTGCATTAATTTTTTATACCAACTGGAGAAAACTGCGACACTTAGCCCAAAAAAATATTTAACCAATAGTAAATTGGGAAATTCCCTAAATATATGTTTATTTGTCATTCATGTCACCGTATAGCAATCGGGGATGATATTGACAAAAAATCAAAATTGCTAAATTGATGAGATCAAAGTACTGAATCCAGCTTGAAAGTACTTTCTGCACATTTATCGACGAACCAAAATCTCAGCAACTTTATAAGTAAATATCAAGGCAAATGGACTTAAATTTGATGGTACTCACATAAAAATAGCATTTTGGTGGTATGACTGTCAATGACATCAGTGCCAAATGTCACATCAAAATAATCATTAGTGTTTAGTATACGCTTGTCTTTCTGAAGAGACAATTGAGTGAAATTATTCACCAAAGAAGTTCCATTAAATTTTGTGCGCGGAATCAGTTTTGTGGTGCCAAAACGTCCAGAATGTTGCAAAAGGCCTTCGGTGATAATTGTATGTCGCGAGCAAGTGTTTTTTATTGGTACAAATTGTTCAAAGAGGGTCGAGAACGTGTTGACGACGAACCACGTCTAGGACGGCCATCAACCTCAACTGATGATCAACACGTAAATAAAATCATGGAATTGGTGCTCGAGAATCGACGATTAACAGTCAGAGACCTTACGGGCACCGTTGAAATATCGGAAGGATCAGTGAAAACGATTGGTTCCAAAATCACTCAATTTTTTGGATAATCAGCGTCGCGTTAACTTCTGTGAAACAATGCTTCCCGACTACCAGGATGTCATGAAACGTATTATAACTGGCGATGAGTCTTGGATCTATGCTTACGACCCGGAAACAGACGATCAATCGGCCGAATATCGTGCCAAAGGTGAGATGAAGCCAAAAAAAACACGTCAAAGCAAGTCAAAAATCCGGGTGATGTTGACAGTTTTTTTTCGATTATCGAGGTGTGGTGCACTCCAAATTCCTTTCGACCGGCCAAACTGTCAACAAGGAATACTATTTGAGTGTTATGCGTCGTTTGCGCGGAGCTAATTCGTAAAAAGAGGCCGGAATTATGGGTCGACAACTCTTGGTTTTTGCTTGAAAAACTTGAAACGTTTTAAAATGTAAATCAATTGCTCCAATGGTGTATGTTGAATATACGTGGTGTTATACTCTTACAAGAAATTTAATCGGCAATTCGTTTAGCATAATCACGATTATTATTGGTTGAAGATCTGTTGGTTGATTTCTGCTTTATTTTCCAAAATCAAAAAATACAATTTATGGAATCTTGAATGGAATTTGCAGAGTGCAATGAAATTTTTTCTCAGTCACTTTTAATTTATGTTTAATGAACGGAGGCAACGAGCAATGCAACAATTTAAATTCCGAGGGTATTGCGGATGTTCAACAAGGTCGACGAAGCTTTCGATTATCACTAGTCGAGAAATTCATTCAAGAAAGCTTTATATAATCTCTCGTAGTCGAGCTCATATTTTTTTTTGTTTACCAATTTTTTTGTTGTGCCGATTGTAGTCACTGTTGGCACTGTTGGTTTTAATTTATTTATTTTAAATTGTATACGTTACGGACACAGTAAGAAGTGAAACAAAACTTACCAGTAATATTAGCAAAGGACCTTTTTAATCTAATTATTTCATCAAGCTTGCATATTTTGTTCGAACTTAGATCAAATTGTACAAATAATTTTAAAATCTATGGCGATCACAATCTTTGCACCGCGGCCATTTGTAGAATATAATGGGTTTTCAAATAGGAATGATATGGTTTTTAAGTGACGTTTCCGCCGAATTAATGTTATCATCGACAGGGCTAGGTGTCGTCCCAAGTTCTGCACGTGTTTCAACTGCTTTTTTGAGTTCTTCATTTTCTTTCTTTAAAATTGTAAATTTTTCTCAATTTAGTAGTAAATTCTTTTATTTCTCTTAGTTGAAAGATCTTGATAATTTGGAACTTCGTCCAAATGGGTTAAACAATGATTGGCCCACCCCAGAATCTGTTGGGCCTGCCTTCGACGAGTGTGGATTTGGCAGCATATCTGCTGCTGTACCACCTGGGGTATTACATTACCAACAACGTCATTTTAAAAGTAGTAGGTAACGATCCACAATTTTTCATTTGCCAAGTAGTGGGGTTTTAATTGTTGAGTGCCTCTGGTGATGTTATTGAAAATTTTTTCAGAAAATCATTAAAACTCTGTCAATCATAATAGGGCCCGATTTTACTTGAGGAATTGAAATGCTTTTTTGTTATTTAGTTAAGTTTGCTGTTGCAGACCTAAATTGCTTGTTTGTTAATTAAACCTTCTTACTGCGTCATGTTATAGGTCTTATCATCTCATCATTTCTAATCCTGGAACTTTAAACTGGAAAGATCGACGTCAAGTAATTCCTCTTTGCTGTTTATTTACGGATTACTGAATTACTAGACATTTTGTGATCTTTCTATGTAATCCTGCTGTGGTAGGTTCTAAAATAATTCATAGCTTAAACATAAAACTTTGCTCGAGCAGACCTATTGCAATACAAGCCTCCGTGTCCCGACAATAATATTTTTAATGGAAATTTACTAAATTTTGTGATTGTTAAGGATTTTTTATTTACACTGTATGTGCTGCCCCATTTGCGGAGTTAGTTAAAGTATCGTAAATATTTATTTAACAAACTACTCGAGAAGCACATTTGCCGGGAATTCATAAATTTTAAATTTATTATCTGGATTTTAGTCCTATCATTTAAACCAATAAATGGCTATATCAAAGAGTTTCATTAGAAATAGTTGCATTACGCATAAGGCCCTTACACAATTTTACACTTGGCTCAAAATATTGAGCTTCGTAAGTAAATTTAATCATAAAACGAACGGCTCTGATATGAACGGCTGTGATATGAAGCCCAATGGATTGCATCGATCGATTTACGAGTGAAATTTTTTGAATTCTCTCTCTAAAGTACTAAAAATTGCTCGAAAGTATCGAGGTACTTTTCATACAGCCAAAGTATCGAAAAAAGTACTATAGTATCGACAATATCATCCCTGATAGGTATCAGTGGGTTTGTGGTTAAACTTAGTATGTCACCGTATACACCGTAAAGCGGAAATCAGTGGAATTCAAAAGGTTAGTTTTGAAAAGTTGAAATGTAAAAGATACGCAAATACATCACATTAATGTAAACAACATCAATTAGAAAAATCTACAAAAATTTGTTTGGCAAAACCTTATAAAAAACCAACGGCTTGCTACACCTTACCGAAGGAACTTACCAAAAAATTTCGGGATGATATTTCAGGCCAACTTCAACGACTTAGAAATGACGAGTTTTGATAAAAAAAGACTTTATTTCACCAAAATTGGGCATCTCCAGGCGGTTTGACTGTTCGGAATAAAACTTCATACTTGAACTTTTTCCATTAATTGGGTGTACGAGAAGTGGCAGCATCAATTATGAAAAGTTTAGCAGTTACAAAAAAACGACTAAGAATTGCTTTAGATAAAATTAAAGATTAAAGAGACATTGACATTGTTGGTTTTTTGAAATTTGAGCAGAGTTTATTTGTTCACTTTAGTAAATAACTGTGTTGTTTTCGAGATTTACTCGTATGTATACATTCATAGCAAACGGAAGTCGGCTGCTCGCCACAACTAATTCGGCCGCCATTTTTTAATTATCATTAAAAAATTGTTCATAGTTGAAAGTTTATCAACCGTCAGACACCAATCTTACTTAAGAAAACAGAAAGTTTCCAGCAGAAAAATGTGTTTTGGAAATTCATCGCTAGAGGCATGACTATCACAAAAAGGAAATTCTTTCTGTTGATATTTTTTGAAATCACCAGAAAGTTTTATGAAAAATCAAAGATTTATGAAACGGAAGTGAAAATATGTGCTTAAATGTTTTGAAACAAGAAAAGTTACTTTTGCTTTAGAAAATAATTTGCGTTTACACAAAGACTCTCAAAATATAATCATGCATGACGCAAATGCATGGCAAAACAAACAAAAATAAACACTCCATTTCTCATAAAACTTTCTGCTGAGAATTTTTGATTTGCTTAAATATTTCAAAAAATATTAGCTGAAAAAGAATCCTTTCTGTGATAGTGATGCCTCTAGTGGTGAATAGCAGAAACTCTTTTCTGCTGTAAATTTTTTGCTATCTTTAGAGCAATCAGATACTAGTCGCCTTGATCTGGTAATAATTTTTAGTTGTTTTTAAAATTTAAATCGTCCGTTCTGGGTAATTCCTCGTAACGATAATCCTAGACATCAGGCAAACCGCCAGGATATAGTACATGTTACGTTAAATTACTATGGCCTTCTTGCGATATTGTAATGAGTTGGTTGTTTTGTAGAGATAACGATTAATGTTAATTATGTCGTGGGTAACGTAACCTGATACATGCATCATGTTCTGCTCTATTAATCTATATGTGAAATAGAAATGTGTGGTCAAATCAGACATAATATTATACCCCGTTAAAACCGAAAAGAATCAGTCACACAAATCAAATGGATGACAACTAATTTGAGAATAAATTTCCAGTTGACAAGGAAGGCGACCTTGGAATGTAACTAAGGCCCATTAAAAAAATCACATTTTTAAATCGCATGGAACACCCTGTCAGACCCATTAAAAAGTCATATAATTTACTATATACACTCTTTTGGATTTAGAAAGTTTATCAATGTCACTGAAGTTCATGCTAAATGCTTAGAAAATACATAGAATGCTTAGAATTTTTGCAAACATTTTCATATTTTAAAAATTGTTCCATTTTGTTTATCAACCATCCTATTTCTAGTGGGATTTAATATCAAAAAGTCGGGACGAATGAGGGACGGAAAATGACCGGGGAGTAATGGCGAGGAGTCTAATGATCAGCGTGTAATAGCCGGAGTGGGTAATATACAGGGTGTTAATAGCAACGAGGTATTGTCCGCGGTTAAACTGTCCGCGGTAACATCCAGGAAGGTATACTATATGTCCTGTTACGGTTTCACACGATCCTGTAACTTTTCGTTCAACACGATCCTGTTATTTGTAAAGGAGTGTATACATTTTTTATTTATTTATTTTTTTTCGGTTTTTTTTCAGAATTAATTTTGAAAACTTGGGAAATTTATGATGGAAAGACTCAGCACAGAACAAAGAACCAAGTTTTTCAATTTTATTTTGAAAGTCAGCATTCGATTATTCAGACACAAAGATCATATCGAAATTTCTTTCATGTTCGAAATGCACTTAGCGCTCAAACGATTTACCGATTGGTTCAGCGTTTTCGGTTCAGCATGTTTTCAGCAGTTGGTGATGGTCTAGGTTTCAAAGAATTTTACATAAGTTACATCTTTTCCCATATAAGATTCAATTGGTTCACGAGTTAAAACCAAATGTTGCACAAATACGCATTCAATATAGTCGCCGTTTTCAAGAATTGTGCCTAGAAAATAACGAGTTTATTCACGATGAGCGATGAGATCCATTTTCACAATATGGGGCACCCAAAATCCTAGAACAATTGTTGAATATCAAATGCATCCACTTAGATGCATAGTATAGTGTGGAATAACTTCAGAATGGATCATGGGACTATATTTTTCCAAAAACGACGAACAAGTTGCGGTTAATATGAATGGCCTTCAATACTGGGCAATGATTGAAAATTTTTTAACGCCAGAGGCAGAGAACAATCCTGATCTAATCGCGTTTTTCTGATTTTAACTGCCGGTGGCCCGATTTAACAGCTCCCGATGTTTTTCTTTGGGGCTAGAACCATCCAACAGCTTTAAACCAATATACGAGAAGAAGTGAGGGCGGTGGGACCTTTTGAAATATATTATCTTCAAAACATAATGTGAACATATTTCCAAACTATAATATCAATTTTAATAAATGCCAACGTTAAATAAAATCAGAAACAAAAAAAATATTCATTAAATAAATCATAACGTTACTTATATGCGCCACCCTATATTATAGATACTACACAATCGTCTATGTAATCCACTTCGAAACTAGTCAAGGAACCCGGAAAATATTAGCAGCTCCAAAGAATTTTTCTGCATCCAGCGCTACATTAAAAAATTGTATATTTTAAATCTAATCGGAATCGGAACTCTTCAGACGAGAGATTTTAACGAGACCATACGTGCCTCATACGAATGGGGTTCTCAGTTAAATTGATTTTTTTAGATACATGAATTTGTGCTTTAACATTTTATTGCGTAGTAATGATTTTGTCCATTGAGTAGCGAGGCGAAATGGATCCAACAACAAAGAAATCGTAGAATTTTGCAATTGAAACAATAATTTTCGGCATTGTCCACATTCTCTACATTGTCGACGTTACTGTTTCAAATGTCTACATATATGCTACACACATGTAGAATAGTAATTTTTTTGTTCGGTGTAAACAATACGATTCAACGCTGGTTGAAAGGCATTAATGTGGATAAGCTGTGGTTTCAACAAATCGGCACACTATGCCACATAGCGAACACCACAATCGATTTGTTGATGGAAATATTGGATTTCGTCAACGTAATGGATGAGCTCAACGTTATGGATTTTTAATTAACCTACAAGATCGTGTGTGACTGTACGACCTCAGCTGCCTCAACATTTGTTCGAAATTGCGCTTAATTTGGAATTTAAGAAATTATAGCGAAGATTAGCTAAACCAATACAGCTTCTTTGCCAAAGGGGCATGCAACCAATTTTCACAACCGTCTCTTTAATTTTATTAATCTCATAAATTCTCCATTGCTTCGTTCTCAGTTCATGAATAAACTCTCATGTCAAAAATAAATTGATGCTGCTGCTACTTTGCTTTGGTATGTTAGGCATAGCGTATTCATTAAAATTTTATCTAACCACGAATATTATCGAAGAACACCCAAATTGTTCACCGACTCTCAGTACACACGCACACTAAGTACTCCAAAACAGTAGGCCATCGAACTCCGTAAAACCACAAATAATAAAAACCAGTCCATTATTCAAATTTTTAATGCCAAAACATTTCACTTCCTATAAAATTGATCTATGTATGCTGACGCATACTCAGGTGATGTATATACAACCGGTGCGGAAACAATTGTCGGGATGTGCACAATCGGACTAGTATAAACGGCTGGTGAATACGCAACTGGTGGATCAACTACTATAGGTGATAATTATTAAAATGGTTAAAGAATTAAGTAAAACACGTTTTTATAGAATCAAAATACTCGTTTATGTTCTCGGCTTGAAAGATCGTTTACAACCGATATGGTACAAAAGAAAACTTATAATATAGTCGCATTCATATTGCTTATTGGGTAACTGTCAAATTACATATTCTGTCACCGCCTCTTAATTTGATCCGTTAACATAATTTGAATTTAAATACAAAAAAAAAATAAAAACCAGTAAAAATTTAGTTTTAATTATGAACTCTACGTTAAACATGTACTCTAATAAATGAAAACAATTAATGATAGCATAAATTTAAACGATTACGATGTTTTTGAAATAAAATTCTTCCAAGTCCTTTTGTCATAATATCCGCAACTTGATCGTTGGTTGAAATGTATTGCAACTTGATTTCCTTGTTGGCGACAGCTTCTCGAATGAAATTATATTTCACATCAATATGCTTCATACGTTTATGTTCTCGTGGCTCTTCTGCCACTTTAATGCACGACTGATTATCTTCGAATATCGTTGTTGATGACATGCAACGATGACCAAGTTCGTTTAATAAACAGCGTAACCATTTTGCTTCACAAATGCATTTTGCCAATGCCAAATATTCAGCTTCAGTTGACGAAAGACTAACGGTCGGTTGTTTTTGTGATAGCCAACTTACTGTATTGCCAAATACCATGAATACATATCCTGATGTTGATTTACGGTCGTTCTTATCACCAGCCCAATCAGAGTCCGCGTATCCAGTCAAAATATCAGCTGTAGCATTTCGATGATAAACCATTCTCAATTCAGACGTTCCATGAATGTATCGCAAAATACGTTTTGCATACATAAAGTGTTCATCAGTACAGCAGCTTTGAAATCGACTAAAAAAATTCGTTGATGCACACAAATCTGGTCGAGTTGTTTGAGTGGCATACGTCAAACATCCAATTAATTCTCTATACGGCTTATCAGTCAAGTTATTTTTATCACCATTTGGTAAACTCAAACCATTTTCAATCGGTGTTGTCGCCGATTTACAGTTGTTCATTTCAAATTTCATTAAAACATTTTTCAAATAACGTGACTGACTCAAGGCAATCGAATTATCACTTGAATTCCGATCAACATGAATTCCCAAAAATGAATTAATTTTTCCAACATCCGTCATTTCAAACTCTCTTGCTAACTTTGCTTTAATATCGTTGACCATTTGCACATTGTTGGAAATAATTGCCAAGTCGTCGACATACAGGAGAATATAACAAACGATGTCTTTTCCAAATTTGATGTACAAGCATTGATCCGATTCGCAACGATTGAAACCAATTTCAATAATGAATTGATTAAATCGCTCATTCCACACCCGTGAAGCTTGTTTTAATCCGTATAATGATTTATTCAACTTGCAAACCATCGTCTTGTCTTTCACAAACCCTTCTGGTTGTGTCATGTAAATATCTTCCTTCAATTGTCCATTCAGAAAGGCACATTTCACATCCATCTGATACATTTCATATCCAAAATGATTGGCGATTGACAATAAAACACGAAAAGTTGTTAGCTTGGCCGTTGGTGAATACGTTTCATTGTAGTCGAAACCTTTTTCTTGCGAAAAACCACGAGCCACAAGTCTTGCTTTGTACTTGTCAACATCGCCATTTGGTTTATGTTTCATCTTAAACACCCATTTGCATGTAATAGCTTTACGACCAATTGGTAACTTACACAAAGACCAAGTGTCATTTTTTAACAATGATGAAAATTCATCATTAATTGCCATCTCCCATTTTGGCCAATCAGCACGTTTCCTTGCATCGTTCATAGTAACCGGATCATTTTGCACAAATTCCTCAGCTGAAAATGCATAACCAGCGAACCAAGTTCCCGGTTCATATCCGTACCGATCTGGTTTTCTTTTTAAACGATCACCGCGGCATAATTCATTGTTGTCATCCATGCTACTCGAAGTACTGTGAACATTACCATTTATGTTACTGATGCGATCTAAAGTTGCATCGTCTTGATTTTCACGTTCGTCATCAACGTTATCGCCTGCCGCCTCTGAATTAAATATATTGACATAATTCAAATTATCGAAAATTGATTTCTCGTTGAATGTCACATTACGGCCCATGATAAGTTTGTCATTTTCAATGTCCCATAATCGATACGTATGTGATGACAAACCATATCCAAGCATGTAGCACTTTGATGATTTAGCATCCAACTTTGTACGGTTTTCTTCCGGCACATAATTATAACAAATCGAACCAAACACGCGAAGATGCGACAAATCCGGCTTTCTACCATACCAAATTTCAGCAGGCGTCTTGCTTACAAACTGTTTACCAACGGCACTTGTTGGTGAACGATTCTTTATATAATTTGCACACAAAACAGCTTCGTTCCAGAATCGACGACTTAGACCACTCGACAAAAGCATTGTCCTTGCTTTTTCAACCACAGTACGATTAAAACGTTCCGATACTGCATTCATTTCCGGATTGTAAGGTACCGTGAAATTCAACCGAATACCTTTATTGACACAAAAAGATTTAAATTCTTTTGAGCAATACTCACCGCCATTGTCCAATTGTAATTTCGCAACTCTTTCCCCATGTTGCGTTTCAGCCATAGCAACATATTGCTGGAATTTATCGAAAACCTCACTTTTCTGCTTCATGCACGGTATATTCATGGATGTACGTGAAAAATCATCAGTAAAGGCAACAAAAAATCTCGAACCGTCATGCGCCATTTCACTCATTGGACCACTGACGTCGGTGTGAATCAATTCTAAAACTCGTTTAGAACGGATTTCCTTTCTGGGTGGATATGGTAAACGCGTTTGCTTACCAATTACACACGATTCACAAAACTTTTCATCGATGTTCACCTTAAGTTTGTCCAATCCAATCGCCATGTTTTGATTCACCATCTTTTTCATGTCGCTGACATTCAAATGAGCCAGACGAAAATGCCATAAATTTTGTGATGCCTTATTTAATTGCTCCTCTCCAGCAATCCCCGCAAACACACTTCGTTCAACATAAAAAATCGTCTGGTATAGCTGACCATTACGGCGGGCAGTGAACATATTTTTACCGTTCTTTGAAATAAATGCATCATCACCATTAAAAGTGATTTTGTAACCTTTGTCAGTCAATTGACGAATTGACAGCAAATTGCATTTAAGATTCTCAACAAATAAAACGTTTCGAATCGTTTTCGTTGAATTATCCCCATTGAAAAATGTCTTTATGGAAATGTCACCTTTTTTCTTTGCTACTAATGATGCGCCAGCTTTTGCCGTTGAAATACTTATCGGTTCAATTCCATGCATACTATTGAAAAATATCTTATCGTTAACGATATGATGTGTTGCACCCGAATCAAGGACAAAGTTTATCTTCTTAAAACCATCACTGCCTTTCTTTGATGTTTTGGCACCCATGCAACATGACGCAATATCATCGTTATTCCCTACTGACTCACTAATGACATCCTGTTGTTCACAAAGCAAAAACTCTGGATTGTCATCTTTATCAGCACAATTTGCACCAACACTTTTCTTATCGTTAACAACATTTTTCTTTGCCAATTTTACTCTGCAATTTACTTTTATATGCCCTGGCTTTTTACATCTGTGACAAATAACCTTTGAACGATCTGCTTGCATTGCTATCGAATCATTTGATTTACCGCTACGTCCATTTCCACATGCAGCACGCTTTCCACACTCGTCCAATAGACGACTTTTAACAAATTCGATTGTTATCTTTGTTGTATCCATTGTTTCCAGCGCTGTTACCAAGCCATCGAAACTTTTTGGCAATGTTAAAATCAGGTGACAGACAACGTCGAGTTCTTCCAATGTGGCGCCAATCGATTTTAGTTCACGCACGGTATGATCGAATTGCAAAAAATATTCGTTGATATCATCACCATCTTTGTATCGCATTGTCAATAGCTGTTTTCGCAACAACAACTGACCGGCAACACTTTTGCGCTCAAACACACCAATTAATGCATCATATATATCCTTCGCGAACTGTTTGTCTTTAATATACTCCAGCTGAGAATCACCAATACATTGCACCAGAATTGATTTACACTTTTTCTCATCACATTTCAACGTGTCTCTGATCTTTTCATTTTTAACTTCATCATTCACACCAACTGGAACATCTTTCAATAGCGTGTCCAATGAACTCGTTAAAAACTTTTCTAAATTCTTTTCTTCCAGTAATGTTTTAACTCGAAATTTCCAATTCGAGAAATTCGAACCATCGAATGGTTTTACTTTTTGCATGTTTGATTCCATATTTCTTTAATTTGCCCAATATTGTGAAATCAATCAACCAAAAAATGTTCTATGCACGAGGCAACCGATGAACAACAACAAAAACTATTTCACAATACACAAAACGCCACGCGCTTAACCTTCAAAATTTTACTTTGAGTACGATTTTTAGAATTAAAAAAAAATTTTAAAACTATCATTAAACCGACTCTGGGCCCATAACCTATTAAAATGGTTAAAGAATTAAGTAAAACACGTTTTTATAGAATCAAAATACTCGTTTATGTTCTCGGCTTGAAAGATCGTTTACAACCGATATGGTACAAAAGAAAACTTATAATATAGTCGCATTCATATTGCTTATTGGGTAACTGTCAAATTACATATTCTGTCAATAATCTGTGACTGATTATGTATTGTGGATTATTTGTGGTAATAAAAACTGGTATTGCGGGCGCATATGGTGATGCATATCCAATTATCCATGGTTTTGAATGCACTGCGCTTACAGCCAAAAGCAAGATTAACGTCTAAAATAAACCAATAATTATTATTTAAAATATTCTTGGAAAATAATTGTTTCGATACTTACAAATTTGTACATTCGCGCCATAAGATGTCTTTGTTGAGGAATTCTTTAACACAATGATGATTTGTGACCATAATCAAGTCGATTTTATATAGCTCATTCTCCCAAAAAGTTATTTAAATAATGTATTTGCGATCTTACCGACAACATTTTATTTACATTTTTGACAATACATATACTGTTTGCCTAGCAATTATGGTCAAGTTGCGATTGACCTTCGTGCGGTTTAGATATGTTAGCTCGAGAGAAATGCTACAAAGTGTTACAGTTCAGCGTTTCTTAATCTTTGTCTATCTACGGTACATTTAAATTATTAAATTGGTTCTTAAAAATTAACATTTTAAAAATCTGTTGATGTCGTTGTTGCCCAACGATGAGAACTGGTAGCTGCAGCTGGTGATGGAGAATGCAGGGATACAGAATGACAGAATAGTTTGATACAGCGAGCACGATTCTAGGAATGAAGACGCCCCTATCGCATCCCGATATAATTCGTACAGTTGTTGTATTTCGCGATATGAGCTCTACCACGAACGGTGTGTCGCCTTTCAAGTTGCGGGTTCAAGTTGCGTAGCAACATATGGTTGTATACCTTTCTTGAGCAGTAGTTAAGAGGCATTCCTGAATGACTTTACTCATGTAAATAGAAATTCGAACAACTTCCAGATCTGTCAGGGTCGTCCAAGTATAAGCATCAAGAAATTTGATCGTCATAGTCGAGAGCATAACGGGTGTCCTCAAATGCCTCACCTTGCTTTACATTGAGCTTTTCGATGTTAATTTGAAATTTGAGCTACGTGGGCCTCCTCAGCTACGTCGTAGAGATCGCCCTTTTGCTGGTGGATTTCCTTGGGGAGTCGAAAGAACATTGAATGTGAGTAATCCAAACTGAAGTCGTCTTTAAATTACTTCCATTAGTCCGTAGAACATGCTGGCTGACCAAGGCAAAGGATAGAAGCAAAAGTGTCCTATGAGGGCAGTGCATTTGCAAAGTGACTACTTTAATGTTTAGTGAAGCCAGATTCCAGCAAAGCCCGCGCCAATGGAGTGTCTTTGAAAGAGGAATAGACAATTCTCTCAAAGATATGCAATTGGTTAAAACTTTGAGCGCCTTTTACGTCATGCGACAAAGTGCGCATATAGAAGCGTTCCTCTTCTGGTGGATTCCAGTATAGAGAATTTTCGAGCATTTATGACCGAGGCACTGAGCATGAAATAAGGCTACAATTGTGTGCACTTGGTTTTGACTACTAAAAGGGCTTTCTTTTAATTTCCATTCTCGAAGAATATTTGCTGATGTTTTTCCAGATGGAACGGTAGACGCATCACTGTGTGCGGGCGATCATGCAATTTGACTCACGTTAATGGTAAATTGTCTTAGGAGCGCTAACGTTTCGAGAGAAATTCACACCTCTACATTGATATGCGCATTATATTTCGGCAATAGGTGTGGGCTATATAGTACAACATAATGATTGTCCATTTGGATAACTCTGACAATACTGTGATTAACGTTGTGTCGTCCAGAAACTCTTTGAGAACTGTTTTTTGCACTTTTTGTTCTAGGCGTTGAAGTTATTAACGCCGCTAGTGCATGCTCGGGACCGCCGCAGAGACGAAACGATTAATATGTTCAGCAGCTGTTGTGAACTTGTGTTCGAAAGATGATTATGATACGAGCATGGTAGAGACCCCGCTTCTGAAACTTGATTGAACCGACGAAGGCTGTGTATGGATTAGAAACACCTCATTTTGTGAGATCGTTCAGAAGAAAATCCAGCTTGAAATTATACACGCGTGCCACTAAACCCGGTCGATATGCAGTAGTTTCACCAGGTGCAACATTTTGAAAGGATTTCAGCCCACCCTGGGTTAACGGCGAATGTAACAAATAAATAGAAGCAATTTGATCCACTTAAGAATGATGGTGGGATTACAGGAACACCTGCTGAAACGTTTAGATTAGATATCCAGGATATGATTTGCATCTCAAATTCGGTTGAGATACCGAAGAGGTCATTGGATCGATCATCATGCAATGCTAAATGTATGTCACGTTCAAATGGAGGCTCTCCATCCCATTTACCAAAACCATGCTGATTTCGTTTGCTGTTGGATCGTTAAAGCGATGATTTCACAGTGGCGATCTCGACAAAACACCAAACTCAGGACTTCCACCACCTTAAAGTCCTGCTGCAATTGCTGCTGTGATTTTACGTAGGTCACCTCTCTGAAAATTTGATAAGTTTGTGTGAGGCGATTGTGTTGACGAAATAATCGATTAATTTGATCCAATATTACAGGTGGGCAATTTGTATTTGACATATGTTGGTAGTGTACACTTACAACCTGTGTGGGGTCAATAACTTAAAGCGGTGCATATTTACTGGTTTGTTGGAGGCTGTAGTTTGGTGATACGTTCCACTGTATCGACGATTGGGAATGTTTACAATTTCTGCTCCCATTGAAGTGAAGGGGATGCGAAACTACCGATAGTTGTGAATGGCTGGATTTGAGAGTGGATCTCGTAAAAAATCTGGGTATGCCAGCTCATTACCATTGATGTTGATAGGCTCTTGAAGCTTCAATTATCCTTAGCGGCAGAATTGATTGAAAATGCCATCCGAATAATGCCTCGAGGCCATCCGATTGGGTAACAAACATTCAGATATTCAAACAAATGCTGGTACCATTTATTCAGGATTTTATCGTATTTTTAGCTCAGTAAAATTCAATCAAGTCATTCATATTGATTGGTGAAGAAATCAATCAGACAGAAGAGTGTTGTGTAGAGTATTTTCAATAAAAGTAGTCTCATAATTGATGGACAACAGAGATAAATTCAAATTCCACCCACTTGGTGCTCCACATATGTGAGGATTATGAGAATCAGTTGTTCAACTAGCCATCAATTCATCTATTATTGGTCGAAATTGGTTCAACTTCTGTTACTCACCCTCTGTGCGCAGCATTATCATCGATAGAACTCGCACTCACACCTTCGTACTTTATTTTGCACCACGAATCACAAAAAGTACCTGATAAAACTGATGAGAAGGATTTGACACCAAATCATCGATGGCTTCGCAAATTCACTTTATACTTCTGACATCGTCGTTGTCAGTAGGACTATCTCGTAAATTGACAGGCACGGCCAAAGTGGTAGCAATTGCAATAAAATTTAGATGGATATAAAAATGCTCGTTGTATTCTAAGAGTTGGGTGTTCCGAATATTAGATCGGCAGGCGATACACCAATATCTTCTTTGAATGACATCCTTAATCCCAAGTAGATCGTTGACAAAATTCTCACCCAATCGATCCACTGATGACACTTTATTGCTGCTTTAAGCGTTCTATGCCATCTCTTTATTATTCCATTTTATTTTAAATTGGAAGCAATCGTTTCTACCTACCGCTACGAATCTCCCTAAATTTTGGTGAATTTTTATTCGTTGACAATGATTGTATCATGTCCGGACAAAATTTTTCCCCGAATACACGGATGTGTCAAACTATGTGATTTCCTTATAATCTGACGACTATGCTCGACAGTGATGAAGGGTCAATTGCGATTATCCGTTTCAGTGAAGCTGAACCCGGTATTGTGATGCGACTTTACTAGAACTGCTAGAACTAATTTCAGCATCGATACTTGGTGTCTAGGATCTCTGTTCTCTATCCCAACAATACAACGTATGTCCGTAGTGATTTGAGTGATGTAGTTTAAATATCGAACTTGACGAGGTGGTGAATTGTTGCTCTTGTAATCCGTATAAATGCAAAACTGTCGATCTTCCAGCCTAAGTAAAAGAGCTTACGAAAGAACTAAGCGAAGTTTACCATTTCTTGCTGGATGTGCTAGGATGGCAACGCTTTGATTTTCTCCCGCATATGGGATAAATCTACAATAGAAATTTGTCATCGCCAGAAATCTCTTTAAATCTTGAGCTACTTTTGGTTGATCATAATTTCGGATTGAATTCTAAACTTTTTCTGGCAAGAATACGAATCTCTTTTCCCTTTCGATTATCCCGATTCCTCTTCTGTGACGAGGTAGCCCAGAAATTTAAACTCTGTTTTACTGAAATCACACTTCGCGACGTTTATACTTAGCTAATATTCTCGAAATCGTTGAAATACGATTTGTAAATGATGTTTGAGCTCCTCTAAATATGTTGACGCGATCGAAATGGCATCAATATAGGGAAACACAAAATTTAACCCTTGACGAACTTCACTAATCAGTCACACAGCTTTAATTTCTAGAATTTTTTTTAGAACAAATTGATAACAAAATTTTTAAATGCTGTGATTTCTTTCTATATTTACAATTTTAAATAAATTACATATACAGAAGGTGCAATTGATTTTAAATGTGTTGTTAATTTGGCTTTTTCACTCCTTATATATTTAACGGTATAGAATTGGGGCTGTGTATGCGGCCGAATAAGCGTAAGGCGATGAATAGGCCGCAGTTAACGGAGCCGAATAAGCAGCAGCGACTGGAGCGGTATAGGCAGCGTATGGTGATGCTACATACGATCCGGCGGTGTAAGCTACTGGTGCAGCAGCAAAGTATTGCGGTTTAGCAGCAGCCATACATGAGGCAATAGCCATTAATACAACAATCAACTGCTCAGAAATGAAATTAAAAAGTTAAATCATGAAATACTAAATCGTATAGGAGTCAAATTTAAAATACTTACGAGTTTGAACATTTTGAAATATGTTTATTGGTTTTATTTAGTTGTTACTAAGTAAGAAGCTACGATTGAACTGATACTAAACCAAACAAATCACTTGACTTTATATACAAAATACGCTATTTTAGCACAAGGTTGAATCGATACGCGCGAATATATAGGTCATACTCGTATGTACATAGCCATTGCCTAAATGTGTATTACATAGTCGCATCCACCTACAAAGTCGCGCGTATCATGTAGTAAACAACAACACAAAAATGTTGAGTGCAAAATTCTTTTCGATTTCATTGGTAGCGAGCAACAATAACAATAAATTAAAATCGTTACATAATAAATTAATTAGAAGCACGTCCATCATCCAATAACACAGAATTGTACGGTAAGGTTTGCATATTAAGTTGGTTATGTATTTATAGCGTTGCTAACCTAGCCAAGTCTATCCATCAATCGTGATTGTAAACATTACGATTGGGAGCACATATTGGGGGTTGATTTGACATTTTTTTTTTATTTGGATGACATTCAAGGTATCTGTATTTTTAATTAATTAAATATAAATTTTGATTAGTATCGAACATAATATAATTACAAGGGGGTACTCCGAAATTTGTATATAAAGCCAATCGATTTGATGAGTTCAGTATCAGTTCAATTACATCTTCTTGATAAGTAACAAGTAACAAATCCAAAAAAAAACCAAAATGTTCAAACTTGTAAGTATTTTAGTCAATATTGATAAATATTTCATGAACTAATTCAATTCATTCAATTATAGTTGATTGTTGTATTCATGGCTATTGCCTCATGCATGGCTGCAGCTAAACCACAGTATCTTGCTGCCGCACCAGTAGCATATACCGCAGGATCGTATGTTGCATCACCCTATGCTGCCTACACAGCTCCGGTTGCCGCTGCATATTCAGCTCCGGTTGCTGCTGCATACGCATCGCCATACGCTTATTCCGCCGCATACACAGCTCCCATCCTATATCGTTAAATCAGGTATAGATGAATGCAGAATCGAAAATTGCCAGCCACACCAAATTCATAAAATACTGTAGAAAATTATTAAGTTTTTCTTATTGCCAAATGGATATCCTTTATTTCTAATTAAATTATATTCATTAAAATAAATTAAAACAAGAAGGTAACTGACATGTAAATATAAAGTTCTTTAGAAATAAATTATGTATATAGGAAGAATCCACAGCATCAAAAATGTTAGTTTTCATTTTACAAGAATTACCAAAATGATTGGGGATCCAAAACGATTTTCTACACTAAATGATTTCTTAAGTAACAAGATCTGGTTTTATTGTTTCTACTTATCTTTGATTTAGGAGCATGTGGAATATAAGAAAGTTCTTATTGCATCATTGGACACTTTCTTTCTGTTTGATAGTAATACGGCGAATTGAATTGATGTAATTTGTGCAGCTTTATCAGAAGTGAACATTATAAAATTTGTCTGTATAGGCCAATTCATCAACTAATAAGGCCTTACAAATTAAGGACTCTGCACAACTATAGCCAAATTTTTATTTTAACTGACGTTTAACCTAACGATGAGGATTACGCCATACACTGGACTTACATTGTAATATTTTTATTTCGCTGGCGCTACATTTCGTGTAGGAATTTGCCTCCTCAACCCAATTAACCACGCATCGCCAGATTGCATCGTTTGGATTATGTAATACAAAATTCCCAACATAAATATTAGATTAATTGCCTTCATTCAAAATAAAACGTCATTAGAAAAATTAACCGTTTTCGTATATGTCCGACTACACAAACATTAACAATAAAAGGCTAAACAAAACGCTTACTCGGAAATCCGAAACTGAACTTGAACCTGAACTTTAACCTTAACACAAACCTAAACCGAAACCTCATCCTAAATCTAAACCTAAATCTAAACTTAAACTTAGACAGAAACATAACCTTAAATCTAATAGCCTGGACAGAATGAGAATTAGTTAAACTGGTTTAGAAAAAATCGATCAAGTACTCTAGGAAATTAAATTGAATTCAGTTTGACACACTACGAAAAATTAATAAATGTACTAGAAAATTCAAGTTTTTCAATAGGGAACTTGAATGAATTTTACTAAACCAGTTTAAATAATCCGTACGATTACCTAAACCTAAACCTAAACCTAAACCTAAGCCCAAACCTAAACCTAAACCTAAACCTAAACCTAAACCTAAACCTAAACTTAAACCAAAACCTAAACCTAAACCTAAACCTAAACCTAGACCTAAACCTAAACTTATACAGAAACATAAACCTAGACCTAAACCTTAACTTATACAGAAACATAAACTTAAGCCTAACCCTAAACCTAAGCCTATATCTAAACC
This sequence comes from Nephrotoma guestfalica, assembly GCA_963691935.1. Taxonomy (NCBI): domain Eukaryota; kingdom Metazoa; phylum Arthropoda; class Insecta; order Diptera; family Tipulidae; genus Nephrotoma; species Nephrotoma guestfalica. Next base: position 233,765,748 of record OY829915.1, on the reverse strand, counting down.
TAAACCTTAACCTAAACCTAAACCTAAACCTAAACCTTAATCTAAACCTAAACCTAAACCTAAACAAAAACCTAAACCTAAACCTAAACCTAAACATAAACCTTAACCTAAACCTAAACCTAAACCTAAACCTAAACCTAAACCTAAACCTAAACCTAAACGTAAACCTAAACCTTAACCTAAACCTAAACCTAAACGTAAACCTAAACCTAAACCTAAACCTAAACCAAAACCTTAGCCTAAACCTAAACCTAAACCTAAACCTAAACCTAAACCTAAACCTAACCCTAAACCTAAACCTTAACCTAAACCTACACCTACGCCTAAACTTAAACCTAAACCGTACCCATTAGAAACTCTAAGTTGTTAATTGATTTTTCAACAATAGTTTCAAGTTCATGTAGTGCTGTTTCTCACGACTTTCGCAGCCCCTGCTACCAGAAAGTGGACCATTATAAACCTATCAATGATCATCTTTCTAAACACTTTAGGAAGGTTGAAGATAGATTGATTGGGCGGAAACTTTAAAAAATTCACCCGGCTCTGTCTCCACGAGCTCGGGACAGAATTAAACGCCACAAAGCTTGAAATAATTCGGCTGGAAAAATTCCAGTAAGACCACCCGCTTTGTACGGTACAAAGGAGAAAAGAACCGACAAAAAGGCACAATGATTAAAGCTTTTGCATTTGGATCGAGGGTACCGGGTTCGAATCCCGATAGGGGCAGGATAAGGGATTTTTAATGAGCTGATTACGATCGGTGATGAAAATGAACACAACTATGAGTCCCTGTCGAAGTGCAAAACAGATGGGTCGACTCACCATCCATGCCAGTAGAGGCTTGCATAGAGCTTTGCAATGTGCAGATGGTGATAAAATCGGACCTATAGCCATACGTCCTCGATTTGGCAGGCAATGTGTAGTGTGATTTCCGTTTGGCAGATGGAGATAATCAAATTCCCAATTATTATTCTTAACCAACATTTTATTTAGTTTAATGACAGATTTCTTTTGACATACTGCCAATTTCTTTACAGAACGTTCTGAATTTGTTTTTCTTTCTACGTTTAAAATCTCCTAGCAGTTTTCCTCAATCTTTTAACATCAGAACACCAAAATGATTTGTTCTGAACCTTTCGATTAGTTATTATTGGACAACAGTTTTCAGAAGAAGTCGAAATAGCAATCGACTGATTAAATTTTACTAGGGGTGTGGAACACGAGCGATATAGTTCGGTAGAGAAAAGTTCCCAGTTTATTAGTTTCCTGTTGCGATATAATTTTAAAGGTGGTATTTAACAATTATGATTGAAAAAATACACCTGAAATGGGAGGTCAGCCTTCCAGTTACAAATTAAATCAATTATCGGTAATTGATGAATGTTGTTCACATCTTGGATTGAAAATTTTAAGCTCAAAAGAGCTTAGGAAATTAAATAGAGATGCACCTCTGCTTTTATTGATAGAACTGACCTATTTAGAATATGAAATTGCATCACACCCGGCCGCAAGGAGATATCCTTACTCGTGTCCCAAGTTACTAGAGCTGTTAGTTCACCCAAAGAGGAGTGGGTCAACTGGCAAATGTACAGACGTCAAAATCAAATCAGTGCAATGATTTGAAGACTTTAGAGAAATAAGTACAGCCGTGATATTATTTGAGCTGCACTATGAATGAGAGTTGCACCGATATTATTAGAAATATAAATATATGCACTCCCATTACAAAAGCATGTAACCCTACGGACCAGAGATAATCTTAAAGATAATCCTGTCTAACACGTACTGCAAGGAAACGTTTAAACCAGTAATGATCTCAAAAAACATCTGGTCAATCCAAAAACAGCCGCTTTATATATTTATATTCAACAGACATATTTTGGTTAATATTGCTCGACGATTCTCCGCAAGACAGACGATTTCGAAGGATCCACAACACAACCTACACATAAACCTAAACTTAAACCAAAATGAAAATCTAAACCTCAATCTAAACACCTAGATTTAGGATTAAAATTAAGATTAACCTAAACCTAAATCTATGCCTAAACCGAAACCTAAACCTTAACCTAAAACTGGACCAAAACCTAAACCTAAACATAAATCATGCCCTAAACCAAAATTATAGCCTACAATATATACCAAATATCTATAAAAAATTGAAACAATACAAAAATAAAACGATAAAACGATAAAATGATAAAACGATAAATCGATAAAACGATAAAACGATAAAACGATGAAACGATAAAACGATAAAACGATAAAACGATAAAACGATAAAACGATAAAACGATAAAACGATAAAACGATAAAACGATAAAACGATAAAACGATAAAACGATAAAACGATAAAACGATAGAACGATAAAACGATAAAACGATAAAACGATAAAACGATAAAACGATAAAACGATAAAACGATAAAACGATAAAACGATAAAACGATAAAACGATAAAACGATAAAACGATAAAACGATAAAACGATAAAACGATAAAACGATAAAACGATAAAACGATAAAACGATAAAACGATAAAACGATAAAACGATAAAACGATAAAACGATAAAACGATAAAACGATAAAACGATAAAACGATAAAACGATAAAACGATAAAACGATAAAACGATAAAACGATAAAACGATAAAACGATAAAACGATATAACGATAAAACGATATAACGATAAAACGATAAAACGATAAAACGATAAAACGATAAAACGATAAAACGATAAAACGATAAAACCATAAAACGATAAAACGATAAAACGATAAAACGATAAAACGATAAAACGAAAAAACGATAAAACGAAAAAACGATAAAACGATAAAACGATCAAACGATAAAACGATAAGACGATAAAACGATAAAACGATAAAACGATAAAACGATAAAACGATAAAACGATAAAACGATAAAACGATAAAACGATAAAACGATAAAACGATAAAACGATAAAACGATAAAACGATAAAACGATAAAACGATAAAACGATAAAACGATAAAACGATAAAACGATAAAACGATAAAACGATAAAACGATAAAACGATAAAACGATAAAACGATAAAACGATAAAACGATAAAACGATAAAACGATAAAACGATAAAACGATAAAACGATAAAACGATAAAACGATAAAATAATAAAACGATAAAACGATAAAACGATAAAACGATAAAACGATAAAACGATAAAACGATAAAACGATAAATCTGAAATGAAACGATAAAACGATAAATCTGAAATGAAACGATAAAACGATAAGTGGTTCAAAGTTATAACGACATAATAATAAAACAATACGTCATTATGATGATACAATGATACAATGATACCGTGATACTATAGCAGCGTTTTTCTGAAAAACAATCGGGTTGAGTTCGCGATAGCTTTTTTCAAATTTGTCCAAGTTAAAATTTAAAATTTATTTATTTTTTAATTAAATAATTTAGATTTAATAGTAATCTACGTTTAACCGAAAAAATCCATCATAAAAGTTGTATAGTTTTCTTGTAATATCGTTGTTCTGTATAGTTCTGTATAATATCGGAGTAGTTCAGAACTATACAGAGCAACGATATTACAAGAAAACTATACAACTTTAATGATAGGTTTTTTCAGTTATACGTAGATTACTATTAAATCTAAATTATTTAATTAAAAAATAAATAAATTTTAAATTTTAACTTGGACAAATTTGAAAAAAGCTATCGCGAACTCAACCCGATTGTTTTTCAGAAAAACGCTGCTATGATACTATGATACAATGATATAATGATCCAATAATACAATGATACAATAATACAATGATACAATGATACAATGATACAATGATACAACACCAGGGTCGTGGAGTCGGAGTTAAGGAGTTGAATGTTTCGTTTTTGGTTCTAACATGTATTAGTTAGAGTCGGAGTCGGAGTCGGAGTCGAAGTCATTTGAGTCGAAATGATTTAACGTCAGAGCCGTAAAGCGGCAAATTTTATCACCGACTCTACAACCCTGAATGAAACAATAAAACGAGAAACCAATAAACCGATACTATGATACCATAATACGATCAAGTGTTATAACAATATGTCGATCAACATTAGAGCGGCACAACGATATACAATGATAAAAGGTCACTGTATAAGCTGAAACCATTATATTACGATACAACACAAACATTTTGAAATAGACTTGTATACATATAGCACGTTTAAGATTACATTCTATAAACATTTTAAATTGTCTTGTTTTCCTCATATATTTGGTTCCTAATTTAGAATAGTACTTTAAGGTTAACCAACTAACTCGACCTTTGTGTAGAATTCACGTTCAATACTATAGCCAGAAATACTACCTCTTTAGTAACGAGCAAACAGATATCCAATAAAATAAACCTACATCAACACGTTTTGCGGTAGAAAATTATTAATAATTATTTGAAATTGAACATCTCCCTGAGGGATTAACTACGACTTATGTAAAAAACAACAAATAAATCCGTATTGATTGAAAAAATAAATTTGTGTAATCCAATCGAACTCATACAAATCGGCTAAAACTATTGTTGTTATTATTACCATGACAAAGGAAGTTCACAGGACAATAAAATTAAAATAATATTTCCCATGATGGTTATTCACTGTCTCACTTTGTCTGTAAATAGCTCTAGTTTGTGGTTTGTATTTATCATATTTATTCCAAATGCAGTTTATTGGTGAGTTGAATGCTTATATAATCCAACAACCGGATAATTAATATCCAGAATAGAATTTTACAAAATTTAAATTTATTTATGGAACTGAGGTTTGAGTTATTTACCATTTCCACGTGAACTCATGTTGATTTGTAATTCCTGTGGTCGGTCTACGAGTATTATAACGTGTCGGTCGATGTGCATACAAACCGCCGTAAGCATAACAGTTTTACATGTAATTTATCTTACAAATCTCACAATATGTTGTGACGTGCAATTGTTTAAATTAACAATTTTATTCAATGCCATCTTAACAATAATGTTTAACAATACAAGTATAATTTACATACGAACTAATCTTGCACTATTTGTTATATTTGGGTATAGATTCGTAAACGGGCCACAATCAGATTTGTGTATCATTCCTTAAATTAATTTATTTTGATGAATTTACCTGATACTCGTACATGACATTTGTTTTAACTTGTTTTGTTTTGGATATACCTAGTTGATAGATTTGCGCACCCACGAATCTCATTGTTGTTAAATTGAATAATTTAATCTGCGACAATTTTAATTCCGGGTTCTACTTCTACATTTTATTGTTGACGCGTTTATTTTGTGTATTTGCGACAATATGATAATTTTATGGTAATTGGTACAATTATTTCGATTAAATAAAAATTACGTAGATTCGATTTGATTGACACATTTTATCGAGATTATTTATTTAGCCTACAAATGTTAATATTTATATAGAAAGATAATAGACTAAATGTTTATACATATGTGGCATTTTTGCACCTCATAAATCTTACGTGCCTTAAGTATTCAATTTTCATATAGTCACAAATGGTTTGTATCAGTCTTAATGTTAGGAACAAGATACTTAGAAGCTATCCTAGGTAATCGTGCAATCTTTAATCTTACTAACACTTGGGCGCGTAAATTAGGAAATGTAGTTCACATGGTTTTTACATGTAAAATGTGTATACTTACATTTTACATACTGCAAAGTAAATAATGGATAGAATACTACTTTTTCGTTACAATTGCGCCATCTTTTACCAAATCTAATAATTATCGGAAAATTGACTGTGTACTCGACCATTTTTCTTTTTTCTCACATCGTTTACTTAGCAATTATCATGCATGGAAAATTGGCCACGAACGAACGTTGTAAAATTGTTGAGTCTAGTTTAGCTAATACCGTTTGTGAATACAAATTAGAATTGCCTGTTTGGCTGGAATCTAATCGAATAACCGCAAACACGGTTGATAATATACTTGTAGTCGAAGGTAAACAGGAGGAGAAAGAAGAACTACCGAAAAGGTTTGATGTAAAGAACTCATCAGTTTCTATGAATAACAAGTTCACAATCAAGCCACATCCAAAAATACAGGCGATTAATTTTTTTATTGAAGCACACAGGCTTATCATTTATTTTCAGTGCAATTTTTTTGTCACATATAATAATACAAAATGAAAATAAATGATTAGGGTAATCATCACCGATTTAATGGCAGTATTGATCTACCCTTTAACAAAGAACAATTTATGATAAAAAAATATGATAACAAAAGAAATAAAACCATAACAATAAAAATATAAAATATAAAAAGATAAATAAATTAAAAAGATAAATAAATTAAAACTAAAATTAAACTTCAACAGACTAAAAAAAACTCTAAATAGAAAATCGATATTAGAGTGCTCAAAAAGCCAAACTTTAAGTACCCGTAGAAATGATTTCGAATTTATTTGTTGTCGAATGCTAAGTGGAAGTTGGTTAATTATGGAAGGGTTAAGTTACCAGGAAATATTTTCTAAATTGTTCACTAAAAATGTGGAACAACAAATAAGAAACGATCATTGTTCCTAATATTGTATCGCACATTTGCTCTCAATAATCGATGCCCACTTCGCAAATAAAATAAACGGAAAACCTTATAAACTGCAAAGTCTCGTTATTAAGATTTTTTTCGTTTAATAAACAATTTTTTAATATTGTAAAAGGAAAAAATAAAAATTATCAGTTTTTAAAAAATTAAAACCAAATAAAATAAAACAAATTAAAAGTAAAAAACAACAAGATTCCTACTTGTTACTAATTACTTACTAATTACATTTTAAATTTTTTCAATATCCACAACAATCTGACACGATAGCGACCTATATCGTTAGGTGCTATATTAACCAAGCTATCAAAAAAATACTAACTCTTGAGAAAAAAGAGCCTTGCCGGAGGTTAGGGCAAGCCATTTTCGAAAATTGTCCTCATGACTCATATAAAGATATTTCAATGGACAGAGAATCTGACACGATAGCGACTTATATGGATAGCTTGGCTAATATAGTGGCAAGGCTCTGTTTTCTCAAGAGTTGGAACTTTTTGGATTACTTGGTTACTAACCGTATAGGTCGCTATCGTGTCAGATTGTTGTATGAGGACAATTTTCGAAAATGGCTTGTCCTAACGGCAACGAACAAATTTAAAATGTATTACATTAATGTAATTAATTGTTTAATTTAATCGTTTTTATGAATAATGAGGCAAATATTTTTTCCTACCATGACCGGCCAGGATAGGAGGTTAGAAACTTTTTTCAGTTTCAGTTTTTCAATGATAGTTTGTTTGCGAAATAGGTCTGTCGTCTCAATGTTGATAAAAATCTTTGAAAATAATTACAAATTAATAACGAGCAAGAAATATTTGGCAACTTTCTGTCAAACGTAAAAAAAAAACAGATTAACAAATGCAAGTTTCCACATGTACAATCTAATATTTATAATTAATTTAGAGTAGATCTGTAATTAAATAAAACTACTAAGCAATAATTTAATATCACTAACCGTGTAAAGTTAAGGTAAAAATTTGATGAGTCATAATATAACGTTATTAACTTAATAAAATGCCATTTAGGAAAGATTACACAAATATCCATCATACACAAATTAACCTAAGAGTCTAGGCAAAAAAACAAATACTTTAGGTTCTGTAAATATAGTGAAGGGAAGCGGCCACGTGACTTTAAATACAAATAATTTAACAAATAACAAATAAACAAATACAAATAACGTTTATTAGAAGTTCAATAGGAGTTAAAAGATTTATTACAAAGTTGCCAGATACTTCATTTTCGTATTTAATAAAATTCAGTTTAAATGGTTTATCCATTCAGTTTTATTCGTTTATACGAAAGAAGTATATTATATTCACTTATACATATTCAATTTTTAGGATTTAGGATACACTTCACGCATTTGTACAGAACCGTGAAGTTTGTCCTAAACGAATCTTAATTTTTTTTAGGACAGATTTAGAACAAACTTCACGCGAATTATTTCTGAACAATTATGAGAATCTTTAAAGTTGAATGATAGCAACCACCCCAACATGATAACGCATATTCAAGCCTAGAGTTAATGCAAGCATAGTAGAATTTTAACAATACCGATTTAGGTGCTACTAGTCTTAATAGTTATAAAGTTCGTAACGCATTGCTAAGAGACTTTTTTATTTTATCGACATGTTGCTTCCAATTCAGATTACAATCAACAATAACTCCAAGGTACTTGAAGCTCTCCACAGTTTCAATGGATATGCACGAGCTGGAGCAATTAATAGCATTAGTAAACTACTGCTACCCAAACTAGAATGCATAATCTTAGTTTTATCACTTAAAATTAGGAAATGGTGGTCAAACCATTTCCTTAAAACTCAAAGATCGGCTGCAATTTTATGGCAAACATCAGTTTGTGAGAACCCACGACAGTATAAGCTCATATCGTCTGCAAAGCCAACCATAGAGTCTGCCAAATTTGCACTAAAAATTGAGTTTATGTATATCAGAAATAAAAGTGGCCCCAAGACGGAACCTTGAGGAACACCAATGTTTAAGACTTAAGGGCTGCCCATAGTTCCATTTACCTTAACAACATGATTACGATTTGCAAGATACGATTTAAACCGATTATTAATGTTTCCTCTGAAACCAATTTTAGAAAGCTTATGCAATAGAAGGTTATAATCAACCATGTCAAAAGCTTTTTTTATGTCAACAAAAACCCATTACGAAAACCGTGCTGACAACAACTTATAACACTATGCTTCTCTAGAAATACAACCATTCTAAATTTAATAATTGTTTCCATTATTTTTAACAGAATTCCTATTATTTAATTGGATCCTAGACTTCAAATTTGACGCAATACTCCCAAAATAATTGCTGAACTCGTTGGCAATATCAGACGCATCAGTTAAAAGATCATTATTAGATGAGTTAATAGAATTAATGAGCTTAATCTTTGATGAATTATTACTTAAAATGTCATTGACAGTACGCCACATAAGTCTGGAGTCATCGGAACAGTTATCAAATCTATTTTTATAATAAGCTACGCGACCAGCAATGGTTTTCTTTTTTACTTGCTGACAATAGGCTGTAACATATTGCTGGAAACGTTGATTGGTTCTAACATGTGTCGCCTTTGTCAATAACCATTTTTTACGTTTAATCATCTTTAGCAACGCCTCAGAGATCCATGGTTTAATAGGACGATTACTACGTGATTTTTGTGTCTCTAGACTAGCCGCACACCGATCGTCAAGGGCATAAATAGGAGAGAAATTAGCTCTATTTAACGATTCCAAGAATTTAGATAGAATGATTTTTGGCTTAACAGGTAATCTATCATTGCTTTTCACATGATTAATCTCGATCACAACATGCATCAAGTGATGGTCAGTAATCATATAATTAAATAATTCAACCTTGACGCGAGACAATAAATTATCACTTAATCTGCAAAAGAAGTGATCAATACCAGTAGAAGTAGTATCAGTTACTCTAGTTGGATCACTATTAAGCGATGCTAGACCAACGCAGGACATCAATACAAAGCAGGACATACAAATATAATTATCGGACATGGAAGAGCAAGATAAAATACCAATATTAATATCATCCAGAACAAAGAGGTTTTTACTGTTTATATGTCTTAAATATTTATAAAACTCATCGAGAAAGACAGACTCCGTAACGGCCTGAACCCGATAAACGCAAATTAAAATGTACGTGTCATTGCCAATTACAAGTTTTACCTTCACAACATCCGCTGAAACAAGGTTTATAGGTTCAACAAAACAATTTAAATTACTTTTATAAATTCCAAAGCTCCACCAGCACGATAACTATTGTTACAACAAATCATTTAACTGATAGAATTCCATTTCATCATCATTAATCCAAATTTCACTCAAGAAAATTAAATCAGGTAAACTTTTAAGTGACTCAAGATGAGCCAAATTAAACAAGCAAGCGATTCAAATTTAAAAAAACCGGACTCGCACGTCATTCAATCAAATCAAATCAAAGTAGCCAAAAAGTGGCGAGAGAAAAAATGTCCGAAAAATTTATAATTAAAAGTCATCCCCATTTAAAGCTTAATTTATTTTATTGTAATTTTTTGTTAACAGTTTGATTAAAATAAAACATGTTCGGCTTTGTATGGGATTTCTTTTCTAACCATCCTCCATGACAAGTGTATCCTTAAGTTTGTCGTTCTATTATTTCATTAGAACTGATACTACTCCATTAAATGCGCCTATCATTGTTATTCCTTTTGATCCAAATCAAGCTGATACGTTGTCATGTGGAACGACCAAACTTGTTTTCACATTTGCAACGGCGCTAATCGCCCATTCAGCTTCGAGTAAATCGAATACAAAGTAGCTGAAAGTAATCTAATGATGCTCGTATTTATTTTTACTCAAGCGACTTCTAAATATGTCATTCAATCATTTGAACAACCAAACTCTCGTGGCAAATTTCACTATGACATCCAGGTGTGATAGGTTCACGGCCGCAATTTTTAAGAATTGAACCGAGAATGGGACTCACTTCAAATTTATGTTCATCATAATTAGCGATTGGGATTTCACTAGATTAATAGAAGTCTTCAGCACTTATAGGAATAATTGAAAGGCAGCGGAAAGAAAGCCGAATAGATGATTTTAGCGGTATCCAAAATTCTTGTCATGCGTAAAACAAAAAAAAGAAGATCGAACTCGCACATCAGAAGGCTGCTGAAACATTAAAAGGTGGAGGTGTCCAATCCTAATCAAAACTGCTTAGCGAGATCCGGAAAAACGTTAAAATCTGATCTAATCAAATTTGTACGATGAGCCAGAATGGGCGACAGACTAACGAAATTGGGACCACAAACCAAACAAGCGATCGTCTATGATGTTCTGAATGGTATCCTTGGCCAGACAGGTACGATATGCAGCCTACAACCTATACGAACACTTATAGAAACAGGAAATGTTCAGAAGATGATTCAGCAGATGAACTGCTGAATCGACTGAAGTTGGAGGCAGAGACGGATCTGCATATTAATAGTGAGCAATATCCGAACAGAGCTAAGCTAGATGGCATTCCGATAATCTTAACACGGCATCTGAACTCCAAACCCGATAGTTTAACGAAATCACCGGCAATTAGATTTATTTGGATCAAAATTAGAAATACAAGATGACTAAGATAAAAGAGGTCACGTGTTCTGTATCATACTGCAAGTGATATTGAGACAAAAATAAATAACCAAAAATAAAAAGAACGTAAAAATATCGGAGTGAAGTTTATGCCAAAATAACAAAATATACACTGTGTCCTATAAGTACTTAGTATTAAAAAACACTCAGAAATTGTGCTTTCAAAATAATATTTGAAATTTTTTAATAAACACAAACATTTCTGCACAATAAATAAAAAGTATTTAATTTTTGTGAAAGGTTTTGAGTGAATTTTATAATAAGAAATTTTTACAACAAAACACACTGCGAATCGCACAGAGGTGATCGTAATGGTTCTGAAGTAGAACTTGACGTAAGAAAAATATCTCGTTTATCCGATATTTGTGAAGATTTGACGAGAGAGAACATCGTTGAGTGTAATCCGAAAATTTTGTAACATTTGGAATTATTTAACTCAGCCCCTACGAATCGCACAGAGATGATCGAAATGGTTCTGAACTAACACTTGATGTAAGAAACAAATCTTATCTATCCACATGCTCGGAAATCTCTGAGATTTTGTTATTCGAGTGAGAATATCATTGAGTGTAATCCGAAAATTCTTAAACATATGAAATAATTTATCTCGGCCCCTACGGATCGCACAGAGATGATCGAAGTGGTTCTAAACTAACACTTGATGTAAGAAGCAAATCTTATTTATCCACATGCTCGGAAATCTCTGAGAACTTAGATATTCGAGTGAGAACATCATTGAGTGTAATCCAAGATAAATTATTTCATATGTTTAAGAATTTTCGGATTACACTCAATGATATTCTCACTCGAATAACCAAAATCTCAGAGTTTTCCGAGCATGTGGGTAAATGAGATTTGTTTCTTACATGAAGTATTAGTTTAGAACCACTTCGATCATCTCTGTGCGATCCCTAGAGGCCGAGTTAAATAAGTTCAAATGTTTAAGAATTTTCGTATTTCACTCAATAATGTTCTCTGTCGAATAACTAAAATCTCAGAGATTTTCAAGCATGTGGGTTAATAAGATTTGTTTCTTACATCAAGTATTAGTTCAGAACAACTTCGATCATCTCTGTGCGATCCGTACGAGCCGAGTTAAATAATTCCAAATGTTTAAGAATTTTCGGATTACACTCAACGATGTTCTCTCTCTCGAATAACTCAAGTCTCAGAAATTTCCGAGCATGTGGATAAACGAGATATTTTTCTTACGTCAAGTTCTACTTCAGATTCACTATAATCACATCTGTGCGATTCATAGTGTGTTTTGTTATACAAATTTCTTATTATAAAATTCACTCAAAACTTTTCACAAAAATTAAATATTTTTTATTTATTGTGCAGAAAAGTACAATTTCTGAGTGTTTTTTTAATTCTAAGTACTTATAGGACACAGTGTATATTTTGTTATTTTGGCGTAAACTTCACTCCGATCGTAAAAATACATAAATGCAGTTTCAGCCCGACGAATTGTAGACTCCATTTTCTTTAATAACACCGTGAGCTCTGATGTGTATGTTACGGAATTGTTGAAACTATTCATAGCGCAACTGACGGAGGAAGAACGAGAGTATGCGTTTTTCCAGCAAGATTGTGCTACGGCACATACTTCACGGTTTTCAATGGCATACGTCCATGAAGCTTTCGTAGGAGAGCCTACAGTTTCCACAGGTCTATGGCCTCCCAGATCGGGCCGATCTGGCTGCCTGCGATTTTTATTTGTGGGGTAATTTAAAGGGTAAAGTGTACTGTAACAATCCGCATACAATTGGAGAGTTGAAAATAAACATTCGCAATACGATTGCGGAAATCACACCAAATGAATTGGCAAAAGTTTCCCAAAACATGTTGAGGCGTGCTGAGTTGTGCATCAAAGTTCAGTATGTTGTTATTCGTAATATTCTATATTCACACGGGATCTCTTTTATCTTGGCCACTCTGTATTAGCTATATGAGCTGCTACTTTGCTTCGGATGAGCATATTAATTACTTCCGGTTTAAAATAAATGGTCTTGTAGATAAAGTAGGGAAACTGGTTGAGGTCGCCTTTATTGTCGGAAACTTAAATGCCAAATCATAGTGGCGGAGGTGACGAGCATAACATGAATAAAATGCCTGAAGAAAATCTGACGGAGACCATTGAATTAGCAAAAAGCGCAATATTGCGTGGACTCGGATTTGGGCCCATTTTTATAGTTACTACAGGCCATTACATTTTTGAACAATCTTGAAATCTTGGATTGGTTTATGCCCAAAGTAATGGCGTCCATTCAACGATACTCCTGTGACGTATGTATACAGTTTTAAAATTTAAATTTGTTATTGCTAAATTATATCCGGCTTTAATTATTTAATTTGTTTTTTTTGCATATGACAAGTGGGCGTGAGACAACCTTGCGCCAAACACTAAATTCCACAAAATAAAATCTTATAAGAATTTTTAAAAACTACATATTTGATAATACACTCAGCTACAAAAATCTTACATCATCCCTGTATAAGAACAATAACAAACTATATGTACTCGACTTCTAATCGAGATAATAATTAATGTTATTGACCTTTTACGAGTATGTTTTGGTCTAGCACTCCTTCGCATCAGAAATAACCAAACAAATCTGATTAATTGATTTCAAAAACCGCTTCTGTTACATAACCCTTAAACATCCATTGGACACGATTTGAATGTATTCTTGTACGAAAATGTTTCAATGAATACAATAAAAATTGATTAGATATTCAACACCCATTTAAGTCAATCGTCGTGCGAATCAATAAAAGTTGCTTGATGATAAGTTTCACTCACGTTAAAACCACAAAATTTTGAATTAATTTAAAGTTTAAATTATTAATCCGATCGATCCAAACGACAATAGCAAAATATGACAGACATATCCACAATGACAAAAACGAGTAACGACAGACTTGACTTGTACATGAAACTACCAAAAAACTACTTTTGAGTTTTTTTCGGAGGTATAAATAGATCAGCAATTGTACTTCAATTTGTCATTAATCAACAGAGTGTCTTAAGATTAAGTATTGCAAATATTCAAACATTAAAAGTTATCAAAATGTACAAATTGGTGAGATATAGTTTAACCAAATTTTATTAATGTTGATAATATTAAATTGTTTTTTTAAATTCTAGATCGTATTGGCTTGCATTTTGGCTGTAGCTGCCGCTAAACCAGGTTTTTCGAGTGTTGCCACCGTTGCTGCACCAGCTGTCGTTGCCGCATACTCGTCACCATCGGCTTATACCGCCCAAAGCTATTCACCTCTAGCATATTCAGCTTATACAGCACCTGTTGGTTATGCCGCAGCACCATACGCAGCACCATACGCAGCCCCATACTCCGCTTATGCCGCACCATCATACGCTTATTCCGCATACTCAGCACCCGCAGCATACGCAGGCTACAACGGTGGATATGTACGATCGTACTCAGCCTACCCACATGGATCATACGTAAATGTACTATAATTTGTAAGACGCGCTTAAATTCCCTCTCATCATTTATTAAATTCGTGAACATGCACACCGTTTTGTAAATTTTTACATAAACTTTTAATAAACTTAATTAGATAATTTTGAAAAGAAAAGTGTTTTTTTTTAAATTTGCCTTCCAAATAGATTGGCGTTCTAAATTTCGAAATACTTTCGCTTCGTTGATTTGTTTTAAACAAACCAGACCTTAACTAGTATTTTAAAGAAGGAAAACTAACCGAAACTTAGTGATCTAGAATAATTGTGATATTACGTTACCGAAGGTTGGACGAGTGGGAATGAAGCAAACTCAATCGACATCCATTTGTTAGCAATGACCAAAATAAATATTTTGGAACGTGAATGGTCTCATTAGCACCAAACTACTCACCATTACACGACAAGATTTCCTACTTCAACACATGTAGTTTCTTGTGGGAAACTGTCTGGCGTTACTATTTTCGCAAAAATAGATTTGGTTCGGACCTATCATCACGTATACATGGCTATTAATGGCATGCATTGATCCACGATAACTACTACTTTCGGGTATTAGGACTGGTCAACTAACACTTGATAGATATATTTAATCATTTGCAATATTTTAATAATTTAATTTTATTATTATTTTTATTATATAATTCAGTTTATAATTTATTTTAAATTCCCAATGATTCCCAATTTCCCATTTATTAACTTACCTTAATAATATTGTTGTGTAGAGTTTTGGCCATCTGCCATTTAACATTGTAACGTATTTAAATTTATATTGTTGTGTAGAGTTTTGGCCATCTGCGTTAAACATAAGAAAACTAGAAAAAAAAAACAAAAAGGGATTATGTCATAAAACGTTTACTCAGATTATTATTGTCAGTCTCCTCGTGTTCACTCGATCGAGTTGTAAAAAAATAAATAAATAAAATAATTTTAATCAGATATATTCTTTATTTGATTAACAATTAAAAAACACTTGTGCAAAGATTAATTGCCGACTTGTACATTGTGTTCTTGGCCCTTCGAGCCGGATGCACAACTCATTGTGCAATTAAAGTATTTTGACGCCACCCAATTCCAATAACCAACCACGTGGAATCCAAGTACATCCAAGTACATTTATAATGTTGTGGACGCCATCGAGTTCCTATAACTAACACGTGGGATCCGGATTGTACACCCAAGTTCAATTGTAATGTTTGGGACGCCGCCAATTTCAGTAACACCAGTGGAAGACGAATAGCTGATTTTGGTTCCGATGTCGAATCCTCAGGTAACCATTTTCCATATCTGTTTAAGTAACTCCATTCCTTTTTATTCCATATCAAGGGCTATTTATGTGATATGGCTCACGAAGGTGCAACTGATCATCTCCTTTACACGAATTGCAAATTATATTAGAACAAAGGGGTAGGATTGTGGTTACGATGAGCTTAATTGCCGACTAGCCAAAATAAGTGAATTATACAATCAGTTCATTGCGACTGAAGATATGGTATTCCAATTGAATCCTGATACCGACTCTGACATGTTGGAAATCGATGATCAGTATTTTCCTTTAATCGCGGAAATTCAAGTTATGTGCAATTAACCTCCAATCAGTTCCCATTACCGGCTAACTAAGTTCCAAAAATGAAGATGCTGGCGAGCTATCCTTTACGAATAATTTCAGATCGGATTTTAAGCTCCCGAGACTGACATTGCCTGTTTTCGATGGAAATTACAGGCAATGGCAGGCCTTTTCTATGACGTGTTTACTTCAACCGTGCATGCCAGAATACCACATTGTCGCCCGCCAGAAATTTAAATGTTGATTTAAATCGAGTCAATCGAGTCGACATCCTTATCAAAAAATATGATAAAAAGAAAACGATTGTTGAAACATACATTTGCGACTTTTTATCTTAACCCATACTTATTTTAACCCCTTCCGCCTCTGGGATGTTGAAGATTTATGATAGTGTTGATGAGACAATACGAAGTTTGAAGTCCGTAGGCGCACGGGCTTCCGAGCGAGATCCTTGGATTGTTTATTTAGCCACGGAGAAATTTGATCAAGAGTCCAAACAACTGTAAAAATTCGAAACCTCAGAAAAGGAATTTCCCGTTATGAACCGATGAACATCACAAACTGTTTACGTGTAACAAATTTCGTAATATGCGGGTCGATAGTCGACGAGAATTAATGAAAACTCTAAATCGTTGCTACAATTGTTTATCAGATGAGCATGTTGTCAGCCAATGTAAGAACTCGAAAAGCTGCTTTAAATGCAACAAAAGACATAATAACTTGCTACACCTTGAAGAAGTCACTAATCCGCCAATCTCTACCAATAAGTAAAATATGTCTACCACAGAACCGAGCGCATCAACCTCACAACAAGAAAACTTATTTGACACCTGCGATCCACAATGATCTACCAAAAGCTGAAATCATCGATAATTATCATAGCCCGAACCCGCTAGCAATATCAATGCTTCCGACAGTGGAGATGGAAAATGAGGATAATTTCGGTAGATTGACAAAATGTCGTGCCCTTCTTGACTCTGGTTCGACTCATTCGTTCATAATAGAAAATTGCGTTAGTTATCTGGCAATTCCTAGAGCCAAGGCTAGCATTTCAATTGATACTTTGAATGGGTCACGGGCTGGATTGGCCAAGGGAGTATCCGATCTCAAAGTAAGGTCTTGTGTCGCTCACGATCAATGCATATCCAATTAAACCAAGGAGAACGAGAATCATTAAGTATTGAGAATTCCCTCCAGCGATTTTGGAAACTGAAGAGATTCTGAACCCTGGTAGTCTCACCGATGACGAAAGTGACTGCGTCAAACATTTCCATGATAACCTATTGTATCAAGATAATCGAATATCCATACCATTTAAAAGGTATCCAGCAAATCTTGGTGATAGCTACCATCAAGCATTACTACGATATTTGTCTCTAGAAAAAAGGAAGCCTACGTAAGTTTTCTGCAAGAATACTTATCCCTATAGGACATAAGGAACCTGTACCCGAACTAGCGATTGATGCACTACCAAATAAAACTTACAAAAGCTCCAGTACGACATCTAAGGTCCGTGTTGTCAGTCGTGTTATTCAACAGTATTTATTAAATATTATTATCCGATTCCGACAGCACCGACATAGAGAAGATATTTAGGCTAAATTCGCATCCATCCCAAAGACAAAGATTACCAAAGGATTATCTGGTGTGAAAATCCAACGTCAAATATCCAACATTTTCGATTAAGCACCATCACATACATCACGACCTGTTGTGAGAGTGGGAAACACTAGAAACAGCATTGCAGCTACAAAAGGAACTCACGTGCTTGCTCGAATTAGGTGGGTTTAACCTACGAAAGTGGTCAGCGAAGCATCCTGCAATATTAGAACCTATTCCGGCTGAAATAAGAGAACTTTCCTCTTGGGGGGAGATAGATGACGAATCCAAGGTAATTTCCGTTTTAGGTATAAAATATAACCTGTTAAAGACAACATCGGTTTTCAATTATCCCTACCCAAGACAAATAAGTTCACTAACAGATCATTCCTTTCGGAGACTTCCAGAATTTTTGATCCGCTAGGACTACTTGCACCAGTAACAATTCGCCTAAAAATATTAGTCCAATCACTTTGGCTATAAGGGTATAGGTTGGGATGATGAACTCTCTCCAGATATCGAACAGGAGTGGGTTCTAGTTAGAAACCATTTAAATGGTTAAGGTTAAATTTCCCTGATGTATTTACGCGAGAACCCTTTTAGAACTTCGTGGGTTTGACAATGTATTAAAGGATGCGTACGTGTAGTGGAAGGAACCATAGTCAGAACCACCTGGTAGCAGCGAAAACAATGATAGCTCTGATAAAAACGATATTGGAAGACCTACTATATATAGCCAAGAGAACGTCCAAAATCTTCACTTGTACATCCCGTAGTCAGTGGTATTGCGTCTCATCAAACCAGAATCCTGTCGATTGTGCGACGCGCGGTATCTCACCAGAAGATTCACTACAAATTAGGCTTTGATTTGACGGTCTCGATTTCCTTCTGAAACATGACCACAAAACAATTGACGAATTTCATCTATCTGCGAGCCCGAGACAAACGCTCAATTCTCGACGTATTGGCGGAGCTTGTACAAATTAAAGAATAATGGAGTTTGTATTAAGGTTTATTAGATCCCTAAAGGTTGCCAATATCCTTGTTTATTTGTTGCAACAAGTACCTAAGCCGTCATATACGCGTTTGCCCACATCTATTTCTTAAATATTAAATCTGGTGTTGCTTAGGGGAAATGCTAACAATGTTGCATTAGCAAGCAAATTTTTAATTTGGTCAAATGACTAATCACAGTTATCTGGCTACGATTAATTTTTATTATTCTTTGGCTTCTTGTTCAGTTTGGTCAGATGTGCGTTACTATAGGAGACGGTAATTCAGCTTGAATGGGGATACATTTAAAGTAATAGTTCGTTATTCCCACGAATAGATGAATAAGTCTGATGGTTGTTGGAGCAGAATACTCTTGTGTCAGATTTGTAATTTTCCTCGTGTTTCCTAGCCAGATAAATATCATTTATGTAGACGTATGTATAAAATCTATACCTTTGACCACTTCATTCATGAAGCGCTGAAATGTCTGTGTTACATTCCAAAAACCAAAGGGTATTCACGTAAACTCAAATAACCTAAATGCAGTGGTTTTTATCCTTTTAGGCACGTTTTTTCCTGAAAACTCTGGTAGCATTCTGGTAGATTCGATCAGGTTTAGTGATTAAATTTTGGCCTAAATCATCTTGGCATGGCTTCCAATCTGTCCCGTTTTCCTGCTGAAACATGTGGAAAAAAATGAGGAAAGGTGATGATACCGCGGTCGGCATATGCTTAGTCGGTCCATATGCTCGAATTCGATAAGTGGTGTGTTATGTCTGACAAGTTCCAGGTGGGTTTGGGTCTTTAAAAAAGCAATCGCCTTCTTGTATAGTTATGATGAACCACACGGTGCAATTGGTCTGTCTATACTGACCAACATCTTCGTTCAGTAAATTGGAACGGACAAAACCCATACCAAGGTAAAACCTTTAACTATGAATTATTTTAAACTTATATCAACTTAAATAGCCAATTATGACATTTTCTATTTATTGCGATTTGACCCTGACGTTGAAGTTCGAGCCTTGAATTGCCATGTACTAGAATGGCTTTGTCGTCAGCGAATGCAATTTCATCAAGGTCATCGATCATGCTTGTGTTAGATATAATATTCCAGAAGAGAGGACAGAATCATGCATGTCTCTTATTACTGCGGATCGATTGCTGAAATAGCTAATGATAGCTTTCATAATGATTTATTTTATGAAGGTTATAGACCGATAAACTTGCTTTGATGCTAGGCCACGCAAGGTTATGAAATGCTTCGGCGATGTCCTTCATTATTGACATGCTTCGTCGGAAACCGAATTGTTTGTCCGATAAGAGTCCGCTTTGTTCAATCCGCGGTTTCTATAACAGGTACCTACATTATAGGTTTGTGCAAATTCGAAGAAGACGGATCTCTGTCGCCAGTTTTCTTGATTACAATCAATTCATGTGATTTCCACACCTTAGGAGATCACCGGTGACTTCTTCCTACTTGAACCGTAGGTTCTTGTTCAGCAACCGTGGCTGCCCAACTACTGTTCGTAACGATCTCAGTCATAGTCACATGTGACTCGGTTTTATCTGGTGTTTCGCCCAGTAGAAGTAAGTTAACTAACTCCAAACGTGTGTAAGGCAAGGTTTTTTTCCTAGCTTTAAATTCTTCATGGAAATACTTGTTTGTTGTCCCTCTAAAGAGTGATAATTTTTATTGTTTTGCTTCTTGGTTTATTTCATTCTATATACTCTTCTTAGCTGATGCATAGAACATCTAAGTTTCCTTAAATTAGAGTTAGCTGCTCCCTTTCTTGGAATTGAGTTATTGCAGACCAAGTGGTAATTAGACATTAGTCAGCTATCTAGTCACGAGCGGACTTTCTGTGGCGAGTTTGATAATTGGAACGTGATGAATCTGTGATCACTAGAAGTCCAACTTTCTCTCTCACATCACCTAACTGTCGATCCCACCAGGGCTCCATTAACTATTGGTAGATCAATATTGGGGTTCTCATTAGACGAGAACGTCGTTGGGTTTCCTTACATGTTCATTATGAAGAGGTCACTCCTAGACAAGAGGTCCTCTACTTTATTCCGTTTTCATCAGTCAGACGGTCAGTCTACATTTTACTACCAACATTGGAGTTTATCACCACCTTTTTTAGTGTTGACCCGGTAAAGAGCATAGGCTCGTTCCGATTTTGCACAGATAGTACTCGATCGGTTTACTCTATTGGGCGATTCTCTATTGTTGCGATTGAATTTTAGCGCACATGTGCAATAGCTATCACAAAACTGACGAAGCTTGACCATGTTCATGCCGACATTATGAACTCTAATTGCAATCTTAGGATTTTCAGAACAGCATGTCGTGGTTGAAGATGCGCTTACATGTTGTGGTGAGCGGTATAGGTAGGTTGCTGTTACAATGCCCAAATTTTTGCCTAAACGCCTTATTTAGTGTTAGATTTCAGATATTAGTGCGTCCTACTTGGTGATCACATGGTTTTTGCAGATCCTTGCAGCTTGCGCAACTGGCAGATTTGTCTTTATTTGGACAACGCTGCGACCATGTTGTTCAATGTGAGAACAGGTCTCTGTGCGTGCCCTGCAATCATTTGCAATTTGACCGTATCACTGGCACCTAAAGCACTTAGTTGGAATCACTTGGTTGCCAGTTCAGGCAAAAACGGAAATTTCGACACCTGCATCTACAAGAAAAGGGATATTGTTTGCAGCATCTCTGATGAAAAATTGGCGGTTGTAACGTATTCGGCTGCTTATTTTGTGCTTTTTGGTTTGTAGAATAAAATCGATGATTTACATTTCCTTGCCTAGTCGCTGAATTTGTAATGATAAGCACAGACCCCCTGGTTGTGGATGAAATTCCGTCTACTCTTACTTCGTGGTCATCCTGATTATTGGAGAAATCTTGTCGCGGTCTAGATCAGCGGTCGTACCAGGCTGCAAATTTATCTAATTTTGGCTGCACGCTAGAAATTCTAGCTTCAAGTTTCTCTTTTGGCGATCCATCTATATGTTTTGGGAGTTTGACGAAGGGAGACACTGTACAGTAGATAAATTGGGTCTTGCGGCTTCGTAAATGGGATCAGCGATTTCGAGTATGTCTCTATAGACTAGTCACTTATGGCGCTCAATGCAATATATAAGATTTTTGGTAATTCACAAAGAGAGAAATTCAAGAAGGTTGCGCATTCAAATCATGTCGGGCCACCTTTTGCAAGGACTGGTTTTTCTGTGATTACATTCAGTTGGTATCCAACTCATCCAATTTAGCCCACAAGAAGTGTCTTGTCATCGAGCTGTAATGGTCGCCGGGAAGAAGTACGGACTGATGATTCCACCAGACCAAAATTCGCACCAAACAGTGACTTTCTCTGGATGCATTTGGTGTTCACGTTTCTATTTTGCTTGTTCACGTATTTATTCATCCATAAATGGGCCTTGTCGGTAAAGATAATTTTTTTGGCGACATGTGACCAACTTATAAGCGCTCCAGAACAATACGGCTTTGTTTGTGGCCATTTACCTTAAGTTCCCGGGTAAGTTGGATTATATACGAGTGCAGACTGAGAGAAATTGACTGACTTTGCGTTTCGGTGACGTCGCGGGGTTGGCTGATTATTTATCAAACCGGTTCACTCGACTTTGGCCATCAAACGTTGAATAGTCGACTCGGCACGACGGTTATGGCAAGGATAACAATTTCGAAATTCGCGGAACGTTTCTCGCACGTAGCACTGATTTTGAAAATAAAATTCAATGATTGGCACACGTTGTTCAACGCTATAACTTTTCATGGTGTGTCAAATGGAATGATGATAACTTTTGTTATCGATCGATGGGTAGTCTTCTATCCCTCATCATCTTCATTAGCGTGTTCCAAAACATTTCGAATACAGGACGTACTAAAAAAAAATATTTTATTTACCAAAAGGATGCGTTTTATAAATTATATATTCTTTTTGCCATGGTACCTCAATTTACCGTCCATCTCACAATTTTTTGTGACCGATAATTTTTTTTTGTGCTACCTCCATTTACTATTTTAGCATGTAGCTTCTCCATATAGGTGTTTAGCACACATCTGTTATATACACCAAGTTCGCGAAAGTTGATGCTTTAAATCTACCGAGTTATTTAATTTACCTTCTAGAGCTCAGTGCTTACCTTCTAGGCCTCCAACTCATTCCATATATTTGATAGCTGCCGTATTACGTTAATTAAATTATTTAATTAATCGCGTATCGTAATAAATCACAAAATAAATAGCGAATACTTTTACTTTCGCGCGCAAACAATTTTGAATCAATCAATATTCTCGTATCGTTTGTGGCATATGCTCAATGCACAAAAAAAAATTATCGGTTTCAATCAAAATCAATTTATCGTGACATTAATATGCAAAAATAATTCCGGTTGAAATGCACAATTTGTGCATATTTAAAATTATACGATTTTAAATACCAAGTGTGTACATTTTTAGCAGTTATTGACGTCGACAATGGATTACGAATGATTTATTGATTCCAAGTGAAAACTGAAGTGAGGTTATGTAATTATAAAATTTTGGAGGTATGGTGCAATCGTTAGTGCAAGGTAAGTGAACATTTAATTCATTACATCAAACCAATGCTCGTTTTAATTGTTGATATTATGTAATTGTAGGTGTATTTGTTGGCTTACGTTCAAAAATAAAATCGAGTCCACTTTTTTGTGCCAAATTGTTTAAGTTGAAAAATGCTGAACCTAACTAACTAAGGACATGTTGGAACGTTCGAATGGAGCACTTTAACATTTTACAGGTTGTTTTACTCCATTATTACACTTTATAGTGTGGCTCGATAAAACTGCTTTGTCATGTCTATCGCTGTTCTGTATTCCAAAGTGAATAGAGTGATATTCGTCACATTACTTTCGGTTATTTTTTTCATTCAACAGCTCTAACGAGTGTAGTCACTCGAACTAAATATTCAGTTTTTAACATATTATTTTCGTTGAGTTCCGCAATTATCCATTCAGGCTAGGTTCATTCATTGGAAGATCATGGCACTGTTTACTTTTGCTGCTCGCAATCCGAACACTTTGTCTGTCTAACTTGACATATTTCCAATAAAGTACATTCCTTTGAACGTATCTCATTCTTCCTCAAAAACATTCCACGCATGGTTCTCACCATGACAATTCACCGAAAACGAAAATTCATCGAAAGTGTCAATTCATCGAGAAAGACAATGTACCGAAAATGACAACTAACCGAAAATGGCAATTCGCCGAAAACGACAACTCAACGAAATTAAATCAATTAGAGGACAATCTGCACGAATTATATTGTACATTATTTTTAAATTGTGGCCAATCTGTGTAGACATAACGACAATTTACTGAGAATGAAACTTTTCGATTTTGATAACAGATTTGGGTTGTTCCGTTAAAAGGAGACCCACCCGATAAAAACTATCCTGACGTGTATCCAAACAGCAAAAATATTTTTTATTATTTTAAATTATTCGCTTCAATAAAACGCGAAGCGTTCGAAATATGTTCGGTAAATTATCGTTTTCGGCGAATTGTCGTTTTTCGGAGAATTACTTTTTCGGTGAATTGAGGTTTTCCGAAAATTTGTCATGGAACCCAGGTATATGTCCATTCTGTACGATTAAAATGGATTCTAAGATGCATTTCGACGGAAATTTTTATATTTGGCTATGCAATTCTAGTCAATGATGGGCGCTTCTCGTGCACCTCTTTACAAGTAAATATGAACAAAACTTGTGCAGGGTTGCATTTGACTTGGAAACTTGCGAATCTAAATTGAAAAGTATTGCAGATTATCATTTAGATTTCGATTTGTTGCGCCCAAATGATTAAGTTTCAGATTATAGATTACAGATTTGCGGGCATATAAATTCTTTTAACTTTCTGGCCACTATCTCAAAAAATTATTTACATATAATCGTTTATAAAAGTTCGCTACCGTTTAATTGTAGTCTTTAACATACAGTGAACAAAACTTACAAAACTTAAATAATCCGCTCGTTTTTTGTAAGCAGTCAGTTTTTCCACGTATGTGAAGCTGGCCCGAAAACCATCCCGAAAAACGCCTTTAAAATTAAGGTGCGTTTCTCCGCTAAATTCATTAAAAGGTTTTTCGTGGTGTACGTGAGATTTTTTTTCTCAGGATGGAATTTGATTTTCTCCATATTTTTTAATTTTTCGAGCTGAAAAGCCTTTTAATGAATTTAGCGGAGAAACACACCTTAATTTTAAAGGCGTTTTCGGGATGGTTTTCGGGCCAGGTTTACATACGTGGTTTTTCCCGCTACAAAATAATTATCATCTCAACATTGCGAACGCCATCTCAAAATCTGCTGTGTGGATTATATTCTTGCGGTTTATTGTAATTTCGGGCGTTCGTTACGGTTTCGTACTGGATTTTGCAAATAAAACACTCAACGTTTTAGAATACGAACTTTATTTTCCAACACCTTTTTATTTCTTCAGCAATTTATTAATTTCACCCCCGCGCCTCAATTTGTTCGCACTTATTTACTTACAATACAATGCTCGTGAATATTCCACGTCATAAATTTCACTGCTATGATGATTAACGTCGTTCTTCATTCCAGTATTTTCTATGATGACTTTGTAATGCCATTCTAAATCCAATTCCCATTCAGTATTGAAGGAATACTTGAGCCGGCAAGAAGAAGAATAATAATCGGCTCAATAAAGTTAATGACTCTTACTATGTTCGATCACGACTTTTTGGGTTGAGAACAGTTGGTGGTGTTCAAAATAACTACTCGACCACGACACTATCGTAATCTATCAATGTTGACAAGTTTCACCTTAGTTCTAGGGCCTAGTTGAATCCGATATAAAACATCGTTAATCCGGTTGGTGATTGTCGTAGTTTCGATGATATCAATTTTCTTCTCTTGTGATTGTATAGCCAAACTATACCACTCTGCAAATCCCTCACTTTGTGCTCTTACGTTAAACCTCATTTTTATTTTCTTGCAGATCTTTTCGATATTGCTTGCTACTTCATTATGTGGACTGGTACGGTTTCTGATAACCCAAACATAATCGGAACGTTTTTGTGCAATCGCTACTGTCTAGCCACAAAAACCAGCGTCTAATTTAGGAGACATGATGTCACTTAGAGGCTTTTTATTCTTGTTTATTAACGATTTTAACGTTAGTCTGCTTAATTCCACGTTATTGCTGGTGTATGCATATGACTTGAACATTTTTTAAACGACTGAAAGTTCAGGAATTTACTATGAGAGATCTAGTCACTGAATTTTAGATTTGCTGGGCCAGTTGCTTCTTCCTATCTATGTTTCGTGACATCCAGATATGGCAAAAGGCGATAATGCACCGATAAAATGATTAAAATGAGAATAATTTGGAAGTTCGGGGATTTAAAATGGACAGCCTAGCCTGTTATCCTTCTTCTGATTTTGATTTTATTTTTTTTTTGATGTGGCACAAACAATGCGAACAATTTGGAAGTTCAGAAATTTACCATGAGAGATCTAGCCACTGAGTTTTAGATTTACTGGGCCAGTTGCTCCCACCTATCTAGGTTTCGTGACATTTAGATATGGCCAAATGCGATAATGCACTGATAAAATGATTAAAGTGGGAATAATTTGGAAGTTCAGGGATTTAGTATGAAAAATCTAGCCTGTGATCCCTCTTCTGATTTTGATTTTATTTTTAGTTATTGAGTTTTACGTTTACTTAATCCCTAAAAATAAGATCAATATCAAAAGAGGGATCACAGGGAAGATTTTTCATGGTAAGTTCCGAAACACTCTTTTGACATCACCTTGGTTGGACTAACAAAGTTAAGTGACCCGGTTTACTCTGTGGCACTAGAGATAATTTATGAGTGATTCCCATTTTTGTAATTCCAGCATAAATGTTATTATGAAATGTACGTTATCGAACTTTCCGTATTAAGACGCTTTACCTGCTGTTCACCAAGAAGAAGTTTAAATCTTCTGCGATACGTGTACTATCTTTACGAATGCCGCCAATCTGACTTGAACAGGCATTTTAAAATTAACATAAAATTATGAATCGTCAATTAAGTGTGAACAAATTTTAACACTTAGTGCGTCTCCTATCAAGTTTTGCAAAAGTCTCAAGGCTGTACCAACCACACCGCTTCTTAACGGCAAAAATCGAGACCAACAACATCGCGTACAAAAACCTATTATCGTCTCAACTCAATAGATACATTTACCACAGGCTGCATATTCATCTTATTCCTGTCCATATTTTGTTTTGTTTATTTTTGTTTATTCTGCAACTTAAAGACGTTATATGTAGATTCAAACCAGTTAATAAGATCAATTTATTTTTTCTACTTTTCATGCAGGCGATGTTATCTCTAGAAAAATTAATCCAAAACTTGATTTTCCCCTTATACGGTTAGCCAAGTATATTTTCTGTGTACAGACCTATTTCGTATAAATAGAAGATGCTATTGTGCTACCATCATCATACGTTTACCGCAAGTTTATAACTTAACAAGTGAAAATTGATATAAATCCGCTCAAGATGTTCAAATACGTAAGTGGGAAAATAATATTCGATTGTTGTGTGTGGTTTACGAATTAATCCTTTATTCAATAACATTTAGATGATTTTGTTCGCATGCATTGCCATTGCTGCTGCTCGACCAGGACCAGGTGAATTAATTGCTGCCCCCGGTACAACATTATACTCGGCACTTCCATCTGCATCATTATCACCCGTACCGTTGACATATGCCGCCGGACCAATTGCTGCCAGTTACTATAATCCACTCGCTTATGCTGCACCATATCCGTACTATCCATATACAGCGTACGATCTTAAAGCTCCTATTGCGTATTCCGCACTTCCAGCCGCCACTATTATTCACTAAAGGCTTCTGGACATCAATGTGACGTGTTTTGGATTTTAAGACTGATCAAACATAAATTCGGATTCGATACAGGGCTAGAAAATGTGTAATAAAAAATTCGATTTGGAAAATAAAATTTTGAAATTGAACGTAAGAGTTTTTTTATACCATGTAGTTGCTTTTTGTGCTTTGGCTGACCGGTGTGAAGTTTTCAACATTTATCAAAAGTGTAGCTACACAAATTAACAAAAAACAAAAAGTGTAGAATTACATAAACCAATTATGGCAGATATGATTATAATCTAATCTGCGGCATATCACTGCGACCTTCGGGGAATTTTTTTTTGTTTAGTGTAAACGGAAATATTAATATAAAAAGTGTAAACCGGGTCTTGTGGGTGTCGGGCCATTAACACTTAATTCTAGAGATGACACCACAAATCTGAGTATACTGGCATATTTGTGTTGAAGCCTGAGATTTACGTCTTCTCGTTTGAGTTCCTTTGAGGTAGCATTAAAAGGCGACAGTGTAAAACTAGATCAATTTCTAATAGTGTATCTGGACACCTGGCTCCCTCTGGCTGATGTAACCTCCGGATACAGCGACCCCTTACAATTTGCTACTCCTGAGACATACGAGTATTATGGATGTAAAATAGACAAGTAAATTCGGAAATTATTGCTGATTGACCTTGGCCTTCAGGAGAGTAGCCTAATCAATGGTAAAAAAAAATTCTGCAACGAGATAATGAAATGTTCGAATGCGCTAAAATGGTGAAAAAGAGCTCGAGATCTCCAGTAGGACCGTCTATGATTGTGAACAGGACCAGGTTGCAGATAACTAACCCATTGAGTAAGTGCTGAAAGAGCGGCTGTATTCGACAGGGAAAAATAAAAACTTGGTGGAATAGTGGAACCTATCGCCCTATTAGGATGCTGAAAGAGCCATTGAGGCAATAAGAAGTTTCCTGGAACAAGTTCTGATTGCACGGACAAAACTCAACGGTGTGATGAGGTGTGACTTTAAGATTTTTCAAAACAATGAAAGGGACAAATCAAGAATACTCTGGCCCTCGTCGGAGTTGTTGAGAGAAATAGATACACTTATTAGACTCCAAGTAGACTTACTTTCATATGAAAAGTCTGATGGAACTAAAGGGTGGTTGAATTTTAAGGGTCGTCGTTGAATGTGAACCACCCCTAAACGTCAAGTTTTTTTCTGCATTTAATTTGACATTTGTCAATTTCAGACTAACTCAATTTGAACCATGGTAAGTTACACAATCGAGCAACGCGTTAAAGTTATTCAGGCATATTATGAAAATGGGCGTTCAAATAAAAATGCATATCGTGCACTTCGGGATTTTTTCGGTCAATTTAATCGTCCAAATGTGCGTACAATCGGAAAAATCGTGCAAAAATTTGAGCAAACCGGATCTGTAGGAGATTTTAAAACACCAGTGCATGCTTGTACAGCTTGTACAGCAGAAAATGTTGCTGCTGTTCGCGATAGTGTGGCTGAAGAGCCGTCCACCTCAACTCGTCGGCGTGCCCAACAATTGCACCTCTCATGCTCGTCGTTGATGAACATTATGCATAAAGACTTGCATTTACACGCTTATAAGGTGCAATTCACTCAAGAACTAAAGCCTCTTGACCATTCCAAACGTCGTCAATGGTCAGAATAGTGGTAAGAAATGGCAACAGTGGATGATCAATTTTCGAAGAAAATCATTTTCAGTGATGAGGCACATTTTCACCTCAGTGGATTCGTCAATAAGCAGAATTGCCGCATTTGGGCGAATCATAATTCAAGAGTGATTGTCGAAAAACCAATGCACCCACAAAGAGTGACTGTTTGGTGCGGTTTCCAAAATGAGGCCGGTCAGCCAGTTACTGTGAATGCTGTTCGCTATCGTGATATGATAACGAACTTTTTATGGCCCGAATTGGAAGATATGGATGTGGACGATATGTGGTTTCAACAGGACGGTGCCACTTGCCACACAGCTAACGAAACAATGGCTCTTTTGCGCGACAAATTCAATGGCCGTGTTATCTCACGTGGTGGCGATGTCAATTGGCCGCCAAGATCATGTGATTTGACACCGTTGGACTTCTTTCTTTGGAATTATTTGAAAGAAAAGGTGTACGCCGATAAGCCAACAACAATTCAAGAGCTAAAGGACGAGATAGTTCGGCACATTAACGGCATACAACCTCAATTATGCCTAAGCGTCATCGAAAATTTGGACCATCGGGTGGAGGTGTGCCGCCGAGGTCGCGACGGCCATTTGGCCGATATTTTGTTCCATACATAATTGAATCATACCATATTATCATAATAAAAAGAATTGACAAATAATTTGTGTTTTATTCAAAATCAACATCGGCCCTTAAAGTTTAACCACCCTTTACCTCGCCGATCTTACGAGTAAATCTAAATGCTGCTTAGCTCTTCTGCTTAAAATAACTCTAGAGCAAATTCATAATGTCTCAATCGAAGAACCGGCGGAGGTCTAGTACTTATAGTTAGGATTCAAAACTATATACGAATACTTTTATGCGCAAAGAGAATAGAAGGGTTCGTTGTTGTATTCTTGCTAAATAAACCCAAAATACATTGTTGCTACAAAGTTACAGCACTACTGACATAGCAACGACTAACATTGAAATGGATCGTCAAAATCTGTCGATTTTATGGGAAGCGATGCGAATTCATATCGCTCTATTTAGAGAGGTATGCGAATACGAGCAAGATAGTAATGCTATTTCCCGATTTTATTTTTACTACCAACCTATGCAACTATGCATAGAATGCAAAATTGATAATGGACACTGTAAAGATTTGGATGATTCCCGATAATCATTTCTTTCTGATCAGTTAGATTGAACTGGAGACCCAGGGATTGCCTCAGGGCTCAAAATAGCATTACAAGTGGATACAAATACAGTCCTAATAGTGTGGCGAGTATAGTTCTCGTCACTCTTAAACAGACAAACGTTATCCTCAAGTGAGCAACCAACATCATTGCATCAGGTGGATATCAAAGTAGAAATGGTACCACCACTCGCTCCATCTACCCATGAAGTGCGATGGAATCTTTAATGATGGATGGATTTTATGAAATGCTCAAGAACGATGGCGATTATCTTTTATAACGATTTGCTTCTCAGAGAAAACGCAACACGAGTCGAAAATAACCTTAATACGTCCAAAACATAAAAAGAATTCGGTTGAATTGTAGTATCGCGGAAGAGTTTTGCTCAACAGCGACTACAAGTCGCATTTGGGCATAGTAGCAGCATTTCATTAGTACAAAATAACATCCGCAACGCGGCGGGGAGACACAATACTCTAAATTATATTCAAATATTGCTAGAATATGTAAAACCAGGTGTCACCCAGTAGCTGCTTATATTACAAATTAAGCGAAATATTTGCCTAGGCGGACAAACGTTAACATCGTGTCTCTTAAACAAATTTTGTTCCCGTTTCAAATGCTTGGATATCACGGGAAGGTCAGAACTTGGAGAGTTTTTAACAGGCGACACACAACATGAAAAGATGAATGAGTTTAAATACGGAACTAAGCTAAGTTAAGTCTCTGTAGATACAAGATCGTGGACATTAAATTAATAACACAGAACACCCAAAAGCTGAGTAACTACATGAGAAGTGTAGCAAGACTTAAAACAGGCATGGGAACGGTACCAATGGCGACAAAATAATGGTCCCAGGTTCGGTGGGTGATGACGTTGAGCAGAACCTTCAAACTCTTGCGGTTATCGCGTCTGGCGCTAGTTACGGATCAAGATTTTTAGAGCAACGTTGAGGCGGCCAAATCCGCAGAAGTGATATCCAGTATTAAGTAGATATAAAAACGTCCATAAACATATTTCTGGGAGTATGAGACGGCCTTCTACAATATCTATATAATTTGCCGTTACTGTTACCGATAATAGAGTAAAGTAACATACATTTGAGTAAACCTCGGCCACTTTAATAGTCGATAAACACTAATGCACCTTTCAAAAAAGCAAAAGGCTCTTAGAAGCTATATTGTGATAAACAACATACTAGGGTCTTCGATGGTATATCTAGGCCACATACATTACTAGCACACACTCCTACCTATCTGTTACAGAAGATTTCTGGCTCCCGGTTGAAAGAAGTTTTTACAATGCAGAGAATCACTACTGAGAATGGACTTAATCAGCAATAACTAGCCAAATTGAATTTGTCGCTTAAAGAATGAGCTCAAAATTATGAAATTCCTGGAATACCAGGAAGTATTCGGATCAGTTTATTGTGAAGGATTAAGCAAGGCCACGATTCAACGATTGAGAACACGATCGACGAAATGGTTTAAGCAATCTGCCCAAGATTTTTATCCTGCAATCGAACCGATGTTAGTGGCCAACTGGATAAGTCTACTAAGACGTTACAGGCCAAATTCACAGCTTACCACTTCACTGGATAGGATGGACTTCAGAGAGATATCACCATACTAGATCGAGACCAACTAATGAGCTGGAGTTGATCGGAACTAATGAGTGTATCGACACTTTTGGCTACCCAGATGTTTATGATTCGGTATATGCAGTGAAAAACGGATCATGTTAATAAAAAAACAGATGTCGATTTTTACTGAATATTACTCAC
Source organism: Nephrotoma guestfalica (assembly GCA_963691935.1). Classification (NCBI taxonomy): domain Eukaryota; kingdom Metazoa; phylum Arthropoda; class Insecta; order Diptera; family Tipulidae; genus Nephrotoma; species Nephrotoma guestfalica. Next base: position 233,733,278 of record OY829915.1, on the reverse strand, counting down.
AAAACGCTAGTTGGATTTACTATGGGGTTGACAGGGGGGGGGGGGGGAGATGCTCGAGTGAAACGGTTGACTCTCTCGGCTAGGAGTACTATACACCATTTTCCGTCATGCGATACCTGGTGTTGGATACACCAGGAACTTTGGAAAATACATTTTGGAAATTCACAACCCATCAAGAAGCGGTATATTCTGGAACTCCGGCCAAGCAGGAAGAAATATACCCCGAACTTGATTAGGCGTCATAGAAGAGAGACAAAACTGATGGTTATACTTAGTCAGCATCCTAAATAAGGCGAATGGAAAGGTTTGGTTCTTCCTGGGTGGTAACTGATGTTTATCCTTTGTCCATGAAATGCACTCACCATCGCGGGGGTGTTAAAGTCCAACTTAATCAAGTAAGCCTACAGGGAATCGCCAAAACCTCGAAAATTTTATAGCGGCATTTTTAGTGGCCTTCGACAACCATTTGTATTTATGTATTTAGACTTTTTG